>CM057450.1:1639115966-1641515966 GCA_016271365.2 Neoceratodus forsteri
ATATCAATTCACTTGTGGCCAGAAAGCATCTACAGTTTATTCTATTGGAGCCTTGCCAGGGGGTCTCTCATGCAACCTGGACCTGTCACATGTAAGTACCCTTATTTTGGATGAGGCTATGTAAGACTGCATCAGCCTTGGGTTTGTGTGTCACAATCTTGAATTAATCCAGTCTTTCATGAATATAGAATATGAATATTCCAACACTTCCTTTGGGACGATTTTGCCATTAAGAAATCTTTAAAAAAGGACATGGAAAGATGAGGCTGAGAATGTGGAAGAAGGGGTTGTGGATCATTAAAGACACTGCTGCACTTCCATTGAAATGCTCTTTCTAGCCTTACATGAGCCCTGCTAGCCTGGCCATATCACAGATTAAAATGCAATATTCAAGGCCAGAAAAAAAAAAACAGTTACCAAGTAGAAAGCAAAGTAATGCAGGGGCCCAAAAAGCATCTGGTGTATGATCATCTATGATCATTTGACACAGTGCCAATCTGTGGTACAGTATGCACTGTTTATCTGTTTTCTTTTTAGTGCTGCCTTTTGCAAATCATGCCACTTCTTGACTTGGGCATTCTGCTTGTTTCCTATAAATGGTCAGACTGAACCAACACACTGCACTGCATGTCGGAACTGTCATTAAAGGATAGCTCTCAGTAATCCAGCTCCATGACCATCACCTGTTGCTTCTCCAAATTTGCCATTTACCAGCAAAGAGGGCACCCTAGCTCACTCCATGGCACCAAGTGATGGGGGATCGCTCAGCATGCTGGTGACCCGGGTTTCAGCCCAAGCCCAGGACAGCAGTAGAAGAGTCCATCAGAGAACGTTTGGAGCATCCATCAGATGCTTTCCTTCCTGGGCGGTTGGAGCAAGCCTGCATCATTCTTGAGTAGCTCCTGGCAGCCCGCAGTAGTGGAACACTTTGCAGGGTGGGTGACCATGTGCTCTGGTGCATCGTCAGGATGCCTCATGTGTGTAGCTGCCTTGTGTGTGGGGGAACAGAAAAACAGTAAAGGGCTGCTCAGTTGATCAGATGACGGTCACTGGGTCCCCTCCACCATGAAGCCCAAGTGGAATGCCTTCTTTTGCTGCCCCACAGCCCCCATGCCCAGGTCAAGGTCAAATTCCAGTCTCTCTCCTCTGCTAAGGTCCAAAAGAAAGGGAGGACTGCCCAATGAAGGAATACGTCAAGTGTGTCTGGTGCATAGGAATCCAGTTCAGCAGCAGGATAGCAGGAGCAGACAAATTATCTAGTCAAGGGCCCTTGACAGCCTGAAGGAGTGGACGGCTGAGCGGTGGGGGATGAAAAAAAAGAAGGCTCCCTGATCTACTTATTTTATAAATAAAACACTTAGAGATATCAGCAGATATGGCTGTGACAAACCTTTTCTGCTACTGTATCTCAAAATCTAGAAACCACACTTGGGCAGCATTACAGAATAGTTGTCATTTCTAACAGGCTCAGCTGCAGCATATTCAGTTGACTTTCAAGCAATCTGGAGCTTAATAATTAAAAACAAATATTCAGTTTGTTACTTGCTGCTTTACAGTCTGGCATTCCTCTTGGGCAAAGCATAAAGTAGGTAGAAACTGTACTCAGGTTCCATAGCCAAACCAGCATATGCACAATTCAGGTGTATCTAGCATGTATACTATCTTGCACAGTGACATTTCATAGCAGATTGTATCTTCATCTTTAGCTCATGGGTACCCCTATTCTTGTGTGTAGATTGGAGCATCACCTGGGGAGATGATCAGTCTGAGGGCTTCAGCTGGGTTGGGCACCGGGTTTCCAATCAGATGAAAGACTGCATTGGACACAGAATGAACTCTGTGCTGTGTGTGACTATGGCACCAGGGGATAACACTGTCTGCAGGCACTGCCATATTCCCTCGCATGTGCATTAAAACTTGTTTAATTTACAGAAATGCTTCTGTTGCCATTTCTAGCACTCCAAAATGCTACTAAAGGTGGGGATGAGCACTAATGGAGAGCCTGTTCAGGGATCTTGAAGTCTACTGCATTTATTGCCATGGACTGGACATATATCATGGGTCCCCCTCTTATTATTGTATAGTACCTACATCTCCTCCTGGAGTAATCCACATTGTCTAGATTAACACTGGATTGCTACAGAGTGTGTGCAGACATATACATTGGTGTACTATAACCCAACTGGCTGCATGGCTTGGAAGACTGGATCTGGACCACCTTCTGCAGTTGGCAGTATGTTGACTATACATGCAAAGAGGCCTCTGTTGCTATGGAGAATGACCTCCATGCTTCTAAGACCTCCCTACAGAACCATGTAAGGGTACACATAGGATTTCAGTGACTTAGGCCCTTGGTTTGTACAGCGCCACCTGCCAGAATCAAGCACATTGTGTGGAATTTCACAGTTAAGTCTGTGACAAATTGGAGTAATTGCCATTGGATTACATCAACTTCTTGCAGTGTCCTGTTAAATAACACAACAGAATTCATTATAAGAGTGCTTGATCCTGGCAGGTGGCACTGTCCTTACCCTCCAAATTCAGATCTCAAACCAGGCAAACAGCATGTTGCAGCAGTGGTGCTCCAGAATGCATAGAATGGAGGCAATTGATCCTTCTGAGGATGCACCCATCATTGACATCTGCCATGATGGAGTGGGGTCTGGGATGCCACGTAAGCAATATTATATTTTTCAGTATAACTTTAATGACCAGACTAGGTGGGCCAAGTAGTCCTTATCTGCCGTCAGATTCTATGTTTCTGTGTAACATGCAAGGGTGGTAACTGGACTGCAAGATTATATCATACTTTTTAATATAACAAGGTCAGATAACTCCCTTAGCCATGTGAACTGTGAGCAGTCACAGAGATATGGCATATAAATCTGATTGCTGAATGTTCCCCTAAAAACATTTCACATGGGTGGGTAAGTGGGAGCCTTTACACTCTGACACTTATGAAGCTGTTACTGTCACCATACCTCATTTTATTTTGCAAATCGATGCTCAATGCTATGTCCATATTTTTAAAGATGCATCTTAGAAATGGAGTATTCATTTGTAATTACAGCTACAGAATAGTGTTTAACTGTAAGTAACACAATTTTGTTAAAAATCTAAACATACTTTATTTTCCCCAAGGAATTTCAATTACTGTATACAGCAATTTTCTCTCTCATCCTTTTGTAATTATTTCAGTGGGTAGCTGTATCTCAGTTTTGTAAATTCCTAAAATCTAGATAAAACCTATTCTAATGAAGTACTGTAGATCACTGTAGCCACCGCTACCTTCAGTAATTTACCAAACTGCTAAGCAATTACATTTTATTAAATATTTTCAGATTTTCACCTTTTAACTGAGAGTTTGAGGGATTCCTACCTATTTGCTGCTCCTCTCCTTTCCTCTGCAATGAATGTTTGCCACTTACAATAAGTAATTTGAACGTGCATAATGCACAGGCAGAATGGAGTACTGTATCTTTAAAAAAAATCAAATATGTTTTAATGGGAAGAATTACAGGGAAAATGCAATGGAATAGCAACTAGAGCACCAATAGAATTAACAGTAATGTCAATCACAAAAACAGCAACAGCATCAAAAAATCTAGATCTCTTTAATGCTGGCTGACACCATCCAAACCCATGTCTCTACCTTGTTCAGGGCATCCAATATTTGTTTCTGGATGTCTATGATTTTCTGCCAAATATTCATTATTGTTTCAAACAGTCACAACTGATTTCTCTCCAGGTCTTCCAGCCTCCTCTGCAGTACATGGGGATGCTACTGGACATATTTTATGGCTTTTCGTGGGAGCTGTGTTGGCAAAGAGGGTGGCTTCTCTGCTTTATCAGCTCATCTCCTCTCACCTCCTCACTCAATGATCCTCTTTATTTTGCTGCCTGGTGACTTTCAAACTCAATTTGTCTCAGCACCTCATGTATCTGCTCAAATGTTCTAGTGACTGCCAAACTGCTGCCACAACCTTGGTCCTCCTCCTTCTCCTTTTCCTCCTCCGCAGGATTATCTAAAGAGTAAAAGAGAAATGAAGTACCAAACCTGTCACATACATTATTCATATATTTTATTTCCTCAAATGCTGCCAATGCTAATAAGGTGCAAAGTTAGGTGTCTAACATAGAACCTGATGCTCAACCCTAATTATACTGGCACTGCCATGTTAGCATAACAAATATAGTATAAGGGATTAACTACACCCAGCTGTTCACAGTGATCTCATTAAAGTTATCAAGCAGTTCTGGAGACATTTTTAAACTGCGAGGCCTTTGGAGGTTTCCAGCATCCTTAGACTGTTTTATTATTTATGTACGGCAGGTATAGTTTTTATCCATTATATGTGTGTTAATAATGATATCTTCTCCATCATTTGTGAGAGATGATGGTTGCTTTGAACTGGGCTGTAGAAACTGAACATTTACAGTTATTACTTACTTTCTCCTGGGGTTGCCTCTGAAAACAAGCAGTTGCGTCTAGTGGGCCTTACCCGTTTAACAAAGAATAAAAGAAAAAAAATTCTGTGCTGAATAATTTATTATTGTTCAGTGCTGATGTTAGTACTGAATGATAATGAGGCTTCAATGTACTGTAGTTTATACAGTTATAGATGTTAAGTGCATAGGCTTCCAAACAAAGTCCCACACAGGGAAAGTGGTGCTCATGACTGTCAAGTCAATATTTACATGGAAGGAATTGGCTACTCGCCACCTCATTGCAGAATGATGTCAAACAGTGGACTGTTACATTGTCTTTTTATTAGACAGAAAAACACATCACAGCAAACAAAAGCCTACCTGATGTGTTTTGGATCCTCAAACCTTTATCAAAGGCCTTTGATAAATGATCGAGGATCTGAAACACCCCTGACATGACCCCACATTGTCCACGAGCGTAGCTGCATGAATGAATGGAGGATGCAGTGTGGAAAGGGCATGTTGGGTTGCCTACACACCTTAGATCCATGGCATGTAGGCAACCTACACTTTAATGCATAGGCCCTACATGCTGCTGTAGGGTGTTTATTCACCTTGGCAAACTGATCATCTGATTTAAGCTGTTTCATAGATTACTTGCTAAGAAACAAAATTCTGACCTCCATATGACCTCATTCTCTAGCTTTCATAGCCTCAGGTCCAATGAAAAGGTTTCCATAAATTAAACTATGGTGTCCAGGAAGACTGGACAAGAAGAGTTTAGCTATTTTCCACCAAACGTCTGGAATATTCAACCTGATTATCAGGAAAATACCCTTACAGAAATATATGTGTGCTGTGTACATGCCACATGCTTAATTATGCAATGTCTGCAAGTGGTTTGCATACACAAAGTGAACCTAAGCGAATCAGGTCTAAAAAGCAAATCAGGTTTGTATGCTGCAAGCTTGACATGTGCGCAGCATGTAAGCTGGTGTGAACATCTTTTAAAAATTACATCACGTTTGGGTGTTGCACGCTTGACATGAGTGCAGCAGTTAAGTTGGAGTGAACGTCATTTAAATATCACATCAGGTTCACATGCTGCATGCTTGCCATGTGTGCAGCAGCTAAGCTGGTACAAATCTCATCTAAAAATTACATCAGTTTCTATTTCTCATACTACTGCTAGCAATTAGAGTCATTAAAATATTGTATATTTTTATTTGAATTCCCATAAAAATTAGATAAACTCGTTAATTCTGATCCTTTTGCAAGTTGTTTAATGGCTTTTGATTTTTGCCATTAAATCACCATTAATTTTAGTATTGCTTGCTTACTGCATTAAATGCCTAGGATATATGCAGTCAACAACCTCCATTCCAGCTGTATGAAGGGGAACATTGTTTAACCAGGAGCAGCACACTAAGCTGAAGCTTGTTTCAAGATGCGACCTTGGAGCACAAGGAAGTTAAGTGACTTGCTTAGGATCACACAGTATGCACTTAGGCGGCTGTGGGATTCAAACCAGGTCTCCAGATATGCAGCTCAGAGCCTTAACCCACTGTGCTATACTACCTCCCATGTGAAGAGGGGCCTCTGTGTTGTGAAGCCTATCCTTTTTGTTTTGGACCATGCAAATCCCTTATACATATTTAGTGCTACAAATGTGTTTCTCCATGACTATTTCATCTCTTACTTTCCTTTTGTCATTCTGTATTGAGTATATACACTATGGCCATGCTCAGCACTCTTTGTGTTGGGTAGGGTCTTGGAAGCATGCACCATACCTCACATTTTGTCACTGAAATGAGGGACATGGACACTCAAAATGAGGCACAAGGAGGGAAACTAACCCCCGTGATGATCTGGAATATCATCAAATATGGAGATACAGTATCACAGAACACAGTAGAAACCATTGAATTAGCACCTGAAAATGAATTTCTATCATTAAGCAAGAGTACCATTTAGGCAGGGCAGAGGGGGGCAGTTGCCTCCCCCTCCCCATGTTGTGCCTAGGCTGTTCTTATGGTGTGGCAATAGTGCATTAAATTTGGATTTAATCTTTTTTTTTTTTGCCCAATAAGTGCCCATCTGGCCCGTGTGTTCTCATGCTGCATGTACTCTCTGGACTCGACTGTGTCTGTATTGTGTTGTCCACTCTCTCCACCTACTAGAGGTGGCACAATCACATGTGATGTGGATGAGCACCAGCCAAGAAAGAGTGTATGAGTCTTGCAGTGTAACACTGTCTTTCCTACAATGGAGTAGAGAGACTGCAAAGTACAGCTTGGAGGAGTCGGTGAGCACTGAACTCTCAATAGTAGTGTTGTGGAAGCATATTTTTTTGGTCTACTCTTGGTGAGTCTCCATTTCCCCTGGTGGTTGAAGGGCAGAGAGTGAGCTAGAAGTTAAATCAAGACTAGACTACCTATTTACTCTGTTAAGCCTGCCTTGCAAAAAAAACAGCACAGACCCCCACGGCAGCAAGCTAGGCTTAGCAACAGTGGTGACAGTGATGTGGGTGGCCTTCCTAGGTCTTGATCAATGCAGTGCAGCAGCAGCCACAGCAGCAACCAAGCAAAAAGTAAGCAACCCAGGTTGGGTGGGGTTGGTTGGTCAGGTGACTTTGTCACAGACTATGTTGAGGACCTGTGATGGTCGGTTCTAGCATATAGCTTCCGGCAGAAGGAGAGGGGGAGTGGACTGAAAACTGGGTTGGTGGCACACTGTGCCAGGCTGCAGGCTTTGGCCATATGGATGGGTAAGTAAATGTAAATGTAAATATTTGTTTTTACAGGGAGATTTGGAGAAAGAGGAAGGACTGCAACATTAATGTATTTTTCACATTTCTTCACCTTTGGGTGTCTTCATGACTAATAGGGGATGGATATTGCATGGGATGGTGTCTGGGAGAAAAACTGTGACAAAGGTCTTTTGGGGGGGCAGAACTTCAGCCAAGACAAAACTTGGTTAGTAACTGAGTGGGTTTAATCCCAAATCTGATGCACTGCTTCGAGGTATACACAGACGAATCTTATCCATTTGAATTTTTCCTGATTTGCATATTACTTTTCTGTCAAAACAAATAAGCTGTACCTTTTAGAGATGTAACAAACATTCTAGAGCTGTCCCTTGCATTCATGGACAGTTGAGCGGTATGGTATGCACAGACTATTTAAGCCCCACTATAGTCAGGCTACAGCCCCCCCCCCCCAAGTGAAGCTGACCTCCACATCCCTATGCTCAGGCACATTATAACAATGGGCAAAGCAGACTGCAGGGGCATGCCCCATTGGACTCAATGGGGGTAGTTTTTTATTACTATTTTATACCTTATTGATGGAAAGTTGGAGATTAATGAAGGCCAACACTTGACTAACAAAGGCCTTGTTAGTAAAATAGTGGCCTTCATTATTCTCCAATGCACAATCATAATGTATAACATAGTAATAAAAAATAACTCCATTCATTTCAAGGGGGTAAGCCCCAACACTCTGACCCATGGACAGCATCTCTTAAAGCTTCCTGCCTTTGACTCCATAGTACACAAGTAAGAGACTTTTTACTTATATCTATACTTGGTGGGTTGTCTGTAACAGCATGTCCGTACCCGCTACAGTGTGTGTGCATGGAGGGGGGGACTGGCCATGTTGGTGTAGGTCATGTTATTGCTACTTTTGAGTTTAGGGTTACCACCTGTCCCAATTTTCATGGGACAGTCCTGATTTGGGCAATTATGTCCTGCAAAAAACATGAAAAATACTACATGTCCTGACATTATAGTAGAAAAAATATTTTATGACTTTCCTCTAAATGTTGCAAAAAAAAAAATAATACCTTAACTAAAATACTTAAAATGATAAGGAACACTAGAAACAACTACACAACTACAACACTTAGTCTTAAATATGATAATTTAGAGAAAATAAGTCTGTTACACTGGTCGAGGATATATATTGTCCGTGAAAAATCATGTTTTGGTATGAAATGTCCCACTTTGGGCTTCTTAAAAGGTAGTAACCCTATTTGTGTTTGCATATTAAAGTCTGTTTGGATGGAAGCATTCATAATTATGGATAGAAAATAGAAAGAGTACAGACCAGGCAGAAATAATTAATGGGTTTTGTGGGTAAGTTTGTGTATTGGGGGTAGGAAAAAACACGTTTCCATTGGTATGTATGCTACAGTTCAACTGTGAAACTGAGATCAGTAAGAGAAGAAAACTGAAAAGCTTAACAGTGGCTACAAGCATGCCACATGCATGCAGATGTAATCAGATACAGTATGTACTGAAGTATAAGCAAGCCATATAAGTGCTGACAGTATGGATTAGTGGTTAAAAGCACTGAATTGCAAACCAGAAGACTTGGAGCCATAAAGACCAGGGTTTGAATTTCATCTGCTCTCACTTGTGTAGTATGATCCAGAACAAATCACTTAACTTTTATGTGTGCAGTGACCACTTGCTTTTTGCATGCATGCCACATGCATGCAGTCTTTCCCAACTTAGTATAAAAATCATGGTTTCCACACTTGCTTGCTGCACACATGCCACATGCATGCAATCAGTTCCAATTTAACATTTAACTCATACTTGCAGCACGCATATCACTTTGGTAGTTTTATGTGTGTAGCATGAAAATATTTCAAATAATTATTTCTGTAAGAGTATGTCTGACCACAAACAATTTAGTCCTGAACTAAAACACATTCTGACAAATACAAATGTCTATAGTTGCTTTGATTTATAAATGCTCACATGTTTCAAAGTGTTCATGTATTAATGTCCAGGAATGTATAGTTGCTTTGATGTATACATAGTTACATTAGCTATTGTTCGTGTATCAACATATATTAATATATCCAGGTTATATCTGATAATGGACATTTACTGTCTAGAACCTACATCTAGTCACTTAAAACATCATTAAACAAATATTTAGACATGGTGTATTTCATATACATTTTTTAAAATTGCTGTCTAATTGTACCTGTTCTGATTTACTTTCACTTTTGATGGCCAAAACATAAGTAGCTTGGGAACTCATAATCTTCATCCTCGTTATCGATGAGTTCCTATGTGATGACCATGGAACTGTCAGATAATAAGACTGTAAATGCCTGGAGTTTTCACAGAAATTAATTTTCAAATAAAGTATATGATCATAATCTGTAATTCAATCACTCATCTCTTGAATGAGTCCAATACTCTATTACATAAAGATTTGTAGCAATATGCTGCAATAAGAAGAGGCCATTTTGATATTTACGCCGGTGGTCAGGACAAGTTTTGGGGTTAGAAATATCCTAGAGTGGGAGGGGGGGCATGGCTTGCCTTTAACAGAAATGGCAGCTTGAAAGCTTAGCTCTGTCTACCAATTGCAAAATCCTTGCAATATTCTGGCCGTCACCTGCCATACTTACAAAATAACTGGACAGAGTTAAAGGAATTACCAGCCAAAGTTGTTGCCTCTTTTTGAAGGAGGTGATCCTCTCAGAGCTGCAAGTTTTCTGGGCTGATTGATACAGCCCTGGAAGTGAGGCCTCATGCTGTCCTGTATCCTCAATATGGCGTCCTCAGCTGCCCCATAAGAAGGCTCCAGTATGCCTGAAATAAAAAATATGTTTGCTCAGCTCATTGGTAAGATGGAGTAACTGGAACTGGCTGAACAAACTACTAAGGCAGATATTATATTGCTCTCTCATAGAACTAATGTAACCAAACAACAAATTGCAAATACCAGGACCAGACCCATAAGCTAAGGGCCTGCCTCAGAGAATAAGATTGCATGGTCAAAACCCTGTGGCAGTGGGTAGAAGATCTTGAAAATCACAGCCACAGGAACAATTTAAGATTTGTGGGATTCTCGGAGGACTGTGAAGGGCCTAATGTAATATCCTTTCTACAGTCGGTACTCCCCAGGTTGCTGTCACTTGAACGGAGTGGCCTGATAAAAATTGACATGGCCCACCCTTCATTAGCCTACAAACCACAATCTTGTGCATGCCCACATCCCATCCTGGCAAGATTTTTGCATTACAGGAACCAGGAAGATATCCTTAAGGCAGCCAGAGAAAAACAAGATCTTCAATAGTATGGGCATCGTGCAAATCTATGCTGATTATTCTCTGGTGCTTTCTACCTGGTGCAAGGCTTTCACCACCACCCACACAGACAGTGCTGAACTGGGGTTGAGCTACAGCCTCCGCTATCCTGCTACACTATGGATCAAGTTTGGGGGAGCTTTTCAGTCCTTTGACTCACCACAAGAAGCCAAGCGCTTCCTTGCTTCCAAAGTCCCTCAGCTCAGTTGGTGCAAACTGGGAACTCCTACTTCCACATCTACTCGGGGCAGAAGGAGCCACCCTGTAGCCATGGATACCACTCCGAGAACCGATGCTAACATTGGGTCTACAGACCAGACCTCACAATCATCCCCTGTACCTTCACCAATCAAGATCCATGGCTCCTAGCACCTAAAGGTAGGCGCCAGACCCGGTGCAGGAAACCAGAGGAGGGCACACACATGGATAAAGCCCCCCGACTCTGCTCCAGAAACTGGAGCTGCAGCAGGGACTCTGTGCCCTCAGAAGGGTTGGAGAACCCCTTCCCTCTGTTAAATATGCTACTGTGCAACATCTGTCCAATGACTTCCCCACAATATCCTTACCAGTATCCACAGCCAAGCTGCTCCCCACTAGCTCATTCCAAGAGGATAAATCCTTGGCCGAGAAGGTGGCCAGCACATTAGGACACACCGACAACTCACCCGAGGCTGTCAACCCAAGTGATAACCATGATGCAGCAGCAGCCAGTGGGGGTCTCCAGGTGGGCAATGGCTGAAGCAGTGTGTGGACAAATTGTTAGTGCTTGTGACTTTTCTCCCCCGGCTTTCCTTAAGTAAGGCTGTTTTCTTCTTTTTTTCTGATCATAAGATTGGGCCTTTGCTACTACTGAAGCTGGCAGGGGAGGAATGAGTAGGCCCCGTGGCTACGAGGGGCCCTCATCAACATAATGCAGTCTTAAAGGGAAAGATCACTGGAAATAGACTGCTGCCTTGTAAATACAGTAAACATTTCATTTGAAGTACATTTCAGTGATCTGCTGACTAGTGATATTATTCTCTCATTGCCTAAGCTTCAAACCTTTGAAATCTGCAATGGGCAATATTCTAGTAGGGGAATTAAATAACGGAGAATGTATATTCAACATACTCCCTAGTGGCTACGTGGAAGTAATATCATGTCCCTTGGCCACACACTAGTTTAAGGGCTCCTCAAAAAAGTAGCTAAGTGCCCGCTACTTAGAGTCCTTTTCACACCCATTACATTTTTCACCATTTGTCACAGTCAAGCCCCCCAAAAATGAATAAATAAAATAAAACAAAAACTATTGGGGATGGAGGGAGGTCACTCATACAAAGCAAAATACTGCTGATCCCTCTACCCCCCAAGAGAATACAGTTTAGTAGCATACAGTTTGAGTTAGGTTGCTATATTTTTAGCATGAGCTGTGTATCTCACCTCTCCACATTAGGAGAGGTAGCAGGGCATGCGGAGAGCATCTTCAAGGCAATTTATATAGAAGTCCAAAACCTTACCTGTCTATAGGGCAAGGAGCTGGCCTGCTCCATAGGTAGATGGAACAGGAGGTTCAATAGTTAACTTAAACTCATACAACACTATGAGTATACCCCAAGTGACAACTGCGCTCATCTTGGTCTAAGAGCGGCCAATGCATGGTGCAGGAGCTAGTGTTGATCTAGGTAAAGAGGGATGCAGGGGGACAACTGTTTGCCCAGTTTGAGAATGGAGGTTACATCCAAATGTTTCATTGGGGGGAATGGGGAAGTTATTGTTCAGTTCCTTGTTATAAATTGTATTCTTGCATTTGCTGTTATGAATTCTTTATTAGCAACCAGGAGGTATGAAAGGATCCCCAGCTGTGATTAGGGGTAAGACTGAGGGTTCTGGGAGCTAGATCTGATCATGCAAAGCTGCATCTGGGTAGATTCTTTTCCCATCCATCCTGCATATATCAACCAAAAGTAGTCTCCCATGGAGGTTAGCCTAATCTCATGGAACGTCTGAGGTCTTAATTCACCTGTCAAGTGGAAAAAGGTACTCCAACACTTAAAAAAAATGGGGACCTCAGATTGTATTCCTACAAGAAATGCAGTTATCTCCAAGGGAAGCTTGTAAACTTAAATGAGGTGGATCGGCAGAGAATTACACAGTACAGCTCCTACCCATAAGAGGGGGGTTTCTATATTGTTCCATAGAAACCTAAATTGGTCCATATCCAGATATAAGGGGGGCAAAGAGGGGAGATGGTTGATGGTAGAGATAACAACTCCTGAGGGCACCCTAATACTAGTTAACATTTATGCGCCTGATCAGGATGCCCCTGTTTTTTTTTCCACATATTAAACCAGTAACTGAATGACTTTATTCCCGGTCAGGTTCCCGTAGCACTAGAGGGGACTTTAACCTTACCTGGTGCTCGGTGATAGACAGAAGCAAGGGATCCCCTGATCTGCATACATGATCAATTAGGGTGGTCCACAGGTTCACAGAGGAACATGTCCTTCTGGATGTAGGGAGGACCAAAAACCTGGGGATGAAAGACTACACTTTTTACTCTATTGTACATGGGTCCTTGAGTTGGATAGATATGTGGATGCTTACCCAGTCCCATTGTGAGATGGTCTCGGCAGCACATATTCATCCAGTTTTAATGTCCAGCCATGCCCCATTAGAGATTCATATACGCATTGGCCCAGAAACAGCACAAAGATCCTCCTGGTGCCTGGACCCCCTACTCCAAGGTGACAAAGAGTTCCTTTCAAGACTAAAAGAGGAGACTCGGGAATACTGGCAGAACAATGACACAGGCGAAGTGATGGAGTCTACCCTATGGGAGCCCATTAAAGCCACCCTACTAGGTAGAATCATCACGTTTGCCTGTAGCAGAAAGAAATAAAGAGAATTGGAGCAGACTGCCCTAGAAAAATGCTAGAATCTCAATACAAAGCCTGTACACTAAAGGATCCATTACCTGATCTCCTCACCCAGTTAAACAGCACCCGGATCCAACTCAATGACCACCTCACTAGGAAGGTGGAATTGGCCCTTAAAAGGTTACGTCACTCCTACTGGGAGGGAGGGAGGGGAAAAATCCAGCAGATTGT
Organism: Neoceratodus forsteri; assembly: GCA_016271365.2. Lineage (NCBI taxonomy): Eukaryota > Metazoa > Chordata > Ceratodontiformes > Ceratodontidae > Neoceratodus > Neoceratodus forsteri. The sequence continues at coordinate 1,639,129,592 of CM057450.1, forward strand.
TGGCATACAGATTAAAAAGCAGGCAAGCAGAGTGCAGCATCCCCACCCTTAAAGACACAGGTGGCACATTAAGCAGCTCACAAAGTGGCATAAGCAATATTATGGCACAGTTTTATGAAACTCTGTATGCCTCTCCAACTCCTTCATCCACTAAAACTATGCTCAAGTTTCTGGACCCCTTGCCAATTCCCACAAATCTCTGCACATCAGGCCAATGTTTTAGAACAACTGATAAATGAGGGGAAATAAGGGAAGCAATAAGATCCCTCAATCCTCATAAAGCCCTAGGGGGTGACGGATTCCCCCTAGAGTTCTAAAAAACCCTAGAGGTGAAAGTGGCTGGCTATCTCTCAAGGGTTTTTCAGGATTCACTCGCTAGGGGAATTCTACCTCAGACACTGAGAGAGGTAATCGTTATGATAATTCCCAAGAAAAGCAAGGACCCAACTGGCCCCGGTAACTATTGGCCTATTTCGCTAATCAATGTTGACATCAAAATCTTGGCCACGGTCTTAGTGAGTAGATTGGAAGTTCTCTTATCAGGGCTTATTAGTCTGGATCAGGCTGGCTTTGTGAAAGGGAGGTTGGAATCAGACCACCACAGATCGCTTCTATCCATAATACAATGGGCCCAATCCAGCAAAGACCTAATGGCAGCTGTAGCTGTGGACTTTGAAAAACCCTTCGACTCTGTTGAGTGGCCTTACTTGATGTCCACCCTAGAGAAGATGGGTTTCGGCCCGTCTTTTTGTGTCTGGGTCACACTTCTTTACACATCCCCTTGCCAGTAGTTTGAAGTCCCTAGCCTTTGGCCTACACAAAGGCACCAGGCAGGGATGCCTACTCTCCCCCCTCTTGTTCATCTTGGTAATTTAACCCCTTTCGTTTGTGCTAAGAGGGGAACATCTAATCCCTGGGATCCAGATAAACAACCTCACCTTCAAGTCCTTTCTTTATGAAGATGATCTGCTGGTGACCACAGCATGTACTCTGCAGGCCATTCAAGTGGTGCTGAATCTTATGTCTCAGTTCACTCAGGTCTATGGTCTCGGGGTTAATCAATCTTAAACAGAGATACTACCCCTAAATCACCATTGTCCAGAGCAAGGATTCACTTTGATGGGTCTTAAATGGGCACCGAACTGGATTAGATATCTAGAACTAATGCTGCATAGGAACCTCTCGAAGCTCATAGATACTACTCTAGCATGATAGGATCACCTAAAACTGATCTTGAGAGATGGAAGGTCTTTATCTCTAACTGGTGGGCAAGATAGACTCTGTAAAACTAATGCTGGCCACCAAAATGTTTTATTTGCTGGCACACCTCCCTATCAAGATTCCCATCAAGTGCTTTCAGAAAGTGAATACTCTGATTGGGCATTTTCTTTGGGAAGGTTCCCCTCCACGGTTTAACAGATTACAATTATGACAACATTGGTATGGGGGGGGTTGGGGATTGCCTTGATGTTGGGGTTACCATTAAGCATTTGTGACGACACAAACATGTCAATGGTTCCAGCCCATTCAAGTCTCCTCCCCAATATGGAGACAAGTAGATGCTACTCTTTTAGGCCCCAGACCCTTGGCTACCCTGTTCAATGACAAAAAGAAACCACCAGGGCCTCTACCCCCCACAGTCAGCACATCATCCCAGTATTGGAAACAAGTACTAAAAGCTTTGCATATTCCATCTACACCCTTGGAACTCACTCCATTATGGAACAACCCCATGTTGTCTACAGGTAAAACCCCAGTCCACTGGAGGTTCTGGGAAAACAGTGGCATTAGACTAGTACAGGACCTACTAATTCTTGGCATCTCTCTCTTGACTCCTTTGATGCCTTGAAAGTGAGATACTTTCTCCCCCAAAGTCATTTCTCGAGGTATCTCCAGAGCAGAAATGCCATCCAGCACCTACCTAACTCTATCCAACCCTCTGATGTGACAGCGAGGGCTTCTCTACTTTCAACATGGATGAAATCCCTTAAGGGGAGAGCCAGTAAAATCTATAAGGCACTCAGGCAGTCACTATCAGACCTTACCCTGTCCTCCAAGGATCATTGGGGGGAATAGCTGGAGATCCATATTTCTGAGGACCAATGGTCTAAAGGCTGGATTAGGATACATAGTTCCCATCGAGATGGCAGGCCCAGATTAATTATGAATAAAACATTGCTCCACTGGTACTACACCCCAGCCAAATTAAGAAATCTGGGCCTACTGTCCCATGATAGATGCTGGAGATGCAACCAACCTGGCGCGCATCCACAACACGTTCTATGAACCTGCCCTGTAATTACACTATTCTGGAAGGCTGTGCATTGGATGTGCCAACTGGTACATCCCCAAGTGACTTCAGATGCACCTCTGCTGCTTCTTGGTTGTGTACCAGAGGACTACCCCTATATGAACCTGGGGCACATTGGGTTACTTTAGTGGGAGCTATAGGCAAAAGACTATTGTTATACAAATGGAGAACAGATCAGTGTCCAGCCTTCACAGAACTGTTGTTAGCATGAGGTCAAACAACTTCCTTTGAGAAAATGTCCAGTTATGGCAAAGGTTCACTCACTTCCTATTATAGTTTCTGGAAACCCTTTTTGGAATCAAAATACTGTCATAATCAACTCATTCCACCCACATAGAGCTGGGGAAAGTAGCTGTACTTATAACAACATTGATCAGACCTGTCCCAAGACCCGGACACTCTAAGTCATGCTAGAACTCTTATTTGTTCTCCCATGTGACACCGAATGGTTGCTAATACTGTAGATAGTTTTAGACTAAGCTGCTATGATACTACATATGATTGCTAGGTATTCGATGATACTGACAGTGGTACCTCCATAACGGCACCTCATTAAGTCCCTAGCATTTATAAGACTTGCTGATTTCTCTTTGAGGCCTACCTGGCCAGGTGTATTAGGGTTGATAATCAATATGACAAGTCCCATAGTAATAAAGTTTTGTTCTATTATGTTTAGTGGGCTCTATAGTTTTACAGTGTCTGACTTAATGTTTTAAGTGTTACTTTCACAGCAAGATGTATAGTTTAAAGTACTCATTTTAACCTGGCAACAGTGAGGCTACTGCATCTACAAAGGTAGCATTTCAATTACTGTGGCAATGTAGCATGTTTTGCTGTGTAAGTTTGTTTTTGTTAAATGATGTGTTTTCTTTGTACTGTTTCTTTGGATATATCAACAAAAAGTTCAACTAAAAAAAAAGAAATGTCCTAGAGTGTGTTTGTGTAACATTACAGACACTTTTTCCACTAGTGATACAGTCGAAAAAAGTAATTATGATAACTGCATGGAATTGAAACACTGAAACATAGACTGTATTGGCATCATAGACCCAGAGCTCCATCCAGTCTTTCAGTTTCCTTGCCTAGCTCCATACTTGGCCTAATGGAAGACTGAATTTGATAAGACTTCTGTTTGGTCCCTGGACAGGATATTTAAATGAGTTTAGAGATTGTATAACAGGTTAGTGATTCCCTAACACCACGTTGTGGGGCAAATGCAGGGAAAGACCACAACATGCCATATTGGGTGGCATAGTTCGCAAGTCACTAACCCTTTAGAGACTGTCCCTAAAGTATGCTAGTGCAACTATGCAAAGCAGCTGATAGTGCCTTGCATATAGGCAGACCAGCATATTGGCATGTTTGGGGAGGTGTTAAGCAGCTATCAGTGTCCCACTAACTGCTTTCCAAACCAGTCCTTATGACCTGTTCCCCCTAACTGCAGACCCCTATCACCTGAAAACATCCCTGGTGTCATGTAGTCCCTTCTGCCCCAGAATACCCCCAAATGTAATAATGCACATATCCCTGGTGTCCAGTGGTTCATCCCACCCCTGTCATCCCTTGACAGTGATAATGTACATATTCTTGGTGTCCAGTGGTCCCTCCTGACCCATGAAACCCAACAGTGGTATAGATCCCATTATCTCTGATGTTTAGTGATCTTTCCCACATCTACACACCCCCGATGGAAGCATTGTAAGTCTCCACGATGCCCAGTGATCCCTCCCACCCCTTGGTTCACACTCACCTGCCTGGCCTTGGCTCCCTCCTACATCTGTCACCTCCACCCTCGGTGTCTGGCACAGATCCTCTGCTCACCTCCATAGCTTGCCACTGACTGAGTTTCAGTCACACAACTACTGTATCAGCTGTTATTACAGTAGTTGCACAATCAGGAACTATCAGTTGGTGGCCAGATGTGGTGGTGAGTGAAGGGTCTGTGCCAGTCTCTGAGAGGGATCATGAGTGGTTCAATGGGTGGGTGTTTGAGAGGATGCAAGCCAAAGGGCAGGAGGGACCATTGAACTCCAGGGAGACTTATAATATACCATCTAGGGTGTGGGAGGTGAGACAGGAACCACTGGAGAGCAGGGAGACTTACAATATTACTGTTGAGGGTGTGTGGAGTGGAAGAGACCACTGGACACTAGGAATAATGGAATCTGTACAAACTGGAGGTTTTCAGTGGGCAGGAAGGACCACTGGCAATCAGGGCAATGTACATTATTACCATGTGAGTGAGTGGGCAGGAAGGACCACTGGACACCAGGGATATGTACAATATTACCATGTGAGTGAGTGGGTGGAAGGGACTACTGGACACCAGGGATACGTGCAGTATTACCATTAAGGGTGTTTCTTGTGGTGGGAGGTGCAACTGGACACCAGGGATTTTGTATTACAGACTGGTGAGGTGTTTGGGCAGTCTTACCATGGGCCTTAACAGTGGCAGTATCACTCTTACTATAATCAGATCCTTAGAGATGTGCATAGTTCACTAACTTCACAAATTACTCCATGAAGTAAGGTTACTTTGTGAAGTTAATATACATTGCAAAATGTTACTTCATGTAGTGGTAAAAACACTGCAAAGTGGATAAAGGGGAACTTTGCCAGTGAAGTTCACTGTGAAATATTACTTTGCATAGAGGTTACACATCTGCAAAGTGAGTGAAGCAGAACTTTGTTGGTAAAGTTCACTGCAAAGTTAACCAGACTAAGGCTGTGAATTGAAAGTGTACCATGTAACACACAACCTCAAGAGTCAGAACACAAAGATGCTGGATAAAAGCCCTCCAATAATATCCAGAAGACTGCAAAGAAACACAGTTAACACACTGAGGAGCATCTGTACAGTCTACACTTCAGTTTCAGAACTACAAGAGACGCTGGCTGCACACACTATATATATAGATGTGGCTGCACCATGTAACCAATAGTATATTTCTTATGTAGCCTCATCCCAATCTCTCCCCAGCAAACTTCCCCTTCAGGAAAAGTTCGCTACAAACTGCACTAGGTCAGTGGCTTGGCAAATGATGGTTAAGTGACAGTGAAATTAACCCAGAAAATGAAAAAATGTCACAAAGTGCTTTGTGAAAGTGAAGTCTGCAACTTCACCAGAATTTCACTGGTGAAGAAAAACTGTACTGCACCTCTACTTTTTTTTTTTTTTTTTGCTGTACTTTTTTACATTCTTAGTATACCTGTCTGTTCACTTTGTTCCTGGCAACTCCACTGGGATTCCAGCTGCAACCCATTCTCCTGCACTCCAATTAGGGTCGCCTTGTCCCCTGTGGCTTACCCCCCCACAGTGGGGTGGTGGGGAGCCCCCAACTCACCCACCTGATACAGATCCAGATCAAGCGTCCCTTCAGAGCCAGAGATCTTTGAACAGCCATCAAGCTGCTTGATGAAGATGCCATCTTTTTAACCCCTGTTTACTTCCCTGAAGCTGGGGGTGTGCAATGATGCTGGCAGAGGGGAGCGTGCACACATCTGCACGTACTCCCTCCAGGCATCTGCTTCCAGCTCCTCCACAAGCAACTGCAGGGCACTCTGTCCCCCAGCCTCTGTCAGAGGGTGAAGAGGTGCTAACAGTAGAGGACCCCCCTTCCCAGAGAAGGACAGCAGTCTGTCGGATGCTCGATCCTTCTCCTCCCCTGCCAACCTCCAATGACCCAAGCTCATTCCTGAACATGGGTTGCCTGCGTGGTGCAAGGTAAGGTGTCCAGCGCCTCAGCCCTCAGTGCCACCAGGCCAGCCATCTCTACTTTTCTGTTCATCCAAGTATCATGACTGCCAGCCCATACACTGTGTTGCACTGAGCAGTGGATGTGAGAACCTCCCTCCTCAGTCATCTGCACCACCCTTTCAGATCAAAAGACTGGAATGTCAAATTTAATACCAGTCTTGATTTAAATATAAAATTCAAAGTAAACACTTTAAATTTCTTTCGAAACATGGCTCAAGTTTTCCCTTCACAGTCTATTTTTTAGAACCACAGTTTTATTGTGAGTGGTGAGAGGAAATAATAAAAAATAGATATTTTAATTTCAAAATAAAAGCAGTGAAAACTGCTAAACATGATTGTGCATTAAATGGTTGTATATGATAAAGTGCATAAATATATTTCTGAGGTAGAGAGAATGGCATGGGGTCATAATGTCACAGATGAAACTGCACACCACTAAATGCCACAGTCAGAATAGCGACTTGCCGAAATTAGGTTGGCGAAAACACAGACATACAACAAATGCGCACACCCCATTAAAGGCAATGAGACTTTATCTTTTTTTTTGTCCCACCCCCAGGACTTTAAATAACCAAATATGGGGGGGGGGAGGACTTTGGGGATAGGGTTTAAGTTGGAAGGGGGGAATTTTTTTTAAAATAAGTTACAACACCAGGAGATCTGGGAGGAACCAAACCGCAATCTCAGGTCTCCTTCGCTGCTGGGTGCTGGTGCCTTAGCCACTCCACCACCCCGTCTGGTCATTTGGTGGCAGGCAGAGAAGGTGTGAGGAGGGCTGGGCTGGTAGCTGTATACTCCCGCATCACTGCAGATACCGATAAGATGAGTGGTGGTTGCTCGGTGCTGTGGGGGGGCTGCTAGACACCAGGAAGCATGAAATTTTAGCAGTGGTACCATGGATCAGTGCTGGTGGGTCCACTGGATGCCAAGGAGTTGTTTTTTACTTCAGGGCTGGCAATCAGCTGGTGGGGCGCTAGTACCAGGGATTGTTTTGGGACATAACGGACTAGCGATCAGTGGGAGGGGGACCACTAGCACCAGAGATATCATTTAGACATGATGGGCTGGTGATCGGAGGGAGGGGGATCATTGATTGCTTTGGGACATGACAGGCTTGCATTAGGAGGGAGGGGGACCACTAGCACCAGGGATGTCATTTAGACATGGTGAGCTAATGATCAGAGGGAGGGGGCCACTATCACCAGGGATTGCTTTGGGATATGATGGGCTGGCATTAGGAGGGTGGGGGAAACACTAGCACCAGGGATGTCATTGGAATATGATGGGCTGGTGATGGTGGGGACCACTATCACCAGGGATTCTTTTTTCAATCAGTGCTGGCAATCAGAGAGGGGTGGGCCACTACCACTAGGGATTCCATTTTTTATATTAGAGGCTGGTGATCGGGAGACCACTAGCACCAGGAATTGTGTTTTTAACTTAGGGACTGGCGATCGGGGCCTGCCATGATCCACAATGGTGGGTATGCTCCCCCAGCAGCCAACTGGCTGGTTGACTGCATTACCTCTGGCAGTCACTAGGGTTGCATGACATAAAAGGAGGTTTTCTTCCACTGTATTTGTGCAGTGCAAAGTGGCTGCACAAAACCCTTTTGAATTGTACAAATCCACTGACAATTGGCTTGTGATGATATTTATGTTCCCGCCCCACCATTTGCATACCCCCCCACACACACTTTTTGGCTTGTGTGAGCACTATCCCTGTTTCCTGGCACAACAGAGCCTTTTCAATATTGGGGTCCAGTGCAAAGCCTGGTTTGAGCAGGCAAACACTGGTTAGTGCCCACACAAACCTTTGAGTATAGGGCTCTGAAGGTGTCATACCCTTTCCTAACGTTTATAGGAACAATGATGCTTCAACTTGTTGCATCAGAGCAACAGTAACAAACTAACTGATGGTGTTTGGACAATTTGAAACTCAAAGAGTAGTTTCCTCAGCTTTCAATCTTATTTTCTGTGGAAATCATCTGCTCATGAATTTCTCTTGTGTCATATTTTGATTCATGGTTCATAACCTGTAAACAAGTTCTCATATAACTTTCATGCACTAAACCCCCCACCAAAAAAAACCAAAAACAAATAGTCCAGAGTTTATTAAAACTAAAGCAACATACTGGCATAATTCTCATTTCTGTGTCATATTTAATTTCTGAAAACTAAATTTCTTGAAATAAATCAAATTCTGAATATGGTAGAGATCTGAGAACACACCAGCCCCAATAATCAAAAGTTAGCATTGGTGCGAACATGGTTCATCGTAACACTAACCTGCGTTTACTCTAGCATTCTAGGTGGAGTCATATTCATAGGCTCCCAGAGCTCTCACCCAAACCCAGATGTACCCATGTGCTAAAACTACACTGTGTCTATGTAAAAGAGGGGGTCCCATCATGCATACTGGCACAGCAGCAACATTTGTGCTGGTTACCATATTCTGCTGTGAGCACTGGACACCAGGGTGAAGGGGGGTGCAGGGAGTTGGGAATATATCAAGTGGGGGGGGCATGAGACTGTTTGGGGAAACCACAAGACCACCAGGCATTTCACTTGAAATGTGTACTGGGAGATCAGTGTGAGGGGAACAACTGGACACCAGGGAGTTCATTAGAAAAGAATGTATTGGGACAGGTGTGCCAACTGAACATCAAATTTTTTATGGTGAAATCCCTCACAGTGACAATTTCAACAGGTTTTGAAATTGTCACTGTGAGGGACCTGAGGGCAAAATGTCACCCTTTTGCCATGTTTCATCCCCCTTTGAATCAACTCTGACTCAGAATTGATAATCTTTAGAAGAGGTGGTGCGGGGGGCACAGCCCCCCCCCCCCGAGAGAAACACACCAATGTCAGACAGGCGAAAGTTCACCTTTCGACATTGGGGATATCGCTTTGCCAATCTTCGACAACAGTGTTGTCAATTTGGCATAGGTAAACCATTGGGATATCAGGGGGAGCCCCTGGACACTGGTGAGTTAATTACAAATAATATATTGGGGGATCATGGGGTGGAGGAAATCACTGGACACCACGGATTTCATTAAAAAGAATATACTGGGGATTGGAGAAGGGGGATCCACTGAACACCAGGGAGTTTATTAAACAGAATATACTGGGAATCAGGGGAAGGGTAACCATGGGGGGGGGCATGGGGCACTAGGGAGCTCATTGAAAAGTATAAACTGGGGGTAAGGGGTTGGGGAACCGCTGGACCACCAGAGGTGTCCCTTATCTGAGACAGAGGCTCTAAAGGACTGCTGTGTGTGCTACTGAAATTAGCCGATAATGGGCATAAAAATTACCCATTAGCACCTTGCACATCCAAGGGGCTCATTTGCATGCTTGGGCTGAATATGGCTCACAGGGGGACTCTGTGTTATCACATTTTGGGCAGTGCTGTCCCCTGTGGGTCATATGCAGCCCTAGTTCATGGCAGGGCAACACAGAGTCATTTACTGCTGTGCCTACATGGAACAATAGTTTGTTCATAGCGCCATCCCTGTGCAAGCTCTATCCATCTGAATATCACCATGGCCGGGAGGAGCACAAGGGCCAGCACAATGCAAATGGATTCACTGTGCTTGTCTTGTTCTTTTCATATCAGGGGCACCATATTTTCCTAATTTCTTTATCTATCAGGTAAAGCATGCAAACTGACAGTATTCATAAAAACATCTTTGCAACAATATGCATGTGAGTATTGTAAAATGAAAGTCAACTGTGTCCAACAGACTGCAGGCTTAGAGCTTTAGCTCCTAGTAAATATCCAAATGTCAGACATATAATTTTCATTGTCCAGTGTTAAAATGTTTATTTGAATCTTTGATATCACTGCTTTAGCACTGATACAGTTTTACAAAAGTCACACTTTTAGGTGTTTTGAAAGTCACTGTTGCTAAAAAAGAGTCAAGTTGGTATTCATAGGTACTAGAGTTTAGAAGATGATGATTCTTGTCTACAATTGTGTCTCTAAACTTACTATAAACAAATAAGTCAGCCCAGTAAGTTTGCCTCAAATTTCTGTTTATGAGGCTTAACTGAAAATAAATATAGAATTTGATCTTCATAGAGTATGCACACAGAAGTGATGCTAGGAAACTCACCAGAGTAATCTACTTCAGGTTTCCTGCACTCATCAATCCAAAAAGGAATGGCACAGCATTTGCATGCAAAATTTAACTTATTACATTGAAATTGCAATCAGTGCAGACAAATGCCTAACATGTTTTGAACCTAATGTATTTTTTTTTTTTATAATTTCAAGTTCATTCATACATTTTCCACCATAGAAGGCAGCATACAGAGAAAACTGAGATAGACTCATTGATACATAGTGAAAGGATGCTGCCCCCCCCAACCTCCCCTTACTGCAGTAACCCATCTCAGTACCCGTGGATGCCGAGACTCTAACCAAAAACCATATAGAAGCAATAACCCTAATATAGGTTTAGTTTGGAACCAGAGAGATTAGTGAGTGAAATGGATCCCAAATTCTAGTATAGACTGCCAGACTGTTGTGCAGACTGGCTATTGCTTTTTCTTTGTGCAAGTTGGATAATACTTATCTTACCCATTCCTGGAAAGAAGGGGAGGACCTGTCTTTCCAGTGATGGAGAATTCTTTTCTTAGCCAGTAGGGCAAGCATGGAAATATGAAATTTGCGTACCCTAACTCTAATAGAGAATAGGTCCCCTAACACACATATCTCAGGGGTAAAATATTCTTGGAGGCCCAACAAGGGGTCTAAGGAAGTTTGGATTGAAACCCATAAGGTGGAGATTCTTGGACAAGACCAAAGCATATAAAAAAGTGTGCCCTCATCCTGTGAACATTTGGTGCACTTGTTTGAGTCTAGGTAACCCCACCTGTGAAGTTTGGCCGGGGAGTAATATGTCATGAAATACGTGATATTGCATGAGATGCAATCTATCTTGAGAAATAAATTTATGACGTGACTTCCAGAGAGAATGCCGATCCAGCTGAAGGTGAGGGAAAAAATTACTCCAAAATCTTGATGGCCCAAATGGACCTCCGAACTTTTTATGAAACAAAACCTGATATAGTTTAGAAATTGCACCAGGACAGCCAGAAAGTGGGATACCTCGGGTATTAGAGAAGAGAGATTCTGAGAAGCAGGAGTGCTACCCAGGGTAATTACAAGTAAATGTTTCAATTGCAGGACTTTAAAGTAGGAAGAAGGCAGGATGAGAAATTTCCTAACCATCTCTTCCACTGATAACCAATGCCCCCCACCATCAGTAAAAGCCGAGAGCTTCCCCTCTCCCAGTTGAGGCAACCAAAGACAGGAAAATTGACTCTTGTTAATAGTAAATGATGGAGAGTTTCAGATAGACTGGGCCAGGTCCAGATGGGGGGTATACTGCAAAAAGAAACATATCTGTGAGTAGACCTTTAAGGATGTCCTTATCTTGGAACACTCTACAGCCACACTTACTTGGGATAACCTAAGAAAAAATTATGCGGGAGGATCCAGATTTTTGTCATTGATTACAACCAATTTTATTTTGAGCCAGATGGGTTGCATTTCTTCTGGGTCGGAAGATACCCACCACAAACATTTCGCAAGATGACTAGTCCAGTGACATATAGCCAGATGGGGGATTTGCAGCCCCCCCCCTCCAATTTTGGGGCTGCCAGCTTATGATAAGTCAAACGGGGAATACCTGTCGGCCCAGATGAATCTAGTGAAAACACCATGTACCTTTTTGAACCAGAGTAAGGGAATAAAGGTGCTGAGAAGGGACAACGGATAGAAAATCCTAGGAAATATATTCATCTTAATTATGTTGATCCGGACCCACAGAGAGATAGGGAGTTTAGACCACCTCTCAAGGTCATGCGTGATCCCCTGCAATAAGGAATCTAAATTTTCCTTGAACCATGCTAGGGGGTTACGTGAAAGTTTGATACCCAGATATTTGAATGACCTGGGTGTCCAACATAGCCCAAAAGGGCTAATGTCAGTTTTGAAAACTTTGTGGTTTAATGGGAAAAAAGGGACTTACTGGCATTCAATTTGTAGTTGGACAGAGCACTAAACCTTATTACTTCCCTTAGTATGGCCGGGACGGAGGATACTGGATGGGACAGATGTATTAACAGGTCATCTGCATATGCAGTGACTTTGACTTCGTGCCGCCCAATTCTCACCCCTTGTATGAAATCATTATTGAGAATATTTTGAATAAGAGGCTCCAGATATAAGTTAAATAATAGAGGGGAAAGGGGGCACCTCTGTCTAGTACCCGAGTGAAGTGAGAAAGGATGGGAAAAGGCCCTATTCGTGGAAATTCTTGCCTAGGGATTTTTATAAAGGGTGGCAATACAGGAGATAAACAGAGAGGGGAAGTGGAAGGCCTCCAGAGTGTGGAACAAAAAGTTCCAGTTCACACGGTAGAATGCCTTCTCAGCATCCAGGGAGACCAAGCCCACAGGGAACTCCGCATCCCTGGTAGCCAAGAAGACATGCGACAAGGTGCGTAAATGATCGGAAGATGAGAGCCCTTTCATAAATCCAACCTGGTTTGTACCTATTAACCCAGGAAGAACCACTGCCAACCTATTAGCCAGAATTTTAGAGAGGATCTTAACATCCTGATTTAAAAGCGAGATAGGTCTGTAACTTTGAACCAGTTCGGATCTTTATCAGGTTTAGGAAACAGGACAATCAGGGCCTCGTAGAGGTACGGATCTGTCTCTGCCCAGATAGGATTTGCTGAAATATGCAACCAAGTATTGGTAAGAGGAGGTCTCGAAAGACCTTGTAAAATAAAGCAGAAAATCCATCTGGACCTGGGACCTTGTCGGCAGGCAGCTCACTAATAACCTTAGCAATTTCCTCCTGGGAAATAGGGACAACCAGAGCATCACTACACAGGCCAGGGAGAGGGGGCAAGTGGGAGTCCCTTAGAGAACCCTCTATGTCTTCAGGACAGGGGGGGATACTCCATGTCGCTATTCAATTTAGAATAATAAGCAGCAAATTCTTGAGCTATCTCAGTGGGAGACACCTTAAGAGATCCATCTGTAACTGACCTGATGGGCGGGATAAATCTCATTGATTCCTATTGTTTAATACGCAATGCCAGTAAATGTCCCGCTTTCTCCCCCTGATCAGTGTAATTAGCCCTGGTACGAATAATGGCTAGTTCTGCTTTCTCTTGAAGTAACCCCAAGTATTTATCCTTTAACTTCAAGAGTTTCCGAGTATCCTCATCTAGAGGATTGGCCATAAGATTAACTTCCAGAGATCTGATTTGGGTTAATAAGGATTTTAGTTCCTTCTCCCGCGCTCTTTTCCTACCAACCGCCATGCTAATAAGTATCCCTCTCATGAAAGCTTTGAAGGCCCCCCACAAGACATCAGGTTTTGCACTATCTAAAGAGTTTAATGAAAAAAAGGATTGTATCTGTTCCCTTATAAGTTTGCAACATTTAACATCTTTAAGGAGCTTGTCATAGCATTTCCATCTAGTTTCCCTATTAGATGAATTGAGCAGTACCAAATTGCATACTACTAGTGAGTGATCGGAAATTGGGCCAGGTTGAATCAAGGAGGTCTTCACCCCAGGCAGTAGACACTGAGAAATGAGTAAATAGTCAATGTGGGACTGCGAGCCATGTGCCATAGACCTAAAGGTAAACTCCCTAGAATCAGGGTGTAAAACACACCAGATCTCACAGAGCCCACATTGATCTAATAAATCCCTAAATGCTTTCTGTCCAGGGGTAGCCCCACCCAGGCCACTGCCCAGTCTGTCTAAGTAAGGATCAAGTACTTGATTGAAATCTCCCCCTAAAATCATTTTAATGGGAAGCATTGGAAGAGTGATAGATATAAGCCTCATAAAAAATCCAAGGTCATCCAGATTAGGGCCATAAACACAGCCCAATAATATTGGGACAGACCAGAGGGTACCTTTAACCAGGATAAACCTACCCTCGGTATCATTAATCACTTGTGTGGAAACAAATGGAATACTCCTGTTAATCATGAGCATGACCCCGCAACTATTTGTGGTGCCCTGGGCACTATAAATCGATCCCATCTGTTGCCTCCTTAATTGCAAAGCTTCCACTTCTAATAAATGGGTTTCTTGCAAAAAAGGTTATCTGTGAACTGAACAAACTTAAACGTTTGAGAACCTGATATTGCTTGTTTTGCTTTCTGATCCACTTAACATTCCAAGACACAAATGTTAGCTCATTAGCCATCTAGGAAAAATAATTGAACTAAAATAATTACACTCAGCACACGAGATGTATATCCCCTTTACATGTATCCCCAGGGTTACTGAAGTAACGCCCATCCTCCTCCCTAGCCCCCCAAAAATATAAACCACCCATCCCCTCCAGCCCCCCCAACCTCGAACCATGCCCCAAACCCCACCCACCCCCCACCAAACTGTCACAAGCAACGTTCAGCACAGTACTGGTTCGAATCCCTCTACTCCCGCCCCCCGATAATGAACCCAGACAGTTAGCGCTGTTGCACACAAATCGCAGTCTGTATAAACTAAACACTGCAAGTTATACCCCAAATGAAAAAGAATGGTCCTGGGCCTTCACCTCAATCCAGTCAGAGCATGGACATAAGAGAATTTGTTATAGAGGGACCATAGGGAGACCACTTCACTACCAAGGTGTTCGTGATAACCCGGATTGAGACAAGAAGCACAAGGTAAGCCACCTGTAACCAGAATCGGACCAGAAACCCCTAAAGAGAAAGATACCCCAGCTCGTATTGAGAGTGGGAATTGAGATGGGAAAAGCTGGGATCACTCCACCGGAGGGGAAGGCATAGAAACTGCCTCTACCCACAATGAGCCTATATCCAATGCACAGGTCCTCTCTGCAAAGTTGAGAGCACTACACAGCAATTAAATAATAAAACACTGCTAAATCATCCTCGAGTAGTGCTTCCTCATGAATCCCCAAAGGTTGGAACGCCCTCTAGTGGCCAATTCCCTAACACAACTAAATGGAAATTAGGGATGGAGAAAGCCCAGGACCATCCTAGCACCAATCCAAACAAGGAAAAATGAGAAACTAGCCCACAACCAATCGAACTAGACTTTTTCAGCCCCCAACAAAAATAGCTGCCGAAACTTGGCACACAAATCCCCCCACCCCGAGAAGGCCCCAAACCCAAGTGTCCACTGCTTCAGACCAGCATGGGCCCATTATGAGACGGAAAAAAAAGGAATGTCGGGGCGGTCTGCAATGATTCCCCCAGTCCAAAGCGGTAGATGCAGTTTCCCAAGTCTTCACATTTAGACGATTTCTCTAATGGAAAAAACGAAAGTTCAAACTCTCGACTCCGTGTAGTACTCCATACTGCACCACAACCATTCAAGAGTCCTTAAAGAGATCTGGCAACATGGATTTAAGGCTCCTCAAAGCCTCTTCAGGGTCTTTGTATCTTTTCCAGGATCCATTAGTTGAAATCTGTAGTCTGGCCGGATAACCCATCCTAAACTTCAAACCTGCTGCAATTAGCTTAGAGACAATAGGGTGGAACGATTTGCGTTTCAAGCGAACTGAGATGGGTAGATCTTGTGAGATTCTCAGCTTTATATGTTCCCAGCGAACCTCTTGCAAAGCTTGCACTTTTTGCAGGAAATGCTGTCTCTCCAAATAATTCAAAAACCGGCACACAATAGGGCGAGGGGGATCCTCGGGGCATGGTTTAGGCTGTAAAGCCATGTGGGCATGCTCTATAATGTAGCTGGGGCCAAATGGAGATGGGCTAGCCACCCGCTCAACCAACTTCTAAACAAATGCCACAACATATTGGCCTTCCTCTCCCTCCGGTAAACCGAGGATCACTACGTTGTTTCTTCGGCTCCGACCCTCTAGGTCCTCAAGCTTAGCTTCAAAACGAGACAATTTCTGGTGCATCAAGACCAGATCAGGGTCAAGACTACTAATTCTTTTCTCAATAGTAGGAATTCGGGCTGTATTATCAGACACAGACAGCGAGAGTTCATCTAGCTTTCTAGATACGATTTCGAATCCATTGCCATATCCTTCATTTCTTCTCGAAAGGGTTTAAACTCCTCAAGAAATCTGGAAAGTGTTAAAGGCTCCTGATCACCACTTTGGCTTGGAGGATCAGGCCCAGAACCACCCGAGGCCCTGGATTTCTTAGGGGCCTTCTCAGGAGTTTCTGGAGGGGTATGCTTCTGTGGGGCTTTCTTCATGTAAGCCTCCGTCCGTCCGAGATATAACCAGACCAGAGTGCCACAGCTGTTACACAACGTTAAATCTCAAAAACAAGAGAAAATAGTGAATTAGAATGCCAAAATGAGATAAAATAGTAGACGGGAGGCAGGAGCTTCTTGAGGGAGCTGCTACTCAGCACTCTGCATCACATGATCACCCCGAACCTAATGTATTTATGAAATGTGTTAATGGTGTATGTAACAAAAAGCATGGTGATATTTTTTCACACTACTTCTCCTTCTTTTTCTTCCTCCCCTCCCTTTTATTCCTGTTCCTTCCTCTTCCCCTTTTGTTTCATTAATCTATATATATATATATATATATATATATATATATATATCGTTTTCTCTTTATATATTTTTTTTATTTATACTGCATTTAAGACACAATTTGTATTGTTTTGATGTTGGATTATATTTAATAATCTTAACAACAGGGCAATTTGTTTAGGATTGTGACCTCTAATGACCGTGGCTTTAAACAAATGATATTTTAAATTAATCACTGTGTGCTAGATTGATGGGTGGTTGTTAATCACATGTTATAGGAGCCCTATATAAATGGTGGTTTGCTAATGAATATTTTTTAGCCTCTGAAAAAGAACCATTGTAGGTTCGAAACATGTTAGACATTTGACTGCACTGACTGCTGTTTTAATGTAATAAATACAATTTTGCACCCAAATGCTGTGGTGTCCCTTTTTGGATTGGTGTGTGCAGAGAACCTGAAGTAGATAAACATAGAATTTATAGCTTTTACATAGTTTTACATGTTTCAGATTTGCAGTTTTCTTCTATTAAATGGCTGGGTTTGCTTTCAGGCAAGAAGAACGTGACCATACCATTCTTTATTTTTCAGTAAGAATGGTATGCAGGAAGAAAAAAAAAATACATATCATTTTTAATATCAGATGGTAGTAGTAGCCAGTTGCTGAATACGTGCTCTTCAAAAACATAGTTCCTCTTTGCATTGGTATTATACTTTTAAGTCCTTTTATTCATTTTGTATGCATCCTGAAGCATTTGTCTTTTTTCTGCCACCACAGAATGCAGTACCTTTCTCCAGATAGCAAAATGAAAAGAAACAACATGCTGAAAAATCTTTACCCATGTAACAATGTGATTAAATATGTCAAACTATACTAATTTTGTATGGCAGTTGCCAATTTTTTAAAGTGAAGTCCTATTTCAAGACATGTTTATAGGTCAGAAGGTGATCAAATATACTACACATGCAGATGCACACACCTAGCTTGTTATCCAGTGCAGCAAAAATGATAAGGAATATTGTCATAATGTATTTGGTAGCATACAAACTTAGTACGATGTTAGACATGCATGAATACATAGCATATGATACAAGTACAATATTTCTGTATTATGCTCTCTCTTTCTCTCTCTCTATATATATATACTTGAAAATAATCATGTTCATAACTAATCATTATAGACATTTACAGTTAGAATTTCTTTTTTGCCATTGAGGTATCTCTCACCTGGGTGTATGTGTGCATGCTCTCAGCCCTGTCCCTGCCTCCTCTCACCCGACACCCCCATACCAGACCACCATGCCTGAGATCTCCCACAGATTCCCACACCTGGGTGAGGCCGGGAAGGGGAGGTTCATCTTCCTCCCACCCAGTGACGCTCATTCTGATAGGGCAGGTGTCCAGTCAACAGGAGAGAGTGGAGGTGAGTGGTCAGGGCTTCATATAGCCCACACCACCCATTTTCTTCTTTTCACCCCCTAGTTCCCTTTGGTGCAGCAGCATGTACGCATGGACATGGAGGCATGCATGCCTATGGAACCTTGACCCCTCCATTCATGTCACTCAAAGCTGCTAGCACTACCCCTCAGGCCTCCAGCTGTTGGCAACCAAGGGTTGAGTTAGTAAGCCACAACACCCTGGCAGAGGAGAACTGTCCTTTGAAGCATACCTTTTGTGAGCTGGACCCAGTGCCAACGCATTTCTTAATGAGATGTATTGACTCTGTTGGCCCAGTGTTTGCCTCGATTGTACGGTGTTCCTTGCTTCAGGGTGTCTTTCCAGATGCCTTGAAGGAGGCTCTGATGAGACCCCTTTTAAAGAAATCTTCTCTGGACCTGGAGATCAAGGCAAATTACCATCCTATCTCCAATCTCCCATTTTTGGGGAAGATTGTTGAGAAGATGGTATCGCTTCAATTGGAAGAACACGTCGTGACTAACAAGTTATATGATCCCTTCTAGTCGGCTTATCGGGCTAGACATAGCATGGAAACTGCACTTGTTCGGGTGCAGAATGATCTCCTCAGGGCTAGAGATCGGGGGGACAGGACAATTCTTGTTCTCCTTGATCTCTCTCTTCAGCATTTGACACTGTGGACCATTGTGTGTTGCTTGTCCGCCTTAGGGAGCTGTGTGGACTCACTGGTACCGTCATCAACTGGTTTGAGTCCTTTCTTACCAATAGGAGGCAACGGGTTGTGATGGGAAATTTCTCATCTACACCCTGTCTCCTTTCGTGCGGAGTCCCTCAGTGTTTGGTACTGGCCACAATGTTGTTCGCAGTGTATATGCTGCCCCCGGGAGGGGGGGGTCATTAGGAAGTATGGTCTGAGTTTTCATTGATATGCTGATGATACTCAGCTATACCTGCCCTTTGCCCCAGGAACATCCAACGCAGTGGATGTGTTGAATATCTGTCTGGCCGAGATTAATGACTGGATGGCCTCCAGCTGGCTGTGACTGAACCCTGACAAGACTGAGGTATTGGTAGTGGAGTTGAACAGAGTTCATGATAGGATGGCCTCTGACTCTGCAACTGGACTTGTGCTGGGAGCTGCGTCATTGATGGCCTCCTCTTGGGTACAAAATCTTGGAGTGATTCTGGACAGGAATTTGACCATGGAGGCTCAAATATCTTCCGTGGTCCGTACCTGTTTTTTCCATCTCAGAAACATTGCCAGGATAAAGCCCCTTGTTCCGCCTCTGGACCTCCCTACCTTGATACATGCCTTAGTCACATCTAGACTTGACTACTATAATGCGCTCTATCTCGGGGTCTCTGGGGGTTCTCTTCGTAGACTGCAGCTGGTGCAAAACACTGCTGCCTGACTTTTGACTGGGCAAAACAAGTTTTGTCATATTACACCTGTATTCCGAAAATTGCACTGGCTGCCTGTCAGGTAGAGAATCCTCTTTAAGGCGGGTCTTCTCACCTATAAGGCCCTACACGGGCAGGGCCCTGGTTACCTGTCAGTGCTCCTGGTACCTACTTCCTCTACCCGCCATCTCCAATCTTCTAGCGGTGGTTTCCTGACTGTTCCTAGAGCGAGGTTAAAATCAGCAGGCAACCAAGCTTTTAGTGTTGCTGCTCCCGCTCTTTGGAATTCATTACCTACTGCAGTCAGGGAAGCCCCCACCATAGCCATTTTTAAAGTCCGCCTGAAGACACTCCTATTTTTGCAAGCATTAGGTGTTTAGTGTTGATTATTTATAGGATGTTTTTATTCTAATTTTAAATGCCTATGCTGTATGTAATGTTACAAAAATTTGTACTGCGCCCAGAGCCTCTGGGATTGGGCGTCTTTTAAATAAATTTGCCTTTGCCTTTCTCCCTGGCCAACCCCCAACAACCCGAGTTTGTTCCTGAACCCAGGTCGCTGGCACGGGAACAGGCAAGGCGCTGAGCATCTCAGCCCTGTTCGCCACAGGTTCGGCTTTTCATTTCCATTTCTAACAGCGTTTTCTGCACAGACTATGTTTAGGAACATTTTTAATATGAAGATATCACAAAGGACACAAATGTACAAGTCACCTTGTTTGTTTATAACTTTTCAGAGATCATAACTACTGTGTACATTACGGTTCATATTAAACACATTGTACAGCCAGTTTACAGCTGATTCTTTTTATTTTACTGCACATAGTTGCAAACTAGTTGGTTTGTTTCTTTTCCTTTCAGGGGTAGAATGTGGCTTTCAACTGAAAGTATTTAGACAACTCATTTAGAGCTCAGGAGAAACCAGCTAACAGCCAGATATTTAAGACATTTCTGATGCAGCGATATGACAGCTCAAATGTTAATCAGAACAATAAGTTTTATCTGAACTGTACTTTACTGTACTGTAATTTAACATTTTCTTTGCTGATCATCGCTTTCATTCTCACTGGAGCAATTATCACATTTTGTGTGTGTGTGTGTGAATAATATGGTCTCAGTTGATTAATACGGTCTCACCCATGATCTTTTTGAATGCCTAGTCATGCCAGTCAGCACCTTCACACTTGAACTAGCATGAATGGACATGCTATCACTGGTAGCTGCATAACTGCTATCCATTTCCTATCAGTATGTCTTGTCATCTCTCAGGGCATTGTGGCAATAGTGTCACAACATGACTAGACAAGAAGGAAACTGACAATGAACACCACTGTATGTTCTGTTACTTTACCTGTAAAACTGGTACCTCTATCTCATTCCGCCATCACTGGTAAACCTCAGTTACTAAATGCATGGTTTATCAACAATAAAGCTATGACATTGACTGTATTATTTGGAGTAGGCAGACACTCAAATCACTTTGTAAACGGACAAGAAACTGATAAAATATATATTTGTTACCCCTTAATGATCTCGTAAGAGATCCAACCCAACAAATGTGTATATCCGACTCTGGCACAGTGTTTCCTTTCACTTGCAGGGGTGCTCTGTGGTAATAAAATCTAAAAGCGCCAACATTTTGTACACCCTGTTACATAATCTGTTACGTCACTATAATGTAAGGCCAGTATGCTACTTCTTTCAGTGACTCCTATATCCTTCTACCCTAATGTGCTTCAGATGGTTCATCATGGTCATGATGTAAAATAACTCTCCTGTGGCCTAAAGGAACTACCCACCTGATTCTTTATGATTTTTTGCCAACTTTTATCAGTAAACCCTTTCATAATGGGAATTCATCTTTCTGTTTAATCATGGGATTTTAACTCATTGTCTGTTTTTAAGGCACTAACAGGAATCACATTTACATTGGTATCCTCAATGAGCTGATAAAATGTTCCTACTGTTTTGTCATTCTGTTTAATCTCACTAAATCAGAATTTGGCTTGTCAATCTAGAAGTACAAGAACTTATTTACAGTTCTCTATGGGTTCTGTGGTTGCATGACTGTAGCTACACTAACAGTGGCCCCTATGCACAAATGGTGCAGAGTGGCTACGCCCGCATATCTGGGGCGAGTAGTCACCCCACACCAACTGCGCCCCCCTGCATGGGATGCATGAAGGGGGGGCACAGTAAATATGCACCTGATCCCCCAGCCGCGTGATGAGCAATGCGCCGGGGGCAGGCCAGTACTGTGTGTCATGCACTAAGGCATGAAGTGCTGGCCGTGGGGGTGCATAGGGGCTAGCAGGATATGCCAGAGAAACACATTTGCAAACCCTATACGTGCCTCGCAGGACAGGGCATACAGTCCACCAAACCACCAGGGCCACAGGCATGGCCACCTGACACCACCCACCCACCCACCCTCATATACAGCAGTGAGTGTGGTGCCCCTCCAACACCCACAACACTCTTACCCCTAACAGGAGCACCGTGTCACAGCTGCCACCCACCCATGCCAGTGGCACCGCATGCCATCAACCTTCCCCATTACAGGTGGATATGTCCCTCCACCCCCTGTCAGCAGGCATGCCCCCTTCCCATCACATGGCACTGCATTGGTGCCAACGGTGAGGGCTGGTGGCATTGTACCCCTGCCACTCACCACAGCTGCTGGCCCTCAGACATCTATGGGGTGTGCTGCCAATGCGCACCAAGCCATGCAAGGGATCCACTGTCAGACCCATGCCGGGCATCCAACTGGATGCCTGGCTGGGTCCATGACTCTGCCTGCACCTGCCCTGCGCTGACCTTTGCACTGGGGGGGGCAGGGCCACAGACGGGTGGCTGTCATATGTGAATGCCAGTACCAGTGCACCTGTCCACGGGTGTGCAGCTCCGTGGGTTGGATATGTGCATTTTGCACATACCTATGCCCCGATCGTGAATAGGGCCCGATGTCAGTAGGAGTAAAATCCCACATTCCTCCAATAAGGCACCTTCTTTAGCTACAACCTCTGCTAAATCATTTCCATGTTTATCTCATCCATGTGTTTTACATAGCCAGTAGTGGTTCCTGAACTAACTAATCTGTGATCAGTAAAAGTTTTCCATGTGCAACCTGTTTACCTCTGGAGGTTTGCATACCGTTAACCTTCCAGTAGGGTAAATGTGTGAAAAGCTATCTGTGTTATAGTTAGAATCAGCACAAATTACAATGTCATGCAAATTATGCTATACTGCAGTTTATAGCGCTCTATGAACTGCTGACAGTTCTGTGCATTATTAAGATTTATAACCACATTGCTATTTATTTGGAGAACATGGAACATTTTCATACCTACCTCCTCATAATGCACTCCAAAGAAAACCTGCAGAGCTGAGCAATCAGAGACACAGATTAACATCTAATGCCAGCTGCTGTGGAGGCAGGTAGGGGGCCTGTTAGCCCTTATCAAATGGGGTAAATCAGGGAATAGGGAGTAATGTGGCAAGCCCTGAGTACTCCTGATCTAAAAGAGAGTTTAACCATGGGGGTCACTTCCTGGGTATGGGCTCCTTGGGAACCATGAAGCCACTATGTAGTGCTCATGTGATTATGGTATGAGAGCTAAACCAGAAGGACTGTGCTGTGACAGCTGAGGTAGAAGAGCTGTGCTGCTGTGAGTCACCTGAAAGCTGTTTTTTACCGCTTCACAATCTACCCATTGGTGCCTATTCTGAATGCTGCCCAACGCAATAATGTGTGCAGATTGCTGTTGTGACTTGTGCTGCTATATCCTTTGATCACATGAGTTCTGGCTCTGCTGACTGGGATTATTGTGTTTTCTCCATTTGGATTACAGTAACCTCCCTTTGGATTACAAAGTTGGTTTTCAAGCACTTCCGCTTCTGTGATCTCAGTTCATCAAATGAAACCGAAAAACATATCCTGTAGGGGTATTGAAATACAAGCTTGTTAGTTGTCAACAAGAGCCCCACTAAAAGAACCCAGGCAACATAGCTACCGTGCCTGCACCAGGACTTGGTGTAATGTTTTGGTACCCAGAGTCATTTACTGCCATTTCATGCTTGCAGATATAGTTCTGGTACAGGTATTGTTAAAAAGGATACCACACCCCATGTAGTTTAAGTTATCCTATCATGCCTCTTGATTGATTGTGTGTCTACAGTGAATATGTGGGATCTGAGAAGGAGGCACCTTCCCTCAGTACAGTGACTCCCAGAGTGTATTAGTATTGGGCTGGAGTATGTGAAGTGGCTTGTGCTTGCCTAACCTCATCTTTCATTCCAGATTCCAGTTCTGTGCTGCACATTAAAAGATACTTATTTTGTTGAACTTTATTTTTGTGTTTGTACCTATTTTGTGCAACCTGTTTATATTGTTTATTCGTGAAGGAAACAACTGTTTCATTGGTCCCCTGGTTGTGTCCAGTCCAGTGTAGGGTGATGGGTAGGTGTTGCATCCTAGAGGGTGGCACTACACACGTCTGCCCCCTCTCTTGGTGGAGTCACCACACAGTTTCTTATTTTAATTTAATATAGACTGCCATATCAGGGACTGCTTTGCAGTTTTGCCATCAGCCTGCTTAGCCACCCACAGGCCTGCCAGTAAGAACAGTCCTGCTCCAGCTAACAACAGCTAGTCCTAATTCCAGTTAGCTTATGGCTACTGGAACTAGGTGTGCTGGGCAGGTGTCATCAGTGGTGGTGGGATCCAGCTGCCACAAAAGAAACAGCTGCTCTAGCAACAGAACATAATACAGACTGCCATATCAGAGACTGCTTTTCAGTATTGCCATCAACCTGCTGAGCCACCCACTGACATAGAAACAGACTTTGATGGCACATAAGGACCGCTTGGCCCACCTAGTCTGCCCTTTCCCTACCTACTGGGTAAGCGGAAGATCCTAGTAAACCAACAGCCTATTTCTTCCTACCCCCCCACCACAAGAATTGCCTTATATCTATCCCATGCTTTCTTGAATTCTCCCACAGTTTTAGACCCCACAACCTCCTCAGGAAGGCGGTTCCATGCGTCCATCACCCTCTCTTTGAAAAAATACTTCCTCACATTGCCCCTGAGTTATCCCCCCTTTATCTTTAAATTGTGTCAATTTGTATTTGCACAACTCTTTTTCTGAAGGATGTTACCCTCTTGGACTTTGTTGATTCCACTGGGGTACTTAAAAGTTTCTATCATGTCCCCTCTCTCCCTCCTTTCCTCAAGGATATACATATTAAACTCCTTTAGTCTCTCCTCGTATACCTTCTCCTGCAGACTCTGCACCATTTCAGTCACACTCCTCTGGACTGTCTCCATCCTGTCTATGTCCTTGTGGAGATGGGATCTCCAAAACAGGATGCAGTACTCCAGATGGGGTCTCACCAACTGTCTGTTCAGAGGGATAACAACTTCCTGTTTTCTGCTGGTGATGCCTCTCACAATACATCCCAGTATCCCTCCAGCCCTCCCTACTGCCTTCTCACATTGCTTGCCAACCTTAAGTTCATCTGATATGATTATCTCCAGGTCCCTTTCCATTTTTGTTATTGTTACTAGCCCCCCATTGAGTAGTCCTCCCCTGGGTTTTTGTTTCCCAGGTGCATTATTTTGCACTTCTTTGCATTGAATCCAAGCTGCCATACTTCTGACCATTCCTCCAACACCTTGCCAAGTCCCTTCTCATCCTTTCTACGCCCCCTTGTGTATCAACCCTGGTGCAGATATTTGCGTCATCTGCAAAGAGACATACTTTTCCTTCTAGTCCCTCTGCAATGTCACTTATAAAGACATTAAAAATGACTGGACCCAGTACTGAACCCTGTGGTACCCCACTAGTAACCCCCCTTTCTTCAGAGTGGACTCCGTTTACTATTAACTTCCATTTACTGTGGTCAAGCCAATGTTTAACCCAGGCTACCACACTGGGACCCACTCCCAGGTTGGCTAATTTGTTTATTAATCTTTTGTGTAGGACTGTGTCAAATGCCTTGCTAAAGTCTAGGTAGACCATGTCTACAGCCCCTTCCTGGTCTACTACTTTGGTCTCCCAGTCAAAGAAATCAATTAGATTTGTCTGACATGACCTTCCTGATGTGAATCCATGCTGCCTTGGGCCCAGTGTCCCACTGGCCTCTAGGTGCTCAACAATTCTTTCCTTCAGAAGTGATTCCATCATTTTCCCTACCACAGAGGTCAATCTGACAGGTCTGTAGTTTCCTGCTTCTTTCTTGCTCCCACTTTTGTGAAGGGGAATCACATCTGCCCTTCTCCAGTCCTCAGGTACCACACCATCCTCCCATGATTTGTTAAAAAGGGTAGTCAGTGGTGTTGCTAGTTCTCCCCTTAATTCTTTTAGAATTCTGGGGTGAATCCCATCAGGCCCCATTGCTTTATCCACCTTCAGTTTTAGGAGTTCTTTCAGAACCCTTTATTCTGTAAACGGACTGGGATAGACCCCCCTATCCAGAGTGCTTCTGTTAATTGAATTAGGTACCTCTCCATCCTCCTTCTTTAAAAATACTGAGCAGAAGTATTCATTCAGTATCCCTGCTTTTTCACTGTCCCTCTGTGCCCACCCACTGTCCATTCTATTCAGGCTTACTAACCCTCCCTTTGTCTTTTTATGCTCTCTAATGTACTTATAAATGTTTTTATCCCCCTTCTTAATTGAGTTGGCTATCTTTTCCTCAGTTTGGGCCTTTGCTATTCTGACTGTCTTCCCTGCATCCTTCTGCCTTAACTCATACAGTTATCTGTCCTGCTCCTTCTGTGTTTCCTTATACTTTCTAAATGCCATCTTTTTCTCCATAACCTTCCCCGCCACCTCTTTTGAGAGCCATAGTGGCTTTTTCTTTCATTGTGATTTGTTTATATGCTTCACACAAAGGATTGTTGCCTCTGTGATGGCAGTTTTGATGTTTCCCCATTGTTGCTCTACCCTTCTTTCTTGCCTGTTTGCTAGTGTTTTTTTAAGGCTCTTTCCCATTTTGACAAAGTCAGCCTTCCTGAATTCCAGTACCTTGTAACAGGGTGCCCCTGTTATGAATGAATAGTTCTGCAGTAAAAATCTGTACCCTCCCCAAAAATCTTCTTTTCCTACTTTTCTGTCATCTTTTTCTTCCTCCTTTCTTTACTAAATTTTGTGTCAGGGTGGCCAACCTGGCATATCTCTACAAACTTTACTGTCCCTTTAAATAATTGTAAAAACCCTTATGGTTGCACAATGAAAGTTTATCCTTTTTCTGTAAGGAGCTCTGTGTTTGAGTACTGGTTGTGCTACTAAGGTGCCCCCAGTTTGTTTATGTTACACTTCAGCACTGGAAATAGGTGCCTCAGTGTCAAAAGTGAAGCGCTACACGCTATTGTAACTGGTGCCCCTTTAAGAAGCACAGAAATGCTGTGCTGCAAGTGCAAGCCTGATCTCAGGCGAAGTAAATAAAAAGAAAACCGCTTGTTGTGGTATTGATGAAAAGCTCTTGTGAGCTTAAAAGGAAAGGAAGTGCTGCAAATATTAATTGTTTAGACAGCCCAGAAAGCAAGTATCTGGGAGCTGTCAAAGCCAAGACCAAAATTAAATGTTTTATCCGACAGCTAATATTTCAGCCATTGGGATTATGAAGCCAACAACAGAAAAATTAGGAAAGACTGCTAAAATGGTTTGCAGAGGCTTACTACATATAAAGCCTGCAACTTTAAATAAATAAATAATTTTTCTTTTTTCTTTGTTAAAATAAATAACCTGTGCTTCAGTATCAGGTCTCCTGGGCTGGCAGGGGAAGGCAAATAGGGAGCATGACCCTCATTTGTCATTCCCCTGGCCAGGCTGGGTATTCCTGTATATAAAACATGTGAATATAAACAAATAAATGTTGCTTTTTTGTTGTTACCTGAATCCTTGCCATTATGGAGAAATTCCTACTATAAGACTGACAGCCCCTGAAGTGACTGCTTTTATAAAAAGCAGGAGTGATGAGGTCACAGCAAGTGGGAGGAGCTATGCTCCAAATGTGGTAGAATCCCCCTAAATAAGGTTTAGATGATCTAAAATTGATATTTTAGGATATAGTCACAAAAGGAATGTAACATAAATGCTTGTTTTTCCTGTTGTACAAGAATGATCCAAAATAGCCTTAAACAGGACCATCTTTTTTATGTTAGGTCGGAGATCCCCTGATTGTGGTGTCACCCTAAGGACTGCTATAAAATCTGCCACCAGGGGACTAAGAAGGGTGTGTGGGTCAGTATCTTCTGACCACTGAGGGAGAAGGAGCCAGTGTGAGAACTTACACACTGTATTGTTGGGAATTAAGTATTGGATATTGAATATACAGAAGAAAGACAGGGGTCTCAAGAAGAAGTATTTCCTGATGTGTTGAAATGGTGTGATGGACTAACACCCACAATTTTCTTTCTGTAAATATATATATATTTTTGTTTTGGTTTTGTGAAGTTTTTGCAAATAAATTAATAAACACATTTAGTGTGTTTTTTAAGTACTAAATATTACCATCTGGTGTCTGTCATTTATCCCACACCTTCTACATACCCTCACTTTTGTATGGCTTGACTTTGCAGCTGAATTTATCATAAACCACACTGTTTGGTGGTCACTTGTTCCCAGATGGCTACCCACATCAAGATCTGAGATCTTCTTACTGTCCCCATTTGAGAGTACAAAATCTGAGATTGCTCCCTCCAGAGAAGGTTCCACCACTAGCTGGCAGGGCATCAGTAGGGCATCAAGAATGGTCCTGCTCTTGGATGTGGCTGCAGTAAAGGTGCTCCAGTTAACATCTGGCATATTCAGGTCCCCCATCAACAATATCTCCCCTTTCTTTGCCATCCTAAGGATGGCTTTCTATCATATCCTTATCCATTCCCTCTCTCTGAGATAGGGGTCTGTATACAACCCCTGTGCAGATTGTGGTGCCATTTCCAGTCTCTAAGGTGACCCTCAGTGCCTCATCTCCTCCCTGTTTACTCTTCTGTTTCATTGCTTGTATCCCTTCCTTTACATAGAGAGCTACTTCTCCCCCTTTTCTACCTTCACTGTCTCTCCTGTAGGTTGTGTACCCTGGTATGTTAACATCCCAGTAATGGTTATCTGTGTACCATGTTTTGGTGACTGCCACAATATCCAGGCATCCCTCTTGCATTAAGGTCACCAGTTCAGGGAGCTTGTTGCCCAGACTATGGGCATTAGTACTCATTACCCTCAATTTCTTGATGGCCTTACCACTTTTTGCCCCATCCCTATCCTTACTGCCTTTGTCATTTTCTCCATTAACCCCTGCCCTTCTCCCTATCAATGTCTCTATCTTGTTGTTTACCTCACTAACTACCCTGATTTTTTTAAGGGGTGGGCTAGGGTTTCCATGCTCCTTTCCAGTGCCTCCTCCCTTGGCTAGTTTAAATGCTTGCCAATGAAGCATTTAAACTTATCACCTAGGGTCCTGGTTCCCCTCCTGGAGAGATGCAGACTATTGCTCCAGTATTGGCCCGCATCACTCCAGGTGTACCCCCAGTCCCCAGTGAAGCCAAACCCCTGTGATCTGCACCAGTTTTTCAACCACTGATTGAATCTCATGGTGTGGAGCATCCTAGCCTCACCCATGCCATAAACAGGCAGCCCCTCTGAGAAGGTTATGATGCCAGCAAATCCTACTTGCCTAAGGCCCCTCCACAAACTCTTCCTGCACTGCTCTGATCCCTCTCCCAGCCAGGTAATTTGTCCCTAGGTGGACAATGACATCCAGCTCCCTCCCCTGTGCAGTTGCTCCCATGATCCTAAGGATTTGCTCCCTGTCCCTCCAAGTCATGGCACCAGGCAGGCACCTTACCTCCCTCTCTCCTTCCTCCCCCCCGTATTACCCTCCTAACAATGTAGTCCTCCACCAGGAGTTGTTTCCTTCCCCTGTGCAGTCCCATGCCACCCTCCTCTGGGTTTCCTTTGTGGAGGTTCCCAGCATCCTCCTTGGTCTCCACTGCAGGTGCTTCCATAGAGGAACCACACTCTGCCAGAATGGCATATGAATTGTGGAGAGGTACAACTGGAGGGATGCACCCCTGTTCCACCACTCTCACCCTCCCTGAGCCCCCTGTGGTTCAACCACTCCTTTTTCTTGGCAACCTCTGAGGCAATGGCAGTGGTCCTGGTGGTCCCTGAGTGGGAGAGGAGGTCCCCCAAATTCTGGCCAACTCAGCCTGGAGATGAGCAACCTCCACCCTCAGCCTAGAGAGGTTTCAGCAGATGGGACAACACCACATCCTCCAGAATGTCTCCTGGAAGAATGCTGCTTCATAGCCACTGCACTGCACCACTCCCATCATGTCTTATTTCTGGACCCTTAACTGCTGTTTTGAATACTTATTCTTTCCTCTGTTTCTTTGTTTATTTTTTTTTTTCTGCCTACTTACCTACTGCCTCATTGCCCTTAAAACTCCTGATCTTCCTGTTCTGAGACAGGAAGTTCCTATATTTCTCAATAACAACAGTCATACTCCAGCAAAAAACAGCCAATCCTGTGTCCGGTATGCCAGGTGTGGGGGGCGGGCTAGTGGAACTAGATGTGCTGGGCAGAGAACATCAGTGGTGACAAACTCTGGCTGCTACAAAAGCAGCAGCCACTCCAGCAACAGAACTTAATACAGGTTACCACATCAGAATTAACCACAGATCTATTAGTAACAACAGTCCTCAACCAGCAAACAGCAACTAATCCTGTCTGTTAAGCAGGGGGGCTACCAGGACGAGGTGTGCTGGGTGGGTGACATCAGTGGGAGAGGGCTTTTGTTGCAACAAAAACAGCCACTCCAGGAACAGAACTTACTACAGACTGCCATATCAGAGACTGTTTTGTTGTTTTGTCATAAGCCTAATAAGCCACTCACTGACCTGCCAGTAACAACTGTCCCACCCCAGCAAACGACAGCAAGTTTTGTGTCTGGTAAGCAAGTAGTAAGCATATGCAGGAGGCAGGCTCCAGCTGCTACAAAAGCATCAGCCGCTTCAGGGAGTGCCCGCATGGGTGGCTTCCCCAGTGAATGACTCCTGCTGGAGTGCTACGATCTGAGTGAGGGTTTAGGTAGAGAGCATTATGACAAATTTTCTGCTGTAGGCATTGAAATTGGAACTGTTTCTTGGAAATCAGTTAGTGCTGTGCACAATGTGGAATTCTGCCAGCAAAATTAACACAGAATGATGATTCCATCAGCGGAATTTCTGCCAGAATTTCACTGGTTCTTTGGCAAAATTCTGCCTGCTGCAATCCATGGAATAATATTAAACAGAACAGCATTTTTCTGCAGAAAATCATTTCACAACTATTTCAGCAGAAACATTGAGATCTGCAGAATATAATTCTGCAGAAATATTGTGGAAAATCTCATGCTGCATTTTTCTGCTGTGGAATTCTGCCATCCATGTCCAATGAAATTCAGTGGAATTCCAGTGGAATTTTGAAAATTCCACACAATTCCATTCAACCAGAATTAGAAAATTCCACACAGCACTAGTATTGGTTAGTTTTAAATAGAAACTAAAGTATTACTTATAGTTAATAAGAATAAAAACATTATTCTTAGCCTGTATTATGGCGGGGGGCTATTGTGTGGTGTATTCTACCTTGTATTATTCTTAATCCTAGACCATATTTCCTTGAAAGTGTTTCTTTTCTGAGGAGGCAGAAGTAAATGTTCAAGCTGAGGCCTTCCCACTTACAAAGTAGGAATGTCCAAAATGGAGTGCTAGTAATTTATTAGGAGATCAAAGGAACAGCATATATTACATTTAGGTGGCTTTTTGTATTAAATAACAAATGTCAATCTTGCATCTGGCTACATAGGCTTTTTAATGCTTTGTGCTGGGGATGTGGAAAGAAACCCTGGCCCAACCAACCCTAGTAATTGCACACTGTTTGATTTTTTTCTCCAATTGGCTTAATGGTAAACACTCATGAATAGCTAATAGGAATATCATTAAGGATCACTAAGGACCACTATGGAAGAGGAAAGAAGCAAAATACAAGGCCCATAATATCTCCTATTGATCTAGTTACAAAAGTTTGGGTTTTCAGATATTAACCATTTGCCATGTCTATATTTAAACATGGCCTCAGATTCACTAATAGATACATGAAAGGGAAACAAATTCCATAAACATGCAATTCTTGATGAGAAAAAATTTCCTCTCCTCATGGTGTGAAATCTAGGCCTAGAGAGTGGAAACAGGTGCTCATATGTCTCCATAAAAATTTGTTTAAATTCAAGGCCGATATCAGACATAAGCTACTGATCTATAAGGATGTCCCAGATGCACGTAAATCACCACGCGTCCTCCTAATCTTCAAGGGCATTAATTTTAAAGAATTTAATCTGTCTGTATAGCTTATTTCTCCCAAACCTTTCATGTACTTGTAGTTATCCTGCATTGTACACCTTCTATCTGAAGCTTATCATTTTTGGGTAGGAATATTTGCAGTAATTTCTCCAAAAATCATGAACCGAAGGCTTGCTTTCTTACCTATGCCACTGACATCCTGGTAGTGTCTGAGACTTGGTTAGCCCCTAAAATTTATGATACTGATAATTACTTTAGTGCTTTTTTTTTTTTTTTTTTTTAAGAAAAGTAAAAAAGGTAGAAGGGGGGTATTTTTTATGTGAGGGACAACCTTGAAATGAATGTTTTAGATGTTATACTGAATTTCTTTGGTTGTAAAGTAGAAAAATGTTAGTTGCCACGTTGGTCTTTGAACTAAAAGATGAACAAAATGGGTAATTTGATACATTTTATTCGATCAATGAAGGATTTACAAAACATTTAAGCTTTCAGACTCATAGAGTCCTTCATTGGAAACATGGAATTTAAGGAAATATATCACTTTCAATACTCAGAACAGAATTAGTAAAAAAAAAAAAAAACTTCACATATGGATTGGACAGCTTAGCTAATAAAAATGTCTAAAACAGAAACCCAAAACCAAAGATAAAAATTCAGTCCTAGGGGACATAATTAGGTGTAAATCACAAATTAGAGCAATAATTTATCCAACCTGATTATCAGGAGCAAACTTATTCCTGACCAAAACAACAGAACACTAGGTGCCACTAAACCCTGCAATAATCCTAAGAGTAAGACATGTGAGTAAATTTCTACATCAGATTCAATCAACATCCCCAAAACAAACAATTCAAGATACAGGGAAATTATTCATGTACATCTAAGAACATTGCCTTCAACATCCAATGCAAGAAATGTCCACCTACAGGTTACGTGGTGGAAACTGAACAATGCCTTCAAACCCAGATGAACTCACATAGAGATGGCATTAAAATAAAAGATACTGTAATACCAGTGTGTCATCATTTATCTCAGTCTGATCAACCTCTCTGTCCTGGTTCTCAAGGGACATTTCATGAATTCACATGAGAGGTGAGAGTATGAGGTCAAATTTATTTTTCTTCTAAATCCACTTAATGATGGTGTGAATATGGACCTTGGTTTTATGACACATTACACAGTCTAAATTTCAATTGCCTTTTTCTTATTTCAGGTTCATACTCACAAACATACTGATGTGCTAACCACACAGAGACGCAGACAGACACACACACACACATACACATGCATGCACACACCACACACACACACACACACACACACACACACACACAAAATCTATTGTTATTTTCAGATTGTAATTAGGAATTGAAAATGTATAGATTTCTGATGTCAAATGCATTCCATCTTGTTAGAATTTGTGATTTACTCCTAATTAGGTTCCCAAGGACTGACTTTTTATCTCTGGTTTTGGTCTCTGTTTTAGATCTTATTATCTGCTAAAGTTGTCCAATCCATATGTGAATTTTGTTTTTGTTTATTAATTCTGTAGGTATTTAAAGTGATATCATTCCTCAACTGCCATGTTTCCAGTGAAGGACTCTGATTCTGAGAGCTCGAACATTTTATAAATCATCGGTCGGTCCAATAAAAGTCATTAAATCACCCAATTTGTCATTAATTCACCCATCAGCTTGTGAAGGTATGTTTATTGAACTATTATTAGGGAAATTTAAAGAAGTGTTGCTATTATATGTCTATAATCATCCTAAAAAAAAGTGCAAGGTTAAAGGAAATTATGGGAGTTTTGGGGCAATTTTTGTAGAAGAGAAATGGCTATTTTTGGTGATGTAAATTTAAATTAGTAGGTGCGTTAAAAAAGTAAATGTGTAGAGTTGCTGCCAAAAGTGAATCTCTTGCAGCTGATAAATGAACCAATGAGGGCAAACCTGGGTACTAAGACTGAATCATTAATTGAGTGGGTAATGGTCAATAACATTTTCAACATAGTGGGGGTGTGGTATTCTATCTCATTCACTGAGCAACCACACTCTCACTTATCGCATTTTAAGCAATAAAAGATAGAAAGCCCAACAAGAGTTTTCACTTACAGAGAATTTTCATATGTGTTGCCTTTTATTTCAAACAGATTTTAACAAATGTAGATCGGTCTCAACTTGGTTTGTTTAAGAATGTTACTCAGGCCCTAGACTATTTTTAAAAACATTTTTTAAATACACTGATATGCCACTAACTAAAAGAAGATTCACTGTGCTATTAATGTGTTGGCAAATATAAATATTTTACAATAAATAAGGCAAAAGATAAAGCATGGTAAGCTTATAAACAGAATAACAGTATAAACACATGGAACACATATAGGAGGCTACAAAATGTATGTAAGAAGGAAATTTAATTGGTTAAAGCTAATTTTGTTTTATAAAAATCAACAAGAAATGTTCAGAAACTCAAGGATGTTTTGAAAGGTATAAACAACCAGGGAAAAGCTATATCTGCAGTGTATTAAAATAAATAGTGAAAAAATTACAGACAGTACAGAGATAGTCTATTTAATGAATAATAATTTTTCTAATTTAAATAAATATACTAGAGAATTTTCTGTTTCTACTGAATATGAGGGACAAAAAGGATAAACTCCCTGTGGTCTTAGAATACCCATTTGTTCTGTTTGTTGTATATGAGCACCAAACGTTTGATGTGTGTCTGCACCAAACGGTTTGCTTTCACTGAAAGGGGATTTCACTGGCACGTCACTGCCAAGCCCATTGCAGTTCAAATTAGCAGGGGCTCAGCTGTCTAGACCCATGACCTTGCACTGTGGTCATGACACCACTCACGGCTTGCTGGGCAGAAACTTTGTGTACATCAAAGGAACGAACTGCTCCAATGAGTGGAGGCTTCGGTCATTTGATTTGCATGAAGCCAGCTGGTTAGCAAGAAGCTGATTTGCTTTCAATGTCAGGAGCCTGTCAGCCAGGCAGTCTTTAAAGGTATACTGTCTGCTTTTCTTCATTTTACTACATACACTGTAGTATGTTTCCTGTTAGCATGGTAACCTCACAAAAATGCCTTCATGCCAACAGCAGTTGCAAAATAATTTAATATATACTTTTTCTGGTGTAAAATCAAAACTCGGGTGGTCCACTGGGAAGACCATCAGACAGTACTCCCTTATGTCCATGTGTTTTTAGGTACACTAAGTTGCAGGTAAACTTGTCCATAAACAAGTTGGAATTTTTGAATTATAGCAGATAAACAATGCTTCTGATAATATCTGCAATTCTAAGCTCAGCAGTGTTACTCTTTAAGCAAACAAGCATTCTGTGTTATTTGCAGTTTGAAAACTGAAGCTGTGACTCTGAGCAACTGTAATGCTTACTCCATTCTAGTATACTGTATGCATCTCAGCTTATTTACTCATGGAATGAAACATAGGAAAATAGAATTTGAAGGCAGATAAGGATCACAAGGCCCATCCAGTTTGTTAATTTTTTCTACCTTATGAATGTGCCATAGGCTTTTACTCTCTCAATGGCCTATTTATACAAATTCATATATATTGCTCCCTTATGTCTATCACATGGCTCTTTGAAGCCATGCACTGTATTCATATCCACTACTTCCTGAGGTAGGCCATTCCATGCATCTACCACCCTTTCTGTGAAAAAAGAACTTCCTCACATTACCCATTAATCGGCCTCCCTCGAATCTCATGGTGTTTCCTCTTGTCCTGCTATTTTTCTTATATTGAAACTTGTTAATGCCCTTAAGATGTTTGAAAGTTTTGATCATATCACCTCTCTCCCTCTTTTGCTCTAGGGTATACATATTGAGCTCCATTAATCTGTCCTCATATGTTTTCTGAATCAGTCCCTACAGCATTTTGATTGCCCTTCTCTGGACTGCCTCAATTTTGTTAATGTACTTGTGTAGATGCAGCCTCCAGTACTGCACATGGTGCTCCAGATGGGACCTAACCAGTGTCTTGTAAAGAGAGATTATTACCTCCCTCTTACTACTTGTGATACATAGAAACATAAAATTTGATGGCAGGTAAGGACTGCTTGGCCCACCTAGTCTGCCCATTTCCCTACCTAATGGATAAGCTGCAGATCCTAGTTAACCAACAGCCTACTTCCTCCTACGCCCCAATAGAATTCCTTTATGTCTGTCCCATTCTTTCTTGAATTCCCCCATTGTTTTGACTCTATGACCTTCTTAGGATGGCTGTTCCATGCATTCTCAACCCTCTCTGTGAAGAAATATTTCCTCACATTACCTCTGAGCCACCCCCCCTTATCTTCAAATTGTGCCCCCTTGTTCTTGCACATCTCTTTTTCTGAAAGATGCTACATTCTTGTACTTTGTTGATTCCCTTGAGGTATTTGAATGTTTCTATCATGTCCTCCCATCTCTCCTTTCCTCGAGGCTATACATCTTAAGCTCCTTTAGTCTTTCTTCATATTTCTTCTGTTGCAGACCCTGTACCATTTTGGTTGCCCTCCTCTGGACAGCCTCCATCCTGTCCATGTCTTTGTTGAGATGGGATCTCCAGAACTGTACACAGTAAACCAGATGTGGTTTTACCAGCTGTTTGTACAGAGGGCCAACAACTTCCTGTTTTCTACTGCTGTTGCCTCTCCCTATGCATCTCAGTATCCCCTCAGCCCTTCTTACGGCCTCCTCACATTGCTGGACCACTTTTAGGTCATCTGATATGACTACCCCCAGGTCCCTTTCCATTTTTGTTGCTGTCAGTATCTCATCACCCATTGTGTACTCTTCCCCTAGGTTTTTGTTTCCCAGGTGCATTACTTTGTACTTCTTTGCATTGAATCTAAGCTGCCATACATTTCACCATTCCTCCAACCTTGCTAAGTCCCTTTTCATCCTTTCCACCCCACCTTGTGTATCAACCCTTTTGCAGATCTTTGTGTCATCTGCAAAGAGACATACTTTCCCTTCCAGTCCCTTTGCAATGTCACTTATATAGACATTAAAAAGGACCGGCCCCAGTACTGAACCCTACGGTACCCCACTAGTAACCCTCCTTTCTTCACTGTGGACTACATTTACTATTCCCCACTGTGTTCTGTTGTCCAGCCAGTGTTTTACCCAGACTACCGCCCTGAACCTACTCCCAGGCTGGCTAATTTGTTCATTAATCTTTTGTGCTGGATGGTGTCAAATGCCTTGCTAAAGTCTACATAGGCCATGTCCACAGCCCCTCCCTGGTCTACTACTTTGGTCACCCAGTCAAAGAAATCAATAAGATTTGTCTGACCTGACCTTCCTGCTGTGAATCCATGCTGCCTTGGGTCCTGTACCTGACTGGCCTCTAGGTACTCAACAATTCTGATTCCATAATTTTCCCCACCACTGAGGTCAAACTGGCAGATCTGTAGTTTCCTCTGTCTTGCTCCCACTTTTGTGAAGGAGAATCACATCCGCCGTCCTCCAATCCTCAGGTACCACATCATCCTCCCATGATTTATTAAAAAGGGTAGTCAGTGGTGTTACTAGTTCTTCCCTTAGTTCTGTTTTGCATTCTGGAGTGAATCCCATCAGGCCCCATTGCTTTATCCACCTTCAGTTTTAAGAGTTCTTTCAGAACCCTTTCTTCTGTGAAAGGACTAATATCAACCCCCTATCCAGAGTGCTTCTATTGACTTGATTAGGTATCTTCCCCTGCTTTTCCATTGTGAATACTAAGCAGAAGTATTCGTTCAGTATCCCTGCTTTTTCACTGTTGCTCTCTGCCCAACCACCTTCCTCTTTATTCAGCCTCAGTATCCCTGCCTTAGTGTTTCTTTGCTCCCTAATGTACCTATAAAAGGTTTTATCCCCCTTCTTAACCGAGTTGGCTATCTTTTCCTCAGTTTGGGCCTTTGCTATTTTGACTAGCTTCCCCGCTTCCTTCTGCTTTAACTGGTACAGTTCTCTGTCCTGCTCCTTCTGTGTTTCCTTGTACTGCCTGAATGCTGTCTTTTTCTCCATTACTTTACCCGCCACTTCTTTTGAGAACCATAGTGTTTTTTTATTTTGTTTTGATTTGTTTATCTGCTTTACACAAAGGTTTGCTGCCTCTGTGATGGCGGTTTTGATGTTTCCCCATCGTTGCTCCACCCCACCTTCTTGCCTATTTGCTAGTGCTTTTCCGAGGCACTCTCCCATTTTAACAAAATCAGCCCTCCTGAAGTCCAGTACCTTTACTTTTGTGTAGCTTGACTCTACAGCTAAGTTTATCATGAATCATACTGTTTGGTGGTCGCTTGTTCCCAGATACCCACTTCAAGAACAGAGATCCTCTCTCCATCCCCATTTGAGAGTACCAGGTCTAAGATTGCTCCCTCCCAAGTGGGTTCCAAAATTAGCTGTCTGAGGCATGCCCTCTGTAGGGCATCAAGAGTGGCCCTGCTCTTGGATGTGGCTGCAGCAAAGGTGCTCCAGTTAACATCTGGCATATTCAGGCCCCCATCAACAATATTTCCCCTTTCTCTGCCATCCCAAGGATGCCTTCTATCATTTCCTTTTCCATTTCCTCCCCCTGAGGTGGGGGTCTGTATACAACCCATGTGCTGATTGTGGAGCCATTTCCTGTCTCCAGGGTGACCCACAGTGCCTCCTCTCCTCCCTGTTTACTCTTTAATTCTGTTTCTATGATCCCTTCCCTTACATAGAGAGCTACTCCTCCTCCTCTTCTTCCCTCCCTGTCCCTCCTGTAGGTTGTGTACCCTGGTATGTTGACATCCCAGTCATGGTTCTCTGTGCACCATGTTTCTGTGACTGGCATGATATTCTGGCATCCCTCTTCAATCAAGGCCTTCATTTTGGGGGGCAATGGTACTCATAACCCTCCATTTTTTTTATGGCTTTATTTCTTTTGGCCCCATTCCTGTCCTTACTGTCTTTGTCTTTTTCTCCATTTACCCCTGCTCTTCTCCTTATCAACTGCTCTATCGTGGTACCCCTACTAATACACCCCAACATCCCTCTAGCCTTATCTACTGCTTTAGTGGTCTGCTTGGATTATTTCAGGTCATCTGTGATGATGATGACTATGTCTCTTTCTTCCCTTGTGATTGCCAGCAGCTACCCTCCCAACCTATAGGTAGCATCAGGGTTCCTCTTCCCTAGGTGCATGATCTTGCACTTCTTTGCATTAAACTCCAGTTGCCACTCTTCAGACTATTTTGCCAATTTTTCCAGATCTCTTCTCATTCTGCTCACCCAATCTGAATCATCTGCTCTGTTGCAAACTGTGGTGTCTTCTGCAAACAGGCAAACCTCACCCACCAGTCCATCTGCAATGTCACTGATAAAGATATTGAAGAGGAATGGCCCCAGGACTGATCCTTGAGGTACCCCACTTGTGACTTGCATCCCTTCTGACTGTTTACCATTTACTACCACTCTCTGTTTTCTGACCACCAATCGGTTTGCCACTCAGTTGATCAACTTCTGACCCACCTTGAGCCTACCCAGCTTATTAATCTATCTTCTATGTGGAACAGTATCAAAAGCTTTGCTGAAGTCAAGGTAGGTGACATTAACTGCACCCCCTTGGTCCACCACTCTGGTTACCTAGTCTAAGAAATCTATTCGATTACTTTGACAGGATCTTCCTGTTGTAAATTCATGCTGTCTTGGATCCTGTGCTCCTATGGATTCCAGGTGCTCCACTATCCTTTCCTTAAGGAGTGCTTCCATAATATTGCCCACTACTGAGGTAAGACTGCCTGGTCTGTAGTTTCCTGCCTCCTCCTCCCTGCTGCCACTCTTGTGGAGCGGAATCACATGAGCCCTTCTCCAGTCTTCTGATACCTCTCCTGTGCTCAGAGACTCATTAAACAGTTCTGCTAATGGCTCTGCTAGTTTCACTCTTAGCTCCTTTAGTACCCTGGGATGTATGCCATCAGGTCCCATTGCCTTGCCCACCCTGAGCTTAGGGAGCCCTTGTTAGACATTTTCTTTTGTGAAGGGACTTGTGCACACCTCCCTCCCCCCCATGTCCATGGTGCTGAGCTGTGTGCTTTGGCCTACCTTCTCCTTAGTAAATACTGAGCAAATGTATCTATTTAGGATAGATGCTTTTCCTTGGTCCTCCTCCACATACGCCCCCTTATCTCCTTTGATCTTAGCAATACTCCCTCTAGACTTTCTCCTTTCACTAATGTATCTGTAGAAAGTCTTGTCCCCTTCGTTTGCTGTTTGTGCTAGTGTTTCCTCAGTTTGGGCCTTTGCCTGCCTTTTTGCCTTCCCTGCTTCCCTTAGGGAAGTTTGATTTGCCTACCCATCTTCGTCCCACTAGATTCCCTTATATTTCCTGAAGGACAACCTTTTGAGTCTGACTTTTTCTGCTACTGTTTTTGAGAACCAAAGTGGTTCCTTCTTCTTTTGCTCTTGCTTTTCTCCCTAACACAGTGGGATGTTTTTTTCAAGTATTGTATCCCTAATGCTTGCCACTTTGCCTGCAGCCCCTCACCTGTATTTCTTCTTGCCAGGGCTATCTTAACTCTATTGGTCATCTTATCAAACTCAGCTCTTCTGAAGTCCCATATTTTTGCCTTGGAATGAGATGATTTAGTTCTAGTGGCCAAACTGAACCATGCCCTGTGATGGTCACTGGCCTCCAGGTGACCTTCTACCTGGAGGTCTGTGATCCTTTCCCCATTAGTTAGTACTAGATCTAGGATAGCCCTGTCTTTTGTGGGTTGTTGTACCAATTGTTTGAGGCCCCCCTGCAGCAACTCCACTATGTGTCTAGTTTTTACAGATGTTCCTGCTGGTATTGACCA
Source organism: Neoceratodus forsteri (assembly GCA_016271365.2). NCBI lineage: Eukaryota > Metazoa > Chordata > Ceratodontiformes > Ceratodontidae > Neoceratodus > Neoceratodus forsteri. Next base: position 1,639,170,176 of record CM057450.1, read on the forward strand.
TTCTGTATCTGGCATGTTGAAGTCTCCCATTATCAGGACTTCCCCTTTAGCTGTCATGTTTTGTATTTCTTCTAACAGTAATGTGTCTATGTCCTTCCCCTGGTCTGGAGGCCTGTTGACAATCCCAGTTCATATGGCTGTTCCATTGCCTGTTTCCAGGGTGACCCACAGTCCACTATACAAGACACTAGTGAGGCCCACCTGGAGTACAGTGTACAGTTCTGAAGACATTACCTACGTAAGGACATAGACAGGGTAGAAAAGGTTCAGAGGAGGGCAACAAAGATGGTGCATGGATTGCATCACAAGTCCTATGAGGACAGGTTGAAGGAACTGAACATGTACTCCCTGGAGGAGAGGAGGGAGAGAGGGGATATGATAGAGACATACGAGTATCTTACAGGGAGGAACAGGGTACAGGAATACACTATTTGTGAGCAAAAAAGATGTTCCAGGAATAGAGGGCATGGGATGAAGTTGGAGGGAGGACGATTCAGAGGAAACGTGAGGAAAAATTTCTTCACAGAACGGGTGGTGGACAAGTGGAACTCCCTGCCAGAGGAAGTTTTGGGGGCTGAAACAATCATGGGATTTAAGAATGCATGGGATAAACATAAAGGAATTCTGGAGGTCAGAGATAAGAGGCAACAGACTTCTAGGAAAACATAAACTGAACTTACAAGCTCAAATGGGCAGACTGGGTGGCCCATAGGCCCTTATCTGCCAACACTGTCTATGTATCTATGTAGCTTCTGGTTAATTATGTGTATTCTGAATTCCTGTAGCTTTGATATTTTCACTGACATAAAGGGCCCCTTCCCTTCTCCCCCATTTTTCACCTGAGTCTCTTCTGAACAGTACATAGCCAGGTTGTGAAGTCTCTCAAGTGTGGTTTCTGGTGAACCATGTCTAGCTAATGGCTACTATGTCCAGTTTAGCCTCTGTCATTGTTGTCTCCAGGTCTGGGATCTTGTTCTCAGACTTCAGGCATTTGTGTACATGATTTTCCATTAGCTAGATTTTGGTGCGTTAGTTGTGGGATGAGGTCCAGCTATTCCCCTGCATGTCATATGGGGAACTAGACCTTTTTCCTTACTTGGTGATGCAAATGAACTACAAACATTCTGAACTCCTGTTTAATCACTAGCTGAGGGGGAAAGGGTGTACTTCCCACTCGATGTATTGAGTGCTGCACCCCCTTCCCATTTGCTATTTTAAAAATGGAGTAAACATTAGGGTTGACAACCACAAGGCACACCCTATGCCTGTTGCATCCTGCAGGATGGGGTTGGGTGTTAGGGTAGGAAATGCTAACTCCACATTTCTCTAGTTTTGTCACTTTATCCCTAACTAGTGCATTAATGAATTTTGTTGCAATGTCTATTTATTTTTAAATATTCATTGCAAAAAATGTGTTAATGCACTAGTTAAGATTAAACCAACAAAAGCAGGGACATGTGATGCTAGGGATGCCAACCCCAACACCTCAGCCCTACCCTGCAGTCAGCAATAGGAAAAGCCATTATGATTTGACCTCTCATGTGTCTTTGTAAATCAGGCACTGCATGTGCCTTGGGGTGTCAACCCTAACTCTCAATCCATTCCATCAGTAAATGAGCTGAGATGTGTACAGTATACGAGAATGGAGTGAGTGTTAGGGTTGACAACACAAAGGCACATGCCATGCCTGATTTATGAAGACACAGAGGAGGTCACACCGTAATGGTTTTTCATGTTGCTGCCTTCAGGGTGGTGCATGGTGTTAGAGCTGGCAACCTTAACTCCACATTTCCCTACTTTTGTCAGTTTAACCCTAAGCAGTGCATTAAAGAAATATTTTTGTGCAATTAGTTTCCTTACTTTTTGAGATAATATAATTGTATCCTATTTGCAGAAGGAGCACAGGGCCCTCTGAGCCCTGGGCTTCCATACCTTCATAAATGGGTACATGCATGTTGCTGTGGAAGTGCAGAGGCCCTGCACTTCCATTTCTACTGAAACAGCAATTTCTTTCCTTCATTATATGGCTTGTTCAAGTTCCAATGTTATCCTGTGGGAATTTAAATTTCTTATTTTTTATGCTTTTTATGTTGTCTTGTGCTTGCGCAAGTAACATTTTGTGGTAGTAGGAGAAATACAGAGGTGTGTCAGTGTTGGTGAATGCAGGTAAAGCTTTAGTAAGTGCATCCCTCATTCTCCAATTAGCCAACATGCTAGCATTGACACAAGAATTATGTAAAGTGGACACAACTTGTAAGAAATGTGCTGCTGCTATCAGAGATAAGCTTATCATGCAGTGGCACAGATAACATGCCTCCCGTATGTGCCATTTCCTGGTGAAACATTTCAATAAACATGGCGACTGTTCAGTGTGGATGCCATGCTCACCCCCCTTGCCAACAGAGGTACAGGGAGAGAGTGAGGCAGCAACAGGTAATTGTACAAGTAGTTGCTCTCTCCAATCATGTTTCAGTTATTGTGATCAGCAGGCGCATGTCTGAGAGATGGAGAGTCAAAGTGGGCGGTCTGTGTTTGTGTCTGTTTCCCTGTTTTGATCCCTGCCAGTGTGTGTCTCTGTGTCTTTCTGTCATGTTTATATCTGTGGAATGCTATTTCTCTGTGTATGCAGTTGACTAGCATGCTGTCCCGGTCCGAGTGCCCTCCAACTGTTGCTGGCACTGCCCTCCATCACCACACTGGGACTGAAACTGGGCTCTCCCACATATCCTCTGACCATGGTTTGACCAATCCTTGGGTGGGCATTAATCTTCCTCAGTACTCTGGCATACTGGGAGCCCACCCCAGTGTGCTGAAATCCATAGTTTCCCTGTAAAAAAGAAAACAGACTCACAATGTCTTTTTTTTTAAACCTAAAGCAAAAAGAAATCGGTCCCTCATTATTGTTGCCTGCCCCTTCCCCAGCCCACACCCTACTTCTGCGAACCTCACTCCCCCGCACACCTCCTCACCCATACTTACCTCCTGAGGCTAGGAGCAGTGATCTTCCGTGGACCGGGAACATGCCTGCACTCTTCAAAAGCTGACCACAAACTGAAGAAATGACAGTAGGTCCTATAATGGCACTTAATGGGGGGGGTTCAATTTAGGTTGATATCTCAGCCATTTTTGGCAGTGTTGGTCCCAATTTTTTAAAATGGAGTTCTTGGGACTCCACCTCATGAACATAGTCACTGTCATTTTGTTATTCCGTCCCGAAAAGTCATTTCACGGTCACTGGCAGAATCACTGTTTGGGGTGGCACAATGAAATTACAGTGCCACTGTTCATGAGGTGAGCTCCCAAAAAGCCTATGCAGCAAATTTGATGAAAAAATTCCAAAAAATGATTGTGTTATGAGCATGCATTGTGCAGTTTCCATGCCCACTCGTAACTTCAACAATTTTTAATATTTTCACTCCAGATTTTCAACATTTGCCATTTTTCATACCTCCTTATAAACAGTACAGCTGCCATTTTTCAATTCCTGCCCAAAATGTCTTTTCGCACATCTGGAAGACAATGGCACAGTGGCTGTGGGAAATCAATGTTCTGGACAGATTAACAAATTCACAGTACTACTGTTCATGAGTGGAGGTCCCAAAATGCCTATGTTGAAAATATGGTAAAAACATCCCCAAAATAATTGCATTGTGCAGTTTCTACGCATGCTCGTGACTTCACCAATGTTTCATAATTGCAGATTTTCAAGATTACCATTTTTATACCTACTCATGAGCAATACAGCTGTCATTTTTCACATCCTGCCCAGAATGTGTTTTTGCACCTGTGGCTCCAAATGGTGCATTCACTGTGCAAAATCACGTTTTGGCTAACAAACTGATAGTGCCACTGTTCGTGAGGTGGGGTCCCAGAAAGCCAATGTTGAAAATTTGGAGTGAAAATACCAACAAATGCTGGGTGTATTAGGGTTTCCAACCATAAAGCCCCACCCTGTAGAGACTGACAGGTATCAGGTGGTGTAACTCTGTGCTGTCTTTAATTGCTGCAAATTTTATCTTGGCTTGTCTGACTACCCTGTAGTTGGGTGAAGGGTGTTAATTGTCTGGCCTCTGACCTCAGCTACGTGATAACTGGAGGTGGGGCTTAGTCAGAGTTAAAGTAGCAAGCAGAGGTTTATTTTCTCAGAAGAAGCCAGAAGGGGAAGGAAGGAAACATATTCAATTTGCTGCAAATTTTATCTTGCCCTGATAATTCTGATTGACAGGAGCTGAACACAGGGTATAATAAGGGGTGTGAAGTAGGAGGGGCATAAGGGGGAAGAAGCCCACCCTCAGCACGACAAGTGTTTTGACTCCTTTATTTATTTATTGGTTTCTTTTTCTTAAAAAAAAAAAATTATCTGAGGATCAGTGACAGGATTTTTAGTACAGTAAATTAATAAAAAGGGAACTAGGAGAGCTTCAGTAGCAGACAAGTAATGGAATTGTAGTATAATGTGGGGAGTGGTGCAATGCAGTGGCTGTGGGGCAGCCATATTCAGGCAGACCTTCTGGACACTGAGGTGCTGCCCTATCTGCATGCATCTCTATGGACTGCGGGATGAGGTAACCAGACTCAGAGTGGAAGTAAACTGGGTCAGGAGTACCATCACCCCTATCCAGGGACCACCCAGTCCAATGCAACTGCCTCAAAGGATGCTGAGAATGAGGAGCACTTGGCTGACAGTGGGCTCAGGGAGGGTTAGAGCAGTCAGGCAGAGGCACATCCCAGATCCTATTCCACTCAAGAACTCATATGCCACACTGACAAATGAGGACAACCAAATAGAGGTACCCAGAGAAGTGGAAGGAAAGGATGTGGAGGTTAGCCAAGGAGGTGACCTCAGAGGGGAAAGCAGTGGACCCCAGAGGAGGAGGAAGTGAATCCTGGTGGGGGACTCCATCATAAGAGGGATCCAGCTAGGAACACAGGAGGGGGAGGACAGGGAGGTGAGGTGCCTACCAGGTGCCATGGCACTGAGGGATGGAAGGAAGATCCTGGGGATCACTGGGAAGGCAAGACAGGAGGGTGAGCTGGATGTCATTATCCACCTAGGTACTAATGACCTGGCAAATGGGGAAGCAAAGGAAATTCAGGAAGAGTTTAGGAAACTGGGGAAGGGTCTCAAGCAAGTAGCTACTTCTGTCACTTTCTCAGAAGTACTACCTGTGAGAGGCAAGGGAGAGCATAGGAGTGCATGCACCAGGAACTTTAACTCATGGTTGAAGAACTGGTGCTGTGAGGAAGGGTTTTGATTCATTGGTGACTGGGGACCCACCTGGAGGGATGGAGGTTTGTTCAAGCCTGACGGCCTGCATCCATCCTGGAGGGGAATCCAAGCACTCAATGATAAGTTTACATGCTACATTGACAAGCATTTAAACTAGTAAAGGGGGGTGGCAGGCCAGCAAGGAGGGTACCTACTTGCTCACCCCCCACAGCTAGCAGTGGAACCAGTGAACCAGAAGAGTGGCTATCTCTGTAAAGCAGTGTGCAAAAGATGGAGATTAGTGCCCAAGAGGTGGATAAGCAGAAAAGGGGCAAAATTCAGCAGAAGGGCAGACAGCAAGGAGAACCAGGGATAAATGACAACCAAGGAAGGGGCTGGAGTAGAACAGTGAAGCAGTCTAGGGAGGTCAAATCATGGAAAGCCATGTGCAAATGCCAGGAGCCTTAGCAACAAGATGGAAGATCTGGAGGCCGCCATGGTACAGTCAGACTCTGGACATTGTGGCCATCACTGAAACCTGGTGTAATGATAACCATGACTGGGAGATGGCCATACCTGGCTACAGCATATTCAGAAGAGACAGAGCAGGCAGGAAGGGAGGAGGAGTGACACTGTATGTGAAAAATGACATAAGGGCCACAGAGATCCAGGAGGAACAAAATGGGGGAGAGATACTGTAGGTTAAGCTGGAAAGGAAAATGGGGACAGCCATCCGCACAGGTGTGGTCTATAGACCACCAGCCCAGGAGGAAGAAACAGATAGGGAGCTGATGCTAGCCATCCTAGGGATGGCAGACAAGGGTGAGGTAGTACTGGTTGGAGACTTCAATATTCCAGATGTGGACTGGAGCATCCCAGCAGCAGCATCAACTAGGAGCAGATTTATCCTGGACTCCCTTCAGGGTGCCTTCCTCAAGCAACTGGTCATGGAATCAACTCGGCAGAAGGCAATACTGGACCTTGTGCTCACAAACAGGGACAGTGTGATGGGGTAACAGTGGGGGAGCATCTGGGAAACAGTGACCACCAGTCATTGTGGTTTGAAATCACAGAAAGAGCAGAACCAAACCACACAAAAACATGTATCCTGGATTTTAGGGGGGCAGACTTTGGGAAAATGGGGAGATACTTGAAAGAGGCATTAAGGGGAATGGGACAGGAATCAGGGGTTGAGGAACAGTGGGCAGTATTTAAATGGGGATTACAAGAACAACAGAATTATGCATTAAGCAGGTTAGCAAGAGGAAAAGGAAGAGGAGACCATTATGGTTTTCAAAGAGGTATCAAAGAAAGTGAAAGCCAAAAAGATTGCATTCAGGCATACAAAAAGACACAGGCAGAAGGGGATAGGAGAAGTACCAGGAGAAGCAAAGGAGGCAGGAGGTCAGTAAGGAAGCCAAAGCTCAGACAGAAGAACACATTGCAAAATCAGTGGGTAGAGGGACAAAACCTTTTACAGGTACATAAGTGAAAAAAGAAAGACAAAGGGAGGATAGTGAGACTGAAAGGGGAGGATGAGAGCCAGTGGAGATGACAACAGTAAAGCTGACATATTGAACAGGTATTTCTGCTCAGTCTTTACTGAGGAAGAGGAGGGTAATGGGTCTGAAGGAGTACAAGGGTGAGAATGGTGCAGAAATGGACACAAGTCCCTTTACATGAGAAAGGGTCCTGAAGGAACTGGAAGTAATAAGAGTTGATAAAGCAATGGGGCCAGACAGGGTGCACCCCAGGGTCCTTAAAGAACTAAGAGAGGTGGTGGCTGAACCTCTGGCTATCCTGTTTAGCCGATCACTGGAAACAGGGAGGTACCCAAAGACTGGAGGACAGCAGATGTAGTCACCTTATACAAAAGTGGGAACAAAGAGGAAGCAGGAACTACAGACCAGTCAGCCTCACCTCGGTAGTGGGGAAGATCATGGAAGCACTACTGAAGGAGAGATTGGTGGAATATCTGTTATTAATGGACTACAGGACCAAAGCAGCATGGTTTCACCATGGGGAGGTCATGTCAGACCAACCTCGCTGAATTTTTTGACTGGGTGACTAGGAGGTGGATCAGGGAGGGCAGTGGACATGGCCTATCTGGACTTCAGCAAGGCCTTTGACACTGTGCCACTTAGAAGACTATTACACAAACTGGGGAATATGGGTGTGGGCAGGACAGTAGTGTGGTGGGTAGGTAATTGGCTGGGTGGCAGGACACAGAGGGTGGTGGTAAATGGCTGTCACTCCACAGAGGGAAGAGTGACCAGTGGGGTACCACAGGGATCAGTGCTGGGACCTGTCCTATTCAACATCTTCATCAGTGACATTGCGTAGGACCTAGAAGGCAGAATTTCACTGTTTGCTGATGACACAAAGCTCTGTAACAGAGTAGACACACCAGAGGTGTAGACAGAATGAGAAGAGACTGCAGAAACTTGAAGAATGGTCAGGGTTTGGCAGTTGAAATTCAATGCAAGAAGTGCAAGATAATGCATATGGGGCACAAAACCCTGGCACAATATATCAGTTGGGGTGAGGATATAGCATGCATCAAGCAGGAAAGGGATCTTAGGGTTGTCATCTCTGATGACCTCAAGGTAGGGAAACAGTGTGACAAGGCAGCAGGTAAAGCAAATAGGATGCTGGGATGTATAGGCAGGGGCATCACCAGCAGGAAAAGGAGGTTATAATTCCGCACATACAAGACATTAGTGAGGCCCCACCTGGAGTACAGTGTAAGTTCTGGAGACCATACCACGTGAAGGACATAGATAGGGTAGAGAAGGTTCAGAGGAGGGCAACAAAGATGGTGCATGGATTGCATCACAAGTCCTATGAAGACAGGTTGAAGGAACTGAACATGTACTCCCTGGAGGAGAGGAGGGAGAGAGGGGATATGATAGAGACATACAAGTATCTTACAGGGAGGAACAGGGTGCAGGAAAACACTATTTTTAAGCGAAAAAGATGTTCCATGACTAGAGGGCATGGGATGAAGTTGGAGGGAGGACGATTCAGAGGAAACATGAGAAAGAATTTCTTCACAGAATGGGTGGTGGACAAGTGGAACACCCTGCCAGAGGAAGTGGTGGGGGCTGAAACAATCACAGGATTTAAGAATGCATGGGATAGACATAAAGGAATTCTAGAGGTCAGGGGTAAGGGGCAACAGACTTCTAGGAAAACAAACTGAACTTACAAGCTCAAATGGAAGATCTGGGCCATAGGTCTTATCTGCCGACACTGTCTATGTATCTATGTATCTATGTAGGAGTGTGCCTTGGGATTGTCTTTTGTAATGATCATACCATTCCACCCCCACCCCCACCCTGCAGATAGTGACAGGCATTGAGGTGTGCCTTGGACTCTTCAGCGCCAAAGTTCACCCTATTCTCCTATACTACACCCATCTCAGGTTATTTCCTTATGGAATGGGGTGAGCACAAGGCCCAAAGACCCCAAGGCATACCGTGACACTTGTCGGAGTCTGCAGGGTAGGGTGAGGTGAAATGGTATGAGCATTATGGCCAGTGACCTAAAGGCACACCCCAATGCCTATCAGTCTCTGCAGGGTGGGGTGGGGTTGGTGTCAGTTCAATACTTCACTGACATTCCCATTATGCATCTCTGTAACTCCTGCAGTACCAATGCCAATGTCTTCAAGACAACATTCAGCATTGACAAATGCTTGTTTTTATTGCCCCAAAATGTTTAAGGGAGAACGTGTTATTCTTCTAGTACTCATTATGATCTTTGTTTTGATTTATAGATTGTCCCTTAAGTCCGAATATTGAGGGAGTTGTGGCTTGTCAAAGTTTCTGTGTTATTCAAAGGGAATTTGGATTTCTTACTGGTTGCTTTTTATATTGACTTTAAATGTCTGTGGGGGGATGTGAGTTATTCTTGTAGCACTCAAGACCTTTGTTTTAAAATGTAGATTCTGTCTTAAGTCCAGATATTGAAAGGAGTTATGGGTTGTTGATAATCCAATGTTATCCTATGGGAATTTGTATATTTTATTGTTTTTTTAATATTGTCCATAAATATTTAAGGAGGATATGTGTCATTCTAGTAGCCTCAATTAAAGCGTTTGTTTTGATATATGCATTGTCCCTTATGGAAAAATATTGAGATAGTTATGGTTTGTTGAAGTTCCAGTGTAATCTTATAGGAATTTTCATTTGTTATTGTCTTTTTTATATTGCCCCTAAATGATTTGGTTTTTTTTTGGGTGGGGAGTATGTGTTATTCTTGTACTACTCATTAAGACCTTTGCTGTGATTTAAAGATTGTCTCTTAGGTTCAAATATTGAGGGAGTTATGGCTTGTTGAATTTCCAATGTTATGGGCATTTTTAATTTTTTTTTTATATTTTGTATTGCCCCTAAATGTTTAGGTGGAATATGTGTTATTCATGTAGTGCTCCTTAAGACCTTTGTTTTGATATATACATTTCCCTTAAGTCTAAATATTGGGGAACTTATGACTTGCTGAAGCTCCAATGTTATCCTAAGGGAATTTGTATATTTTTTGTTTATTTTTTATAGCCTCAAAATATTTTTTGGGAAAACATGTGTTATTCTCATAGTACTCATTTTGACCTTTGTTTTGATATATACACTGGGCCAGATATTCAAAAGGGATGCGCATGGCTCAACAGTGTTGCACCCTGCACAACCCACTGATCGCCTAGCGGATATTCAAAAGGAAAAGTGCACACAAATCCTGATGCGTCGGAGCGCATCAGTAATGTATGCAGGCACAGGTAGGGGGGACATGCCCATGCATAACCTGCACAGCCCGATATTCAGCCCAGGATGTGCAGAGTCATGCATGCACAACCCCTACCTTCGCCTGCACAAAGTTACGCCACAAAAAAAAGGAACAAATGATGGCCACCCACAGGTGAGCTGCCGCATTGCAGGGTGCAACACAGCAGCTGCCACCTGTGGGTGCCACCCATGTTCCTGATGCACCTGGCAGTGCCCATCCATGCCCCATCACGGGCATCCCTGTAGAAATCCTCCCAAGTCCAATATCCCTGGTGGTCCAGTGGACTGCACTGAGCCCAATTGCGGGCATCAGTAATAGAACCCTCTAAGTCCAATATCCCTGGTGGTCCAGTGGACTGATTGCTGCCCGATCACAGGCATCTGTACCTCAGCAAATACCCCTAAGGCCCTGGTGGTCTGGTGTACCCCCATCCCACCCGCCCACTGAGCCACACCGCCTCTCCCACGTGTCAGCTGGTGGGCGGAGCCCCACCCACCTGCCGCCCCACCACCTGCCGACTGACAGCTCAGTGGGGCTGCATGCCCATTGGTTCACAGCATGAGCCAATGGGCATGCAGCCCATATTGTATTATTTCAGTCCAGATATGTGAATATATCACATATCTGGATCGAGTAGAGTGAGTGCAGCGCATCATTGGCTCACGCCGAGAACCACGGGGCGGCAGCCCCACCGATCTGTCAGTCGGCGGGCAGCGGGTGGCAGGCGGTGGGGTGCTGCCGCCCACCAGCTGACAGGGGAGGCTCAATGGGTGGGTGGGTGGGGTACACCAGACCACCAGGGTCTTAGGGCTATTTGCGGAGGTACAGATGCCCGCAATCAGGCAGCAATTGGTCCACTGGACCACCAGGGATATTGGTCTGGGGGGGTTCTATTACTGATGCCCGTGATCGGGATCAGTGCTGTCCACTGGACCACCAGGGATATTGAACTTGGGGATGTAATCGTCAGGACAGATGCCCGCGATTGGGCACATAGAGGTCCACTGGACCACCAGGGATATAGGAGGGGTTTTCCTTTTTACACAAATGCCCATGATTGGGCTGCAGGGGGCATCGGTCCCCGACGGCTGCTCCCTGGCAGGGCACCAGGCACAAGTCCTTGGGGATCGGTGTACCTGCATGCTAATGGCATGCAAATGGGGCCATGATGAGATGCAAATGGCCTCCTGTGTGCCTTGCATAAATTATGGCACCATTTGCATGTCCCCTTTTGAATATCGCAGGTGCTGTGCATGGTGCAATGGCACTTGCGCTAGCGCATCTCCATGCTCCACTCTGGCCACTTGCGATGGCGCAGTGCCACTGTGCCATGCACAGTGGGGGTGGCCAGGGTATGATACTCAAAGCTGCTGTGCCGTAGCGCAGCTCCATTGAATATCACCCAGGCCACTCCCCTGTGCAGCAAAGTTGAGCTATGCCCAGGCTTGCGCCACAGCCTGGCGCAGTTTGAATAGCCGGGCCAGTGTCCCTTAAGTCCAAATATTGAGGGCTTATGGCTTGTTGACATTCCACTGTTATCCTAAGGGAATTTTCAGTTTTAATTTTTTTACTGTCTGTAAATGTTTAGTGGGGGGATTTGTATAATTCTTGCAGTATTTATTAAGATCTTTGTTTTGATATATTCACTGTCTCTTAAGTTCAAATATTGAGGGAATTATGGCATATTAATGTACCAGTGTTATCCTATTAGAATTTAAATTTTTATGTTTTTTTATTTGGGACCTAAACGTTTTAAGGAGGATTACAGTATGTATTATTCTTGTAGTACTGTTTTTGGCCTTTGTTATGATATATTCATTGTCCCTTAAGTACAAATACTGAGGGAGTTATGGCTTGTTGAAGTGCAAATGTGGTGAAAAAAAACCAAGGCCAGGATTTTCAAACTGCACCCAGAATGGGTGCAAGTGCCTGCATCATGCAACTGAGTTGTGCTGGAGTACAACATTGCTATGTTCAAATGAGATGTGCGATCATGCATCCAGTCTGAATATTGTAAAAATTGTGGGTGGTGCAATCAGGAGCAGCCAAAGATGCGCCAGCGCATCCCCCCGTGTCATCAGAATACCTGGAATGAGGATGCGTGGTGCATCTGTGGGATGCATCAGGTGCAGATTCCAGATATTCAGACCACGACATGCATATAGGGCCATTATGCATGGAAGGCACAAATGAGGCCATTTGCATGTCATTATGGCCCCATTTGCATGTCTGGGGCAGGGATGCACCCAGCACAATGCACCGGATGCCCTGCAAGTGCTGCAGTAAACACAGCACACCACCTCCCTGGTAGTCTAGTGGGCCCTGTCCCCCATCGTGCCACAAAATAAAATTATAGCCCAATCCCTGGTAGCCTAAGGGCCCCTCCCTTCCCCAAACCCTGTCCATACTATAATTTTAAATCAAAACACCCTGGTAGTCTAGTGGCATCCCTCTCCCTTCCCCAAACCCCATCCATATTATAATTTTAAATCAAAAGTCCCTGGTAGTCTAGTGGTACCCCCCTCCCATCCCCAAACCCTGTCTATATTATAATTTTAAATCAAAACACCCAGGTAGTCTAGTGGTATCCCTCTCCCTTCCTCGAACCTCATCCATATTATAATTTTAAATTGAAGCACTCTGCTAGTCTAGTGGTAACCCCCCTTCCTTCTCAGAACCCTGTCCATATTATAATTTTAAATCAAAACACCCTGATAGTCTAGTGGTACCCCCTCCCAGCCCCTCTTGTAGCATAACACAAACAACCCATAATTGCCCTGATAGTCCAGTGGACCCCCCCACCCACTGAGGCACCCTCACCCCACCCCATTCCCCAGTTTCAGCATGGTGACTTTAGTCAGTGGGCAGCAAAACCCACCTGCACACCACCACAGCTGCCCGCCGACTGAGCTGTCAGTGAATGACAGCATACAGTAAGCACCACTGTCAACCAATGGGCTTGCAGTGTGTACTGCAAGCTTTCATTCACAAGGTTTGTGAATAGAAGCTTGCCAGTACACACCCGACATTGATGACAGTGCTGACAATGGTATTGCAGTGCTTACTGTAAGCTGTCATTCAGTGACAGCTCAGTCGGCAGGCAGCAGTGGAGGCATGTGTGTGGGTTTTGCTGCCCGCTGGCTTCAATCGCCATGCTGGAATGGGGGGAGTGGAGTGGGGTGTGGGTGCTTCAGTGGGTGGGAGCATGGGGGGTCCACTGGACTTCCAGGGAAATCTTGGGTATCTTTTTTGTGTTATAACTGGGGCTGGGAGGGAGGCTGCTAGACTACCAGGCTATTTCAATCTAGGATTATTCTATGAACAGGGTCGGGATGGAAGGGGTGCACAACTGGGCTACCAGGGACTTTTGCAAATGTATTATCTTATGAACGGTCTTTGGGGAAGAGAGTGGGGTATCACTAGACTACCAGGGAGGCTTGGAGAAGGCTTCTTATTACACATCAGGGTTGAGAAGGGAGGGAGGCTACTGGACTACCAGGGAGAGTCTTTTGTGACACTATTTCCACTACAATCAGGCTCAGGGCAGGAGGGGGGTCACTAGACTATCAGGGCAATCTGTTTTAACAATATTCATGCAATGATTGGATTTAGGTCGGGGGGGGCACTGGACTACCAGGGACATTGGCTCCCATGTACATGCAGGGCAGCCGGTGCATCCTGCCGGGTGAATCCCTGCCTGCAACATGCAGACGGGGCCATAATGACGTGCTAATGGCCCCATTTGTTCCTTGCATGCATAATGGCTGTATTTGCATATGTCAGTCTAAATATCTGAAATTTGAACCTGGCACATCCCAATGATGCACCGCACATCCCCATTCCAGGTATTCAGACCACGCAGGGGGATGCACCAGTGCATCTTTGGCAGCCCCATGTGCGTCACCCATATCTTTTGCTATATTCAGATTGGATGAGCAATTGCATATCTTATTTGAATATAGGAAATTTGCACTCTGGCACAACTCAGTTGCATGGTACACACACTTGCGCCCTTTCTAGGTGCAGTTTGAAATTCCTGGCTGGGTGTGTATAAAGCAGTTTAGCATGTTCTGATTTCACTGTACTGTGTAATGAGTGATCACAGTTTATTATATAGCAGTAGCATGAGAACTTGTAGTGGTGTGTGTCATTGTTGTCCTTGTGCTGCCTTTACTGGTGAGGAGGACTGTGTCAGTTGAGCCACTTGGAGTGAGATGATACTATGTAGGTAAGCCAACTGAGGCAGTGCAGTGTAGAGTAGGGACCCAGCTGATGGGAGGTCCACCTTAAAGCTGGTAGCTGGGTGATTTCACATCAGTGAATACCAAGAGATCCCCACTCCATTTGCAACTATAACAGTAAGTTGCCATTATTGGTAAGTATTGTTGTTGTGTTTTTTTTTTGGGGGGGGGGTAAGGGGTGCTCTGATCTTTTGCAGTCTGTGATGAGACTACTGATTGTCCGGTAGACTCCAAATTCCACCCCCCCCCGTACCAAGAAACACACACACACACACACACACACACACAGATCTTGAAAGGAATGGCTGCAGCCATGCATTTATTTAATATGCCAAATATTAATATTAATCTTTGTTTAATTTCTTAATTCATACTTCTAATATAAATATTCTGTAATCTTATTACCATTGAGCAGTGTGCGCTGCCAGGAGAATGCGCCATACCTCAGGCACCCGCACCACACATCAACCTGGGAAATCCTTTCCAGTGCATGCCGAAGTATCCCCTAGCAGTAGCAAGATAGGTCATATGGCCAAGGTTCTGGCAGCTACCCCTCATCTGGCATCACTGACCTTGCAGTGTGAACTGCTGAGGCTGGACCTAGACCCCCATGAGGGTACAGGTCTTGTGATCCCCCATCTTCACAATGACCAAGGGCCACGACACCTTCGGGAGAACTGGCATTGTCCCCTTTTTTCCCACTACCTTCCTCATGAGCTCCGCCCAGGCCGCCCCACCACCTGGCTCTGACATTTTGCAATACCATAACCACACCATGTATACATATGTATTCTACCACATACTCTATTTTTATACACCACTGTTCAGCATGAAAAGGATTACCTATTAGTGTGAAATCTACTTTGACTCCCATATCAGCTACTTATGTTGATACATTCACTCCTACCATATTACCATTATATATTGTGACTTTTATTTGATTTCTATGTATATTAAAGCAGGGTTTATTTTTTAATTTTGTGTTTTTTGTTTATTTTTATTTGATTTTTTACTGTGTCTGTTACTAACTCATTACATCCCTTTTGGAGGAGGTGAAAAACCCAGGAAAAAAAACTCAATTGGGGAAAACCAGGAAAAGTCACTCCCCAACTCCTAATGCAGCCACCCTAATTGGTCAAAAGGGGGCCCTTCTATCCCTACCCTTGTACAACCAATCTTAAGGGCCGGGTGGGTGAGTGTTACAGTGGTCAGAGGAGACAGAGGATGGGACCACAGACAGCAGTCCAAGATATCCTCTTGGCTCCTCCCCACCCAATCCCCACCTCCCCTCCCAGAGGGGCATGGTGATGCTCTATTCCCTAGAGTGTGTCCAGGGCCTGTTCACCACTCCAAGGATAGGAATCCTATTACTACAGCTTGGTCAGTGGGGGGAGAGGCCCCCAGGCAATGGATGGCAGTTCAATGCTTGGGCATCCTTGGTATTGCCCAGTAGGCCCCCAATACCCACCCCGTACCAAGAAAAAACACACACACACACACAGATCTTGGAAGAAATGGCTGCAACCATGCATTTATTTCATATGCCTAATATTATTCATTATTGTATTTCTTAATTCATAATTCTAATATTAATATTCTATAATCTTATTACCATTCAGCAGTGTGCGCTGCCGGAAGAATGCACCATACCTCAGGCACCTGTACCACCCACCAACCTGGGAAATCTCTTCCAGTGCATGGTGAACTATCACTCAGCAGTAGCAAGACAGTGATATGGCCAAAGTTCTGGTGGCCGCTCCCATCTGGCATCGATGACTGGAGATGCAGAGAATTTAAAATCCACAGGCAAAGTGAACGCGAAGTGGCCACTTCGCGTTAGTACAATGCTACGTAAAGTGATCATTGAGGAGTGCTCACGTTGCCTTGTGATTTTGACTTGACTTCGCATTGTTATTCCACCTTAATGCGAAGTAAGGCGCAATGACAATAATAGGCACTTTAAGTAGCCCCCCCACACACATCACGTAACTTACAGTACTGTAAGTCACATGCTTTAGACAGGCAGGAAGGAAGTGAGTCATACCAGCAGATACTTTCACTTTCTCCTTTTCAGAGGTAGAAGGAGGAAGGATAGTGTAGGAGAGGAGTGTTTATTTGTTGCTTTCTTAAACTTCATAAAAACCAACAGCTTTTTTAAAAGCTAATTCTTTAGTTTTTGTTGTACTGTTTTGTGAGTTCTTTTTTTATGACTGATTTATTTGTTTTATACGTTTTGGTTTGTGTAAGTGTGTGTGTGTCAGTGTGTGACTGAGTGTGTGTGCATATGTGAGACTGTGACTGTGTGTGAAGTCTGTTGTCGTTGTCGCGTGACGTGTCGGAGTGGAGAGGGAAGGAGAGTTTTGTTGGGTTATGGACCAGGGACAGTCTGTGGCCTGTGGTGGCCAGAGGGGAATGCGGACATGTGGGGGTCAGCATGGGTGGGTATCGCTGGACTGCTCCCAATTATTTGGTCCTACCCCCTCTCCGGAAGCAGCACCACCACCAGTGCCACAGCCACATCCAGCAAGTCCGCCGCCACCACCACCACCACCACCAGCACCAGTACCAGCTGTAGGAGCTCCAGCAGCACCACCTCCCACTCCACAGCAGCAGGTGGAGCCCCCTCCCAAGTGCATGACAGTGCTGCCAGCAATACATCTGCCCCTTTTGTGCCTGGTCCCTCCCGCAGCTCGATAGGTTGGCAGTTTTTCAACTGTGTCAGGGGGGACAGAAGCATTGTGGTGTGCCTGCTTTGTGGTGCGCCGGTGTGCTGTGGCCCCTGGGGGACACATCTGGGGACTGGGGGCCAGAGGACACACATGCTTAAGCACCATAAGGTGGAGTGGCAGGCTGCCACAGAACGGGCCAGGCTTCCACCTGCTGGCCCTTCTGTGGCAGTGGCAGTGGGTGCTGCTGCTGTGCATCACCAGAGCAGGAGGAGGGCCACAGCAGCAGCTGCTGCTCCACCACTACCCCCACCACTGCCACTAGCACCACCTTCACCGCCACACTATCTGGCTTTCCTCCTGCAGCAGTGGACCCCGCCACAGTGCCTGCAATGCAGTCAGAAATAAAACTGCTGGGGTCTGCGATGGAGGAAAGCAATCAGAGGATGGGTGCTGTCCAGCAGTAGATGGAGCGGATCGAGCAAGAGCAGCTGCAAATAGTGTCGATGCTTAATCTGCTGCTGGAACACCATGGGATCGAGCATTAGGTTTTATTTTCTGCACACCTCCCCCCCACTGCTGTACTGTTTTGTGTTTTGTTTGTTTAATACCAGACAGAGGGAAGGCCACAGTATTAGTTTAAAGGGAAGCAGTCAGCAACAGGAGTGCCTGCATCCTGCCCTCTGCAAGGCTTACCCTCCAGTTAAGCCTTTTAAGTATGTTGTGGCATTTTTCTCACGCCGTAACATACTTTATTGTACTAAAGAAATGTCAGTGACCTGGAAGTATGGCAGATGCTATGAGGGCTCCATTATGTGTAAAGGTGCAACAGCAATGCACCATGTGCTTCAGTATAAAAGTATTTGAAGTGCATGGTGCGTCTCCACCGCATCTTTCCTTTTTACAGAATGGGACCCCCATAGTGTCCACCATACTTCTGGGTCATTGACCTTTATTAAAATAAAGTATGTTGCGGCATGAGAAAAATGCTGCAACATACTTAAAAGGCTTAACCGGAGGGTAAGCCCTGTACTAGGCAGGACGCAGGAGCTCCTGTTGCTGACTGCTCCCCTTTAAATATATATATGCACATACAGTCATACATGCTCCTTATATGGGTGCCTTACCTCCAGGGTAATATTTCTTGCTCCACATGTCCTTACATTCCATAGTGCAATATTTTTCTGGCAAAAATGCTTGTAATTTCGGTAAACCGGGTCCCAGAGGACTTCCCGTTCTGAAGAGCAACCCAAGTTCTGCCACCACGCTCAGCAATGTTATGACGTGATGCCAGGGAGAGCACTGGGGCGTGCTTTATTATAGTGAATGGCCGTCAGCTTTCCAAATGTTTCTTTATGTTATAATGGTCAGTTTGTGGTGAAATGTGGGCACATTTCCACTAACGAGGCTCTTGCTAGTTGAAACGTGCCCATGTTTCACCACAACATTGCTGAGCACGGGGGCGGAACTTGGGCGGCTCTTCCGAATGGGAAGTCCTCCAGGTACCGGTTTATCGAAATTACGAATGTTTTTGACAGAAAAGTATTGCACTATTTAAAGACATGAGGAGCAACAAAGATTCCCCTGGAAGTCAGGCACCAATATATTGGGTACAATACCATCCATAACTATATAACTTGGTGAATCTCTTTAAAGCAGCAGTGCAACAATCTGTTGAAAATGTTGACCTATATTTTTTTATGCTATTTTACATTGCCACTTTACTTACATCCTGACTTGTATGATTCTATTCTTTCCAGTATTTGAGTCTGTCTTAGTACTTTTTTTCATGTCTGAGATAATAAAAGGAGTACTCCTTTTAATATGGTGCAGACCAGGTCTTTGTCAGTATTTTGCGCTGTTTTTCTCCATCAGTTGTTATATATTACTTCTGTTGTCAAATTAACAATTATGCAGCAGGCAGTGTTTTATGACCTCACAGAACAATATTTATTCAAAAACAGCTGCAAATAGTGATAAGAACCCGATCAGAACAAGTTTAAATGGCGTGCTCTTTTTTTATTTTCAGACAGGAGAAAAAGTAGTAAAACAGACACAAATTGTGAAAAGAAGGGTATCATACAAGTCATGAGGTAACTAGTGGCTGGCAACGGCAGCACTGTAAAATAGCATAAAAAAGTAAAGGTCAAAATTGTCAGCACATTGTTGCAATGCTGCTTTAATTTATAATTTAAATATGACATTATGTGCTCACAGTCACAACACACAAAATGCATCTGTCTTCTGTCCAGAAAATTGACAAGTGCTAAGGAAATGAAATGGGATCGTCACACCACATGCAAAGTCCCCCAGAATTTATTGTGCAGTCACTCATGCACGCAATGGTCCACAGAGTCCCCAGATGTTTTCTGCATGCCCAAAATGCATCTGCCTTGTGTGTAGAAAATTGACAAGTGGTAACAGTGAAATGAGAGTGATTCAGCACATACAAAGTCCCCCAGAATTAATGGCGCACTCAGTCATGCGTGCAGTGGTGGCACAGAGTCCCAGATTTTTTCTGCATGCCCAAAATGCATCCGCCTTGTGTGAAGAAAATTGACAAGTGGTAACACAGTGAAATGGGAGTATTTCAGCACATGCAAAGTCCCCCAGAATTAATGGCGCACTCAGTCATGCATGCAGAGGAGGCACAGAGTCCCAGATTTTTTCTGCAGACCCAAAATGCATTCGCCTTGTGTCCAGAAAATTGACAAGTGGTAACAAAATGAAATGGGACGGTTTCAGCACATACAAAGTCCCCCAGAATTAATGGGGCACTCAGTCATGCACGCAGTGGTGGCGCAGAGTCCCCAGATTATTTCTGCCTGCCCAAAATGCATCCGCCTTGTGTCCAGAAAATTGACAAGTGCTGAGGAAGTGAAATGGGATCGTCACGCCACATGCAAAGTCCCCCAGAATTTATTGCGCAGTCACTCATGTGCGCAGTGCCTCAGAATAAAATGATGACTGTAAGTGAACTGTTGCTGGTCCAATGTGTGTTGGGATTCAAGCAAATGCAATGTGATCATCTCAACTGGATGGAAGGGTGCCCTTTGTCTGTACACTAATAGTAGCCTTGGTGAGTTGAAATACATAGACATTTATTTCTGTATTTTGTAGGTGAGGGGGGGGGGTTGACATGGACATGTACTCATGGTTTTGTTCTGTATCACAAGTCACAGATACTGTTGGTGTGCACATTCCAGTGCTCGATGAGAACTTTTTGTGTAGAAATTTGCAATGGATAACTCTCAAGCACATGAAGGTAAGTATTTTTTTTGGGGGGGGTTGGGGAAGCACATTTGCAGGTTTGTCTGTAACGGTTTCTTATTTTGTTACTTCTTCACAGATTTCATCTGCATCCTTCTCAAGTCTGGTTGTTAATGATGGTCATGGTCATTGAATGAAATGACTTCTGCATGTTGCATGTGCGCCCCAGTCCGGGGGGGGGGGCCTGATGTTGAAGAACTTGTTTGGATAAGGCCACTTTGTCATAACAACAAAGCATCTGGAAATTTCCTAAAAAAAGAAATGAATGACCTCTTACAACTTAATTGTTATGTGTCCCTCCCTGGTTCTCAAATCTCAATCCCTAAAGTCAAGTTACATTTCAAACCCACATCTTGTCAACTAACACAACCTGTGTGCAATATTTGCTGCAGTCTTTACGAAACAATGAAATGGATGAAATAAAATCTTCATACTTACCAGAATGGATTTCACATGGATATTACGTCGCTTCCTCTCTGTACAGTACAGCTACAGTACCATTCCCAATGAGTTTTAGCGATGGAGCCTTTTTTTGTTATCCTGTAAAAGAAGTGTACTGTATGTGTTTTACCATTGCGGCTCTGAAAAGCTACAGAAAACAAAACACAACTAAAGGAAGTGAAGCAGCATAACAAACATGAGTGCACACACTTACTGTATGGTTTAAATATTAAGAAGCTTTGTGTCTCTGGCTGATGGATGTCGGTGATCCGGACAGACTCATGGTGGCAGTGGTGGCAGTGGCTAACATCAGTCCCAGTAAGGGTGATAAAGGGATCAGACAGACTCATGGTGGCAGTGGCTAACATCAGTCCCGGTGGTGGTGGTGGTGGTTCAGGGGCAGACAGACTCATAGTGGCAGTGGTGGTAGTGGCTAACATAAGTCCTGGAGGTGGTGGTCTGGGGGTCAGACAGACTCATGGTGGCAGTGGCAAACATCAGTCCTGGTAGTGGTTTGGGGGGCAGACAGACATGGTGCCAGTGGTGACAGTGACTAACATCAGTCCCTGTGGTGGTGGTCCGGGGGTCAGACAGACTCATGGTGGCAGTGGTGGTAGTGGCTAACATCAGTCCCGGTGGTGGTGGTGGTGGTTCGGGGGACAGACAGACTCATGGTGGCAGTGGCTAACATCGGTCCCGGTGGTGGTGGTCTGGGGGTCAGACAGACTCATGGTGGCAGTGGTGGTAGTGCCTAACATCAGTCCCGTGGGTGATGGTGGTTCAGGGGGCAGACAGACTCATGGTGGCAGTGGCTAACATCAGTCCTGGTGGTTGTGGTCCGGGGGTTAGGCAGACTCATGGTGGCAGTGGATGACATCAGTCCCAGTGGTGGTGGTGGTGGTGGTGGTCTGGGGGGCACACCGTCTTTTAAAAACTTCAGTTAAAACCTGCCAACATTAATCACATCATCATCCTCATAAAGAAAGCTGCCCTCATAGTCATCGATGTCTGAAGTCTGACCACTGGGAAATTCTTTCTCCATTGTGTTGTCATCTACATCAGTGGTGGGCTGTTTCAGGCAGCCACTGCCAGTGCCACCAGGATGCTCCATTTCCACATCAGCAAGACCACCATGACTAGGCCGGGGTATGAATACTAAGGTTGCAGTCTCTGCTGGTATGTGCCTCTCATTCATTTTAATGAATGTTAGCAAACTAACATTTGCAGGAGACAGGTTTGTCTGACAATCCCTGACTATTGCACCTGCTGAGCTGAATACCCTCTCAACACTTACACTGGAGGGTGGGCATGTGAGGTACTTCAGTGCCACTGCAGTCAGCTCTGGCCATTCACTGACCTTTCCATTCCAGTAGAAAAGAGGATCTTCAGTTATTGTCAGATGCCTGTTTTCAGACAAATATGACTCAACCATTCTCTGTGCCACACTAAGTCCAATTGTTGATGCATCATCCTGTTCTCCCAAATCATTTATTTCACAAATACCCACTTGGGACAAAGCCTCCCAAAGTGGGTTGATGTCTGCCACTTTGGATGACAAACCACCTGGAACTGCAGTCCCCGCCTCCTTGCAGGATATGCTTCATGGTCCTCCAGCTACACCTTCAGCCGGATTATGTTGCTGAGGTTTGCTGACCTTGGCACGTGACTTCTGTGCCCCATGAACCAAGTGCACCAGTTGACCACTGATATTTTTAACCTGTTCAGGCCCTCCCTCCAGTACTGATGCAATTCCATGTTTGTATCGTGGGTCCAGCATCATTGCTATGGCAAAGTTGTCACTACGCTGTATGCTCACAACTTGACGATTCTGGTCGAATACTGTCAGCATGTGTTGCAGCAATATACTGCCACCGCCATCTCCAGCAACATCAAGGGTATGCTGTACATTCACCAATGTCTGCCTCAGCACCCGCATCAGTGGAATTGATTGGCTAATGGAGGCAGACTCGCCACTCACTGCCTGTGTGGCATGTTCTAAAGGCCACAAAATTGTTATTACAGAGTCCATGAGGCACCACTGTTCAGTTGTCATAGACATGGAGGACCCAGAACTGTAACGGCTAGTGTGCATAACAAGATATTCTAAGATGGCTTTGTATTGTTCATACAACCTCTCTGCCATGTATAAAGTGGAGTACCATTGGGTGACAATTTCCAGCTTCAAGCGGTGCTGAGGCAGGCTGTTTTGTATCTGCAACTGCCGCAGTTGGTCACGGGACTTTCCACATCTTGAAAGGTGAGAGGAGATAAGTCATGCAACAGTCAGCATTTCCTTTATAACAGGGTGCTGCAGAAACTCCTGAACCACAAGATTTAAACAGTGGGCCATGCATGGAACACAAAAAAAACCCCACCATTCGTGATGCATTTCACCACATTTAACCCATTGTCACTTGCTATGAACCCAGCTCTCAGGGACAGAGGGTTTAACCATCTGTTAATGTCAGTCAGTACCATGTCCAACATGTTCTCACCAGTGTGTGAACAGGTCAGACTGAGCATAGCAATCATTGCATGCTGTTGAATTCCTGGAAGATTGCTACCACGACAATCCACCTTACTGCACTGATTATTCACACTACCAACATCACAGACAACCCCTGGCACCTGTGCCCAGTGTGCAGTTATACACAAATATGAACTCCCCGCTGTTTTGCCACTTGTCCACATATCCATACTTAAATGGATGAATGGAGAGGAGGAATGTTGAAGGGCATGTCTTACTGAGTCAAACACAGTGTGGAACAACTCGGGGACAGCACGGGGTAGAAAAAGATGTCCTGGATGGAACTTTCCATTTTGGACAGACACATGCATCAAACTGCCAGAACTCAGAATTCTCCACAAAGGAGAAGGGCAAAAGATCAATTGCCAGCATTTCTGCTACAGCAGTATTGAGTTCACATGACACTGTACGATTCTGGGGGTACTTCAGCTTATGAGCAAAAAACACTCTGTAACGTGGGCTGACTTAAACGTTTTACATGGGGTGTGTTGATCACAAATGGTTGTGCTCTGTGATGAATGGCATTGGCAGGGCATGGAGAGTTGACATTTGATGAAGATGGTTGCAAAGGTGATGATGACAAACACAGAAATGCTGTTATTCTGCCAGATTTGCCAACCGGGGTTGATGTACCACTTGCACTAGGCATACTACATTCACCACCACCACCACCACAAAAACTACTACTCTCACCAGCACTGGACAACATTTCAAAGTCATTATGGTCCTCCACCTCATCATGCCAGTAGAAATCCTCTGCTCTTATTACCGCACTGCTGCACACATTTAATTTCCTACTGGGCTTAACAGTCATGGAAGGGGATAACATGCTGGCTATGGTTGTCGGTGACGTGGGAGAATTCCCCACTGTAGTATTAGCTGCCAGTTTGTGCTGGGTCCACAGTGCCAAGTGCCTAATCTTAAGATGAGTATACTGTCCTCCTGTGCCCAGATGGCTCCCCTTTTTACTTTGACTCACACGCACATGGTAAACCTGGCAGATTGCAACTGAATCATCATTTGCATCTTGAACAAAAAATCCCAAACAAGGGACTGTGATGCTCTGCTTTTAACATGTCCATGATGTGTCTTATTTAAGTCTGTTATTTTAAGCACTGAAGTGGGGGGGGGCATGAGATGTATCGGGCACTGGACACCTGGACTGCAACTGACCACCACTACTACCTATCACATTGATTACTGGGTCATCATCATCATCGACTAAAACCGGTAGATCACAAGTTTTTAAGGGGGGGATTCCTGAAAACACTCAGACACAGCCACATTTCATTTCTTTTTCTCCGATTCCCAACTGGGGTCAATTACATCATCATCATATTCATCAACATCACACACATCCACAACTTCTGCTTGGATGCTAGCATGTGGACTGCATGTTGCAACAACAGCAACATCATCTTCATCTTCACATTCATCATCAGCATCTACACTACCATCACCTGATGTTTTTTTACCACACTGTGAATCACTGCATGGAAAATGCGTGACGTTAAGTGCCACAGTGGATGGAATATCACATCGTATGCTATTGTTGATGTGATCATCAGAATCCTCAGGTTCAGTTACTGGGATGTTACTGGGAAGTATGACATTACCTACGCTGCCACTTACTTGCACTGCATCACACTCAATATTTTTGGATACGGTACACTGATTGGAATTAGAACTTGATGCAACAATGCTAATACTACCTCCACCACCACTAACACCAGTAACACTAACACCACCGGCTGGGAAAACATCATCTCCTCCAACTATGAGTGAAGCTACTGATTGGGCTTTAAAAAACATTGCAGGAGAAATACCTTTCCTCACATCAGCAATGCACTTCTGTGTCTATGCACTACTACCAAGCCCACAGACCATCTTACTGCCAACATTGCCATGGCGAGAAACAACTTTGCTTGCACATCTCTTTGAAGGCATTTTGAGGGATCAACCACAAATATTATAACCAAATTCAGATTTTGATAGGTTCACTCTCTGATTGGAGGGATGTTGGATGTGAAGCCAAATAAACAACTGTGGCTTCAGCAACAGATAAGAGACTACTCTGAGACTGTCATGGAATTAAAACAACTTCAGTAACCAGTGGTGCTGATGAGGTCACAAAAACAATCCAAACTGGTAAAAAATACCTTTTGAACATGGGGGTGGGAGGGGAGCACTGAATGCAGACAGTGCTGATTTTTACGGCACTACAAGCAGCAAAACTAAGAACAGACACCACGATCGCAGTACAAAATCAGGCAGCTGCAGTGGATAGCAGGTTCGCAGTGCTGCGCTTGCAATTACACTAGTCTGTGGCACAATAAAAGGTGTATTATTTGATACATGCAACACTGCACACACACTCACACACATAACAGTTTGTGTACAATGCTGAACGAGGAATGCATCGCAAATGCAAAAGTTCAGTACTATGCCACGTTACGTATTGTAAATTTGTAATGTAAACAACCTGAACTTATAAACTGCTGCACCACATCCACAGAACAAACAGCAAGAAAATTTATACTATTACTGACAATATTACTTTGTGTACATTAACACACATAAGTACATAATAGGACCCCAGGGTCCTTAAAGAACTAAGAGAGGGTGGTGGCTGAACCTCTGGCTATCCTGTTTAGCCGATCACTGGAAACAGGGGAGGTACCCAAAGACTGGAGGACAGCAGATGTAGTCCCCTTATACAAAAGTGGGAACAAAGAGGAAGCAGGGAACTACAGACCAGTCAGCCTCACCTCGGTAGTGGGGAAGATCATGGAAGCACTGCTGAAGGAGAGATTGGGGGAACATCTGGTTGTCAATGGACTACAAGACCCAAGGCAGCATGGTTTCACCAGGGGGGAGGTCATGTCAGACCAACCTCATTGAAGTTTTTGACTGGGTGACTAGGGAGGTGGATCAGGGAAGGGCAGTGGACATGGCCTATCTGGACTTCAGCAAGGCCTTTGACACTGTGCCACATAGAAGACTATTACACAAACTGGGGAATATGGGTGTGGGCAGGACAGTAGTGTGGTGGGTAGGTAACTGGCTGGGTGGCAGGACACAGAGGGTGGTGGTAAATGGCTGTCACTCCACAGAGGGAAGAGTGACCAGTGGGGTACCACAAGGATCAGTGCTGGGACCTGTCCTATTCAACATCTTCATCAGTGACATTGCGTAGGACCTAGAAGGCAGAATTTCACTGTTCGTTGATGACACAAAGCTCTGTAACAGAGTAGACACACCAGAGGGTGTAGACAGAATGAGAAGAGACCTGCAGAAACTTGAAGAATGGTCAGGGGTTTGGCAGTTGAAATTCAGTGCAAAGAAGTGCAAGATAGTGCATATGGGGCACAAAAACCCTGGCACAATATATCAGTTGGGGGGTGACGATATAGCATGCACCAAGCAGGAAAGGGATCTTGGGGTTGTCATCTCTGATGACCTCAAGGTAGGGAAACAGTGTGACAAGGCAGCAGGTAAAGCAAATAGGATGCTGGGATGTATAGGCAGGGGCATCACCAGCAGGAAAGGGAGGTCATAATTCTGCTATACAAGACACTAGTGAGGCCCCACCTGGAGTACAGTGTACAGTTCTGGAAACCATACCTACGTAAGGACATAGACAGGGTAGAGAAGGTTCAGAGGAGGGCAACAAAGATGGTGCATGGATTGCATCACAAGTCCTATGAAGACAGGTTGAAGGAACTGAACATGTACTCCCTGGAGGAGAGGAGGGAGAGAGGGGATATGATAGAGACATACAAGTATCTTACAGGGAGGAACTGGGTGCAGGAAAACACTATTTTTAAGTGAAAAAGATGTTCCAGGACTAGAGGGCATGGGATGAAGTTGGAGGGAGGACGATTCAGAGGAAACATGAGAAAGAATTTTTTCACAGAACGGGTGGTGGACAAGTGGAACAGCCTGCCAGAGGAAGTGGTGGGGGCTGAAACAATCACGGGATTTAAGAATGCATGGGATAGACATATAGGAATTCTAGAGGTCAGGGTTAAGGGGTAACAGACTACTAGGAAAACAAACTGAACTTACAAGCTCAAATGGGCAGACTGGGTGGGCCATAGGCCCTTATCTGCCGACACTGTCTATGTATCTATGTATCTATGTAACACAGTCAGTTATATAACAAAAATATAACCAAAAGACAAAGAAATCACTATTCTCCAACTTAAATCTACCTACACCATAGATACACCCCTCTCCCAAAGCACACTTTCACTGTCTTTCACCGCACACATGCAATGTTGTAAATGAACATTCAAAATGCACACAAAAACAAAAACGCTCGATTATATGAGCACAGGAGGATTTCCTACAATTGATGAACTGAAGTTGGATCCCCCCCAAAAATGCAAAAATGCTTTTTGAACAGTTTTTACAAGATTCCTATCATAGACAGCTATCAAAGCACACTGTCTCCTACTCCTTCCTACTCATACTACCCCAAACTGAGGCTGTGCAGATCAATATAGAGCCCATGAGACTTGAAATCCCATTAATCACTGCAAAATTCACCTTTGGAGCTCAAAAACAAGGCGAAGTGAGGCAAAGTGCACTGCCTGCAATGCACTTTGCCTTAGATTTGGCAGAGCAGTGGCCTGGGGAGCCAGAGTAATGCTAAGTCATTGCTTCCAATGGACTTCACGTTCCTCATTATAATGCAAAGTATTCTGCTTCACGTTGTGGAGCACTCCGTGAATCTGCTTTTGCTCCGCGAATCACTTTGTGGAGAGGATTGAGCCCACTTCACCCACCACTATCGACGACCTTGCAGTGTGCACTGCTAAGGCTGGACCTAGATCCCCCACACTGGTACAGATCTTGTGATCCCCCATTCTCACGCTGACCAGG
Source organism: Neoceratodus forsteri (assembly GCA_016271365.2). Taxonomy (NCBI): domain Eukaryota; kingdom Metazoa; phylum Chordata; order Ceratodontiformes; family Ceratodontidae; genus Neoceratodus; species Neoceratodus forsteri. The sequence goes on from CM057450.1 coordinate 1,639,198,199, forward strand.
GGCCATGACACCTTCAGAAGAATTGGCATCATCCTCTTTTTTCTCACTACCTTCCTCATGCTCTCCTCCTGTGCCGGCAGAGGCCAGATCAGGTCCGACCCCCCAAGCCACTAGCTCAATTCTACCATCCAAGATCCTCTGAAAATCATCTAATATGTTCAAACCTTCCACTTGCAATTGCCTCTCCATACCCACTGCCAGGCCCCGGTGGGTATGGTAAATCTTATCATGCCGCACTACAGCACTCCCCAAGGACTCCATAAAAGCTCTCATCTCCCTGTTAACCTGCATGCAAGCTATTCAATGCAGCTGTCCTCCTTGCATGTGGCCACTGCTCCCCCATCAACATGTGAGACCAGATGAGAATTGTATGGGGCCATCAAGTCTTAATGGAACATAAATCATCCTTCATTGTCAGAAGCAGATTCACTGTCTTCCTGTTGCCCAGGTCTTCTCCACCCAAGTGAATTAATAAGATGTCCAGTGTTTCCACCTGCTAGCCTCTACTCACAACCTTGGAAGCAACCCTTCCCAACACATGAACTTGACGCCCAGCCACCTGATATGGGCTATGTGTTGTGGCAGTGACAGGTTGCTTTCCCCCAGCTGGCCAGCTGTTCTCTTCACTGCCCACAAAATGAAGGAGTGTCCACATATCCTTAATGTCTTAATGTTATCCCCGGGGCATGCAAGAGACAAGAAAGTGTTACTGCAAGTGTGGTCTCACATAATGCAGGAATGTATGGGACTACCAATGTTCCAGGCCTGAATCTCTGAATCAGACAGGCCCAAACTCCTGGCATCAGTTGCTGCTTCTATGCGGAATGGGTACCATATTCACTGGCATTCAACCCCAGCTGCTGAATTACCTTCCGTAATATGAACTTAAACTGATACACCATCACTGGCCTACCACCCTGGTGATGAAAGAATGCTTTCCCTAGCTCGGGGCAGAACACTCGATAATCAGCAATCATGCATCCCACCGGCCAACTAGCTCCCACTGGCACCTTCACTTCATATCACTGCCCTCCCCCCTGCTGCTCTGTCTTTGAACTGCATAATCACAGGTAGACCCTAGTCCCCACTGATACTACATCCTGCATTATTGGCTTGGTGCGCCTTTTCCTCCTGAAGCTTGTGTCAGCTCTGACACCCCAAATGCCCCACAGAAAGCTACCAAACATATTGTTTTGAACAATTGGACTTCATACTCATTCCGGCAGATCGTGGGCAGTACCCTCCAAATATCAACCAAAATAGCTGGGGTAATGGGCTGCCTAGCACCTGGAGAGGTTAGATACTTCTCTTCACCAGCCCTCTAACAGCTTTCACACTCTGAAGACTCTTATGGTATCCGCCATCCCCATGGCTCTCGCCAACCACAACAAACCAGCAAGGTGCCGTTCAATCACTCCCGGCGAACAGCCCACTGTTCTGCCGGCCATAATGTATCTGCACAATTGGTCCACCAGAACAGGCCAAACATCTGGCCACCCCTAAGCCTCTTGTGTGGTGATATAGTGTTCAACCCCCCATCAATAAGCTTCTTTAGTCCTGGGCGCAATGGAGTTACCTATGCATCTCCAAGTCTGTAGGTCACCACCTCCCACAAGAAGGGAGGTAGCCTTTATGGCTGCTTGTCTGCTGCTGGTGCCAACTCAAAGAATCTCTGCCACTTTGAATGAGATAAAGCATCAGCAATTCTGTTATCAACTCCCAGTACATGCACTGCCCTGAACGTAATGTTATACAGCATACATTTCAAAACAAACCCACTCATTAAATCCCACAAAGGTCCCATGGGTCCTAACTGCTGGTTGATAGTATGCACTACACCCATGTTGTCTGACCTGAAGTACACTACTCTGTCCTTGAGCCTTGGACCCCAGATGCAAAGGGCCATCACTACTGGAAAGAATTCAAGCAGTGTGATCTTCTTTCCCAACCCAGCTGCCAGCCACCCCACTGGCCATTGATCTGCACACCATTCCCCCTGGAAATAGGCCCAAAATCCCAGCCCTCCAGCTGCATCAGTGTATAGCTCCAATGGTGCTCCCTCACCAGGAGCTTGCCACATGGCCACCCCATTGAAATGATCCAAAAATACCTGCCAAAGTTGTAAATCCTCCCTGAACTGAGATGTACCCCAAGATATCCTCTCAGTTCCTCCCCACCCAAACCCCTCACCCTCCCAGAGGGGCATGGTGATGCCCTATCCATAGACTGTGTCCAGGGCCTGCTGACAACTCCCAAGGATGGGCATCCTATTACTACAGCTTGATCAATGGGGGGAGGGGCCCCCCGGACAAATGGCCAGCTGCTTCAATGCTTGGGCAGTCTTGGTATTAGGGCATTTAAAGTGGAAGATGCGAATTATTGTGAATTCTAACATCTATACTCAATAATGATTAAAGGTACTGTAGGTTTAATTTCAGAAATGCTAAGAATTCAATGCTCTCTGGATACAGTGTGGAGAGATTTGGTAAGGTAATATCATCTGCTGTAATAAAACTTCATTTAGAAGGGACTGATGTCAAAGGGCATTCCAGAAAAAACAATTCCTCTTTGCCTAGTGAAGGTCAAGTGACTACCCAGTTTTATGTAGTATTTCTATTATAAATTGGCTCTTCAAGGTAAACCACTGTCATATACTCAAATGACAGGTCATCAGAGTTTTTCTTGGAAATACACAACTGACAATTATCCTTAGCATCTAAAAGCTTCCAAGTCTCTCCAGAAGTATCAGAATCAAACTCTGTTGTTTTTGTGCTCCCCACTAGCACCATGGGAAAACAGATGAGGAGCAGAATGGCCAGAAGGTTGTGTGAGGATAATATGCAATGGCACATGTTTTGACAGAGTTGTTTCATGATTTTCTTGCTGGTTTTAGCATTCAAATCATGCTGTTTTTGTTGTTCTTGCATGCCTACTGTATATGGAACAGTTTCTGTTTCATATCCTCCATCTGTTTATGGAATATGAACATAACTTTATTTACTGAGATCAAGTACTGTATGTTTCTGGGCAAATCAGATTTAATGATTTCAAACCTTTTTACAAGTTGTCTAAGCAAGAGCTGTGACATTGCAGAACTGTGATATCCTGCTGCTGATGCTTTTGAGACTGAGAAAAACTGTTGTCTCCTCCACCACCATCATCATCCCTGTCACACCACTGATATCAGCACAGCCGCTTTCAATATTATTTAATCGGGCTGGTGTTACATCCTATCTATGAAAACAGCACACACACTTTTCCAGGAGGTTCACTATTAACTATGGGGATGGAATGCTCAGGTTGCAGATTCAGAACTGAAACCATTAGATGCCTCTTCACATGGTCATAGAACTAAAATGAGCTGTTACAGACCACACCACTGAATATATGACAGAATATCCCATGCTCTTCCAAGAAGTGACTCGGAATCTTTTACTTTCAAATAAGCATCCACCAGTACAACAGCTATGGGCAGAAGGGACCTTTGTTTAATGTCTCATCTGAAAGATGGCACATCCCATTAGTATAGCATCCCCCTACTGCTACGCTTAGATGCCAGCATACATGGTATCAGTCCAGTTCCAGCGTAGGATGAGAACCCATGGCCTTATAGCACAGGGGGACATAAGCTACCAACTGAGCCATGCTGGCATACCAGAGAGTAAAACCATTGCCATACTGGGTGCCCAGTGTATACATAGTTGCAAGTACCGCCAGAAACAAGACTGACAAAGCTGATATACAGATTGTAGTTGTGTAAAGAACCACTGTGTCTGCATAGGAGGGTTTAACAAGTGAACTAAAAATTACATACACTGAGGATGCTTGAAATTTCAGAACTGGATTAGGAATCAATAGATTCTGATCCATTTTTTCTGAATTAGGATTTTTGGAATTGCTATTTGAAACCCCTAATTTCAAAAATTAAAAAGTAAATGCAAGCAGAATCATAGGATACATTTCATATTAAACATTTGGATTTAGGATGTCAATGTCAATTCCTGAAAGATTACTATTTCTATTTAGAAACCAATTCCATGTTCTTACTGGCATTTGAATTAACAACAATTTGATTCAGGATCAGAAATTCTGACATGCTGATGTAATCTTATTCAGATCAGAATTGGCCAGTTCTGATTTTCTCTAATAAACCCACCCAGCTGCAGTCCTGCCAGTGGATTTGCATACCATCTGTACAACACCCAGTTTATCTCAGAGGGGAAAAAAGAGAGGAAAGTACAGGGAGCCAAGACAAAATTCTCCATAGCACATGCCAGGTGAGTCATACATGAGTCATATTTGAATGACCAAACAGAGGAGTGGGAGCAGATACAAAATTATACCATGGACCTCGGACACCGACCAATGAGAACGGCAGGCTGGCATCTTACCTCTGTTGTAAATCCAGTGATAATCACACCAAAAGGTGCCAGCCTGCTGCATCTCTGACAAATCATCTGACCCAGGAAATTCAAACTGCAGATCCACCATGTTGGAATGCTTGCTAAGTGGTGGTCTCTGACTCCCATCATGTCCAACTCACCAAAGCACATAGCGCGACTAGCACAAACCCCCAAGAAAGTGAATCCGCATTAAAAAAAAAAAAACGGACCAGCATGGATTTCACCATAACCGCCAAAAGTGCACCCACCTCACCTCAGTCTCCATCTCCACTCCCGTGCAGTCTGCCCTCTATCATGCCATGAGACTCCCGTTCTATACTAGCTCTGTCTCCAGTCCACTCAGTGTCTCACCTCATTAATATAGCAGCCTCCATTTAAAAAAATGTATATTTTGAAGGAAACCACAACCCCGGTCACTTTCTACTGCTTCGTAGAACACAGAAGCAGTTCACACCACAAACCTAACCAAAACCACATGCTGTGCTGAGCGACGGCAGCCCATTAGTGCAACACACATAAACAGAAACTTTCCACCTAGCAACAGAGAACTCTTTTTCTCATGGCATAAGAAAATTAATAAAATAATAAAAACTCTAAAAAACTTTTATCAAACTTTATTTTTTGTCATAAAAAATAAAACAACAAAATATAATACATATAAGCAACTCGGGGATGTAGGTTGTGAGGATTTACCATGGCTGGTGAGGTTACCCACTCGGCTGCCTAGTGGGCAAACCACCCAGCCATGGTAATCCTCATAACCACACTGTGGCTTATTGCTTAAGTAATCAAGCATAAGGTAGGTCACTAAGTAACTTAATTTTCATAAGGAGCTAAATGGGGGATCCAGACAAAGCTGATGAGGCCCATAAAATTGTATAGCATTTCATACTAGCCCAGTGCCTCAACTGGAACTTTGGGAGTTGAAGACATTCCATAGTCAATGGGTAAAATCATTTAGAGAATGCCAAGCATGGCATAGGGCCAGCCCCCCACAAAAGGAACATATCAATTTATAAATAGCTGTCCATCAGTGGAACACTATATGGAATAGCAGATCCTTCAATACATATTAGACTTTAGGAGCAATCATGAGATTCTTAACCTAGTGTGAAACAAGTAACTTGCCAGCCATTCTGTAAGACCTCAGATCTGTCCTAACAAGGTCACAAATTGAGAAAGAATATTTCAGACAGTTTAAGGAAGAGTTTTATACCTAAATAGGTCAATGGTTGAGATAGTACTGTAAAACCTTGAAGATCAGCAGAGGAGATACAAACAGTGGATGACAATGGGAGAAGAACAGACTTAATAATATTCACCTTATAATTAGATCATTGACAAAACTCCTCTACAATAACCAAGCAGCAATGACAAAGGTGCTGTAGGAAATGGAGATAGGAAAACTAACATATTATTTGCATATGTCACCACCTGATGGGCTCTTCCCACATAGATAAAAGAGACATTGAATTTTAAGTAATAATAGCTAAAATGCTGGACTAAATACAGGATTGGAAAGGTGGTAACTTGGAACAATCACCATGCTTGCCAAAATGGTAGCAAGAAATTTATGATTTTTTTTTTGTCTGAGGCAGGGAGATACAGAAGTTGCAGCTCCATTTTAGCTCTGGTATAACAGCTAGCTGTTGAAAACTTGGTGCTGAAGGTTTTCAGCTTGATGGGGGATCAGTCAAAAATAAATCTGGCAGCTTATCCTGGACAGAGAGCTGCAACAGATAAGCAGCTAAAAGTCAGGTCAGCATTATCATTCTTGGTGGATGGTAACGGATAGTGAATGATATCTGATCTGAAAGTTATCAAACTAAGTCATCATCTTTCCAATGCTCAAGCATATGCCTTAATGCTTAACAGCAGAAAGCTAAAGTTAAGTCAACATCTCTAATATGTAGCCAGTGCAGCTCATGGAGCACAGGAGTAATTTATTCAGAACTGTGAACCTGAAGAAAACCTTATAAAGGTGAAAAAACATTTTTCAAGATGGTCCTGAGGGTACTTGGCAACTGCAGAGTGTGCCTACACTGATTGTGACTTTCTGCTGTACTGCATATCACCCTTATGCATTTAAACAGGGGTCCTACAGGTAGATTTCCTCTTAAATGAGGAGGCCAAACAGTGTTCGCAGTCAACTTTTAAACGTCACGTCTGCTGGAGGTAATTATGTTCAATCTGTCTGTGGAGGAATTTTCTTGCCACAACTTGCGCTCATTAACTCACAAACCTTACATCTCACTATATTGGAGGATCAATACAGTGGCATAGATTTTGCTGAACAGTAGTAACACTTTGATACTTTGCTTCCAGACATGCAGTATCACTAGGCATTTCTGAAACAATGTGATTGTCATAGGATAAGATATTAATGATAATAACATAATGTGTCCTTATTTCATGGTCTTTTGCTAAATCTGCTGCATTCACTTTACCTCTAGTGGACCACATCAATACCATTGACTGAGGCTGTCTGTGTTCCCTTAAAAGCAAATAGGGAACATCTCATTTCAGTCTGCATTGGGGCTCTTTTGCTAAAGCCCACTTTGCTCACATTAAAGTCACTTTTCAATTTCCATTGTATTAGGTATAACCAGTTCAAAACTGGAAAGGCAAAACATCTTCAGCACCCCTCTCCCCCCAATGCATGGAAAGCTCTGATCCCATTCTGTGCCATTCTGTGTTGGAATTATCTGCAAAGGCCTATGCTGGGTCCCTAAGTCAAAACCAGCAAGGCAACACATCTTCAACATCCCTCCTCAATGTATGGTAAGCTCTGATCCCCCACTGCACTGGAATAGACTGCAAATACTTGTGCTGGGTCTGTAAGTACTTGGTCTGACCATAGAGGCACTCAACCCTGTAGCAGACTGCTCCCTTACTGTTGAAGCTCTCTGAACTTAGCATAGTGTGGCTCTCAGACTCTCATGCTAGGAGTCTCACAGGCTCCACATAGTAGTTGATTGTAAGCCCTTATATGACATCTGGAGAACTGTGCCCCACCTGGTATGCAGTAACTACTCATTTTTTTCTGGAAAACGTTCAGTTTATTTCTGAGCTGCAAAGTGTTATGACTTGCGTTCTCTCTCTCTCTGTCTCTTTGAACTCAAGCTAAAGACTCTAAGCAAAAGCCTGTTTACAGTGTCAGCCTATGCAATACAATATACCAGGTTACAAAAAAAAAAAAAAAATTAAGTTATACAAATGAACCAATTCATATCATTTGGGCAGCAACCTCTAACTAATAAGTGGGTAAATTAATTAAAAGAAAATAATTGTAATTTTTAACAATCAGATATTTTTTCCCTAAACACAAGTCATTGTACCAGCACTCTGGGGTCCCTGATCAGGCTCCCTTTCAAATCACTCTTCTGAGAGTTTACCTTGTCACATCTTATACTCACTGGCTCACTCACTCACTCACTCACTCACTCACTCACTGACTTCATTGTCTGTGCTCATGGGTTGGACATTGGTGATCACAACACAAAGCATCTTTTTCATGGTAATCTGCTAAGTCTTGAAGCTTTCCCTTTATCCCCAGTGGAAAACATCAGGGCCCTTGACTATGGATACGCTGCTATATTTGTGGAAGAAAAACAGAGGAAGAGTCTAAATACTGTATACCGATTTTCTTGCTCCTGTGATGGAGGAAAATGACCTACAGATCATAACAAGCAATGGAATAAAGCATGGCAAGTGACATCTGACTGCTGTCAAGAGGACAGAAAAAAGTCTTTGGCACATCAGAAAGGATATGACTAGAGCTGAGTGGAATATGGAATTCCGATGTCATAATTAGTGTGGAATGGCAATTCTGCTTCTAAAATACTTTTTGGAATTTCTTGCTAAATTTTACTCTGCAGAATTCTGAAAAGCATTTCTGTGTAAATCATGCATGGACCATGTAAACTATGCAATAATGTTCCATGGATTGTAGAAAAAGAATCTGCTGTTCATGTAAACTGCAGATTATTAATTTCTCATGCCAAATGTCATAATACTGCTATTGATGAAATTCCACAGAATTTTCTATAATTCCATGGAATTCCATTTCAGCAGAATCTAAACAGTTTGCACTACCCTAGATATGACCAGCAGAGCAGAAGAAGTTTTTCTGTCATTTTACAAGGCTCTGCATGGTCAGGCCCTGCCTGGAGTACTACAAGCAGTTCTGGGATCCTCAATACAAAAACAACATGGAGACAGTGAAGAGGTGCAACATGCAGAAACCAAATTTATTAGGGATACAGAGGACAAAAGCTATGAAAAGAGACTGGAAATCCTTAACAAATTCACCCTGGAGAAAAGAAGGCTGAAAGGGAAATTATCTCAGACTTCAGCATACGCAGTTGTACAAGCAAGACTAAACAAATGGTGCTGTTCGATCTGATTTACTTCAGCAATCTATGGGGACATTTCCTGAAGCTCAGTGGAAGTACATTCAAGGGTAAGATTAGGAGACACTAATTATCCCAGAAGGGAACCCTATGGAACAGCCTACCAGTGGAGACAGTGGATATGAAAACAGCACAGCTCTTTAAAGTAAGCTTGGGCACATTTCTGCTTAAAAGTGAGTGAGTGGGAAGTCCTTACAAATTTATATGTTTGCACAGCATACTAATTAATCCTTTCTTATGAAGTGAAGAGGGAGGGGGCCACATGGGTCTTGTCCATTCCATCCTTGTATTACTTTTATACCTTATGTTGAGGTGAGTCAGTACAATTAGCTGCAGAAGTCTTACAGTCCATTTGTAAATGAGTTACAGCAGGATACCCATCTAAAGTTTTAGTGGTGGCCAACACAATTAAAGGCAAAATGGTTTGTACATTTAAACCCTTGTTCAATAAATACAACAGAGGGTCAGAAATCTGTGTACCACAGTACATCCAATAATATGTTACAACTGCCTGGAAGTACTGCACAGAATCCAAAACTGCACTTGCTCCTAAATACTGCACATTACATGGTAGAGATCCGAAGTATGAAGTACAGGGATAGACGGATGGACAGACAGATTTTTTTTATTTATTTAAAATTTGGTAATGAGGATAGGCACACTAAGTGGGAGCTCGTTTTAAGGTGCAACCCAAGTGTAAAAACAAAAGCAGGGGAAAAAACAGAAATAAAGCAAATGTAAATCCAGAGCAGTAGAACAAGAATATGAAAATACAACAAATAAATGTAGAATGTGTAGCGGGATATGTGTACATAGATAGATAGATAAATGGATAACTAATTCAAAAATGCATTGCTAAAAACCAAGGCACACTATATAGCCATAATATAAACAAACCATACATAAGTGGTCCACAGACTGGGACCAGGACCCAGGAGGTTGTGAGGGGCTTTGCACTGCAACCCTCCTCCAAGCCAGACCGTGAGGGACCGACTACCCTCCCTGCCCAGAGAAAAAAATGGGACCGGGACCCAGGAGGTCGTGAGGGGCTTTGCACTGCAACCCTTCCCCAAGCCAGACCGCGAGAGGCCAACTCCCCTCCCTGCCCAGAGAAAAAACTTGGACCGGGACCCAGGAGGTCATGAGGGGCTTTGCACTGTAACCCTCCCCCAAGCCAGACCACGAGGGACCGACTACCCTCCCTACCCAGAGAAAAAGTAAGTCAGAAGCCGTTCTGCTCGCCACGGGATCGCTCTTTTCAGCACAGGACTTGATCCAGTTAAAGCAGCAACTTCAGCAATCACCCTTAATTTTCTAAATTTTAGTCCAGCATAACCAAGATTCTGGTGCCATAATCACTGTTTGTAAGGGTATTCAGCTTTGATTTCAACCTGTGTGCATGTCTGTAACAGCTGTCTGCTTGTAATCTAGGGTCTAGACGCCAAAATCCCAGTTTGAATGCTATCACAAAGGGAGTCTTAAGCTCTGGAAGCTACTTCACCTTTCTAGGCTAATTTTGTTTCCGACTGGCGCATTTGTAATTGCTGCACCCGGGGAAAGGCAGACGAGTTGCTTGCATCCCAAATCTTTCACTCGGAAACTAAAAGAAAAAAAAATTAAATAAATAAATAAATCTTCACTAAGAGGGGTTTAAACTGTAAGCAAGGCACAGTTTAGTAACTAAAGCCCTTCCCCTGGTTGAAATGCCCTTTCCCTGCTGTATTTAGGCGTGCTCACTTACCCCTTTTGTTGTCCACAGACCAGGACCGGGACCCAGGAGGTCGTGAGCAGCTTTGCAATGCAACCCTCCCCCAAGCCAGACCGCGAGGGACCGACTACCCTCCCTGCCCAGAGAAAAAGTAAGTCGGAAGCCATTCTGCTCGCCACGGGATCGCTCCTTTCAGCACAGGACTTGATCCAGTTAAAGCAGCAACTTCAGCAATCACCCTTAATTTTCTAAATTTTAGTCCAGCATAACCAAGATTCTGGTGCCATAATCTCTGTTTGTAAGGGTATTCAGCTTTGATTTCTACCTGTGTGCATGTCTGTAACAGCTGCCTGCTTGTAATCTAGGGTCTAGATGCCAAAATCCCAGTTTGAATGCTATCACAAAGGGAGCCTTAAGCTCAGGAAACTACCTCGCCTTTCTGGGCTAATTTTGTTTCCGACTGGCACATTTTTAACTGCTGCAGCCAGGGAAAGGCAGGCGAGTCGCTTGCATCCCAAATCTCTCACTTGGGAACTAAAAGAAAAAAAATAAATACATTTCCACAAAGAGGGGTTTAAACTGTAAACAGGGCACAGTTTAGTAACTAGAGCCCTTCCCCTTGTTGAAACGCCCTTTCCCTGCTGTATTTAAGTGTGCTCACTTACCCCTTTTGTTGTCCACAGACCGAGACCGGGACGCAGGAGGTCATTAGGGGCTTTGCACTGCAACCCTCCCCTAAGCCAGACTGCGAGGGACCGACTACCCTCCCCGCCCAGAGAAAAAGTAAGTCGAAAGCCATTCTGCTCGCCATGGGATCACTCCTTTCAGCACAGGATTTTGACCCCGCTGGCACTGCGCGCCGGCTCCCCACCGCTCCCACCACCACCCTTGGTCGACACTCCACTTAATAGTGGTGATCACGTGAGCGCAAAAATCAGCTCACTTTTCCATTAGTCGGTTATACTGAGCGAACCCTAGAGGGTGCACTAATAATTTAAACTCTTTTCAATTGACAATCAACATGTTTTCCAGCCAAATGCCATTAATACAAGCTTTGCTAATCCTGGCACTTGCTGCTCACACACTCCCTCTTACAGAAAGCAGCAATAACATGACAAATAAGCTTACTAATGCCCACTTCCCTTACTCCTACTTAACCAAATCCCTAAGCAGCACTGAAAGTGGACCGTCACAGGCTAGACTACCACTCCAGCCCACCCCACACCTCATGAACACACACAACCCCCTTCTGCTTTAAGCAGTAATAGCCAAAGTGGCCTAGTCATTTCCCATACCCTGCAGTCCTCTAAAAAACCATATCAGTGCACGACACTCCAAAAACTATTACAAACATCTACAATTAGCTGCACTCAGGCATGCTCTCCTACTCCTACTACTATTGGCCAGAAATATCCACCCAAATCCAGGGCCTTCTCTGGATTTCATAAAAAGAAGACAGGGTAACGCTGGTCTTCTACTATCCTCCTTAAACATCCACAGCCTGCCTAAAAAGCTAACTCTACTACAAGGTTGGGTAGCACAACACTCACCTGACAGTCTTGCCCTCTCCGAAACTTAGCTCACAAGAAATGTCGCAGACTCATCAGTTACCCTAAACAACTACACAATTTTCAGAGATGACAGAGTGGACAAACGAGGTGGAGGTTGCGCTATTTACACCAGACCACAACTACAACCATTACTCGTTCCCCTACCACCTCTGGTGCAAGGGGCACAAGCCATTACAGTCAAAATCACGGTAGGCCACCATGGGAAACCACTTTACATAATGGCGGTCTACATACCCAACAACCAAAAACTAGCCTTCGACTCCATACTGGCCAACATAGCGCTGCTCCCCCATAGAAGTGAGCTCATAGTATTGGATGACTTTAATATTAACTGGCTCACTACCTCAGCAGATCCCTTCAAAGATGCTGCTACAGCCCACAACCTCACCCAAGTTGTCCAGACCCCTACCTGGCTAGATCCCAGGACAGGAACACAAACCCTCCTGGACCTAATATTAACAAACGCTCCCAATCACCTCACTAATGTCAAGGTCCTACCAGACATCCTTAGTGATGACTTCCCCCTCTCCTGCCTCTGGTCAAACAAGTGTCCCACTGCTCCACCCAAAATCTCGCTCCAAAGACATATCAAAATAGGTGCGATAACCAAGATACTTCACTCTCTTTCAATCACCGACTGGTCCGCTGTCCACATCGCACAATCTGTGGATGAGGCACTCACCTCCTTTATCAAAATCTTCAACACAGTCTGTGATAAATATGCCCCTCTCTCAAAAAAGATCCTAAAAACCAGAGACACCCCATGGATCACACAGTCCCTGTTGGACCAGATGCACTACAGAGACAACCTTTGGCACAAAGCACTCTACTCCAAATCACCCCACAACAGACAACCCTACAGAGAGGCAAGAAACAAATGCACCAGGGCCATTCAGCTAGCCAAGGCCAACCACTACAAGCTAGCCCTCACCTCAACCTGGGGCACAGGAAGCAAATTCTGGAGCAATGTCAAAGAACTCTGTGGGAAAACCATTAACCAATCGCCTACCCAAATACTTACAAATGGTGCCCTCTCTCAAAACCCCTCCACTATAGCCAACATCCTGAACAATTCCTTCACAGACCTCAGCCAAATCCTCCCATCAAATTTCTTTGACCCACCACCCAGTGTCCCACCAAACCCCATTCCCAGTCATTCCCCCACACCATTTCGGCACAAAACAATCTCCTGCAGTCAGGCCGAACACTACCTGGCACATGCCCTATGGAATAAAAAGTATAGCAGTGACTCTGTGGACCTCAAAATAATCCGTCTAACACTTGACATGGCCCTCCCACACATCACCAAGATTTTCAACCTATCACTATGCCTAGGGCAATTCCCTGCTCTATGGAAAAGGGGAATTATTACACCAATCTTAAAAAAAGGTGACCCAACAGACCCCGGCAACTACAGGCCCATTACATTACTCCCCCCACTCTCAAAAGCCCTTGAAAGAATAGTATCAGACCAACTCACAGAGTACCTCACCAGGCACTCCCTGCTATGCCAAGAACAACATGGTTTCAGATCAGGACACAGTACCACTTCGGCACTCCTTGAACTCACATCATATGTACACGAGGCACTGGATGGGGGTGAAATTGCAGGAGCAATCTTCATCGACCTAACCAAAGCATTTGATACCGTCAGCCATGACCTCCTATTATATCTACTCCCCTTCCTCAACCTTGCACCAGACACACTATTCTGGTTCAAGAACTTCCTAGCAGGTCGAACACAACAGGATAAAATCAATACCACTCTATCCTCTAAAATCCCGGTTCTATCAGGTGTACCCCAAGGATCAATCTTAGGCCCTCTATTATTCACTCTCTTCCTGAACTCCATCCCTAGAGCATGCAATGGGAAACTTCTGCTCTATGCAGATGAAGCAGTAGTCAACTGGAAAGACAACTCCCTAAACTCCCTCCAACACAAGCTGCAAACCTACTTCCATGAACTAGAAGACTGGTTCACAAAGCACAGGCTCATATTAAACTACACCAAAACAAAATCCATGATCTTTGCGCACCAGCAAAGCCCCCATATAAGAGCCCATCTAAACATCTCCAACAACCAGGGCATCTTAATTGAACAAGTCTCGGACTTCAGATATCTAGGCATCACTTTAGACTCATCTCTCACCTACCACACACACATCAACCAACTGTCCTCCTCAGTAAACACTAGACTAGGGATCCTCTACAGGCATAGACAATGCCTCCCACCGCATGCCCTTTGACTGGCAGTGACCAGCTTGGTCATATCCTTGATAGATTACAGAATAATAATATATGGGACGGCTGACCCCACTGCCCTGATGCGTATAGACCTTGCCCTCAACAAAGCCAGCTGACTGGTCACTGAAACTGACCACCTAACCCACACCTACGACCTCCACAAATTAGCAGACTGGCTGACCTTTAAAGGAAGGCTAAAATACCATACCTGCCTCCAGGCTAAGAAAATACTACTGAAATCTGCACCCTTGGGTCTTCACTCCCTAATACAAACTAACACCCACAGGAGCACCCCAAGGCACCTAAAAAACATGCCCATCCATGTCCCCTATCGAAGGACTGTGCTAGGTCAAAAGTCTTTCAGCTACCGTGCACCCACCTGGCTCAACGAACTCCCACCTACTATAACCCAGGCTCCAACTTTAGGCCAATTTAAAAACAAAACCATGAGACACCTCATAGCCTCAGAGAAATGTAGCTGCAATTGAGCATCTAACCCCTCCTTGATGCAGGGTTTCAATTCTACCCCCAGAACCTACCCAGAACCTCAAATGTAGTTTCAGACTGTGGATAAGGCAATCCTTACACCATTGTGGGATGTTAATCTTGCCTAGGGCTGCAAGTCCTACCTTATTGTAGCTTTACTTTGTATATGTTTGTTGCCAACTTGTAAAGCACCACTGTGTAACACTAAGCAATGAAGCTTGTTCACATCAATCTGTATACTGTGGTCTCATAAATCTGTTTGTTTGTCCAGACGTGGAGCCTTTGCAAAGGAGTCTTTGACTCAAAGGTTGCAATTCCGAAAAATAAATAAATAAATAAATAAATTGCAACTTGGGCAACATTACAGCAACATTTCAATTCAAAAACAATGCAGGTATCCATGGTTACTTCAATCTCCTGCAAAAGCTTTTCTGAACAGCCATGTCTTGTCTCTTTTTAGAAAGGTGGCCAGATGGTGTAGCACAATTGTCCATGGGTAAACTGTTCCAAATTAATGGGGCAGTTATAAAGAATACTCTGTCCCTGGCCAACTGCAACCTAGATTTCATAATGATCAAAAGGCAAGTCCCAGTGGAACATAACTCGTAGACATTGGAGTGGGTTACAAGAAGCTCTCTAAGGTACTAGGGTTCCAGTCCATTAAGGGCCTTAAAAGTAAGTCAAAGGATCTTCAAGTCAGTCCATCACCTCACAATGATCCAGTACAGAGAATGCAGCACTGGGGTGATATGATCACTCTTCTTTACTGAGATGCTGTATGTGGCTGCTGCATTCTGCACCAACAGGAGACACAGCTTTGACTAGCTGGAAGGCCTTGGTAGAGCACATTACAGTAGTCTTGGTGGGAGATGACAAAAGCATGCAATAGTGTTAAAATATCCTCCTGGTCAAGGCAGGGGCACAATTCAGCACATTCTTTAAATAATAGAAGCCACTATTGGCCAAAGTCAACACCAGAGGAACAAATGACAGCTTTAGGTCATGAGTGACTTGATTGCTAACCACCTGCCTAGCCTGGAGTTTCTCTCATCCAAAAAAAGGGAGATCCAAACTTTCAAAATGGATGGCCAAAGATAATCTGATACAACCAGTAGCAACTCATTTTTGCTGGGATTTTTTTCTGCTGTGCTTTATGAGGCAGGGATATAACAAGGCTATGTTGAAATGGTGTAAAAATATCAAATAACAAATTAAAAATATTTACCGCGTGCTACATTCTGCACTTGCGCTACTTTTTTTCATTATTTTCAGTGGTCTGTGACCACTGAAATACATAAGCCTCCACCTGACCTTCCCTCTTAGTACCCACCACCTGCACAGAAACATACTAGTGACACTGGGGATGCCCAATCCCTCAGTGTTCTGATCATTAATCCCCCCCCCCACTATTGCACATGTGCGGTTGTGTTTTTAAAAGAAATACATATTTTTATAGTTTCCCTCCACCTGACTGATCTGATCCTCTTCACACCCACCATTCCACTCCGCCCCCAGAAATGTAACATGATACTGGGGCAATCCCCAATACAGAAATCCTTGCCTCCCGTACTGCTCATGCACAGTTATTTGTTTATTTTGTGCTTTTTTCTTTACTCCCCTACTCAACCATCCCTCACAACACCCACTACCCCACACACCCCAAGAAACACAACAGTGACACTGGAGGGTGCCCAATCAACCAATGTTATGATCGGCATCTCAGTCCTTTTTTTTTGTTTGTTTCTGTTTGAATCTGTAACAAGAAAATCATCCATTGCTGTCTTTTGCACCATTTCAGATCCCTCACCCAACTCTCCTACTCAGCAACCACTGACTCACACCCCCCTCCAAGTCCTTCCTTACTCATCTGGGTCCAACGCCATAATCCTTTCTGGACCGCAGACATGTCTTCACTGTTCAAAGTTAGACTGCAAACTGAAGAAACAGGTAAGCGTTCAATGTATTTCAATGGGGTTTTGAACTTAGAGGCATAACTTGGCCATTTTTAAACACATTTTCAACATGCCTTCTTTGGGAACCCTCCTCATGAACAATGCCACTGTCGTTAGGCAAATCTGTCCCGAAACGTGATTTTGCTGTCCAAAAGTCGGGCAGAAGTTGAAAGTTTTCTCGGCCCCTGCTCATGAGGTGGGGATCATAAGAAGGCTATGTCTAAAATTTGGGGGAAAACTATTAAAAAACAGGAAAGTTATGAGCCTACATTGAATTTTGCTACTGCAGCCTCATACCTTTGGTAATTGTCAATATTTTTACCCCAAATTTACAACATAGCCATATCTTTCTGGCACCTCATGAATGTGGCAGCTGTAAGTTTTCAAATCCTAGCCAAAATGGTTTTTTTACAGCTGTATATTGAACAGAATATATGGCTTGTGCTTATTGAGTTGAGCTGGCACTCTGTGATCCCAGCTACAGTATGTGAGCTCTTGCATGGAGAAGTATGTTAAAGAAACCAGCCTTAGTAAATTTCAGCCGGTACCTCATATTTCAGTTTCAAGGTAGACTTGCATGTTTCTTTGCTCATATAGGACTGACTTTACTTTCAGACACTAGATACTAACTATGTTTTATTCAGGGCCAGAGTATCAAGACTTTTTAAAGGGGGGATCTTTATATTTTGAGCCAGAAAAAAACACTATAAATTTTACTATACACCCATGGGCCTTTCTCTTTATGCACTTTATAAATCAACGCTGTACTGTGTACAACATTTAGAAGTAAGTGCAATTTCAGATACTGTGCAATATGTTCTAGGAATTGAAACAAATTATTAAATGTGTTCCTGTACATGGATTTTGCATCCTGTATTGTACCGATTAATACACATGTTTGAATTTTACATTTGTTTTGTCTTGATTGTGTTATGCATGGCTTAGACTTTGAATGTTATTTCTCTTATAAATTTGTGATTTATGCAATGGAGGAGGTACAGTAGCAACTATAATATTGGGTGGGCCAGTGGACAGTGGGTTTTCTAATATTTAATTTATATTCTTTGTGTATCAGTACCTTTCCTACCTACACATGACCATTTTTGTCCCCTACTTAATTTCTGTTTGTGATTACAAAACAGGTAAAATACAAATATTGCATTTTAAAGTAAAAGAAGACTTCTCTGGATAGGTTTCCAGTCACTTTTCCATCGTGACCATGCTAGACCTGACTGTTTTTTTATGCATTAAATGTCCTGGCTTTAAAACCCTAAATGGATGATTTAGTGTACTGCATTCAAAATACTGTAAATCCCATTATTCTGTATCTTTTACTATATATATATATATATATATATATATATATATATATAGAAAGCACGAAAGGCTACATTTTATATGTCACTGAAATTGCTTCCAAGCTAGTAAGTAATTGTCTGCAAGTGATGCATGTTATATGAAGAATAATCCACATTTAGGTGTGTGGCAATATTGTAATAACTGAATGACCTGTGTGAGTTGTGAGGCCTGAGGTGCAGGCATGGTCCTTCAAACATCCAGGGAGCATATTATTACTGTACTGACACAATCCTGTACAGGATTATTACACTTTTACAAAAATGGGTTGGAAATTTCCCACTTCCAGATAAGCTAAACAGGTTCTGAGACCCGTATCTTAATTCTACAAAACTGCAAAGGTTTGAACACGTTCTGTCAGATTTGGAATCTGGGCAACTCACATACAGAATTCATGAGCAATTTCATTATTTCCTTGATTTCCATCACAAACATGACTGCCGCCTTAACTCAATATAGAAACCTTCAACTAGACCATAAAAGTCAATTAAATTAAACTGAATGAGTAAATAATTAAATGTTCTTTATACCCATTTCCCCATCCTTACGATGTAAACAAGTATTAAACATTACTATTCAGAGTTTCCATTGTTGGTGTTTCTTGGATGATCATGAAAACAATTCCTCTCATATCTTTACCAATTTCCCAGAGAAATCTCTGCTTCTTACCCTGTAACTGATGTAATTGAGGTTCTGGCTCCACCTGGAGTGTGTGTGTGTGTGTGTGTGTGTGTGTGTGTGTGTGTGTGTGTGTGTGTGTGAATTCTGCAGAATTTTGAATTAATTTATTCCATGTTGCCTTTCCATGTTTGTGTGTGTATTGGGGGGTGCATTCTGCTAAAGGAAGTCTGCAGACTTTTGAATTCTTATATTACATGATAAACAATCACACACTGTGTTGAATGTATAGAAAGCAGAAGACCGACAGGTGAAAAACATCTGCAAAGGGACTATTTTACAATTTTTAGAAATAATTTATTACATTCTTTGTGTCTTTCAAAAATGTTAGTGTTCATTTCCTAAAAGTTGCCTGTGAACCCATTTATAAGTGCAATAAGGCACTTTAGGGCATTGGTTTTGCTGGTTTTACCACAATTCCAGAGGCTGAATATACTCGGCCTACAGCCTTGTGACTTACTAACCCTCCGGGCATGTGATAAAACCAGCACAACCTATGCCCTGTCATGTCTTATTGCTTACATAACACTTGTAAAATTGTCAGAAGTATTATAAACATGACTAATTTCATCTCACTTCTATAGTTCTTCAGCTTTTGTAAAATGGGCCTCACCGGTTTTGCATACAGTAATGTACATAAAAGACAACTGCATTTAACACTAATAGGCATGTGGTAAATATAACTAACAGTATATTTGTCACAGTATTTGAAGGGGGGGCTGCAAAAAGAAACTTTTATTAAAAAATATCCTAATTTTCATCACTCAGGCACAGTTCTTTCTCTGTGGCAGGTGGCTGCAGCACCAAAGCAGGTTAACATTTCTTCTACTGTGTGGAATACATATCAGATGGAGCACACTGTATGTTGCCCAAATGGTAACATCCTGTGTAGGCTGCCAAGTTTACTTCTGTATAACAATTTATTGCCTTTAATCAAGGGACCTAACTGGAAGCAACTCAATAACCAAAAAAAAAAAAAGGTTGATGTTTCTCTTTATATAAAATCTCAAAACTTAGGAACTTCTTATAACCAAATAGAAAAAAAGGTATACAGTACACTGCATGAGAAATCAAATGACAATTATGCTTCTCTTTTGTTTAAACTCCTTAAACAGTTAGCCTGGGCTGTGTTTCTAAACTTGAAAATCCAACGTTTTCCCGTATCTCAGAATTGTTATGGGTACTACATTTGCTCTTTCATGTTTTTTTTCCATAGCATTATGATACATGTCCCTAGTCAAAAGCCACAGCAGGATTTTCCATAAAAACTAACTTGGTCCAGTAACATTTTGCAACTAGAAACTGAGATCCAACAGCTGCCATTTTTTTACTGGATTCAATAACAATTTCCCCTAGGAATCTACTAGAACTTATCAGAATTAAGTCACAGGTCAGTTTCTAGTATAGCCCAACTAGAACTTTACTCTGCATGCTTACACTAATTTTTTATAGTTACCAATAACTTGATCACCTCAATGTGCATGTATTCTTATCTGGCACATCAAATTTAATTAGAGAACATAATGTTCAATTTCAAGTTAGACTGTAGTCTCCATCTGAAATTCTTAACACTGTGAAACCTACAAATACTTTCAAAAAATATTTATATCTTTAGTGAAAAACAATTAGTGGAAATGGTGCACAAAAAGAATACTGGCAATAAAGACAAGAAACACAATTTTCAAGATGATTGGACACAGATGCAAATTACAGTTACACTTGCATTTGTGACCAATCAATTGTGCCTGAGCAGCCCAGCTGCAGTTTTCAAATGATGCAACTGGTTACTACAGAAAGTTACAATTTGCAGAAAAAAAAACTTGGGAAAAATGAGATTTGTATCCTGTTTCTATAATGATATTGTTCTGGATGCTAAATTCAGACACATTAAGACCAAATAACACATGGCCTAACAGTTTGAATTGATGGCCACTTTGAAAATAGTGGTGGGCAGATCATTTTGAAAATCCCCCTCCAAGACATTAAAAAAAAAATAAATATAGCTTTCTGCAATGACTCATGAATTTACCATGGGGCATACAGTAAGCCAGCTCAGTCCACACCTTGTCATGTGTTATTAGCAGTTCCAGCTAGTGGTGGGCAAAGTGGCCGAAATTCACTGCGTGAAGTGATTTGTGGAGTAACGCGGAATCCGTGAAGTGCTCCGCAACATGAATTGGAGTATTTTGTGTCATGATGAGGAATGCAAAGTCTATTAAAACTAATGACTTTGTGTTATTCCGCCTTCCCCAAACCACTTCTCAACCAATTTTAAGGCAAATTACATTGAAATCAGTGTACTTTGCATCACTTCACCTTATTATTGAGCTCCAAGGTGAATTTGCAGTGATTCATGGGATTGCAGGTCACATGGGCTCTAGATAATTCTGCACAGCCTGAGTTCTGTGTAGTGTGTGTGTGTGATTGTGTGTGTGTGTGTGTGTAGTGGAAGATGGAGACAGTTTCCGATCAGAGTTCTGCGATTCAAATTCTCTAAAAGCTGTTAAAGCCTTTTTGAGCCATTTTTTTTTTGCTTAAAAGTTAGTACATTGATTGTAGGAAACCCTCCTGTGCTCATATCATTGAGTGTTTATTGTTTGTGTGTGGATTTTGAATGTTAATTTAGAACAGTCCGTCTGTGTACTGTGAAGTGTGCTTTGGAGGAGGGCCGTATCTGTGGCATAGGTAGATTAACTGGGAGAAAAAGGCAGTCTTCCTGTTTTGGTTATATTTTTCTTGTATAACTGTGTTAATGTGCACACAGTAATATTTTCAGTAATTCTTGACATTTTTTGCTGATTGTTGTGGTGTAGCAGTGTATAATTTCAGTTTGTTTAAAACATTTGGTTATATTGCAGAATGTTTTCAATTTGCTATGCACTACTTGTAGTGTGTGTGAGTGTGTGAGTGATGCATGCCATTAAATCAGACACCTTTTATTGTGCCACAGAGTAATTGCAGCAGTGGGTACCTGCTATCCACTGCACCTGCATGATTTTTTTATACTGCTTTGTGGTATCTTTACTGGTAGTGGACTGGTACTGCCGTGCACTATCCCCCAACCAGCAAAAAGGTATTCTTTTCCAGATTTGGATTTGTGACTTGTGAGCACTGGTTAGGTGGTGTTGTGCCTTTGCATTTGCATCTCTTGACTGTGCAGCACAGTCTTAATTTGTGTGTCTGTTTGCAGTACACCATTAATTCTGGGAGACTTTAAATTTCTTGTTACGCTCTCATTTCACTTCGTCAGCACTGGGCAATTTTCTGAACACAAGACAGTAGCATTTTGGAGATGCATATTAATTTTGGTAACTGTGTGTGACCACTGCACACATGACAGAGTGCACCATTAATTCTGGGAGACTTTGCATTTTTTTGTTACCCTCTCATTTCACTTTGTCAGCACTGGGGTGTTTTCTGGACACAAGACAGTAGCATTTTGGGGATGCACATTAATTCTGGTGACTGTATGTGTGTGGAGGCACTGGGGGGCTGCTAATATTGTTGTCACTCCACTTTACTTTGCGTTAAGGTTGAATGACAACATGAAGAAATAATTACAAGGCAAAGTGAGCCTTTCCTATTGGCCACTCCATGTAGTGGAGTGACAACACAAAGTGGCCACTTCGCGTTTGCTTCGCCAGGAGAATTTAATTTCACTGCATCTCTAGATCCAGCTGATGCTACCTTAAATGGAATTCTTTTCTACAAAACCCATCAACCATTTTAACTAATATTTCCTAATATTATTTAGTTTTCTCTCTCTTAGTTGCATATTAATGTCCCTTATTTCACTGATACCATGGCAGATCTATTTGATCAGATCATAAGCAAAGACAACTCATTTTATTTTATATAGCACCCTACCCACCTGGGCTCAGAGTGCTTTACTGAAACAATGTACCCAGCAACACATTTAATAAAAGACTCTGACCAATACATAAATTATTTGATACAGTAGCAATAAATAGTTATTTAACACACTAAGACATTTCTTAAGTATACAGTTATATGCTACAGTAAATAAATAGTTATTCAACTCCTTTTTAAATACATCCTCAGAAAGGGAACTTCTAAGATAGCAAGGCAAGCACTTCCAGATAAAGAGGGCTGCCACCAAGAATGACCTCTCACCAGAAACATTAACATGTGCTCTCAGGACAGTGAAGAAAAAACCCTCAGTGGAGTAGATAATTGGAAGCATAGCAGGATAAGAGGTCTTTAAGGTGACTAGGCCCCACACAGCGAAGGTGCTTGAAAATTAGCAATGCAACTTTCAAGGTGGTGCACAACCTGATTAGATGCCAGTGCAGCTGCTACAGCACAGGTGTGATATGATCCCAATTCACAGATCCAGAGATCAGCCTAACTGTGGCATTAACACCAGCTGGAAGCAATGCATCAAACACTCTGATAGCCCTTGGCAAAGAGTGATGCACTAGTCTAATCTCAAGGTCATGAATTCGTGTACCAGGGTCACCAGATCCTCTTGCATCAGATAGGGTTTAATCCAGGAGATATTCCTAAACTGGAGAAATCCACTGCAGACCAATGCTGACACAAGATGTTCCAGACTTGCGCCATTCAAAAATGACCATACAATAGCATCCCTTCTGGCCACCAACCCATAAGGACTAGATTCCACTAATAACAACTTCATCTTGGAGGGGATCTAGCTTAGCCAGCTAGACACCATTTAGGTTGCAGTCTCCCGAAGGCAGGGATGGAGTTACTGCTTTTATCAATTTATAGACAGTTATATCTCCTCTAAATTTTTCGTTCACCTTTGAAAACTTCAAAATGTCAGTCTGTTCTCATGTTTTAAATCCTTCATGTCATTTTCAGTCTTTTTTCTTCTCTGAATTTATGCTAGCATATTTCAATTCTTTTTTATAATATGTAGGCCAGTATTGACAGTTTCCTATAATACAGTTTATATATTTCCACCATTTTGTGACTAAAAGTATGGTATGTTTCTGACTTCCACTGTGCTCAGCATGAGGGGAGGATTAAGTGGCCCTAGGAAACAGGAAGATTGTGTCAAAGTGCAGTTGGTATTTGAGCGAAGACAGCACAAAGGAAGTAGCTCTCTGATTGCAGAGACTCCCTGGTTAGTTTTTCTATGGTGAAGATGACTGAAGCAGCAGTCAGGAAAAATGGAGAAGGCTGCTCATGGAATGACATTCCAGAAGGGTTCTCTTGCAAAGTGCCCACCAAGGAAGAGAGGTTAGTCAATAATGGCGAAAAATACTGCAGTTCATCAGCAACAAGCTGCTGGCCTGGGAGGATTGAGGGTTCATGCTAAATAAAATATTCATTCACTTTTGGGAGATTGGGAAAGGCTGCCATCAGTATTCCATCATGTCTTATTGCTAAATGGTTCCAGAGATAGCGGCAACATGTAGGTAAGCTCTGTCCTTCCCTTCTGTTTTATGTTCTTGTTTTTGTTATCGATTCTTACCTGCCTCCCCTGTCTTTAATGTTTTATTTATTTCCTTTGTGTCCCATACATGCTGTCTGCATGTGACATGGTCAGTATAGTACTTTCATCATATGTGTGTCATTTGCAGTGTTTGCCAGGACAGTGGTAACAAGAACTGCACTGAGTCAGCAGGCAGGTGGCTGTGTAGCAGCACAGAGGTATGTGACTGCAGCTGGTGCAAACTGTGGTATACTAAGCATGGTATATTAATTTCATACCCATTTTACATTTACTGTTTGTGGTGTTTGCAGTGATGGTGGCACTGTGAGCTGCATCAAATCAGCAGGTAGACTGCAGTGCAATGGCATGGTAGCATTATAACTGATTATTTGTGCCCTACAGGGAAATCTGAAGCCTTCCAGAGCCCAGGAAAACCTGAACAGTTGATGACAAGTGCAGTCCTGGAACAGAAGAATTGTCAATGGCCATGAAAAGTTATATGGTACCACTGTTATAAAAATTTCTTACTGCTGCCTTGTTTTGTGAGTGCATGTTGCACGTTCAGTCTGTGTTAGTGGTGTATGGGCAGTGGCAGTATGGATACCAGTCAGAGCTGAGACAGGACTCATAAACTCTTTGTAAACCAACATTTTAGAGTATTAATGGAAAATAATTGACCATTCTGAAGTTAATCATAAGTGGTATATAGATTTTGGAGATCTTGAAAGCAATTTCGGTTTCATTTTCCCTTGAATGTCTACTGTTCAGAGAAAGGACTTTTAGAGATATGATGCCCATGCTGCTGAATGGTGGTGAAAATTAAGCTAACATTTTAAAACAAAATTGTAACATCCTCAGTGCACCAGTTTTGAAGCACTGTTCTTGAGAGAGGCCCTTCTCAACATCTGCTAGATGATCTTTGGGAGTGGGCTACCCTAAGTGGTAGTTCTGGTATTGTCTTTTTTTGTTGTTGTTTTCTTGTGGACTCAGCTGTACCTGTTCCAAAGTGGGTGATCTTGCTCCCATTTATTGTTGAGCCATGGCATCTTATTCAGCTATGTGGTTAAAATATTTTTGCCTATTAAAAAAGACTTTTCAGCTGGACCATGAAACACTGCTAACATGTAAGGACTTGAATATTCTCCAACAGTTCCATAGGGGCTATAGAGACTGAGGTATTATTAAGTCCCCCATCATAGGTACATGAGGTATAGCAAGTGCAAATCTGTGTCTTCCATAGACTATACTAGTTATTTTATTGGCTCATAAAGCAAAGACAGCATCTAACCACATAATTATGCTGTCAGATTTATCTAATATTTTTTCTAAATCCTTAGAAACACAGGTGCCCCATGTTTCAGCTAGTTTGGACAATATTGTTTTAGTAAACTATCATCAGAGAATGCTGTATCCAAATGTAACAAGGCCCATTTTGTGCATGACCTGGTGACCTCCAATAAAAGGTTATCTTTATGTGGTTACTGAGACTTGCATTACCCCCAAGGACAGAGTTACACAATCAGCAGTCTTTCTTGGAGCTTATTCTTGGCTGTATGCTCTAAGACCACAGGGAAGAGATTAGGGGATGGTCCCACTTCCTACTTCTGATTTTAGACACCAAAGTCTTGTGAGTGATCATCTTACATCTTCTGAATGTCTTACAGTCTCACATTTTATGCTGAGCTACCTTTGAATAGCAATAATTATTAGAGCTCTGGATAATCAGAAAAGTTCTTGAAAGAATTTAAATTGTAGTTAAAAAATGTTGTATCCTTATCCTCTCCCACCATGATTCTCAATGACCTTAATATTCACTTAGATGATCTTATGTCCTCCGCATCATTACATTTTTTGAAGTTAATTGAGTCTTTAGAACTGATTGTGTCTGAGTCCCCATTGACTCGTGCTACTGGACAATGTTTACACTTTGTGTTTCTCAAAATCTATTATTACTTTTTCTGTTTCTTAAACTACTCTATCTGATTACATGTTGGTTTTCTTTGCAATTAATCTTTCTAAGAACAAATATGAATCCACTTAAGTTTCATCTCTTGATTTACAGGAAATTCATAGGAGTGTTCTCAGACAAAATATTTTGAAAGTGTTTGCCGGCCCTAATCTAGCATATGATATTGAATTAATGACAACCTGGTTTCATTGGGTATTTTACAACCTTTCAACTCTGCTGGCCTCCTAGCCATGAGCAAGAATTGGGATGCTTCTCCTAATCCATGCTTTTCAGATGATTTAAGGAAGAAAGGCAGGAGGTAGGCAAAGCTGAAAGGTGTGGGAGAAAATTAAAGCAAAGGCTTTCTAAATGTTCAGAGGGTCTTTTTGATGATCTTACGGGGCAGAAGTGGATAGTTTCTGCAAAGTATCCTTTATGAAAGCGAAGCAATGTTATTGTGCATCACTGACTGGATCCCAGGCTTAGAATGATCTGGCTTTATATACTGTAGGATTTTTAACATTCTTTCCACCAATAAGGTTAAACCCAAACAAGGAAATTCTATTTCACTTATACTGTTTCACTTGTTAAGGATTTTTATAGAAAGAATAAATGAGTTTAGGTCTGGTACTGTAGAACTTTGTCCATTGGAGGTTTTGGTGGTCCTGATGAGTCTTTACCTGTCTGTAGTTTTAGTTCAGCTCTTTCTACTTGTAATAAACTTGATCTGGGCCAAATTTTCAGAATTCTAAGAAGATGAATGGTGTCATCAGGGCATTGGCAGGGAGGACCGCAGGCTGCAGGCAACGCTGACAAATGACGGCAGGTAAGGCAAGGAGAGAGGGGGTATAAATAGGTGGGGCTCAATAGAAACAGCAGAGACTACCTCTCAGGGGTCCACCTCCAGAGGGGTAAAATCCCATAAGAATAATCTGTGATAGCTGAGCACATTAGTAAGAAGAGCCTACAACATAAAATATGGTGACGGGGTATGCAGTGGGGGCAGGGTGAGACAGATAGGGTTATATGGTGCAGAAGATTTGGAGCAGCGTTGTTCCTGGGAGTTCTCTGGAAGATGGGGGGATGCCAGATTTACAGGCATATTGGACTGCTGAGGACAGAGGTGTGCCAGTTGAGGCAGGTGATAGGTGCACTGGTGGGGGAGAGGATACATGGGTTGCAGATGGAAGGGGCAGAGGAGCCACAGGTACTGGAGGCAAGCAAGGAGGTGAGAATAGCAGGGGAGCCAAGGCTGGGAGGGAGGCCACAAAGGGGGATAGGAAGGCAGTAAGGAGTGAGAAGGTCCCCAGGGTCTATCTCTACCAGCGGGAAATAAAACCGAGTGCAGGGGAGGTGGATAATGGTAAGGGGACTGGGCAATGAAGGGAGGGTGTTCAGTGCAAGCACTACCAGATCTGCCAGTGCAGAACAGATTTCTTCTGCTGGACAGAGAGGAAGAAGGGAAACTTAGAGGGAAGGATAAGGACAGTGAAATGGGGAAGGAAGACAGCAGTAAGATGAATGACATCAGGGATGGTAAGGAGGAGGGCGACAGAAAAAAAGTTTAGGCAAGAGGGATTAGGCATAGGAAGTTGTGAAGGGGCAATGGGGAAGGACTGGCAAGGGGATGGGCTGAGGGGTGAGCAGAAGGTAAAGGATGCGAGAGGGCTGGAGTAACTGCAGGTCAAGTGAAGGGGGCTGGAATGGGATAGCTGGTCCGAGGGGTCAAGAAGATATAGGATGTGCCAGAGTGGAAGGATTGTGGCAAGCATGAGTGGACAGCGGCATAGGCAGAGGGTTGAAGGGACCCAGGAGGGTGTGGGAAGGGTTATGATCTTGGGGGATTCAATAATTAAGGGGGTGAGTTGAAGAGAGAAGGAGTCAAGAGGAAGCCACAGGAGGGTACAATGTAGCCTGGGACGAAGGCAGGGAGAGTGAGATCTCTGATAACAAAGTACATGGGGCAGGAGGGTTGGAAACCTCACATAATAGTACACTTGGGTACATACAACCTTGCAAGATGTGAGCAGGGTTGTGTAAGGGAGGTTCAGGTAGGGAAAATCTGCAGTGAGGTAGGGAGTACAGTAGCCTTCTCAGAGGTGCTCCTAGTCCCAATGGCCAGAACTGCAAGTAAAGTTAGAATTGAGTAATTCAATGTATGGCTCAGAAATTGATGTGAGGCAGAGGCGTAAAGGATATTTGGTGACTGGAAAGGTATCTGGGAAACTAAAGACCTGAGTGAGCCAGACAGGTTACATCTAAGTGAAAAAAGGCACAAGGGTCTTGAAGGGCTACTGGAGGATTTTGTGGGAAAGATCTGAGTTTAAAATGACAAGAGGAGGCCAGCATGAAATACCCTCAGTCACCCAGTGGAAAAGGTCAATAGCCCCCCCCCCCCACAGGAGAGAATAGGGAGAAACAAAAGTTGGGGGGGAAGAGGGAAGAAAGGACTGGAGGAGGAGAAGAGGGGGCAGGAGAGGGGTAAAGGGGGACCAGAGTCACAGTGGAGGGTAGTGTCTCTGAACACCAGAAGCCTGGGAAATAAAATGACTATGATGCAGACTCTAATGGCTGATGGAGAAGTGGACATAATGATCATCACAGAGACATGGGCCAGACCAAACCATGACTGGGAACTTGTAGTCCCTGTGTATAAAAAGTATAGGGAAACAGGAAGTGAGGGAGTAGATCTGTATGTGAAGGAGGGGATAACCTGTTCCAGACAGGAAGGGGCAGATGAAAAACAGAATCATTATGGGTGCAAGTCCAATCCACTAAGGGGAGGAAACTAAGGATGGAGGTAGTTTACAGACCACTTTCACAGCATGAAGACATAGGCAGGGTGCTGGGGTCCAAAATTACGGAAATGTCAGGCAAGGAGCAGGTAGTAATAATGGGAGACTTTAATCTATCTGGGATGGATTGAAAAATCCTGGCTACCTCCAGCACTAGGGAGCAGGTACTGCTGGATGCTTTCCAGAGTGGATTCCAGACACGGGTGTCTTGGAGTCTACTAGGGAAAAGTTTGTACTGGAGCTGGTCATTTCCAACTGTGGGCATGTCCAGAGTGTAAAGGCAGAAGTGCCACTTGAAGGGAGCAATCAGCATGTAGTGTGGTTCCACCTGTAGATGGGCAGATGGATGATCAGGATCAAACATAGAAAATGTTGGCAGATAAAGACCTCATGGTCCATCTAATCTGCCCTATTGTCCTCTACCTACAACAGCACCACAGACCCTCACCCATTCTTCGGACCCTCCCACCTTACTTCCAAGATCCCCTTGTATCTATCCCATGCACTCTTGAATCCTGTAACCATTTTAGCCTCCACCACCTCCACTGGGAGGCTGTCCCATGCATCCACCACCCTCTCTGTGAAAAAAGTACTTTCTTATATTGGCTCTGAGCCTCACCCTCTCCACTTTCATAGTGTGACCCTTGTCCTTGTGCATCTTTTTCGTTGAAAAATGCTGCTTTCGTGTACCCTGCTTTTACTTGTAAGGTATTTGTATGTTTCTATCATATAACCACTTTCTCTCCTTTCCTAAAGGGAGTACAAGTTCAGCTCCTTAAGCCTTTCTTCATAGGACTTTTGATGCAGACCCTGCACCAGTTTGGTTGCTGTCCTTTGTGCTAACTCCACCCTGCCTATGTCCTTTCAGAGATGGTGCCTCCAGAACTGGACACAGTACTTGAGGTGTGGTCTCACCAGTGACCTACAGTATGCAGGGGTATCACTGCATCCCTCCTTCTGCTGGTGATTTCCCTACCTATGCAGCCCAGCATCTTATTAGCCTTCCTCACTGCCTTGTCGCATTGTTTAGCTACCTTCAGGTCATCAGAAATGATTACCCGTAGGTCTCTTTCCTGCTTTGTGACTGCTAATTCCACTCCTCCTAGTTGATTTTTTGCCCCCTGTGTTTCTATTACCCAAGTGCATGATTTTGTACATTATTGAATTGAAACCCAGCTGCCAGTTCTGTGATCATTCTTCCAGCCTATGTAGATCACCCCGCATTCTTCCTACCCCTTCCCAGTGCATCCACTCTGTTACAGGGCTTTGTGTAATCTGTGACAGGCATACTTTTCCTTTCACTCCCTCTGTGATGTCACTAATAAATACATTAAAGAGGAATGGGCCTAGTACTGACCTTGTGGCACCCCACTGGTCACCTTGCCTACTCCAGAGTGGATACCACTTACCACAACTATCTGTCTCCTGTTTCCTAGACAACTCTCTACCCATTAACTACTTTAGCCCCTACTCCTAGGCTATCCAGTCTCTTGTGTGGAACAGTGGTGAAGGCCTTGCTAAAATCCAGGTAGGCCCCATCCATGTTCCTGATCTACTTCTCTGGTTACCCATTCAAAGAACTCAATCAGATTAGTCTGGCAAGATCTTCTCCCTGTGAAACCATGCTACCTTAGATCCAGTATACCACTGGCAATAAGGTATTCCCCAATCCTTCCCTTTGGTAGTGATTCCATTACCTTGCCCACCACTGACTGCAAGCTGACAGGCCTGTAATTTCTTGCCTCCTCCATATTTCCACTCTTGTGGAGTGGGACTACATCTGTCTTCCTCCAGTCCCCTGGCACCTCCCCTGTTTCCAATGACCAGTTGAACAGGGCTGCCAGAGGTGCAGCCAGTTCCTCCCTGAGTTCCCTCAGTATCCTGTGATGTATCCACTCAGCTCCCATTGCCTTGTCCACTTTTAATTACGCTAGTTCCTTAAGGACCATAAAGAGACTAGCATCCATCTCCTGTCCCTTAATGTCCTTGTTCTTAACCAGTAGCCCATTTACCACTTTCTCTTCCATAAATACTGAACAGAAGTATTTGTTCAATATGCTTAATTTTTGGTGGTCCTCTGCCATGCACAGTCCTCCGACTCCTTTCAGCCTTACTATCCCTCCCTTGGTCTTTCTCTTTTCGTTTATGTATTGAAAACATTTTTTGTCCCCCTTTTTTACTGGTTTTGCTATATTTTCCTTTGTTTGTGCTTTTCCCACCCTGCCTTCCCTGCCTTCATTTGTTTCTCCAGGAAACTTTCCATATCCACTCCATCTGTGTTCTTTTGTACCTTCTAAATGCAATTTTTTTGCTTTGACAGTTCCTGCTACTTCGAGAACTGTAGTGGTTTCTTTTTCCTCTTGCTCTTGCTAACCTGCTTGACATAAATATTTGTAGCCTTTTTGATGAAGTATTTAATTTTCACCCACTGTTATACAACTCCCCCCAGTTTTCCTATCCTTGTCAGCGCATCCCTCAGGCATTCTTCCATTTTCTTAAAATCAGCCGTCCTGAAGTTCAGGATGCTTGTCTTTGTGTGGCTTAATTCTGACCCTGTTTTTATATAATACCCCACTGTGCAGTGATCACTGGCCCCCAGGTGGTCACCCACTGTGATGTTAGCAACCCTGTCCCCGTTTGTCAATACCAGGTCCAGCAATGCCCCCTCATGAGTGGGATCAAGACAAAGGTTTTGGATTTCAGGAAGCTGACTTTAATAATAAGGGAGAAATTATTTTAGGACCCCTTGCTGGAATTAGTAGGGAGATGGAGGTAGAACAACAAGCATTTGTCCAATGAGGTGTGTGTGTGTGTGAGTGTTTGAGGGGGGTGGTTGGCGGTGGTGGTGGTCATCGTCCTGGCTGTCTGTTCCTGTAATGTCAACTGTGTGATCACATGTGGATGTTCATGGACAGGGTAGAAACTGGCACCAATCCACTAGCCAAATGCTGTTAGATTTTCTTTTGGGATAGTCAAAAATCCTTTTAATTAGCCAGGAAGGCTTGTACTGGAAAAGGTAAAATTTCAATAAGTAGATCAGCTGGACCAGTAGAAAAGTATGTGGGGCTAGTGGATTTTGCAAGTCACTATTCTGCTGGCTAGTAGCTACAAAACTTAATCTGACCTCTGCATGGATTATTGCAGACACATGGCTGACTGCTTGAAAGTTAAACAATGCTTAGACTTCAGCAGCTATAAAATAATGGGATACGGTATACTACTAGCTACAATTTGGAAGTGCATGAATGCTGTTACAAATATAAATATAATAGCGTGGGTGTTACTGAGGATTGTAAAAACGTAAAGGCTGCAAAGATAATCACCTTTACCAGTGAGTAAATACCATTTACCAACAGTGAGAGAGAGAGAGAGAGAGAGAAAGACACACATACTCACGTTACTTTTAACAACTGATGTCTGGAACTGTGCTTTTGGATTCATGGAATACCTAAGCCAGTCTGATAAGGAGGGGTCAGCATGCTGGGCAACTATATCAAAGGAAACCATAAACCCATAATTGGATTGGCTTTTTGTTTTGAAGTAGATGCACATTCCACTTACCAAGCTAAAACTCCATCATAGTTAGGCTGGCTGATAATTGGTCTTCTACAGACTTGCCCATTAAACACTGCTCTGCAGGGAGGGACAGCATCACACCCCGCAGAAGTCACTATCATAGGAAGATGTTTGCTTGCTGTATGCAAGTGTGCATGGCAAACATAACAAGCATTTGTCAATGCCAAATGTTGTCATGCTGGCATTGGCATTGGCAGTGCCAGAGCTAGAGATGTATAATAGGAATGGCAGTAAAAGTACTGAAGTAATGCCAACCCCATCCCCACCCTGTAGAAAGCGAGAGGCATTGGGGTGTGCCTTTGGGTCATCAACTATAATACTTATGTCGTACCGAACCTACCCTGTAGACACTGACAAGTGTCACGGTGTGCTTTTGGGTCTTTGGGCATTACACTTACCCCATTTCATAAGGAAATACACAGACGTGGGTGCAGTATAGAAGCATGGGGTGAACTTTGTGGCTGAACAGTGCAAGGCATACCACAGTGCCTGTCAGTGATTGCAGGGTGGGGGGGGGTGGAATAGCATTAGCATTATATCTGATGATCCCAAGTCACACCCCTGACACCTGTCAGTCTGTACCAGGTGGGGTGCTACAGTTGCAAACCCTAACATTGTACGCATGTGGTGGTAGTTTCACTCAACACTTTTAACAAGGGCTGCTTGTCAGGCCACCTCATGAAAAGCAGCACAATCACTTTGTTAGCTGAAAGGTGTGTTTGCACAGTGGCTGTGGCATTTGGTGACAGAGGAACGAAAACACATTTTTGGGCAGGATGTGGAGAATGAGAACTGTATTGTTCATGAGGAGTTGTAAAAAAATGGCAACGCTGAAAATCTGGAATGACAATATGAAATATTGGTGAAGCAATGAACATGCATACAAACTGCACAACACATGTCCGTAACCCAATTATTTTTTGCAGTTTGGTAGCCACATTTGTAACATAGGCAATTTGGGACCTCCCCTTATGAACAGTGGTGGTGCAATTTTGTTAATCTGTCCCAAAAGTTGATTTCCCACAGTGACCACGTCTTGTGCGCCACAGGTGTGGAAACACATTTTGGGTAGGATGTGAAAAATGTCAGCTGTACTGTTCATAAGGAGGTGTGCAAAAAGTGTTGAAAATCTGGCATGGAAATCTTTGCAATGGTAAAGTTAAGGCAAGGCCGAACCATGCACACGCTTGCAACACAGTCATTTTATGGACTGTTGATATCAAATTTTCAACATAGTCACTTTAGGACTTCTGCTCATGAACAGTGTCACTGTCATTTTCTCAAATTGTCCCAAAACATGATTTCGCACAGCGACCGTGCTATTCTGCCCTGGACATGTGAAAACATATTTCGGGCAGGATATGTAAAATGACAGCTGTACTATTCATCAGGAGGTGTGGAAAAATGCCAATTTTGAAAATCTGGAATGAAAATATTACAAATTCATAATGTTATGAGCGTGCGAAGAAAAAAGCGAAATGCACACTAGTAAAACAGCCATTTTGGGGAGTTTTGTCACCAAATTTGCAACATATACAGCCCCTCATGAATAGTGGCACTGCCATGTTGTTACTTAGTCCCGAAAGATGATTCTGCTCAGTGACCACAAAATCATCTTTTGGGACCGAAAAATGTCATGTCAGTGCCATAAATCATGAGGAGGGGTCCCAAAAGCCCCATGTTGAAAATTTTGTGCCAAAATTCCAAAAAATGCCTGAGATATGCATCAAAGTTGGAAAAACCCTATTTATTCCATTATATAGCTTACTGGCAGTTCCTCAGTTCGCAGTCGGCTTTGAAGAGTGCAGACATGGTCCCGGTCCACCAAGATCGTTGCGCCGGACTCCGGTGTTAAGTATGGGGTGGGGGCAGTACGCGGTGGGTGGGTGCAAGTTGTGCAGGAGGGTAGGGAGACTGCCGAGGGACCGTTTTCTTTTTCACAGGAAAAAAACATTGCGAGATTGTTTTGTTTTCACAGTGGCACGCTGGGGTGGGCTCCCAGCATGCCATCAGAGTCTTTTTGTGGGGGGGTAGCTTTAGCTGACAGGGGATTGGGCACCCCCATCAGAACACAACAAAAGGGGAGTATCTTTATGCTGATGGGGATTGGGCACCCCTGTCGGCACACAAGGAAAGTGGGAGGGGCAAGAGCCGAGGGGGATTGGGCACCCCTTCGGCATATAACAAATGGGGGGGTTCTTTATGTTGATGGGGAGTGGGATCCCCCATCGGCACATACATCAGGGGTAGGGTAAGCTGACAGGGGGATTGGGCACCCCGTAGTCGGCAGTTTGGCGGTCAGTGTGCCACCATGTTTCTGTTGCCAGGGAAGCACGTCAGGAGGTCCTTTGCATGTGATGAGCTTTGCTTGCATTGCAGCGGACCTTTCCTTAGATGTGCTCAACACATTATGTATGCATGGTGTGGCGCCAGCATGCAGGCTGATTAGGGAATGAGGAACGCACCTACTGATGCATGTCCTGCATTCGCCCAACAGTGACCACGCCTCCAAATCTGCACTACCACAAGATGTTGGCTGCACAAGCACGCCAACATACAAATGGGCCATAATAAAGGAGGGACTGATGTAGGCCACTAGTGAGTATGCCAAAATCAAAAGTATCCAAGGTCAAAAAGCCCAGCTGGTTTGGAAAGAAAGTGGCAAATGCAATAAGGGAAAATAATGCAGCCACCCCAAAGTACAAACATATTCAGAATGCAGAGGATAGGGCAGTCTATAATGCAAAATCAAGGTGGCGAGTAGAGTAGTTAGAAAAGTAAAGGCTGCAAGGAAGTATGGTGGGCACAGGGAGTAAAATCATGTGAGAATGCCTTCTTCTAATATGTAAAGGAGAAGAAGGATTTTTTTTTGGTAGACTTTATTTTTGCTCCTACCTTGACAGGGCATCTCTCAGGAACCACACTCGGCTACTGGTGCACCTAACTACCCGCCTGAACCATTTTTTCCCGACAACATTATTGGTGCAGGATTCTGACTCTCCTGCCTCCTTTGAGAGGCCCAAAATCCCCTAGGGTGAAGTCAGGATAGATGCCAACATTGGGCAAGTGGGCCCAGGCTACTGGAGGTTCCATCACCTCCCTGAAGGTAGGGAGTTTTTCCTTCTTTTTACCCCCAAAACCCCACCCCCCCGGAGCTCGGACATGCAATGACACCTTTGAGCGTCTGCTGCAGATCCACCCCGCTACTAAGTGCCGAGACATGCGCACACCCCACCTGCTTTCCACCATGGGTCACTGTTGCACCAGGCAGTCCCTGGATCCCTCCCCCAAAGAGAGGAGAGCAGACTATGGATGCTCAATCCTCTCTCTCTCTCCTGCTGACCCCCAGTACTTCAGGCTCATTCCCGAACCCAGGTTGCCGGCATGGCACAAGGTGTGACGTCAGGCACCTCAACCCTCAGTGCCACCAGGCCAGAGAGAACAAGGATGTTAACGGTGAGATTCTCGGGTTAAAAAAAGAGGGAGGGTGGCCCAAAGAAATGGAAGAGAAAGTGGTGCTTAACAAGTACTTCCAGTCTGTTTTCACAAGAGAGAAAAAGAAGGACCAGTGCCACAAGGGAGCAGCAGGTTGTGGTGGGGGAAGGGGGAATTCACTGGCAGTGTAATAGAGGTGGACAGTGTGCACAAGGACCTAAAGGTTCTGAAGGTGGATGAAGGTGGTAAAATCCCCAGGCCAGACGGAATGCACCTGAGGCTCCTAACAGAACTGGCGGAGGTGCTGGAAGATCCACTGGCAGACCTGTTTAATACCTCTCTGGAGTCTGGGAGTGTGTCTTAGGACTGCAGAGCTGCACATGTGGTGCCTCTTCATGAAAGCCATCCAAGGAATGAACCAGGAAATTACAGGCCATTCAGTCTGACTTCAGTAGAAGGGGAACTGATGGAGACTGTTCTGAAGGAAAGACTGGTGGGCTTTCTCAAGGAAAATGGGCTACATGATGAGATGCAGCATGGGTTTATGTTGAGGAGGCCCTGCCAGACAAATCTGATTGACGTTTTTGATTGGATGACCAAGACAGTGGACAAGGGCTACAGTAAGTGGTCGATGTCCAGTATCTAGACTTCAGCAAGGCCTTTGACTCTGTACCCCATAGGTGTTACACGAGGTCCCTGTACCCTAATTGGTACCCCCAGAGGTACACCGCAGACAGCTAGCATTTAGGTATGTGTTATACTAACATATAGGGCTAAGGACATATACTGTATAAGAGTAGATGTCAGAATATGTATGCATATTATTGCTATACACTTTAATTTCCAATATACACATGTATTTCTTGTTTATAAGATGTTATGACATTTGTGTCATTGTAATGATTATGATATATGTCAGCATTGCCATCTTCTGATGATTTGTATTACTACACAGCTATGTACAAACTGTACCTCTTTGTTTCCACAAAGTGATGACTATAATAAAATTGTATAATGTTATCTTGGACTGAGGAGCCACCTCTACCTTAGCCAATAGGGCTCATCTCTGTAACTAAAAATGTTTCTGTCTTACAGTAACCATGGTAATTATCTTAGGTATATAATATAAGACATTACATCTTCTACCTCGGAGACCCCAGGAGACATGGAGATTCCTCGAGGTATAGGGAACGTTTAGCATTGGCTCCCAGTTCCTATTGGAAAGAACTGCTTAGGGCAACTGTGATTTTCCTTTTCGTAGTAATAAACAAGCTTTATTATTCTTATGCAACGTGTCTGTGATTCATTGCATGCTCATTATTGCCAAGAACCTGAAAGTGAAGTTTAGACCTCCTGACATAGGAGACTGGTCAGGAAGCTAGAGGATTGGGGGGAGGGGCAAATTCAGTAGATGGGTCACAAACTGGCTAAAGAACAGAAGCCAAAAGTTGACCAGGAGGAATTCTCAGAAGCTAGTCTGGTGACTAGTGTAGTCCCACAGGGGTCAGTGCTCGGTCTAGTTGTGTTTAACCTCTTCATCAGTGACATAGTGGATGGGATCAAATATAAAATCTGCCTGTTTGCAGATGATACAAAGCTCTGTGGGAGGGTGGGCATGGAGTGGGGAGACAGGAACTAAGGGAAAACCTGGCTAGGCTAGAAAAACGGTCTGGTATTTGACAACTGGTGTTTAATGCTAACAATGCAAAGTTATGCACTTAGGAGCAAAGAAACCAGAGACCTAATACTGGTTGGGTGGTGTGTGGGTCACTGCATCTGTGGATGTATTGGACCTGGGAGCTACCATAAAGAGTGGCCTTGAGCACTTAGAACACTGCAGGAGAGCAGCAGCAAAAGCAGACCAGATGTTGGGTGCAGAGCCAGGGGCATTACCAGCAAGAAGGCAGAGATGGTACTACCACTGTACAAGTCACTGGTAAGACTGTGCCTAGAGTACAGAGTACAGTATTGGTGCTCTTATGTTAAGAAGGATGTCAGCTTGCTGGAGACAGTCAAGAAAAGGGCGACTAAGATGATCCAGGGCCAGCAGGACAACAACTATGATGAGAGGGCTGAGGGGGTTCAACATGTATTCCCTTGAAGAAAGAAGGGGGGATATGATTGAGACCTTCAAATACCTTAAAGGTATTAATAGGGTGAAAATGAAGGGCCTCTTCGGTCTTAGTGGATACAAGTCCATTAGGGAACATAACCTAAATCTGGTAGTTGGAAGATTCGAGAGAGAGAGAGAGAGATGAGGAGGCACTTTTTCACCAAAAGAGTGATGGCCAAGTGGAACGAGCTGCCAGAGGAGGTTTTCTGTCCTAAGACAATGGATAGCTTCAAGAGAGGATGAGACAGAATGAAAGAGAAAGTTGCTGGGAGGGGGGAGGGGGAAGGGAAAACTGAGGGAGATTGTGGGGATTGTGGGGATAGGTCCCACTGTAGATACAGAAGGAACATGCACATTTGAGCAGACGACAGACCGTAAGGCCTTTATCTGCTGGCATATCCATATCTATATGTACATTTAGATCTAGTTCATCTGAAAACTACTTGGTACAATGATTTCAATAATTTTATATTTTATTTGTCATGCAGGTCATACACATTTAGACTACTCGGTGTTTCTCAACAATTCTCACTGCTTCGACGAAAATAGTGTAGACCTATTTTACAACATTTTACATAAATAAAAAGTATATTGTATGTATTACATACATTATAACCCATTATTATAGTGGCACGGTTAAACCACCATGGTTAGGATTGAGCAAGGGTTTCTATGTTAAACCTCAAACTTTGCACTTTAATAGTCTCACAACCATAACCATTCAATGAATTTGCATGAACCTTTCCATGCATAGCCTTGAGGGGTAGATCTCTTGACATGCCAAGTTTCATTCATAGAAACATAGACATTGTTGGCAGATAAGGACTGCAAGGCTCATCTAGTCTTCCCAAAAGCCCTACTCTAAAAAGCCCAACATTAGTTTGTAACCTTGACCCTAACTGGTTCATGGCTTTTCACCCCTCCTTTCCACCTCTAAGGATCCCCGATGCCTGTTCCCTGGTGTGTTTAAAACCCTCCACTGTGCTCGCTCCCACCACCTCCTGTGGCAGCCTGTTCCATATGTCCACCACCCACTCAGAGAAAGAAAAACTTCCTCACGTTTCCCCTTAACCTGCCACCTTCCAATTTCATATCATGCCCCCTCATTCTTGTTTAACTCATATATTGGAAGAGGTCTCCCCTTTACACCTTATTTATACCCTTAAGGTACTTGAATGTTTCTGTCATGTCCCTCCAATCCCTCCTCTCCTCCAGCAAATACATATTGAGGTCCTTTAGTCTCTTTTCATGTGTTTTATGGTGCAGGCTCTGTACCATCTTAGCCACTCTCCTCTGGACCACCTCCAGCCTGCTAATGTCCTTACGAAGATGTGGCCTCCAGAATTGCATGCAGTACTCTAGGTGAGGTCTTACCAGCATTTTATACAATGGCATAACTACCTCCTGCCTTCTGCTTGTGATAGGATGCCTATGCACCCCAGCATGCCACTGGCCCTTCCTGCCACCTTTGTACGCTGCTTTGACATTTTTAGGTCATCAGAAATTATAGCCCCCAGGTCCCTTTCTTCCTTGGTTATCATCAGCAGTTCCACCCCATCCTATAGCTCTCCTCAGGGTTACCTCTTCCCAGGTGCATTATTTTGCAGACTGCATAGACAGAGCTGCACTAGGGCATGGGGTGCTCTGTGACTCAATAGTACTAAAATTGTGAACTCCAGTCACGGTACTCACAAAGCATCTCCTAATAATAGGCCTGAGGCAGGAAATCTGTGCTAATTGCTTCAGTCTTTACTCAAGCAGTAGCAGCAATATCATACAAAAGCATTACAGACACAGCAAACTCTTCTCAGGTTTCACCCAGTCATGGGCTTTCTCAAAGATAATACCACCTGGTGTCTGTACTCTTAAAACAGCAGACAAAAATGACTTTCTGTGATCACATGGTAAATACTTAAAGTGCAAGTGCATATGCACTTTAAGTAGCTACCATGTGATCACAGAAACTCCACAACTGGGTGAAATGTGAGAAGAGTTTGCTGTGTCTGTAATGCTTTTGTATGATGTTTGTGAATATCATGACTGGAGTTCACAATTTTGCATTATTTTGCACTTCTTGGAATTCATCCTAAGTTGCCACAACTCTTCACACTTCTCCATGTCCCTCCTCATCCTCTGCATTCTGTCTGGAGTATCCACCCTGTTGCAGATCTTGGTGCCATCTGAAAACAGACATAGTTTTACTTCCAGCTCTACTGCAATGTCACTAATGAAGACATTAAACAGGACTGGCCCAAGGACTGATCCATGAGGTACCCCAGTGGTCACCCCCTCTCCCCAGATTGGATCCCATTTACCACCACCTTCTGCATCCTGTCTGTTAGCCAGTTCCTAACCTAGTTTACTACCTTGTGCCACATTCTCAGACTTCCTAGACATAATCAGCTTTTTATGTGTGATGGTGTCGAATGCTTTGCTGAAATTGAGGTAGGCGACATCTACCGCTACCCCTAATTTACTTCTCTTGTCACCCAGTCAAAAAAATCAGATTCACACAACCTTCCTGCTGTGAATCCATGTTGTCTCAGATCCTGGGCACTTCTGGATTCCAAGTGTGCCACTATTCTTTCTTTAAGCAGTGCCTCCATGATCTTACCCACTACTGAGGTGAGGCTGACCGGCCTGTAGTTCCCTGCCTCCTCCCTACTACCACGTTTGTGTAGAGGAACTACATGTGCCCTCTTCCAGTCCTCTGGAGCCACTCCTGTGCTGAGTGACTCCATGAACATGGCTGCCAGAGGCTCTGCTAGCTCTCTTTGCAGCTCCTTTAATATCCTTGGATGCATACCATCTGGTCCCATTGATTTGTCCGCCTTCAGTTTTGTGAGCTCCTCCAGGACTCTCTCAACTGTGAATGAACTTGTGTCTACCTCCCCCCATTCCTGTCTGTTACCCAGCTGTGGTACCTGACCCTCCCTCTCTTTGGTGAATACTGAAAAGAAGTACTTGCTCAGTATTTCCACCTTTTCCTTGTCTCCCTCCTTGCACTCTCCTGTATTGCTTTTGAGCCTCACAATCCCCCTTCCCCTGCCTTCCTTCTTTTACTGATATACCTATAGAATGTCTTGTCCCCTTTCTTTACTGTCTGTGCTACTCTTTCTTCAGTCTGCTCCTTTGCTCTTCTTACAGCTTTTCCTGCCTCCCTTAGATTCCTTAGGTACACCTCCCTGTCTTCCTCACTTTGTGCCTCCTTATATTTCCTGAAACCCACCCTTTTGGCCCTTACCTTGTCTGCCAGCTCTCTCGAGAACTAAAGTGGCTTCCTCCTTCTCTTGCTCTTGTTTACCTCCCTGATGCATTGGCTCATCACCTCCTCTATGGCTTCATTTAGGTGTTTCCACTGCTCCTCAACTCCGCCTCCTATTTCCCTTTTCACCATGCCTCTTTGATACAACTCCCCATTTTAGCAAAATCCACTCTCCTAAAATCTAAGACCTTTGTGTGTGATTAGACCATGTCTGTGTTCATTCTGGTCTGATGTGCATATTCTTAGATGGGTACAGGAAAAAATTGAAAATCTTTTTTTTTTTTTTTTGCTGTTTTTTTGGTCATTGCCCAGCACCCAGCCAGTTTGGAATTTTGGTCTGACATTTTCAGGGTAGAAGTGGCTTGACCCTCAGTGGTGACTTTCACTGGTTTGGGGAAGAAATATGATTATGTTCCAAAATCATTAAACTTGTGAAATTTCGGTTCTGGGCATGCTCAGTACAGTCTTTTGGAAAGCTGCTTTGAATGAAAAAAGAGTTTGATCCATACAGAAAAGGGTAGGTTTTCATATAGGGGTAATCCTATACCATGAGAAAATATTTCTTTTTTATATGGCAGCCATCGTGTTTCCATTTAAAAAAAAAAAAATTTCAAAACCCTCAAAAATGACTTCCTGCACACACACCAGCACAAGTATTGTGCTAATTGGGACCCTGTTAGATGGATTCTGCACTTATGTTGTGGAGAACATGACCCAGAAATGTGTTTTTTATACATTTAAAAATCCTTTTTTGTGAGCCAATTTAATTTTTTCATATGGCAATACAAAAACTGAATTGGTCCATACAGAAAAGAATTCCTTCATACAAAGCAAAGAATGTGTTCTCATTAAAACCACTCAGCATTACTTCTACTGCCTGTTTCTTTTCTTTTTTTTTTTGCACACCTTTTTGCTAGCTGTTCTGATGGTTTCAGGTGCTGCATTTCTCAGTGCCTTGCAGTTTTGCCTCACTGCAGGCTGCATGGATGCCTCTATTAGGTGGAGCAGTCTTCACGTTGCAGCTTTGTTTTGGGCATCTACCCATAGTTGTTATGGGTGGCTGTTTTTGACTTTTGTGGGTTTTTCTACTCGTGTTCTTACATTTTGAACTTCAGCGATTCATATTATACTTTGCCTTCTTCGACCCATTTACTTCTGCATTCTGCCTGTGCTGCCACATTATCACCAGACTCCAGTGAGCATTTCTTGCCAGCTACTTACCTTTTTTTCACAATATGAGCAGTGAGGAATCAGAGATGGAGACTATCTCAACTTCTTGCAGCAGCATGTAACAGAAATACAGAGAAGAGATGAGTATGGCTTATATTGGACAGCTGACTTACTGGAGCAATGAAAGAAGGCTGGATACATTTTACCAGAAGATTTCCAAGTCACTCTTGAACTTTCTGATAACTGTGAATACTTTTTCAATAAGCCAGAGAGGCTGAAAATAGTGTAGACTCATTTCTATTATACTAAAGTATTTCAAATCTAAAGAACTACAAGGAAACTAAATTAATCCCCAGAGGTTTAAATATTTATAAGGGGCAACTGGAGAGTTTGATAAGGACTGCTACCACCCGAGGTGGGAAACAACCCTGAATATATGCTCCTTTACATTGACTGATATTTTATTTGATCAGGATGCAGAGAGATACTTACAAAGATACTTAACCTGATATTGAAGCTACAGAAAATGAACTGGTGCAGTTCGAACAATCAGATGATTTTGAAGATCTCAGTTGGAGACTTCAGATAAAACTGTGATACATGAAAAACAAGTGATCAGTCACAAACAAAATAAATATACCCAAGACACAAGTGAGTACAAAACAAATCGGGTACACCAGTGGGACAAACCCCATTGAATCCAGCCTTGGGTTGATCTTGAAGTAGGAGATCTAGATCTTGTAGGAACAATAGAAAGCCT
Source organism: Neoceratodus forsteri (assembly GCA_016271365.2). Classification (NCBI taxonomy): domain Eukaryota; kingdom Metazoa; phylum Chordata; order Ceratodontiformes; family Ceratodontidae; genus Neoceratodus; species Neoceratodus forsteri. The sequence goes on from CM057450.1 coordinate 1,639,241,493, forward strand.
GGATCATCTACATTTAACCAAAATCATACAACAGATGGTTCAAATAATTGTTTTTAGTGCAAGAGACACCAGAGCAGACACAGGAAGAAGCTGATCATACTGGGGCCAAACCCAAAAATGCCAGGGGCAAATGCAGATGTGGCTGTAGAGGGGGCCAAAACAAGCACTAGAAAACAGCATTCATCTGCCCCATTGAAGCAAAAAATCTACTGGATAAAGACAAATCTTAAACATATCTGATATTGAAATAATGCAGATTCAAATGTCTGTGCAGTCTCGATGCCTGTTATGAGTCCCTAAGGCCTGTGTTGATACCTTTCTGTTCCACTAGATCTTGAGAAGATGTTTAGAAAAATGTGTCTTAAAAACTATTTTGCACAAAATCAAAGAATGGAGATGCTTGCAATTGCTAGACTACAGTGAGCACATACTCTGGACCCAGACTCAGCACCTACTTCTATTGTGACTGATGCACATCCTTTAGAGCTAGAATCTGCTAACATTGCACAGTCCTCTCTGGATACAAGCATTGAATTTCATCTATTACCTAGTAGCTGGGACTGCAAGTGGGCCTTGGAGAAATTTGAAAATGTGGATTCCAGTACCAATTGGAATCAGAGTGTCTTGAAATAAAATTCCATGTTTTGCCCTCCTAAATTCATATCTACAGCTGTTTTGACTTTTGAAAAACTAGTCCAACAGGAGATAAATCTACGAACATACAAAATTTGCCAGCAGATAAAGGCCTAGAGGTCTATCAAGTCTGCTCAAATGTGCAGCTGGCACCCCTTATTCTGCAGCTGCCCCTCCCTTCCACCCTTCCCCTACATTGACCCTCCTGCTTGTCCTGTCCCATCCCCTTTTGAAGCAGTCCACTGTTCTACTGGATACCACTTCTGCAGGTAATGCATTCCACCCAGCTACTACCCTCTCTGTAATAAAGTATCTCCTCATCTCCCTCCTGTATCTTCCTCCCTCCAGTCTCATATCATGGCCCCCGGTGTCCCTCCCCTCCCTTACTTTGAACAGCCCCTCTGTACCCGTCTTGTTTATTCCTTTCATGTATTTAAAGGTTTCAGTCATGCCCCCCATCCCTCTTCTCCTCCAGCGAGTACATGTTCAATTCCCTCAGCCTCCTCTCATATGATAAGTCCCCCAGCCCCTTGATCATCTTTGTCACCCTGCGCTGCACTCCCTCCAGTAACTTAATGTCCCTCTTCAGATACAGGTGCCAGTACTGCACACAATACTCCAGGTGCAGTCTAACCAATGACCTATACAGTGGCAGAATCACCTCCTCGAGGATATACCCCTTGCAATGCAACCCAGCATTTTGTTGGCCTTAGCAGCTGCCTTCCTACATTGTGCCGAGTTGTTCATTGACCCTGTAATGAGCTCCTCCCCAATCCTTCTCCTCCTCTGTCTGGGCTAGCTGCACTCCCCCCAGCTGGTAACTCCTCCTTGGTGTCTTCACCCCAAAATGCAGTGCCTTGCACTTTTTGGCATTAAACCCCAGCTGCCAGGAGTCTGACCAGGTTTCAAGCTTTGCCAGATCATCCTGCAACCCTTGCCATCCCCCTAGGTCATCCACCACCACTCCTACCTTGGTATCATCAGCAAACAGACTGATCTTGCTCTTGATGTCCAATTATATGTCTGCAATGAATATCCCAAACAACACTGGTCCCAACACTGAGCCCTGTGGAACACTGCTCGTCACTACCCTTGGGTGTGAGCACTCCCCACCAACCACCATCCTCTGTTGCCTTTCCTGAAGCCAGTTACCTACCCTTCTCACTAGCTTTGCACCTGCCCCTGTGCCTTCTAATTTATTTCCCAGCCGTCCATGTGGCACCAACTAGAATGCCTTACTGAAGTCCAGATACAGGACATCCACTGCATGGCCCCTGTCCAGTTGCCTAGTTACCCAGTCATTGAACTCCACCAGGTTGGTTTGGCAGGATCTGCCACATATGAAGCCATGCTGTCTGCTGTCCTGTAGACCTTTGGCCTCTAGAAGGGCCACCAGCCTCTCCTTCAGGATAGTCTCCATTAGCTTACCCACAATGGATGTGAGGCTCACCGGTCTGTAGATCCTTGGTTCATCCTTGGGCCCACTCTTGTGGATGGACACCACATGAGCCATCCTCCAGTCCTGAGGTACACACCCCAAGTGTTAGTGAGGCATTAAATACGTCTGCCAAAGGTCCCGCAAGGACCTCTGCCAGCTCCTTCAGTACCCTGGTGTGGATGCCATCTGGGCCTGGTGCCTTGTCCACCCCCAGTGCCTTCAAGCCCTCCCGAACTCTGCCCTCCTTGATTTCCCCATCTGTCACCCCCTTCCCCCTGTTTCTGCCATTTCTCCCTGCTTGGTTGTCACCCTCACTTCTCCTTAGTAAATACCGAGCAGAAGTAATCGTTTAGTCCTTCTGCCTTATCGCACCCTGCTTCCACCCAACCCCCCTCCTTCCTAATCCTTACTATTTGGTCCTTACAGCTCCTTTTCTCCCTGATGTACCTAAAGATGTCCTTCTCTCCCTTCTTAATGCTTTGTGCCAGCCTGAGCTCTGTACATGCCTTGGCTCCCCTTACTGCCCAAGTCACCTTCTTCGATTCCGTCAAGTACTCCTCCCTTTCCTCCCCCCTCCCTGTTTTCTTGTACCTTCTAAAGGCAGCTCTTTTCCTCCTTACCTTTTCCATGACCTCCTTGCTCAACCAGCTTGGTTTCTTATCCCTTGCCTTCTTGCTCTGGGCCTTGCAGCAGGTTTTGGTTGCCTCCATTATCCCCAGCTTTATGAGCTCCCACCTCTGGTTAGTGTCCATACTAGGTTGAATTATGGCCAGGTACCCTTTTACCACTTCCCCCATCCTCCCAAAGTTGGCCCTCCTTAAGTCCAGCACTCTTGTGCCAGATTCCATTCCTTCCTTGCCCATATCCAGTGTGAGCCATACTGAGTGGTGGTCACTCCCTGACAGCGGTTTTTCCACTGTAACTTCTCTCACAAAGTCCCCATGTGCCAGAACAAGGTCAAGGGTATTCCCTAACCTGGTTGCTTCACTGACCATTTGCAGCAGGAAGCTGTCCTGGAAGGCATCCAGCAGTACCTGCTCCCTTCTGTTCCTGGTTGTTGGGGTACTCCAGTCCACTTCTGGCATGTTGAAGTCCCCCACAATCACCACACTACCCTTCTCACAGGTCCTCCTGATCTGTCCCGCTAGTTCCCTGTCTAACTCCTCCATCTGAGACTGCAGCCTGTACACCACTCCCATTCTAAGAATCCTATTCTTGGAATCCTGGATTTGCATCCAAAGTGACTCCGTACTACCCTCCTCCCCTTCCTCCGTTACACACTTCAATCTTTCCTTCACATATAGTGCCACCCCCTCCTTTCCCAATCACCCTGTCCCTGCAAAATAACCTGTACCCTGGTACAGACAGGTCCCAGTCATTGTATTGGGTGGCCCATGTTTCTGTGATGGCTGCAATGTCCACCTCTCCCTCTGCCATAAGCACCTGTAACTCTCCAGTTTTCCTCTCAAGGCTCCTAGCATTAAGGGTAACCACCTTCCACCCCCCCATCCTACCCTCGTTTCCTAGCATCTCCAATAGTACTTGCCATGTGTCCTTTGTCACTGTTATGGGGGGTAAGCTCATATGGTTTCCCAACCTGTGGTCTCTGCATGTTTCTTGCCCACTTGCCACCCGCCGCTCCTAGTTTAAATTCCCAACTTCCTCTATGTACTCCTCCATCCTCTGTTTCAACACTTTATTTCCCTCCTTACTCAAGTGTAGTCTGTCCTTGTCATAGAGACTACAGTCCTCCCAGGTCCCTCACCTACCCTTTAGCATAACACCAGGTTCTTAGCCATCCGTTAAATTCATCTATTCTCAGCTTTCGTGTTGTGCTTGCGTTGGGAACTGGAAGCATCTCTGAAAAAGTTACTGATCTTCCTGCCCCCTCACATAATTGTCCTAGTTCCACAAATCTCCTCTGGACTATATCTACTGTCATGTCAGCCAGATTGTTCATCCCAAGATGTGTAATTAAATGAGGATTGTCCCTACCCCTTCTAGCATATTTCAAAACAGATTGTCCCACCCTTTCTGCTTTCATTCTTGGCATGGCCTCCACCCAAATGCGACTATGTCTCTCCCCCCCTTGCTACCCCACATGACTCCTCTTAGTTTTGAGTCCCCCAGCACTAAGATTCTACCCCCTTACTCCCTGCTTGCTTCCATTCATCTCCATCTCTCTTTTCCAGCTCCTCTTCTTCCTTCTGCACATTATTTCCCCCTTTTGCCCCTGTTGCAATTCTCCCAGCAGAACTTCCCCCTGCACCGGTTTGATCCAGGCATTTATCAGTTACTCCTCCAATTGCATAATTTCCCTCCTCCTTCTTCTTCCCCTCTAGCAGTGCAAAACTATTTTCTGAAGACCCTTCACAAATGCCCACTCCATTTCTCTTCATAGTGACCTGTTCTCTCCTTTCCACTACATGACTTTTGCCACTTCTTCTCCCCTCACAAGTCCCTATCTCCTCCTTGCATTTGTCTTTTGTCTCCTGATCTGGTTTCCCTGGCAATCGTTCTTCCTGGCCTGGGCCCCTTTGTCTCTGCTTCCCTTCTTCTGACCCTCTCCTCACCACTGTTGGCTCAAATCACCCTCCAGTATTGGGCTAAACCCACCCCCAGTCTGCCTTGCATGTCTTAGTTCCTCCTGCAGACCCTTGATCTCCTTTCTAAGTTTCTCTACATGGTTGCACACTAAACATCCCCCCACACTCCAGGCAATGCTTAGAAAGATTGGTGCACCACAGTTGTTGCAACCTACCACCCTACCCATTGCTGTCGTTGCCCACCAGTGACCTCCCACCCTTCCAGGTGAAAGATACCAAACACTCCCCCAAGTCGCCCCTCTCTCCCCTCTATCAGTGCAAAACATTATTTTCTTAATTTCCCTTACCCTCTATGTTGTACATGTTTAGATAGATTGAATAACTGCTTTTTACTTTCCTATCCTTCCTATCCACACCCAAAAAGAGACTTTAAGTAACTACTGCACAACCTTCTTCCAATTCCTACTCCTCCTTTCCACAATGCAAATAGCAATGCAAAGAAGTAACAATGAAAGCTCCTTGATTTGCAGTTACTTCCCTTCCACTGAGATAGCAGTAACCTCTTCAGTCGCTGCTGTTCCATTCCTGGATATCTGCTTCTGCTATGATAGGTGCATGTCCTTTGCCCATTTGAGGAAGTGATGTCAGAACCCCTGGTATAAAGGAAATCATGGACCTGGGGTGGGTGGGGTGAGGAGCTGGGAGGGTGGGACCAGCCCAAGTCTTCCAGAAACAATCAGGTAGCTGAGGCCCCTGCTCAGACCATTAGCACCCTTCCCCCACTATACACTAAACTTTGCAGCTAGTGAAGCCAGCAAAAAGGAATCACAATTCTACTCAAAGCCCCCAAAATAGGTTTGCTACCAAAAGAAACAAATCTAATATTGTATGAAGACTTTATTGGTACCTATCGCAACTTAAGCCCTGAAGAACTGTCAACATTGAAGGAATTATTGATTATGGACATGATCACCATAAAACAAGCTTATAAAGGAGGACAAAATGCATTAATGAATAGATCTGCTGAATTACAAGAAGAATTGTCAAAATTAATTGACGCTAATCATTAGTGTCTCCTAGACAGTGATCCAACTTCCACTTATCAGAAGAAACATAATGAACTTTTACAAGATTACCAGTGTAATGGGACTCCCTCTGAACAGGAATTTGAGTACCTGTCTCAGGATTTTCCAATTCTCTCTACATTCCATACTTTACCCAAAGTACATAAATATCCTCAGAAACTACCTGGTCATCCCACATTTTCAAGTACAGACTCCTTTTTGGAGAACCTATACAAATTTGTTGATTTTTTTTTTTGCAAACTATGGTTGTTAAATTGCTTTTTTATTTGATGGACCTGTGGTGTTTCCTGAGGTGGTGGAACATCTTAAAATTAATGCTAGCTATTTGTGGCTTACTACTGATGTGATGTCACTGTACACCAACTTTAGACATCACTTGGGTACTTCATGCAGTACAGTTTCTCATTGCCTTTTATGAAACTGTTCACATCATCGACCCTGATTTTATTATTGAAGACCTGGAGTTTGACCCTTCACAGTAAGGTTTTTAATTTTAATTTGAAATTCTATATTTAGATTTGTGGTACTGTGATGGGGTCAGCAATGGCACCCTCATAAGCCAACCTTTTTCCTGGGTTGGTGGGAGGAGGGAGGAGGTGGCCATCTTCAACCCCCAGAACTAATAGGTTCTATGATAGGATCAAATACTAGGGCAGGTACATAGAGTATATTATGTGTATCTGGCAGGGTAGCGTCTCATAAGCCAGTGAGTTTGTAGCCAGCCTTAACCATGACTGGAACTTACACTTTTTGCACCAATTGACTCTAACTCAGTGACATTTCTTGACCTTCAGCTCAGTGTTTCTCTGATGGATCTATTGTTACTGAGAGCTTTAGGAAACCAGTTGCAGGGAATACTCTTCTCAGATCTGATAGTTGTCATCCCCCTCATCTCCTGAGTGGTACCTCTAAATGACGATTCTTTAGGTCTGCAGTTTACTTTTAATGCTAAATACTTCAATCATCTTTAATAATGGATTGTCTGATGCCGCTTCTGTGCACCCTATCAATATAATCCTTAATACTGACCTTCTCGTTATATTCACCAACCTGCGAATATGGCAATATGATAATGCCATCACTTAAAGCAAGTTGCCCCAACTCAACATCTGCTTCTGCACTCCCCGTATTTGACTTTCTGCTCCAACATCTAGGCCTATTACCACACATATCCGATACTAGTGATACCCCCCCCAACCCCAGTCATCAATCTGCTCCTATTATCTAGTAACCATACCAGGCATTGCAAGACATGCAGAACCTACTCGCAAGCTCTAAAAAACCTTAAGCTGCATGTAGTCAGACTGGCCTAGCTGTTCCTGCTCCTGTCAGGCAACATCAGCCCAAATCCTGGCCCAAGAACAGAGGGTGCACACACACCAGTGAAGCAAGGCTTAATCTCTGTTGCCTCTAGAAACATCTGTAGCCTGCTGTCAAAATTTGACTCACTACAGGCTTGGGTAGCTCAGCATCAGCCCAACATACTCTCAGTAGGTGAGACTTGTCTCACTCCAAGGACCACTGACTCAGAAATCCAACTAAATGGGTATACCTCTTTTAGATTAGACAGAGTAGGAAAGCGGGGAGGGGACTGCATCTTCTACATTAAGGACTTCTTGCAAGGACAGCTACTCCTGCCTATACCAACTGGGAACAGCGTCCAGATGCTACCCATTAAAATCTTACTCTGGGGCCTATGGAAGGATATAACGCTAGTCTCTGTGTACATCCCATCAAAGGAGCAGGCAGATGACTTCACAATGCTCCATGACTACCTCTCCTGCCTCCACCTCAACTCTGAGGTACTAGTACTGGGCGACTTTACTGTAAACTGGCTGTCCCCAGAAGTGGCATCACACAAAGATGCCTTAGAAGCAATTAACATGCACCAATTAGTCAAGTTCTTGACATGCACCAGCTACTGTACTAGCTCCAGCACCCTACTTACCTGGATTATAACTAACCACCCTGAACATATTACCAGTACAGCTGTCCTCCCAGACTCCATAAGTGACCACTCCCCCAACCTCTGTACCCGGACAAATAAAAAGCCCAGACTCCCTGCCAAAGTGATTACCACATGATACTTAGAAAAGGACAATTGGAACCCCGACTGAATACTTAAAACAGCTAACTTGGTCTACAGTCTATTCAGCAACTAACGTCAATGCTGCATTAGACTGCTTCATCAAAACATTTAACGCTGCCTGTGATCTCTTTGCCCCAACCACTAGTAAAAAGGTAAAGGGCTCACACAAATCCTGGGCTACTTCCCCCCCCTTATAGCCCAGTTACAAGAAAGGGCTAATCTATGGTACAGGGCAAGACGCTCTGTCTCCCTAGCTGACCTACAAAATTATAAGGCTGCCCATAATAAGTGTACCAAGGCCATCTGGCTAACAAAATCAAGCAATTTCAAGTCCAAACTGGACAACTCCTGTGGAGATAGCCATCATTTCTGGTCCAATATAAAGACCTTAACTGGAAAACCAATTAAAACAACACCCACGATGATGAACCTGAATAGCATGGCAACCCAAGACCCTGCTACCATTGCCAATATGTTCAATATGGCATTCACCAATCTAAGCAGTGTACTCCCCGACTGCCTTAATCCTATCAATGGGGTACAAGAAAGTCCTTCAGGTGTCTAACCCATTAACCCAACTCCCCAGTTCTACCTTAAAACTGTTTCTAGATTCAAGGCAAAAAAATACATGCAGCAAGTACTAGGCAAAACCAGACATAGCAGTGATAGCCTTGACCTGAAGCTAATCTCCCTCACCCTAGAAGTTATCCTGGGCCCTCTCACTAGAATATTAAATCTTTCCCTCACAAGTGGGCAATTCCCAAAACTCTGGAAAGCCGCGGTCGTCACCCCAGTCCATAAAAGTGGTGACAGGACGATACACAGTAATTACCTGGCCTATCTCCATACTACCACCCACCTCTAAAGCCCTAGAGCACATCATGTATGATGAGCTAGTCGACCATCTGGAAAAATATCAATTGCAAAGCAAAGAGCAGCATAGCTTTAGGAAACTGCGTAGCATTATTATGGCACTGGTAGAGTTCACAGGGCAGTTACATGATTCCCTTGATCAGGGGCACTTAGTGAGGGCTACTTTAATTGACCTCATTAAGGCCTTTGATACAGTCAACCATGAATTCCTTCTTACTAGTCTAGTTGACTCAACCATGTCCTAGACCTCGCTATGTTGGTTTCGTAGTTATCTTTCTGGTCAGGAGCAACAGGTAAAAATCAGCAGCACACACTCCAACAGCTTATATGTCAACACAGGAGTACCCCAAGGATCCATTCTGGGCCCTCCATTGTTCAGTCTTTATTTGAACAAACTCCCTCAAGTCTATCAAGATGGCATTCTCCTCTATGCTGATGATGCTGTTCTATTTACTAGTTATCCGGACCTCAAAACCTTGGAACATCATATGCAACGTAACTTCAAGCTCATCAAAGACTAGTTCATCAATTCACGGTTGCTACTAAACTACAAGAAAACTAAAACCATGCTGTTTGCATCCTCTCATAGCAGATATAAATCACCCACACTAGTCATTCATAATAAATATAATGAAAAACTTGAGATGGTCCACACGTTCAAATATCTAGGAACTACATTGGACAGCTGTCTGACATACTCACACCCATCTGCACAACCTACCCCGTCCTTTTTACTCCAACAACAGTTGTGTACTTCCTAGAGCCTGCTTCTCGTAAACTCATGCACTATAATGGTTCTGTTGCATTATTACTGTTTTGTACATTTATATGTTCTTTTGTATGATTTTGGACATGTATTGTAATTTACCCAATGTTCCACTACTGTTTATTGTACAATACCTTGTGTTCTAACTGTTGCATAATCTTACAATGTTGTATTGTTTGTACTACCCGCATACTATTGTAACTGATCATCCTTCACAACCCTATGTAACCCCTCCCCCCCCAGGTTGCACCGTGAGATGAGCAACTTGTTGTTCAGTGTGCCCTCCTGGTGAAACATTTCAATAAATAAAAATAAATAAAATGAATAAATTAAATAAATAAATTAACAACATAGCGATCAGGTTGCCAAATCAGTCAATAGGAAACTGGGTCTACTATATAGACACAGGCACTGCCTCATAGAGCATGCCCTAAAACTTGCCATTAGCAGCTCTGTCCTCTTAGTAACAGACTACGGTCTCATAGTATATGGTGCTGCCTCTGACACATCCCTAAAGAGGATTTTATTAACACTTAATAAAGCCTGCAGGCCAGTCCTGAGTGCTCCATGCCTTACCCACACCTGCAACTTTTTTTCACTCACGGGTTGGCTAGATCTGGAACACAGAACTTGGTACCAACTCTGTCTCTTGGCCAAAAAGGTTACCGTCGGCCCGGCCCCTCCTGGGGTGCAAACCTTGTTTAGCCCAGCTGCTCCTTCCAGGCTGACTAGAGGGACCCAAAACAGCCCATGTAAGATACCTTTTCACAGAACCTCCCTAGGGCAGTGATCTTTTGGTTTCCTAGCCCGCAGCTGGCTCAGCTCCATTAGACCTACAAACAGAAAGTAAACTAGGACCCTTCAAATCAAAACTCTGTTTTTACACCTGACAAGCCAAATGAAGTGTAGCTGCTCCAAATAATCTATCACAAGATAGTTGCACTCCGGCCCAACATTATTATTGCTCTTATTGCTTAGAATTAGGCACTGATTGCCTCTGTACTTGTTCCCCTCCTGCCTTTCCTCCCCTCTCTTCCCCTTGACACCCTACAGGCCCATCCCCCTTTCTGTAATCCCCCCCCCCCGGCATCCTACCTTTTCCTCCCCACCTTGCTTTCCCCTGCACATAGAAACATAGAAACACAGACTTTGATGGCAGAAAAGGACCGCCTGGCCCACCTAGTCTGCCCTTACCTTTCCCAGTCCCCCCCTCGCCCCTTCCTACCTTCCATGCCCAGTAGCCCTATTACCCCACTCCCCCATCGACAAAGGCAATTAGGTCTCCTGGTTCCCTGCTTTGTTTTCCACCTCAACCTCCAAACCTTTTTCTGGTCCCCCTTTGCACCTCAATTCCTCTTCCTTTTACTAATGATGCTGAAGTTGCAACATGAGCTAATTACTTGTCTCTTGCCTTATAATCATGAATGTGTATTTTGACCATTTGTAATCATTCTGTTTTCCTTACCTGCTGTGATCACTACTGTTCGCTATTGTATGTTCCTTGAAGACATGGAACCTTTGTAAATGAGCTCCTGCTCAAAGATTGTAATCCAAGAATCAAATAAATAAAATAAAAATAAATTGCTCTGTGGAGACTAGTTATCTCTGTCAGGCTGACAAATTATTTGACTGATTTATTGATAGAGGATATGATCCCTGGTTGTTGGAAGAGGCCAGTCAACATGCCCTTTCTTTTTTAACAACTAAGCCACCTGACATCCATCATGATGAGCAGATCAGCTTTATTACTGAGCACAATTCAGCTGGTCCCAGAACTGCAGTTACCCTTAAGAGATTTTGCTTGTTTTACAGGTCAATGTGGATCTGTAAGAGGTGTGTGGGACCCTCCCATGTGATCTATAGAATTGGCTTAAGAATTAAAGATACTGTTGTTAGAAGCCACTTTACTCCACATAACAGTAATTGGAGGTTATAATTGTAATGTCTGCAGACATATGGCTCAAGGTAACTTCTGTACCACCCCTACCAATGGCACCTGGACCAGTATGAAATATGCCAATTCATCGCCTCTTGTATGCCTTTTGTGGTGTATGTCTTATGGTGCAATTGTCACTCTCTGTATATATAAGGAGGACTACTCATCCCCTTAAAGAGAAAATATAAGGAACACATCCTTTCTAATACAAATGGACCTTATGATACCCCAGTCAGGTACCATTGGTACCCATTATGATGCCAAAACATATGCCTTGAAATTCATAGGCATGGATCATATTAGAATAAGTCCTAGATGGGGTAGTAGATGCAGAACCTTATTATAACATGAAAGTAAGCTTACATTTACAATGGGTGCTCTCTACCCCAGTGGTCTAAATGATGCATGGGACATCTTACCCTTTCTGTAATGCTTGCTTTGAATAATTGCTGTATTCATTTGTTGTTTCTTTCCTTAGTTTATACTCTCTTGTTGTTTTTCCTCCACCATTTTCTTTTCTTTTTCTTATCATTTCACCTGTGTTGGTGTCCTTTGTAAGACACTATTCAATTTACAAACTAATACAATGTTTTCTCTTTTTTTTCATTGCCATTTTAGGTTCCATGGAAATCTTCTGAATTTGCAGTGTGTTGCCTTGTACTTTACCATTTATAACTATACTGTTAAATTTAACATCATTTAGAAATAATTTGATAGCCATATATCTACCCTGTGAAATTATTTTGGTAGCCCTAACATCTATTTTGTATTCCGCCTGATTCTTAATATTTAATCCTTTTTATTGTATTTAGTCATATATATTTATCAATATTTATGCACTTTGTCACTGGATTGATCATACTGGCACTTTTGATGTAAATGCAGGGTCCTGTAACTTTAAGATGGATCCTATTTATGTAGGTTTGAGTACGTGAGTCATCCCTCCCCCTGACAAAGAACCCAGAGGTGTTCGAAGCACTGGGATCTATGTCAGTTTCTGTTTGCTGTGTTTGCATTAAAGCCACCCACAGTTACGTGTACCACTCTTTTTTTTTTTTGCAGACTTTCTTGCTTGTTGTTCTGATAGTTTCAGGTGTTGCATTTCTCTGAGTGCCTTGTGGTTTTGCCTCACCTCAAGTATCATACCTGTTTCCAGAAAGCTGTTGAATAAGGCTGCTAGCATCTCCCTGAGTTCATTTAGTGCCTTTGGGTGTATCCCATCTTGTCCCATAGCCTTGTCCACTTTCAAAGCTGTAAGTCTCTTCAGGATTCTTTCCTCAGAATTTGGACTTGGTCCACCTACCCATCTTTGTTCCAGCTGCTCCCTGGTGGTCTGTCCCCTCTCTACTGTGAAGACAGAGTAGAAGTATCTCTTTAGGATGTCTGCTTTATCTTGATCCTTTTCTGTGCAGTCCCATCCCCCCACTGCCTTCCTTATCCTCTCTATCTGTCCCCTTGCCTTGTTCTTCTCACTTACATGAGTGGAGACAGTCTTATCCGCTTTAGCTACTCCATTGGCTGTCCATTCCTAGATGCTGCATTTAATTTCTGGTGGGATCCTGTTTTATCCTTTCTCACAACTGGGTGGACCGCAGCATTAATTTGAGAATATGAGTGACTTGCCTAGGGTCACACAGTGAGATTTCTGATCCAGCAGGATTTGACTCTGTAGTCTCCCAGTTCCCAAGTCACTACTCTAACCATTAAACTGCACTGCCTTTAAAGAGCCACCAATGCCTCCAGAAGAACTTTGAATAACATAATATTTGGACACAAAGCAACTTATATTTCTCATGAGCTCTGCTTTTCTTCTTGCCATTACTTATTACTGAGGTTTTATGCATAAACATAGGATCTTTGTTCCTTAAGGGTTCGTCAGCTCCTATTGATTATTCCCAGCCTGATGTCATAATACTTTGCTTGTGACATTGCAATTATTCCCATGGCAACCAACTGTGATATCACAACAAAGTATTATGATTTCAGGTAGGAATTATGCTGAAGAGGCAGATGAACTCTAAGGGATAAAGATTATGTTTTTGTGGATTCTTCCTCAGTAATAAATATGAGGGAGGAGAAATCTATAGAAGGTAAATTACATACTGTACATGCGTAATTGCTTCTAAGTGAGATTTTCAAAGTTTTTCCAGAGGCATCAGTAGCTCTTTAATATGCAGTGGTGTTCAATAGCTGTTAGATAACTACATTATTCACCCACTTGCATACAATAATGTATAGTAGTACAATACTATATTATTTTTTATAGTGGCATTCATATCAAAATATACTAGATCACTTTCTTTAAAATGCTTACTCTCTTCCTTTCTACAGCTGAGGTGGGGAAGATTCTGTTCCATATTATATTATTATCATTAAACTGCAGTGTCTTCACATACTGTATGTAAGCACTTTGGTTCATATTCTGAACTGTAATGGCTGGGACAATTTTAACAGGCTGAACTTGTGGGCAGTTTGAATGATTAAATACAGAACCAAATTCTACTTTTGAGGCTTAATTTCTGCCTTCAAGAGATTTTCATGTGAAATTTACTGCTGTTTCTCTACAACTAGAGCTTTATGTTATGCCAATTTATGGCAGCTTTCAACTCCCATAAATTATCAATTTGCAAACATTTCCATGTACAAGTTGCATTAACCTTTGATTTACTACCTTGAGGAGAGTGGAACTAAATGAGTTGTCTGCACAGAAATATGAGTTGCCTGTTTATAGCTCAGGGTGAATAACAGTACATTTCATATTTAAACCTGCATGTTTCCCAGATACAGTATCTGGAGAGAAAAACTTTCAACACTGATTTCAAATTGAGAAGCAGTGCCCTGTATTACAAACAGTTCAAGTGATGTGTATAATGTAATTCTCCAGGAATATGTAGAATTGGGAAGTTTGAAAATGAGGAAACTGTGCATTTTCAGAGAATAGATTAGCACTTAAACAAGTTAAAGAGATTCACAAAGTTATTTTAAATGTGATTTGCATCACATGTTGTGGTGCCTTTTTTATCAGATATATCCAGTCCACCTGTCACACAGATAAGGCACCACAACATGTGTTGCAGACCGTTAACTTACTGAATCTCTTTAAAGTACTTGAACTATCCATTTGATATCTAGCTACCAATCTACCTATCTACTATCTATCAATCTATCTATCTACCTATGTATCTATCTATCTCTATTATACAGTACTTGATAGATGGATAGATAGATGGGTGACTGGATGGAGAGAGAGAGAGAGAGAGAGAGAGAATTAATTGCAAAAAAATGCATGTTAATGTAGATTAGGTTTGCTACCACACAAAACTCAAATACCTCAATATCTGCAAGTGTGCTGGTTCAGTTTTCAACACAAAGGCCACAAAGTTTAGAAATGTGCTAACAGGGTTGTTGGACCTAAATCCCACACTCTCTCCTTCCCCATCCTCATTAACCATGGTCAAGCTGCAGATATGGGGCCTTGCATTAATGGGCTGTTTTTTCATACAGAACCAACATATTCAAAATTTGTAAACGGCAGCCCTAATCAATGCCTCTCCACCATTCCCCGGCCTCATGATCCAAGGCCAAGTTATAGGTATGGCTCCATGCTACAAGGCTCCTATTAGACTCTGTAGGTCCATAATTACTACACAGGTGAATGGCTTTGTGCACCCTGTGTATAGTATAACATCCATTTAACAGCATTATTTTGTCTCACATACTGATTAGCAAGATATGTGCTGCAGCATCCGCTTGTAACTTGTTTCCTACAGCTTCAACAAGACCCTGTGTAAATGTGGAAACATAAAAAATATTGGTTGAAAAAGACCATTAGTCCATCTGTTCTGCCCTGTTTTACCCTATCTTTCCCTAGGACCTATGGTCTAATCGGGGTTATTGCCCTTAATACCCTCACCTCTGCCCATGCCAAACTGCTTCCCTCTATGTAACCATTTAGCCCTTCACTCAGTCCAAGCTGTGTTTAAAAGCATTAATAATTCTTGCAGCCCCCAACTCTGCTGGTAGACTGTTCCACTACTCAACCACTCTGTCTATAAAACAAAACGTTCTCAAGAACCCTCCTGCATTTCTTCTACCCACTCCAGCTTCCACTCATGTTACCATGTTCTTGATTCTCCATTCCTACTGAATATTTCCTCACAACCTACCTTTTTCATTTCTTCAGGAACTTGATGGTCTTTATCATATCGCCCCTCTCCCTTTTGGTCTCTAGCAAGTACATGCAGTAGTAGTAGTAGTAGTAGTAGTAGCAATAACTAAATAGTGTATTCTGTATTTCCAGAAAAGGACAGCCCAATTGAGCCAAGGCTCATTTACAGTGGGGTCCCAAAGTGCAAAAAAGGAACAGTTTCACATCTTAAGATACTAATTACAAACATACCGACAATACAAATGTAATACAATAATAAAGAGAATACTGGATGGGCATCTATGCACAACCAGTGTGTTCTGCCACAGAGGGATTCTGATTCCCTCTGACCTCGAAAGCGAAGCTCAAGAGGTCCATGGGAATCAGAACCCTGAGGTGACAGAACACACAGGTTGTACATAAAGTTGCTCATCCTGTATTTTTTAAAGTGTATAGTAGTATTATGTGAAATGTGTGTATTGTGTTTTTTTCCTTTTTTCATAATGAAACTGACTTGAAAAGTCTCTAGATACTGTCACCACAGAATTAAATAGAGGAAAGCAATAATGTACAAGCATTCCAAGTGGCTCTGCTGCAGTAGTGACATCACTACTGCAGCAGAACAGCATAATAACATCACTACTGCAGCAGAACAAGCATATTCCAGGCATGGAATTTCAGGCATAACAGCATTCCACTTTACACTATAAGTTGGGGCCCATACAGAGGAAATTTGAAGATAGATGGGGGGGCAGCTCAGAGGTAATTCAAGGAAGTATTTTTTCACAGAGAGGGTTGTGGATGCATGGAACAGCCTTCCGGAGGAGGTTGTGGAGTCAAAAACAGTGGTGGAATTCAAACATGCATGGGACAGTCATAAGGCAATTCTAGGGGGTTGGGGTAGGAAGAAGTAGGCTGCTGGTTAACTAGGATCTGCAGCTTATCCATTAGGTAGGGAAATGTGCAGACTGGGTAGGCCAAGCGGTCCTTATCTGCCGTCAAATTCTATGTTTCTATGTTTCTGTGTTTAGCGCAATAAGTTACATCATACAAGCTATTCACAAAAAATTGTTTGGCAGCTTAGCAATTTTTACAATTCATACTTTTATGGAGCACCAGGATACAGTTCCACATTGGTGTCTCAAATGATCTAGTAATTTGTTCCATAAGTTGGGGCCCATACAGAGGAAATTAGAATTACTGTTTACAGTTTTTATGGCTGATACAGTGAATTCAATGGCCCCTGCAGTGTGTAAGCCTTTTTCCCATTTCGTTCCTGCAGTACATGTTCAGGGCCTTAAGCTGATCCTCATAAGTTCTGCCCTGCTGACCTTGAATCATTTTGGTTACCCTATGCTGCACCATCTCTAGCCTGTCTTGATAATTTCTTAGGTGGATACCCCAGAACTGGGCACAATATTTCAGATGTGACCTCGCCAGTGATCTATACAGAGGTATTATAACCTCCACCTTCCTACTGTCAATGACCCTCCTAATACACCCCAACATTTTGGTTATCTTGCTGTAGGCCTTGTTACATTGGCTGGATTGTTTTAGGGAGTCATTTATGATGACTTCCAGACCCCTTTCCTCAGAGACAGGATCCAACTTATCCTCTCCCATTCCATATTCATTCCTCAGGTTCTTGTTCCCTATGTACATCACTTTGCACTTCTTGGTGTGGAAATTCATCTGCCAGACTTTGGACCACCTCTCTAACCTTTGCAGCCACTGCAGCTTCCTGACCCCTTCCTTACTGTCTACCTTTTCAAAGAACTTATTGTCACCTCTGAAGAGACACATCTTTCTCTGTATTCCTTATCCTATGCCATTGATGAACATATAGAAATGGACAGGCCCCAATACTGAATCCTGTAGAACCCACTCATGACCTCCCTGTACCTTGATATGACCCTGTTTATAGCCATCCTCTGCAGTGTCCTCCCAGCCAGCAACACACACATCTATTTAGATCCTTTGCAGACTTCAGGTCCTCTAACTTCTTCAGCAAGTTTATGTGTGGCACAGAGTTGAATGCCTTGCTGAAGTCAAAGTAAAGTAAATCCACTGCTTGTCCCTTATCCACTACCCTGATTACCTAGTCAAAGAACACTATCAGGTTGGTCTCACAAAGACCCCCCTGTTATAAACCCATGTTGCTTACTATCCTGTAGTCCATTTCTCTGCAAATAGTCCACTAGGTCCTCTTTGACTAGTGTGTCTCCATTAATTTATCTGCTATGGTGGTAAGTCTAATGGGTCTATTCTGTAAAATGTCATACATGTCCCAGACATGTAAATTGCTTTGAGTAGATCCAAGTATGCATCCTAATGAAAGCAAGTTACAAGTGTGCAATGTGTACAGGACTTAACGACCTATGTATGTTTCTTGATTTTCCAAGGGTCCACAGTACTGTATGCAAGGTAAACCATATGTCATAAATACATGTAAAGCTCTGTAGCTGTATACTACAACTATTCTAAATACAGATCTAGAATATGTAGGATGTGTGTGAAACAGCAGACCTGAACAGCATGACTCCAGAGCTGTAGTTTGGTATTGGGTCATGACAGGTAATGGTATGAATAAATGGTGATGAACTTGCTTGAACTAAAACATGATTGGCTGAAACTTAGCCAATCAGGTTTTACTATAAGCAAGGATATCACCATTGATTGATGCCATTACTGATATGGACACTGAACAGAGTGGACCCTCTGCACCAAGATCAGTGTCTTTCTTTTTCATAGGTCCAAGTTGTAGAATATTTGAAGTCCTGGAAGGGAAAAGGTGGTGGAGACCAGCGCAGCATGGCGGAGGGCAGGGAAGAGTATTTTTGGCATGCAGGTGGGGGAAGGGAATTTGTCAATATTTTATATAAATTTACTAAAGGTGCTAGCTGGTGGATTGGAGGAAGATTCACAATAAAAACAATGTGGGAGGTGGAAGTGGGTAGGAACATATGGCATAGTGGGTAGGGGAGGGAGTTTAAAGCCAGTTTTTGGCTTTCTCTAGTGCTAAAGGTGGCCAGACAGCCACAAATGCACTACATTTTTGCTCACCCATGGGGTCAAGAGATCAGAAGGTCATGGGTTCTAGCCCCACACCAGGCACTTGGGGTAAAACTCATAACTGTCACTGTATTACAGTATGACAGGGGTACTGTACTCTTGAGGTGCCATCTTTCTTATATTCAAATGTTAAACTGAGGTCCATTCTGCCCATGTCTGGTCACTGTGCAAGTAGAAGTAAAAGATCCCATGGCACTTGTCAATGAAGAGTGTGTGTGTGTGTGTGTGTGTGTGTGTGGGTGGGGGTGATTCCCAGGCGTCATGACCAAAATTTCCCCATCAATAAAACAGGTCCATACAACCCACTCCTCAGGATGCACCTGGAAACAAAATGTCACAGTTTAGTGTGTCTTTTCTTGTCAAAACTTACAAATAAATACATCCATAAAATGATGCAAATTTCCTGATTCACTGGTCCAGAAGCAAATGATTTGATACCTTTTAATGGATCAACACAGATGTAACAACAAGAACAAAGTGCTCTACCTTTCAGACCAACCAGTCCTTCTTCAGAAGAAGGACTGGTTGGTCTGAAAGGTAGAGCACTTTGTTCTTGTTGTTACATCTATGTTGGTCCATTAAAAAGTATCAAATCATTTGCTTCTGGACCTGTTCTTGCAAGGATCAATACTGCAAATACTAAATCTGATTCACTGGCAAATTAGTTCTTTGTGTTGGTTCACTGTGCAAGGCTAAGCACTTCGCTTGGTGAAAACTGTGCAAATTTCCATCCATCGGTGGACTGACATTGAACACCCTACTGAGCTAACCAGGTAAAGGAAATAATATCCAGTAACTGGTCTATACTAGAATTAGAGCCAGGTTTGGAGGATGTAGTGAGTACAGGCCCACAAGCTGTGTTCAGAAAATGTAAGCGTATCAGGGATATGGTGGTGAGAAGCATCATCCCAGGGCCAGATAGCTCACATTGCCCCCCGCAGACACACTGGTGTGGACGGTTTATGTATTGCAAATACATCTGCACATGTAAACAGTTCACCCACCCAGTCAATGGGACGACCATTGTAAAAAAGGATTTGATTACCTGTGACAGCCTAGGAGTGATCTATTTGTTAAAATGTGAATATGGGGCCTACTATGTAGGCAGAACCACAAAGGCCTTTAACGTAAAGGTGGGAGAACATGTCAAGGCAATGCAAAGGGTAGATGACACCTATGCCATTGTCAGGCACCTTAAGTCCAATCCTGGCAAACAACATAATTTTTCTTTTTTTTGGGAATAGAAACAGTCAGTGTAGGGATCAGGGGAGGGGGCCTTAAAAAAATATTGGATAAAGAGAGATCTACTGGATATACGAGTTGAGTGCGCGTACACACTTAGGTTTGAGTGATCTCTCTGATGCACCATAATGTTGGTGCTTTTTTAGTCATAAATAATCAAACCATCAAGTAATGACACTTTATAACTTATTCCATTGAATGCTTAAGAATATGTATTACAATGTACCTCTTTCCACTTCTAATAAAAATCATTAACAACAAAAAAAGAATATGTATTTAGTGGCTTGGGATATTTTCCTATATGAGGAATAGTAGTAATAAGAAATGAGATCCCATTTAACTAATGATGCAGTATGCTTGGATTGTGTGTGTTAACTATTTTAATTGAGTACCTCATTCACTAGGTTTATGAGGGCATACCTTTAAAACAGGTTTTTAATGGTAACAGTATTAGCACTGATTCACTAGGGCTGGTATATAATTAAGTTATTTTTGAAATCACATGAATCTGGCACTTATAAGCACTGAAACATGGTTTTACAGATTACTCTGATGAAGCTTAGTAGTCAGCTACTGTAGGCAAAACGTAAGTGCGTTCCATGTTGTTACCACAGCCATTGTGCTTTGTCACCTTTTTGTACTGTTTTCCCACAAGTTATATATAAAGGATTGACACTTTACTGTGTTTATGCATCCAGTGTGCTTATTTCGTCTGAGCAATGGGTGCTTTATGTTTTCTTTCCCCGAGACTTGCAGCTCTATGGAGGTTTGGTCTGGGCCCAAACATACATTCTTGAATCCACACCTTGTACACTAAACCTGAGTCTAGAACACTCACTAATGGTATTTTCTCACCTCTTCCCTTTATCTCAAGGGGCCAGGAAGGTGTGTCCCTGTTTCCCTGTCCTCTATATTTTCTACATGGAACCCTTAGTTGCCCATATTAGAGGTGATGAGAGGGTGAAAGGTCTGACAGCAGTGGACCAAAATGATGAGATATTCCTTTTTGCCAACAATGTTTTGATATACTTAAAAGACCCAACAGCAGTCATGCCCTTTCAACATAGTATTCTAGGCACATATGGTGCCCTGGCAGGACACAAAATCGACTGTAGGAAGAGCATATTTTTGTCCCTAAGAGATGATAGACATTGGACTGGTACCTTATTCCCTCCTTCCACACTGGTGGGGGTATCAGAAGCTGCTAAATATCTGAATATATACAGTATATCCATAATAAGTTGGGGAGGATTTATAATCTAAATTACACTCCATTGCTGAAACTTTGTTAAACAAGACTGTGAAAGATGGCCGTCCTTACTCTTATATCTTATGGGCAAGTGAATACTATGAAAATGTCTATTCTACCAAAATTGCTATATTTATATCAAACCCTCTCAATTCAATTACCATGTAAATTTTTTAAATCACTCTCCACATTGTTTGTTTCTTTTCTTGGAAAGGGAACCTTCTGACTCGAGGCCAGTTATATGAAAGAGGACCCTATCATTTATTGGACTGAATGTGCTTTCTCCACCTATGAAGCTTCTTTACCTACCTTAAAATCTGAAAATGCATGCTTGATAGTCTCCCCTTTGAACAGGATGGTCCCTCCAAATCTCCCTTTGAAGAACTTTTCTATAATCCACCTCCTAACTTTAAATGGCTGACTTCCTGCCTCCATATGGGAGTATACCAATTCTGCCAAGCGATATACCACTGTATATAAATAGGAGAGGGACTTGGGTTTACAGTTTTCTCCTAAACTGTGTTCTAGGGCCATACGCATCAGTGCATCTTGTTCCAAAAGTAAAAAGCTGTGGCAAATTCACAATAATTTCATGCATAGGACATACTGCACTGCTACCAGACTGCAGACATTTCATCCAGCCTATGACCTCCTTTGTCCAAAATGCAGCATGATAGTAGGAGATTTTTTGCATATGCTATGCCTCAAGATTATACCATTTTGGAATTTGCTACACAATATACAGTAATGCAAGATAGAAACATAGACACAGAAAATGTCAGCAGGCACAGACTATTAGTCCATCCAGTCTGCCCTGTTTTACCATATTCTACCCCTTGTCAGGGTTATTGCCCACAATTCTCCCTTGTCTCCTGCCTTATTGTTTTTTCCTTGGGCAGCTATTAAGCCTTTTACTCAGTCCTAGCTATGTTTGAAACCACTAATAGTTTTACACCCACCACCTCTGATGTAGACTGCTCCAAGGCTCAGCTACTTTCTCTGTAAAAGAAAGTTTTCTCGCATCTTTCCTGATTCCTCCCCCCCCGCCAGCTTCCAGTCATTTCCCAATGCTCTTAACTTGCCTGTCCTGCTAAATATTTCCTTACCATCTACCTTGCTCATACCTTTTAAGAACCTGAAGGTCTCTATCATATTGGCCCTTCTGGTCTCCAGTGAGCACATGTTCAGGGCCTTAAGCTTATACATACGGGATCTACCCTGCTGTGAGTGAATCATTTTTATTACCCTAACCCAACAGGTTCTTAACACACAGCTGTCTGTTTCTCCTGTGGAATACTTATCAGGAGCCGAATCCATCATAGTTACCTTAGGTACCTCTTCATTAGCTTTAGTAAATGCAAACAAAATAATTGCCCAGATCTGGACAGGAAGTGTGCCTGAACCTGCTTGTGTTGCACGGTGAGCTTACAATAATTGATTCTACCTTAAATTAGAAAGAATACAATACACAGTTTTAAATCAGATTGAAAAAAGTAATGATATTTGGCATCTACTTATTCAAGCCATTGAAAGTGATATTTTCTCTGCTAAATAAATACCTGGTAAAGATATGTAACAGACTTGACTACAATATGTGTTTACTACTACTTGAGAAAAATATATATGCCACTGGGATCCTTTATAAGGATATTAATTACTACTTTTGCTCATTTTTCACTAGGAAAGATGGTGAATTCTTACCAGGAAATGGCATCAAAGTGGCCATTAAGGAGATATTGAAGATGAGACAGCCAGCATTGATTGGTGAAGGGGTCCTAAAAGGGCTGGCAGCCCTAAAGAGTGATAAGGACCCAGGACCAGATGGGTTACATCTGAGAATACTCAGGGAATTGGCAGTGGAACTGATTGATCCCCTGGTAGGACAAATCAAAACTCTTTAAGGAAAGGGGTGGTTCTGAAGGATTTGAGCATGGCAGATGTAGTTATACTTCATAAGGGGAGGGACAAGGGACATGCAGGGAACTACAGACCTGAAAGTCTTACATCTATTGTAGAAAAACTGATGGAATCACCGGTCAAAGAGGATCTACTGGACTACTTGGAGAGCAATGGTTTCCAGGATAGTAAGCTGCATGGATTCATGACAAGAAGGTCATGTCAGACTAACCTGATAGTTTCCTTGACTGAGTGGAAAGGGAATTAGATAGGGGGTCACATTGTGGATTTGGTCTACTTTGACTTCATCAAGGCTTTCAACTTAGTACCCCACAGAAGCTTGCTGAAGAAGATGGAAGATCTGGGTGCAGCTAAGGTCAAAAACAAACTGGGTAAATAACTGGCTAAAGAGGAGACAGCAGATTGTAGTGGTCAACAGGTTTAAATCAGAAGACTGGGACATCATGAGCAGGATTCCATAAGGATCTGTCCTGGGTTCAGTCCCCTTCAACATGTTTATCATTGACATTTGTGAAGGGATTCAGGGCAGGCTGTGTCTCTTCACAGATTACATTAAGCTCTGCAGGAGGGTGGATAGTGATGAGGAAATAAAGGAAATGCAAAGAGACTTGCAACAGCTGGAGGGGTGGTTAATGGTTTGACAGTTGAAATTCAATGCCAAAAGTGCAAGGTGATGCACCTAGAGAACAAGAACCTCAGGACTGAGTACTGGATGGGAGGGGTGAGATGCAGTACCACAGCTGAGGAATAAGACCTTGGAGTTATCATCAGCAACTTCCTAAAGCAATGGAGTCAGTGCAACAAGGCTTATAGCAAGGCAGATAGGATGCCTGGATGTATCAGAAGGGGTATTAATAGCAGAAAAAGGGAGGTAATAGTTCTCCTCTATAGATCCTTGGTGAGCCACACCTGGAGATCTGCACCCAGTTGTGGGGTTCTCAGCTCAAGAAGGATAGCAATAGACTCAAGATGGTGCAGTGCAGGGTAAAACAAATAGATTCAGGGCAAGAAGGGTATGTCCTATAAGAAGCACCTCAAGACACTGAATATGTACTCAGCGGAGAACAGAAGGGAGAGGAGAGGTATGATAGAGACCTTCAGACTCCTAAAAGGAATTAACAGGGTGAACTGCAGGGAGCTATTTAACTTGAATACCAGCTAGCAGTCATGTGGTCATGAATGGAAGCTAACAGGAAGAAGGTTCAGGAGGGATGTGAGGAAATAAATATTTTAAAGAAAAGGGTGGTGGAGATGTGAAACAGGTTGCCAGCCAAGGTGGTGGGTGCAAAAAACATTGTGGTTTTAAGCATGGCTGGGAAAGAATGAAGGGTATAGTGGTTGTGGTTGCTCAGGGCATCAGAATCAGGGAGGAGAATGGATGGAGGTAAGGAGGGCTAAGGACCCTGAGGAACAGTAAGTCCCAGGGTTGAACAAGGAACTCAGGCAGACCAGATGAACTTTTGATCTTTTTCTGTTGTCATTGTATATGTTTCTATGTTTCTATTATCATGGGTGAGGATAGCGGTCTATTAGAAGGAATTATAAAGTCAGCCTGCTGTATATTTTTCTATGTTTCTACTATCATGGGTGAGGATAGTGTCTATTAGAAGGAAATTATAAAGCCAGCCTACCAGCCCTGCGATTGTATTTCTGCTTGTGACGCTAATGACCCAGGTTCAGATGCGAGCGCGGGGATTTGGAGGGCCATCTGAGGGGAGGAGGATTGAGCATCCAATGGACTGCTCTACTCCTCCAGGTGGAGGGTGGGGAAGCACTCAGTCTGCAAACAACCCCTAGCGGAGGCTGGGGGCCAGTGCAGGTGAAGCTTGGTAGTTCTGGGAAATGTGCCAGACATTGGCATGTGCACCCATATGTCATTGCATGCCACATCTCCCATCATTAAGTGGACAAAATGGATACCAGAATCCTGTAACTCAATCCCACAAAGCCTAGCTTGGAGATCTACACTGCTGGACTAAACAATGTGGCACCATTCAGAGGGGTACTCTGGGTGGCCCCTCTCAGAGGCCCTACCCTGAGGGACAATCCAGGGTGAACACTGGGCAGGGGTGACAGTGGTCCCGGGGAATGGGGAGAGGTGAATGGGAGGAAGATGAGTTGGGGAGGAGAAAGAAGGATTTATAAATGTCTCCATTCACACTGCATTATTTGTTTTATAATTTGTCATATAAATTGATGCAGAACAGGTTATCCACTGTGCCAGGCCAGTACTTTGATTGTGCATCAACTGTCTGTATAGACTCTGTATTGTCTTTATGAGCATCAACTCTATATCACTTGTAAACTTTTTAAAATAAAATTTACAAAAAAACAAAACAAAAACTATTTGTAAATAATAACGTCTGAAATTGGACAAATTTCCTGACACTCCCTACTGAGTTTCTGTTGAGGATGGGAGTGGTGGTACTAGTGCAGGTGTGGTTCATAGGAGTGTTATGGGCTGGTATCCTTTCAAAATAGTGAGTCACATATAGCGACTCAAAAATAGTGAGGCAAATACTATGCTCATCATTTGAGCAAAGTATTTACAGTGCATGTTAAGTTTAGTGCTGTCAGGCATATTGATCTTGTGTTCAACTTTTTGCAGCTCAGAGACAGTTATTTCTAGTTAGGGGGGATTCAGAGGGCAAACCCCCCTGATGGGGATTTTTGGTTGTTTGTTTATATTTTTAACCAGGATAATTACTGGGCACAGCCCTTTTTCAGACATGCCTGACATAAAAACATAAATACATCACACAAGTACATAAAATTAATACAACATTCAACAAATATAAATTAGATTCTCAGTTTCACAGTTCCATTTTTATTACACAAGAAAAGATTCAAATTACCATAATAAGAGACCAACATTGATTTAAAATGTTTAATACTATTGGCTTTTTGGATTATGGATGAGAACGTGTTTAACAGAATAGGACCATACCAAGAAAATGAACATTTGGCCAGTGTCAGTTTCACAGAAGTTGGATAAAATAGTGAATCTATACTTTTTTCTTGTCAGATGGGAACCATTTTGTTTTATAAATTTCTCATAAAGACAGCCAGGAAATGTGTTATGAAAAATAGTGAATGCAAATATAGCTGTATTGTGTTCGATCCCAGTCCTTTCACAGAAGAAAGGGTTCTGTAAGAACTCCTAAAACTGAAGGTGGACAAAGTAATGGGTCCTGATGGAATTCACCCCAGAATTCTAAAAGAATTAAGGGAGGAACTAGTGAAACCACTGGCTACTCTTTTTAATAAATCATGGGAGGATGGTGTGGTACCTGAGGACTGGAGGAAGGAGGATGTGATTCCCCTTCACAAAAGTGGGACCAAGACAGAGGCAGGAAACTACAGACCTGTCAGTCTGACCTCTGTGGTAGGGAAAGTGATGGAGTCACTTGAAGGAAAGAATAGTTGAGTACCTAGAGGCCAGTGGAGCACAGGACACAAGTCAGCATGGGTTCACAGCGGAAGGTCATGTCAGACCTAATCTAATAGATTTCTTTGACTGGATGACCAAGTAGTAGACCAGGGAGGGCTGTGACATGGCCTACCTAGACTTTTAGCAAGGCATTTGACACAGTCCCACACAGAAGATTAATAGTCAAATTAACCATCCTGGGAGTGGGTCCCAGGGTGGTAGCCTGGGTAAAACATTGGCTGCACAACAGGAAACAGAAAGTAATTGTAAATGGAGTCCACTCTGAAGAAAGAGGGGTTACTAGTGGGGTACCGCAGGGTTCAGTATTGGGTCCAGTCCTTTTTAATGTCTTCATCAGTGACATTGCAGAGGGACTGGAAGGAAAAGTATGCCTTTTTGCAGATGACACAAAGATCTGTAACAGGGTTGATACACAAGGAGGTAGGAAAGGATGAAAAGGGACTTGGCAAGGTTGGAGGAATGGCAGAAGTATGGCAGCTAGGATTCAATGCAAAGAAGTGCAAAATAATGCACCTGGGAAACAAGAACCCAGGGGAAGAATACACAATGGGTGGGGAGGTAGTAACAACAAAAAAGGAAAGGGACCTGGGGGTAATCATATCAGATGACCTTAAGGTTAGCAATCAATGTGAGAAGGCAGTAGGGAGGGCTGGGGGTATACTGGGATGTATAGGGAGAGGCATCAGCAGCAGAAAACAGGAAGTTGTTATCCCTCTGTACAGACAATTGGTGAGACCCCATCTGGAGTACTGTGTCCAGTTCTGGAGACCTCATCTTCGCAAGGACATAGACAGGATAGAGGTAGTCCAGAGGAGGGCAACTAAAATGGTGCAGGGTCTGCAAGAGAAGCCGTATGAGGAGAGACTAAAGGAGCTTAATATGTATACCCTTGAGGAAAGAAGGGAGAGGGGGAGACATGATAGAAACTTTTAAGTACCTCAGTGGAATCAACAAAGTCCAAGAGCGTAGCATCTTTCAGAAAAAGAGATGTGCAAGAACAAGGGGACACAATTTAAAGATAGAAGGAGGGCGTGTCTAGGGCAATGTAAGGAAGTATTATTTCACAGAGAGGTAGTGGATGCATGGAACAGCCTTCCTGAGGAGGTTGTGGGGTCTAAAACTGTGGGAGAATTCAAGAATGCATGGGACAGACATAAGGCAATTCTTGTGGGGGGTAGGAAGAAATAGGCTGTCGGTTAACTAGGATCTGCGGCCTATCCTGTAGGTAGGGAAATGGGCAGACTAGATGGGCCTAGCGGTCCTTATCTGCCATCAAAGTCTATGTTTCTATGTTTCTATGTTATTCTGTGATCTGGGAACAGAATATCCATCCTGTCATATAGAAAACAATTAAGTGTTCTAACTGGAGCCCTTAACCCAAAGCAACAAATGTTATTTAATATCAATTGATATTTAGACATAAAACAGGCCTCCTGATTAAACAATAGGGGAGCACCGCAATCCAGTATCGGTAACAAAAATAGCCTCTGCAACTGACTTCTAACAGGGGTTTCGCTGCCATCGTTCGGCACTGTGTTGCAATATGCCATTATGATTCTCATTGTTTTCAAGTCACTCATATTGCCCTGTGTGGTTTTGCAGGCATAGTTTTGATATGGAACCTTATGGGCACAAGGTGCTTACATATCTCATCCAACAGAATAAGAATTTGCTTTACCTTACCTGTTGTATCCTCAGCTTCCTCTTCAGCCTTTTCAGACACTGTCCATCAATTGATGGGAGCTGCAGCTGCCATCTTCTGTCTGGCTGGTCATTGGAGCTGGCCCTCCTTGGCCTCCAGTGCTGCCTGTCCACCTCCCCAAACCCTGGCCCAGAAGGAAAATTTAATATCATCTAGGTACCTCAATGATTGTGGGATGTACCTTCTGTCACTGTAAGCAAAAGAAAACAAGTACAGTGTATTATATTCCTTTGAATGTAAGCAGTGGTATGTTTGGCTTTACTCAGGTGTCTCTATACACGTGATGCAACATAACATACTGATTTATGGTTAATTCTGAAAACAGAGGTGGGCAGGACAGAACACAGAACTTTTCATGCAGATAAATACAATGTATGAAAGAAACATGATTCATAAATAAATACTTTGCATAACAGTTTCTAAATCGATTTTTTTTTTACCCACTGTAGAGGTGGATGTTGGTCCCACATAGGTTTCTTACTCTCGAGTATTTTGAGACTCCTCTACTTATTTTGTGTAATGGGAAAAAATATTTTCAGACTGCACATACTGGATTTAATTTAATTCATTCTTATTAAGTGTGGCATCATGGTCTAACACAATAACCAGAAAGTCATTCTCATTCACAGCTAACACTAAATTGGTAGTCATCACTAATGGATAAATGCTCACATAATTATTTCATCCCAGGTCCTGAAGGTTAGGTTCCACACTTCAAATCAAATCAAATCAAAACAAATCATATTTTATTTTTAAAAAGTGCCTTTCAAAAACCAAGGTGCTTGCACAATAAATAATTCAAATACATAAAAAACAATATAATAAAATCAATCAATATACTATCTCTCCAGTACATGGATGGTGGAACACAATCCTCATCAGCTGTAGATTCAGATGGCCCAGCAACTGTTCCTTCCTCTACCTCTTCTAATTGACAAACAGATGCTGACAGCTTAATCAGGTTCAAGGTCAGTTGGCATTCATCTGTATCCCCCTCCCCCGGGTCATGCCCGAAAATAGGCAGGATTTGTCTAGTGTACTTACCCGGTCAACAAAAACTAAATAAAAAAAATTAAAATAAATAAAATAAAATAAAAGATGAGGAAAACTAAATCAACAAGACAAATTATTAATTTTCATTATACATCACCAACACTGATACCAAGAGAAAGAAGCTTACAATACCAAGTTACATTTTTGTTCTGATACCTTGGCTGGATGGTTGGCTGTAGAACCACAGGTGTTCAAATTTCTGCAAGGTCCAGCACTTTCCACAAACAATATACAACACATAGTAGTATTAGTGGTAGATGGGACTTCCTGAGCATCCACTGAGCACAGAACCAGGCCATGGAATTGGAGTTTGCTAGATGAGGGACATAAAAGATTGAAAAAAAAGTACTGTTGCTCTCATTATGTGGTAAAGAGGACACACGGAAAACAATATGGGCCAAGCTCCATCCCATGCACCCAACAAACCAACTGAATGCAGTACCATGGTGGCACACAACATAGTGTTCAACTGTACAAGCTACTAAAACAATGGCAGTACAGCTGAACAACATCTGGCACTTGGGTTAATATCCCAGTTCTGATACTGTAGTGCAGCATGAGAGGGGTGCAGCACTTCTGAGGTGCCGTCTTTCGGATGAGACGTTAAACCGAGGTCCCATCTACCTGGATTAGTGGTAGTTCAGGTGGATGTTAAAGATCCCATGGCACTTATCGAAAAGAGTAGGGGAATTTTTTATTGAAAAACATCAAAAAAACATCAAGCAAGTAATACAAAGAGCATTAAATCACACCAGCCACTACATGAAATTCAGAGAAAATCAGGAAAACGGTATCAAACATTAGATAGTATAACAAACGAGGTAATAAAACTATATTCCATCACACAAAACAGTAATAAGAAAAAAAGGAAGAAAAGAAATTGAAAAATAATCACACAGGAAGCTGATAATACCCTCAACCCCCTTCTGATCTTTGTCAGGAAAGAAAACCTATTTGTATTTAATAAACCAAGTGAATCCCTTCCACCAAGTAACTACCTTTCTAGCAGTAGCACATTGACAATCTTTATGATATACCCTTTCCATTGCCCCTTGAATTAATAGTCCTACCGTATCATATGACATTCATTTCTGGTATGAAATCCACTGGCATCTAGCCTGCCATAAATAATATGTTAAACAATAACAAAATATTTGCCGGGTGTCATAATCATACCATTCCGTAACAAAGGGTAGCTACCTAAAATTAACATATCATAGTCCAAATGTACTAGCCATCCCATATTCCATTTTAAGGATAAGAATTTCCAAAGAGAACAGGCATATGAACAGTGGAATAAAAAATCTTCCATTGATTCCTCCTGCGAAATACACCCAAGATAGAGATAAAGTCTTTAGTTCTGAGCCTTATGTTTTTCATTACCCCGGACACTAATTCTCCCATATACAGAAAGCCAAGTAATCTCCCACATGTGTTCTGGCAACCTAGGATTATTTAATTTGCAAAGAACAGTTGTGATCTTAAATGAGGGACAGTTTTTAAAGGATGGTTCAGTTGGATAGAGCAAAGACATCACAATTTTATAAAGTTGTGCACCGGTACTGTTTTTTACCTCTCGAGTAGTCAAACCCCTTTTTAAAAGTTTTTGTGCAATAGGCTCAAAATAATATGGAAGACACAGTTTCTTCCAAAATTTAGGCAGTGATACCTGTCATGTTCTAAAATAAGTACTCAAAACCTGTTTAAGTAAAACCCCATACATAGCCGGTGTTGATGATAGTCCAATACGAATATTCTGTGAGACAAACAGCGTAGCAAAAACGTAACTGGATCCAACATCCCAAGGCCCCCCTTTTTTTTTCTAGGTATATGAATTGTCTTTTTATTGGGTTGAGCCTACTTCCCCAAAACATTTGAAAAAACAGACTATAAAGACGGGTATCCAATCTAGCTGGTAACGGAAATATCATTGCAGTATACAGTAGAATAGGGATGATAAACTTCTTTATTATCTGTATACATTTAAGTTTTGACAATTTCCAGTGTTTCTACCAATTAATCTTCCCCTCTATCAAAGTTAAAGCATTTTCCCAATTTAAATCAGGCAAATTATGAGGGCCATACAATAATCCTAATATTTTAATTGGTTTAGAAGAAATAGAAATTCCCTGAATGATAACTTCTGAAGTCATTCCCATCCCAATGGAGAGACCCCGACTCTTTCTTTGTTGAATTTTAGAATTGGATACCAGAGAGAAAAGCTTCAAATGTTCTAAAAATACCTCTACTTGTTCTGATTTTGAAAAAAACATGCAAAGATCGTCAGCATAGGCCTGTATATAAAGGTGTTCTTTAAAGGGGGGAACCAAGATTCCGTCCCATAGAGGCCTCTGGGAAATGGATTGGATCAGGGTATCTATAACAAATGAATATAATAAAGGGCTTAAGGGGCACCCTTGCCTCACCCCAGCAAGCACCTGAACACCCTCACCCAGTGTACGCTGTACCATAGGTTGAACAATAGTCCCTGAATAGAGTAATTTAATCCAGTGTATGAATTCATCAGGAACCCCATAATGCCATAGCGTAAAAAATAAAAATGGGTGATACACTCTATCGAAAGCCTTACATTGGTCTAGAGATAAAATACAACCTGAAATGTGTGACTGACCCATATATTCAATTAAATCCCTGATTATCATATGCGCCTGCTGAATTTTCCTACCTGGGAGCCCACAGTATTGAAAAGTTACGGCATATTGCTTAAGTCTAGTATTCAAACTCCTTGTAAAAATTTTATAGTCCGTATTCAAAATAGTAATTGGTCTCCAGTTTTCCAGCAAAGTTTTATTTCCAGTTTTGTATAGAAAAATCAACAACCCCTCCAAAAACCAAACTGGGAAAGATACTGCTGACAAAAAAAAATTAAAAACTAGTCCCAAATATGTAGAAAATTCTACTGACAATGCTTTATATAATTCAGAAGTTAATCCATTCAATCCTGGAGAAGTGCCAGATTTAAGTGACTTGATTGCTTCCATGATTTCTGAATTTGAAATAGAGGCAGTTAATAAAGATTTATCAAATTGAGATTCTGTGAAGTGTAATGTACACAAAAAGCATTGCATATCCTCATCACTAGGGGCCACTGTAGGAATATGAGAAAGTAAATAAGTCCGAATAATCTGTTGTAAACCCCTAAGATCTGTAATAACCTGAACATCCTTGTTCAGTAGTGCAAGTAAATCAGTATTATTTTTAAATTGCTTAAAAGCTTTATAAGGGTCCCCCTGAGGTTGTTTTTTTACACTAAATTGAAAAAGGACTTGTGAGGTTCTAGCCCTGCTATACTGGACAGCTTGTAGTTGTTGTTTTAAGTTTTGTATCTGGGCTGAGTAATTAATCTTCGAGGTATTAGCTAAGGACATTAAATAATAAGCTGTTGCCGTAGTTGCAAATACTGTAAAAAATCTAAATTAGCCTTGGACCTCCCTTGGTATTTAAGTAACTGACATAAATCATCTTTCGTATCACTCTACCATTGTACCAAATCTTCATATAAAAAAGAAACTGAAAGCCTTGCATTGAGCAATAAAACAACCTTCTGTAGCACCCCAGGAGAATGTAATAAAGGGGCACTCAGTTTCCACCGAGTTTTTTCCACCGAGGGAGAGAGGTAGAAAAAAAAGTACATTGTAGCAACAAATGGTCTGAAAAGGAAACTGGGATTGTATGAAATTGAAAGGGGAGATTATCTGATAAAAAAATATAATCTATAGCAGACGTATATGCATTTTTTTTATAAGACAAACGTGGTCCCCCTTGCTGATGGCTACTACCCAGGACCAACCCAGAGTCAGTTATAAGTGCACGAAATGCATGAGAATCACAGTAGATCTTTTTACCAGTGTCTCTTGAACCCACACCGCCCAGTTTCAGTTCACAATTGAAATCTCCACATAAAAAAACCTCTAAGGAGGTAGCCAAAAAAGGCTTTATCATGTGAAATAATGCCACTCTTTCAGCCTTCAATTGCGAACAGTATAAATTAATAAAGCGACAGGACACAGACTTCCAGACCCCATCCAAAATCAGCAGGAGCCCTGGAATAAGATCCATTAATTTTAACAGGGCAAACTCATTAGTATGAAAAAGAAAACCTAACCCGTCTGCTGATTGTTGCCCAAAGGACCAGTATGACGGCCCCAACACCATTCTCTTTGAAAAGTCCTAGCTTGGTCTGCTGTATACATCCAAGTTTCTTGCACTAAACAAATATCTAAGGAATTACTATGGACATAATCATACACAACCTGTCGCCTTTTATAATTCAATAAACTGTGAACATTTACAGAACCTAGTTTAAATTGAGCCATTTAATGGAAGAGAAAAACCAAAAACCTCAACCATCTTTTTTCCGCCTTTTCTTTTTTTTGCTTTTATATCCTTCTTGAACCACACAGTGGGAGGGGGGACTATCCTGAACTGATTGAGAATCAGTGTCCTGACAATCCATGACCGAATCACCCCATGGAGTGGATAAAACCTCAAAGGAATTACTAGTCTCCAGCCTTTCAGAAGGGGGAGGAATCACAGGCTTAAAGATCCTAGAGGATCGCCTCACTTGAGGCACTAAAGGAGTTACAGGTTCTTGAGGGAGAGTCTCCAGCTGTTTAGAATAACATACTGGGGATAGGAGGGGAAAAGTAATATCAGAAACTATAGGTAATTGCACTGCAGCAGACTCAGATATGGGATGTGCAGGGGAAGGAACCGTACCCCCCTTGGGGCCCAAGGTCCCTGAAACCAGGCCAGTAGCCAAATCTTGGGCTTCCTGAATCAAAAGATCTGGGCAAGTAGTGGAGGTTTTATTCTTAGTGGCCCATCCACACTCGGAGAACACATGACCTGAGTCCTCACAAAGATCACATTTTGTAACATTAGGACACTGAAAAGCTGTATGCCCTGACTCCCCACAGTTGTCACACCGTGGTTTGTCACATGAGCTGGATAAATGTGTCCTAGACCCACACTTATAGCAGGCTCTGGGTTGCCCAGCATAGAAACAAACCCCCCTATCACGGCCCAACAAAAAAGAGTTTGGAATATGTGAAATCCCAGTCTCAGTCTGCTTAAGTTTAACCCTAAATCACCAACCCCCAGTCCAAAACTGTTCGGTATCCAAAATAGCCTCAGGAGGGCTTAATACCTCACATTTCTGAGAAAGCCAATACGAAATATCATCTACATGAACCCCCTCATTCCTGAACATTATAGTCACAAACTTTATCAAGAGCTTCGTGAGGGGAATGACCAAAAAGGGGGTCCAAAGAGGAGAAAACTTAAGTTGATTATAGCGTTCCCAAAATAAATCTAGGACAGATGGTGATCTAAAACGCACATCAAAATTGTCCTCCCCTGAGATATTTATAAAAGCAAACACCTCCCTAGGGGAGAAATGAAGGGAGTCTTTCAACAAGTTTTTCCCCACATAGTGTCTATCAGGCCGAACCTCCAAACCTCCCTTATACCTCAACCTTACAGCATTCCTGCGTGGAGCTGTGTCTTTTTTTATTTTAGAGAATAAGTCAGACAGTAATGGTTTGTCAGCCACAGTATCATTTTGTACAGGGAGCCCAGGTGTTTCAGAACTTAAATCTATCAAAACTGCAGCAGGATTAGTTTGTACAATATTAGAAACAGGCTTAAAGTTCTCTTGTACCCCCCCGATCACAGCAGGGGTCCCGGGTAGATCAGGCAGTTGAGGCTGCCAAGTTGGTTCATTTTGGGAAAAGTTCAACTTGGGATTCCAATTTGGAGTAGGGTGCCAAGTATCCCCATTCATAGTCCATCCAGCTTCACTTAAGGCCTTTTCGGGAGTCCAGGGATCACTAGGCACTGTACGCATCGGGGACACAGCCCCAGAAGTCACCAAAGTAGAAGAAGTACCCACAGGAGGCAAGGCTTTCATCTCAGCAGTCAATACCTTCAAGTTCCTCTTGGCAGAAATCACTGCCGCTCGTTTCTCCTTCCCTTCTTCTCCCACCTTATCCCCATGGGCCAGTTTGCGATTCAAAAAAGAGAATTCAGACACTCCTGTCTGATTCAATGGCTCAGTCTGAAATTTACAGCTTACCTCTGCTGTATGTAACTCCGTGGAGGTCGTAGAAAAAGGAGCTCGAAATACAAATCCCGTATTTTTAGACAGATTGTGCACATTAATAGTATCCGCTCTGTGGCAACCTCATCCAGGTCTACTGAAGTCCTCGCGGTGACCGGAGCAACATCGGGAGCCAATCTTGGTGACAGAACACTCGGTGAAGGCTCTCAGCACAGAATCGCTTCAGATTCAAAACTGCCAGCCACACGAGCACATACAGGGGAACACCCAGAATGTAAAGGTGAAACAACATCGCTCGGTAACCTAGGACAGGAATGCTCCTGTTCAATTTCGCTGTTTGCAGTTACCGCTCTCTGCATGTTCTGTATAGGTAAGTCCTTGGTGACATATACATGTAATTGCTGCTTAACGCGGTCGTGTTCAAGAATTAAATCTGAAAGGCGTCGTTCCAACAGCTGTTCTCGATCCAGTGACAACTTATTACCAGAAAGGTTTTCCTTAGTTTCCACCAGAGCAGATAAATCCTCGGTAGAGACAAAAATATCTTTATACTCCATAGACTCAACTGTTACCTGACGCTCAGGTATCCCCGTAGAGTCACCCATCGTTCAGACGGAGCAATTCCTCGTCACTTTCCCAGCGACCAACCACCTCAGAGTCTGACCAGGAATGAACTGGTCAGCAGCAAGTCCCCCTACTGGCCAAACAGTAGGGGAATTTCCCTGGTGTCCTAGCCAAATTTCCCTCATTAACTAAAAAAAAAATACCACCAACAGCTTAATCTGGTTCAAGGTCAGTTGGCATCCATCGGTTTCCCCCTTCCCTGGGTCATGCCTGAAAATAGGCAGGATTTGTCTAATGCACGTATCCAGTCAACAAAAACTAAAAAAAAAACATAACAGGGACAAAATCCAAATTATTAGGGACAAACAAGAAATTGCATAAAGTTAGTTCAAGGATATTGCCAGCCAGATTCCAGCAGATGCACCACTGTTGCCCTGCAATGACACCATCACCAACCTAGGTGCTACCGCACCACCTATCAGTCATCTGCATTCAATTCAGTTGCATTCATGGGGGTGGTGCAGGAGGTGGGGGGGGGAGTTAGGGTTAAAGAAAAAAACTAAAATCAGATATTCCCTACTTTGGATGTTTCAGAAACCCTACGTGATGCATTAACACAGTTTTTCTGCCATAAATATATATGGATATATATTTAAAGTAGTATTTGTGTCAACAATGGTGCTTCTGACAGCTTATATCTCTGCAGTCATAGCCCCTAGGATTGTAAAATTTGTTATGCTCTGTCTGTCTCAGAATTGGAGCTAATCTTTTGGATATGTTAGGCGAACAGTAATTAGTTAAAACCTACATTTAATGATTATATTATGCCATTATAATTGCCTTTATACTATACTATACTCAAATACATTGTATAGTTCAATAAACCACATCGGGAATATGGGTACCTGGATGAGCACAGTGGTGGAATGGGATACTTGAGAAGGGCAGATGAGAGGGGTGCCATTAATACTGTGAAGATCAGGAGATGCCCTGGGGTAAAATGGAAGCTTGAGAAAGGCATGATATAGTTCACATACCCAGCTACCACCCCAGTCTGAGTGGGCAGTAGCTGAGAGGCCTGCCACCTCTAATCACCTTCTTTGGGCAATCTGTGCAATGCTAGACTGGTGAGGAATAAGATTGCTATTATAGCAGACTTTATTTCTCATTCCTTGGTTGAACTGACTTGCATCATGGAGACCTGGCTTGGTGATGGTGTTGGCCTGATATTGGAGTCAGCCATCCCATCTGCATTCTCCATTGTGCATTGCCAAAGGGTGGACCGGGGAGGGGGTGGCTGTTTTAGATCTGATCTGAATCTGGTGGTGCACCCAGTTGGGAATACATCATAATTTGAATGTGTGGCTGTGCTTTGGGGTCTGGGTACAAGTTGCAGGATATTTCTCATGTCCCCTGCTGAGGGGCATGAGGAGGAGCTGTTATAGGAAATCAACAGAGTGTTGGAATCATCCACATGGCTTATTCTTCATGATTTTAATGCTTGGGACACTGACAAACTCTCGCATTTTGGTCCAGATTTTCTACTGGGTATGAAATCCCTAGGCCTTACATAAGGTGTTACTTCTGCCACCCATCAACATGGCCATGCCATGGACTTGATTTTTTTTCTGGGGCTTGAGGGGACTAACCTCAAGACTGAGCAGCTGAGTTGGTTGCATCATTGTGCTATGAGGTTGTCTTTCAGGTCGCCTTCTGTAGTTCACCTCCTGTGAAGATAGTCCAGTACTGCTTTTTGTGTGGGCTTGGCCGGAGGGACTCTTGGTGGTGTTTGACTCATTGAGTATGATGGTGGCATGTACCATGGGAATGTAGGAAGTCATGGCAACTTATAATAAGGCCATTTGGCTGGCTTTTGATCTTGAGGCAGCTAATCATGAGTAGAGATGCAGCGAATTTAAATTCTGTTGGTGAAGTGAACGCGAAGTGGGCACTTTGCATTGCCAATCCACCATGCAGAGTGAGCAATGCAAAGTGCTCACTCTGCCTTGTCATTACCACTTCGCGTTAAGGCGGAATGGCAATGCGAAGTAAGGCAAAGTCATTGTTTTTAATGGACTTCGCATTCCTCATTATGATTCTAAGTGATTTACTTGGTGTTTCAGATTTGGCAGCCCCCCTTCCCCACACATCACATGGCTTGTAGTACTGTAAGTCAGATGCTCTTTAGCTAGGCAGGAAGAAAGTGAGTCATACAAGCAGACACTTTTACTTTCTCCTGTGCAGACGGAGAGAGAGTAGTAGTGTTTTGTGACTGCTGATACTTTGAGATCAGAGTGAGGAGGAGATTTAAACTTTGATTTAGACCCAACAGCTTTTTTAAAAGCTACATTTTTTAGTCTTTTCTGTACTCTTTTTTACTTAATTTGTTCTTTCTGTAAATTTTATTTTTCTTACCTTTATAAGTAGTTAGCTGTTTGTCTGTGTGACTGTGTTTGTGTGTTGTGTGACAGTGTGAGTAGTAATTGCTCGGACTGAGGGAGCTCAGTAGGAGAGATGGACCAGGGTGAGGGAATGTCTGGGGTGGGGGCAGCGCTGGGAGAGCGTGGTAGTGGTAAGAATCATACCGTGCGCACGTGTGGAGGGCATGAGCACCCATTCCTTTTGGACCATTCCATACTTGTGAGTGTCCCCCTCCGGAAGCAGGACTAGCACTGCCTCCTGTCCTGACTCTGAGGCAGTTGAACCATCATCACCACCACCAAGTCCAGGTTCTCTTGAGCAGGATGTGCCTATTCCCCTGGGCCCAGGTGTGGAACCCATCCCTGTTCAGTACTGTGACCAGCCAGCTACCAGTTCATCTGGCCATCCCCTGCCTGTGCCTGGTCCTCCCTGCACCTCCATTGTTTGGCAGTTTTTTTACTGTGTGGTGGGGACAGCAGTGTGGTCAAGTGCCACCTATGTGAGGTGGAGGTGCACCGTGGCCCCCGGGGGACTCACCTGGGGACTGAGGGCCTGTGTACCTATATGCTCAATCACCAGCAGTTGGAGTGGCAGGCTGCCACTGAACGGACCATGCCTGCACCTGCTGGCTATTCTGTGGCAGAGGGTGCAGCTGTGCATTGTGGCATCCCTAAGAAGAGGAAGGCCACAGCAGCACCTGCTGCTCCACCAGCACCGCACCCCCACCACCACCCCCACCACCACCAGCAGGTCAGCCTGTAGAATGTGTGGACCCCAGAGAACTGCATGTAACACAGGTTGACTTGGCAGTTCTTTGGAGTGCTGTTGAGGATAACAACAAGAGGATGAGTGCTGTGGAGCAGCGGCTGGATCACATAGAGGAACATCGGTTGCAAATTATGTCCATGCTGGAACTGCTGCTAGATCACCATGGGATCCCACATTATTTTTTTTTCCTCACACTATATGCCCCGACACACCTTCCTTGCTGTGTTATAAAATGTATTCCTCCACCATCCCCAACCCTTGTATGTAATTATGTCCTTTTTTTTGTTGTCTCCCATATGCGTGACACTTTGTATTGTGAGCAGTGCAAGTATACTGTACTAAACTGCATGTGTGCATTCAGTCTTCTTTCCAGTCTGTGTATGTACTGCAGACACTGTCCAACTCCCTGACTTAAAAACAAACATTAATGAGTACAATGGTGGGGTGGTGAAGCATGGAGAGATGCTACAAAACAGGCTTGCAATACATCCAAGTAACTATTAAAAAAATTAATGTGATTTGTGACGTGATCGTGAATCGTGATTTGTGACTGCATTTGTGACCGTGATGAAGCAGAACATGATTTGTATCATGAGTGACTCGTGATGATGGTCCTGACTTAAAAACACATATTAATGAGTACAATGATCATGCAGAATTTAGCACCGCACCTGTCCAGTACTCTGAAGGGAAGTCAAAGAAACAACTGTGACTTACGTTACAGATGGAGATTGGGCCCTAAAGAGATGCAAATGCACAGACAGATTAAGATTGTACTGTGCACTGAAGAGATGCAGACACAAAGGCACAACACCTAACCAATGCTCACCATTGGAAATTCAAATCTGGAAAAGAAAACTTTTGCCGGTTGGGGAGGGCCACGGGGAGGCAGTGTAATGCACTGCTGCAGTAACAGTCACTAGTACTAGTACCAGTAAAGATACCACAAAGAAGTACAAAAATCATACAGCTGCAGTGGATAGCAGTTTCGCATTGCTGAAATTATTATGTGGCACAATAAAAGGTGTCTGATTTGATGACACGCATCACACACATACTCACACACACCAAGTAATGCATAGCAAATTGAAAGCTTCAGTAATATAACCACATATTTTAAACAGACTAAAATTATGCACTGCGGCAGTAACAGTCACTAGTACTAGTACCAATAAAGGTACTACAAAGAAGTACAAAAATCACACAGCTGCAGTGGATAGCAGCTTCACATTGCTGAAATTATTATGTGGCACAATAAAAGGTGTCTGATTTGATGACACGCATCATACACATACTCACACACACACACACACTAAGTAATGCATGCAAATTGAAAACTTCAGTAATATAACCATATTTTAAACAAACTAAAATTATGCACTGCTGCACCACAACAATCAGCAAAAAAATGGCAAGAAATATTAAAAATATTACTGTGTGTACATTAATAGTTATTCAAGAAAAATATCACCAAAACAGAAAGCACTGTCTTTTTCTCCAAGTTAATCTACCTACACCACAGATACACCCCTCCCCCAAAGCACACTTCCACTGTCTCCCAGTACACAGACTGAATGTTGTACATTAACATTCAAAATCCATACACAAACAATAAACACTTGATGATATGAGCACAGGAGGGTTTCCTATAATCGATGAACTAAAGTTTCAGCAAAAAAAAAAGACTCAAAAAGGCTTTTTTAACATCTTTTTGAAGGTTTGAATTGCAGAGAGCTCTCAGAGCAGATTGTCTCCTACAGCTTCCTACACACACTACCCCAAACTGAGGCTGTGCAGAACAATCTAGAGCCCATGTGACCTGAAATCCCATGAAACACTGCAAAATGCACCTTTGGAGCTTAAAAACAAAGTGAAGTAAGGTGAAGTACATTGTTTTCAATGTACTTTGCCTTAAGAATTGGTGGAGTAGTGGTTTGGGAAGGTGGAGTAATGCAAAGTCATTGTTTTAAATGGACTTGTGTTACTCATTAATAACATAAAGTACTCCACTTCACGTGTGAGCACTCCATGAAATTCACCTTCTATCCTCGAATCACTCTGGAGGCTAGTTGGTCCACTTCGCCCATCACTAATCATGAACAGTATGCCCATTGTTTCACACTTTGGCTTGCCATGATTTGATCATGAGCTAAGGGAGATAAAGCAAACAGGCGGAGATTGGAGCTTTGTTGGAATAGATCCTGGGCCCTGGAGGACAAACTGGGTTTTTTTAAATACTGTAGTGAGTATCAAAGGGCAATTGCCCCTGTCAAGGGGTATTGCTACTGGGAGGAATCTACCAACTCAGCTTTTTCAGAATGCAGCCAGCCTTCTCCAGCCAGCTTGTCTGGTGCTCATGAAGTCATTTCTGTTACTAAATGTGAGAATTTCACTCAATTTGTCTAAGACAGGTTGTTCTCTGTTCAGGTCAGGATCTCACCAAGTGGGCCATCACAGCCCAGCAGGGTCAGGCCTACATGATTCAGATGTTTTCAGTGGTCATGGGAAGAGTTTGGACCAGTGATGATGGAAGAGGTTAGTCAGGTAATCTCAGAGTTGAGGCCAATGCTTTGCAAATTTGATCTGGGTCCAACAAGACTACTAGTGAGTTGCATCAGGCAGCTGAGCTCGGTGCTCACAGTGATTGTCTGGTGCTCCCTTTTGGAGGGGGGTCTTCCCAGCATCATTGAAAGATGTACTGATGAAGCCCAATCTTGAAAAGCTATCTTAAGACCCAGGTATTTTGGCAAATTTCCGACCAATCTCTAACCTATCATTTTTGTAAAGGTTGTGATGAAGGTGGTTGTGCAGCAGCTGAAGTCACACTACAAAGCCTTTTACATCTATGAGCCTCTACTGTCTTGTTTGAGGTCAACGCATAGCATGAAAACTGTGCTGGTCAGGGTGCACAGTGGCCTGTTCAGGGCAAGAGATCGGGAGAGAGGTCAGTTTTCATTCTCTTTGATCTCTCTCTTCAGCTTTAGACACTGTGAACCATGAGCTGTTGATGGACTGCCTTAGGGAGTATGTCGGTCTCACCAGCAAAGCCATCTGCTGGTATGAGTTCAATCTAAGTGGAAGAACTCAGAGGATGATGATGGGAAGGTTTTCCTCATCCCCAATTGTCCTTCCCTGTGATGTGCCCTAGGGCTTGATCCTCTCATCCAAGCTCTTCGCTGTGTATATGCTGCCACTGGGGAGGATCATTAGACAGCATGAAGTTGGGTTCCACTGTTATGCAGATAACACCCAACTCTATTTGTCTTTTGCACCCAAGATGCCGGGAGCAGTTGATGGGATCATTAGGTGCCTAGCTGAGATCCAAGACTGGATGTCATCAAGCTGGTAACTGGCTGTGGTTCAACCCAGATAAGTCTGAAGTGCTGGTGATTGAGCCGGGTCAAAAGGGAGAAGTGGTGGATACCGAAAGGGAGATGGGGCATCAGATCAGCTCCCCTGGGCTCTTGGCTGCCATGAAAGTGAAAACTATGGGGTTATTCTGGATGAGGGGCTGACATGTGAGGCTCAGGTGCCAGCACTAGTTTGGAGTGACTTTTACCATCTGAGGAACTTCTGCTAGATTAAATCCATTATCCACCCTCTTGACTTTGAGATGCTGGTACATGTATTTGTTACTTTGTGGCTTGACTACTGCAATACTCTGTACCTTGGGGTTAGTGGAGGTACACTGCAAATGCCTGCAGCTGGTGCAGAATGCAGCTGCAAGGTTGCTGACTGGCTTTTCCAGGTCATGTCACGTCATGTCTTCCTGGCACTGAAAGATCTGCACTGGATTGGGTCACATGATGAGGTAGAGGGGAAAAGACATCCCTGAGGTTGCTCCTGAGTTACACTGAATAATATATAGTAAAATAACTACTTAGAACCTCACAACTTCGCCTACAATCGGGAATTTGGATTCCTAACAAGATTCAGCATTACTGGGAGTAAGCTGAGAGAATATAATCCCGTATTGTACTTATGATAAGCAAAAACAGGCCTGGCTGACAATATGGCCGAGATGGAATGTGGAAGCTCCTAGCCTCTGGCTGCAAGGTCGCTGGCTGTAAAACGCTCAAAACCCCAATCTCCGGTCCCAGAGGAAAACGAAGACCAGCTGACAGAATAGAGAGGAGAGCATGCATCCTCGGATGATATTACAGAAATCAAACATCTCCTCCAAGGCTTAGTGGCTGACTTCTGTATGTTAAACCCAGCACTAAAGGCTCTAACACAATGTGTGGGGGATGTAGAGGCCATGGTTGCTTCCCAGGAAAGAAAGTCAGCGTCTATAGATCATGAGGTGATTACTCTCAAAAGGCAAGTTAAGAAGTTGGAAGATCGCCTGGAAGATCAGGAATCACGCAGTCGGAGGAATAATCTAATTATGGCGGGTCTTCCCAAGAAAATGGAAGGATCGGACTGTGTAGCTTTTATGCAGGATCTCCTTCAGAAATTGTTTTGTCCAACACCTTTTGGAGAATCCTACAATATCGAGAGGGCACACCACTCTTTGAGAGAGATCCCCTCACCTGGACCTAGACCTCGGGTCCTTATTATGCGCTTTCTGAATTATAAAGAAAAAACTCATGTACTGTTCAAAGCCAAAAGCAAATAAAAATCTCCAATGGAACAGGGCCTCTATTTGGCTTTTTCACGATCAGACACCTTCGGTTAGAGAAAAACAGAAGGAGTATGTGGAGATGAAGAAGAAGTTATATTTGGCAGCAGTGAAGTTCAGATTACAATATCCAGCCACGCTGATTGTGAGGTTGCAGAATGGAGACAGGAGGTGTGTGATGGCGACCGATGCTGCAGAAAGCCTGCAGGTGGAGCTACTGGCCTTGTTTAAATCTGCGACCTGAAGGTTAGAGGTGCCAGCAGGATTGACTGTTGTAAAGCGGTGAGTGAGAGCAGGATGGATCGGGAAGAGCTACGAAAGTAGGTAGCGTTTGATCTGCTTCAACCTTGCTCCACGCTTTGGAGATCGGATTTGCCCTTTTACTGTTTGGACTGCTCTGGATTTATTTTGTGCGGGACTGTAAGAAAAGGGCTCCTTATCAACTATATTTAGGGTCAAATGGACCCCATACTGCTAAAAACTCAGTTTGTTTTTTTTCTTTTTTTCTCTTGTTTTAGGAGTCGAAATTTAGTTCTAAGAAGAAGAGTGAATAACAGACAGTCTGTAATTTTATGCAAAGTAGAACAGTCCAAGTGGGCTCAAGTCTTTTTCTGGTGGAATTTGCCCTGAGAAAAATGGGGTATTGGTAAATCTATGATACTGAACAAACCAGTACTGGATCAATAGTTATACTAGGGCGTTTTCT
Source organism: Neoceratodus forsteri (assembly GCA_016271365.2). NCBI lineage: Eukaryota > Metazoa > Chordata > Ceratodontiformes > Ceratodontidae > Neoceratodus > Neoceratodus forsteri. The sequence continues at coordinate 1,639,285,854 of CM057450.1, forward strand.
TTTTGCTTACTAAATGATTAAGTATAGGTTTCAGGGGCTTACTGCTTTTCCTCTAATTTGCTATATCTGAAATAGAAGAATGGGGGATTAGATAGGGCATGGAATGCAGTCTCCCTGCTACCACTAGATATTGTACTGGGAGTGACCTCTTATGGGGAGAAGGAGGTATTTACTGAGCTTCTGGAGTTTCTTTATCTTAGAACAGTAGGGGTATTTTGTAACTCAAGAAGCTTATGATGGGACTTATTGTTATAAGTGGGGTCTATTGTTTTCTCTTTTCAGTGGGATTTGGGGAGGCTCGGGGACACCTCGGGGCTAACTCATTCATGTCTCATTCTGATTAAGAAGGACGATCGGAAGATCGGGGGTTAGAGTGGGGGGGTTACTGGGGGAAAAGGGGAGCGAGAGAGAGAATCCATGGTGCATATAAGAGGGTGGACAGAAAGCAAGAGGGTGAAAAGCAGGGGTACTGTCATTAATTATGGTATTGCTTAAATTTATTTCATGGAATGTTAAAGGCCTCAGGGGAGGAAGAAAAGACTGGTAATATTACAATATATTAATCAATTGGGGGTTCAATAGCTGCACTGCAAGAAACCCACTTATTGAAAGAGGAATTCCATCTATTGAAGAAAGGGTAAGGGCAAAGTAATAGGAGAAGGAATGCTAAAGCATCGGGGGGGGTGGCGACACTAGTAAGGAAAGCTTGCCCATATATAATTACTCAAATCAAGACACGAGAGGATGGTCGGGGGATCTATGTGTCGGGTACTATCTTGGGAAATCAATTTTCTCATGCTTCAATTTATGGCCCTACCCCCTCTAAACCTGACTTTTTTGCCTCAGTGGAGGTTGATACTTCTACTTTTCCCTCCAACCCATTTATTCTAGTGGGTGACTGGAACCTTTGCTTGGATAATGGGGTGGACAGAAACCATCCTTCTAAGTGACCACCTTCTTCAGCACAGATAGCTCTAAATAGATTATTGGAAGTTACAGCATTAGTAGACCCCCTATAGGGTGTATACTAAAGGGGATACCAACATGACCTTCTATTCTGGAGTGCATAACTCACATTCAAGAATTTTTTTTTTTTTTTGGTCAATGGGGCAACATTAAGAGGCTTCAAAGAATTGACTACTCTTAACAGAGTATTATCTGACCACTCCCCGGTACAGATGCTCTGGGAGATAGATACCATTCCCCCAAAACCATACTGATGGTGGCTAGATGATGGGGTATTAATGGTTAATAATACTGTGTCTAAATTAGAGGAAGCACTAGTGGAGATTACCCAGACTCAAATACTGACACTCATGGATAAGAAACTTGCTTGGCCTACTTGCAAGGTATTATATGCAGGAATAGCTCAGGAATATACTGCTAGGAGGAATAGGATGAATATAGAGCAGGAATAATTTTTAACTGGGGCCATTAAGTCACTACTCCCTTTAGAGAGTTCCTCTAGTGAATTGGATGAGGAGTCTAGAGAATTAAGAGATGAAATGAGAAGCATGATGTATGTCAGGATAGATCGCTGGCTTGAAAGATTAAATGCTAGATACCTATTGCAGGGAGATGTGCCTGGCCATTTGTTAGCTAGTAGAATTAGGGAATGGGAGGCAGATCAAATGGTTATGGCAGTGAAGTTTGGAAGGGACATTATTACAGATCCTCAGGGAATGGCTGATGCTTTCACAGAATATTATACTGGGATTTATCAAGAGGGGGGTTACTAGTTCAGAGGAAGAGATTAGAGTGTTTCTGGATAAAATACCCTTGCCTAAATTGGACCAAGAGCAGGCTCAGGCTTTGGCAGCTCCAATTCAGGAAGTAGAAATTATGGCAGCAATTAAAGCATTGCCAAATGATAAGACACCAGGGCCAGATGGTCTATTGGCTAAATTTTATAAAGTTCATTTATTGACTATACTCCCTCTCCTGAAATATTTATTCTGGAATATTATGAAAGCTGGGGTTCCCCATCCTCCTTTGTATCAAGCTTATATTACACTTATTCCAAAGCCAGATAAACCTAGGGATCTGCCTGGCAATTACAGACCCATAGCTTTAATAAATCAGGATATTAAAGTGCTCACAAGGATCCTGGCTAATAGAGTTTTAAAAGTTGTTCCTTAGTCAGGACCAGGTTGGGTTTATGCCAGGTCGGGGGGCGCATGATGCATTAAGGAAGCTGCATCATATCCTTCACCGGGCCTCTAACTCCAAATCAGCTATGGCTCTGATTGCACTTGATGCCAAGAAGGCATTCGGTAGGGTTTCCCATGGTTTTCTATTTCTTACGATGGAGAAAATGGGCTTCCAGGAGGGTCTTCTCAGAGGCCTTAAAAACTTGTACGCTGCCCCCACTGCCAGGGTTTTGTGCAATGGCTATCTTTCTAAAGAGTTCCCTCTGATGAATGGGATTAGACAGGGTTGCCCCCTGTCACCAACCTTGTTTAACATTTATTTGGGACCTTTATTAAGGGCACTCCACATGGAGCCTGCGGTTCAAGGAATTAAGGTTCATGGGATGGAGCTTAAATTTTCGGTTTTTGCCGATGACATAATGTTGCATTTATATAAACTGGCTAAGAGCTTCCATAAAGCCCTGGAAATTATTAGGCAATTCTCTGAAGTCTCCAACTACAAATTAAATTTAAGCAAAATGCAGGTTCTTCCTCTTACACCTTATACTTATAGAGCAGATTTTGAACATTTGCAAATAAACTGAGCCCCAATTAAAGTTAAATATTTGGGTATATGGATTATGGTTAAAACAGAAAATGAGGAGGAAGAAAATGTTGATAATCTTTTGACTATAATTAAAAATGATATTTTACGGTGGAATAAACTTCCCCTGAACTTCACTGCCAGATTGGGACAGATTAAAATGAATCTCCTACTTAGATTGCTATACCCGATTAATTTGCTACTTTATAATATTCCTAAAGGAAGGTTTATTAACATCCAGAGGGTAATCTCAGCATTTTCTGTGGAATTCAAACCCCCCCCTCCCAGGAGAAAACATGCTGCCCTACACCTTCCCCATCTTATGGGAGGTATTAAACTTCCAGACCTATTTTTATATTATGTCGCGGGACAACTAGGTTTAATGGGACGGTGGTACAGAGCCCGGGAAGAAGGGGGATACACCCCAACATGGCTCCAAATTGAGCGACAAATTCTGGAGGACCTGAAACTTTCCCCAGCAGCGTTGCTTTTCTTGGATCCAGAGGGCTTACCCAAAAGGGGAAGGCAGACACCATTTTTTAAATCAATGGTGGCGTGGTGGAATTTTTTAAATCCCACACAGAGGAGAGTTCAAAGCAGAGTTCAGGATCAACCCATACTGGGAAATCCTAATCTTCGTCTGGGGGGGACAAATAATTAAAGAACATTGGGCACCACAATTATCTGACCTGAACTTAACAGATTTTATAGTAGAAGATAAAGTGATCCTCCTGCCGCAGATTAGGGAATGGGACTTTTTCCAAAAGATTCAGATCACGAATATGGTGCCGCAATTTTTAAGATATAATAAGGATGTTGGTCAGAATCCATTTATTTGGGATAATTTGAGTGAGATTGATTACTCACAACATCCCCTCTCAAAAGTTTATACTGTGTTGTTAGGCTTTGTGAGCTCAGACTTCTTGGTGCAAGTTTTATAATGGGAAAAAAATATAACCCCCCTGAGGCCTGACTGGAAAGAGATTTGGAAAAGTGTTAAATTCCTGCCCATACCAAAATACAAGACTATGCAATTTTTTATTTTCTCAAATATTTACTACACCCCTGCTAAGCTGTGTTCTAGAAGACTCAGACAGACAGATCTGTGCTTTAGATGTGGCATGAAATCAGGGGATCTGTTACATATGATGTGGAATTGTCCCAAAATACATTCATTATGGGTTCAAATTGGTCACAACATGGATCCGTTACTAAACTATTCGGAGCATATTAAACCAGAGATCTGTGTTTTGAGAGATATGAAATTGGTTGTGAGAGAGTCAGCTAAGCATCATGTGGCATTGATGTCTACCCTAGTTAAGGCATTTGTCCTAAGACATTGGAAAAGTGATCTTATCTACAATTATGATCATTGGGTGAGAGATATGTTACATATCTTAGATAGACTCAAAAGACAAATGATAATAGAAGATAAAAAGAAAATCTATGATAAAAGATGGAGGGCATTAGAGGCAGTGTATTCAATACAACTGAAGAGTGCTCGAACCCAGATCTGTCTATCTGATTGGGATTAGCTAGCAATTATTACTTAAGAAAAAGTTAAAAGGGACTATGATTTCATTGATGTGTGTAATTTTGTGCCTTAAAGTACTCCTCCCAGGGAGGTGTTTTACTCTCTTTAGATAGTTCTTAGTGCGGTTATATTATGTCTGCTGCATCAGAAGGGTTAGGATGGGTTCTCTCTCTCTCTCCTAGGAACACAGTTTTAAAGCCCAGCCTAACTGACTTACAGCCACTTTGAAATTAAGGTTAGTAATAAAGAGGGATAATTAAACTGGAAGTTAATTAGGTTCATAGCTAACCTTGAATTGATAGAATCCAACGTTATATTAGTAAGTCAGAGTCAATTTAGCTGGTATAATATATGAAAATTGTGTATGTAAATAGTTATAGGGATGTATATAGTAGCCACAGCCAGTTTGGGGATGTGGGCCTGGGGTCAACCTGGGATATGTGTATGTATGTCTTCTCTGTTGATATCATAAACTTTAATAAAGAAGTTTAAAAAAAAAGAAAGATCTGCACTGGCTGTTGAGTGGGTTATCACCATTAAAGTGGGTTTGCTCACTTACACGGCCCTATATGGTTGGGCCCTGGCTATCTGGCAGAATTTCTTATTTGTTTCCATGTCCCCTTTGCTCCACTATGGAGGGCCTCCTTGTGATACCCAGGGTGATGTTAAAACCCTCAGGTGACAGGGCCTTTGAGCTGGCAGGCCCAGCCATGTGGAACACTCTCCTAAGAGCCCTGAAGGAGACACCCTTGGAAGAGAACTTAAAAGGGGCCTTAAGACATGCCTGTTTACATAGGCTTTTGAGGATGAATTCCCTTGTTCCATCTCATTTACCAGTTTGTTATTTATATAAGTTTTAGCTGATTATTTATTTGGTGAGAGCTGCCAAACCTCTGAGGAAAGGCACCAATAATTACAAAAAAATCTACTAATACTGCTACCATGACCACTACATAAGTACACGTGCAGTATATTCAAGAAACATCTGAAACACCTATGGTACTAAAAGGACAACATTTATAATAACATACCTGTAGTTAATTTATTACATATATGATAATGCAGTACATTACACTTATCACATTTTGGTTCTGACATTGGACACCAACCATTCAATTTGCACCGATCCCCAAGTCTTACTAATATTTATTGATTCGGCTCAGCAGCTAACCAGTTTATACATGATTTTGTAGTAAACTATAGTCTGACAATTAAAACATGGAAGGAAAACTTCCTGTATTCATGGGCCTAATTAGTAAGTCTTGCACCATTCTATAATGGGCAGACTATGACCACATGGTATTTATTTCCACTTTATCAAAAAAACAAGCTAAAGCTTCCTTAGCTTTCTCTACAAGTCCATATATACTTTCTGTTATTCTTGCTCTTCAGCTATTAAAATGAGATGTAGTAATGGCTGCTCTTTTGGCAGAGTCCAGTTTATTTTTTATATATATTTCCATTTCATGTTTCACCTTTTTATTTCAATGGCCTATGCAATCAGAATAGTGCTATGCTTGTGCAACTATGTTACTTTGTTGTGGCCATTTATGCTCTCTATTCCAAGAAGAATTACCACCCTGTAGGGGTACCAAAGGCAAGGAACCCTGGAAGAGGATTCAACCCCTAGAGGTATTGCAGGAAGGTTCCCTTGGCTAAAGGTACCTTAGGAAGGAACTCCCTCAAGAACAGACATGAGCTGCAGGAGGAGGAGAAGAGGATGTTGGGGCAAAGAAAAAATGTTTCAAATGGAGGTTGGGAGGAGCTTCTTATATAGCTCAGAAAGGGGGCATGACTGGTTGCTCGCCCATTGAACTACAGGCATAGATGTTCAATTCAATGGCCTACACAAACAGAATAGTGTTATGCTTGTGCAACTATGTTACTCTGTTGCGGCTGTACTTGCTCTCTATTCCATGAGGAATTACCATCCTGAAGGGGTACCAAAGGCAAGGAACCCTGGAAGAGAGTTCAACCCCTAGAGGTGCAGAGGGAAGGTTCCCTTGGCTAAAGGTACCTTAGGAAGGAACCCCCAAAAAAATGTTAGCAGTGGTCATTGACTATATGGTAGAGAAGCATACTGAAGCAAGACGTGGCTTGATAATACATCAATGAGAAGTACAAGTTAGCAGAATAGCATTGATAAATGGATTAACACTGATGACAGCAGACAGCTTCCTAAGAAGAGAAGGAATGGCCAGCAGGGTCACCATCCACCTCCCTCTAATGGCAAAATGTACTTGAGTAGGCTAGGAAATACTAATAAACCTAAATAATAATATGACTGTCGGCACGGAGGAGAGGAACACAAAACCCTTTGAGGAGGAAATTTCTGGGGATCCAAGGCCTAGGTCACCTTCCCTCCAGGCTTAGACTAGTTTGTTTTAGTAATGGTTTCAGAATTGCAAGCCTCCTTACTATAGGAAAAGGAAATGCCTCATTGCTCTGGAGGAGAAGGTATTGTCACTTACAGAATGCCAGCATGGTAATTTAGGTAGTTCTTTATTAGCCAGGCAGCACAAGTGATTGAAATAAAGGTTTCCTGTTGGTCAAGGCATGAAGTATACTGAAATTATTGATAGGATAAAGGAGCAATCATATAGTTTACACAAAGCAACTGATTGGTATGGTGTCAACATGAATACTGAATTGGGATGATTAGCATGAATACTTTAAATGCCATTAAGGTAGAGTTAGGTTAGTCCAGTAAGAAGCATTTGCAACACTGTAATGGAATGCAGTGGATATCTTGAAGCCATGTAGGTTGTGAAGTTAAAGTATTTAGATCAGGAAGATTGAAAGATGCTGAGGCAAAGAAGCAGGCTAAATCATAGTTTACATAAAATCAGGATCCTGCCACTTGAAACCATGTTGCCCCACTGAGACAACACAGTCCCCTGCCATGGGAATAACAGGGAAGCCACAAGCTGAGCACCATAGGACCAGACAGCAAATATAACATTTATAGGTTAGGACCCCCCCCAAAACAGAGGCAGCATAAGGAAGTAAGAACCAGCATTATCAGGAGCAACTTGCAGCAGGCAGAATGCAGGGAGGAACACAGAATGAAATTTATGCTTGGTACTGGAAAAAGGAATTCCAAATTGGGATAATGGCAATACCTGAAATAAGTATTCAAAACAGGGGTATTTTCATACTGGAAGTAAGTATTCAAAAGTGGGGTATGTTCATACTGGAAATAAGAATTCAAAACAGGGGTATTTTCAATACCAGAAATAAGTATTCAAAACTGGGGTATTTGCAATACCAGAAATAAGTATTCAAAACTGGAGTATGTTCAATACTGAAAATGAGTATTCAAAACAGGAGTATTTACAATACCAGGAATAGGTATTCAAAACTGGGGCATTTTCATACTGGAAATAAGTATTCAAAACTGGAGTATGTTCATACTGGAAATAAGTATTCAAAACAAAGTTATTTTCAGTACCAGAAATAAATATTCAAAACAGGGGTATTTACAATACCAGAAATAAGTATTCAAAACTGGGGTATTTTCACCACCAGAAATAAATATTCAAAACAAGTAATTTCAATACCAGAAATAAGTACTCAAAACCTGGGTATTTGCAATACCAGAAATAAGTATTCAAAACTGTGGTATTTTCAGTACCAGAAAGAAGTATTCAAAACTGGGGTATTCTCTATACCAGAAATAAATATATAAAACTGGAGTATTTTCAGTACCTGAAATAAGTATTCAAAACCAAGATATTTCAATACCAGAAATAAGTATTCAAAACTGGGGTATTTTCAATACCAGAAATAAGCATTCAAAATTGGGGCATTTTCAATACCAGAAATAAGTGTTCTAAACCGGGATATTTTCATACCGAAAATAAGTATTCAAAACTGGGTTATGTTTATACCAAAAATAGTATTCAAAATTGAGGTATTTTCAATACCAGAAAGAAGTAGTCAAAACAGGAGTATTTTCATACCAGAAATAAGCATTCAATACTGCAGTATTTTCAATACCAGAAATTAGTATTCAAAACTGTGGTATTTTCAGTACCAGAAAGAAGTATTCAAAACTGGGGTATTCTCTATACCAGAAATAAGTATTCAAAACTGGGGTATTTTCAATACCAGAAATTAGTATTCAAAACTGAGGTATGTTCAATACTAGAAAGAAGTATTCAAAACTGGGGTATTCTATATACCAGAAAGAAGTATGCAAAACTGGGGTATTTTCAATATAAGAAAAATTTCAAACTGGGGAGAATGTAGTTAACAGCTTTCAGCAGTAATTCGTTATGGCTACCAGCAGTAGCTGAGCTGAACAATTAAACAAGTGTGGCAGTGTAGGCATAGGCAATAATGCACAGAAAAACAGCAACAGTAATTGCTTGATACAATTGCATTAAAGCAGGTTTGTATCCCTTGGACACAACAAATCCAAAACAATGCTACGCAACTTCACAAGAGGTCAGTGCTGTCAGCGGGCATCCAACCCAACAAAATACAATAATGTTCCAAAAGGCAGCACTTGAACAGAAAAAAACATATGACTCACACAATTTAAAGTGCAAAATGCAGTGCTTTATTGTGTAGCCAGAGCTGCACCATAGAGACTGTCACAAATGCACTCAGCAGGTCAGACCCTCTGCTCCAACAGTGCCAACCTCCAAGCGCAGAATTGTAAACAGGTAACAGACAGGGTAAACCTCCCATCTGCTTGTTGGTCTGAATCACCTTTAGTCTCAGGTTCTGGGGGGATTCAAACTGTGAACCTTATGTTATCTTACCCAAATGTACAGGCTCATATAATCTGCTCTTCGGGAGGGGTGCCAGATATCTTTCGCCTAAGGGCACCTAACCAGGTATCCAAAATGAACCCTTAAAAATCTATAAAAGACCTAAGGTATATTCTTACCTTTTCTCAGTTTGGTAACACCATCAAGCTCTGAACAGTTTTGTCAGTCTTAACCCTTCATACTTCACATGCATAAGAAAGAACTTGGAAGACTCAGGCAGTAGCTTTCAAATGAAAGGCTTACTTAAAAATGGATAAAACTACGTAAAATGTAAACACAGAACACTATATCACAAAGCATACAATCACTTAAAAGAAAACAAGGAAAAGTTTAAACTAAAACTCCTACCACAATACAATTAGACTTTTTCTTTCTAATGTATTACCTCTATAAGTGCCTTAGTTAGGTCTTGTTTCTGAAGAGTCCAAAAAGGAATGTCACTCGGTTGAAACACAGAATACATTTTAAACTCTGAGTTTCCACCCCTTCTATGATGCAATCTAGCTCCTCCTTCTAGAATATAAAAATTATACAAACAATTATCTTCCTGTCAGGAGATATTTCAAATACTGACTTCAACAAAAACTAATTTCCCAGATATGTCTCCTTTAATAAAGCCTTTCCTTTGATCGTGTGTGGTTTCCTGTTCCCACGGCAGGTCAAAGATTTTACCACTTTTCACACCATGTTGTTATTAAATGTTTTTTCTCTTAGACATCATAAAAATTTATGAGCCCTATATCCTGGTAGTTGGGTCAGTTCTAATTAAGTCAGAAACAGGAGACCCTTAATTACCTCCTGGTTTTCAGGTTAATATATCCTGTAGCTGAAACCTTGGGGGGTTGGCACCCATCCCACAGGCTGTCTCATGAGAAACACTCACACACCACATTCTGTATACAAATATCATACAGCAATCATAACCAACTGCCCAAAGGTCACAGCAACTATATGGAGAAAGTAATATAGAATTGCTGGAGACTCGGGTATGATTCACACTGAGTGCTAATAAGTAAGTTAGCATCGATTTAAATCCCCAAAAGTGCTGTATGAAAAGAGAGGGCTTATGGCAGGAAAAGTAAAATAAATAATGAAATACCAAGGAAAGGAAGTAGGAAAGAAACCTTTTGGGAATGCAAGGTAGAATAGGCATTGCACAAAATGCAGCAGGTTAGGTTAAAACAGAGTGAGGCAGCTAGCTGAGCACAGAGCCAGGACCTGGTGCAAGCATATAGTGAAGCACATGAGGCAGCAACTACAGTGGGAGCTGAAACAAGCAATAACAAATGCAGGAAAACTGAGATTTGGTAGGGGCCTGAGCACAGGCACAAGAGACACACAGTGCAAACAAGGGGCAACAATATGCTGAGGAAAAGCAGCAAGCCCCAAAAAGAAAGCACAAACCAAAAACAAGAACACAGGAAAGCAGAGAAACAAACACACCAGGAAGCACAAAGCAGCCGGAAGTAAAACAAATACTAACCAAATCAGGAGAAACAAATGAACACTTTTAGCAGAAACCAGGCAGAGTCCACAGCATGAATAAATGGGGGTAGAGGGGGAGCAAGGCCATACCTCTTAACTGCTATGAATTTCGCATAGCGGTATGATTTTCACACTCAAATTTGGCCTTGCTCCACATAGGTTTACTGATGTTCTTCATATTTGCTAGATCTATTTCTGGACACACAAACTATTAAATCATTGAACTAAGTTGATAGAAACATTCCTTATCACTAACTATATGGAGCCCACTATCTGTAGACATATTATTGTTTAAAATAAAAAAGCGCTACACATTCTGGCCCTTTGCTATGAGTTTTGAAGGCCAGTGCTATGATTTTTTTTTTAATTCATATTTTATTAACAAATTTTTCTATTACAGGGAACAGAAAGTTACAACATACTATGCATATATTCCGAATGTTGCATGAGCTGTCCCCCCCTTCCCCCACCCCATACAGCAGCAAAGTCTGTACAGTAATAGAAAAATACTATATAGTATCGCAAATCAAGGATCATTGGTTATGGTGACTCATTTACCTAATCTGGCCATGATTAGCGTGTGATGGGGATCCCAAGTATTCTTGTACCACTGCAATTTATTGTGGAGGCTCGCTATCGCTTTCTCTGTATGTAGATTAGCCAACATTTCGTTAACCCATTCCTGATATGTTGGGCTTACTGTATCCCTCCAATGCCGAAGCACAATTTTTTTAACAGATAGTGCAATCATGGAGATATGAAATCTCCTGATTCTCACCTTGATAGAGGATAGATTTCCCAACAAACATACATCTGGGATGAAGTAATCCTGCAAACCCAATATAGGATCTAGGTTAGTCTGTATGGCTACCCACAAAGACTTTATCTTGGGGCATGACCAAAAGACGTGAAGAAGCATGCCATCCTCTTGACATCCTCTGGTGCAAGCCCCCGAAGTTATAAGACCCCATTTCCTCAGCTTCACAGGGGTATAATACATGTTATGCATAATGTGGTATTGCATAAGGTGGAGTCTATCCTGAGAAATGTATTTATGGCAGAACTTCCATAAAGCTGACCAATTGGGAATATATTGAGGAAAAAAAGAGACTCAGAGCTTAGTGGGGCCTTCAGGTCTCCCATATTTCCAATAAAATAGGACACAATATATTTTGGAAATAGCACCTGGTGACCCCAACAAGGAGGAGAGATCAGATACAAACAGAAAGACAGGTGGGCGAGGAGGGATGTTACCAAATACTGTAGAGAGGAGATGCTTTAATTGGACCACCCTGAAGTGAAAAGCTAACGGGATGTCAAATTTATGAATTAAATTAGAAACTGAGAGCCATTCCCCTGCATCATCCAGAAAAGTAGAGATTATCCCATCTCCAATTTGGGGTAACCATTTACGAGATATCATCGTTTTGTTTATTGTGAAAGATGGGGAATTCCAAATAGACTTAGACAAGTCCAGGTATGGGGAATACCACAGAAATGAGCAAAGCTGCGTGTGAACTCTAAGGGACGTTCGAATAATGAGACAGCTAACGGTGTCAGGAAGGGACGCTATTTTAAGATAGAACATCGTCTGGGGGTCAATGTTCTCGGACTGAATAAAGTCTAACTCAATTTTGAGCCAAACCGGTCTTAAGTATTCCGGACCTGGATTCACCCAACGCATATACTTCGAAATGTGACAAGCCCAGTAGTAAATTGCCAGATGGGGAACCGCAGTCCCCATCCATTTTCTGAGCGGCTAGCTTATAATATGTTAACCTGGCTTGTTTATTAGACCGGATAAAATTTGTGAAAATTCTGTGCATTTTCTGAAACCATGATAACGGAGTAAAAGAGTTAAGGAGTGAGAGGGGATAAAACAAGCGAGGAAAAACGTTCATTTTAATTATATTAATGCGACCCCAGAGAGAGAGAGGGAGTTTAGACCATCTATTGAGGTCCTGAACTACCACTTGGGAAAGAGGCTCCAAATTTTCTTTAAACCAAGAGGAGGGGTTACGCGTCAAATTAATACCAAGGTATCTGAGAACACGAGGAGACCAGCTGAGACCAAAAGGAGACAAATCATTTCTGAAAACCTTATGATTAAGAGGGAACACGGAGGATTTATTTATATTCAGCTTATAGTTTGAGAGTACTGAACTTGGCGACTTCCCCTAACATGACGGGAATAGATGTTTTTGGATGAGATAAATGAAGGAGGAGATCATCAGCGTAAGCCGTGATCTTCACCACTTGATTACCTATCGGGATACCACTTATCTCCGGGTTATTGAGAATGTTTCAGATAAGGGACTCTAAGTATAAATTAAATAAGAGAGGGAAAAGATGGCATCCCTGCCTGGTACCAGAAAACAAAAGAAAGGGTTTGGAGAATGCTCCATTGCTGGAGACTCTGGCAGAGGGAGTCTCATATAAGGCCCAAATCCAGTCTATAAACTTGACCGGGAAACCAAATACTTTAAGGGCCTGAAACAGGAAATTCCAGTTGACGTGATCAAATGCCTTCTCGGCATCCAAGGAGACCAATCCTGCGGGAAAGGCAGCATCCCTGGACACCGAGACAACGTGTGACAAGGTACATAGATGGTCAACTGATGAACGTCCCCTTATAAACCCCACCTGAGACATATTAATCAGGTCTGGAAGGACCCGTGTTATTCTGTCAGCCAATATCTTCGAGAGAATTTTAACATCTTGGTTCAATAAGAACTTGGTCTGTAGCTTTGCACTAGTTCTGGATCTTTATCAGGCTTAGGAAGGAGGACAATCAGGGCTTCAAACAGATGTGTATCTATTCTTGCACCAGAAAGAATGTGACAATACAACCGGTGAAGCACCGGTAATAATTGTGATCGAAACGTTTTATAGAATAAAGCGGAAAAACCATCCGGTCCTGGGACCATGTCTGAGGGAAAAGCCCCGATTACCACTGATATTTCCTCTAGAGATATTGGGGAGGATAGGAATTTCCTCTGTGGTTCAGATAAAGAGGGTAGAGAGGAATCCCTCAGGTAGGCCTTGAGCTCTTCTAAGGAAGGAGGGTTGTCCATGTCCCTATATAACTGCTCATAGTATGAGGCAAACTCTTGCACAACCTCAGAAGGGGACACCTTCAGGGATCCATCCACCTGGGCCCTAATTGGAGGTATGAATCTAGTAGATTCCTGCTGCTTTAACCTTAAGGCCAGCAAGCAACCTGCTTTTTCTCCCTGATCGGTATAGCTTGCTTTGGTGCAAATAATAGATAACTGCTTTCTCCCTCAACAGATCTAAGTATTTATCTTTAGCTACCGAAAGCCTCCTCACATCCTATTCTGAGGCATTAGAGGATAACTTGGTTTCCAGAGACCTAATTAGAGACAATGAAGCTAGTAGTTCTGCCTCCCGAGTTTTTTTTTCCTTTTTGTGGCTAGGCTAATAATAATCCCTCTCATGTATGCTTTGAAAGCACCCCACAAAACATCAGGTGCCATGTCCTCAGAGGAATTAGTGGAGAAAAAGAAATTGATCTGCTCCTTTATTAGGTCACGGTATTTGGTATCTTTGAGCAGTTGGCCATTTAATTTCCATCGGGTTTCTTTATGGGGAATATTAAGGAAAGCCAAATTGGAAGTCACCAGAGAGTGATCTGATACTGGACCTGGCTGAATCGAGGCAGTTAAGACCACGGACAGGAGGACCTGAGAGAGAAAAAGATAGTCAATGCGAGACTGGGTTCTGTGCACAGGCGAATTGAAGGTATACTCCCTGTCCTTAGGGCGTAGTACACACCACACATCACACCGTCCGCACTGATCCAGAAAGTCCCTAAGGGCCCTCTGTCCAGGCGACAAACACCTCGACCCACTACCAGACCTATCCACTTCAGGATCAAGAACCAAATTGAAGTCCCCACCCATAGTTATACCAATGGGAAGCATGGGAAGGAGTATGGAGATAAGCTTCATAAAGAAGCCCGGATCATCTGCATTAGGCCCATAAATGCTGCCAAGTAAGATTGGCATAGACCAGAGACTCCCCTGGACCAGGACATATCTACCATCCGGATCCCTGAGAACTTGTTTAGAGATAAAGGGAATGCCTCTATTGACCACAATCATAACCCCACAACTGTTAGTGGACCCCGAGGCAGTAAACACCTGCCCAATTTGTTGCCTCCTAAATTACAGAAATTCACTTTCCAGTAAATGAGATTCTTGCAAGAATGTGATCTGAGAAGATAATAAGCTTAAATGTTTTAACACTTGGTATTGTTTAACTCTTTTCCTTATCCCCTTCACATTCCATGTAGCAAAATTTATACTACTGGCCATCTAAATAATAATAAAAAAAAGAAAAATGAGACTCTTATGTGAGATCTAAAAAAAGAAAAAAATGAGACTCTTATGTGAGATCTAGGAATTCATAAATAATCGGGAATTAAGTGACCAGAACCCATGTTTGCTGCTGCATGCCCTCCCAACCCAACATCAACTTCCTCCCACCCACCTCCCCCGCCCCAAAATATTCGAACCCACTCAAAGAACAAGTAAATGAAAATCATAAACACAATATCACCCCTCCCCCACCCAAACTGTCACGAGCAACGTTCAGCACAACACTGCTTCCTTCCTCCCTCCAACCTCCCAAATATGTACCCAAAAACCCTGCCCTAATATGTGCACCTTCTTATACAAACAGTGGTCAATAATATCTAATTGAAGGTAAGGATAATGTAAGTGGTGATAGACAAGTACTGGACTCCTGGCATCCAGGAGAGCAGGGAACGAGAACAAAAAGGGGAAGAAAGAGCAACCCCCACTTGGAAGCAATCCAGAAAACCCAAATATCTGAGAAAGAAACCAGTAATGTAAAGCGTAATAGCAGAATATGCTATCGTAACTGCTGCCATTAGCAAGATTGAACATATTCCCAGTGACATATATTAGCCAAAGAACTAAATGCTCCCAAGTAGTGGATCTCCATCTGTTCCCAAACCCCCACTGTTATCTTTACCCCGGAAAAATAAATTCCCGAGACAAAGAGGTTGATCCACCAAAAATACTGCAAGAGCGCCCTCTGGTGATATTATCTCAAAAACGCTAATACCAGAAGGCTGCTCTCTCAACTAATGCCCTAGCAATCAAAAACACCAAGCCTGAGGGCTTTCGTTATATTAACTAGATCATAAGAAAAAATGTGGTGTCCTTGTAAAAGAGAAACCGGAGAATGTGATCCGTGTGAGAAAAAAGGGGAACTTCCTCCCAGACAAGACACAACCCCCTAGAGATAAAATCCTGAGATATGGAGTTGCTCCAAAACACTGAACACTGAGATGTAAAGTATAAGAGATCAGAATTCCGATGAGGATAGTCCCCTCCATTGTGATATTCAAGAACCTTCGAAACCAGACAGTTATTCATTCCTCTTTTGGTATAGTAGCACTTGAAAATTCTTCTCCCTTCCATCGCAGGGTAGGATGAGATCAACCAACCAGATCAAGTGTCCTGAAACAGATCAGGCAAAGCAGCCTTAAGTCCCATAAGAGCAGCTTCAGGATTCTCGTATGTTGACCAGGTTCCATCCACTAGTACCTGCAATCTAATTGAATACCCCATTCTAAAGCGAAGGCCTGCTGCTATAACTTTCAATACAATAGGGTGAAAAGCAGTAAGCTTGCCCTGGCAAACCCCAGTAAATCTTGGGCAATTCTGAGCCTGGCATTTTCCCATTTCACTTCTTGCAGCTCTCTCACTTTTGCCAGAAAATGTTGTCACTCCAAGTAATTTAAAAAGCGACAAATAATGGGACCTGGTGTTGCTCCTGGAAATGGCTTGGGTCGCAAGGACCTATGCACCCTTTCAATTATATGCTTGGCCCCGAAGGGAGAGGGACCAGCGACCTTTTCCATCAGCTTCTGCACAAATGCGAGCATGTTCTGGCCTTCCTCTTCTTCTGGAAGGCCCAAGATAACTATATTGTTTCTTCAGCTGCGGCCCTCCAAATCTTCCAACTTAGCTTCCAAACTAGAAATCCTTTGCCGCATAACTACGAGACTGGGATCGATTTTTCCCACTTGCTTCTCAAGAGAAGAGATTCAAGCTGCATTATCTGAAGTTTTCATCGTGACCTCTTCAAGTTTTTTAGAAAGGGATTTAATTTCAGCTGAGATTTCTTTGATTTCTTCCCGGAAGGGTTTAAACTCTTCCAAAAATCTGCTCAAAGTTAAAGGTTCTTGCTCAGTGAGCAGGCTTTGAAGCTCTGGCTTATCCACTGCACTCGAGGCCCTTGATTTTTTTGGAGCCTTCTCAGGAGTGACCGGCGGTGTGTGCTTCTGCAGAGGCTTCTTCATGTAGACCTCCATAATTGATGAAAATGAGCGAGCAGGAGCCCAGGATATTAAGAAGGCAATAATCCATAATCTTTCTGGTTTTTAGGGAGAAATAATGACCAGAATAGCGATTATTTGCAGTTAGGAGGTTGGAACTATGCAGAGGAGCTTCTACTCGGTACCCTGCATCACGTGATCCCCCCAGTGCTATGATTTTTAATGCTGAGAGGTTGAGAGGTATGGGCAAGGCCCCAGCAGGTCCCAGGCAATGGCCACAGCAGGCCTGCATGAGAAGACAGACCAATGGAGCCTCCAGCCAGCAAAGAAAAAATGCTTCAGAAGGAGGCTGGGAGGAGCTGCTTATATAGCTCAGAAATGGAGCATGGCTGGTTGCTCACCCATTGAACTACAGGCATAGCCTTTCAATGAGTATCATGGAGATAATTTATATTCTTGTGGGTTACAGAGCCGGCTATATTTATAGTTCTTAATACATTTTTTATTGGTCCATTTTTATGTTCTCTTGTGAATCATGCAAACATATTGTTATTGGTCTGAACTGCAAGAGGGCTTTAGGAAGTATGGCGTTCCCCACCTATCACAGCTTCTGAATACCAAATCTCCTCTCTAATTCTTCCCAGTCTCCCTCTTGCTCCTCTTGTTTCTGGGGGCACACTCATATGGAGAACACTCCAGGCTCCAGTTTAAATTAAATAACAATCATTTGCCAATGCTGAATGTTTGCCACTAGTACAGTATTTGCTGTTGTACTGGGTCTTGCTTGTACTTATTTTTACTATATATTTACCTAGAATAGAGCAGATCAGATGCATTATCTCATTTTCAGTGGTGTTCTGCTTTGACACATTGTTAGATTGTAATTATCCACGATAGGGCAGCTGACAGGCAATATTCTACTTTAAATGGGCTTGCACATTTTGTCTCCAAATGTCCAACAAGCAGTGAAGTTTTACTCCATCAGCGAAGTCAAGGTGAAGTCACCCACTCCGGGTCGTGAAATGCCACGCGAAGTCCCCATGTAATAGCACCAATTTCACCTTATGGTGACTTTGCCTCATAATGACTTTGTGTTATGCTTACTTCATGTTTATGTCACGTTGTTTTCTGTTGAACGCGAAGTGAGTCATAATCAAGGCCACTGTTTTTCGGTTTTTACCAGAAAATCTGATAAAATTCCAGAATTAGGGCTGCCTGAAAACCGGTTAAAATGAAGATTTCATGGAATCTGGCATTTTCTATCAGAGCAGTAAATCTACAAAAAAATCTGTTTTTCTCTTAATTCCTTCCTGTACTGTTTTTAGTTTGCTTTATTTAATGCTCTGTATATTAAGCCTTCTTTAATTCTGATTATTTATGTACATACTAAAAGAATGATAACAGAATCCCGGTAAAATCCGGAAATTAGAGTAACAATCACCGGTGAAATTCCCGAATCTTAAGTTTTGAAAACGGAATTTAATTGTTTTAATCACCGTAAATCAGTGGCCTTGGTCATAATTGAAACAGCCCACAGATCACATGCGTTACAGTCTGTAGGTCACATGGCTCCGGCAGGAAGTTAATCAGGTGTGGGAGAAGGAGGTTTTGTGACAGAAGAGACAGGAAAGAAAAATATATTGTTTGAATCTGCTTAACATTTGACTTTTTTGTTAACTTTTTTTATATTTTGATTGCCTCTTGTGTTGAGTTGCGCACCTTTCTTCAGTATGATAGTTGATTGTTAATTTTTTATGTGTGTTTGCGTGTGTGTGTGCTGTGTGTGTGAGAGTGAGAGAAAGAGGGGGAGAGAGAGAGAGAGAGAGAGAGAGAGTAAAATGGAGAGAGACACCTTTGGTGGACCGAGAGGAGAGCATGTGGGGGTACGGACACGTGATGGCACCCAGCGTCTGGACAGGAGCACATCAATCAATCAATCAAAGTCTTTATTTAACCAGGTGATCACAGTTTAGCAAGCTCATTTTCAAGGTGGACCTGGGTTTGTTAACAAGGAACAAGGGACAATATACATGGGATGCAACACACAAGAAATAGTAATAATACAAATAAAGTGAGATACAATAATACAGTATATACAAAGTATCAGCAGGTAGCATTGACAGTAGTATATGTTTGGAACAGAAGATACAGCTAGTTTTGGGTAAGACACAATTTTTCATAAAAGTAAAGAAATTTACATAATATTGTGCGAGTGGTCCCTTCCCATGAAGCAGGAGGTAGTGGTGCCATGGAAGCACCCCTGCCAGTGGCACCATCTACTACTAGTGCCCCACCACCTGCCATGGACCCTGTGCCAGCGGCTTAGCAGCAGCAGCAGCAGCAGCAGCAGCAAGAATTACTGCAACAGTCTTATCAGCAGCAGCAGGTTGCCCATCCAATTGTGCAGCAGCAGCAAATAACACCTGGTCCCCCACACCTGTGCCCTGTCCTTCCTGGACCTCTGTTGTGTGGGCTTTTTTCAGTCTAGTGCCTGGTGCTGATGACCTGAGTGTCATGAAGTGTAATATCTGTGGTGTGATTGTGCATCATGGTCCCAAGGGGAGTCATCTGGGGACAGGTGCACAGTGCACCCACCTTGTAAATCACCACCATGCAGACTGGGAGGCCAAGGTTGCAAAACAGGAATGGAATGCGCCTGCTGCCTCTGCTGGGCAACAGGTGGCAGCAGGGCCTCCACCTGCACATGGGGTTAAGCGTGGTTGGGCCATGGAGCAAGTGGCTGCTCCAGCACCTGCAGGGGACGCTGGCAACCCTGCAATAATGACTGCCACACAGGATGATTTGGGCATGATGTGGAGTGAGGTGGACCACCTGAGCAACAGTGTGTCGAACACTGAGCAGCGGTTGGAGCACATTGAGGATCACCAACTTCAAATTATGGCCATGCTCCAACTGCTGCTCTCACACCATAATGTGGCGCATTAGTTTTTGATTGTCTATTCATCCACCACCCTCTCCATGATAAAATACTTCCTGATGTTGCCCCTGATCCGTTCCCCTCTATCTTCAAATGTAGCCCCCTTGTTCTTGCACATCTCTTTTTCTGAAAGATGCTACCCTCTTGGACATTGTTGAGTCCCTTTATGTACTTTCAAGTTTCTATCATGCCCCCCATTTCCTTAAGGGTATACATATTAATCTCCTTTAGTCTGTCTTCTTCATATGGGTTCTGGTGTAGCTCCTGCACCATTTTAGTTGTCCTCCTTTGGACCACCTCCATCCTGTCTGTGTCCTTGTCTATGTCCTTTTTGAGATATGGTCTCCAGAACTGCACACTGTACTGCAGATTGTGTCCCGAAAATGCCAGACTCCAGATGAAGACAAATAACATGATAAAATGTGCAGAAAATTCTCAATTATTTCCTGACACACTGCTTTATGCATGCACTCACTCTCCCTAAGTGTGCCCCTAGAAATAGCTGCTGTCAAAGTGTCCCAAAAATGCCAGACTCCAGATGAAGACAAATAACATGATAAAATGTGCAGAAAATTCTCAGTTATTTCCTTACGCATTGCTTTACGTGTGCACCTACTCTCCCTAAGTGTGCCGCCAGAAATGTCTGCTGTCAAAGTGTCCTGAAAATGCCAGACTCCAGATAAAGACAAATAACATGATAAAATGTGCAGAAAATTCTCAATTATTTCCTGACGCATTGCTTTACGTGTGCACCCACTCTCCCTAAGTGTGCCCCCAGAAATGGCTGCTGTCAAAGTGTCCCAAAAATGCTAGACTCCAGATAAAGACAGATAACATGATAAAATGTGCAGAAAATTCTCAACTATTTCCTGACACACTGCTTTATGTGTGCACCCACTCCCACAACAACTATGGCACCTGCTGTTGCTCCTGTACTTCTGTCTTCTGCTACCTGTGCTGACTGGGCTGATGCACAGTGTCTTGCCAGCTGATGATAGCCACAGATGAACATTGTGTGAACAATGATGTGATGATGCTATGGCAGACATAAGTCTGCTGTGCTGGCTGTAACAAGATGCCCTATGTGTGTGTGTACTCATAGTACCATTGGTAAGTTAATGTATCTTGCATGCTCATGTTTTTCCACAGAACCAGATGTTTAATTGATATATATGTATACGTATATGTACAACAGTCACAAACTATTGCCCCCACAGAACTGAATACCCTCTCCACACTTACACTGTAGGGTGGGCCGGTCATGTACTTCAGTGCCACTGAAGTCAGTTCTGGTCATTCACTCACTGTTCCACTCCAGTACAGCAGTGGATCGTCAATTACTGACGGATGCCTTTTTTCAGACAAATATGAGTCAATCATTCTCTGTGCTGCACGCAGTCCTGTGGTTGACTCATCCTTCTGTTAACCAGATTCATTGATGTCACAGATTTCCACTTGGGACAAGGCACCCCAAAGTAGGTTAACAGCAACTGATTTTGCTGACATCCCACCTGGACCTGCAGCCACCTCACTGGATGTGTCTAGTAGTCCACAGTGACCTTCAGCCTTGTTATGCTGTGGTTTGCTGAACTTGACACATGACTTCTGTGCCCCATGAATCAATCACACCAGTTGTCCACTGAGATTTTTAACCTGTTCAGGCCCTCCCTCCAGTAAGGATGCAATTCCACATTTGTATCGTGGGTCCAGCATTGTTGCTATTCCAAATCTGGCACTTTGCAGAATACTGGCAATGTGGCAATTGCAGTCCAATACTGTCAGCATGTGTTTAAGTTGCGCACTGCTTGAACAATCTCCGGACACATCAAGGCAACACTGCAGATTCAACAAAGTCTGCATCAGCACCCACTGCAGTGGAATGGCTTGGCTTATGGAGGTAGTGTCACCACTCACTTCTGTATGGCATGTTCAAAGGGCCTCAAAATTGATATCACTGAGTCCATGAGGCACCACTGTTTTGTTGTCATAGACATCAAGGCCTCGGACGTGTCATGGCAAGTGTGCATGACTAAGTATTTTGAGATGACTTCGTACTGTTCATATGACCTCTCTGCCATGTAAAGAGTTGCATTCCAGTTCATGAAAACTTCCAGCTGAAGGAGGTTGTTTTGAATCTGCAGCTGCCGAAGTTGGTTACAGGCCTTTCCAAGCATGAAAAGTGTGCACATATGTAGCGTGCAACTGTTAACATTTCCTTGATGTCAGGGTGCTGCAGAAACTCCTGGACCATGAGATTTAAACAGTGGGCCATGCATGAAATCTGAACAAAGCCACCATTGATGATACATTCCACCACATTTGAACCATTGTCACTGTCTATAAAGCCAGCTTTCAGGGACAGATTTTTCAGCCACTCATCAATTTTGGTCAGTAGCAAGTCAAGCATGTTTTCTCTAGTGTGGGAAATGGACACACTGTGCATTGCAAGTGTTGAATGCTGTCGAATTCCAGGAAGGTTGCCACCATGACAGTCTGCCTTACTACATTGATTTCCAATACCGCCGGCACAGACAACCCCCGGTACCTTTGCCCAATGTACAGTACTACACGAATATGTACTGCCCGCCATTTTGCCACTTGTCCACATATCCATACTTAAGTGGATAAATGGTGAGGAGGAATGTTGAAGGGTATGTCTTACAGACTCTGTCCCAGTCCTGTACAACTCCGGGACAGCTCGGATGGAAAAGTATGTCCTGGACGGGACTTTCCATTTGGGACTGGTGCATGCCACAAAATGCCAGAATCTGGAATTCTCCACAAAGGAGAAAGGTAAAAGGTCACTTGCCAGTATTTCCACTACAGCAGCATTCAGTTCACAGGACACCGCATGATTGGGTGGGTAGTTCACTTTCCAGGCAAAAAGACTCTGCAACGTGGGCTAAGTTGTTACCAATTTTGCACGTGGTGTATCAAATGGCTCTCCTCTGCAAACAGCCATGGGTGGGGTGCTTTTGCTGTGTGAAGAGGAGGGGTGCACAGGTGACACTGACAAGTCCACAAATTATGTTATTTTCCCCTTTTTAGGCACAGGGGTTGATGCTGGACTAGAAATACTGCAGCATAGACTACCACCACTGCTGCTATTCTGACCACCACTTGACAACAAGTCAAAATCATCCTCCTCCTCATGCCTGTAGTAATCCTCATATGTTATTTCACCACTGCTACAGACATGGCTACTTGGGCTACTTACAGTCATGGAAGGGGAAACAATGCTTAATAAGATGGATGAGGGTGAACTCCCCACTATGGCATTAGCTCCCCTCTGGTGCTGAGACCACAGTGTCATGTGCCTGTTCTCCAAATGTGTATGCTGGCCCCCGGTGCCCAGATGACTACCCTTTTTACCACATCTGGCACACACTTGGCAAACTGGCAGATTGCCACTGCTTCATCACTTGGATCTTGTACAAAAAAATCCCAAAAGAGGGATTTGGCTCCCCTACTTTTACTTTTCACAGGTCCCTAATGCTGCAGATTGGACACCAGTTTTTTAGACAATGCCATGGGGGTGTACTACATGATTTCTTTTGCTGGCCATACTTGGGCTCTACTGGCCTATTACTATCTATGATGACTACTACTGGGTCATCATCAACAGAAACCAGCACATCACAACTATTTCAGCTTGGATGCTGTCCTGTGGAGAACAAGTACCACCCATGGCATCATTATGATCATAACATATTTTTTCTCCAACATTTGAAGGGTTGGATTGCACAGGCATGACCTCATCAACTGCGCTGGAAACATGAGATTGTGACTAGTCATCATTAGCATCAGAATTATGTTCATCCAATGTGGGGATGAGGCTATCAGGGACTGTGATATGTACTACACTCTGACTCATGGTCATGGCTTTAGACTCCACCATATTTGGGAAACCAGTTAACTTGCTGTCATGGGTTGAACTTGGGGCAATATTCAGCAACTTCACTACCACCAGCGGGGACAACAGCATCTCCAACCATGATTGAAGCTACTGATTGCACTGTAAAAACATAGTCAGAAAATCCCTTTTACTGGAATCAACTATGCACTTCTGCTGTGTACTACCATGCCCACAGCCACTCTTGCCACTGGCAGCAGTGCCATGGCCAGAAGTATCTTTGCAGGCACGTCTCTTTGCAGGCATTTTTTTGGATTACACAGAAAATTCAAAACAAATTGAGATTTCTGAAATTTGAGGTGAATGGGAAGCCAAAAAACAGCAATTGTGGCTTACAGATGCAGACTGGGCACTAAACACATGCAAATGCACAGAAGCAGATTTCACACTATAAAGAGATGCAGTCGCGTAGTCACAAAAACTCCTTAACCAGTGGTCCCACAAATCCAAAAATGCTGCAGTAGCCTTCCACTAACTAGATAGAAGGAAGCAATAAAAAATACTGCAGATGGATAACCAATTTAGAGTGCAGCATTTACTGTGTGGCACAATAAAATGCACAGAAAATTTAACAGTGCAGTACACTATATAACCAAACCTTTTAAACAGAATTAAAATATGCATTGCAACACAACAAACAGAAAATAATTATCAAAAATTACTTCTAGTATTACTGCATGTAAATAAACATGCAAATACTAACACACACTAGCAGTACAAAACAGAAAGACTGCCTTTCTCATGTGAGTCTCAGTCCACCACAGATACGCCCCTCCCTGAAGCACACTTCAACAGTGTCTGTCAGTACACAAACTGAATGTTCTAAATAAACATTCAAAATGCACATGAAAACAATCAGCACTCAATGATCTAAGCACAGGAGGGTTTTCTACACTCAATATACTAAATTTGGAACAAAATAATTGGATCAAAAGTGATTTTTTAAAGCTTCTTTGATGGTTTGATTCTCAGAGTTCTGAGAGCAAACTGTCTCTAGCTTTCCACTACACACATTATGCAGAACTGAGGCTGTGCCAGACAATATAGAGCCCATGTGACCTGCCATCCCATGAATCAATGCAAAATTTGCCTCAAATAGCAATAAACAGGCAAAGCAAAGTGAAGTCCATCCAAATCAATGGCACTTTGTGTTACAATTAAATGGAAGGCTGTAATACAAAGCGAAGTAGCGTGAAGTCCATTGCAAACAACACACTTCGTGTCGCTGGGTAAAGGTGGAGTAATTTGCTTCGCGTTGTGGAGCACTATGAGGGATTTTGGCATAATACGTTAAGTGCTCCGCATAGTGAAGTGGGAGCACTTTGGCCACCTCTGCATGACATTATGATCAAGACAGGTGGCATTTTTAAAACCCAATCCCAGACATGATTGGCTGTGCGACTCTGGAAACAAGTTTCAGAAGGAATTTGAAAAATGACACCTGCCATGTTCAGGAGGTGGGGTAACACAAGGGAGATGTTGACTATTAGGGGCCAAAATCTGCAAAAAATAAAGTTATGAGTGCATGTTGGAATAATTTGTTTCCTCATAACTTAGTTGTTATTTTCACATTTTTACCCCAAATTTTCAATATAATCTTTTTATGACTACTCCTTCTGATTGTGACAGGCACCATTTATAAAACAGTGGCTGAAACTTCATTTTGTGCCACATGCTAAAACACATTTGGGGTAGGATTTGAAAAATGATAGCTGTCACATTCATGAGATGGGATGAAAAAATGTCTATGTGGAAAAAGTGGGGTCAAAATATTGAAAATTACCACAGTTATGAGTAGTGGTGTGTGAAAGTGGGTAGTTCTGTTTTAGCAGAACTTCCATGAAAATCTAGCAACTTTTGTAGAAGTTTCTGAACTTCTGCCTGCGGTGGAGCGGAAAACTTTTGAATGTTTTGGGCAAAAGTTTGCCCTTTTCTGTTCATATATAGGTGGAATGAAGACAAAAAAAACATTATTCCTGGAGCCCAGTGCACCCCCAAGCCCATCCTGGAATAAAACTAATAATTTCCTGTTGGTTAGTAGTCTCTCCACCCACCCAATCACCTGCCAAACCTGTAATTATAAAAGTCCTGGTGACTAGTGGTCCCTCTCCCACCCGATCACCTGCCCAACCTGTAGTAACAAAAGCCCTTGTGGCTAGTGGTCCCTCCCCCCACCTGATCACCAACCCAACCTGAAATTACAAAAGCCCTGGTGGCTAGCAGTTCCTCCACCACCAGCCACCAGGGCTTTGGTAATTATAGGTCCAGTGGGAGATCGGGTGGGGGGAGGTACCACTAGCCACAAAAGCATTTGTACAGTGGGTAATGGGGTTGATGAAGGGACCACTATCCACCAAGGCTGTTTTAATTACACATCGGGCATGTGGTAGGAGGAAGGCTTGCTAGCCACCAGGGCTTTTTTTGGCATTGTCAGTGGCACTTTACTGATGCCAGTAGCCCCAAGCTTGCATATGTGCAGGGCGTGATCAACAGCATAAAAAAGCATTGACATGGTCTACAAATATTACACAGGCAGTGTTGCCATTGTTGATGTAAGCTAAAGGGTGGTTTGTGAGGAACAGTAGAGAAGTAGTAATGCCGTAGCCAGCATAAACACCAGGCTGTCAGTAACAAAATAAGTTGGTACTGATGCACAAATTAGTCATGTCTGCTAATTAGCCACTTTAGACCTCTGAGGGAAATGAACCTTTGAGAGAAGGGAAGGCATGCTACAGAGCAGTAGCTTCCCACACGTGAGGAATCACCAACTGTAATAATACAGTACTGCAAGCATGTTTCAAGATTCCTACACAACTTGCTCCATGTGTCATCGAACTACAGTAAATTTTGCTGTACTTGCATTTAATGTGTTGTACATGCAGCAGGATTAATAGTGCAGATTTACTCAAATATGCCCTTGATATCCCCATCCGAAACTTGAAAACTCCCTCACCCATCATCTTTCTGAGCACACATGCAAGTTATTACCTGACCCCATAAAGAAGAACTGTTTGAGTTCAAAGCTTCAGGGTGTTCAGCGCCATTTTTTCTCCTGGTTGCTCACCTGAATAAACTACCATGCATGACATAAATGTGATAACAGTACTCCATTTATTTGTGCAGAGTGTTTTTGTTTACTTTACCTGGCATATATACCTTGTTTTAGATCCAAGAGTTCAGATATATACCAAGAATGTGGACGTTTCTCTTTATTAACATATGGGTATTTTTTTGTTAAATTAGATCCTTAGAGCTATTTTATTTACATAGCTAAAATCTGTATGGCAATAGCTGGTTCTAAATGGTAGAAGGGGATAAGGGCTGTTACAGTGAGACTTCTAAATAAAGTAGAAGAATAGGGCTTCTTTTATCCAACAGAAGATGAAACAGTAGAGAATGGTGCTGTAACAATGGTAGAGAAGATTTTAGTAATTCTGATAGATATCACCTTTGTTTCATTTTAGTGCTGCAAAATGGGGAAAAAGCAGCTCAAATCAATAACATATTAGCATTTGTTACTCATAATTATCATTCTATTAAAAATTTCATCCTCAGACACTCCTAAGTCCTGGTATTGGTTGATCTTGTCATCTGATGATCTGAGAAATGAGACTAACAAACGCCCAGCATACCTAAGTTGAGAGAAGGACTAATCTTCTTTAAACTAGTAAGTCATGTTCCTGTCAAAACCAGAGTATGAAGATATTAATGATGTGTCTCATGCCTTGACAGCTAAGTCTGAAAAGGTTACATGATTACACCCAGCTCATATTCCTGCACAGTTTGAGTGTTTTGTTTTAACTTGTGCTGAGTGGCAATTGCACAATTAGTGGAATTTCTGCAAGTCAGACTTTCTCTTGAATTCCGCCTGTGGAAGGTTTTTCTCCCACACCTTTAGTTATGAGCCTGCATTGAAAAATTGTAATGTAGACTCATAACTTTATTTTTTTATATTTTTACTCCAAATTTTCAACATTGCATTCTTATGACCCCATATGGCCTTCTTATGAGCCCAACTTATGAACAAGGGCAGAGAACATTTTCAAATCCTGCCCAAAAGCTGATTTCATGCCACAAGTGCAAAAACACACTTTGGCCAGGATTTGAAAAATTACACTTCTCTCATTCATGAGGTGCTGTGAAGAAATGGCTATATTGAAAATTTAGGATTCAACCATTAAAAATTACCAAAGTTATGAGCCTGCATTCAAAAATGTCAACATAGGCTCATAACATTGTTGTTTTTAAATATATTTACCTCACATGTTCAACATAGTCTTCTTATGACTCCACCTCATAAACAAGGACAGAGAAAATGTTTATCTCCTGCCTGAAAGGTGATTTTGTACAGCAACCTCAAAATCACCTTTTGGGACATAATCGCCTAATTTCACTGCCACTGTTCATGAGGTGGGGTTCCAAAAAAGGCATGTTGAAAATTTGGGGCAATGATATTCAAAAATAGCCAAGTTATGCCACTAAGTTCAAAACCCCATTGAAATACATTGAACCACATACCTGATTTCTTCACTTAGCAGTCCGGTGTTGAACAGTGAAGATGTGTCTGTGGTCCAGAGGGGATTACAGTGCTGAATATCCAGTGGACAAGTAAGGGCTTGGGGGTGAGGGTGGTGAGTACAGAGTGGGGGGTACATAGGGGACATACAGTGCAGCAGACATCAATGGATGCTTTTCTTTTTACAGGGTATATAATTAAAAAAAACTATGAGGGACAGTTTTCTTTAGTTCAGGTGGTGACAATAGGGGATTAGGCACCCCCAGTGTCAGTGTTATGTTTATGTTTGGCTTGAGGTGGTGGCAGTTATGGTGGCAGCTGCAAGAGACATCGATATATGTTCTTCTCTTTTCCAGGGGACTTCAAGGGACAGTTTCCTTTATTGCAGGTGGCAACACTGGGGGATTGGCCATGCCCAGTGTCAGTTTTAACTAAAACAGGCAGGGTGGGGGGTAGCAGCAGGCACAGGAGATTGGGCACCCCCGTGCTGGAATATTAACACAGGTTGGTCTTGGGGGGAGTTACGGGGTGGGTGCAACAGACATTGATGGATGGTTTTCACTTTTCCAGAGTGTATCACTTAAAAAAACTATAAGGGATGGGTTTCTTTATTTCAGGTGGTGACACTGGGAGATTGGGCACCCCAGTGTTGGTGTTATGTTTGTGGAGGTGTTGTGTGGTGGTGGGTGCTGATTGAGAGGATTAGGTAGGGGGACAGTTAGGGCGGGGCAGCAACAGACATCAATGGAAAATTTTCTTTGTTAAAGGGTGTAATTCCTCAGCAAGCTGATCATGACAGATTAGCTATGCTTGCTGGGTAGCGTAGATGAAAGGAAAGAGCCAACAGATGAATGGGTCAGCTCTTTCCTTTGAAATACATGAAGTTTCCACCAAGCAAGCCAGAATAGTATCGTGATCAGCCTGGCTGATGAATGGTGTGACACTACTGAGCTCCTTGCAGACCACTCTGCATTGGATTGACAGTTTCACACCTCCTGAAAAGCCACTGTCTTAAAAATATGCTCTCTGCACATGCACACATGGTGAACACAAAAACTGCTTTACTTTCAGCAACATTCAAAAAAACAAAGAGCTTTTATATTGAAAAATGAGCATGGTAACACTTAAAACTATTGAAAAAAGAAATGTGACTCTGGGCAAATGCATGTCCCTATGCTTGCTTTTCAGTATTTCCTTGGACGCATTTGGAATCGAGCATTTAGCATGCTCAGTATGCCTTTCCTGGTTAAATGCTTGAATAAATAAATAAAACATATTGCCATGTTAATGACAAAGCCAATGTTTTTTATCTGTACTGGAGAATTCTGGGAGTTTTTGCTTGAGTGTGGAGGCTGCATGCTACTGAGCTGAGGAGTAGCTCAGGTAGCAGATTTTTGTCAAGGTGCTTTAAAATCCTATAACAGGTATGCCACCAGTTGCCTGAATTCAGAATAATTTCTTACAAATATTTAGCAGGCCATCTTGTGCCTCCTATTTACTGCCTGTGATTGTGAAGCTCCAACTTTCTGAGGATTGGGTGTGGAATCAGGTGGTGGTATTAGCCCCCCCATCCCCATGATAATGGTAAGCCCCGCAAGAGGGTGAATGTTGCAGTCTTCGACAGTCTCTGCAATTTTGCCCTTGAATAACGACACATCTTTTTCAAGCACTCACTAACTCCCGAATCTCCTTTTGCCGAAGTAGCTTTAAGGACTTTGCTGTTATATTGTGTTATTGCAGTATTATATCTGAGCACCATTTGGTGCTTGATACTGGGACTTTTACACACTTCTCTCATGCACATTCAGAGAGATGTCATATGAGCTTATGTTAGCGATCTGCTTCTCTTTTTTATTTTCTTTCCTGCTTGAGTGCTGGAACCTTCAGAATTTTAAATTTTATGTTCAGCTGTCTTGTTTGTCTTGAAAATGTTTATTTCTTTCCCTTACAGTTTGTTTAGGAAAATTTCCAGTTGTAAGGGATATATAGTATTTTAGTGCTTTTTGGCTTAAGAATAAATTTTGATTTCTAGTTGAAAATATAGTTTTACACAAAAATCATTGTCTTGCAGCATTTTGTGCTTTCTGTATAGCTTACATTCATATGTTCACCTTAGCCCTTAATTAGCCTCTAAACATATACAAGGGTAACAGCTGGGTAAGAAGATCACTTAGCTAATTGAAAATTGATTGTGCTATTGAGACAATTATCCAACTTTGGTCCTCAGCTCTGTATTAACTGGAAGGTTTACGTGCCCACGATCTCTCATGCCTAACAATTAATTGCTTGTTAATTAGTGAGCAGAGGTATAAATAGAGGTATAGGCTGAAGGAACAACGAGCAGTAAGCTGTTATATCAGTAACCAGTTCCTTGGCTTCACATTATACACCGTACTTCCTTAAGACTTTTTTTCCGAGTTTTAATTCTTTGATTTTGCCACTTCTCTGTACAGTGTATCTGTGTACTGAGTAGTTTCTTTCCTGACCTGAATACTATGAGTGAGATAATTGAAATTACTGACTATGGTACAGAGGCTGACTTTTTTATTGTAGACGATAAGTTCTTTTATATTCTTTTTTTAGATTCTGATTTTGAAAATCAGACTATTTTACCTATTTTTCTTTTGATTAAAACAAGATCTTATTAAGCTTTTTTTCTTTTCTTGTTTCTTTTAATAGATGCCGTTTTGGAGACAGTCCTGTGACAATATCACTCAAAAGTAATTTTTGATCAAGGCAGCACGCATTGTATTGAACTTTGTTTT
Organism: Neoceratodus forsteri; assembly: GCA_016271365.2. NCBI lineage: Eukaryota > Metazoa > Chordata > Ceratodontiformes > Ceratodontidae > Neoceratodus > Neoceratodus forsteri. The sequence goes on from CM057450.1 coordinate 1,639,316,847, forward strand.
TTATCTTCAGAGGTCAAGCAAGGTAAAACCATTGATTGTTATGAGATTATATTTCAGTATGTTGAAGAGTTTTGAATACCACTGTTAGAAGATATTCCTGGCCAGAATAGCTAATAGACAGCCCTTAGGGCTTTTTGGGGTTAAAAAATTAAACCCCTTCCTTTTACTGCAGACGTTACGGCTCCATATTATTTTATTTTAAAACAGGCATTATTTTCCCAAGAGGAACTGCAAGGGCTGGATCTAATTTCATATGCCAGAACCTATGTAACGTCCCAGATGAACTACTATTCATGAATATTGCAGGAAAGAAATTCTTATGCTGCATTAAAATAAAGAGGAAAAATGTTAATTTACTAAAGTACCTGAGGAACTTGAATTAACTGAATAGCACTCAGAAGTAAAAGAACCATGTATCCTACACAAAGGATCCATCTGTGATTGAACATTGGAGAGGCTGTGAAGTATATTTAAAACAATTAAGATGTCTCAATATTTGCTCTTTTACCTTTTGCTTGATATTTATAGCATATGCTGTTTTCTTTCTCTACCTTTCAAATTCTATTCCTTTTATATTAATCTGCCTGTGTATTGAGATTTATTGGCACACTATTGGTGCACTACTGGTATATTACTAACTAGTTAACTGCTTGGATCAAAATGAAAACCAGCTGTAGGAGACCCATAGAAGTTATTAAAGCAATAGAGGGGGGAAATACCAAACAGGTAACCCCTACCAAGAAAGGGTCAGGAAGGCAATTAAGGACAAAAATTGGAAAACAAATAGTGGGGGAGGAGGTATCATGTAAATCTGCTCTAGAAGGGAAAAAAGGAAGAAAAATAAACAGTAAAAATAGTAATGGTAAAAATAATAAAAAAGAAAAAGGGATAGGAAAGGATGAAATCATTCAAAGGATATTAAACCAGAAGGGCAAACCCCTAATAGAAACATAGAATTTGATGGCACAGCACTACTCACCTTGGTGCATGGCGCATAGTACCACCATGCCCCCCTGCCTGCCCCCAGTGCATTGCTGTCCACATGGCCTAGTAGATCAGATGCATAGAGGCTGCTCACCCCATTTAGTGCATCCCCCATGGGGGTGCAATGGGTTCAGAGTGGCTACGCACAGCAGATTCATGGCACATCGGCACTCTGCACATTCATGCATAGGCCCCTATGTTTTTAATGTCTGGTAAGAATGTTTTCTGTAAATAATACTATCAGGAAGACAAGTTTAATTTCTCCTGATTTATGTCTGGGTTGTGCTGATAGGCTTCATTTACTCAGCCAATAGCTGAATACATGGGCCCACTGTTGGTAGACATCTTTTTTAATGTGCATCCATTCAACATAATCCTCTGTCAATACTCATACACTGTAGCCATGCTGTATACACTTAATAATGTTTAGGCTTATACCCATGGTGAGCAATTTCCTAACTATATTGACATGTGAAACACAATCAAATGATTTGCTGAAGTCCAGAATATTACATCCACTGATACTCCACTAGCAAGTGCCTTGCTTACTGGCTTTTAAAAAATACAGTAGGATGGTGATGCAAGAGCATTTCCTAGTGAAGCCATGCTTTACCACACCCCCTTCATGTGGCACTACCTTTTCTTCTGCAACTGTGGAAGTGACATCCGCCATGACCAAGATGACCATGAAATCAAACAGCACAAGCATGAGTATCGCGCATGCACAGTTTTGTCATGACCACCATCTTGGGTATGGCAGACTTTGACGTGGTGAGAGCTCCGAGTATTCTTTTACTCAGTCTTGCGACTCTGAACAGCTGTACCAGCTCTGATCAGAGTTTGTTATAAACAGGTATCAATTCTGTAATCATCCAGTCCTGTAGGACAATACTACACATTAGTGACCGGATACAAATAAATGCTATTGCATCAGAAATCTTGCTGTTTCCCTTAAGAGACTTTGTGATAGACCATAAGGTCCTGTAGATTTAGTAATATTTAGTTTCTGTAGATTACTTTCTATCTCAATTTTAATTATATGCCAAACTGACCCATTATTTACATCCAAGTCAAGTAATTGCTACTTTCCTTCTTTAAAAAATATTGTCACAAAGTAATTATTAAATGTATTTGCCATTTCTACTTGAGGTATATTTTTTCTCTCAATAATCAGTGGGCTAATTTTGGCCTGAGACCCTTTTTTGCTATTTGTGTAGTTAAAGAATGTTTTTGTGTTTTTATTATCTTGTACTAGTTTGGTGTCCAATAGTAATGTTGCTTTTCTATTAATGTACTTGCATTTTTAGCCATGCTCTTATACTGTACTTCTCAATCATTCTTATGCAGTTTGCCCCCTTCACTGCTTTCAAAGCTGATTCCTTTTTTTTTATAACAACTTGGTTAAATGATTATTGAACCAGGGTGGCTAGTTCCCCTTTCATTTAACAATTTTCTCCTTGGTGCATGTTGTCCTGAGAACTGTGATGGGTAAGCCTCATAATCAACAACATCAGACTCTGTTGACTATGAACTGTTTCAGACTCAAACAGGTGGTTGGTGGCTCTGGAAAGGCGGATGTCCCAGGTGGAGAGCAGGTCCTGTCAAATGACCTGACTGAAATCAAGGACACCCTGCAGGTTATAAGTTGCTCCTTGCAGGCTGTTGGACAGTGTTTCATTGAATTCTCCACCTGCATGTGACAGTTGGAACAAGTTGTGGTCCCTGCTCAGACAAAGTGGTGGTTGCTGAGGCACATGCAGATAATGCCTTGTGTGCTACTACAGGTGTGATCAGTGAGACTGCAATGCAGTGCAAGAGGCTGGAGATGTCTGAATTGGCCTTGTGAGATCAAAATGTGAGGTTTGTTGGATTTCCAGATGAGTAGGAGGGGACAGACCTAGTGGTGATTTTAGAATACTGGCTTCCAGGGGGTCTGCAATGAGATGATCAGCCACCCTTCTCCATTCATAGATGGAGCTTACTGAACCATCCCATGCAAGTTGCTGTCCCATTCTTGTCAGCTGCACATAATACTGATTATTCTGACCGGGACCAGCATGAGGGACAAAATCCAGGCTTCAGTATGTTAGGGGAAAGACTTCTTGGAGGGAGAGACAATTGTATACCTATTCCCTGATGTGCTGTTCTTCACTTGATCCAGTAGAAAGGAATCTGAGGGCACAATGTCTAGGATGAAAGCCTTAAAGATTAATTTTGCTTTGCTCATGCCAGTCAGACTGAGAGTAGAGGTGGGCAGAAATACCTACATTTTTTCCAAGTCCACTAGATGCAAATAAACTGACTGAAAAATTGAAAACCTAAAGACAGCAGCTGGCCTTGAGGTTCCCATCAAAGTGGGATATGGACACTTGAACATCATACTGCATTTGTTGTTCTACCTGTCTGTTACTGAGTTTGGAAACTTATTTCCCCTAACTTATTGGACCATGGACTGTGACTTGGATGACTAGGAATGTTCACCTAATTCTATATACTTTGTGTGTTTTTTTTTCATTTTTAAACTTATATTGTATTAAGTATACAGTACAATTCATTTAGATACATGTGAAATACGCATAACAGAAAAAAAAGATAAAGAATTTAACAGAAATCATTTTTATTTTATTTATTTATTTTATTTATTTCAGTTTAAGATTAATACCTTTGAGTCCAGGACTCGTTTTCAAAGGTTCCCGGTCATTGTTGAACAAACATTACAAATATAACAGTGTTTACAGAGAACAGAAAACAGTTACACAGGCATTCAAATACCAAAGAAATCTTATATATCCAACTAAAGGTTGAAGAGGATAGGATAAATAGGGTTCAGCCTTGTAGTTCACTATTTAGTTGGTCAGTCTAGCCTAAGAGGGGTAGAGGGTCAGCCAGGGATGGCATTGTCGTGGTGGAAGTGGTTTGTCAGCTGAGTGGACCTCGTTCGCGGATGGGGGGGTTGATGAGAAAAAAGGGGGGGTGAAAGTGAGAGGGTTGGGTGGCAGAAATTCTGCCATATTGGTGCAGGCAAGCACAATTCTATTTTGTGAAGAAGGGATCTGAGCCCAGATTTGAAGGTACAAATCTTGGGTGATTGTGTAAGGTTAGCAGATAACTCACCATACCATTTCAGTCCTTGGTACAGGATGGAGTTCTGGGCAAATTTCATCCTTTTGAAGAGAATCACCAACCTGTCTGTAGCCGTGCTTCTTGCTGATTTGGTGGGAACTGCCAGTGTAAAGAGGCAGCCCAGTGCAGGGGGTGAAAGCCCAAGAAGCACTTTTTTCAGAAGTAGGTAGGTTTGGTATTGTGCTTTAAGATGGAGTGGGAGCCACCCAGTTTTGGTGTAGAGTGTGCAGGTGTGGGTGTACTGGGCAGCCCCTATGGCTAGTTGACAGGCCTTATTTAATAGTGTGCTGACCCTGTTTAGGGCAGTTTTAGTGTCTGTCCCATAGATAGGCAGCCCATAATCTATGGAGGATATCACTGAACTACTGATGGCAAGTTTCAGAGCATCTGGTGTCATAGAGTACCTATGGCGGTAAAGGACAACAAGTTTTGTATTTGCTGACTTGACAACTAAGTCTATATGGCTGGAGAAGGTTAGTGTATCATCTAAGGTGTTGCCCAAGTAGTTGAACTTTGTTACTTGTTCCAGTGTTTCACCATTATGGTTCTGGATGAGCAAAGGGTGGTATTTCTTTTTGCTTTGGGAGGTAGAGAAGAGTAGACTTTTCATTTTTTTATGGTTTAGTAGTAGTTTGTTTTGTGTGAACCAGGATTCAAGCTTGAGGAAGCTGTCTTGGAGTTCGGTTGTGATGTAGTTGTGATCTATCCCAGTGACCAATATCACTGCATCATCAGCATATAGAATAGTGCGCGCTGTACATGCAGATGGTGCAAAGTTGACGAAGAGACTGAAAAGCAGTGGGCCAAGAATAGAGCCCTGTGGGACCCCAAGGGACACTTCCCTAGCAGATGACAGGGTGTCTCCAATTTTGACTCATTGTGACCTGTTTGTGAGGTAGCTTCTGAACCACAGTACCATGTCCGGGGATAGACCTGTTGAATGGAGGCAGTTTAAGAGTAGTTTGCAGTTAGCAGAGTCAAAGGCCTTCGTAAGGTTGATGAAGACTGAGCCGACTGCCTCCCCATTATCTAAGGCATCATAAAGCTGGGAAGAGTGATCAACAAGGGCGGTAAGTGTGGAGTGCTTTTTTCAGAACCCATGCTGCTGTGGGCAAAGTAGTTTATATTTATCAAGATACTCTGTAAGCTGCTCAGAGACCATTCTTTCAAGTGCTTTAGAGAGGGGTGGTAGAATGGATATTGGTCTGTATTTGGATGTTAGAGTTTTGTCCCCAGCTTTAAATACAGGCATGACATTGGCTAACTTCCATAGTTTTGGAAACACCCCCATTCCTAGAGATGCATTAAACACCATCAAGAGGGGACCGGTCAATTCATTTAGGAGAAGACCCACAAGTTTCATATCAACTAGATTAGTCTTCATCCTGGTCTTGCCAAGAACCCTCTGTACAGACAGTCAGTGAGACCCCATCTGGAGTACTGCGTGCAGTTTTGGAGACCCAATCTCCACAAAGACATAGACAGGATGGAAGCTGTCCAGAGGAGGGCAACTAAAATGGTGCAGGGTCTGCACCGGAAGACATATGAAGAGAGACTAAAGGAGCTTAATATGTATAGCCTCGAGGAAAGGAGGGAGAGGGGACATGATAGAAACTTTCAAGTACCTCAAGGGAATCAACAAAGTCCAAGAGGGTAGCAGCTTTCAAAAAAAGAGGTGTGCAAGAACAAGGGGGTACAATTTTAAGATAGAGGAGGGGCGGCTTAGAGGTAATTTAAGGAAGTGTTTTTTCACAGAGAGGGTTGTGGATGCATGGAACGGCCTTCCAGAGGAGGTTGAGAAGTCAAAAAAAGTGGTGGAATTCAAGCATGCATGGGACAGTCATAAGGCAATTCTAGGGGGGTAGGAAGAAGAAGGCTGCTGGTTAATTAGGATCTGCAGCTTATCCATTAGGTAGGGAAATGGGCAGACTGGGTTGGCCAAGCGGTCCTTATCTGCCATCAAAATCTATGTTTCTATGTTTCTCTGTAACCCTCTTAATGTGCTGGTGGTTTCGGACATGGTGACCTGCTTAAAGTAGAATGGTGGTATTGCATCCTTTGGGGAGTTAAGAGGAGTAGTGGGGTGTTGTTGCCTGAGCTGATCTTTAAGGTAGTCAGCAGGGAGTACTCCAGATAGGTCTGTGAAAGCACGGTTGAGCTCATTTGCAAAGTCACTGGGTTCCTGTAGGGGACCCTCCCTTGTTACTAGTAGATCGGGTGGGTCCTTAAGTGTCTTCCCTGTTAGGGATTTGACGGAGTTCCAGAATTCCCTACCAGAGCCTCAGCTCTTACTTAAGAGGTCCTTAGAGTAGGGAGCTTTTGCCTGCCGAATCAGCTTGGTGCAGGCGTTTCTAGCTGCCCTGTAGGTAATGAGTAATGCAGGAGTTCCAGATGATTTTGCAAAGTGCCAGAGATTGTCTCTATTCTTCATTAAACTGATCAGGGGGTAACTAAGCCATGTTTGGAGGTACCCCTCACTTTCTTTGTTCTGTATGGAGCAAAAATATCACAAGCAGGGTTGAAGTTCATTATGAAATAATTCAAGGCCTTGTTACCATCAATATCTCCTGCCAAAGGAGACTAGTCCAGTTGTGAGAGGTACTGCTTGAAATGGTCAAGTAGCCCCGGGCAAAGGCAATGATTTTTGGACACCTTAGGTGGGCCTTTGGAGAAATTGTTTGTCCAGGTGCAGTTCACTCGGGGGGGGGTGATCACTGAAGCTGTCAGGCAGGACAGTGACATCTGATATATGCTCTGGATGTGTGGAAAGGAGCCAGTCTATAAGGGAGCTGCTCCCTGTTTTGTAGTTGATCTGAGTGTTATCGGTTACCATCTGGGTTAAGAATAGGCTGGATATTAGATCCCTGACTTTTGTCTCCTTCAGGAAGTGCCAGTTTATGTTAAAGTCATCAATAACGATCTTCTCCAAATTAGTACCTGACTGCTGCAGGTTGTCTACAACTAGTTTTAGTCCAGTAGTTTGGTGCCCGGGTGGTATATATACTGTAGAGAGCAACAGTGTTTTGTTCTGTTGCCCTATGCTTAGCTTAAGATTCAGGATTTGGACCTCTTTTGTGTGTAGGCTGGAGTCAAGGTCCTGCACCTTTATTCCAGATGTGGTATAGACTAGGCACCCTCCCCCACGTTTAGTGGTTCTATCTTGCTGGAAGGCGTTGCATCTGTCGAGGGAGATTGATGCATCCAGGATTTTCGGGAAAAGCCAGGTTTCCGTGAGTGCAATAATGTCTGAGTTAGCCATCTGTACTCAAGCCTGGAATTGGGGGAACTTGGATAGGAGACTGTTGATGTTTAAAGAGATGATAGTGAGTTGCCCTTTGTGTTTATGCAGTCTAGTGGGGGTGGGTCCAGAGTTGGGGTGCACATTCCCTGATAGAAGCAGCAACAGTAGGACAAGAGAGTGAAGTAGATGGTACATGACGGTTGCACAGGAGCAGGTGCGCTTTTTCCTCAAGGGGGAGGCTTGATGAGCAGTGTAAAAAATGTGGTCAGATGTTTATCAGTGCAGCTACTGGGATCAGGTAGGTACATATGTAATATAGTAATCTTGTCCAAGGTACCAGGAGTCAAATGCTGGAAAATAATCAAATCCACAGGAAATGATGAACTACTGGGGACCAGTAAACCATTGTTACTGTAGATCAAAGACCCATAATGTGTTAAATTCCTGAAAGTCATGAACACTGGCCTGGGGAATATGCAGGATATATAAATCCTTTGTTAGTGTCTTCCCTTTGTTCTCCAAAATGGTTGTGAATTGACCTCAAAGACAAGCACAGATCTTTAAAGGAACAAGTCAGACGGAAATGTGGATTCAATGCAGCACTTCACAACTCAGAGCTTGTATAACTGATTTACTGACCTTATTTTGCTTTTGATGGCTTCCAAAAAAGTTGATTTATGATGAGATGCTAATATCTGGTGGTGATGTTTTACAGTTTCTTAGTCCAGGAAATGTTCATAGATGTCATGTTCAAGAATGGTCTAGTTCTTCCAAGCAGAAACATATGAAAATCCACAAAAACTAAACTACTGACAGAGACAAACACAGACAGCCACACGTTGGTCTCCTTCATCCTCTGTTTGTTATACCTGCATACTGGTAGTTATAGTCACCATCCAGGGAAATCAATATTATCTTGTCTATTAGCATCATATGATTTATATTTCACACCATAATAGCAAAATATTCTTCTAAAAAAGAAATAAATTCATAATGCTGAAGTCTCTTCAGTAAGACAACTGTTTAGCCTTAAACATCAAGCCAATATGTGTGTAATTAAACCAATAAAACAGCTGAAGAAAAACACTGCAGATATTAATGTCAATACATAACTTAATATTGAGATATCACATTCATAAGAGAAACTTCATGAGAAAAAATTCTATCCATTTGAGAGTACTGGGAATTACGATCGTTAACAGCATACAACAAAAAATAAAACATTTCATTATTGATAACACAGAAGTCAAAATCTGAAGGTTTCCTTGCCCAGTAGAATCTAATGATTAATCTGGATAGAAATATAACTTCAGCATACAGTACTTGTCAGTGTTTCTGTAAATCTGGATATAAGCATAATTTCAGCATATTTGACAGTGTTGCAATAAAACTCTGACACATTCCAAAAGGCAGAGTGTTGCAAAACTAAAGTTACTTACCAGTAAGACTGTGCTCAGCTGCAGTTATAGCAGCCAACAACTCTGATTCCAAACTAGCAGAAGTTGAGTTTTGATCTAGATGGTCAGAACTTCATGCATGTAAAACTCAATTACCTGATCTGGGTCAAAAAGGACATGTGTATTACCATTTTAAACAATTTTAACCTTTACCAGTAACTGTAACTTGAAGTTTGCACTTTTAGTCAGGACATTTTCTCTCAGGTTTCAAAGGTGTCATCTCCTCTGTTGCATAACTATGGCAATGGAAGACTGAATACTTAAAACCTTGATACATTAAGTCATTGTGAATATGGGTTAGACTGAAATCAGATCTCTGTCTGCTTCAATGGCACACTGTACCAAGATAAGTTTGGTACCTGAAGGGTTTTTTTGCCACTCTGTATGCCTAATGATACTTGGAGGGTTGTCCTCGTGTAGTGGAAAAGCTTCAATAGAGATATTTTTGTGAGATTTCTGAGTGCAGTGTATGCTAAATCAAAATAATTTGGAATACCAAGGATTCTCAAATTTCTGTAATGACTGGCATTCAAGTGCTTTTAGTTTACGACTGAGAGTCGTTTGACCTAAAACAGTAGGTGATGCCTTAGCATCCACAGAGATTGTTTTAACTTCACAGGTGTCTAGCCCTTTTTTTTATTTCCACCACTTAATCCTTAGCTTTTGTAAGCTGGTATCCAAACAATGGTTTTATTATATGGTTGTTGTAGGTTCATGTCTAAGTATGTTGGTGATGCATGATTCTATTTTGGCCATCTGTGAGCTAACATTTTCCAATGACCCCAAAATTTGCAGGTCCAGGTATGGTCAAATTTGTTCTAGAATTTGGATGATGGAAGTAAGAGCTCAATAATATGTGTAGGCAGTGACAAGTTAAATGACTTAGTCTCTGTTAAAAGAAATAATTTGTACAGCTCCATGTTCAGTTTTTTTCTGTGGCTGTTGCAACTTTGTTTGACTGGTTTCAGTGTCTTTAATCACAGCTGTCTGTTGCTGTAGAGACTCCACTATGTTTGAACATGCCATCCAGGGGCGGGTGGTACACAGACCTTACCTCAGCCTCACTCTGTGCCTTCTTAAGTCCTGAGCTGGATGTACCAGCCTTAAAAAACTTGTCCAGTGGACTGTTGGACTGTATCTCACAAAAGAGAGATCTCCAGATGATGAAGACCCTCTCTTTCCACCTTTTATCCATTCTTCAGAGATAAGTTTCAAGAAGTGAATACTAGAAGCACTTTTTTTTTCAATCAAGTGGTCAGGAGGTGTAACACAAGCAACCTGTTTATGAACATGTGAAATTGCCAGCAGATAGATGCCTCATGGTCTATCAAGTCTGCTCGATTGTGCAGCTAGCAGCCTTTATACTGCAGCTGCCCCTACCTCCCCATCCCCCCTCCAGTGACCTTCCCCCTTACCCTGTCCCATCCCCTTTTGAAGCAGACCATTGTTCTACAGGATACCACTTCCTCTGGCAATGCATTCCACCCAGACACCACCCTCTCTGTAAAAAAGTGTCTCCTCATTTCCTTCCTGAACCTTCCTCCTTCCAATCTCAGATCATGTCCTCGAGTGTCCATCCCCCTACTTAATTTGAAAAGCCCCTCCATGCCTGTCTTATTTATTCCCTTCATGTACTTAAATGTTTCAATCATTTCCCCCCATCCCTCCTCTCATCCAGGGAGTACATGTTCAACTCCCTCTGCCTACTCTTATAGGGTAAGTCCCCTAGCCCCTGATCATTTTTGTTGCCCTGCGCTGCACCCCCTCTAGTAACCTAATGTTCTTCTTCAGGTATGGTCACCAGAACAGCAAGCAGTACTCCAGGTGTGATCTAAACAGTGACCTGTATAGCAATAGGATCACCTCCCCCCTCCTGGAGGGCATGCCTCTGGCAATACAACCAAGCATCCTGTTGGCCTTTGCAGCTGCCTTTCTACACTGTTCTGAGTTGTTCATTGCTCCATGTTATGATCACTCCCAGATCCTTCTCCTCTTCCATCTTGGCTAGTTGAATCCCCCCACCTGGTAACTCCTCTTTGGGTTTTTTTTGTGCCAAAATGTAGCACCTTGCATTTCTTGGCATTGAACCCCAGCTGCTAAGTGTCCAATCAGGCCTCCAATTTTGCCAGATCATCTTGCAACCCCTGCCACCCTTCTCAGTCATCCACGACCAAGCCCATTTTGGTGCTATCTGCAAACAGCCTGATCTTGCTCTTGATGCCTATTGAGATGTCTGCTATGAATATCCCAAACACTGACTCCAATACAGAGTCCTGTAGAACCCCACTTGTCACCACCCTGGGAGATGAGACCTCCCCTCCCACCACCACCCTCTGCTGTCTCCCTTGTAGCCAGTTCACTACCTATCCTACCATCTTTGCCCCCACCCCTGTGCCTTCCAGCATACTTCCTAGCTTGCCATGTGGCACCAAATTGAATGCCTTACTGAAGTCTAGGTGCAGGACATCCACTGCATGGCCCCTGTCTAACTGCTTGATTACCCAGTCATAGTACTCCACCAGGTTGGTCTGACAAATCTGCCTGAGACAAACTCAAGCTGTCTTCTGTCCTGCAGCCCATTAGCATCCATGAGGGAAACCAGCCTCTCCTTCTGGATTGTCTCCATCATTTTTCCTACGATGGATGTAAGGCTTGCTGGTCTGTAGTTTCCTGGCTTATCCTTGGGGCCCCTCTTGTAGAGGGATACCACATGCACCATGCTCCAATCCTGGGGTATACTCCCTGAGTCCAGGGAGGCATTGAACAGGCTGCCAAGGGTTCTGCCAGGACTTCTGCCAGCTCCTTTAGCACCCTGGGGTGTATACCATCTGGCCCAGGTGCCTTGTCCACCCTCAGTGCCATCAAGCCCCCCAGTACCCTGCCCACTTGGATTTCCCTTTCTATCACCTTCTCCTCCCCTGTGCCCACCCTACCACCTCCCCATTGGGTATAGCTCCCCCTTTCTCTGTAGTAAATACTGAGTAGATATACTTGTTTAATGCTTCTGCCTGTTCTGCCCCTGTTTCCATCCACCCCATCCCTCTTAATCCTTACTCTCTGGTCCTTGCAATTCCTTTTCTCCCTGATGTACTTGCAGCAGCATTCTATTGGCCTTTGCAGCTGCCTCTCTTCACTGTTCTGAGTTGTTCATTGCTCCTGTTATGATCACCCCCATATCCTTCTCCTCTTCCGTCTTAGCTAGTTGAATCCTCTCTACCTGGTAACTCCTCCTTGGGTTTTTTGGTGCCAAAATGTAGCACCTTTCATTTCTTGGCATTGAACCCCAGCTGCCAAGTGTCCAATCAGGCCTCCAATTTTGCCAGATCATCTTGCAACCCCTGCCACCCTTCTGAGTCATCCACTACAGAACCCATCTTGGTGTCATCTGCAAAGAGCCTGATCTTTCTTTTGATGCCTATTAAGATGTCTGTTATGAATATCCCAAACAACACTGACTCCAGTACAGAGTCCTGTGGCACCCCACTTGTCACCACCCTGGGAGATGAGAGCTCCCCTCCCACCACCACCCTCTGCTGTCTTCCTTGCAGCCAGTTCACTACCCATCCTACCATCTTTGCCTCCACCCCGTGCCTTCCAGCATACTTCCTAGCTTCCCATGTGGCACTGAATCGAATGCCTTACTGAAGTCTAGGTACAGGATGTCCACTGCATGACCCCTGTCTAATTGCCTGGTTACCCAGTCATAGTACTCCACCAGGTTGGTCTGACAAGATCTGCCTGAGACAAACTCAAGCTGTCTTCTGTCCTGCAGCCCATTAGCCTCTAGGAGGGAAACCAGTCTCTCCTTCAGGATTGTCTCCATCATCTTTCCTACGATGGATGTGAGGCTTACCAGTCTGTAGTTTCCTGGCCCATCCATGGGGCCCCTCTTGTGGAGGGGTACCACATGCGCCATCCTCGAATCCTGGGGTACACTCCCTGAGTCTAGGGAGGCACTGAACAGGCATGCCAAGGGTTCTGCCAGGACTTCTGCCAACTCCTTTAGCACACTGGCATGCATACCATCTGTCCCAGGTGCCTTGTCTACCCTCAGTGCCCTCAAGCCCTCCAGTACCCTGCCCACTGGGATTTCCCTTTCTGTCACCTTCCTCCCCATGCCTACCTCCCACCCCCCATTGGATATAGCTCCCTCTTTCTCTTTAGTAAATACTGAGCAGATATACTTGTTTAATGCTTCTGCCTGTTCTGCCCCTGTTTCCATCCACCCCCCCATCCCTCTTAATCCTTACTATTTGGTCCTTACAACTCCTTTTCTCCCTGATGTACCTGAAGAAGTCCTTCTTCCCCTCTTTGATGCCCTGTGCTAGCTTGAGTTTCCTGGATGCCTTAGCTGCCCTGACTGCCCTTGTCACCTCCCTTGACTCTTTTCAGGTATTCCTCCCTGTCATCCCCTCTCCCTGTTATTTTGTACCTTTTTAAGGTGGCTTTTTTCTTCCTTACTTTTTCCATGACCCCCTGCTCACCTAGCTAGGCTTCTTGGTCCTAGTCCTCTTACTCTGGACCCTTGTACATGATGCGGTTGCCTCCTCAATTCCCAGTTTATTAACATCCCACTTCTAGTTAGTGTCCATATTTGGATGGATCCCGGCCAGATACCCCTTTACTATTTCCCTCATCCTCCCAAAGTTGGCCCTCCTGAAGTATAACACTCCTGTGCCCATTCCTACTCTCCCTTTTCCCATGTTTATCGTGAATCACACTGAGTGGTGGTCACTTCCCGCCAGCAGTTCTTCCACCCCAGCTCCCTCACAAACTCACCGTTGTCCAGCATGAGGCCTAGGGTGTTCTCTAATCTGATTGACTCATTGACCATCTGCATTAGGAAGCTGTTCTGGAAGGCATCCAGAAGTACCTGATCCCTCCTATTCATGGTGGCTGGGGTACCCCAATCCACTCCCAGCAGGTTGAAGTTCCCAACAATCATCATGCTGCCCCTCCCGCAGGTCCTTCTTATCTGTCCTGCTAGTTCCCTGTCTAACTCCTCAGTCTGAGAGCATGGCCTGTACACCACTTCCATCCTGAGGGTCCTATTTTTGGAGTCCTGGAGCTGCACCCATAATGGCTCCATGCCGCCCTCTTCCCCTTCCCCTTCCTCACTGACACGCTTCAGTCCTTCCCTCACATACAGCACCTCCCCCTCCTTTCCCTTTTACCCTGTCCCTCCAAAATATCCTATACCCTGGTACTGCCATGTCCTAGTCATGGTAATGGGTTGCCCATGTCTTAGTGATGGCCACCATGTCAACCTCACCATCTGCCATGAGAGCCTGTAGCTCTGCTGTTTTGTTCCCTAGACTCCTAGCATTCAAGGTTACCACCCTACACTCTGCTTTCTTTCCCCATTTCCCTAGTTGCCGTCCCTTTCTAGCATCCCCTGCTGACCTCTCCCTAAGTCCCTTGCTGCTGGTAAGGTGAGTAAGCTTGTTCAGTTTCCCTTCCTGTGGATCCTATCTGACTCCTGCCCACCTGCCACCTGCCTCATCTAGTTTAAATTCTCATTATTTGCTAAGTATTCCCCCAGTTTCTGTTTCAGTACCCTCCTTCCCTCCTCATGCAAGTGTAGCCTGTCCTTATTGTAGAGATCCTTGCCCTCCCAGGTCTTTTTCCACCCCCCACCAGCCCATACCCTTTGGACTGACACCATTTTCTTAGCCACTCCTTCCCCACCCCTATACTGAATTCCCCCATTTGTGTGCTTTTTAAATTTCACTGACCTATGCAGCCCATATAGTGTTATGATTGTGCAACTGTGTTAGTTTGGTTTTGGCCGTTCATACTCTATACTCCAGAGGAATGACCACCCTGTAGGGATATGACAGCAAGGAACTCTTGGAGAGGGTTCCACCCCTAGAGGTGCCCCAGGATGATTCCCATGGCTAAAGGTACCTTAGGAATCCCCCCAAGGAGAGAGTGCTGCTGCTGGAGGAGGAGGGGAGGATGGTGGGGTAAAGAAAAAATGCTTCACAGCGAGGCTTAGAGGAACTGGTTATGTAGCTCAGGAAGTGGGAGTGGCTGGCTGCTTGGCCACTGAACTCCAGGCCTTATATTTGATGGCAGTGGTCTCTGCTAGAATATTCTTTTATACAGTTTTGGTTCTGTAACATGGCATTTTTAACCTGCAAGGGCTGGAGTGTGTTGCAGGGATGAAGACGGGGGAGCTGGCAGCAGAATACTACACCGTGAATGTAAATTGTGCCTTGCACCAGAACATAGCCCACTGTTTGAGATCATTCAGTGTTACAATGGTTTATAGTTTCTAATCACTTTGGGGCATAAAATTCAGCCATTTATTCTGTGTGTATTCACCCATGGGCCTTAATCTTCACTTATGGCTTCAACACACATGTCCTATACATATCCAATGGCATCATGTATTCAGTCTGAGGGAGATGGAGGGCATGGAGTATTTTAATGTGCAGCAGTAACACTGTGTCATCTTATATTGCAACCTTTGTAGAACATTTCCATGACATTATTAGTATTAGGCTACATTGCATGAGTTTTATTAAAGTAATATATCCTCTTTCATGGTCATGTGCCTTAACAGCTTATAGCTCATAATGCATCTAAGTGTGGTTCACTTTTTAGAATTAACCTTATCTTTTAGGCTGTATCTTCCAAATGCTGAACCACTGGTATATTTCTAAAGTTTAATGTACCCACCAAATGTTGAATCACTGGTATATTTCTAAAGTTTAAAGTCTGGATTAATGTATTCATGTGTTCTTGTACTGTACTTTTGATAGAGTTTGTACATGGAAGTTTTTTGTTTTGTCTGAAGTGAAAATAATCAACAGTATTAATTAAATACAAAATTTGTTACAACCAGGAAACAAGGTTTCATTGTTGCCCCACCATGTCTTGGTAATAGCTGTCAAATTTGTATTTTTATTGTCAACAATTAATCTCAGTTCATCCATTTTATGAACCCAACTACAGTAATAGCATTTAAGGAAAAGACTGACAGTTCACCTCTACTAGTATTCACTTTATTACTTTTCGTGACCTTACTCTCCAATGTTTTGTCAGTAGCTGCTATTTCAATTTCCCCAGCTCCATCAGGAGCTAGTTTACAACCTGGTCATCTTATTTTGGAATCTCCTTGCCAAAAGTACTGTGACAACTGGCAAGGCATAAACCATCCTTTGAGAATAGCTGACTCTTACACAACTAAGATTCATTTTGGGGTAAGAAGGAGAACTGTTCAACAGCAGCCCCATTCCTAACCTAGTAATTCATCCTTTTAGTATTTCATTTCTTTTTGTCGGATACCTGAGACATAGGTAATATTTCTGATATCACTACCTTGCAAGCCAGTGATTTTAATTTTGGCCCCAACACCCTGAAATTATTTTAAATTTTAATTTCCCTCTTTCTTCCAATGTCGTTAGTATCAGTATGTGCAACTTCTTCTGGATTCTCCCCACAGTTATGTAATATACCGTTAAGATTAGCGGTGCTGTCACCTACTCTTGCGCCCAGGAAACAGGCTACTATAGTTTTATTCTTATTCTTCCTACATATAGCACGATCTGTAAACTTGATTCTGGAATCTCCAATGATCACTGTAGGTTGTCCTTTCTGAAGTGCCCCTGTAGGACTAGGTGGGTAGCCAGGATCAATTGACACCTGCTGTGTGTGGAGGGGGAGTGATATTATTACGAACATATGAACATACCAAATTGCAGGCAGAAAAAGGCCCACTGGTCTATCAAATCTGCCTATCTGTGCAGCTCTTAGTTTCATATCACTACAGCTGCCCCACCCCCACCCAAACCACTATCTTCTTCCTCTTTTCTGGTCCTTCCCCCCTTTGAGATTTTTGTCTGTACTAACCCTGCCTTTGACTCTATTCCAACCCCGCTTAAAGCTATCCACTGTCCTTGGAGCGATTAACACCTCCAGCAGTGTGTTCCTACCTGGCACCAATCTCTCTGTGAAGTAGTGCCTCCTCATCTCCCTCCTAAACCTTCCCTCTTCCAACTTCACACTGTGTCCCCTAGTGACCCTTCCCCCCTTAAGTGGAACAATCCTCCCTCCATGACTTTGTTTATGCCTTTCAAGTACTTAAAGGTCTCTATCATGTCCTCTCTTATCCATCTGTCTTCCAGCGAGCACATGTTGAGCTCGTTCAACCTTTCCTCGTATGGCAACTCCCCATGTCACATGATCATTTCTGTAGCCCTATGCTGCATGCCCTCCAGTAATCTCACATCCTTTTTGAGGTATGGGCACCAGTACTGTACACAGTATTCCAAGTGTGGCCTCACCAGTGATCTATACAACAGCAGGGTGACCTCCCCCTTTTGAAAGGTGATCCCTATGGCAATACACCCTAGCATCCTATTTGTCCTTGCTGCAGCTCTCCTACACTATGAAGATACCCTCATGCCCCCTGTAACTATTACCCCCAGGGCCCTTTCCTGCTCTGAAGCCATTACCTGCACTCCCCCCAGCCAGTAGCTGTTCTTGGGATTTCTGGCTCCAAGGTGCATGACCTTGCATTTCATAGTGTTAAACCCCAACTGCCACTCCCTAGAACAGTGTATGAGTTTAGCTAGATCCTCTCTGAGTGCCTGCCTCTCTTCCTCATTGTCCACTTTTGCACAAATCTTAGTGTCGTCTGCGAACAGGTAGATCTTACTCTTGACCCCCTCTGCAATGTCTCCAGTGAAGACGTTGAACAAAATGAGGCCCAGCACTGAACCCTGCAGTACTCCACTTGTTACTGGCCGTGGCTTGGATGTCTCCCCCCTGACAACTACCCTCTGTTGTCTGCCCTGCAGCCAGCTTTCAACCCACCCCATCAGTTTTTCCCCTGATCCCATGTCCCTCAGCTTGCTCATTAACCTCCTGTGCGGCACAAAGTTGAAAGCCATGCTGAAGTCCAGATATAGGACATCCACAGCGTGGCCTTCATCAACCACCCTAGCGACCCAGTCGAAGAAGTCGATCAGGTTAGTTTGTCAAGATCTTCCTGTGACAAACCCATGCTGTCTCTCATCCTGCAGGCCATTGCTATCAAGCAAGATTATCAATCTCTCCTTCAGAATGGTTTCCATCAACTTGCCCACTATGGAAGTCAAGCTCACTGGTCTGTAATTACCTGGTTGGTCCCTGGGTCCACTCTTGTGAAGGGGCATCACGTGAGCCATCCTCCAGTCCTTGGGTACATTCCCCATCTCTCAGAAGAACAGGACCATCAGAGGGCCTGCCAATGACTCTGCCAGTTCCTTCAGGACCCTTGGGTGTACACCGTCCGGTCCTGGTGCCTTGTCCACCTGCAAGCCTTTAAGGCCCTTCAGAACTCTATCCTCTTGGATGACCTTGTCTGTTATCTCTGCTCCCCCTTCACCCTTGCCTTCTTTCCCCTGCGGTATTGGGCCATCCCTTTTTTTTGTGAACATAGAGCAGAAATACTCATTGAGTGCCTCTGCCTGATCTTCCCCTTGTTCCGCCCATCCTCCCTCTCTCTTGATTCTAATGATGTCATCCCTACAACTCTTCTCCCTTATGCATTTAAAGAATCCCTTTTCCCCCTCTCTAATCCTCTGAGCCAACTTCAGCTCCTTTGCTGCCTTGGCTGCCCTGACTGACGTGGTCACCTCCCTAGATGCCTTTGAGAACACTTCTTTATCCTCCCCACGCCCAGATTTTTTGAACTTAATGAATGCCAATCTTTTTTTCCCATCACCTTCCCCTCTACCTTCTTGCTGAGCCAGCTAGGTTTTTTTTGACCTGGAATGCTTACCCTGAGATTTGGCACATGAGTTATTGGCCTCATTTAGCCACTTCCTAATGATTGCCCACTTCTGTTCAGCATCTATCACTGGGTTAATTTCAGCTAAATACCCCTCTAGGATGCTGCCCATTCTGGCAAAATATGCCTTCCTGAAATCCAACACTCTTGTCCTGTTCTTAGCAGACTCCCTTCCTGTGCTGAGGAGGAACCACACTGAGCAGTGGTCGCTTCCTGCTAGAGGGTCCTGTACTACCACATCCTGGACTTGGTCTACATTTGCTAGCACCAAAATCAGTATGATCCCCTCTCTAGTAGGATCCATCACCCCTTGCACTAGGTAACTGTCTTGGATAGCCTCTAGCAGCACCTGTTCCCTGGTTTATCAGTTTGCAAGGACTGACTTGGAATTAAAGGGTTTGGAGAGTCACCACTTTTCACCTCCTATGGAGCATATCTGTTACTGGATTCTAATGGAGTTGTCTGTACTGTATTAGTACTCTCATACAAGATTGTCCTTCTACCTTTCTTACTCTTTATGTTATTGTATGCAACCAATGTCTATTCAATATTTTCTAGACCCTGGTCCCCTTCCTTCTCATCCTCCCTTGATTTATTTTTATTCGTACTAAGTTCTTTTTTTTGTGTGGGGGGGTCGATACCTCCGGTTCCTGACTCCACCTACTGCTTCCCCAATTTCCAGGCTTCCCCCCTGGGTTGGGCTGTTGGGCAGGTGACCCCTCCAAAAGAACATGGGTTGCAAAGCCCTGGCTTGCCCCCAGGGTGGGGTCACAAGAGCAGGACCCCCCCTCCAGGCGGACAATGGTCTGAGTTGGGAGTGGTGGCAGAGCGGGGCCATCATTTTTGGCTGAGATTTTTTTCCATAGTTTTTCTCCCTGGGGGAAGGGACATGCAATGATGCCAGCAACCAATCCGGCCCCTGAAACATGTGGTGCCTGCTGAGCAGGACCCCCAGCCTCCGCCAGGGGTCCTCATTGCGCTGGACACTCTTCCCTCTTCTCCTAGGAGAGGGAGAGCAGTCCCCAGAATGCTCAATCCCTCTCCCCCTGGCCTGCCCTCTGACTCCCAGGTCCATCCCTGAACCCGGGATGTTGACATCGCAGATGCGCGCCTTGATGCTGCACCAGCGGGCCAGCTCATACTAAGTTCTTGTAACATGTTGCTATCTAGATCAACAATTTACACACTCTTTATAGAGCTGTGAGGAATGGGAAAATTCTGAATTCATAGAATTTTTATGAAATTTTGCAAAATTCCATGAAGTTTTGCAGAATTTCATTGGAGTTTTGCAGAATTTTTTTAATTTAGTAATGTAGCCATAACTCGGCTGTCATTTAAGGTAGATCTCTGCCTTTTGGCATGCACACTCGTTGGGTGGATGGCCAATAATTTTCCTAATATCATGACATTCAGATAGATAGTTTCAAAATTATAAGTGCTCCAATTCTGTCATTTTATTTTTTTGGGCGAAGTGTCATGAAACATTTTGTCTACATATACCTCAGCTGTCTATTGGGTCAGAGATGTTAAATTTGGCAAGATTCCTTGATGACAGGTGTTCTAATAATGTGAGAGATTCAAAACTGGACACCACAAAGTATTGTGAAGAAATCTTCTTTATTTAAATAGTGCTCCATGCACAGTAGCAGCTCCCTACAAACAGAGGACACCTCAACCAGTTTCGCACATCACGTGCATCCTCAGGAGGATGTACTCCACCATATCCACTCCTACTTAAAAAAGCTACCTCTTAAAGTGCCAGTGCATTAAAAATTACATACATAAATATAGACAAACAATTCATCGCAGTACCATTAAAAGCAGTGATTATTGTATAATCCACATAACCGAAAATAACCATCACTAATGATTTGAAGTGCAGAATGCATAGGTATTTTGTATATGGCTACCTGTTTCCAAAAATGACTAGTTGCTTAATAATGTGCCAGATTTCATGACAATATGATGCATCATCTCAAAATTATATGTACTCAAATTTGTCATTTTATTTTTTGTGGGAAATTTCATGGAAAACTTTCATCTGCAAATAATTGTGCACCTTTGGCATTAGATGTGTAAATTATCATGCATAACCTTTTTGTAATGCTTATTTCATTATATAAATATGGAGAGAATTGGATTAGAGATTTTTAAGTTACAGGGGTTCAAATCTTTACTATGTAAATATTTGCAAAATTTTGTGAAAACTCTCACAAATGTGGATGTTTGCAACTTCTATGCTCTTGCAGATATTGACTTAGTATTTGACATGCATATCCATAGTCAGTGTATCCAGGTGTCTAATATATTGGTTTACAGTAGCAGTTTTAGATTTGCAGTAGTAGAAAAAATATTGGTAACATTTTCTCACATATTTAGAGTAGCATATAGATGAACCATCCCAAATATTTTTTGTGGAATTTAACATTAACAATCCTTGCATCACTGCTTCATTTGATAAGCTGGGCTGAGCTTTTTGCAAACCTGCTGTTCCTTTATGGGTGACTATCCCACCCTTTGGGGTGGTACCTGAGGACTGGAGAAGGGCAGATGTGATTCCCCTTCACAAAAGTGGGAGCAAGGCAGAAGCAGAAAACTACAGACCTGTTAGTTTAACCTCAGTGGTAGGGAAAATTATGGAATCACTTCTGAAGGAAAGAATTGTTGAGTATCTAGAGGCCAGAGGGGCTCAGGACCCAAGGCAGCATGGATTCACAGCGGGAAGGTCATGCCGGACAAATCTGGTAGATTTCTTTGACTGGGTGACCAAAGTAGTAGACCAGGGAGGGCTGTGGACATGGCCTACCTAGACTTTAGCAAGGCATTTGACACAGTCCCACACAAAAGATTAATATACAAGTTAGCCAGCCTGGGAGTGGGTCCCAAGATGACAGCCTGGGTAAAGAATTGGCTGGAGAATAGGACACAGAGAGTAATAGTAAATGGAGTCCACTCTGAAGAAAGGGGTTACTAGTGGGTACCGAGGGTTCAGTATTAGGACCGGTCCTTCAATGTCTTTTATGTTTATATTGCAGAGGGACTGAAGGAAAGTATGTCTCTTTGCAGATGACACAAAGATCTGCAAAAGAGTTGATGCACAAGGTGGGGTGGAAAGGATGAGAAGGGACTTGGCAAGGTTAGAGGAATGGTCAAATGTATGGCAGCTTAGATTCAATGCTAAGAAGTGCATGTAATGCACCTGGGAAACAAAACCCAGGGGAAGAGTACACAATGGGGGGTTAGATACTAACAACAACAAAAATGGAAAGGGACCTGGGGGTAGTCATATCAGATGACCTAAAGGTGGGCAAGCAGTGTGAGAGGGCAGCAAGGAGGGCTGGGGGGATACTGGGATGCATAGAGAGAGGCATCACCAGCAGAAAACAGGAAGTTATTATCCCTCTGTACAGACGTTGGTGAGAGCTCATTTGGAGTACTGCGTGCAGTTCTGGAGACCCAGTCTCTGCAAGGACATAGACAGAATGGAGGCTGTCCAGAGGAGGGCAACTAAAATGGTGCAGGGTCTGCACCAGAAGACATATGAAGAGAGACTTAAGGAGCTGAATATGTATAGCCTCGAGGAAAGGAGAGAGAGGGGGGACATGATACAAACTTTCAAGTATCTCAAGGGAATCAACAAAGTCCAAGAGGGTAGCATCTTTCAAAAAAAGAGGTGTGCAAGAACAAGGGGCACAATTTGAAGATAGAAGAGCGCTCAGAGGTAATTTAAGGAAGTATTTTTTACAGAGAAGGTTGTGGATGCATGGAATGGCCTTCCGGAGGAGGTTGTGGAGTCAAAAACAGTGGTGGAATTCAAGCATGCATGGGACAGTCATAAGGCAATTCTAGGGGGTTGGGGTAGGAAGAAGTAGGCTGCTGGTTAACTAGGATCTGCAGCTTATCCAATAGGTAGGGAAATGGGCAGACTGGGTGGGCCAAGCGGTCCTTATCTGCCATCAAAATCTATGTTTCTATGTTTCTCTTCTGGCATAGCCAGATTGACTCAGAATAACTACTGATCCCACTGATATCCTCTTTGTTCTTTACAGTGACAAACTCCCTTAAAACATGAGTCACCTACACCTTTTCCTTTTGACCTACCCTGTTGGAAAATCAGAATTCTTCCTTCCTGCTGCTCCATAAATTGTCTTCCCCCACTACATCTTTTTGAGTATTTCTATGTCCTGGACTTGCATGTACATCATGCTCCCTGGATCATAAATTTACTGAATGTGATCCTTAAATATCTTGCATTCAGGTTGCAATTGTTGACACTATATGCTTCCTTGCTCCAACCTGGGAGTCTACTGCTGTTGTGCTACCAAGCTCAGCTCTCCATTTCTTGCTGAAACTGTGCATCTAACTCCTGAACCTGTTGACCTCCTGCACTACCTGCCTCTCATACCCCTATCTTTTAATTATTTGTGGTTCAGAGCTCAGTGCTTGTGTTACATACTGCATTTACATGATGTAGGTTTGAGTTTGGATACAGAGGACAGACCAGTAAGTAGAATGATGCTTCCAAGGTATAGTTGTATGAGTGGATAGTGCTAAAGTACTTTGGACATAGACATGAATAAGTCAGTGATTACATAGAAACATAGACTTTGATGGCAGATAAGGACCGCCTGACCCACCTAGTCTGCCCATTTCCCTACCTAGAGGATAAGCTGCAGATCCTATTTAACCAATAGCCTATTTCTTCCTACCCCCCACAAAAATTGCCTTATGTCTGTCCCATGCATTCTTGAATTCTCCGACAGTTTTAGACCCCACAATCTCCTCAGAAAGGCTGTTCCATGTGTCCACCACCCTCTCTGTGAAAAAATACTTCCTCACATTGCCCCTGAGCTGTGCCCCCTCTATCTTCAAATTGTGTCCCCTTGTTCTTGCACATCTCTTTTTCTGAAAGATGCTACCCTCTTGGACTTTGTTGATTTCACTGAGGGTACTTAAATGTATCTATCATGTCCCTCTCTCCTCCTTTCCTCAAGGGTATACATATTAAGCTCCTTTAGCCTCTCCTTATATGGCTTCTCTTGCAGACCCTGCACTATTTTAGATTCCCTCCTCTGAACTGCCTCCATCCTGTCTATGTCCTTGTGGAGATGGGGTCTCCAGAACTGGATGCAGTACTCCAGATGGGGTCTCACCAACTGTCTGTACAGGGGGATAACAACTTCCTGTTTTCTGCTGGTGATGCCTCTCGCTATACATCCCAGTATCCCCCAGCCCTCCCTACTGCCTTCTCACATTGCTTGCCAACCTGAAGGTCATCTGATATGATTACCCCCAGGTCCCTTTCCATTTTTGTTGTTGTTACTACCTCCCTCCATTGTGTAATCTTCCCCTGGGTTTTTTTCCCCAGGTGCATTACTTGCACTTCTTTGCATTGAATCCTAGCTGCCATATTCTAACCATGCCTCCAACCTTGCCAAGTCCCTTCTCATCCTTTCCACGCTCCTTGTGTATCAACCTCTGTTGCAGGTCTTTGTGTCATCTGCAAAGAGGCATACTTTCCTTCCTGTCCCTCTGCAATGTCACTTATAAAGACGTTAAAAGGACTGGACCCAGTATTGAACCTCATGTGTACCCAGTAGTAACCCTCTTTCTTCAGAGTGGACTCCATTTACAATTACCTTCTGTGTCCTGTTGTTCAGCCAGTGTTACAGGCTACCACCCTGGGACCCACTCCAAGGCTGGTTAATTTGACTACTAATCTTTTGTGTGGGACTGTGTCAAATGCCTTGCTAAAGTCTAGGCAGGCCATGTCCACAGCCCCTTCCTGATCTACTACTTTGGTCACCCAGTCAAAGAAATCAATTAGATCTGTCTGACATGACCTTCCCACTGTGAACACATGCTGCCTTGGGTCTTGTGCCCCACTGGCCTCTAGGTACTCAACAATTCTTTCCTTCAGAAGTGATTCCATCACTTTCCCTACCACAGAGGTCAAACTGACAGGTCTGTAGTTTTTGCCTCTGTCTTGCTCCCACTTTTGTGAAGGGGAATCACATCAGCCTTCTTCCAGTCCTCAGGTACCACACCATCCTCCCATGATTTGTTATAAAGGGTAGTCAGTGGTGTCACTAGTTCTCTGCTTAATTCTTTTAGAATTCTGGGGTGAATTTCATCTGGCCCCATTGCTTTGTCAGCCTTCAGTTTTAGGAGTTCTTTCAGAACCCTTTCTTCTGTGAGAGGACTGGGATCGACTCCCCTTTCCAGAGTGCTTCTGTTAATTGGATTAGGCACCTCCCCCACTTCCTCTTTTGTGAATACTGAACAGAAGTATTCATTCAGTATCCATGCTTTTTCACTGTCACTCTCTGCCCACCCACCATCCATTCTATTCAGCCTCACTGTCCCTCCCTTTGTCTTTCTACGCTCCCTGATATACCTATAAAAGGTTTCATCCCCCTTCTTAACTGAGTTGGCTATATTTTCCTCAGTTTGTGCCTTTGCTATTCTGACTACCCTTCCTGCTTCCTTCTGCCTTAACTGGTTCAGTTCTCTGTCCTGCTCCTTCTGTGTTTCCTTATACTTCCTAAATGCTATATTTTTCTCCCTAACCTTCACCACCACTTCTTTTGAGAACCATAGTGACTTTTTCTTTCATTTTGATTTGTTTATTTGCTTCACACAAAGGCTTGTTGCCTCTGTGATGGCAGTTTTGATAGTTCCCCATTGTTGCTCCACCCCTCCTTCTAGCCTGTTTGCTGGTGCTTTTCTTGGGCACTCTCCCATCTTGCCAAAGTCAGCCCTCCTGAAGTCCAGAACCCTCACTTTTGCATGACTTGATGCTGTAGCTGAGTTTATCGTGAACCACACTGTTTGGTGGTCACTTGTTCCCAAATGGCTACTCACTTCTAGATCTGAGATCCTCTCACTTTCCCCATTTGAGAGTACAAGGTCTAAGATTGCTCCCTCATGAGTAGGTTCCAAAGCTAGCTGTCTGAGGCATGCCACCTGAAGGGCATCAAGAATGGCCCTGCTTTTGGATGTGGCTGCAGCAAAGGTGCTCCAGTTAACATCTGGCATATTAAGGTCCCCCATCAACAGTATCTCCCCTTTCTCTGCCATCCTAAGCATGCCCTCTCTCATCTCCTTGTCCATTCCCTCCCCCTGACATGAGGGTCTGTATACAAAACCTGTGCAGATTGTGGTGCCATTTCCAGTCTCTAAGGTGACCCACAGTGCCTCCTCTCCTCCCTGTTTACTCTTTTGTTCAGTTGCTTTTATCCCTTCCCTTACATAGAGAGCTACTCCCCCATCTTCTGCCCTCCCTGTCTCTCCTGTAGGTTGTGTACCCTGGTATATTAACATCCCAGTCATGGTTCTCTGTGCATCATGTTTCTGTGACTGATACAATATCCAGGCATCCCTCTTCCATCAAGGACACCAGTTCAGGGAGCTTCTTGCCCAGACTACAGGTGTTGGTACTCATTACCCTCCATTTCTTGATGGCCTTACCCCTTTTTGCCCCATCCCTGTCCTTATTGCATTTGCCACTTTCTCCATTTGCCCCTGTGCTTCTCCCTATTGACATCTCTATGTAGGTGTCTACCTCACTTAGTACCCTGATTTTTGGGGGGTCTAGGATTTCCATGCTCCTTTCCAGTGCCTCCCCCCTTGGCTAGTTTAAATGCTTGCCAATGAAATATTTAAACCTATCACCAAGATCCTGGGTTCCCTCCTGGACAGATGCAGACCATCACACCAGTATAGGCCTGCATCCATCAGGTGGACCCCCAGTCCCCAATGAAGCCAAATCCCTGAGCTCTGCACCAGTTTTTCAACCACTGATTGAATCCCATGGTGTGGAGCACCCTAACCTCATCCACGCCATAGACAGGCAGCACTTCCAAGAAGGTTACCATGTGTGCTATTTGTCTAAGGGGCCCCTTCCCATCTCAAGAAATACTTCTTGCACTGCTCTGATCCCTTTCTTAGCCAGATCATTTGTCTGTAGGTTGACAGTGACATCCAGCTCCCTCCCCTGTGCAGCTGCTCCTGTGATCCTGAGGATTCACTCCCTGTCCCTCCAAGCCATGCTGCCAGGCAGGCAGGCACCTTACCTCCCTCTCCCCTTCCTCCACCAGTTCTACCTTCCTAACAATGGAGTCCCCCACCAGGAGTTGTTTCCTTCCCCTGTGGGGTCCCATGCCACCCTCCTGTGGGTCTCCTTTGTGGAGATTCCCAGAACCTTCCTTGGTCTCCACTGTGGGTGCCTCCGTAGAGGAACCACACTTTTCCAGAATGGCATAGAAATTGTGGAGCGGTACAACTGGAGGGATGTGCCTCTGTTCCACCACACTTACCCTCCCTGAGCCCACTTTGGTCCAACTGCTCCTCTTTCTTGGCAACCTCTGAGGCAACAGCTGTGACCCTGGCGGTCCCTGGGTGGGAAAGGAGGTCCCACAAATCCTGGCCAACTCAGCCTGGAGATGAGCAACCTCCTCCCTCAGCCCAGAGAGGTGCCTGCAGATGGGACAACACTGCATCCTCCAGAATGTCTCCCGGAAGACTGCTGCTCCACAGCCACTGCACTGCACTGCACCACTCCCATCATGTCTTTTTTCTGGCCCCCTAACTGTTGTTTGGAATACTTACTGTTTCCTCTGTTTGTTTATTTTCTTTTTTCTTCTCCTACTTACTTACTACCTCTGTGCCCTTTTAGATCCTGATCTTCCTGTTCTAAGACAAGAAGTTCCTATATTTCTCAGTAGTCTCCTTACTTGCTCAAAGTCAGACCTCCAGCAGCTGGGGGGGACGGAGAGCTACTCTTGCCCTTCTAGGATGGTGAGTCTTAGGTGGCTCTGTGATCACTCACTTCCTGCTCCCAAACAGGAAGTTCCTGTTGTCAGGTAAATCCTGTGCCTATAAAAGTAGAACTGGTTTAGAGTGGGGGGGGGGTGGAGGAGAGGGAAGGAGAGCAATATAGTCCCAGTAGAGAAGTTTTAGTTATACTAGTAGCTCCTTCCTCCTGGTGTTCTGTCTGTTGTCTGGCGGAAGCTATCTAGGGCAGTGCTTAAATCTGGTTTTAACCTGGCTCCTTCTAGCTAAGTCACTCCCCCTACTTTGCAAATCTTTCTACACTTAGTTAATTTCACAGATAACAATTCCTTTCTGACACCTGTGACAAGCACCTAGATAAGTACACAGATAACACAGCTAACAGATAACAATTTACTTCAACTACCTCTGACAAACACATTAAGTCTTATTTTACCCTAAATTGAAGGTCCCAGTACAAGATTTCTAGTTTTTAGTCCCAGTAGAGAAGTTTTAGTTATACTAGTAGCTCCTTCCTCCTGGTGTTCTGTCTGTTCTCTGGCAGAAGCTCATGATGAACTGACAGTAAGATAGTGCTGATACTGGAACAAATGAGTTAATTGCTATAAGTTGATGGTGTGGCTTTGCTCTGTATCCCACTATATGAAGGAAGGTTAGTTGTTTAGAATGTGACACCCCCCTGGTGGGATAAGAGTGCCGGAGAAGGAGGAAGTGTAAGGGGAGGATGGAGGGGAGTGTGTCTCACTCTAAGCAGAGCAGCAGGCTCTGCTTCCTTACATAGGATATAGGGGAGGATCTTTTCCCCCATATAGCAACAGGCAAAGCCTTTCATTTATATGTGGTTCAGAGCTCAGTGCTTGTGTTACACACTGCATCTACATGATGAAGATTTGAGTTTGGATACAGAGGCCAGACAAGTAAGTAGAATGATGCTTCAAAGGTATAGTTGTATGACTGGATAGTGCTTAAGTACTTTGGACATAGACATGAATAAGTCCGTGATTATGGTTCATGATGAACTGACAGTAAGATAGTGCTGATACTGGAACAAATTAGTTAACCGGTATAAGTTGATGGTATGGCTTTACTCTGTATAGCACCATAGGAAACAAGGTTAGTTGTTTAGGATGTGACACCCCCCAAAAGAAATATGATATCCGTGATTATGTCCTCCAACTCTGGAGAGTATGACTGGCAGCACACAGGAGAGGAACCCCCCCCTTAGGGGGAACATCTGAGGACCCCTGGCTGCCAACCCGCCCGTCCTTCTGGGCATACTAAAGGAGCATAATCCTAATTAAGTAATTTATTGGCTAGTCCAAATTGCAAATGACAGATGATCCAGTAGAACAGTTTATAGTAAGGAATGAAGGTTGGAAACAGGTTTCCAAGTCTTGTGTGAGCACTACAATTGCTGAAGGAACACGTGAAGCATCCAGGTAGATTGCACTGAGTTAAGCATTGTTGCATATGTCCAGCAGATTCAGGAGAGGGCTACAATGAAGAGTTCCTAAGGTTAGCACATGATAATTAGAACATTATAAAGTACATATCCAGGCTCTGACGCTGGTGGGCAGTGGGCAGGATGAATTGGAAGTAGTCCAGCCTCTGGACTTCAACTGATTAGAAGGCAATGAATTTCATGGAATGGTAGAATGATTTGAGATGAAGCTGATGACTGACGAACCCAGTTCAGGTAATAGGATGAAGAGAGTATGATTTATGCTTAGGTCATGATATAAAAGGTGTACGGCAGTAAAGCTGAAATGGAATTCTGACAGGATTTGAGGGTAGTAAATCTGAAGCACTAGTGCGAGGTTAGGAAGCATCCAAGGAAGTATAACAGGGCAAGCCCAATAGGTGAGGATGTGCAGCTGGACCGTAAGTTAGGAGATGAGGTAGTAAGCAGCAAGTAAATGGACCAGGTTGGTCAGTTGATGAGTAGTAGAACATGGCAGCTAGTCCCTCGGCTGAGATGTGCAGCTTGACCATCAGCTGGTGAGGTAAGTAGAGTGGAAACTAGCTCCAAGTAAACATGTAAGCACAGCCAGACTTTCGTAGGTCTATTAGTGAGTAAGTAGAGTGGAAGCAAGCTCTTGTAGGGCAGTGTGTGCAGTTGGTTCCCACATGGGTAAGTAGATTAGCATGAATGAATTGTGAACATATAGAGCATATCCGGGCGATTACTATGAAAATGGTAAGATCCACAGGCAAACATATGTGATCCATTCAGGTTGGGTTGTACTTTTCCAGTAATTTTGGCCGATGAGGAATTGTCCAAGGAGAAAGGAACTTGAATGAATGACTGACATTCAGTAGGAGAACATGATCTTGGAGTTGATGCTAGCAAGTAGAGTAATCAGGTATGAGAAAGAGTATACAAACCTCCAGGCCCAGACTGGGCGTAGCAGGCTGAGAGATGTATAAACCTCCAGGCTGGATGCAGAGTAGGCAGGCATAGAGTACGAAGAGTCGAACCTCCAGATTCTGAAGGTGAAGTAGGTACGAGGTAGAAGCATATGAACCTCCAGACCCAGACTGGGCATGGCAGGCTGACAGAAGTTAAGAACCTCCATGCCCAATGCTGGGCGATGCAGGCATAGTGAATGAATAGTCAAATCTCCAGGCTTTGAAGGTGAAGCAGGTAAGAAGTAGAAGTATACGAACCTCCAGGCCTAGACTGGCATGGCAGGCTGGCAGAAGTTATAAACCTCCAGTCCCGATGTTGGAGGAGGCAGAATTAGTGTACAAATGGTCGAACCTCCAGGCTGCGGCGTGGCGAGGTAGGTGGAGTTAAAGCAACATTGGAAGCTGCCGAATGAGCTCTGAGAGCTGATCTGAAAGGTGTTCAAGTGTGAGGACCTTGCAAGTTCACTGGATATGGTTGATGGATTCCAAGCAGCCAGGAAAGCAGGAAGTAGGAATGTGATGAATAGCATGAGCATGAGGTAACAAGCCGTAAGTCAGACCTGTATGTAGGATGGTGGTAGTAGTAATAGTGGCCATTGGATAGCATGAAATGCAGATAATGTAGGAATAGCACTGAATAATACAAAAGTACATGGTGGAGACTGATGAGAATGGAAATAGCAGGCAATTAGTCTGATACTCCTACATTGTTGATAGGTGACCAAGCAGCAAGTTTAGAAGGGACTATAGTGTGCAGCAAGGTCCTTATTAATGAAACAATAACAAGTCAATGGGAAGTGGCCCCAAGTTAGCGATGGGGAATGTTTTGAGCAAATGAGTTCATTGAAGTAATTGGAGTATCCAGAAATAGCTGCAACAGCATGAGAAGCATCAGGTATCTGCAGAGTTAGGGTCAAACAACTGAAGTCAGAGTGCTAAACACAGTTCATGGCAGTGGAAAGGCATGGAATGGTTTAACTTAAATGCAGGCTCTGAGTCGACACCTGACATGGGTAGTGGTGGTAGACAGAGTGTGCAAATAGATAGATAGCATAGCTTTGAGCTCCACAATAAGTCCCTCATCTCTTGGCTATTCAATTAGAATGAGTAAGCATATGCTGTCAGGTAGCTGAACCAACTAAATCCTGGAGCATGCATGAAGCTAGGTAGATGCAGCAGTCACTGTAGATATAGGCATGTGCAATTACTAAATCAGCATGAACAAACTCGGAGGTGCTGAGGTACATTTATCGAAAGCAATTAGCCAGGAAATACTAGTGGGGGAGTAATGCTGTGATTTGTTCATTAAAAGAACCTTCCACCTAACAAGAGTAATAGTGCTTGTTGGAAAGCTTGTTGTTCTGGAGCTTGCACCTGGACCTGGGAACAAGGAGCGAAGTTTAAACTTTATTGCAGGAAAACCCCATTGAGCAAGCTCATTCACAAGGAGGTCCTAAGACATATACACTGATAGCTGATGGCTCAGTCCATGCATCCAGGCTATGAGATAAAATCTGCAATGCTACCTGTGATCTCGTGCATGAATAAACATCATGGTTCGCAGCCCTGTGTGCACAGTACAGGCTAGGGAAAACGGGCTGAAAGAAATAATGAGGCAGAATAGTAATAGCACCGGAGTGAGCTGTATGGTACCAAGAGGAGGGCTGTAGGCAGAGGAAACATCAGCAGGAAAAAGCATGGAGTAGCTATGCAATCCTATCTGGTGTCCGGTGGAAGCAAATGGCAGAGGCATGGGCGAACGTTCCTCCTAATAGAGCGCTGAAGAAGCCAGATGAGGAAGTCAGCAGCAGGGTAGCAGGATCTGCGGTGTATGAACTAAGGCATGGCCGGCAAAGAGAGAGACAAAAAAAAACAACAAAACAAGTAAGTGCAGAGCAGCACAGGCGGGATGGAACAGGGAGGAACACAGAAGGAGGGCAGCAAGCAGACAAAGAATGGGGGAAACGGAGAGCAAAAGAAATAAAACACAAGGCAGGGAAGGGGGGGAGGCCAGCCGCACTGCCAGAAGCCAGTGCGTCTCACTCTAAGCAGAGCAGCAGGCTCTGCTTCCTTAAATAGGATATGGGGGAGGAGCTCTTTCCCCATATAACAACAGGCAGATCCTTTCATTTAGAATCCTCCAGATAAGGCTGAGTGAAATTATCAAATTCCAGTTTTATGGAATTTTTCATAAAATTCTACAATTTTCACAAAGACTCGTGGGATCTGACTTTAAGTACAGATGTTATTTTGTAGAGCTCTGCGAATACCTTTTCTGAATATTCGGCCAAATATTCAGTATTTGGGTCTCAGATATTCATTATTCAGTATTCTGTATTCAGTATTCAGCCAGAAAAGTTGCCTTATGACAGAATTGCTACAGAAGTCCTTAAAATGGCTTCAGAAAGAGAAGGAGGTGAGGTCATGGCACATTGGCTTATACACTGGTGCCAGAGGTTGTCTTGTGCTGCTGATGCTTCAGGAGGAGGATGCAGAGGTCATGGCAATTTGGCTTGAATACTGGTGCCAGAGGCTGGCTTGTGCTGCTGGTGCTTCAGGAAGAGGATACAGAGGTGACAATCTCTATATGGTCACAAAGGTTTAAACAGGTACTACAGGAATAACATATTCCGCATCCTTAAATAATTGTGGCTATTAACAAAATCAAGTAATAGATCATAATGATTCCACAGGATAACACTGGAACTTTAACAGGTCATAACTCCATCAATATTTGGAGTTAAGTGGCAATCTCTGTATGAGCACACAGGTCTCAAGGAGCACTGCAAGAAAAAACATATGCAGCACCCTTAAATAATTGTGGTAATTTAAAAAAGCAAGTAATGAAACATTATGATTCCCATAGGATAACACTGGAATTTCAACAGTTAACTCCATCAATATTTGGAGTTAAGTTGCAATCTCTATATGGTTACAAAGGTTGTAAGGGGTACTACACGAATAACATATGCCACACCCTTAAATAATTGTGACCATTAAAAAACTCAAGTAATAAAACATAACAATCCCCATAAGATAACACTGGAACTTTAACAGGCCATAACTCCATCAATATTTGGAGTTGTGACAGTCTCTATATGATCACAAAGGTCTAAAGGGGATACTACAAAAAATGATGGTGCTGTAAATGCAGTAGATAGATCATGGCACTGGCACACTGTTCTGACAGCAATCAAGAGACTGACTGTTTATACAAGCAATGGATAAACAAGCATAACTTGTTTTTGTCACCACAATGAATTTTTTATTTATTTATTGAAATGTTTCACTAGGATGGCACACTGAACAACAAGTTGCTCATCTCCAGTGTAACCTGGGGGGAAGGGGCTATAAGGAGTATACACACAAGAAATACAGAATATAGATATATGCAGTACAGATATGTTACATATACAGTCAGTTGGATGGTGACCAGATGACAAACATGTGTAGTAACATACAACAGCTAGCAGGCAGCTTACTCAGTAATTGAACATTAAGTGTATTACTAATTTGAAGTGCATTTGCGTTATAGTTTTCAGTCACATATGTTGGAGCCAAGAGTTAGAGGGTAGAGATTAGAGAGATTATGACTGAGAAAAGCAGGAGCAGTTGGAGAAGAGTTAGTTATGTAGGGCAGAGGAGAGGGAATGTGAGGAGGAAGAGTGGCGAATTTGATGGGGAAGAGAGTTCCAGATTTTAGTGAATCGATGTGCAAATTCTGATTGGCCTGCTGGATTGGAACAGTGGGGATGGTAAAGATGTGTGAGTCAGAGGATCTTTATGAGTGTGAAGGAGGGGGAGGGATAGAGAAGGAGGAGGATAGGTAGGGAGGAAGTGAACCAAGCCAGAATTTTGAGATCAGTTTGGCACAGAGGGAGAGTCATCTGTTAGCAAGAGAAGGGACATAGAGTGATAGAGGTCACGGTGGTGAGTAAAAACAGGAGCATCCATGGTGAAATGGCAAAAAGAGTTGAAAAGGGGGTCCAATCTGGATAAAGTGGATTTGGGAGTGGCACTGTAGACTACATCGCAGTAGTCAAAAAAGGGGAGGATCATCTTTTGGACAATCTCACGCCTAGTCGTAAGAGGGATGCAATTACGGTTCCTGTATAAGGCATCAAGCTTGAGGCACAGTTTTTTCAGGATGGCATCAATATGACCAGAGAAACTGAGGTGTTGGTGCAGCCAAATCCCAAAGTACCTAAATGAGGAGCTATCCTCAAGCAGTGTCCCATCCAGAGTGTGGAAGGTGCGCAGAACCGGGAGCCAAGAAAGTCTCTGCCTAGTGCCAAAGGTCATGGAGACTGTTTTCTTGGCATTTAGAAAGAGTTGATAGGAGGCAAGCCATTGCTAGATCTTGTTGAAGTTGAGCTGTAAATTGGCTTCCACATCAGAGAGAGACTGGCCAGAGGTGAACAAGATGATATCATCATTCATCAGCATACATGATAGAGGAGGAACAGCAGGGTGACTGTAGGTCATTTAGAAAGATGGAGAAGAGTAGGGAGCCCAGCACTAAGCAATGAGGAACTCCAGTGTGGCTTGGGCAAGGGGGGAAGCAGGAGTCCATGATTCTTACCGATTGCATCCTCCCTGTAAGGGAGGATCTGCACCAGTTTGTGGTAGAATGTGACAGTCCTTCTGAATAGAGGGAGTGAAGAAGCAGGGAATGGGAGATAGTGTCAAAGGCCTTGATGAGGTCGACAAAGATGGCGGAGGTGAACAGGCTTTTGTCGATACCAGTGAGGATATTGTCTGTAAGCCTGAGTAGGGAAGTAGTGGTGGAGTGTTTTTTCCTGAACCCAGATTGGAGCAGGGTAAAGAAACTAGACTCATAGAGAAAGGAGGAGAGTTGGGAGAGAACTGGATGCTCCTGGAGTTTAGCATCCACTTCGTTTCCCTGCTGTCATTGGTGCTTCTTACCCAACTAGATCAACAGATTGCTGTCAGACCAGTGTGCTGGTGCCACTCACTAAGTTTCAAGAAGGGTTCCTGTTATTCTGCAGGCACCTCAATCCTCCTCTAATATGGCAGATGTGTGGCTTCAACTGAGCCATTGGGGTTCACACTCCAGTCTCTCAATATATTGAACTCTATGCTACACACTCAGAGTGAGGAGATCACATGGTGTTCCTGGCTGTGAGCTCCAAAAACAGCCTCCAATTGGCCAACAAAGCTCTGTAAGATTTTGAAATCTAACCCACCGAATAGTATGTCCTGAATAGTGGCCAAATACTGGACTATTCAGAATGTCCATCTGAATGCTTGGCAAGCTTACTATTCATGTTGTTCTGAAAATACTATTTGGTCCATGCACAGTCCTACTATTTTCCAATTTCTGGCAGCAAGCAATTAATAAAACTAGCATGCCCAGTCTCCTTGTAAGGTCTAAGAAGCTGCCAAATTTCATAGTATTGCATTCTGTAGTTTTAAAGTTTCAGTGGCTTACATTTGTAGTTTACATTTTTGCAAAATTTAATTTATAAATGTTGTGAAAGTCTGACTACTTTTTATTCTGTCCCTTTTAAAGCTGCAAATATGAACTTTTTCAGAAATGACTGTTTTGTACAGTAGTTTAAATGCTTCAACTCTAGTTAAAGTTGATATGTTGTTTAAAATTTAGAGGGAAATAACTTGAAATTTAAATTTTGGCAGCATGTTTGGCAGGCTATAGCTAAATCCCATTTGAAGCTAGAAATATGAAAGTATGTGCATATACAAATGTAGTGATAACCTGTATACCTGTCAAATTGTGTAACATTTCAATGAGTACTATCACAATTATACTAAAATTACAGAAATCTAAATGTTGGCAAAATGTTTGGCTACCTATATTTCAGCTCCCATTGAAGCGTGAGTCTTAAAATATGGTGTAGATACCCATATTGGGTGCTTCTCTAAGTCCAGACATTGTGGAGAAATAGGGATAAGAATTTTAAAATTATCTCAAAATAACTGAAAATTTAATTTTGATTAAATGTTTGGCCGCCCATACCTCCGCCCCCTTTAAACCTACAAATCTAAAATTTAGCACACAGTGGTATGTCATTGTGTTCTGTTTACATTCCAAATTAGGTGTTAATTGGACATCTACTGTATGTTTAAAATTATAGCAGAATAACTGAAATTTAAAGTTTTGTGAACATTCTACAAAATTCCATGGAATCAGAATAATCATTCCATGGGCATTCCATGGGTGGAATTTTATATTCCACACAGCTCTAACTCCTTATCATATTGTCCACACTTTTCCAAAAAGCTGCACTCATTCAGTTTTCAATCAATGACCATTGTTTATTTTCTAGACCTGGGTCTCCTTCCTCCTAATCCTCCCTTGATCTCTTTCTACTCTACTTCTACTTATGGAAGTAATACTGAAGGAGAGGCTTGTATCATTTCTCAAGGTGAATGGCCTCCAGGATGGGCAGCAGCATGGGTTTGTCTTGGGGGAATCTTGTCAGACCAATCTAATAGAGTATTATGACTGGATAACAAGATGGGGGCCATGCAGTGGATGTCCTATATTTGGACTTCAGCAAGGCCTTCGATTTAATGCCTCACAGGTGGCTGTGGGGAGCTGAAATATGTGGGGGTGGGAGTGAAGATGGTTAACTGGATCATGAACTGGCTGAAGGGGAGGCAGCAATAGGTGGTGGTGAGGGGGACTCTCGACACTTGGGCCAGTGATGACTGGAGTGCTTCAAGGCTCTGTGCTGGGTCCGGTGTTGATTGAGCTATTCATGTCGGATATCTCACACAGAGTTGGGAGCAGGGTTAGTCTGTTCACAGATGATACTAAGATGTGGGCAGTAGTGGACGATGTTAAGGGGTAGAAAGAACAACAAGGCGACCTAACCAAACTGGAGGAGTGGTCAGCGAAGTGGCAGCTGAGCTTCAATGCAAAGAAGTGCAAGGTTATTCACTTCAAGGCCAAGAACCTGAGGAGGGAATATTGGTTGGGGTGGTAAGGCTGGGGTTCACTGAGTAGGAGAAGAACTTAGGGGTGATGGTAACAGAGAGCATGAACAACTCTGCTCAGTGCAGGAAAACTGCAGCTAAGGTTAACAGGATACTGGGGTGTACTGCAAGGTGATTATTGTCCAGACATATGGAGGTGATCCTGCCCATCTATAGGTCCTTGGTCAGGCCACACTTGGAGTACTGCATGCAATACTGGCATCCATATCTGAAGAAGGATATTAGACTGCTAGAGGGGGTGCAGCGTAGGGCGACAATGATGATACGGGGGATGGAAGGCAAAACCTACAAGGACAGATTGAGGCATCTGAGTTTGTACACCCTGGGCAAGAGGAGGGAAAGTGGAGATATGATCGAAATGTTTAAGTACGTGAAGGGTATCAACAAATCTGGCACAGATGAGTTATTTAGGCTGAGGAAGGGAGGGGACGCAAGAGGCCACAGGCTAAGATTAGAAGGGGGCAGATTTAGGAGAGAGATGAGGAGTCATTATTTCATGAAAAGGATGGTGTCAAAATGGAATGCCCTACCAGAGGAGATGATAGCATGCAAGATGGTGGGTAGTTTCAAAAGGGCATGGGACAGTGCACAGGGGGTCTGGGTAAGTAGTGCTGAGAATTTCCTGGAGGGGAAAGGATTGGGGGTGGGGCAGCTGCAATCTAGGGGTGCTAGCTGCACACTTGAGCAGACTTGATAGACCATGAGGCCTGTTTCTGTTGACAGATTCGTATGTATGCTTGTATGTACTCGTACTAGATTCTTATAATATGTTACTATCCAGATCAACAATTTTCACACTCCTTATCATTTGGTCCACATAGTTTTCAAGTGTTCTGATATCATCCAGTTTTATTAATCATTTTAGTATCATTCTGTTCAGTGGTCAGAAACTTCATGTGCAAACATTTGCCACACTTATAGGTTAATGCAGAATCACTACTTGCTGTTGTAGTAAACATCTGGCAACCCACACATTGCACCCCCATTCTACCATTTAGGAATGTAACTGTTAGTGATACTGGGTATCTTTAATAGCCTCTGTCTCACAGTACACTTTGCTAACAAATTTTAAAGAAAATGTAATCTCTTATCAGTGGAATATAGTTTGTTGACCTCCACTGAACTCCATTGACTGACACTGTCAGAGACATATGAGGTACAGTTGTTCTGATTGCTGAGTGGTTGATACCATTCCATTGCAATATAACATGCTAACGAAGATGGTGGTGTTGTCAGTAAGTAGGCATATATAGGGAAATATACAGTATAATGGACTTTTTCAATTAGGAAAATAGCTTATCCATGTAATATATCTACAGAGTGCTCTCTCTCCCTATAATGTACCTTCAGGTAGCTATAGTGAAAACTTGACCATTGTAAACACTGTTTGTGGCTCCCAGCATAATTCATAGTTTGCTGCTCAGGCTTCTTCCAGGAAAACTCACTACAGCATCAAGAAACCACAGGAGCTTTTGTTTATAATAGGCCATTAGTCTGTCAGTATCTCCCATGCCTCTTTCATGCCTGAAACCCTTTTACATTTCCTGTCACTCAGTTGTTTCTCAGTCAGTCTCATCTCATGTCATGATCCAAAGCTCTGTCACCACTGTCAACAATACACTGATTGCAAGATACTGTACTGCACTTTCGCTTGGATTCAGCCTTTCATCTAACTATACCATGTAGGAAATGGGTGCTTAAGTGTTGCAGAGTACAGTCTAGCAAAAATATGTCCTGTCCCCCCTCCCCCCATCCACAGATCATCTGACTTACTGCCATTTCACTTTCAGGGCATACATTATTGAGCGAGAAGAACATGTACCATGGTTGGGGTACTCTTTGCTGTTTTGTACTGTATTCCAATCTTTGCCAGGCTATATACAGTGCTACCAGAAACAAAACTATGAAAAAACATTTTACAGCTGCAGAAAGCATTAATTAGGCCATCAATGAAAATCAGTGCCACTGGTCAACATCCCTCTACATAACAAACACAGTAGTATAATGAACTGCTGATGCATTTCCCTTTTTATGTTGGCTCATGCTTGCGCAGCCAACATATTGCATTAGTAGCAGATTTGGAGGTGTGGTCACTCTGGGCAAATGCAGGACATGCATCAGTAGGTGCGTCCCTCGTTCCCCAATAAGACAGCTGCAGGAGCTGACAACAGCAACACGTAAACTGGCCACTAAATCAAAGAAAAGATGCACTGCACTGAGAGCCAAGCTCCTCATGCAGCAGCATGCCTTTCCTGGTGAAACAGTTTACAAAACATGGCATCATGCCACCGCAGAGTGCCCGACCCACTTCATTTGCTGACGGGGGAGCTCACTCCCCGTCGGCATAATGCAACCCCCCTCCCATTTAAAGGGTGTGTTGAGGGGGTGCCGAGGGGGTGCCCAATCCTCCTTGGCATCATGTCTCCCCTTCCCAGTTTAATTTTTCAGATCCTGCCCAAAATGTGTTTTCATGCCTGTGTTGCCAAATGGCATAGTTGCCGTGCAAAACCACCTTTTGGCCAACAAACTGATAGTGCCGCTCTTCATGAGCTGGGGTGACAAAAAGCCCATATTGAAAATTTGTAGCGAAAATACCAACAAACACCTACGGCATTAGGGTTTCCAACTGTAACATCCCACCCTGTAGAGACTGACAGGCATCAGTGGTGTGACTTGGGATCATTGGCTGTAATGTTCATGCCATTCCACCCCACCCCCCACCCTGCAGCTACTGACAGGCATTGAGATGTGCCTTGGAGTGTTCAGCCCTAAAGTTCACCCCATTCTCCTATACTGCACTCATCTCAGTGTATTTTCCTATGGAATGGGTTAAGTATAAGGCCCAAAGACCCCAAAGCACACCATGACACTTGTCAGTGTCTACAGGTTAGGGTGAGGTAAAATTGCATGAGCGTTACAGCTGATGACCCAAAGGCATGTCCCAACACCTGTCAGTCTCTGCAGGGTGGGGTTGGGGTTGGCGTCAGTTCAGTACTTCACTGCCATTCCTATTACGCATCTCTAACTCCTGCACTACCAATGCCAACGAGACAACATTCGGCATTGACAAATACTTGTTGTTTATTATAGCAAGAGAGCACTGTATCACTTGCAAAAAGCTATGGTCATACATCTATTAGTGTTAAAGCACAAAATATACAAAGTTGGGAATTGAAAAATAATGACAAGGAATCCTTGGAATCTTGGTGAATCAGTGGTGTGGTGTTCCTTTGGTTTTGAACAATTATGTGATGTAATGCTGGAATTATCCTATTATTGGTACTTTCTAGGCAAGCATTGCTGTGTTATTTAGCAAGCAAGCAACTTTAGTTTCATATAGTGCCTCGTCCTTAAGGACTGAAGCATCGTTAACACAAGATGACTCAATATTTAAAATATACATAGAGTGCATAGATCAGAGCACAGCAACAATCTTACTTTATATGCATCAGATAAAACTTTTTAAATATACATAGAGTGCATAAATCAGAGCACAGCAACAATCTTACCCTATATGCATCAGATAAAACATTTTAATTAAAAAGAACCCTTGAATGTCAGAGAAAAGAGATAAGTCTTTAAGGCCCCTTTAAAAGCACCAACAGTGGAGATCTGTCATAGCTGGTTTGGCAAGCAGTTCCACATACACAGGGCCACCAAGGCAAAAGTCCTATCTCCTGAGGACTTCAGGCAAGCCTGTGGAACAACCATCAGATTCTCCCCTGCTGGTCGTGGTGACCGAGTCAGAGTGTACAGGAGCAAGGGGTCTTTTGTTTAGTTGGGACACAACCCATGCAGGGCCTTGGAAACAATCAAGCAAATCTTGAAGGTGATGCACCCTCTATCTGGTAACCATTGCAGTTCATGCAGCAGCAGTGTGATATGATTGAAAATGCTTGTTCCAGATATCAGCCAGGCTGCTGTGTTCTGCACCAGCTGGAGACATTGCATCATCCTCTAGAAAGCCCAAAATATAGAGCACTACAATAGTCTAGATGGGATGTAACAAAAACATGGACTACAGTCAAGAAGGTCGTCATATTATAGAAAGACTTTACTCAGGGTGATGTTCTGTACAGTGAAAAAAACACAAGAGACATCATGAAACACATGATTTTCAAAGATCAATCTGTCATCAATTATGACACCAAGGTTTTAAGCCTTATCCATGGCTCAGAGGGCAGTGCCACTCAAAAATGGTAATGTAAGCAGGCCAAATGGCATGGTGGGTTAAGACATCACTGCCTCCCAGCAGCCATGCTGGCAGCCTGGGTTCAGGAACAGACTAGGATTGCATGGGGATTCGGTCAGGAAGGGAAGATAGAGTGCCTGTAGGACAGCTCTTTTCACTCAGGGAGGGGGGATCCTGTGACTCGCCGATCGACTGCCACCTGGAGGAATACAGATGGCATTGCATGTGCAGTCTCACCATTCAGGGAAGGGCTGAAGTATGGAGTGCTGTATGGAGTGCTGAAGGAACCTTCAAAGAGGTGGAGTGCACACGCCGTGCTCATTGCACATTCAGCTTTGCCTGGGAAGAATAACAGGAGGAAAAAAATGGTAGTTGGGGCTTAATGAAGCATGCCCCAAGCACTGACAGCCAACCAGTTCAGTGGAGGAAACTCAGGACAGCCACAAGTGATTCGGGACAGGGCTGATACAGTCGCCTTAGCCTGCCTGGTGGATAAACAATATATGGGAAAAAAATCATATTGTGGGGGCAACCCTCTTCATTGCCAACTTCTGAGATCCTGACTGTATAATCAACCTTTTCCCCAGATTAATGCTGAACCAGCAATCAGCATTCCAATCATTTAAGTCAGACAAGCATCAGTTTAACATAGCAAAAGATCACTCCAGTTCGGTGTGA
The DNA here is from genome assembly GCA_016271365.2 of Neoceratodus forsteri. Lineage (NCBI taxonomy): Eukaryota > Metazoa > Chordata > Ceratodontiformes > Ceratodontidae > Neoceratodus > Neoceratodus forsteri. The sequence continues at coordinate 1,639,358,486 of CM057450.1, forward strand.
AGGAGTATCACCTGCAAGGGCAAGAAGCAGAAAGGGGACAAGCAGCAGGGAAGGAAGAATGATAAAAGGGCACTAGCTGGACGAAGGCACCCAGACCCCACTCCAGAGCTGGTCTGTCCAGTACTTCATCCTGCACCAGTGCCCACCCTGGCTCCGGCCCCTGTTCCTGCTTCGATGTCTGAGCCTGAGAGGCCACTGGACCTGGTTCCTCCTACCTCAGTGACATAGCTGATTACCTTGCCAGTGCTGGTCGGCACCCAGCCAGCTCCACCTGCTGACCCCAGCCCTCAGTCAGGCCCACAAACAGGTAATAATGAGGTTACATAGGAAAGCATGTAAAAGAATATGTAGAACAAATGCTAAAAGCAATGGGGGATAATGGCTTATGCCAATTAGAGAAAGCAGTGGGGGAGCTGAGGAACAAGGAAAGGGGGAGGGCACTGGTGCAGAAGGGGGGCCACGGGGAAGAAAGGAGCTGGGGTTGACATTGGAGTACCTGGTGTTAGGATCAGGGACCATGTACCCATAGCCACCAAAGAAAAAATTTGGAAGGGCGAATTTGTAGACATCTTCGCTCTGGCCAGTGTGGACAGCATGGAAAAATATGAAGAGAAGGAGAGCTTTGAGAAAAAGAACATGGCCGTAGCTGTTGTTCTTTTGGGAAAGGAGGAAGCTGAGAAGTCTATGAAAGGGAAAACATGGGACAATTGGTCTACTGCTTTTATATACTATACAGCCATAATTATTGAAAAGAAGCCGGAGTTGGCTACCCCCCTGTTGACATACTAACCGATTATAAAGAATGCATATAAAAAGGGAAGGTATAGTTGGCTGAAGTATGACGAAAAATTCAGAAAGAGGATGATGCATGCTGGGGACGTGAAGTGGGATGCCAGACAGATTGATTTATGGTTAGAGATATGTACATGGGCTACCAGGACTGAAAGGGAAGGGGACAAGAAAGGTGGGACAGTGGCAAAATGCTGTTGGGGTTACAACAGGGCATTTAGCTCCTGGCCCAACTGCCAGTTCTGGCATGCCTGTTCCAGGTGCAGGGGCACCAACCTGGCCTCCAGGTACAAGAACAGCTGGGACAAAGGTGGAGTGAGTCAGGAGAATGCTTACAACCAGTCCTTTCAGGGTAACCATGCGGGGTTCTGAGGCCAACAGTGGGGGAGGGGACCTGGGGCTGGGGGGGTAGGAGTCAATACCATTACAGCTGAAAGCAGGATAAGTAAGACCTGGGTGACAGGGGCTTTCCACCTGTCACCCCCCCCATTAAGGTAGGTTTGCAGCAAGAGCAGTTGAGGGCATACCCTGACAAGGAAGCAGCCACCACATTATTGGCAGGTTTCAGAGAGGGGTTCAGTTTACAGTTTAAAGGGGGACAGAAAGAGACAAAAGCAAAGAATTTGAAGTCAGTCAAGTGGGGGAGAGTTGCTGAAACAAAAAATCCAGAAAGAAATAACAGCTGGCAGGGTGGAGAGACCATTTGGGCAACCACCACTGCCATGCCTAAGGCTATTGCCACTAGGTCTGGTACCAAAAAATCAGCCAGAGGAATTCCAGGTGATACACCACCTGTCCTGCCCAGAAGGAGATTCAGTTAATGATAACATCAGTAAGGAGGACAGCAAGGTGAAGTACACTATATTAGAAGAAACAGTTAGGCTAATTAGGGCAACACAAGAGGCATGGATGGACAAAGATGGACATAGTGGTGGCTTTTTACCTGCTGCTGGTTCAGCCAGAAGACAGGGATTTACTGGATTTCCGGTTAGGGGAGGACTACAATTTCGACAAAGCGATGCCCATGGGCTGCTCCATTGCTTGTGTGACATTTGAACTGTTCAATACCTGGTTATAAGGGGCATTTCAAGAAAAATATGGGCATCAGGAAGTGGTCCATTATTTGGATGACTTCCTATTAATAGGGGAAGGGTGACAACAGAGGGAGAGAATGTTACAGGATTTTGAGGCTATGTGCAATGACCTAGGGGTGCCTTTGTCCCTGGAAAAAAACAGAAGGGCCTAGCCAAACCATTGCATTTCTAGGAATTGAAAGTGACATGGTGGGGGAGTTATTTCACATTTCCAAGGCATTACTGGGGATGGTTCAGGCCCAGTGGAGGGTACAGCTCCAGCAGGAACAGCAACTTATAGGTGTGATGGGGTAGAATAGGACCCTGTCCCAGCTGTTATGGAGAAAGTGTTTAAATGCAAGGATCTTTCCTTTTCTGTCTCTTCTCTGTCTGGTTGTGCATCCAAATTTTCCTGTGAGACTTTGGAATTGGTCAACCAGAAAAGTCTTACAATTCTTTGCCCCTCACTGTATCTCAGCCCTCTCTTGCTGTCTGTTTTTCCTCCCTTGCATATCTAGATCAGCTAATATAAAAAAAAATGTGCAAATCATTGTATGGAAAGGAAACTGATATTAGGACCCCCTTTGTTTAGAAAATGTATAGCATTACTGTTGAAATGTATATATTTATAATTTGAGATGACTGCAATGAGCTGTTGTAAACTAGAGGCTACCTTAATGCAAATCTTTGAGCCTTTTTCAAAAGCTGTGCCAAAGGGGCCTCAGCAAGCATAGTGTGTTCTAGCACCTCCTGCCTGATATTAACAAAAACAGGGTGCTTGCTAAGAATGGGGATTGAAAGGACTTATAAAGGAGCTAAACTGCAACAGCTGAAGAAGAAAAAGGGACACAGAGACTCAAGGAAAACTACTGTTTTTTCCTCCTTTGTACATAGTTATTCTGAACAAGTTTATTTTTTTATGTTACTGCTACTGTAAATAAATATTTTTGGTGAATTCTACAACTGCTCCTGGTTTTCCCTATTCTTCCTGACCTGTGCCTCGATGACAAATGGTGTCAGCCTAAGTTGGATTTAAGCCATGCATACCCTAAGACAGGAGTTTTGTGCATGGGTACTGGACCTAGTACTGAGGAAGCACAGAGGAAGGTATGGATTCTACAGCAGCAAGTCCAGGAGTGGTTACCAGGAGAATGGCAGCCAAACTAGCAGAGATAGAAGTTCAGTCAGAGATTGTACAGCCAGCACAAGTTATGGAAAAAGAACAGTCAGTGACAGAACCTAAAAGCCTCATGGACTTTTTCAAATGGTGGGCTATACAACAAAAAGAGACCAAGAAGCAGAGAAAAAAAGAGATTCAATGTTTAGAAGTGCAGAGGAGAGAAGAGATGCAGCGATGGGAGCAGCAATGGCTGAATGCCTTGCAAGCTATCAAAGGCAGAGGATCCAGCACAGATCCAGATGAGCAACAAAATGCAAACAACTTAAAAGCCATTAAACTTACAAAGTAGTGTCCCTTAGATGATATTGAGGCATACCTGACAACTTTTGAAAGAGTTGCCACAGCCTGCCAATGGCTAAAGCAGCAATGGACAATCAGACTGGTACCCTGCCTGACAGGGAAAGTCCAACTTGCCTACAGCAGTATGGATACCGCACAGTCAAAAAACTGTGACCTGGTGAAAAGTGAAATCCTGAAAAGGTATGACATCTCTGGAGAGACATACGGGCAGAGAGTTCCACCTCTGAGGTACAACTCAGTTGACAATCCTTGAGAAGCCTTCACCTGACTCGGAGAACTCCTGATAAAATGGATCCAACCAGAGAGCAAAACAGTCCAACAGATCATCAACACATTTGCCATGGAGCAATTCATCAAACATCTTGCCTACAGATGTACAGCTGTGGGTAAAGGAACACCGACCAGAGATTGGGGAAAAGGCTATTTCTTTGGCTGAGGACTACCAAATGGCCAGACAGATGCCACAGCAGCGAGGTAACAGCCATGGATTGGTAAGACACTCGTTTTCCCATTTAAACTCCAAGCCTGATAAGAACTCTGGTGGGGGTAACAAATCTGTGCCCAAAGATGTTATTTTCTATAACTGTAATAAGCTAGGTCATTTTGCAAGAAACTGCCATAGCAAGGAGAGTGGCACTGGAGCAGATTTATCCTTGACAAATTGGGGCAAGTACTTAACAGATGTGAAGGTGGGGGACAAGACTGTGAAAGGACTCATTGATTTGGGAAGCAGACCCTAGTGCATGTTAAAGTGTTGGGAAAACACTGTGTAAAGGGACCAGGTACTGGTGTGTAGTGATAGTATAATATGTTGATTATTGTCACTCCATTTTGTATGCTATTTCATGTAATGTATGTCATTTTATACTCCATTTTGTATTGTGTGACTCCATTTTACATGCTGCTTCATTTAATTGGTGTTTTGCTCTTTAGATAGCCTCATTATTATGTTTTGCTTCAGACAGTGTATTTTGCTGACTTGAAGGTCACATATTATCAGGCAACCTGTTTTTGTAGTTTTGTTTAAACTTCTGCTTAGCTCATAGTGTTCTAGGCACCCGGCCAGTGTTTGAAGCACAGTGACCTAGCAGGTGTAGGGAATTCTGAGCAGTCCTTGTGGTGTGAAATCGCAGCATCCTGGGAGCCCGGCCAGCTTCTAGAATGTGGCGAGACAACATTATGAAGGCTGCAAGGTTATTTTTAGCATAGAATAAGATATAAATGTAGCTTTCTCAATGCTGGTTAGAAGCCTCACCTGCAGGGTGGACGCATCGCTGTGGGGCCAATTCCCGGTTCGTGAGACTCTAGCCAGGCTGACAAGGGGCTTCCCAGCCATTGGAACAGGCTTGGATGTAGCTTTTGGAATTGGTGATGTATAACCTTTTGTATTATATTTTGCTATAATAAAGCTTTGGCTTGCTGTACTTATTGTAACCTTTTATATTATATTTTGCTATAATAAAGCTTGGCTTGCTATACTTATTGTACTGTTATTGTGTGTATGTGAGTGTGAATGGCAAATAGCTGCTTGGTTTGAGTTGGCAGAACATTTTTGGCGTAGTCGGCAGGATTCGAAAATAAAATGTCTATTTTTTAAGAAAAAGGATGAGTTCTTTTTTTAAAGGTGTATTAAGGCTCAAACAAGCAAGGGCAACTGCCCTTTGTACTTGTAATTTGTGCTTGCTGCAAGTATATACCGTTAGAGCCAATGATGGCTTTCACAGTTCAGGCTGCTTTTAGGAGAAAAGCATCGGCTGGTTAAGTAAAGTTAGATAAGCAACATCTAGAAAAAGAAAAATAAACTACTGTGGATGTACGCACAGTAGGTGACTACAGACGGGATGATTTGAAAAATCCCGTCCCCCCATGTTGCCTATCTGTGTAGTTTCAAGTTTTCTGTATCAATTTCAGTTCTTGCCTCCCTTAGAGGCTGAAACATTGATCCTAAACCCAAGTACTGGGGACCTCTACCAGATGGATCTCAACCTAGTACTGTTAGAGATTTTGTTTGTTTTGTTTTTAAACTGCAAACCAGAGCTCTGGAAAAAGACTTGGTTTGGCAGGTTACTAAAATGGCCAAAAGAAAACCTTTGAAAGGGTTAAAACCTTTGAAAGAGTTAATAGCTGCAGCGTTTGGAAATTATCACGAAGGTCCTGCAGTCAGTTTTCTTACTTAGACTAGTATATCGGAAAAGAAGAAGAAAAATACCTTGGCACCGGGTAAGTCTGAATTTTTTTTTTATTCAAAGTTGTTTTATGTCTGTCTGTTTTATTTCTGTAATACGTATACTAAACAAGGTAATGCTCTGTCTTTCTCATGCATATTTTCTAGCTTATATCTGTGTTCTGTAATTATGTTCTATCGTCAAGGTTGCGAGATAGGATTGACTGCCTTCAGTGACAAACATGTTACAAAAAGAAAAAAGAAAGAAGAAGCTTTTGCCTCATAGCTGACTGTTTTAATTGGCTTTATTTGTAATGGAACATTTGTGCTGCTCTAGATAGGGTCAGTGAAAAACTTTTGTTTGTAGTTGTTGCTTGGAGCAGGTGTTGATGGTGAAGAATTATGACGCATATAGATTGCAATGTGCAGAAAGAGTTGTAGTTTGCAAGCAACGTGCAAGCCACTGCTAGGTGAAAATGTAATGTGTTAACAGCTATAAATGGCTTTATCATACTTCTAGTTAAAACCAGAACTTTTGCAAAATGGCAGAGTGCCATATTTTAGTTATGTGCCAAAAGGTGTAATCATGTTATACGAGATGTGTTCACTTACAGATGATGTGTTTAAACAGTGTTTTGTTCTGGAAAGATTTGGCATGGCAATATGTATAAATGTGTTGGTTTAAAAATTGTCAGTGTTACAAGACAGGCAGGAGGCAGCACATATATCTAAACCAAGTACAGTTTTCTAATGGAACTATGGGCATTACCTCAGCAAATTGGTGTGAAACAATGTCAGTCTTATTTTGTGTTAAGTATTTCTTTTTATGTATGTGTATGTGTGTGTACTGTCTTGGCCAGCAGTTTAATTGTGTACTTATTGTTATTTAAAGATATTTTAATATTGGTGGTGTTCAAGGACACTACAGGAATGGCTGGTTTGAACGACCCTTGCATGCACACTGTGACCTTTTGCACGTTATTTGACCTTCTTGTGTTTCAACATTTTATGTTACTACCAGTTCAAACTTGATGTGTATTCCATGCCTAAAGCACAACTTTTCACACAAAATGTATGTTTTCATGAAAGCACACCAAGAGTGAACCATGTAATTTGACTTTTTATTGCAAAACTAGTATTCTAAGTGAAGAGGAACAAACTTTTACAATTTTGAAAAAAGGACTATTACAGCTGTTTTTGAGAGTTTACCATCTACAGAGATACGACGCACGGTATTACCATCAATCTGGACATTTTGTCATGCTTAGGATAAGGGAACCAGGGACGCTTGGCTTCTTTTATCCTATGGAAATAATCTTGTTTTATTTTTAAACTGATGTGTGTTTGTTTTTGTTGTTTGTCTGTGTTTCACAGCTAACATTTTTATTGCTACAGTATTCGAGCTGTCTCTTGCACCTCGAGCTGTGTCTTCCACCAGTAGGAGCTTGGAGGGAGGGGGTAAGCTACCCTTCCTCCTTTCCAGTGTAATACCCACAAAGGTTGCAAGGTACATGTCATATTTATATTGATTCATGGTCTGTAGCCAATGGTTTAACAACCTGGCTGTCCACTTGGGCTAAGGATGAGTGGAAAATTTATTCGAAAGAAATATGGGGAAAAGAACTGTGGCAGGAAATATGGACTATGGTACAAAATACTCAGACCACTGTATTTCATGTTGATGCTCATTGTGCTTCAGATACACTAGAACGATGGTATAATTCTATTGCAGATGAAAAAGCTAAGATTCTTCCAGTGGATATTGAAGAAACTCAAAGTCAGCAGTTATCAGGGCTGGCAAAATGGGCACATCAAAAATGTGGACATTTGGGAGAGAAAGCCACTTACAGGTGGGCATATAGTAGGGGTGTACCCCTAACATTGGATTTGGTTAAAACTGTTATTGCTCAGTGTCCTATATGCCAACATGGGCGACAAAGACCAATCCCTCATATTGTGAAAGGACAATTGGGGAGGGGAAAATTACCGGGACAAATTTGGCAGATTGATTACATTGGACCTCTACCCTTAGTGGAGGATGTCAATATGCTTGCACAGTTGTAGATACATATTCAGGTATTTATTGGCATACCCTTGTAAACAAGCTACACAGAAAACACCATTAAGGCAATTAACTTAATTATGTTGTACTATGGAATACCCTTGCAGATACAAAGTGACAATGGTTCCCATTTTAGGGGGAAAATGGTACAAGCTTATGCTCAAGCCCATAAGATACAGTGGGTATTTCACATCCCTTATTACCCGCAGGCAGCAGGGTTAATTGAGAGAATGAATGGATTGCTGAAAGAACAGTTTAGGAAATTGGGGGGGGAGAGTCTACAAAAATGGAAAGAGAATTTGCATGAAGCATTACAGATTTTAAATAATAGACCAATTGGAGAATCTGAGACCCCTTAATGTGAATGATAACTCCTACTTTGCAAGTGCAGGCTTACTCAACTACAGAAACAGTGTTATATTGGGAAATTACACTAGGAGCTCTGTCTCTTTGCAGGGCAACCCAGAAGCTGCTGGACTTGATTTACATGCCCTTCAAGAATACAGAATAAACAGCAGAAACATTCACATGATAGAAACTGGTATTGGAATACAAATTCCACCGAGACATTTTGGTTGGATAGCACCTAAATCAGAACTAGCCCTCAAGGGAATACAAATTTTGGGAGGGGTGATTGATTGTGATTACCAAGGAGAAGTGAAAGTAATTTTGTTGAATAGTAGAGAACAAAATCTGTTAATTCAACAGTATGACAGAGTGGCTCAATTGTTAATTATTCCAGTTAACAAAGTGACCCCTATAAAGGACAAGCCCCACACTCTTAACAGCAAGGGAGGATAAAGGTTTTAGATCTACAAGAGGTTTTAACAATGGTGCCAAAATATGGGTTACAAACCCAAATGGTCCTCTTGAACCAGCTGAGGTGATAGCCACCGGATGAGACAACACAGTGTTAATTATCAGGTCAGGGAAAGAGAGATGGGAATATGTACCAGCGAACACATGTTATCTTCGAGAATAATCAGTCTGTGTATTTTCTAGGTTCTTCAATGGATTCTAAAAGGAATAACACTCTCTCTCACGGTCCATTCGGTAAAGCCTATTACCCCAGGTGGAAGAATATTGAAGCTTGATGACCCACTTGTACAATGGGATTGGAAATCTTCCACCAGCTTATGGGTGCAAGACAACTTTACTTGCCCTGAAAACCAAGGATGTCCTATAGTGAACATTACTTTTTCACCAGATGTGAACATTTGGAAACCAGTTGAGACAATGGCAGGACGATTATATGTCCAACCTATGCAGGACACAAATTGGATTAAATTACAGAACCAGACTGCTATTAGATGCTGCAACTTACTGAATAGTTGCATGGTGACTGTACAACATAGACTTGATTGCTGCATGAATCAAACAGACATTTTCAATGCAAGTATTACTTTGATTGACATAGACACGTTATTCTGCATGAATGCTACTGCAATAACTAATAGAACTACTTGGGCAGATCACATTACAGTGTTGAAAAATCATCCTGTAATTAGCAATGATAGTATAGTTAAGGTTCCATCCACATGTACATCAGTAGCGCAGCAGTATCAGAAAATGTAATCCATTTTAACATAACGCTTATGTTTAGTAGAAAATGCAAATATAAAAGAGCTTGGTATGATACGCTATTAGGTGGAGCAGGGGCAGGCATGGGAATTTTAAATAGTGTTGATATAGAAACACTGACTAACAGGCTTCAGGCAGTAGGAATTGATGTATTTAGCTTAATTAACTTACATGCTCAATGGATGCTAACTGTTTTCTTACCCCAAAGATTAACTTTGAATTATGATTTTGAGTTCTTGCAGTTATTTAATGCTTCACAGGTATGGGGAATGGGAGTAGCAGAAAATATTTCACGATTTATTGATTGGACAGAATGCACAATGCGACATATGTATTCTATAATGCAAAGAAATAAGGCCCAGAGTGATTTAATGAGTAATAATGAATATGTGTGGAGGACCGTGTTCAAATCATGGATTCCTAGTAATCATTGGATTGTAATGTCATCCACCACAGTAAAATGCACAGATAAATATGTAATATTACCTGTAATTTTTGGTCCCCCATTATTTGATCCTGAGTTTTGGTTACCACATTTTAACGGAGATTGTATAGATAGTCAGAACACCACCCATGACTTAAGTCTGTGTTCAAAAACAGCTGATGGAATACTATGTGGACAGCATTCCAGACTTTATGAACCTTGTTTACTGGAGCATTCGATAAATTTGTGTCAATGGACAATTTTACCCATAACCTTTACCATATTTACAGAAATAGGACCCCAGTATGTTTGCATAGTAACTAATCAGGAGAATACTGTTAGGATGTATAACTTAACTCGTCCCTTTTCAGGTTGTTTAAGAAATGTGACTCATTTGTGGTGGGAAAATACTACTTACACCTTTGTCCCTGATAATGAGCAGAAGCTTATTTTGTATTGGCAGCCCAATATTTTAGATCAATCAAGATTGAGTATCTCATTAAATAAAATTAAACAGATAATTCAGGAAACAGATGTAATGCAGGCTCATTTGGCAATAAGAAATAAATCATTAGTGCAAAGTCAGGTGCAAACTACTATAGTTAAAAATAAAATGTTTGATTTAAGTTCCAAGATTCAACAAGAGACTACTCATTATTGGTGGGATATTTTTACAGGATGGTCTCCATCAGCTACAAAAGTGTTAAATATTCTGATACATCCTATCATAATCATTGCTGTAGTGACAATTATCTTGCTTATTTGGACTTGTTACTTATCATGTTATATTCGTAGTAATTTTGCTATGGTACCAATATCATACAAATCATATTCACAATAATCAAAGGACCGAATGTAGTGATAGTATAGTATGTTGATTATTGTCACTCCATTTTGTATGCTATTTCATGTAATGTATGTCATTTTATACTCCATTTTGTATTGTGTGACTCCATTTTACATGCTGCTTCATTTAATTGGTGTTTTGCTCTTTAGATAGCCTCATTATTATGTTTTGCTTCAGACAGTGTATTTTGCTGACTTGAAGGTCACATATTATCAGGCAACCTGTTTTTGTAGTTTTGTTTAAACTTCTGCTTAGCTCATAGTGTTCTAGGCACCCAGCCAGTGTTTGGAGCACAGTGACCTAGCAGGTGTATGGAATTCTGAGCAGTCCTTATGGTGTGAATTCAGCATCCTGGGAGCCCGCCAGCTTCTAGAATGTGGTAGACAACATTATGAAGGCTGCAACGGTTATTTTAGCATAGAATAAGATATAAATGTAGCTTTCAATGCCTGGTTAGAAGCCTCACCTGCAGGGTGGACGATCGCTGTGGGGCCAATCTCCCTGTTCATGACTCCCTAGCCAGGCTGATAAGGGGCTTCCCAGCCATTGGAACAGGCTTGGATGTAGCTTTTGGAATCGGTGATGTATAACCTTTTGTATTATATTTTGCTATAATAAAGCTTTGGCTTGCTGTACTTATTGTAACCTTTTATATTATATTTTGCTATAATAAAGCTTTGGCTTGCTATATTTATTGTACTGTTATTGTGTGTATGTGAGTGTGACTGGCAAATAGCTGCTTGGTTTGAGTTGGCAGAGCATGGTGTCATCTGCATCCATAGGGACACTCTGTGCTATCCCACCACCCATGTGACTCTGACCGTTAAGGGTGTGTCACACCAGATGAAAGTGGGGGTGGTACCTAGGTTGCCTGTGCCTGTGATTATTGGAAATGACTTTCCAGGGATTGCTGAGTTGATCAAAGAGGGAGTAAATTCTGATGTTTCAGCAACAGTGGTGACAAGAGCTCAGGCAAAGAAAATTTCAGATAGAGGGGGCACTTTTCCTTTCAATGATTTTGATTCAGACTTGTTTGAGCACAGCCCCAAGATCCAGAAATCCAGGAAAGAAAGATGAAGCTCGAAGAAACTGTGGCAACAAATGACTGATGGACATGAAGGGTTAACATATGAAAATGCTGAAACTAAATTGATAACTGATTGTGATTTTCTTTCAGAACAAGCTAACAATGTTTCTCTCCAGGGTTATTTTAAGCAGCTGGGGGTGAAACCAAAACAGGGTGAACCAATCTTTAAAAAATGTAATGGGATACTGTACAAAGTTTGGGTTAAACCTCAGACACAGGAACAGACAGAACAATTGGTTATACCACAGAAGTATAGAACAAGTGGAGGGGAAGGTTAGGGAGAAAAAGATAGAATTTAGGAAGTATAAGGAAACACAGAAGGAGCAGGACAAATAACTGTACCAGTTAAAGCAGAAGAAAGTGGGAAAGACAGTCAGAATAGCAAATTCCCAAACCAAGGAAAAGATAGCCAACTCAGTTAAGAAGGGGGATAACACATTTTATAGGTACATTAGGGAGCAAAGAAAGACTAAGGCAGGGATACTGAGGCAGAACAAAGAGGAAGGTGGCTGGGCAGAGAGTGACAGTGAAAAAGCAGGGATACTGAATGAATACTTCTGCTCATTATTTACAAAGGAAGAGCAGGGAGAGATACCTAATCCAGTCAATAGAAGCACTCTGGATAGGGGGGTTGATATTAGTCCTTTCACAGAAGAAAGGGTTCTGAAAGAACTCCTAAAATTGAAGTTGGATAAAGCAATGGGGCCTGTTGGGATTCACTCCAGAATTCTAAAAGAACTAAGGGAAGAATTAGTAACACCACTGAGTACCATTTTTAATAAATCATGGGAGGATGGTGTGGTACCTAAGGACTGGAGGAGGGCAGATGTGATTCCCCTTCACAAAAGTGGGAGCAAGACAGAGGCAGGAAACTACAGATCTGTCATTTTGACCTCAGTGGTAGGGAAAATGATGGAATCACTTCCGAAGGAAAGAATTGTTGAGTACATAGAGGTCAGCGGAGCACAGGACCCAAAGCAGCATGGATTCACAGCAGGAAGGTCATGTCAGATGATTCTAATTGATTTCTTTGACTGGGTGACCAAAGTAGTAGATCAGGGAGGGACTGTGGACATGGCCTATCTAGACTTTAACAAGGCATATGACACAGTCCTGCATAAAAGATTAATAAACAAATTAGCCAGCCTGGGAGTGGGTCCCAGTGTGGTAGCCTGGGTAAAACACTGGCTGAACAACAGGAAACAGAGGGTAATAATAAATGGAGTCCACAGTAAAGAAAAGGGGGTTACTAGTGGGGTACCGCAGGGTTCAGTACTGGGGCTGGTCTTTTTTAATGTCTTTATAAGTGACATTGCAGAGGGACTGGAAGGGAAAGTATGTCTCTTTGCAGATGACACAAAGATCTACAACAGGATTGATATGCCAGGTGGGGTGGAAAGGATGAAAAGGGACTTGGCAAGGTTGGAGGAATGGTTAAATGTATGGCAGCTTAGATTCAATGCAAAGAAGTGCAAAGTAATGCATCTGGGAAACAAAAACCCAGGGGAAGAGTACACAATGGGGGGTGAGATACCGACAACAACAAAAATGGAAAGGGAACTGGGGGGTAGTTATATCAGATGATTTAAAGGTGGTCCAGCAATGTGAGAAGACAGTAAGGAGGGCTGGGGGATACTGGGATGCATAGGGAGAGGCATCACCAGTAGAAAACAGGAAGTTGTTGTCCCTCTGTACAGTCAGCTGGTAAGACCACATCTGGATTACTGTGTACAGTTCTGGAGACCCCATCTCCACAAAGATATAGACAGGGTGGAGGCTGTCCAGATGAGGGCAACCAAAATGGTGCAGGGTCAGCCCCAGATGCCATATGAAGAAAGAGTAAAGGAGCTTAAGATGTATACCCTCGAGGAAAGGAGGGAGAGGGGGGACATGATAGAAAATTTCAAATACTTCAAGGGAATCAACAAAGTCCAAGAGGGTAGCATCTTTCAGAAAAAGAGATGTGCAAGAACAAGGGGGTGCAATTTGAAGATGGTGGGGTGGCTCAGAGGACATGTGAGGAAGCATTTCTTCACAGAGAGGGTTGTATATGCATGGAACAGCCTTCCTGAGGAGGTCACAGAGTCAAAAACAGTGGGGGAATTCAAGAATGCTTGGGACAGACATAGGGAAATTCTAGTGTGGGATAGGAGGAAGTAGGCTGTTGGTTAACTAGGATCTGCAGCGTATCTGTTAGGTAGGGAAATGAGCAGACTAGCTGGGCTAAGCGGTCCTTATCTGCCATCAAATTCTATGTTTCTATGTTTCTATGAACAGAGTTGTTACAGATAGCACATGATAGTCCTATGGCTGGTCATTCAGGGAGGGATCACACCCTTGCCAGATTGCTGTATAGATTTTACTGGCCTGGAATTCATGAAGATGTTGCTACCTGCACTGAGTGTCAGAAAGAAGCCCCAGTCACTAGAAAAAACAAGGTGCTCCTGGTGCCCCTACCCTTGATAGATGTCCCTTTAGAGAGAATTGCAATGGATGCGGTTGGTCCTTTAGACAAAAGTAAAAAGGGTAATAGATTTATCCTGGTAGTATGCAACTATGCTTTTCGATACCCAGAAGCAGTTCCAATGCATACTGTTACAGCCCCAAACGTTGCAGCACAGCTTGCCAAAATTTTCAGCAGAGTGGGCATACCTAAAACAATTATTACTGATCAGGGTAGTAATTTCGGTGCTGCATTGCTTAAGGAGCTGTACAGACTGCTACATATCACTGCCATAAGAACCTCCCCATCACCCTCAGACAGACAGTCTTGTTAAGCGTTTTAACCAAACCCTAAACCGCATGTTAAAAAGGTTTGTAAAAGGGGAATGGAAAGATTGGGACCATTACTTGCCTTACCTACTTTTTGCTCACAGAGAAGTGCCACGGGAATCAACAGGGCTTTTGCCATTTGAAATGCTGTATAGTATGCAGCCGAGAGGGCCACTGGATGTGATGAAAGAAACATAGGAAGATAACCCCACTCAGAAATAATCTATATCTTCTTATATGTGTGCCTAAGAAAAAAGCTGGTAAAATATGTTGAACTTGCCTATAGTAATCAGGAAGAGGCTCAAAACCAGCAGAAGGTATATTATGACCATGGGGTAAAAGAAAAAGTTTTTGAGCCAGGTGAAAAGGTTTTGCTACTGTTACCCACAACAGAAAAAAGCCGTTAATGAAGTGGCATGGGCCTTATAAGTTCTTAGATGTACTGGCACAGTTAACAATGAGATTGTGACCCCTGACAGGAAAAATCCTACTAAGATGTACCATGGTAACCTCTTCAAGAAATGGGTTGAAAAAATGCCAAAAGTTGCTTTGCTGGTTTTACCAGAAAATGATAAGGAAGATATTGATGTAGCTTATGATAGACTGGAACAAACTGTAAATGCTGATACTGTAAAGGTGCATGTTTCCTTAACCTCAGAACAAACTGCAGACAATCTGAATGTGCTAAAGACATTTAACAGTACTTTTACCATGGTACCAGGCTGAGAAAAAGGGGTTGAGCACATAATAGTGACAAGGAATGCTCGTCCAGTTAGACAAAAGACATACAGGTTGCCAGAGTGGTTAAGAGCTGATGTGCTTAAGGAAATACAAAAAATGAAATAATTAGGTATCATAGAGGAGTTGAGGGGTGCTTGGTCATCTCCCATGGTAACTGTAAACAAAAAAGAAGGGGATATTAGAATCTGCCTTGATTTAAGGAAACTTAATCAAGTGTCAGAATTTGACACTTATCCTATACCCAGAATAGATGATTTAGTGGACAGACTGGGAAGTGCACAGTATATCAGTACCCTTGATCTCACCAAGGATTATTGGCAAATACCATTAGCAAAAGAATCCAGAAATAAAACTACTTTTGCCACCTCTATAGGATTCTATCAGTTCACCACCATGACCTTTGGTTTACATGGTGTGCCAGCTACATTCCAGCGGTACAGAGATGTAATTTTATCCCTTCACACTGGTTATTGTGCTGCGTACCTGGATGATGTGGTGGTGTATGGTCCAGACTGGAAAAGCCACCTGGAACACCTACAAGCAGTTATCCAAGCTATCAAAAATGCCGGCCTGACTATTAATCCTACAAAATGTGCATTGGGCATGCAGGAAACCAGATATCTGGTCTATGTGTTGGGAAATGGAGATGTTAAGCCAGAAGCTTCTATGATAGAAGCTGTAGCTAATAGCCCTGTACCTAAAACAAAGAAACATGTCAGATCATTTTTAAGGCATGCTGGTTATTATTGGAGATTTGTTCCCAACTTCCTTGAGTTAGCTACTCCCCTCACTGAACTCAAGGAAAAAACAGTCCCAAATAGTGTGACATGGACCCCAGAGTGTGATGAAGCTTTTCAAGCCATTAAGGCTGCATTATGTTCAGCCCCCGTTTTAAGAAGCCCAGACTTTTAGAAACCATTTTTGCTAGAAACAGATGCATCCAAGGTAGGGCTAGGTGCAGTTCTAAGTCAAAATGTAGATGGGACAGAACATCCTATTCTGTACATAAGTAGGAAGTTGCATGACAGAGAGAAAAGGTACTCCACTATAGAAAAGGAATGTTTAGCAGCAAAGTGGGTCATGGAGTCCCTTAAGTTTTATTTTCTAGGAACTTATTTTGTTCTTGTAACAGATTACAATCCTCTCTGTTGGCTTAATCAGATGAAATATAAAAATTCCAGAATCACAAGGTGGTACCTGGCACTGCAGCCATTTCAATTCACGGTGATACACAAATCTAGTAAAGAGAACAGCAATGCTGATTTTCTGTCAAGATATGGCTCAGGAATTGAGGATTCTGGAGGTTGAAAACAAATGTATGGGTTTGAACTTTACTGTTTGCTGTACTGTTATATAAAAACAGGTGATGCGCATGTGCTTAATTTCTGAAAGAAGAAAATGTTAGTAGAGAATTAATACAAAGTTTTGGAAACCTATCTAATAAAACAGGTTCCCTCTTAAGGAGGGGGGGTGTATGTGATAGGTTAGAATAGGACCCTGTCCCAGTTGTTATGGGGAAAGTGTTTAAATGCAAGGATCTTTCCTTTTCTGCCTCTTCTCTGTCTGGTTGTGCAACCAAATTTTCCTGTGAAACTTCACACTTGATCAACCTGAACAGTCTGGCAATTCTTTGCCCCTCACTGTATCTCAGTCCTCCTTTGCTGTCTGTTTTTCCTCCCTTGCATATCTAGATCAGCTAATATAAAAAAAAAATATGTGCAAATCATTGTATGGAAAGGAAACTGATATTGGGACACCCTTTGTTTAGAAAATGTATAGCATTACTGTTGAAATGTATATATTTATAATTTAAGATGACTGCAAAAAGCTGTTGGAAACTAGAGGTTACCTTAGTGCAAATCTTTCAGCCTTTTGCAAAATCTGGGCTAAGGGGAAGGCAGACAACACAAAGATCTGCAATGGGGTTGATACACAAGGTGGGGTGGAAAGGATAAGAAGGGACTTGGCAAGGTTGGAGGAACAGTCAAATGTATGGCAGCTTAGATTCGATGCAAAGAAGTGCAAAGTAATGCACCTGGGAAACAAAAACCCAGGGAAAGAGTACACTATGGGGGTGAGATACTAACAACAACAAAAATGGAAAGGGACCTGGGGGTAGTTATATGAGATGACCTAAAGGTGGGCAAGCAATGTGAGAGGGCAGTAAGGAGGGCTGGGGGGATACTGGGATGTATAGGAAGAGGCATCACCAGTAGAAAACAGGAAGTTGTTATCCTTCTGTAGAGACAGCTGGTGAGACCCCATCTGGAGTACTGCATGCAGTTCTGGAGACCCAATCTCTGCAAGGACATAGACAGGATGGAGGCAGTTCAGAGGAGGGCAACTAAAATGGTGCAGGGTCTGCACTAGAAGACATATGAAGAGAGACTTAAGGAGCTTAATATGTATACCCTCGAGGAAAGTAGGGACAGGGGGACATGATAGAAACTTTCAAGTACCTCAAGGGAATCAACAAAGTCCAAGAGGGTAGCATCTTTCAGAAAAAGAGATGTGCAAGAACAAGGAGGCACAATTTGAAGATAGAAGGGGGACTGCTCAGAGGTAGTGTGAGGAAGTATCTTTTCATGGAGAGGGTAGTGGATGCATGGAACAACCTTCCTGAGGAGGTTGTGGAAACAAAAACAGTGAGGGAATTCAAGAATGCATGGGACAGACATAAGGCAATTCTAGGGGTTGAGGCAAGGAGGAAGTAGGCTGTTGGTTAACTAGGACCTGCAGCTTATCCATTTGGTAGAGAAATGGGCAGACTGGGTGGGCCAAGCGGTCCTTATCTGCCATCAAATTCTATGTTTCTATGTTTCAGCAAGCACAGTGTGTTCTAGCAACTCCTGCTTGATATTTACAAAACAGTATGCTTGCTAAGAATGGGGATTGAAAGGACTTACAAAGGAGCTAAGCTGCAACTGCTGAGGAAGAAAAAGGGACACAGAGACTCAAGGAAAACTACTGTTTTTTCTCCTTTCTACATAGTTATTCTGAACAAGTCAGGAAGAAAAAGATAGCATTCCGGAAGTATAAGGAAACACAGAAGGAGCAGGACAGAGAGCTGTACCAGTTAAGGCAGAAAGAAGCAGGGAGGGAAGTCAGAATAGCAAAGGCCCAAACTGAGGAAAAGATAGCCAACTCAGTTAAGAAGGGGGATAAAACCTTTTATAGGTACATCAGCGAGCGTAGAAAGACAAAGGGAGGGATAGTGAGGCTGAATAGAATGAACAGTGGGTGGGCAGAGGGGGACAGTGAAAAAGCAGGAATACTGAACGAATATTTCTGCTCAGTATTCACAAAAGAGGAGGGGGAAGTGCCTAATCCAATTAACAAAAGCACTCTTGATAGGGGGGTCGATCCCAGTCCTTTCACAGAAGAAAGGGTTCTGCAAGAACTCCTAAAACTGAAGGTGGACAAAGCAATGGGTCCTGATGGAATTCACCCCAGAATTCTAAAAGAATTAAGGAAGGAACTAGTGAAACCACTGGCTACTCTTTTTAATAAATCATGGGAGGATGGTGTGGTACCTGAGGACTGGAGGAAGGTGGATGTGATTCCCCTTCACAAAAGTGGGACCAAGACAGAGGCAGGAAACTACAGACCTGTCAGTCTCACCTCTGTGGTAGGGAAAGTGATGGAGTCACTTCTGAAGGAAAGAATAGTTGAGTACCTAGAGGTCAGTGGAGCACAGGATCCAAGGCAGCATGGGTTCACAGCAGGAAGGTCATGTCAGCCTAATCTAATAGATTTCTTTGACTGGGTGACCAAAGTAGTAGACCAGGGAGGGGCTGTGGACATGGCCTACCTAGACTTTAGCAAGGCATTTGACACAGTCTCACACAAAAATTGGTAGTCAAAATTAACCAGCCTGGGAGTGGGTCCCAGGGTGGTAGCCTGTTAAAACATTGGCTGGACAACAGGACACAGAAGGTAATTGTAAATGGAGTCCACTTCAAGAAAGGGCGGTTACTAGTGGGTACCGCAGGGTTCAGTATTGGGTACAGTCCTTTTAATGTCTTCATCAGTGACATTGCAGAGGGACTGGAAGGAAAGTATGCCTTTTGCAGATGACACAAAGATCTGCAACAGGGTTGATACACAAGGAGGCGTGGAAAGGATGAAAAGGGACTTGGCAAGGTTGGAGGAATGGTCAGACGTATGGCAGCTAGGATTCAATGCAAAAAAGTGCAAAATAATGCACCTGGGAAACAAGAACCCAGGGGAAGAATACACAATGGGTTGGGAGGTAGTAACAACAACAAAACAGGAAAGGGACCCGGGGTAATCATATCAGATGACCTTAAGGTTAGCAAGCAATGTGAGAAGGCAGTAGGGAGGGCCGGGGGTATACTGGGATGTATAGGGAGATGCATCAGCAGCAGAAAACAGGAAGTTGTTATCCCTCTGTACAGACAGTTGGTGAGACCCCATCTGGAATACTGTGTCCAGTTCTGGAGACCCCATCTCCGCAAGGACATAGACAGGATAGAGGCAGTCCAGAGGAGGGCAACTAAAATGGTGCAGGGTCTGCAAGAGAAGCCGATGAGGAGAGACTAAAGGAGTTTAATATGTATACCCTTGAGGAAAGAAGGGAGGGGGGACATGATAGAAACTTTCAAGTACTCAAGGGAATCAACAAGTCCAAGAGGGTAGCATCTTTCAGAAAAGAGACTTGCAAGAACAAGAGGACACAATTTAAAGATAGAAGGAGGGCGGTTCAGGGACAATGTGAGGAAGTATTATTTCACAGAGAGGGTAGTGGATGCATGGAACAGCCTTCCTGAGGAAGTTCTTGGGTCTAAAACTGTGGGAGAATTCAAGAATGCATGGGACAGACATAAGGCAATTCTTGTGGGGGGCAGGAAGATATAGGCTGTTGGTTAACTAGGATCTGTGGCCTATCCTGTAGGTAGAGAAATGGGCAGACTAGATGGGCCTAGCGGTCCTTATCTGCCGTCAAAGTCTATGTTTCTATGTTTCTATGTAAGTTTATTTTTTTTGTGTTACTACTACTGTAAATAAATATTTTTGGTGAATTCTATAACTGCTCCTGGTTTTCCCTATGCTATCTGACCTGTGTCTTGATGACAATGGGTCATTTGAACTTCACCTGTAGGGCGATATTACCAGGCCACACGTTTACACGGCACTTGACGAGGGCAACACAAGGGGCATCTAGGCTGCACCCCTGGGTGGACATTAGCAGAGAGACCAAGGAGGATCTGGAAGTATGGGATACCTTCCTAAGCCACTACAATGGCAGGACATTTTGGCACGACGAATGGGTCTTTAAAACAGACCTGCAACTATACACGGATGCAGCAGGGGGCATAGGCATGGGAGCATATTTCGGGGGAAAATGGTTTGCTAAGGCATGGTCCAGCAAATGGGTCAGGGACGGCCTGACAAGGGACATCACCTTCTTAGAAATATTCCCAATTTGTGTCATTACGGAAGTCTGGTGTGAAGGGTTAAGGAATCAGAAGGTTACTTTTTGGAATGACAATAGGGTGGTGGTGGATGTGCTAAACAGTTGTGGGGCAATGTCAGTGAGGGTCATGTGGGTCCTAAGACAGTTAGTCCTGCGGGGCCTCACATTGAATATTTAATTTAGGGCTAGACAGATATATCATGTGGATAACGTGATAGCTGACTTCGTCTCCCACCTGCAGATGGCAGTTCCGGATTACGTATGGAGGATTGGCTCAGGGGGGCCGAACATTTGTTTTGCAACTCCTGGTCCCCCAGGACCCTAAAGGCATATGAAGCCTCATGGAGGGCCTTTCAGGCATTCCAGGTGCAATCTGGCTGTCAGGTAAGTGGGGCTGTGATGAGGGATCAAGTCGCGCAATTCATAGTGTCAGGGTGGAAAAACAAGCTGGAACACACCATGATGGGGGTACACTTGGCAGCAATAAGCCAGCTGTGCATACTGAAGGGATGGGAGGACCCCACAAAGCGTAACCTCATTCAGCGCATGATGCAAGAATGGATGAGGGAGGCCAGGAGGGCCTGGGACAACAGGAGGCCACTGACAGAGAGCCTGCTAGAGCAGCTAGTGGGGCTTCTGCACCAAGCATGCAGATGTAGTAGCGAGGCAGTCCTGTTCCTGGCAGTGTTTGCAGCCATGTATAGTGGGGCGTTTAGAGTCAATGAGGTGGTAGGGCATGGCAAGGAGGCTGACTCCACCGGTTTGCATTGGAAGGACATGGTATGGATAAGGGATGGGATTTTGGTTTTAGTAAGGCAATCCAAGACGGATCAGGAAGGCAGGAGAAACAGTATATATTGCAGCGCCACAGGAATACCGTCATCTGTTTGATGGGATCCCTGCACGCATACGCAGCTGGGCAGCTATGGGATGGGAATCTATTAATATTCTTACATGGGGATGGGTCCATGGTGATGGAGGCTCAGGTGGTGGCAGTGTTAAGAAAGGGGCTGAGCTTCTTGGGGGGAACCCGACAGAATACTTATCTCATTCATTCCGGATTGAGGAAGCCTCTGAGATGGCAGACAGGAGAGACACACCAGGGGATATCAAAGAGAAAGGGAGATGATCTTCTGATTGCTATAAAAGATATGTTCACAACACGTTGCCCAAATACTAGTGATGTCTTTTATTTCTTCCCAGTAGCAGGTGGAGCGTGGTGGGGGTGGGGGGACAGGCCAAAAAGCAAGCCAGATAGTAACATTGTATTTGTTTATGGTTTTCAGCAATAAGGACATGGAGACTGGAGGCTTGGATAAGCAGCCACTCTTTCATTCATTGGGCAGAGAAGTGGGCATCCAGGAGGCCCGAGGGAGACAGCTGTATTTTGACATCAGCAGCATCAAGTTAACCTGGAGCGGTGTGAGAGGCATGAAATGGGCACAGCTGTTTCCAGTACTCAGGGAATTATGGAGGGAACACAGACACCCAGACTTAAGCATGAGCCACCTGAGAGGCAACGACCTAGGGACCAGGCAGTGGTTGAACATCTTTCATGAGATAAAAAGGAAGGTTGAAAAAATTAAGGAATGGTGGCCACAGGTGACCCTAGTCTAGTCAGACATGGTTCCACGGAGGGTGTGGAGACATGCGGACAACCACAAAGCTGTGGCTAGGGCTAGGAAGTGCATTAATGCCAGAGTAGGAAGGCTGTTCAATAGCTTGGGTGGTATGGTGGTGCATAGGGGAATAGTGGAAGAAAGAGATGAGTACTACCAGGGTGATGGGGTGCACCTTTCCAGTCTAAGTTTAGCACATTTTAATGAAGAGATTGCCAACACACTAAGGCACTGGGTGCAATGGAAGTTAGCTGCAGCAGGCCCCCCTCCCCTTGGTTTTGGGGGGGACGTCCACCATCCATCGCAAGCGGAGGTGGACTAGTGGAAAATAGGGAGGGTTAGGAGAGAATGAAGGGAAAAAGGGTTGGGGACAAAGAAAAATAAGATATAAGAAATAAGAGATAAAATCAGCAGGAAGTAAGGGTCAGAGATACACTAGTACCCTTTGAACGAAGGAGGATGAGAGAAGTCGGCCCCCCCATGAGGGTTAGGAGAAGATGAAGGGGAAAAAGGGGCCAGGGGATAAAGAAAATAAGATATAAGAAAATAAGAGATAAAATCAGCAGGAAGTAAGGGGTCAGAGCATACACTAGTACCCCCTTTGAACGAAGGAGGATGAGAGAAGTCGGCCCCCCCATGAGGGTTAGGAGAAGATGAAGGGGAAAAAGGGGCCAGGGGATAAAGAAAATAAGATATAAGAAAATAAGAGATAAAATCACAGGAAGTAAGGGGTCAGAGCATACACTAGTACCCCTTTGAACGAAGGAGGATGAGAGAAGTCAGCCCCCCCATGAGGGTTAGGAGAAGATGAAGGGGAAAAAGGGGCCAGGGGATAAAGAAAATAAGATATAAGAAAATAAGAGATAAAATCAGCAGGAAGTAAGGGGTCAGAGCATACACTAGTACCCCCTTTGAACGAAGGAGGATGAGAGAAGTCGGCCCCCCCATGAGGGTTAGGAGAAGATGAAGGGGAAAAAGGGGCCAGGGGATAAAGAAAATAAGATATAAGAAAATAAGAGATAAAATCAGCAGGAAGTAAGGGGTCAGAGCATACACTAGTACCCCCTTTGAACGAAGGAGGATGAGAGAAGTCGGCCCCCCCATGATGCACATCTGGAGGGAAGAAGAGGACAAGAAATAGTAGGAATAATATTGGAAAATGACAATAAATGGACAGTAATTGATAATGTGATAAAATGGAGATGGAATGAAGGATACTTGTAAAATGTTTAATCGGAGAGATATGTATAACAATAAGTGTAAACATAATGTGAACAAAGAAAAAATAAGTAAACTGATTGCCAAAGTGAGCACCCACACATATACTTGTCTGTGTATTTATTGGTGGGATCTGGGGACCAAGAGGTTTGACCTCTTAAAGGGCAGGGCCCCATTGTCCACAGGCCCAAGACAAGGTATGGTGAGAGGCTGAGGATGGAAAAGGAAGGGGAGGGGAGGGAGGAGGGGCTTGGTGAGGTCATGAAACCGGGGGAGCCATGATGTCAGGGCTGGAGTGAGGTGGGAAGCAAGGACTGGTGGGGAGAAAGAGAGAGAGGGGGGTGAGCAGCAGGGGTACTTAAGGGAAAACACAGTCCAAGATAGCTCACAGTTTTGCTCTGAGAGAATTTTCCCACCCACCCAAGTATAATACGGTGGTTGGAATTGGTGGGGTCACTGTGGTAGGTGGAGCACAGGTGACCATTGGAGGACTGCCGAAGGTGGACGGCAGACAAAAAACCAGAGGGTGAGAGAAAAATAGGGGAAGGGGGAGGAGAATATGGGGGAAAAAGGGGGGTGGGGGACAAAGAAAATAAGAGATAAGAAAATCAGCAGGAAGTAAGGGGTCAGAGCATATGCTAGTACCCCCTTTGAATGAAGGAGGATGAGAGAAGTTGGCACCACATGATGTACATCTGGGGGGGGAAGAGGACAGGAAATAGAAGGAATAATATTGGAAAATGGACAATAAATGGACAGTAATTGATTATGTGATAAAATAGAGATGGAATGAAGGATGTTTGTAAAATGTTTAATTGAGCCGGCCTGGTGGCGGTGAGGGCTGAGGCACTGGGCACATTACCTCACATCACACCAGTGACTCATGTTCGGGAATGAGCATGGGCTACTGGGGGTTGGCAGGGGAGAGAAGGATTGAGCATCCATAGGACTCTCCTTCTCTGGGGAGGGGTTAGCAGCGCTTGGTGATTGACTGCCTCCTAGCGGAGGCTGGGAAGTGGCACGCCAGTGCTAAAGATTGAGGGTGAGTGACTGAGGCAGGTGCTTGGCAGGGGTATGCACGGGTGCATGCGTGCTGCAGCCGCTGGCACCATTGCATGCCGCAGTCCTCGGGGGAAGTCAGGAAAAAGTGAAAAAGGGACTCCTCTGCAGGATAACGGTCCCCCACCGCAATGGCCTGGGAAGGCACCTCCTCGAATACTTATCCAGTCAGGTGGGTTGAGTCGCGCCCCACCCCCTGCCATGAAGGGTAAGTCATGGGGTTCAGGGGAGGGGGCCTCATACCCTGTGCCTGTGCAGGGGACATCAGAGGGATAGCAGAGGACTCTGAGGGAAGAAAAAAAAAAGTAACTGTTAAAAAAAAAATGTTTAATCAGAGAGATACGTATAACAATAAGTGTAAACATAATCTGAACAAAGAAAGAATAAGTAAATTGATTGCCAAAGTGAGCACCCACACATATACTTGCCTGTGTATTTATTGGTGGGGATCTGGGGACAATGCTTTCTGCTCTTTTCCACACTTTTGTGACTGCTAAAGCCTAATGAAAGTGGGTTTGTGACTCAAAAGCAACTTCACTTGTCACAAAGGCAGCGTGTGCTTTTATGACTTAGGATTGCCAAATGTATTACTATTTTGAACATTTTTGCAAAAAAAAAACTTGAAGAATTAACTGTACACTCTGCACTATCAACTACATAACTTTCAGATGTAACTTTCAAAAAATGTTCCTGCTTCTGATTGGTAAATGATTCTCTTATTTTTCCCACTGTCATAGCTACTAAAGCTCAGAAAAGAAGGGGTGTTACCTCACAAAACTGTGTGCTGGCTTGCAAAAACAATGTGCATCAGTTTTGCAAGATCTCCAGGTATGAAAATTCCTGATAAAAACTGAATGTGCAAAAATGGAATTTATTTTCATAATTATTTAAGCTCCTTGCAGTTGTTTAGGAAAGCCAACTATCAAAGAACTATCCTTGTGTCAAACTCTAATGAAACTGAATGTTTCAGGTTTCAACTCCAAGCCATCTGAGTTCTATTGATGAGTAAAAATGGTGTTAAGAACCATATTTGTTATGCATTTTCAGCCTTCTAAAATTTCTAAATAGCTGAATTGACCATTAGTAGATTTGCAGGATCCTGGGATCCTTCTACTAGCTACTCTCAGATAGACAGATAGATACATTCTATACATCAATACATCCCCACAGAGCCACTCGTTGCTGTATAAGAGTGGTTTCACGCTCATTTGGATGGAGTGAGAACAATGAAGCAAAGCTGAGCTGTTCTGGCTCAAGCTGAAGGCAAGTGAAACCACCCTGATACAGGAATGAATGGCGATGGGGGACATATTAATATATTACTGATCGAGAGCAATCAATAATACATAAAAAAAAAAAAACTGTTCCTGGAATGTGCTCATTTCCAGAGTATCTGTGCATGAGACACTATTCACAGAATAAGAGTCTCTCATGTGCAGGGAAAGGAGCACTCTGATTGGTCGGGAGCGCTTCCTCGATCAATAATTTCCAAAATAACTGCATTAATGCACCAGTTAGGGTTCAGATTAAAGGAGCAGAAGTAGGAAAATGTGGTGTTATGGTTTCCAACCCTAACTCCCCACACTCACACCCCTAAGAAGCAAAAGGAAAAAACATTACAGTTTTGGCTGTCCTGAGTCTTGGCAAATCAGGTGTGGGGTCTAGATATGTGCAGAAAAAAATTTAGCCTGTGAAATTTCCGCAAAAGTCAGACTTTCACTTCTGGGAAAGTTCGGAAATCATTTTGGCAACTTTTATGGAAATTCCACCTTAAAACTGCTGAATAAATGTACTAACAGTGGGTTAATGCATTTAACTGCAAGAAACAAATTCCACAGAACTGATCACTGTCAGTGATCAACTCTGCAGCTTTTCCCCTGCAGTTTAATACATTAACTCCCCCCCCCCACGATCACTGCCTGATGCACCCTCCTCACCAATTGATGGCCTCATGTAAACAAATGGAGTCCTCCCACTTGCCAATCGCTGGTCCCATATAAAGAAAAATACCTGCTGTCTAGTGGTCCTCCCACCTGCTGATTGGATGCCCCACATAAAAAAAAATCCTGGTGTCTAGTGGTCCCCTCCCACCTGCTGCCAATCACTGGCCCCATTAATAAAAGCCCTTGTGTATTGTAGCCCCCGCTGATTGTGGGCCCAATGTAAAAAAAATGTATAATTTCCCCTTCCTGGTGTCTATTGGACCACCCACCATATCCCACATCACCTTTGGTAAAATATTTCCCTCATTCCCTGGTGTCTAGGGGACCCCTCACCCTGGCATGAAATCCCCCACCGCCCTGCTCCCCTATCCCGATCCCAAGCAGGTGACCAGCACAGCCCTCCTCTTTCCTCTGTTGCTGACCTCCCACTGAGCTGTAAATGAATGAGTACAGGTGTATGAAGTTGGCAAAATTCACTTCACTAAATATTTTGCTAATTGCACTCAGTTCACGAAGCTCAATTCGCAAAATTTGCCAATTCGTGGAGCATGAATCGACCATGAAGTGTGAAAGTTTGTGGGCAAAATTCCATACTTGGTCCAAAAATTGCTATCTACCGTACCTGCTAGTGTAGTAGAGGGTACCCCCCCTCGCCTGTCGCTGGCCCACATATAAAAAAAAAATGTCACCAATCAAATAAATCCCTGGTTTCTAGTGGCCCCCCCATCAGGTACTGCCCCCAACCCGTCCCCCTACCCCAACCCCGATGTAAAAAAGGGATTCAGGCAGGGCAGTAGAAGCTACTCTAGGGGTGTCTCACCTGAGGGAGTTCCTGGCAGCTGGTGACCAGAGGAGCGAAACAGAGTTGAAAAAAAAAAAAAGATGCAAAAACTCATTTTGGGCAGGAATTGAAAAATGACAGCTGTCATATTTATTTATTTATTTATTTAGTCAATCATAGGAATTACAACCCTTTGAGTCATAGACACATTTACAAAGGCTCTGCCTCAGCATAGTCACACATTCAGAGAAGTACATTAGTGGGACATCACATTTCAAGTAATTACATATAATAGGCAAGGTGGCTGAAAGTCTATACGTGTAATAGCTAGGGTATTGATATTATTACAGTGGAACAATTATGATACAAGTGCTGCCTCTGGGACATTGTCGTATAGTAGTAACAGTGATCTATACAATAGTGAGACAACACAGTTTTAAGGAAGTTATTATTTTTTTTAGTTTTTGTTGACCGGGTAAGTGCACCAGACAAATCCTGCCTATTTTCAGGCGCGACTTGGGTGAGGGGGATACAGATGAATGCCAACTGACCTTGAACCAGATTAAGCTGTTGTATTTACATATAGTAGCCTGGGTGGCTGTTGACCTATACATTTAGTAGCTATGGTATTGGTGTTAGTACAGGAGGTATAGTTACAGTGTAGGTGCAACCTCTAGGGCATTGTCATATAGCAGAGACAGAGATCAGCAGCAGAGATGTCCTATACAGTTAGTCCTATACAACTGGTGGCAATGTCAATGGGGAGCAGCCATAGTGCAGCTCTGTGCAGGTCAGTTAGGAGGATTAGCAGCTGCACTGGCATTGGTGCAAGGAGAGAATGTGTTTTTTTTAGGATGGTCTTGAAGTGTCCTAGATTGGGAATGGAGGTTATGGCTGGGGGGGAGGCTCATTGTACCAGGTGGGAGCTCTATAGGGGAATTATCTCTGAGCAAGAGAGGTTCTGACCATGGGCATGGTCCACAGATGCTTGTTGGCAGAATGAGTGGTCGCAATGCAGGAACATGAGAGTAGTGAGGCTGAGACCCCCGATGGAGTTAACCCTAGGTGGATTTTTTTTGTGAGGAGACAGGATTGATATTGTAGTCTTTCCTCAAGGGTGAAAATGTTTGTAAGAGCGTAGAGGGTGCAAGTATGGGAGCATTTGTCTGTGACTAGGAGGAGTCAGCACACTTTATTAATGGCTATGTGAATTTTGTTTAGGGTGGTGTTGTCCGCAGCACAGTAGATAGGGAGCCCATAGTCAACGACAGAGAGGACAGAAGAGGTGACAACCAGGTTGAGAGCCTCTGGTGTCAGGCAGTCTTTGTGCCGGTATAGGAGGCTAATGTGGGTATTAATGGCTGAGGTCTGGATGTTAATGTGGGCAAGGAAGGATAGGGAGGTGTCAAAGGTAAGGCCAAGGTATTTATAAGTAAGTACTTGTTCCAGAGGGAGGTGAATGTGGGAGAGGATTTTTAGTTCAGTGTCCTTGGCCTTGCTCTGCCAGTGGGCAAATAGCATAGCTTTTTTTATTTTTTTAAGTTGACCACAAGTCTGCGACTGGTGAATCAACTTTCGATCTGGTTGAATGAATGTTGGACGGAGGACTGTAGGTTGTCAGGGCAGGGATGTTCGGCTTAGAGAACCGCATCATCAGCATTTAGCAGTAGGTTACTGGAGCAGGATTTGGGTAGTGCATTTGAGTAGGTACTGAAGAATAGGGGGCCTAATATGAATCCCTGGGGGAACCCCAAGTGGACAGGCAGGGTGCAAGATAGGGTGTAATTTATCTTAACACATTGGGATCTGGAGGTAAGGTAGCTATTAAACCAAGAGCGTGGTCTGTGTTATAGACCAGTGTGGTGGAGTGTGTCCAGGAGCAGGGGGTGGGAGACCGTATCAAAGGCCTTAGAGAGGTCCATGAAGATGGCTCTGGCCAGATGTTTACAGTCAAGGGCAGAGTGAATGAAACTGGAGAATTTGATGAGGGTGGTGGTTGTGCTATGGCCTGATCTAAAGCCATGTTGTTCACTGCATAACAAATTGTGGGCTCGCATATACTCGGTGAGTTGGTCAGAAATGATTTTTTTCAAGGGCTTTTGAGAGAGGCGGAAGGATGGATATGGGCCGATAGTTCTTGGGGTTGGTATTGCTCCACTTTTTATTATTGGGGTAATTGTTGCAGTTTTTCAGGCTGTAGGGAACTGTCCCAAGCATAGAGAGTGGTTAAGGAGGTCGGTCAGGGGGGAAAGAACAGTGTCAAGAACCTGGTAGAGGATTTTCATGTCAAAGGAGTCTTTGCAATAGTTGGATCCACCGAGAGCTTTAGAGAGGTAGGATTTTGCTTCCTGCTTTGTAATGACCCTAAGATAGAAAGGGGGGCGCTGGAGGTTTGGTTCAGAGGAAGCTGGGATTGGGTCGAAAAAATTGCTCAGGAGGACTGTACTAAGATCGGAAAACGGTTGAGTTAAGGCAGTTAGCGATAGCCTGTGGGTTGGTTGAGGTGGCATTGTTGATGCAGAACTGGGAGGGTGGGGGGAGGCGGGATTTGCCATTAAGCTCTTTAATGTTGTCCCAAAACTTTTGTGCACTCCCCCAGGAGGAAGCCAGGGTGTCTTTATAGTATTCAGCCATGGCCTTGCGTATGGCTCAGGTGCACCTATTGTGTGCTGCTCTGTATGCTAGTCTGTCTGCTTGGGAGCCAGATTCAACGGCTCTGTGACAGAGGTCATCCCTTTGTTTCAGTTGCTGCCATAATATGGGTGAGATCCAAGGGGCATTATGTTTTATAGTTTTCAATTTAGTCAGGGGGGCCAAAATGTCACATGCTTTGTGGGCTAGGTCAATGTTAGGGGCCTGGGTTATAGGTGCCCAGTCCCACTGGGCCAGGTAGTGTTTGATTTTTTGAAGGCCACCTGGTCGCAAGCGTCTGCGGGTGGAGATACTAGGTTGGGGTTTGGGCTGGTGACATGACCAGGATCAGAGGATAGAGGAGTGGTCACTCAGAGAGTCTGGGAGGACTAGCAGGTCAGAGATTCTATGCAGTCAGTTAGTAGTATGTCCAGTAGGGTCTGGGAGCCGTTTGCAGTGTTTACCCTGGTGGGTTGGTGGACCAGCTGGGTATGATCCAGCGCTGCAAAGGCGTCCTTGATGGCAGCTGCTGACTTGGCGAGCTAGTTAACATTTAAATCACCGACCAGGATATGCTCCATTTTTGGTGGGTGGTTGGAAATATAGTTTGTGAGGGATTGTATTGCCATAGCTTGGTTGCGTGGGGGAACATATGTTGCTGTGATGGTTAGGGGAGCTCTAGTGGGGTCCAAGGTAAGTTTTATGGATAAGGCTTGGGCGCCAGGGTCTAGTGAGGGGATTGGGAGAGCTTGGTTCAGTAGGGAGTCTCGAACATAGAAGGCACATCCACCTCCCTGTTTTACCACTCTGTTGGCTCTGTGTAGAGTGAAGCCCAGGAGACTGACAAATGAATCTGTTTTTTTTTTTTGAAAGCCATGTTTCAGTGAGTGCAAGGACATCCGGCTGATGTTGCGCTATCCAGTTTTGGAGAGATGTTGTTTTTTTGGGAAGGCTGCAGATATTCATGGCAGCTATGCACAGCCCTTGGTGTAGTTTCTGTTGACTGTTAGTGGCAGGGCCTGGGTTGGAGTGAATATTTCTGGATATGAGAAGTAGTAGGCCTAGGACCCTGAGGAGAGCAAGGGTGGTTGAGCGTAGGTGAGGCACATGTTTAGACAGAGTAGCACAGGGAATGGGCAAGTTGAGGAGGGCAGAAAAGGTAAGGCAGATGAGTTTGTGGGGGGGTTGGGGGTGCATGTGGTGGCAGGTGAGCGGGGGGTGGATGTTTGTCAGGTGTTGACAGGGTGGGTGGACGGTGGTAAAAGGTAGGGAAGGTAATGGGTGAGGTTGGTGTGTGGGGGGGGATGGCTATCTAGCCCAGTAAGGAGTATGATAAGTGTAATAAGTAGAAGATAGGATAGTCTGTTGGGGAATTGGAGGCTGGGCAGTGGGCAGTGGGAGCTGCTATACCAGTTCCAGTTCAAGGGGAGCAGACTGACACCCATCATAGTGGTGTGTGCCTTTAAGATGAGACAGCCAGGGTACAGAAAAGAAAAAAATAATAAAATTGTCCATGTTGCTCAGTATGCAGCCGTGGGTGGAGGAGGACTTGAGAAATGGGCAGGAAACTATACGTATTTAATAGCGGCTGGGGTTGGTGTGGTGGTTTCTATGGCACACTGGTAAAGTGACGGACTATGGTTTGTTGCGGCGTAATAATCTGATTTAGAGAAGAAGGACCTAGGACAAGAAGTGCTTAGGGGATAGCAGTGGGAAGAGGAATGCAACTTCCAAGAGTTGTTGCCCTCTAGTGGCTTTGCAGTATACTTTGCAAATGGAAAAGTAGACACAAAAAAAGATAAAAAAGCTAGAAAAAATTAACAATCCTGTTCCACTAACAATTGGTAAGGGTAAACTCAGCATTAGCAGTTCTTGTATTAAAAAAGAGGTCTCAGGAAGGGTAGAGTCAGGAGCCCATAAGAGAAGGGGGAATGGCGTTCTGCCTAATCAGAGCTCAGCAGCAGTAGTAGTGCAGCCAAATGGCCTGAAAGGCAAAAAGTTCCAAGTTCAATCCTGTTGGTAGCTGTGGGCTGCTCTTCAAAATGTGTACCTGGTTGTAGGCCGAGAGGTAGGCGGGTCAGTGCAGAACAGCCGCTGGGTTCTGAGCAGCCAGCTCCTGTGGCTTGCAGGAGGAGGCAGTCATCCGTACCGGGCAGGATGCCTGGTTGTAGGCTGAGAGGCAGGCGGGTCAGTGCAGAACAGTCGCTGGGTTCCGAGCAGCTCCTGCGGCTTGCAGGAGGAGGCAGTCACCCATACCTGGCAGGATTCACATGCTCAAGTTATGCCACTTAGTTCAAAACCCCATTGAAAAACATCAAAATGCATACCTGTTTCTTCAGTTCGTGGTTCAGGTTTGAAGAGTGAAGACACGTCTGCAGTCAAGAGAGGATTTTGGTGATTGACCCTGATGGGTAAGCAAGGCCTTGGGGTGCAGGGTGGAGGGTGCTGAGTGAGCAGGTAAGGTGGGGGGGGTCAGGAATGGCTGCAAAAGACATTGATAGAGGATTTTCTTTTCACAGGTGAAAAACAGATCATCATGGCAGAGGATACCTGATTGTGACACTGGGGGATTGGGCATCCCCAGTGTGACTGTTTTGTTTCTGGGGGTGCTAAGAGGGAGGGGAGGGTGGGGAGGGAGGAAAAAAGTATTAAAAAAATGGTCACGTGCAACATGATCGTGACTCTGGGGGATTGGGCACCCTTAGTGTCATTATTATGTTTCTGGAGGGGTGGTGTGGTGTGGTCTGTAGTGAGAGAGAGGGTCGAGTGGGGGGATGTGAATAATTTGAAAAAAAGGAAATCGTCAGTCATGGCAGAGTACAGCACAGTTTGCCATGACCAAGATGGCCATCAAACAGTACTGCACATGCACTAGGGGTTGCGCATGCACAATACAGTTTGGTGGCCATCTTAGACATGGCAGAGTGTGCCATGTTCTGCCATGACCGCTCACAAACTCAAAAAATAGTGCAGTGTGACTGCCTATGCACACAGCGAGCAGAGTGCTTTACGGTCATGTAGTCAATTGTGTGGCAACTCCAACATGTTGTTCGGTCAGAAGGAATGCACTGAATGCTTTTTTTGTAGCAAGAGGTTTGCAGGGCTATGCCCACTGTGGCCATAAAAAGGACCCAGACTTAAAGAACATGGAGCCTAAATGTAACTCTCTCACCCAGAACAGTGCCCCCCATGCTGTTTTATTTGCTTAACATAGGCTACAGGAAGAATGACGCCACATATCAGGATCTACAGTATCTACAGTCAGTACTTCAGACAGCAACTCCATTCATGCTTGCTGAAGTTATAGTTACAGAAAACATTCAGAGGTACACTATCACATTTCTGGAAACATGGCTCAGTAGCACCCTTTATCTTAAGTCTCATGGAAAAATTATATTGTACTGTCACCCGGATAGCTGGGGTTATGCTTTAACTTCAGAATCCCATGCTGAGGAATGCTGGAAGTAGGTGCATGACGGAACTGAGGCACTCTGCTCCCAGAGAGGGATTGTGAGTGCATGTCTTCTGACAGATCCAAGAGTGGTATTGCCACTGGTTATGAAGACAGTCAACTGTCTCCGCTCCTGACTGCAGGAAGGATTTTGCTCTGGTGAGCTGATCATTGGAATGAGTGGAATAGACGAAATGGCGTTAAAATTTGATAAAAGTTCCACTCTTTAAAATAATGCACATGAAGGCTGTATCAGTCAGCAATAAAATCCAAACATTACTGCAGTTGTCCAAAGCAAAACTAAATGTCCTCACTGGTCTCACCCAGTCTGTGTATTTGTAATTTATGTCTAGTTTAGGATGTTGACTAAATATGGACAGAAGTACTGAACCGTACTCATGCAAAGCATACAAACCAACCTCCTTCAACACTTAGTGTCTCCAAGTTCTCACATTTAAATTACATCAGAGATTCACAAATCCTCACTTAAATCAATATCAAATAAACATTGATTGTTGGAATTATAGCTGAATACGTGCCACAAAATTCCATAAAAGGTAAATGATAATTGTCACACTCCTTGAATTTCACAACATACAGTAAAATTATCAACCAGTATTACCCTTGATTACCGAAAGCTTCAGCAGTACTGAATGTCATTACATAGCACCTGACATTAACTGGCATAAGGGTTCATAATCCAAAACCAAAACAAGATTTCATACCTCTTTGGGTGGAATGACCATTACCCAGAGATTCATACTCCATGGGCGCGTAACTTTCATTTTCAAGTCCACAGTGAATTTTATTTCTGGTTTTAATAAATCACTAAACCAATTGATATTAGCCCGGCAGAAGGAATACCTGGCATGCCTCCTAAAAATGCTCAGTTGTATGTCTAACGGTGAAGAATAAAATGTAACTGTTCATGCCTTTTCAGCCATTCAATATATAGTATATCAAGGAAACCTATTCAAACAATGAAATGGCCAAAAGGCTGACCAGTCTTCACAATCTTTTACAATATTAAATCTATTTATTTATTTTCATTCTGCACCTGCTTTTAGCAAATAGAAATCAGAAAGTCAGTATTGAAAGTGCCTTGAATCCATTCCAGCATATCATTTTCTAGACTACCCTTAATCTCATGCTGCCTCATAAAATTTAACACTGTTGCTCCTGTTATACGATACCTCCAACCCAACACACCCACTAGTCACCACCTACCTCCTTACCCACTCCTCATAGCACCCAAAAAAGTTTGCAGTGTTTTTGGATAATGTGATCAGATCACTCACATCACTTCTACTGAGGTTCCATGGTGGAGTGGAGTGAACTCATCTTCGTTCAGGTAAGTGTGAATGAAATGATGCTATCTGATAGTAGGAGCACCTAACCATCAAGAGTTACTACTGTTGAGGATGGCATCTCATTCATATTTACCAGAATGAAGACAAGCACATGATGCTCCACTATGGCACCACAGTAAAAGTGACATGAGAGATCCTTGCACCCAACTCAGACACTGCAAGCTTTTCTGATGCTATGAGGAGGGGAAGGGGAAGGAGGGCGGTGGGGCATGTGAGTGTGTTGGGTGGGGGGTTCTTACTTCAATAGGAGGTATGAAGCACTAATGGCTTGTGCCAGGTTGGGGTGGGTGGAGTCTGATTGATTGGGGGGGGTTGTTTGCTAGATAAACTGAACTTTGTAATTCTCAGGTTCAAATCTCCCCATCACCACACCCAACCTGTTGCAGCAAATTATCATGATTGAATAATTAAAGGGAGACTGCTTGAAATCTCACTCTTTTTTTTTTTGTCATAGCTAGGTTTCTGTTGTAAGACCAGTATGATTTAAAGTAGAAATACATGGGAATAAACTTTGTTTACTCAGTCTGAGTGTTTTTTTTTAAATAAGGATCCGTGCAGGCCACATGAAATGCAAAGTGCAAGACTCAGTACATGCATGCTATGGATGTTGATGGCTGCTCAAGAGGCAGGCTGTTTCAGATGTGGACACACAGAACTGTTGGCAAGCCTGTACCACACGAGAGTGGTGAACATGCTCTCTGTAATTCTTTTTGCAGTTAATCTTTTTATTGGAATATTCAGAAGACAGAACGAGTAAAGGCGTTACAGATAGTATTTCACAAGGTTTCATGACTGTACATATAATCATTCTGGAACAGTACTTTTAGAGTATCATATATAAGGCACTGAAATTGTTATAGTTCATCCTCTTACCTAGTTTTTTCCAATTTCTTACTTAGTTCCTATAGGAGGTATATGCTGTGTGAAGGCCTTTATGTTGAACCTAGGGGAGAGGAGGGGATGGAGGGTAGAAGGGGGGGTGCCCTTGAAGATGTGGGGAGGAGGGGGACTTTAGTTATGAAAGTAGAGGTGGAGAGCTGGGCAGCATGGCAGCCCTTCCCTGCTCCTGGGGAAATTCTTGTACAATGAGTATACAGGTACAGTAAGCATGGCTATGAATTCCCTTCTTTGATCTTTTAACTAACCTCCTAACTATGGGGGGGGGTAGGGATAACTGAAAGATAGGATCGAGGCTGTCTTACCTCACCCCTCATGGTGGTCTCAGGTGGTCCTCCACCCACTGCGGATAACTCACTCCTGAACAGCTTCCAATGTACTGGAGAAAAAAGCCCCAGATTCTGCTATACTCCTATGGTACCTGTAGAGAAAAGTACACCAATCTGATCTTACTGGCTAGTACTTCAATGTCCTTGTACTATTCCACAAAGGTGGGTGGGGTTGACGTTCTCCACTTAGACAGAATCAACCTATTTGTCTCAACTGAGGCCTGCATTAACCATTGCCTCTGTGTGATCTTTAGGTGTGCAGTCTCCTGCCTTAGGCCCAGTATCAATGTAGCAGGGGTCAGTGGCTTCCCCACCTGAAGGATATCAAACTAGGCCTCTCCCACTCAGTTCCAGAAGGGGCATAGGGTTGAACACTTCCACAAGACATGGAACAGATCTGCACCCTGGTCCCCACACCTCCAGCATTTATCCTCTACCATTAAACTAATTTTCCTCAGCACTACTGGCATGCGGTGCCATAGGTGCATGATCTTGTTCTGTGTCAACAAACTCTTTTGATCTTTACAGGCCTTATTAGTCAGGATCCAGCACTCTTTTCATTCTTCCTTTGTGAGTGTGGTCCCTAGCATGCCTTGCCACTTTATTCTGGCATGCTGGGAGGGGTCCAGATCCCTTGCACTGCATAACCTTAGAATGTTTTTTGTGAGACTTTTAAGTCTGGCTACCCAGTGATCTATGGCAAATCTAGGAAGTACACATTAGGGGGCCATTTTACATGTAGTACAGTCACATCTCTTTTTTTGCCAGCTCATAAGAGGGCTTCTTAATTGTAGGTACTTACAGAACTCCCCTGTGGGGAGACTGTATTTAGATCAGATTTCTTCAAATGAGGCCAGCACATTGCTGCCTACACCTATGACATCTATAATCTGTGTTATACTTCTGTTTCTCCAGTCCCCCCAGTCCTTTGTTTTGCCATCTATTCTCAGCTGGGGGTTATTCCACAGAGGGAGATGCAGCCCTGGGCTTGAACAATGCCCCAAGAGCCTTCCTATCCTACCCCATGCTGCATGAGCTGCTTTGACGGTGATCCATTCCTGGGCCACGTTCAGGAGTTGGTGTCCCAGGTAGGCCACCAGGGGAGTGCTTTCCAGCAAAGCCTTTTCAATGTGCACCCACGCTGGAAGCTCTGACTCCATGTGTCAGAATCCTTTTTTGGACATAGCTATTAAACTGGCTGTTGCAAATCTTTGAAAATTAAGCAAATTCCAACCACCATTGTGTTTCGGGGTCCATAATTTCACCCAACTAAATCTCGGCCTTCCCAATTCCCATAAGAAAGTACTAATGAGTTTGTTTATTTTTTGAAACCAAAGCTCTGGGATGGGTTCGGGCAAGTGTGTGATTATATAATAAATTCTTGGGTCTGCCATCATTTTGACTGCCATGATTTTCCCTGCCAGGGTTAACTTCAGGTGCCCCCATCTTTCTGTTTCCTCTTTCAGTTTAAGCAAAAGGAGATTAAGATTGATGGGGATAATTCTGCGTATGTCTGTTGATACCAGTATTCCCAAATATTTAATCTCTGTTTTGGTACATGACAAGCCTGAATTTAACATCTGTGGGGGCAGGGAGACTTTGTTTAACGGCGACATGTCTGATTTGGTCAACTTAAGTTTGAGCCCTGAGAGCTGAGGAAAGTTATGCAGGGTGTCTAATATGCTGGGAAGCACCTCCCCTGTGTTCTCTGCCAGGATAAGACAATCGCCTGCATACATTGTGGTGCTTTATCGGACCTCCCCTACCTTATTCCTTCAGTTTTAGGATGGGTTCTGATAGTTGCCGCTAAAGGCTCCAATGCTATGACAAAAAGCAGTGGAGATAGTGGGCATCCCTGCCTGATCCCCCTGTGTAGGCGAAATGGGTCCAATAATATGTTATTAGTAAGCAGCCTAGCTGAGAGGGCCTGATATACAGTACGAATCCATGAGTAGATGTGGTTTCCAAAATTGTTCCTCTCCAGGACAGCATGCAGGTATTCCCTCTCCACCGAATCAAATGCTTTTTCAAAATCTACTGCCAGAGCTGCAGCCAGTGTGGGGAGACCTGCTGCCACCTGGATTAGGGCAACTAGGGCTCTAGTGTGGTCCACACTCACTCTCCATTTCACAAACCCCACCTGGGCAGGGTGGATTATGCTAGGAAGAATGTGTTCCAGTCAGGCCATGAGAACTTTTGCCAGAACCTTTACATCTGCATTGATCAGGGAGATAGGCATAAACTAGTGGGTTGGTATGATCTTTTCCTTCTTTCAGGAGAACCGTAATTATGGCCTCTTGCAGGGTGGCTGGTAGAGTCCCTTGTGTTCTTGCCTTTTCTAGCATGTCCATGAAAGGGGCTCGTAAGGGTACTGAAGGAGCTGGCAGAGGTCCTTGCAGGACCTTTGGCAGACCTATTTAACGTCTCACTACAATCAGGTTGTGTACCTCAGGACTGGAGGAAGGCTCATGTGGTGCCCCTCCACAATAGTGGCCCCAAGGATGACCCGTGGAACTACAGACCAGTGAGCCTCACATCCATCGTGGGTAAGCTGATGGAGACTATTCTGAAGGAGAGGCTGTTGGCTCCTCCTAGAGGCCAAAGGACTACAGGACAGCAGACAGCATGGCTTCATACGTGGCAGATCCTACCAATCAAACTGGTGGAGTTCAATGACTGGGTAACTAGGCAACTGGACAGGGGCCATGCAGTGGATGTACTGTATCTGAACTTCAGTAAGCCATTCGACTCGGTGCCACATGGGATGCTGGGAAGTAAGTTAGAAGGCACCAGGGTGGGTGCAAAGCTGGTGAGATGGGTAGGGAACTGGCAACAGAGAGTGGTGGTGGGTGGGGAGCTCTCACGCCCAAGGGTAGTGGTGAGCGGTATTCCACAGGGCTTGGTGTTGAGACCAGTGTTGTTTGGGATATTCATTGCAGACATATCATCAAGAGCAAAATCAGTCTGTTTGCTGATGATACCAAGATGAGAGAGGTGGTGGACGACCTAGGGGGATGGCAGGGGTTGTAGAATGATCTGGCAAAGCTTGAAACCTGGTCAGACACCTGGCAACTGGGGTTTAATGCCAAAAAGTGCAAGGTTCTGCATTTTGGGGTGAAGACAGCAAGGAGGAGTTACCAGCTGGGGGCGTGCAGCTAGCCCAGATAGAGGAGGAGAAGGAGAAGGATCTGGGGGTGCTCATTACAGGGTCAATGAACAACTCGGCACAATGTAGAAAGGCAGCTGCAGAGGCCAACAAAATGCTGGGTTGCATTGCAAGGGGTATATCCTCGAGGAGTGAGGAGGTGATTCTGCCACTTTATAGGTCATTCATTAGACCGCACCTGGAGTACTGCATGCAGTACTGGCGCCTGTATCTGAAGAGGGACATTAAGTTACTGGAGGGGGTGCAGCACAGGGCAACTAAGATGATCAAGGGGTTGGGGGACTTATTATATGAGAGGAGGCTGAGGGAGGTTGAACATGTACTCGCTGGAGGATGGACGGGGGGACATGATTGAAACCTTTAAGTACATGAAAGGAATAAACAAGACAGGTATAGAGGGGCTGTTCAAAGTAAGGGAGGGTAGGGACACCAGGGGCCATGATATGAGATTGGAGGGAGGAAGGTTCAGGAGGGAGATGAGGAGACACTTTTTTACAGAGAGGGTGGTAGCTGGGTGGAATGTGTTACCTGCAGAAGTGGTATCCAGTAGAACAGTGGACTTCTTCAAAAGGGGATGGGACAGGACAATGGGTAGGGTCAATGGAGGGGAAGGGTGGAAGGGAGGGGCAGCTGCAGATTAAGGGGTGCTAGCTGCACATTCGAGCAGACTTGATAGACCTCTAGGCCTTTATCTGCTGGCAAATTTTGTATGTTTGCATGTTCATAAGTCAGCCACTTCCCTTTCCCTCTCTTTCCACCTATGGGATAATTTTCCCTCTTAAGTAGCCTTAAACACTTCCCATATGCCAACTGGGGATGCGGACCCTGGGGGGTTGTCCATAAAATATAGCCAGGTTTCTTGCTTGAACCAGGAGTGAAACTCCTCATCTTGAAGCAGAAGGGGATCCAGCCTCCATTGCGTGGATTTAGGTGGTCGAGGTCCCACAGAGAAGGTGAGCCTCACCAGGGCATGGTCAGATAAATAAATTGGGGCTATGTCCACTGCATGGGTCCCTGCCATGATCCCCGGTGAGGTAAACCAGTAGTCAAGTCTACTGGCAATGGTGCTAGCTGCTGAGAAATACATGTAATTCCTCCCTGTGGGGTTCGTCACCCTCCAAACATCTGTCAAA
Organism: Neoceratodus forsteri; assembly: GCA_016271365.2. Taxonomy (NCBI): domain Eukaryota; kingdom Metazoa; phylum Chordata; order Ceratodontiformes; family Ceratodontidae; genus Neoceratodus; species Neoceratodus forsteri. The sequence goes on from CM057450.1 coordinate 1,639,398,540, forward strand.
CTATGTAGGGACAAAAGGTCCTTCAGGGCCTATAGGGAGCGAGTATGTGATTCAGGTCTAACGTTTGACCTGTCCATTATAAATTCCAAGGTCAAATTCATGTCTCCCCTACCAGCACCTCCAGATTATTCTGAGCCAGGTCCGAGATCCCCTGAGAGAGACCGGCCATAATAATCGGTGCATCCTCATTAGGCGCACATACATTCACTAAGAGTATTGGCCCTGCTGGTGTTGCCATCTCAGCCAGGACTTACCTTCACTGGTCATCTGCTGTGGAATCCACCAATTTCCAGTTCAAGTTTCTATGCCCTAATATAGAGACCCCTCTCTTCATCATTGGTGCCACACTGTGCACCTCCCAGCCCCCCCCCCATTCCCATTTCAGCTTTTGAGCCTTGTTGTGCAAAAGTTTAGTTTCTTGTGTAAAAGCTACTGTACCTGTGTTTTGAGTTTCTTTAGATGTGTCAGGACTTTTTTCTGCTTAATGGGGTGGTTCAATCCCCTCATGTTCAATGTAATGGCTACCACATCCCCTTGATTATCCATTTAATTTTATTTCAGCAGCAGTTTCTGAATGGAACTCCCTCCCTCCTTCCATCCTATCTTACCTCACTCTCCCCATATTCAAATCCAACTTGCTTGCCTCTCTCTATGATGTTGCTATGTGCTCCTGCATCAGGTGATGCCTAACTTACGCCTACTCTGCAGTTATTCTTACCCTTCTGAATGCTCCTGCATATTGTGATGCCCATCTCATGTCTACCCTGCTGTTATTCCTATCTCTCCATCTGTCTGACTCCATATTCTTGTCTTACTCCCTCCTGATCCTCTCTGCACTTGCTCTCTTGTATGACATTATAGTTGTATACTACTGTATTATTTTCATATTTAGCCGGTTAATTGTTGTATAAGTTGCTAACATTATTGTACTTTACTGTGTGTTACTATCATATGCTTTTGCCACTGTAGTTATCTCTAGGTGATATTGCACTGTACTTTTAATTTCACCCAACTATATATTTTGATCTGTACTGTACTTCTTATGTTGCTCGTCTGGGTTGTCCCCAAAAAAGGGACTGCTGTTGTCTCAGTGGACTTACCCGGTTACCAAAATTCAAATAAATAAATAATTTCTAATATTATGGCTGGTCCGTTATCTGTCCCGCACTGTATCTCCCCGTGCTCCCTATCTCCCCATTCTTGTACCTCATTCTTTTGGCTTGGGAGTGGCTGTCTGAGCCATTCTTGTCCCTCTGTATCAGTACCCTGTGCTATGTCACTCTGAACTGTACTGCACCTATGTCCTGATTACCTCTTCCTACTCCCTTTTTCCTCCATGATCTGCTGGGTACTACCCTTAAGAACCAGCAGGCAACTGTCCGGGGTTACAACATACCACACTGCGATAAAATAACAGTACAACTTATCAAACATACTATATATGTTGCATAACTTATGACATCGGGTAAGTACCTTATAATTAAAAAAAAACATGAATACAGTAGTTATTAACCTTAAATTTATCCTCGGGACCTCCAGTGTCTGCCTGGGTGCCTCTACTCAGGCACCCAACTTGCACAGTCTGGTCCCTTGGGGCATAGAGAGCCTGTGTATTGACAACAGTCAGTGTCTGCTAGTCTTTCTTAGTTCCCAAGTGGTGGTTCAACTAACTTACATGGTGGAGAACACCTTCTGAGTACATGTGCTGGATGCTGACCCTATATTAGGTTGCTCAGCATCCCCCTTCCCTGGGAGGAGGGGGGATGGGGAGTGGGTGGGTCATCACCCAACCTCCCCCGGCCTTATCTGTCAACCTGCTTAGTGGCCCTGACTCTGCATTGTAGCAGTACTAGGAGCCAAGTTTTAGATCTTGCCCCCTCCTCTTATCCCTCAAGAGATAACCGTCTGTAAGAAGACAACTAAGTGGGGTGGGGGATGAAAGGTGTGGGGGGTGAGAGCTACCCACCCTGTCCATTAATAGCTTGGTTTCACTTGGCCTTGGGGGGGGTGGAGGAATGTGCATTCTCCAGTCTGTGAGAAGGAAGGAGGAGGGCCCTGGAACCAGGAGGGGGAGGTCCCACCTGCTGGTCAGAGGAAGGGAGAGGAAGGAGGAGAGGCATCAGGGGGGAATCTTTCGCTCTGACCCAGGTTGAAAGGGGAGTGGCCTTGTTGTACTGATACAGATCATGCACCATCAACAGAATCTTGAGCCTCCCCTCCCCCAGGTCTACACTGCCGGACCCCCGTCTCTCTCTCAGAGTTCCAGTAGGATGTAGCCATGAGATAGATCTCTTCCCCTCAGCCCGCCTCCCGGCTCCATTCGAAACCATGAGCTGGCAATCTCCATGGCTTACTGGAGTGTCCCCTCATCACCTATATATGGCATGTAACTAAATGTAACTCATTAGTAACTCATTATTAAATATTAACTATAACAGCTCCCCCCCTCCCATGTCTCAACGTCCCCTTATCGATTATCCCCAAGGCTTCCATTCAAGCAATTCTGCATGCTAAGTGTGCTTTCCATAATCCAGAGTGTCCTTTGATGCTGCAAGGCAGCAGTCCGCTTGATCACAGTTGCCTCAATGACTTTCAGGTCCCATTTCAATGCCTGTGCCAGCTGTGGTCTCTTCTGATGCCCCAAAATCCCCAGAAGTCACCTTGAAATCCCCTCCTCCAGCTGAGCTCTGTCCTTGTGAAGAGTACATACATGTGCACAGGAAGAGGACTACCATGAGGCAGGTGACATTACAAAGAGTGGCCCACACTGCATGGGGAACAAAGCTGCTGCTGCATATGTTGGCAGCACATGGTGCAGGTGGCTCTGTCAGTCTGGTTGGGGCACATGAAAAGTATTAAACAATGTATCTGGCAAGTTAATTTCTCTTCTGCCATCGTTGTAGCACACCAGCTATTCTGGGGTCTGCTGTAGGAGGGACAACTTTTCTGGATGCTATGGCAAGCTCTCCTGAGCCACTTCTGACTCCAGCTGAACAGCCCAATCCCACGAGTTTGGGGCCCAGTCCTTGTAGATTTCCTCAGCTGAAAAAACATCTGCAGGATTTGACAGCTTGAGCACTCCTGGTTGCAGAGATCTTAGGGGCTTGTACCTGTTAGATAGCTTGACTGGGGTGACATCCATTGAATCCCCACTGGGGTTTGAGAGGTGCTGGCATCCCTACCTGCTGCAAGAATGGTCCAGTCCCCACTTCAGAAGCCATTTTTTAAAGTCCAGTTGCTGCGGTTCTTTCAGGGACCTGCTCTTCTTCTTCTGGCTGCCCCTTTGTACCTGGTGCCAAGATTGATCCAGTGCCGGCATCTGTTGTTGGGAGGGTCCAGATGGTTGTGTCTCCATGGGGAACTGTGGTCCAGCCTGCCTTGTGCCTCCTCTCAGGCTCGAGGCTTTTGGGGGAGCAATGTTGTGGATATTCTCCAGGAAGGCTTCCACCTCAGAAGGACTATTAAAGAACAAGACTTCCCCTTGATGTTGGACTCTCAGAGATGCCGGGTACCTCAGGGATGCAGGTATATTTAATTTACACAGTTCTTGTTTTACCCCTGAGTAAGCCCGGTGATATCAGGAGAGGTCCGGTCCTGGGAGTAATCTTGTAACAGGCTAATTTTCTGGCCCTACCATTGTAGGGATCTTCCGTCCTGGGCTTTTCGTAAAGTCCTTTTTTGGTACCGTAGAAAGTGGCACAGGATGGAGCACAGTCATTCACCCTCCCTGGGTTTTGGGGAGAGGATTCTAGGGCCCTCTCCAGCTCCAGTGGTTACACATTATTTAATTTCAGCACAGAGATCAAAAATGACTTGAGAAAGGCTATGGTGTCCCTCCCCTCTACAACCTTGGGGAGCCCTACAATCCTCAGGTTATTCCTCCTTGACCTGTTCTCTAGGTCATCTACCTTACTGAGGAGGTATTGGAGCTTGTTGTGGTGGTCTCTTAAGTGCACCTGATGGGTGTGTAGGATCTTTTTGTGAGCATTGACAATCCGCTCCATTTGTGCCCCCCTCGAATTTAGCGCTTGGACCTCTGTGATCATTCTGGAGGTGGTGTCTTTGAGCTCCGCTGTGTCATTGAGAATTTTATTTAACAGGGCAGCAATTGTAGCCATGTCCATAGGATCCTTTGCCTCCCCTGTCCGTGCCATGTTTGTCTTTGGTGGCTGGCAAGGAGCTCCTGTGCCCCTTGCAGAGTGAGCTGAAAGACTGGTGTTTATGGCCTTGGCAGCTCATATGCCATGCGCCCTTACTCGAAATACTCTGGTCACTTTTTCTCCATGATCCCGACAGCTGTCTAGCTCAATGTGGGCTCCGGTATTGAGACAGACTTTCTAAATGTGGCATTGTGTTTATTTAATTTAAATTCTGTGGTTGTTCATCAGATTATGAATATAGGATGCCTCAGTGTTCCCTCTCTTCGATTTATGCTGCCACCATCTTAAGTGGCTGGCTCCGCCCCCCTCTCTGTAATTCTTGAGGCACAGACAGCCATCAGTTTTGTCTGAGTGAGGAGTGGTGTAGTTTTCAGCATGGCAACAACATCTTATGAGGTGAGATGCTTATGTTATGTAAAAGAAAATAGCCAGTGTTAGTTGAATGGTTTTGCTGTCACAAAAATCAGACAAATCAATGCCATCTTTGAACACACCATATCTGTCACAGACAGCATGGCTAACAATGCAAAAGGGACTTTCTGATAATTAACCTTTATTTGTAAACTCAGGGAAAGGTTTTCATTAAAATTTGTTTTCAATATTTGAGTCCGGTCTTCGATTAATACATTTACCCAATATATATTGACAGTCCGTTTGCCCACACACACACACACACACACACACACATATTTGTTCTAACTGCACATTCATTCAAACTGCATATTGATTACTCAAGGCCATATCAGTCCCTGAGCAGGAACTTCCCCAGCCACAAGCAGCTGCCCTGAGACTCTGGGATGTGGCGCTTCTTCTGCCGCCATCCCATCTGCCTCACAAGCCCACCAGCTAAGAGCCCTGAGCAGGTGCTTCTCCAGCCACAAGCAACTATCCTGAGACTCCGGGATGTGGCGCTTCTTCTGCCGCTGTCCCATCCGCCTCACCAGCCCACCAGCTCAGAGCCCTGAGCAGGTGCTTCCCCGGCCACAAGTGGCTGCCCTGAGACTCCAGGATGCAGCGCTTCTTCTGCCACCGTCCCCTCGGCGTCATCAGACCACCAGCTAAGAGCCCTGAGCGGTCACTTCCACAGCCACAAGTGGCTGCCCTGAGACTCCAGGACATAGCGCTTCTTCTGCCGCCATCCCCTTCGCCTCACCAGCCCACCAGGTATGATCTCTACCCACTAGCAGGCTGGCTTAAACCCCAGCGCTGGCTCCTCTCCTCTCCTCATTGGCTGGGTGAGCGGACACAGACCTTCCCGACTGGTCTGCTCATGGAACTCTGCCATGCCATTGGTTGACTCCCCAAGCCAACCCCTGGAGCTGTAGCCAGGTCCTTGCTGCCATCCCCAGCATGGGAGCAGCTTTTCCTTAGCTGCTCGCTCTCTGTGTAATTTCTTGGATCTGTATTTAGCTGAGCCAGTTAGATTTTGTGCATGCGTTTAATGATCTTTTGCACCAGATAGCATCTTAGATTTTTTTTTTTGCATGATTGTGGTTTTACAGCTCTTTTTTGGACCAGTTTAGCATCTAGAAATACACGCCATTTAGCCTGAGATTTACTGTAATATTTTTGGCCCAGTTAGCTTTTGTTAACTTGTTTACAGTTCTACTAGGGCAGACAGTATCTGGGAGAATTACTATGTCTGTGATTTACAGCTCTTTTTGGACTAGCTAGAATTCTAGGAAACTACGGCTTTTACAGCCCTGTACAAATTCCTATAGCCCTTTGCTACATCCTGTTTAGATACATGCTCAGACTGTACTGTTTTCAACCACTAAGAACTGTTTATTTTTCTCTTTCCTTTTCTAAACCCCCCTTGGCCATTCCTCGGGCCCTTTTCTCACTACCAACTAGCTATCCCCCACTGTCTTTGGGTCTCTTTCTCTCCCTTCCCCCAGTCTGCTCTCTCACCCCCGCCCACCGCCTCACTACCTGAGGCCCTCCTCAGCAATCTACATAATTACCTTGAGTCCCTGTCTTTGTCTTTCTCCTAATCCCCTGCTGCTTATGTGTCTCTCTCACCCTGTCTGTTCCTCGTCCCCTTTTCCCACCTATGCTGACCATCTTAAATTGATTGCTTCTCTCCCCTGTTCTCTCTCTATAGCTAAGAGCCCTGAGCATGCACTTCCCCAGCCACAAGCAGCTGCCCTGAGACTCTGGGATGTGGTGCTTCTTCTGCCACCGTCCCCTCTGCCTCACCAGCCCACCAGGTATGATCTCCACCCACTAGCAAGCCGGCCCGGCTTAAACCCCGGAACTGGCTCCTCTCTTCATTGGCTGGGCGAGCAGACACAGATTTCCCAGATTGGTCTGCTCATGGAACTGTGCCACGCCATTGGTCGACTCAACAAGCCAACCCCGGGGCTGTAGCCATGTCTTTGCTGCCATCCTCAGCGCAGGAACAACTTTTCCTAAGCTGCAAGCTCTCTGTGTAATTTCTTGGATCTATATTTTGTCCTGCCCACCCTCCCTGGCCCTGACTTCTATTAAAGCCACCTAAACTCTGCCCTTAATCATCCTCCTCTCTCCCATTGGCTTTAGGCAATCCTCTCTGTCCTTCTCTCCCTAACAAAACTGACTCCCACTTACTGCTAGCAAATGTACTAAAACCCCTAGCTGTAGCAACACTGTTTCTGACCTCCCCACTGACTAGCACTAACAACACAATCCATTCTCCACCACCCCCCGCTGGACCCCCTGACCCCCTGAGTCTAATGCAGCTCCCCTAATCCTTCTGGCCTGGCTCCTGGGACCTCCTAAAGCAACATTGTCCAGCTTCTTTCTGCATCACTCATACCAAATTTCTTCCCCCTAACTCAAGTTACCGCCTGTATAGTCAGACACCTCCAAATAATCATGAGCCCCTATGCAATCATACCCATGCTGCTCTTCCTAACCTCCCTGCTGGTGACAGTGGATATTTGTGCATCCATCCTGGCAGTTGATCAGCAAAAATTATGCCCTTCACCTCCCACAAATGAAAACTCGGACACCATATTTCAGGTATCTGGGTCTGAACTCACTCTCATGAGTGAAATTCCCTTGGCCCTACTGTCTTATTTTGAACGCCGACTGCTTGGCCTATTCATACAGTCCCTCACCCTTCAACCCCCGGCATCCACCAAACTGCTCTCTCTTGGCTCTCATTCTACTTGCAGGAGACATAGAACCTAAAGCTGGCCCCACAAACACCCACATCGGCCATACTGATGTCATCTGCGTAAAGCCCTCTGGGATAAAAATTGCCCCCATGAATGTCTGCAGCCTCCTATCAAAGCTCTCTGAGCTTGAGGCACAGGTAGCCATGTACAAACCACAGGTGTTGGGTCTCTCTGAAACCTGGCTTAAACCTCACCACCTCGACTCACACTATCAACTACGGGGATACTCACTCCTATGCCAAGACAGACCTGGCAGAAAGAGGGGCAGAGGCGTAGCACTTTATGTGCAAGAGCACATCACAACCACCACCATCATCAGCTGCTCCACCCCCGGCTCACCAAGTGATTGGCTCCTTGCTGAATTAATCCTGGATGCACCAAAGAAATTCCACATAGGCTGCTGCTATAACCCCCCGACAGAAGGCATCCCAGGTTTATCCAACTTCTTAGATGGTGTGGGGCACGTAGCACCCACAAGAGATCTAGTTGCAATCGAAGATTTCAACCTCAATTGGCTGGACGCACCTGCGCTAGACTATGCAATCCTACTGAAGGTGCATAACCTGGAACAACTTATCACCATCCCCACAAGGGACAACACTCACATACTAAACCACTCCCTCATTGATTGGGTCACCACAAACTGAGCAGACTTAATCCTTCAAGCAGGCACAATGTCTGACTCAATCAGCAACCACACCCTTACCTATGCTAAACTATCCACCAAGTCAAAAAGCTCCCCCACAAACTCCTGTCCTTCCAAAGGTTTAACCAACAAGATCCTGAGCTGGTCCTCAGAGATGTTAGGGCATTCAACTGGTCAGTCCTCTACCATTATAGTAACATCTCTGACGCAGTCACCTTCTTTCCCTCCACCCTCTCTCGCATACAGGATACTGATTTCTCCCTCATGATCAGAAGGGTAAGAGGCAGCTCTGCACACTGGCTATCCAAAGAGCTCCTAGCATCAATGAAAGACCGGGATAGCAAATGGAAGGCATAAAAAGTATCCCCCTCCCCCCCCAACTCTGGAAAGCCTACTGGCAACTGCAAAATTTCTGCAAGCAGTCCACCAAATCTACCCAAATCAGCAAAGCAACACCCTTGGAAACCTGCGTACATTCTGGGCTACCATTGGGTCTCTTCTAAACCCCAAGAACAACAGGCAGATAACACAACTTGCATCCCCCTCTAGTGCCACCTCGGATCCCACTTAAATTGCAAATGCTTTTAACTTAAAATTTACTGACCTATACCCCTACCATAGCAAGCCCCCCCCCGGCCTCCCTGTCCAGCACCTCCAGCCAAACAACTCTCTCTTCACCTCTACCTCCACCCTGCCCCCTCCTTTCCACTTTAGGGCCATTAACCAAGATAACACCATTAAGTTACTAAAGTCTCTACAGGCTAAAGGAAGTCCTGATAGCAATGGACTGTACCCAGCTTTCCTAAGGCTCATCTCACCTGCAATTGTTAAACCCCTCACTCACATCTTCAATCTTGTTCTTACCACTGCTATGATGCCTGACTCCTGGAAACATGCCAGTGTTGTACCAGTCTTCAAAGCCAGTGATCCCCCTGTCCCCAGGCAATTACAGGCCCATCTCCCTGCTTCCTGGCCTGAGCAAACTGCTTGAGAAAATTGTGTATGCTCAGCTATCAGAGCACCTGGAAAAACACAACTTACTATGTTCCCTTCAACATGGCTTCCAAAAACAACATAGTACCACATCTGCTCTGGACATTTTCACCAATCATGTATTGAGGAACATGGATCAGGGCAAACCCACAGGCACAGTCTTCGTTGATCTGTCAAAAGTGTTTGACTTGGTCGACCACCACCTCCTGTACTAAACCCTGCTACTATTTGGCTGTGCCACCAGGCCTGCTGCTTGATTCTGCAGCTACCTATTAAACCGGTCTCAGTTGGTCATCATTGGCAAAACATCCTCTACTGTGGATTATTTTATTTATTTTATTTATTTTTATTTATTTATTGCAATCAGTTTACAACCTTTGAGCCAAAGGCTCATTTCCAAAGGTACCTCGTCAACAATGGTAGATAATACAGTTAATACAGAAAACAGGGTACATACAAAGAAAAGCATCAGAATAAACAGACACGATTAATGGCACATGGTTACAGCAAACATTGGTGGTGTAATACAGAGCAAAATATGGTATAATTGACAACAGTAGGATAACAGGGTTTAGCAGCATAATGGTATGTCATGGAAGTGTGATAACAAGCCAAACAGGTCTACAGTGTCAGATTCCAAGAAACGACGGTATGAGACAGGAGCCGACAGGTAACTCGATAGGGCAGTCACACCAGTCACTAGATATCAGATTACACAAAGTGTAGGGCCTGGGACAGGAGTAGTACAGACAACGGGTATGATCCGTATAGAGCTGGGTAGCAAATAAGTTATGCATAGGTAGTATAGGGAATGTAACGTGGTTCTACCAATCAGTAGCGCATACAGTTAGTAGAGGGAAAAATGGAAGTAGTGAGGTTGTTAGGAATAAGGAGGTGAGGGGATGGAGCAGCCCAGAGGGCATTGTCAGGGAGGAGGTGGGGTTAGAGCATCCTTTAGGCACAGGAGCAGCAGCGCTTGCTGAATAGCTCGCTTTTGAGGGCATTTTTGAAAGTGGAGATGGTGGGGGAATCAGTGATGGCCCGAGGAAGAGTGTTGTACCAAGCAGGGGCTCTATGGAAAAATGATCTCTGACCAAGTGAAGTCCTAGCACGAGGAACCAGGAAGGTGGCTTTGCAGGAGGTCCGGGTGCTGACAAGGGGCTGTGCTGGGAGGAGGAAGGAAGTCAGCCCGGGGGGAGAAAGTCCTAGTAAGGTTTTTTTTGAAATGATGCACGTTTGGTATAGTAGGCATTCATCGAGGTCAAGCAATGTTGCAAGGTCATAGAGTTGGCAGGTATGAGTGAGCTTAGGGGCCCCTGTGATTAGCCTGCAAGCCTTATTTAGGAGGAGGCGAATTTTGTTGAGGGCCATCATGTTGGCAGCCCCATAGACAGGTAGCCCATAATCCACCAGGGAGAGTATGGAGGAAGTAACCGTGTCGGAGGCGTTGGGGAGACAGTTTTGTAGCGTGCAGGATACCAAGTCGGATATTGGTTACAGAAGGAAAAGGCTGATGTGGGTATGGTAGGAGAGGGCTGAGTCAAATAAGATCCCTAAGTACTTATAGGATTGGACTTGTTCCAGTTGTAGTCTAGAGCCGGAAAGGATACGGAGAGGGAGTTGATGATTTATTTGAGGGTGGGTGAAGAGCATGGTTTTAGATTTTTTAAGATTTATGACCAATCTATGCTCTTTAAGCCAAGCTTCAGCGCCGTCATAGGCCCCTTTGTAGGAAACCTGAGGAAGTGGGGTTCACGGTCAGTGGCAAAGAGGACGGTGTCGACTGCGTACAGCGAGAATTTTCCCAGGGCACGACCTGCAGGGTGTTAAGGTATAGCGAAGAGAAGGGGCCCCAGGATGGAGCCCTGTGGAACCCTGAGAGGATCGAACGTGTCAGAAAGAGTCCCACCACTTTTGACTCGCTGGGAGCGGGTGGAAAGGTAGCTGGAGCACAAGCCAGTGGTCCAGAGGCAAAACCAGTGTGACAGAGGGCTTCAGTAGTAGGGGTAGGAGACCGTGTCAAAGGCCTTTGATAGGTCAAGGAACACAGCCTCGCCAGGGAGCCAGTATCCAATGAGGAGTGAAGGAAGGAGGCAAATTCAATAAGAGCAGTGCTAGTACTGTGTCCTGCGCGGAAGCCGTGATGTTCAGGGCAGAGGATGTTGTATTTGGTCAGGTATTCAGTTATTTGTGCAGTTTTTCCAGTGCCTTGGAAAGGGGTGGGAGAATGGAGATCAGTCGATGGTTCCCAGCTAAGGACCTGTCACCCCCTTTATGGATTGGAGTAACCGTTGCAGTTTTCCACGAGGAGGGGAATTGTCCCAGGCAGAGGGATTTGTTAAGAAGGCAGGTGAGTGGGGTGAGGACTTGATCAAGGACCAACCGGAGAATTTTGTGGTCCAGGGAGATGCCACTGGGACTGTTGCCTTTTAGTGCACGGGTCAGGTGCAGTCTGGCTTCCTGGGTAGTAACCCTACGAAGGTGGAAACAAGGGCGGTGGAGGGCAGGGGTAGGATGGGGGGGTGGCTGATCAAAGAAGTTACTGGGGAGGATAGGGCTAAGGTCTGTAAAGGTGGTGTTGAGGAGGTTTGCAATGTCGGCGGGGTCTGTGATGGTGGTGTTGTTGGTGGTAATCTGGGATGAGGGGGAGCGGGTGTTCCCATTCAGTTGTTTGACCTTATCCCAGAAGGTACAGGTGCTCCCCCAGGAGGCAGTGAGGGTGGCCTGATAGTGGTCGGCTTTGGCCTTCCTGATTGCCCATGTACACTTGTTCCACGCACTGTAGGCCTGTCCTGTCAGCTGGGCGCCTAGTTTCAGTGGCACGGTACCAAAGGTCGTCCCGCCTGAGCAATAGTGAGAGGCAGGGTAATCCAGGGCAGGTTAGGTCTTTTGGAGTGGACGGCAGAGAGAGGAGCAAAGAGATCGCAGGCTTTATTAAAGGTGGAGGTAAAGAAGGCAAGAGCAGTATCTATATCAGGCGCATGGAGGATCGGGGACAAGTCTTGCAGTTCAAGGTACTGCTTAAGGTTTTTTAGGCCATAAGGTCTGAAACGCCGGCGAGGAATGCTCTGTGCAGTGGGTAGGGGTAGGGTGGTCAACCAGCGGAAGAGCACAGAGGAGTGGTCACTGAGTGAATCAGGGAGGACTTGGATGTCCAGAATTTTAGGGGGGCGGTTAGTGATGATGACATCAAGGAGGGTGCTAGTACCTCTCTTGGGGTTCACACGAGTGGGTTGGGAGACTAGCTGGGTTAGATCCAGAGCTGTGAAGGAGTCCCGAGTGGGGGAGGATGAGGGACAAAGCCAGTTCACATTGAGGTCCCCAACTATGATTTTGTCAGCATTGTGGGGAAGGGTGGCAAGGTAGTCAGTGAGGGATAATAGAGATGGGTTTTTGAGTCTGGGTGGTATGTAGGCAGTGGTGAGGGATTATCTCCCTATGATGCTCTCCCTGTGCTCACCAGAGTCTCCCAAGGTTCCATACTTGAACCCCTACTTTTTTCCACGTTTATAAACACATACCCTAGGGACAGCCTTAGCTGTAATGCTCTACTCTATGCCAACGATCTAGTCCTCTATCACAGCGATAAATCCATTGACTCCATCTCCTCTGCCCTCACACAGAACTATGGCTTCACCCACAATTGATTCCTCTCCAACATGCTACTAGTCAATGAGAAAAAGACTAAAGCCATGATCTTTGGATCTAAACCCTGCCTAGCCAAGGCTGCCAAAACCAACTCCTCTATTCCAGTACTCACCCCAGCTGGCCCTCTCCTTGGAAATGTCATATTTTTTAAATGCCTATGAGTTACCATGGACCCCTTCCTCTCTTTCTCTGAACATGTCAGCCTTACCATATGGAGAATTCACCAAAAACTGGGCGCTGCTTACTGGCACAAGCATTATCTGTCTGCTGCAGCACATCTTGCCGTAGTACGTGGTAACCTACTACCCCTCCTTGACTACTGCTCCCAGGTCTACTCACTACTATTCTGTACACTATTCTCATGGCTAAACATGACATACAACTCTATATGCCGATTTGTCCTATTAACTCCTTTCTGCTCCCATCACTGCTTCCTCTACCTGACCCTAAGGTGGCTCCCACTATAAGGTCGCTTTGACTATGCTATGGGCTGCCTGGTAGAAAACTCACTCAGAAACCTGCACCTATCCCCCTACTCACCCTTTTTGACAGATAAAGTGGTCCCAAGGACTCTCAGGACTTCCTCAATCCCCCCGCTTGAAGTTCCCACACCATCACTAGTATGGGTAATTGAGCCTTCTCAATCACAGCTTCCTCACTATGGAACAAGCTCCCCTTGTCCATTCACACATTCACCACCAACCGTGCTTTTAAACACACCCTGAAAGCTTGGCTCCTTATGGCCACAAACTGCAGCTGCTCAGTGCAAGGACGCTAGAGACTACACACCAAATGCTCGTCTTTGAATTACTAGCACTTACTTTTCCCCCCTTTGTCTTCCCCTCCATTTCCCTCACCTCTGTCCTCCCTACACAAGCCCAAAGACTCCTTTAACCTTTTCTATCCCCTCTCCACCCCAATCCTTAACACCCTCTGCCTCTCCCCATCTCCTCTGTCTGAAATCCAAGATCGTACTATGAATGATTTTGATCTGTTAGAACCTGCACAGTTTATTGAAATTGTATACTGTTATTGTTTGTAACCTTTACCATCTGTTTGTTTCTCATTGCTTGTTTATGCTCATGTACTTATTATCCTTGTCAACCGAGTTTTACCCACTGTATACCTTACCCTGCTACCTAGAGCGGGATTCACACTGTATTATGTTCTTGTATGTACCATTTGTATCTGTTGCTGCTTTTGCCACCTTGTGGCCTGGGTCGTGACTAAAAACGGTTCTCTGGATCAGTGCAACTACCTGGTTACTAAAGACATAAATAAATAAAAAATCGGTAACACCACTGGTAGACTGCAGGATAAAACATGTGGAAATCATACACATGGCTAAGTAATGCATATTTGTCACAAGTCTGTGGTTCATAATTCATTGAAACTGATTGCCTTCTTTCAGTTGCCTGCCACTACTACTAAGAAGCAGATTGTGCTTGCATGCACTCATATGGAGGAAAAAATATATATTTTATATATCCTCACAATTATATAGCCAAGAGTTCATAGATGTATCTGAATGGTCATGCAAAATACAACATAATGGTACAAGACAATGCAAAGTACCCTGGATTCAGCATGGAAAGTACCCATCTCCTAATATCAACACTTAACAGAAACATTTACACATGGCACTGTTTTAATAGTCTGATGCCTCCGGGATCAAACTCTTATAACATGTGAAAATGCTGTTTCAATATACTTTAATAACATTTTTTGAACTTTATATGACTTTGAAATTAATTCTAAGAGAATTAGCACATCTCAAGACAGGACAAATGAGTGGTGAGCCTTGTACATATCACTTTGTGTCGATATCAGTTTTGGTTTGTCAAAGCAATGTGTTCTACAAATCCCACATGGAGAATACAGAAATTCCTAAATGAGTCATGAACTAGAGCTGCCATTTTGAGTGGACAGCTGTCAGCATGAAGATGTGTGCTACTATACAATGGCAGGAAAGAATCCTGGGCTGTGATTGATCAGATTGTGACTGGACCTGTGATGTTATCCCAGTACAACATCATGGGTCTAGTTCCAGCACACAGATGACTGCATCATCTGTCACCAGGATTACTTCACACAACAGCCATAGGTGATCCCCCTCGGCACCCGCGTAGATGATTGCCGCCGTCAGTCGTTCCGGATCTTTTACTGTTAGACCTCCCTCCCACTAAGTCACACTCTTTAGTTCCCATACACCTAAAGCTTACACACAAAAAAAATGTATTTTGATTGCCGTTCTGCATAACACAGAAATTACAGTACACCTGTTTCATCCCTGGTGTCTCCCCTGAACCGAATGATTTCACTGAGCCGCAGAGACTGCAACTGCCGGGCGTGGGTTCACTCACACTGTAAAAACTGCATTTGGACATTAGTTAAAATACTCCATACATGTCTCTCTCTCTCTCTCTCTCTCTCACTTGCAATATAATCTGCAGAACTAACAAAGCCATAGCTCCAAATGCCTTTTCCATCCCCCTGACATCGTAACTGTGGCAGCCTGTGCATGCTTCAGTGCCACGCTGCACAGCCATTCAGTGACAGATATATGCTCCGATTCCTGTCATGCCACTCACCTTGTTTCTTCAGTAAATATCAATTTAACACATAAAAATGGTACAGACAGCCCCTTTTTGTTCCTCTCTGGCCCTGGTCCTGACTGCACTTAACTGTTTGGTCGGTTTGTTCATGTAGGTTATTACTTCATTCAAAAAAAGAAGAAAGTCCAGCTTAAAAACCAATGCACACTCCCTCTGTAATGTGTAACATGAGGGAGAAACAGCACCAGCTCAAGGGGACAAAGGGGTCACAAACGCAGCCACAAGGAGAGACCGAATAGGGAATCCACACAACTATGCATGGACAGTGCCACCTGCTGGACAAGACTAAAACTAATGACTTTTTTTAAATAGGTATTCCTCCTCTAGCAAAAAAAGTAAAAAAAAAAATTCAAACATATTTTCACATTTTCTTTTTCTTAAAACAAAACAAGCCATTGTATAATAGCAATAATGCACTTCAGGGTGTGTGTTGTGCTGGGATAACATAATTTCTGGGATTGTTGGATGCACTTGGCCTGCGGCCTCATGCCCAACCACCCCAGGTGTGACATTATTCCAGCACAACACACACTGTTGCTTAAACACCACCTACAGTCACCTCAGTAGGAAATTATAACTTCTTTAGCACTTGTTCCTGAATGGTATAGGAACTGAGAAGAGAGTGAATGCCTGTTTGGCTGCCTTGGTGTTTGTCTTTTTCCACTTTCTGAATCTCACTACTTGCTGGATTCTGAATGTTCCTCCAGTCACTGGATGAGAGTGAGAGAGATGTAATGTTAGAGTGAGAGAGAGAGTGAAAGAGAATGACTGACACACTGTCATAATTTGTGTGTTCATTTTGTTCTTTTATGGAACTGGTTTACTCAGGTGTTGAACTACATTGGGTGAGAGTGAGACAGTGATGCAGTAATGTGGGATTGAGCAAATGAGTGAAAGTGACAGCCACATTATCACAGTTCAAGAGAGAGTGATGCTGCACTGTGGATATACAGGAGATTTAAAAACTCGGTCAAGAGGCTAGGAATGGAAGAATACCATAATCAGAGGGTGCAGTTGTGAGTAACCACATGGGAGCTCAGGGTATGACTGGCATTCACTGTTTACAAGGTACACAAAATTATTTTTCTAAGAGTGATTGTTAGCAGCAGGGTTACAAGAGCCTGTGAGAAATATGGGAGAAAGGCAGCCGGTTTACCAGGATGCATCAAAAATACAGTACTCAACCACATTAGTCCAGAACATTTAGCACAATTACAGTGACAGTTAATAACTGCTCCCTGCAGAAATAATTTTATGCACTTAAGTTGGAGGTGGTGTGTGCACAAAATTAAACTGGCACAGAAACAACAGTATTACAGTAGATGGACCATGAGAGCAAGAGAGAGAGAGAGCAAAATAGATCAGATAGAACAAATGAACTGATCAGGAATAGACTGGTGGCTCACTACATTGCTCGTTCACTGCTGATAGATAGATAGATAGATAGATAGATAGATAGATAGATAGATAGATAGATAGATAGACAGACAGACAGGGAGATAGGGGATTGGCAGCTCACTGATCTCACTGCAGCCTGCAACATGACTTCCAGCTCTGGCTGCAGAACTCAAGAAATTACCACTGTTCTTGTACGGAGAACTTGGGTGAATGGTTCCTCTCGCTAAGCTTGGTACCCTGAATTTTGGAGTGCCCAGTAAAGGTATTCCTGGCAGATTTTTTAAAGAAAACAAACAGCAGAATCTGGCTAAATGGGTCCTGTTTAGCTAGGTTAAGATGCTTGTTTGTTTGTTAAAAAAAGATCATTTTTATGCATTTTCGTTGTTTGTGAGAAAAAAAAGTGGCAGCCAACATCATTTGTTTCAGAATGAGGTAAATCATTAAAATAAGCACAAACTCTTTTTTTCACTGTTCGCCTCAAGACATTAACTCTAAAATTGTTATAACTCTATGACCTACATGTAGGTAAATGTTTATTTGTTTGGTCATAGACCAGAACAAATGTTAAAAACAGACAATAAATGCAGTATAGCAGCTTTTCATTTAACACATCTTTGTAAACTGGGCAAAATTATCCTTCAGCACATTTTAAAATTCATATTATGTAAAGTGCAAAATGCATAGTATACAATTAAATTTACTCTAGTCATCTATTCATAGTTATTCATACTTATTCCAGATAATGGAAATAGCTCTAAAATAAGATGACACCTGTTTGATTATATGCTTATCCTGTACTGTCAGCATAATCCTTCATAGAGTATCTTTATCTGAGGTTTCAATATTTACCCACAGTGGCAGCAACCAATAGTTTCTGAGTTTATTGTACCATGTACAAGTAAAGACAACATGTGATAGATTTTCTAGTTCTGCATTAAGGCACTTGCAAAAACTTTCAGTAGGATTTTTTAGCTTATAATAACTAGCTTTCATGACATTGCTTTTAAAGAGTTTTAGTCTGCATTTGGGGTAAAGAGTTTTTAATTCTGGCTCCTGCAGAACACCCAGATAATGCCTGTGATGTCATGTTCTACTAACCAAGTAGCAATTTGTAGTTTTGCTCTATTTTGACAAAGTATTTAAAGCTATTCATGATTTTGTTTGCACAGTATTTCTTATATTCTAAACTTAGTTGGCCTTTCTTGTCTTCATATTTATTTACAGTAAGTGTTGTAGTCCATAGTCAGAAAAGAGCTCATTCAATTTGGGAATACCATTCTGATTTTTTGCAACCAATAACCTTCCAACTTTTTTTTTCTTGCAGTCATTCATGAGATAGTCTATTTTGTGGCATCCTTACAACGTTGATCCAATAACTCATTACTAGTCTAATAATTGCTAAGGCTTCTAAAGTGGATAGGCCATGTTCAGCTCTTAATAGAGTTTCTGGAATTGATGGCCCCAAGCCCATAGCCATTCTTAAAAGTTTATTTAATGGGATTTCTAAATGTTTTATATTCTTGCAACCCCAAATCTCTATTAGATATCAGGCTTGTGAAAAATACTTGGCTTTAACTGCAGATAATAGTGGAGAAATTGAATAACCACCATATCTTATATTAAAAATCTGAAAAGCACCAGAAGTTTGCTTGAGTTTCGTAATTAAAGATTTTAAATGAAGAGCCCAAGTACCCTAATTTGAAACAGTTAACTCTAGGTAATCATATGATTTCACTGTTTTAATTTTGGTAATACCCACTGGCCAACATTTAGAAGTATTTCTTGAGTCAAAAATAACCACCTGACTCTTATCTATGTTTATTTGAAGATTATGTGTAGCTGCAAAATCACTCAAGATATTCAATTTATTGTGTAAGGCAGACTTTGACAGTGAAAACAAGACCAAGTCATCAGTGTATGCCAGTGCTGAACATATTCTATTGTTAATAAGAGGGGATTCTGTATATGAGTTCAGTAGGTCCATTAATAGCTGATCTATATAAAAACAAAAAAGCACTGGGGCCATAACACATCCTTGTCTTACTCCTTTTTTGGTTCTAATCTCTTGCATAAATTGATCTAAGGTTCCAGTTCTTATCTGTGCCCAGGTATCACTGCATAGTTCTTTTACTGCACTTATGAGTTGCGGCTGGAAACCCTTATACTACATAATCTGTCATAGTTGATTGTGTGACACATTGTCAAAAGCGACACTAAAATCTACGAATGCCACATATAGCTTTTGGTGCCTTAATTGTATATTTTTTTCAATCACATGGCTCAGTATAAAATAGTTATCTAAGGTGTTGTATCCAGCTCTAAAGCCAGCTTGCAGTTCTGAGAGACTTCTTAAACTCTTCAATTGTTGCAGTAGTCTATCCAAAATAATTTTAGCATTAATTTTCCCAATCATATTTAGGAGGGAAATTGGTCTATACATACTGGGGTCTGATTTGTCCCCTTTTTTAAATATTGAGAACAATTACAGTTCCCTTCCAGGATATGGGTGTTCTATAATTTAGATAACATAAGTTAAAAAAGGCATCAGTAATTTGGCCCGCAGTGATGAAGCAGCCAGATACATCTCAGGGGGAACTGGTCCGGGTGTTTTTTTCATTTTGAGGTTAACAATTGCTAAATAAACTTTCTGACAACTAAAAGGGGTAAGACAATACCTGTTCACATCCTTCTCCCAATTTTGTTCAAGATTTTGACATTTTTGGTCAAAGAAATGGGATGTATAGTGCTGAATCCATCGATCCATAGATATATATATATACTATATATATATATATATATATATATATATATATACATATGCATCAAACTGATTACTGCTATTGTTAGTTTCCTTGGCAACAAGATGCCAAAAGTCTTGCTGATTATTGTTATGTATAGCTGTCAGCATACTTTCCTACTGATTTAGATGATATTCTTTCTTTTTCTTTATCAGAAAATCCTTATACTCAATCCTTGCCTGGTTCAACTGTTTATAATGTACCTTACTTTTTTCTTTTCAGGCTTTACATGTAAGCTTGGTAAGAGCCTTTTCCTTCTGTAGGCATTTAGCATCAAACCAGGCATTATTTTTACTAATGTTTTTCTCTTCCCTAGATTTAGTCAAAGTTACAGAGTTACTTTTTAAAAAACATTAATTCAAAATTTCAGTAAGGTTTTGTACCCTGACATTTTCATCCGCTTCCATTTTTGCAATAGCCTCTTCCACTATCTTAGTTATGTTTGCTAGATGTTGAACTTGCCATCTGATTCTAGTGTGGTTTCTAACCTCAAGATTTATTTCTTCTGTTTGTTTATTAATCCTGTTTCCTTTCCATTTAAGGATGAGTGGGAAATTATCACAATCACCTCTATCTGGTATATTCATAGAGCCCCAAATATCCATTGGGCCAGTCTAGAAAATATAATCTGATAAAGTGGTACATCTATTGCTGATATATGAGCATTTTCCAATTTCATCCCCTATTAATCTACCATTAGTTGGTTCTAAATTATGTATTTTGATCACATCAATTAACTTTCTCCCTGATGCATTTAGCTTTTTATCTAGCAAAAGCCTATTGTAACTTGATGCATTCTCAAAAAGCCAGTTGTGTATATCACTGTTTGCATATTCATCATATACACCCAGCCGTGCATTAAAGTCACCACACATTAGAATGTAGTCCCCTTCTGTTGTGGCCCAAGTATAATGAATCAATGAGTCAAAGTCATCCCAAACATTAGTCGAAAAATATTTAGAGCTAGTTGGTGGTATATAAACATTTATCAGACAACAGCTAAACTCACAGGTTTGAAGCAGGATTGCAAGTTTGTATTTATTTATTTCATTTTGGTAACCTGGTAGGCCCACTGAGAGCAGAAGTCCCTTTTTCAGGGGCGACCTAGAGTTATTTACATACATTACTAAATACAGGGTACAGACATGTAAGTACATACAGAGATAAAGCGGATTACATACAAGAGGTTTGTTAATTATACACTGCACAATACACATTGAGAATGGGTGGTAAATAGACAGTAAGTTAACTAATGGTATTCAAGGTCTGTTGTAACTGATGTGACATAAGTTGACTGGGAAATGTTACATAGAGAAATATACAGTGCCAGGAGCTCTACTTTGTTAGGACTCCCCCCCCAGTCAGGGATGATGAAGGCAGATGGAGGGAGGTTGTTGAGAGGTAGAGTAGGCCAGGAGCCCATGAGTTCTTTGTATACCACAAAAAGGGGGGGGGGGGATTGAAGGCCCAGTGGACAGGGACTAACAGTAATAGCTACAGAGACTCAACCCCTTCAGGTGTACTTTTGAGGCAGCCTTGAAGTCATGGAGAGTGGGACAAGCCATCAGATTCCCTGGGAGAGATTTCCACTGGTTAGGAGCAGCATACCTAAAAGATCTTTTGCCCAAGTTGGTCCATACTTGGGGGATATCCAGGGGACAGCCAGTCGATGACCACAGGTTGCGTTGATCTTGGGGTTAAGCAAGTCGCGCAGATTGGATGGAGAGCCATCAGCAATGAGTTTGCAAGTGCAAATTTATGACTTATAATTCATTGGGCTTTAAGATTTTTCTCTAATTTTACCCACATTGCCAGTCCACCAGACATTCTGCCATGCTTGGTGGTTTTGAAACCTGGTTGTTGGAAGTACTCATAACCATTTAAAGAAACATTTGCATGATTTGTATGCTAAGTTTCTTGTAAACAGATTATTTGGATATTTTGCACAAAACTTTTCCATTCAGAGTCAGAGAATTTACTACATAGACCCGAGATATTCCAAGAAATCAGGGCCCAGCTTTTTTTTAATAGATGTTTCGGGATGCCATTGATGTCCATGTCCTGCTCCAGTCAAACTGCTTATTCAGTAAAGGCCATGTATCTATTACTGGGGTCTACATTACCTACCTTACCTGCCTGATGGCGTAAAAATGCACTCTGGACCTCACTCCACCTTGTATCCAAGACCTGTTATGCCCGAGCACTAGCACCCATTTTACCAGAAGATCAGAACACCAGCCTCTCCAAGTCCCCCGATGCCGGACTTCTCAGGGACAAAGATCATTTGCCTATCGTGCCCCCAGCTGGCTAAATGCCCTCAGCACTCATATTATTGCCTCCACCTCTCTAGGTATTTTCAAATCAAAGCTGTTCTCTCACCTTGCCACCTCCAGCTCCTGTGACTGCCCTGATTAAACCTCCTATTTTCTCACTACCCACCCTGTTCCATTATTTGACAAAGACATGTTTGGGAAACCTTTTCTCCTGCTATTGTCTGTGCCCCACACCTTTCACTTACCCTCTCTGTTCTGGACTTTTTGCCTATTTGTTTCTCCTAATCTGGCATGACCTCTTTCTTGTAATAATAATGTGATTAAAATGATAGCTCATGTCCTTTTGCACAAATGATTTGATATGTATTTGTATATGTTTACTCGCTCTTGACACAGCACAAATTGTTGTGTTGTCTATGTAACCTTTTTTGTACTGTACCTAATTGACATGGAACCTTTGTAAAAGAGCCTCTGGCTCAAAGGTAGTAATTCCTAGAACAATAAACTAAACTAAACTAAACTAAACATTAACTACATTTTGTTGGAACAAAGCTGTTTCTAAATGGCCTTGAGGGCCTTCGCAGGTACACAGATCTCCATGGGTACATGGGCTATTATGATAATGAGAGACAATACTTCACTCGGTATCCTGCTTGTCAAACTCTCCTATGTTTTCCCACTCTGATATATAGATACCCATTTTATCCAATAAGTCAGTACATGACAGCAGTTTATCATATGCACTCTGAGAATAGATATTGAAAAGAATTTGATCATCATCAGAGTCTTGATTTATTCATTTTGGCGATAACTGTTCATTTTTCAGTATGGGGATGTTTAGAGCATGGACAAACAAATTTCTCAGGGTGTTTTCAAGCTTTCTGTCTGTTTCATCCAAAGTTTTGGGTAAACCAAACATTGAGAACATTCTAGCTGAGGTTTTATTCCTTATGCATCCTACTACTTCCCTGTCTCTTTGCCTTAAGACTTTACTTTTTACTAAATGTATACCAAGTTTGTCTAGTAGTACATCTTTTTGTAGAATTCTGCCATATCCTGCATTTACAGTGTTAGATCTATTTGTGACAAACTACTCCCATAAGATCTTCTGTGTGCTGTGGGAATATTGATTTTATCTGGCGGAATACACAGGAAGTGGACAAATAGATTTCTAACAGCATTTTTTTAATTTATACTTATTTTCAATAGGCAGGAATTTACAACCAAAGATGCTGATTTGGGGCTTTGTAGCCATCTTATGCATCTTGGTTTTATTTAGCTACTCTATAAGGCAATCAGATTTGGCCAATAAATCATGGTTGATCTAAATATGGTTAGCCTATACTGGGGAAAAACAAAACAGATATATGCACTTTATGCCAGGTTCATCATTATCTATCCATTTTTGCACAAAATCAGATTCCATGACTTGGGTACCCACGGTTGCCATTAATAGGTTCACAATCTTGCTTTTATTTTCTCTAACAGATATGAAATTTTCTCAATTAAACCCATAAAGGCATAAAATTGCAAAGTTGTCTACATTAATGGTGTATGGTTTTTAAACAACTTGTTCTACACCTGGCACAGCTATGTCATTTCCCTTTCCCTTATCATTCTATGTAATGGTTATTTTCATTTCAGATCTTAAGTTTTTCCTCCAAAGTACTCAAAGCTTTAGTTATTATATTAATACAAGTACCACTTTGAACTGTTTGGGTAGCTGTCTCATTTATTTTTGGTTCAGAGGTTGTACCTTTTAATGGAGAAAAGCATTCTTTGATATTTTCTTTATATTTTTCAACTTCACTGCCCACTATGTACCAATTTACGTTTTACTTAGAATTTGCACCTTATCTAATTTTTCATAGTCACTTCTGTTTGTAATGTTATTTTTGTTTTTATTCTTATTCCTGTTTTTTTTTTCCTTGTTGTCTTTTTGTGTTTAACTTTTTGGTGAATTTGCTATTACT
Organism: Neoceratodus forsteri; assembly: GCA_016271365.2. Classification (NCBI taxonomy): domain Eukaryota; kingdom Metazoa; phylum Chordata; order Ceratodontiformes; family Ceratodontidae; genus Neoceratodus; species Neoceratodus forsteri. Next base: position 1,639,422,205 of record CM057450.1, read on the forward strand.
ATAGTTGAAAAGTCAGGCCTTAATTGCTTGGTCTTGTCAATTACTATTGAAGGAGAGTGTGGAGTACTTGCGACAAGTTTGCTCAACTTCTCCAGTATATCATCTAACTTAAAGCTGTTTAGTGCTACATTCTGTTTTATGGTTTCTTTCTCATTCTGTATTCCAGCCATTTGGTAGAGAAACATCCAGTGAGCAGCATATGGATTCTCCACACACTGTTTCACCTCTTTATTGAGTGCAAATTGGTATTTTGCTAACTGCTCTGCTGTAGCACCCTTTCTCTGGTCATTCACAGCCAGTTCATACCTCCTTAGATGAGAAAGAGTGGTGTATAAATTAACACTAATCTCATTTATATTAGTATGAAGGGAGATGGGGCCCAAACATTTCCTTGCTGAAATTGGAGTAAAAACTTCTGGTGAAAAGATTAATGAGCTGCCACTATAGTATTCATAATTTGTTCACAGAGAAACTTCAGCTATGTCCAATGTTGTGATAAATTTGTTATTTCCACATGTTTCAGTTTCAATAACTGTAACTTGACTGTCCATACTAGCTTTACTACTTTTAGAATCATTCCTGTTAGTTTGATTTTCAATGAAATGCCTCAAACACCACAGTAGCTTCAAATAATTTGGGGGTGGAAGACAGTCTGGAGAGATCCACATGTGCTGTCTCTTTACTTAAATCCAAATCTACTATCATGTCAGCCTCTGTATTTAGTTCAATACCTTTATGTCCATTTGCTTTTTTTTTTTTTGAAGTGGTCACTTATTTTTGTTTGCCTATTTTGTTTATCCATGTTTTCTTCTGACTCAGTTGCTTCCACCTGCTTACTCTTGTCTGAACTATTTTTTTTCTTCACACGATCATAGATAGATTCATAGGTATCATACGTAGTAGGAGATCCGCGGACCTTTTAATAACTCGCCACTCCTTCAGTGGATGAACTCATATTTCTTATTACCCATATATAGGTCAAGAGATGATTTAAATGATTCCATATTTCTACTTGTTACTATATTTCCTGGAAGCGCATTCCATATAGACACTACCCTTTGTGTAAACCTATTTCTCTTTACTGTTTTATTTACTTCACCCTTCAGCTTATACTTATGGCCACCCATATTTCTAATAGATCCCCAGATTGTCAATCCAGTAGTCTCCCATATCTAGCTGTCCTTTGTTGTAGTATACAGCAAACATGGGTCTCCTCTTGATCCGTATTCCATCGAGAATATGTTCAGATCCCTCAGTCTCTCCCCATATCCCTTGTATTGTAACATATGGATCCTTTTGGTAGTTCTTCTCTGGACTCTCTCCACAAGTTTCTTTCCCCCTATATTTTGTAGTGAACAGACAGGTGAGCAGTTTTCCAAGTGGGGCCTAAGCAATGCCGTGTACAATGGAATAATCACTGAGGGTTCTCTGCTCTTAATATTCTTGAAGAAGTATCCTAAAATTTTATTACACTGTTTGATTTTAATTTTGGTATGTGTTTCAAAGGATAGATCATTGGTAATTACTACCATGAGGTTTCTTTCACTAATTGTTTTTTTTATTATGATATTATCCAAAGCGTAATTATATTTTATGTTTTTGTGTTCAAGGTATATTACTTGGCATTTATCTATGTTGAAATTAAGCTTATTTGCCAGTGCCCACCTTCCAAGTTGATTTATATACTCCTGAAACTTTTTAGCTGCTTCTATACTATTTATGATTGCTCCTAGTTTACTATCACCCACGTACTTAGCCACCCATGTACTACCTGATGTTTGCACTGATGACACCAGTATCTTGGTGTTAAGATTCTTAATTCTTTTAATTTTTTTTAGGTGACACGTTTGATCTTACTTTCTTATTTTTATTTCTTGCTTTATTTTTCCCTTTGATACACCCCACATTCTCCTCTATCAAGCTGAATTCATTTGGCCATGGTTAATTTGATTCACATAGAGTAATCATTGTTGACTCCTGGTTAGTTTTACCTGTGTCTGGGATTTCAATTACTTGTTCCATTTCTAGAGTCTTGGCCTGTTTTCTAGTTAGAACCATTTTGCCCTATCAAGTGCTGTTATCACTTCTACAGATAATTAGCCCAATTAAAAAACAAAGTGCTTATGTGCTAGATGCACAGTATGCATAGTAAATGAAAGCTCAGATATATATAAGTAGCTTTAAATAACTTTAAATAGCTATAAAACTATAAAAAACAACAGAAAAAAAGGAAGAAAGAAAACAATTTGTTAGTTCATTTGAATGCACCACAAGTAAAGAAAAGTAGTCTGACAGTTTCCTTTCCACTTCTTCAGAGAGTCTTGGAGTGGGAGAAATTCAGAGCTGGATCTTCTTAACCAATACTGTATGTAAAAGACAGTACTTATCCTTGCCAACTCCTTATGCAGAATTGTTTGAACTCTTCATTCAGTTAAGTTCAGTTAAAATGAACCATTAGTTGCTGCTATGACAAGATTAAAAATGGAAATGTCTGCATATACTCTTTTGAACAATCTTCTGTTTTTCAGTTTTAACATCCAGCCCTTCCAGCCGTACCAATGATGTACATCAGGATCCTGTTCCTTCTGCTCTGTTGGTTGCTCTATTAGTCATCTTCTTGTTTCTTTTGCCAGTTTATAAGTATCCTTAAGTAAAAACAAAAATGCCAGCAGTTTTACAATGAAATACCTTCTTTAACTGTTAAAACAGTAGGGAATTGGTTTTGCTTTTGCTGCGGATCTAATGTGTCAAACACTACTAATACTGCTAACCCAGTCAAGGCTGTACGTGGATGTTAACACCGTCTGTTGATTAAACAAAAGCAAAACAAAAAAGAGTACAAAATTCAACTGTATCAAGGAGAAAAAGTGGTCCAGGTGTAAGCAATATCTTTTTTTTATATATACATTATTTTTATTCATTTTTCATAGACATTACATCTGTGGTTACCAGCTATTAAAAGTAGAAAATCTTTGGGGGAATAATCCCCTTAATCAAAGGATACCAATTTGCATTGCTGCATATTGATACATCATAAGGAGTATACCAATTTTAAAACCACACTAAAAGTTAAACACCATTTTGTGCTTTGTAAAAGAAGCCCATGAGCTTCATGGCAGTTCCTACACGTAATAGGATGGTCCAGCAACTCCAGTCCAAAGCATTGCAGTGCCCCCAAGGGGACCATTGTAGCCATGCTTTATTGCTAAATGTAAAATTTTTCAATATGATTGTACAGCAGATTACATATGTTTTATTACTTCTTTCTTTACTTTACTAAAGATTTATACAGTGATGAGCTATATCCCACCTTCTCCACTCTATCCCATATGTTTATTTCACTTATACTCCCCAAGAATCAGAGTGGAAAATAAACGAAAGAGAACAAACACTTTCAAAGTCAGCTGAACAATATACAGTTATTGTATTTAATTAAACAAAACCCCATAATATATTCTCAACACAACAACAATATTGTCCAGATTCAAATGGAAAAAAGCTTATATTTCCCTAGCCTCTCAGGGTACATCCTTGTCTCCCGAATCATCTTCATGTGAGCAGGATTCAGCTGCACGAAGGTCAGCCCATTTTCTAGCTTCCACTGGGTCTGAGAAAACATAGGATTTATTACCATGAATAATCCGAAGCCTTTCTGGAAAAATAATCAAATATGGTAGTCCTAAATCCCATAGAACCCTACGGACACCATCAAATTTCTTTCTTCGTTGTCTGGTGGCATTACTTATATTGGGGAAAATATGAACCAGATTACAGTATAATCCTGGGTCAAAGGAGCTGCACTGCATGCATGGCATAGAATCATGTCCCTCGCCCTTACCCCAGATGTTATCAGCATCAATGTCCTAGGATCCTCAGAGTTTTGTAGATGGCTCCGGGGAGTAATCTGGTACACCTTCTGGAATTCCCATTACTGTTCAGAACCTTCTGGCAGCAACTTACTATTAAACCAGTCATTAATAAACATGATGGGATGGTCCCCTTCCATACCATCAGGCAGTCCCAGAACTCGAACATTCGCCGAGCGGCTTTGATTTTTGAGAGCTTCCAGCCTCACTCTTAAGTGCACGTTTTCTTTAACCATGAGGCCCGAAGCACCCAAAGCAGTCTCTATTTTTTATGTGTTTCCTTCATTTCTCCCTTTAGGCCATCCACAGCAGTTTCAAACACCAGAACTCTCCCATTGAAATTGTCTATTTTTTTTATTTAAAGTAGCCACTGAGGCAATAAATAGTTGGAGTTTGTGCCCCAGAGATCCAATAGTTTCACTCGAGCTGAGTGTTTCAACAACCTGCAAAGTATCCTTGTGTTGCCAGGCCGTGGGGATTCCTTTACTCTTCCCAGTTCCCCTGGTTATCTTATCCTTCTTCGGATTACCCATTTTAGATGATTCAAGGTTGCTCTTTCCCCTGATTCTATCATTAAGCCTTTCTTTGGAGCAGAAATAGCAAAAATTAAGCAGTTTTATTATTTCTAGTATGGAGCTGATGTGATCTGCTGCTCGCTGCTCAGGCTTCACAGCACCCCCCTCCAAGCAATGTCTTTTGATAGTAAGAGCTCACTCCTATTTATTTATTTATTTAAATTTTGGTGACCGGGTAGCACCACTGAGAAAGAAACAGTCCCTTTTTCAGGGACAACCTGGAAATAATTACATCCATCTATAAACATAACAAAACACATACTGGTCATTTCACAATTAACATTCAATATAGACATACTGAGGAAATGGACAAGGAAATGATAGAAAGTATCCTTAAAATAGCAGAAAAAGGAGAGATATTGCTAATGGGGGATCTGAATATGCCAGATGTTAACTGGAGTGCATTTGCAGTGGATACTTCTAAGAGTGGGGTCATTTTAGATGCCCTGCAGGGGGCATGTCTTAGACAACTAGTATCAGAACCCACTTGAGAGGGAGCAATCTTAGACCTGGTACTTTCAAATGGAGATGGCGAGAGGATCACAGATTTAGAAGTGGGTAGCCATCTGGGAACTAGTGACCATCGAACAGTATGGTTCACAATAAACACAGCAGTAGAGTCAAGCCATACAAAGGCAAAGGTACTGGATTTCAGGAGGGCGGACTTTGCCAAAATGGGTGAGTGCCTAAGGAATGCACTAGCAATGGGCAGGAAGGAGGAGTGGAAGAACAATGGGGAATAATCAAAACTGCCACCACAGAGGCAACAAGCCTTTGTGTGAAGCAAACAAACAAAATGTGTTTTTCTAACAGCCTACTTTACCATTTGCAGGATATTGTGTCCCACCACCAGAGGTCTTACTCACTACTTAGATCTCACGTCCAAAGTGTTCAAACTTAATCTCCCACTCCTTACTTGGTTAGTCTATTATCTCCTCCCCCTCTGCTACCATGCTCCTGTCCACTCTCCTCACTATCACCCTGCTGATCTCCCTTCCTACACAGATGAAGAGGAACTTCTTGTCTGTTTTGCATCTGCTAGCAAATTGGGCCCCCCTTCTTGCTCTCCTCTCCCCATCTACTACCTAACGGTGAATTAGCACTATGGCTTGGAGGTACCCATCTGCCCACACCCCCCACCACCTCAAAAAATGCAACCTTAAATTGCCCCACAGTCTACCTGCCTAATAAAAGGCATCCATATGGGCCATGGGACCTATGTTGCCCAGCTCTCTCCTATTTCCCCCTGTAGTGATCCCTCAAGTGTACCCCCCCACCCCACCTGCTCCTTCTCCTAGCTGCCCCTCAAACCCTGAAACTCCCCATACCCACCTTCTAAACAGCTACAGGGTATATGCTGCGAAAGTGTCACCAACTATGCACACAAGCAAAAAACAACCACCTCAGGTCCTTTGCCCTGCTACTACTTCTCATGGGCAATGTCCACCCAAACCCTGGCCTGCAGACTGCCCCCCAGCCCATCCACTCCCCTACCAGTGGGCTACACATTGCCTCACTTAACATCTGTAGCCTACAAAAAAATGGGACACCTTCCAAGGATGGGTTTTCCAGCACTGCCCTGACATCATTGGTCTTAGTGAAACTTGGCTGTCTACTACTGTGCCAGACTCTGCTGTTAACCTCCCCGGTTAGCTCCTCTGTCACTCTGACAGAGTGGGGAAGCAAGGTGGTGGCTGCACCCTCTATCTTAAGGACTCTCTATCAGGCCAATTACTCCCTACGCCACAACTAGCACCAAAGGCACAAGCTCTAATGCTAAAAATAACCCTAGGCAGGTCTACCTCCCCTCTCCTACTCACCATTGCTTACATCCCTCCAAAGTACACAAACTTGCCTTCCAGGCCATCCTAAATTACCTCTCCACTCTTCCGCCTCACTCTGAAAAAATAATCTTGGGTGACTTCAATATAAACTGGCTGGCAAAGACAGCCGCCCCGGATATTGATGATGCCACCACGCTTAACCTCACTCAGATTGTCACCTCCCCCACTAGGGTAAATGACCATACAGGAACATCCTCCCTCCTCAATCTGGTCTTCACAAACCATCCCCTCAGAATTACTAACACCCAGATACTTCCCAATGCACTAAGTGATCATTCTCCTGTCCTTTTCACTTGAGCCAGTAAATCCCCCAAACTCCCCCCCAAAATAACACTACAGCGCAATCTCGGCCCTGGCAAACTCTCTCAACTCAAGGACCACCTTAGAAAATGGGATTGGACACCCATAATAAACACCCTAGACCCAGACCTTGCTCTTGATCTGTTTAGCTCCACATTCAAAAGAATATGTGATAATTTCGCCCCTCTCACCAAGAGAATGACCAAAGATAACCAGGCCCTCTGGTTCTGTGACCACCTCCTGGGCCTACTGCGACAACATGACTCCCTTTGGCATATTGCTAATGATACCAAGTGGCCAGCCAACAGACAACGCTACAGGGAATCTTGAAACTTACGTACTGGGGCCCTCGGCACTGCCAAAGCGAACTACTACAAAGCGTCCTTAACATCAACCTGGGGTGATGGGCATAAATTCTGGAATAATTTCAAGGAACTCTGTGGTAAAGCCCCAAACCAGTCGCTGGACCAATTAGTCATAAACGGCAACATCTTCATGGATCCCCTCAGCATAGCCTCAGCCCTGAACACCGCTTTCTCTAATCTTGACCATGTCCTCCCCCCTAATTTCTTTGACCCCATGTCCAGGCCCACCCCCCTTCCCCTGCTCCTCCTCTACACCTACGCATTCTCTCCCCCACAGCTGCCAAACCCTACCTAGCCAAATCTCTGAGCCACCCTCAAAACTGCAATTATGCCCTAGACCTGAGACTTCACCTTACTCTCCCAGAAGTCATTTTCCCTCTCACCCACATAATAAATTGCTCCCTTTGTCAAGGACATTTCCACTCCTGATGGAAACTGGCCTTGATTACCCCTATCTATAAGAGTGGGGACTGCACCTCCTCTAACAACTACCGCCCCATATCCATTCTCCACCTCCATCTAAAGCCTTCGAGCGTATTGTCGCTGACCAAAGTACTGACCACCTTTCAAAATACAATCTTCTCAGCAACCAACAACATGGCTTCTGTAAGGGGCATAGCACCACCACCGCCCTCCTCAATTTCACCTCACATACACACTCTGCCCTGGACAAAGCCCACCTCACTGGAGCCATCTTCATTGACCTCTCCAAAGTGTTTGATACTGTCAACCACACCCTCCTCCTAAACACACTCTCCTCCATCGGCTTCTCTGTAGACACCCTCAACTGGTTTACCAGCTATCTGTCAGATAGAACACAACAGGTTAAGTAGGCACTGTCCTGTCCCCGTGCCTCCCTGTCTGCTCTGGTGTTCCACAGGGATCAATTCTGGGGCCCCTGCTCTTCAGCCTATATCTGAACTCCCTCCCATCAGATGTCTCCGGCAACCTGCTTCTCTATGCAGATGACGCTGTCCTGTATGCCTCGGACCTTGACCCATTTAAACTCCACCAATCGCTCCAACATAGCTTCCAAGAAGCAGAACAGTGGTTCTCCACCCAGTGACTAACAATCAACTACAAGAAAACTAAAGTCATGGTCTTATCACACTCTCAGAATCCCTGCAGGTACCTCTGCCCCCCCATTTCTCACTGTCAACCACACCCCTCTTGAACAAGGTAGCAGCTTTAAATACCTAGGGATCACTCTAGACCCCACCCTTAGTTTCAAGGAACATATTCTACACCTAACCTCTGCCCTAAACTGGGGACTAGGTGTGCTCTATCGGTACAAGCACTGCCTCACCTCTGAGGCCTTACGGCTCACCGTAAATTCCTCTATCCTCTCCCTACTAGACTATGGCATCATCATATACAGTGCAGCCCCAACCTCCACTCTAAACAGTCTCCGCCTGGTACTCAACAAATCCTGCCGCCTCATCCTCGGGTGTGATTGTCTCACCCACACCTGTTCACTATATAGCTCCACTAACTGGCTAAACCTAGATAGCAGAATCAAGTATCATACCTGCCTTTTAGAAAAGAAGATACTCCTTGGTCTAGCTGCCCCACTCTCACTACTATTATCGACCCAGCAGCACCTGTTAGATCCACATGAAACTCGGACATGCCGTTACTATGGTACCCCGACCTCACACCTCTCACATTTAAAGATCTTTCAGCTACCTAGCCCCGTACTGGGCAAACTCTCTCCCTATCCCAGTAGCCAACAAAACTAAGCTAGGCTCCTTTAAATATAGACTAAGCAAGAACCTTCAGGATGCAATTGTATGTGATTGCCCCTGACTCTGTCTTACAGCATGATGTCCTTCACCGCTCAATCTATTTCCATCTCTATGTCTCTAATTTTCCCCCCATATCACCATAAGACTATCAGCCTGTTCCAGTTTCTCCTGCAACTATATGGCTGTACTAATTTCCTCTTCTTTACTATTTCCTGTCTATTTTGCCTCCTACTGCCTCTTTCTTGAACTGCCATGTACACAAACATAATGAAAAGTTTCCTACTGTGAACTGTTCTGTTTCCCCCAGCTCTGCCTCAGGTGATTGCCATCCACTGTAATGTAATCTTATTGTAATGTAATGTAATGCATCCTAACTTATACTGTACTGTACCTACATCTTTAACAAATGTTACTCTGTACCTAAATGTATGATGTGGAACCTTTGTAAATAAGTCTATGACTCAAAGGTCTTTCTGATTATCTCAAAAAAATAAATAAATAAAATAAAACAAAACAATGTAAGAAACCACTATGGTTCTCAAAGGAGGTAGCATGGAAGGTTAGGGAGAAAAAGAGAGCATTCAGGAAGTACAAGGAATTGCAAAAGGAGCAGGACAGAGAATTGTATCAGTTAAAGCAAAAGGAAGCAGGAAAGGCAGTCAGAACAGCAAAGGCCCAAACCGAGGAAAAGATTGCCAACTCAGTTAAGAAGGGGGATAAACCTTTTATAGGTACATCAGGGAGTGAAAGAAGATCAAGGGAGGGATAGTGAGGCTTAATAAAGGGGAGGGGGTGGCCAGAGGGTGACTGTGAAAAGGCAGAGATACTAAACAAATACTTTTGCTCAGTATTCACAAATGAAGAGGGGGAGGTACCTAAACCAAACAATAGAAACACACTGGATACGAGGGTTGTTACTAGCCCTTTCACAGAAGAAAGGGTTCTGAAGGAACTCTTAAAACCGAAGGTGGACAAAGCAATGGGGTCTGATGGGATTCATCCCAGAATTCTAAAAGATCTAAGGGTAGAACTAGTGACACCACTGACTACCCTCTTTAATAAATCATGGGAGGATGGGGTGGTACCTGAAGACTGGAGGAGGGCAGATGTGATTCCACTTCACAAAAGTCAGAGCAGGGCAGAAGCAGGAAACTACAGACCTGTTAGTTTAACCTCAGTGATTGGGAAAATGATGGAATCACATCTGAAGGAAAGAATTGTTGAGTACCTAGAGGCCAGAGGACCACAGGACCCAAGGCAGCATAGATTCACAGCAGAAAGGTCATGTCAAACAAATCTAATAGATTTCTTTGACTGGGTGGCCAAAGTAGTAGATCAGGGAAGGGCTATAGACATGGCCTACCTAGACTTTAGCAAGGCATTTGACACAGTCCCATGCAAAATATTAATATACAAGTTAGTCAGCATCGGAGTGGGTCCCAAGATGGTAGCCTGGGTAAAAAATTGGCTGGAGAACAGGATACAGAGGGTAATAGTAAACGGAGTCCACTCTGAAGAAAGAGGGGTTACTAGTGGGGTACCACAGGGTTCAGTACTAGGACCAGTCCTCATTAATGTCTTTATAAGCGACATTGCAGAGGGACCGGAAAGAAAACTATGTCTCTTTGCAGATGACACAAAGATCTGCAACAGAGTTGATACACAAGGTGGGGTGGAAAGGATGAGAAGGGACTTAGCAAGGTTGGAGGAATGGTCAAATGTATGGCATCTTAGAGTCAATGCTAAGAAGTGCAAAGTAATGCACCTGGGAAACAGAATCCCAGGGGAAGAGTACACAAAGGGGGGTGAGATACTAACAACAACAAAAATGGAAAGGGATCTGGGGGTAGTCATATCAGGTGACCTAAAGGTGAACAAGCAATGTGAGAGGGCAGTAAGTAGGGCTGGTGGGATACTGGGATGCATAGGGAGAGGCATCACCAGTAGAAAACAGGACGTTTTTATCCCTCTGTACAGACAGCTGGTGAGACCCCATCTGGAGTACTGCATGCAGTTCTGGAGACCCAGTCTCCGCAAAGACATAGACAGGATGGAGGCAGTCCAGAGGAGGGCAACCAAAATGGTGCAGGGTCTCCATCGGAAGACATATCAAGATAGACTTAAGGATCTTAATATGTAAAGCCTCAAGGAGAGGAGGGAGAGGGGGGACATGATAGAAACTTTCAAATACCTCAAGGGAATCAACAAAGTCCAAGAGGGTAGCATCTTTCAGAAAAAGAGGTGTGCAAGAACAAGGGGGCACAATTTGAAGTTAGAGGGGGGATGGCTCAGAGGTAATATGAGGAAGTATTTTTTCACAGAGATGGTTGTAGATGCATGGAACAGCCTTCCTGAGGAGGTTGTGGAGTCAAAAACAGTGGTGGAATTCAAGAATGCATGGGACAGACATAAGGCAATTCTAGGGGGTGGAGGTTGGAAGAAGCAGGCTGCTGGTTAGCTAGGATCTGCAGCTGATCCATTTGGTAGGGGAATGGGCAGACTGGGTGGGTCAAGCTGTCCTTATCTTCCATCAAATTCTATGTTTCTATGACTCAGTGAACGATACAGTGGCAGGTTCATTACAATCAATATCAACAGGAGTAGTAGTATTATTATATACAAGACAGTCACAATCAAACTGATGCACTCCTTGGATAGAAACATAGAAATATAGAAACATAGACTTTGACAGCAGATAAGGACCACTTGGCCCACCCAGTCTGCCCATTTCCCTACCTATTGGATAAGCTGCAGATTCTAGTTAACCAACAGCCTACTTCTTGCAGCCCCGCACTATAATTGCCTTATGTCTGTCCCATGCATGTTTGAATTCCCCCACTGTTTTAGACCCCACAACCTCTCCAGAAAGGCGGTTCCATGCGTCCACCACGCTCTCCGTGAAAAATAATTTCCGCACATTACCCCTGAGCTGCCCCCCCAACTTTAAATTGTGCCCCTTGTTCTTACACATCTCTTTTTCTGAAAGATGCTACCTCCTGGACTTGGTTGATTCTTTGAGGTACTTAAAAGTTTCTATCATGTCCCCCTCTCCTCCTTAATTAAGGGTCTACATATTAAGCTCTCTCAGTCTCTTCATATGGTCTCTGATGTAGACCCTGCACCATTTTAGTTGCCTCCTCTGGACTGTTTCATCCTGTCTATGTCCTTGCATAGATGAGGTCTCCAAAACTGCACAGAGTACTCCAGTTGGGGTCTCACCAACTGTCTGTACAGAGGGATAACCACTTCCTTTTTTCTACTTGTGATGTCCCTCCCTATGCATCCCAGTATTCCCCTGGCTCTCCTTACTGACTTCTCACATTGCTTACCCACCTTTAGATCATCTGACATGACTACACCCAGATCCCTTTCCATTATTGCTGTTGTTAGTACATCCCCTGCTATTGTGTACTCTTCTTCTGGATTTTTATTTCCCAGGTGCATTACTTTGCACTTCTTAACACTGAATCTAAGTTGCCATATGTCTGACCATTCCTACAACCTTGCCAAGTCCCTTCTCATCCTTTCTACCCCCTTTGTGTATCAACTCTGTTTCAGATCTTTGTGTCATCTGCAAAGAGGCATACATTGCCTTTCAGACCCTCTGCAATGTCACCTATAAAGACGTTAAAGAGGACTGGACCCAGTACTGAGCCCTGAGGTACTCCACTAGTAACCCGCCTTTCTTCAGAATGTGTTCCATTCACTATTACCTTCCGTGTCCTGTTGTGCAGCCAGTTTGCTGCCCAGGCTACCACCCTGGGACCCACTCCCAGGCTGGCTAACTTGATTATTAATCTTTTGTGCGGGACTGTGTCAAATGCCTTGCTAAAGTCTAGGTAGACCATATCCACAGCCCCTCCCTGGTTTATTACTTTGGTCACCCAGTCAAAGAAATCGATTAGATTCATCTGACATGACCTTCCTGCTGTGAATCCATGCTGCTTTGGGTCCTGTGCCCCACTGGCCTCTAGGTACTGAACAGTTCTTTCTTTCAGAAGTGATTCCATCATTTTCTCCGCCACTGAGGTCAAACTAACAGGTCTATAGTTTCCTGCTTCTGCCTTGCTCCCACTTTTGTGAAGGGGAATCACATCTGCCCTCCTCCAGTCCTCAGGTACCACCCCATCCTCCCATGATTTGTTAAAAAGTGTGGTCAGTGGTGTTACTAGGTCCTCCCTTAGTTGTTTTAGGATTCTAGGGTGAATCCTGTCAGGCCCCATTGCTTTGTCCACCTTGAGTTTTAGGAGTTCTTTCAGGACTCTTTCTTTTGTAAATGGACTGGCATCAACCCCACTACCCAGAGTGCTTTTATTGTTTGGTTTAGGTAACTCCTCCTCTTCTTCTTTTGTAATACTGAGCAAAAGTATTCATTCATTATCTCTGCCTTTTCACTGTCTCCCTCTGCCCACCTCCTCTCTCCTTTATTAATCTTCACTATCCCTCCCTTAACCTTTCTATGCTCCCTAATGTACCTATAAAAGGTTTTATCCCCCTTCTTAGCTGAGTTAGCTATCTTTTCCTCTGTTTGGGCCTTTGATTTTTTGACTGCCTTCCTCACTTCTTTCTGCTTTAATTGATACAGTTCCCTGTCGTGCTCCTTCTGTGATTCCTTATACTTTTTGAATGCAGCCTTTTTCTCCTTAACCTTCCCTGACACCTCTTTTGAGAACCATAGTGGTTTTTTATTCCACTTTGTTTTCTTTATTTGTTTCACACAAAGGCTTGTTGCCTCCATGATGGCAGTTTTGATTTTTCTCTATTGTTCTTCCACCCCTCCTTTCTGGCCATTTGCTAATTCATTCCTCAGGTATTCACCTATTATGCCAAAGTCAGCCCTTCTAAAGTCCAATATCCTTGTCTTTGTATGGCTTGTCTCCATGGTTGTATTTATCGTGAAGCACACTGTGCAGTGGTCGCTTGTTCCCAGATGTCTACTGACTTCTAAATTTGTGATCCTCTCTCTATTTGAGAGTACCAGGTCTAATATTGCTCCCACCAGAGTGGGTTCCACCACTAGCTGTCTAAGGCATGCCCCCTGTAGGGCATCAAGAATGACCCTGCTCTTGAATGTAGCTACAGTCCATGTCATCCAGTTAACATCTGGCATATTCAGGTCCCCCATCAACAGTATCTCCCCTTTTTCAGCTATTTTGAGAATGCCCTCTATCATTTTCTTGTCCATTTCCTCCCCTTGAGATGGGGGTCTATATACAACCCCTGTGCAGATTGGGATGCCATTCCCTGTCTCCAAGGTGACCCAGAGTTCCTCTTGTCCTCCCCCTTTACTTTTTAGTTCTGTAGCTTTTATCCCTTCCCTTATGTAGAGAGCTACTCAACCTTCGCTTTTACCCTCCCTGTCCCTTTTGTAGATTGTGTACCCTGGTATGTTGACATCCCAGTCATGGTTCTCCATGTATCATGTTTCTGTGACAGCCACAATATCCAAGTGTTCCTCTTCCATCAGGGCTACTAGCTCTGGAAGCTTGTTTCCCAGACTACGGGGCATTGGTACTCATTGCCCTCCATTTAATGTTGGCTTTATCCTTTTTTACCCCATCCCTGCTCTTATTGCCCTTGTCTATTTTTCCATTTACCCCTGTCCTGCCCTCTGTCAAGCTCTGTACCTCAGTGTTTACCCTACTACCGGCCATGTTCTGAGGGGGGGAGGCTTGAACTTTCCTGTTTCCTATCAGCACCTCCCCACTTGGTTAGTTTAAAAGTTTGCCAAGGAAGCCTTTACACCTGTCACCTAGGAGCTTGTTTCCCTTCCTGGACAGATGCAGACCATCATGCCAGTACAGACCTTCATCTCTCCAGGTGGACCCCCAGCCTCCAATGAAGCCAAAGCCCTGTGCTCTGCACCAGTTTTGCAACCATTCATTAAACTGCATGGTGTGCAGTACCCTAGCCTCACCCCTGCCATAGACTGGCAGCATGTCTGAGAAGGTTACCGTACTTGCTACCTGTCTGAGGCCCCACCCCAACTCCACAAATTCATCCTGCACTGCACTGATCTCATGCCTAGCTAGGTCATTTGTCCCAAGGTGGACAATGATATCTAGTTCCCTCTCCTGTGATGCTGCTTCTGCAATCCTGAGGATTTGCTTCCTGTCCCTCCAAGCCATGGCACCAGGCAGGCACCTTACTTCCCTCTCCTCTCCCTTCGCTGGATAGCGATCAAGTATTGATCTCTCTTACACAGCTCCACACTCTGAGCTCTCACGAGTGGCATCTGATGCAGCTTAGAATTCTGTTATAACTGGAACTGTATATTTTTTTCAGAAAACTTTCCAAAGGCACACCTTTGGCATGGGATCTTTCAACCCTGAAAATCTCATGAAAAAAAAATCCACACTATCTAGGCTGTAGGTTAGAGCAAAAAATACACAATATTAAGTATAGGAAAACCAAACATAGTTTTTATTCTGTTTTTTTTGTGCTTCCTATCATGAAAAGCAAATGACATGCCATCACAAAACTTTTCACACCTTGAGCCTCTGGCACCCTGACCCTGCATTCCAAATTTTGGGATTTTTTTTCGAATGAAGCCAAAGTTAATAAAGTGCAAAAACTGTGGTTTGGCATTAAACATCCTACTCATCCCTAACTATAGGGGTGCTACCGCATCCCTATAATATATTCTGTGTAAAAAAAAAACTACATTACTGCACCAGTTAGGGTTCACCTCAATGCCCCAAAAGTAGGGAAATGTGACATTAGAGTTCCAACCCTTACTCCCCACCCTCTCAAAGCAGCAAAAGTACAACACACAAGTAACTATAGACCACCATCATCAGGTAAGACAAACAACATACAACTACTTCCAAATCACACAAATGCAGTAGCATTTTTGTGATATACTGCAGCATTACTGCATTGCATCATGATTGACACCACTGTACCTCTGGCTGCAGAGGTCCAAGCCCCATGGGGCCTTCTGTGCATAGAAGAGCATGCCCTCCACGGGGTCTGTGTTTCTGCAGCCACACATACTCATGCTCACATAGAACATACACACACAGATGTGGCTTCATAAGCATAGGCCCTTGTGGGCCCTGTGCTTATGTAGCCACAGATACAAGTCCATGAAGGTAGCACATCATTGCTACTGCATTTTTGTCATCTGGAAACAATTGTATGTTGTTTGTCTTACCTGATGATGGCTGTCTGTGGTTACTTGTGTGGTGTTGTCCTTTTGCTGCTTTGGTAGGTGGAGAGTTAGTGTTGGAAACACTAATGCCACATTTCCCCTACTTTTATGGCAATAAGTTGAACCCTCTCACTGGAAAGGATCATACTGCTGAAGTCTGGAAAGGACCCAGAACTGGTCAGCAGTTGTGGGCCTATAGCTGTAATCAATCAAGACCTTAAAATTTTTTCTAAATTACTGGCTTCCCATATTAATAAAGTTTTGCAGTTTCACATTGGTCCAGACCAGGTGGACTTTATGTCCCTGTAGGTTATCTGCTGACCGTATGCAAGAACTAGAGCATTTGTTCTCTGCATCGCAGGAGCCAGGTACCCCTGTGGCTCTGGTCTCCCTCGATGCAGAGAACACTTTTGATTGTGTCTCTTGGCCTTATTTGTTTGATGTTTTAGCAAAATTTGGCTTCCCTGATTCCATTGTTCTTTGGATTAAGCTATTATGTACTGTTCCGGAATCTCAAGTGTATTATAATGGGGCTCTTTCTGCACCTATTATTTTATCTTAGAGGACTAGGCAAGGTTGTTGCTTTCTCTCTTGCTTTTTAATTTGTATGTGGAGACCCTAATTTGTAAGTGCAATACTCATCCCGACATTCATTGCATTACTTTAAATAATGTTACCTATCTTATCTCTGTTTATGTGGATGATATTCTTCTGCATGTTTCTCATTCCACAAGCTCTATTAAGGCTGCACTGTAGGTTATTTCTGAATTTGGTCTTTTATCTGGTTATCATTTAAACCTTACTAATACCCAAGTTATGCCCCTTAAATGTGGCCATTCGACGCCATGACATTTCTTCTCTTGGGCTGTCTTGGGCTCATAAGGGACTAAAATAGCTTGGCATTGAACTCTATACTACTAAGCATTTGATGAGAAAAAGGAACTTGGATGACTTAGTCCCTAAAGTCAAACAAAATTTGGATAGGTGGCAAGCACTGGCCCTTCCCCTTTGGAGTAGAATTACAGTAATATTATTAAAATGAATGTCTTACCCAGGCTTCTTTATCCCCTTACCATGTTAAATGTTTATCTTCCTATTGCCTGGCTTACTCATCTGCATGCTGTGATTGATAAGTTTCTTTGGGCTAATATGGACCATTGGCTCGCTTATGGTAAATTAGCTCATCCTAAACTTCAAGGAGGTCTGAGGTTACCACACTTTACTATCTATTATTTTGCCATTCATGCAAGCAAATTTCTTTGCTGGCATTCTTTTGCTCTGAGTGAGAGTTCCTTGGTGTACTGGCCTCAGTGGCTTATTATTGAGCACTAAATGGCTATACAAGCTAGGGTCACTTTGCAGACCTTGCTTTACACATCTCCTAAAAATATTTCTAAACCCCTCAAATATTCAGTGAGTCACGCCGCTCTCCTTGTGAAGCACTCGTATTTAAATTTTATTAATATTCCATATACTAAAGCTCTTACCCAGGCATTAATTTGTAATCTCAACTTTACCATTAATGAGTCTCCTATTAAACATGCCTTTTGGACAGGCCTGCCAGTTGTTAATATTAAATATTTCACCGGGGAGGGAATCCTATTTCTTTTGAAACTTTTAAAGTCCAGACCGTTGACTCTGATAAGTCTTATTTTAAAGGGCAACCCTAGGAGGCACATGTCAAGAGTGGTCCAGCCCCTAGCCTGACTGTCTGCTGAACTTCACTGATCTTCACTGACTAGCAAAGAGACTAATCATGGAGGGAAGGCAGACTCCAACAGGTGCAGAAGCAGAGATTCCTTTATAGCAGTTTTACCTGGGTGAATCCCCCTTAGAATGCATAGTCCAGGCTCCCTTCTCCACTGAGGCAGCTTCTCTCCTCACTTGCTCTGCTCAGACACAGCCAGAAGCTGCTCCCTCAGCATAAGGAGCAGTTGGAACTCTTACCCAGAACTCCTGGCTACTGTATGTAAATCAGTATTTGTACTGCTGTACCTATGACTGAAATAGTGGTCAGCTAATAGAAAGCTCTCAGCTGCAAGCAACAGTTCAGACACAAAGGGCAGCCCCAGAAGGCATACACCAAGAGAGGTTCAGTCCCTAGCCTTACTGTCTGCTGAGCTTCACCGCTCTTCACCAATTAGGAGGGAGACCAGTCATGGAGAGAAGGCAGACTCTGACAGGTGCAGAAACAAGGATTCCTTGACAGCAGTTCTATCTGAGCAAAATACCCTTGCAGCACACAGTCCAGGCTCCTTTCTCCACTCAGGCAGCTTCTCATCTCTCACTCTGCCCAGACTCAGCCAGTGGCTGCTCTCTCAGCATAAGGAGCAGTTTAAACTCTCACACTGAATTCCTGGCTGCTGTATGTAAATCAGCATTTGTACAGCTGTACCCACTACTGAAATAATGGTCAGCTAATAGAAAGCTTTCAGCCAGAAGCAACAGCTCAGACACAAAGGGCAACCTTAGGAGGCATATGCCAAGACTAGTTCAAGCCCTAACCATCCTGTCTGCTGAGTTTTACTGATCTTCACTGACTAGGAGAGAGAGACCAATCACAGATGGAAGGCAGACTCCAACAGGATCAGAAGGAGGTATTCCTTGACAGCAGTTCTAACTGGGTGAATCTCCCTTGGAGTGCACAGTTCTGGCTCCTTTTTCTACTGAGGCAGCTTCTCTCCTCACTCACTCGCTCTGCTCAGACCCAGTCAGCGGCTGCTCTCTCAGCATAAGGAGCATTTGGAACACTTACCCAGAATTCCTGGCTGCTGTACATAAATCAGCATTTGTTCTGCTGTACCCACTACTGAAATGGTGGTCATCTAATAGAAAGCTCTCAGTCAGAAGCAACAGCTCAGACACAAAAGGCAACCCTAGGAGGCATACACCAAGAGTGGTCCAGCCCCTAGCCTTACTGTGTGCTGAGCTTCACTGATCTTCACTGACTTGGAGAGAGAGACCAGTCAAGGAGGGAAGGTAGACTCTGACAGGTGTAGAAGAAGGGATTCCTTGACAGCAGTTCTATCTGAGCGAAATCCCCTTGCAGCACATAGTCCAGGCTCCTTTCTCCACTCAGGCAGCTTCCCTCCTCGCTCACTCTAGTGAGGGGTCAGGATGGAGTGGGTGGGGCCCTGCCCTGAGCATTGACTGAGTTAATTTGTTGCTCTGTATCTGCTGTAATAAACAGTGGAGTACTGTATTTATTTTTTTTGTTTTGTTAAGTCACTACATGTTTCAGGCCTCCTGCAGCCATGATGGAAACCTGCATAGTACATGTAAGTTACAAAAAAGCCACTGAAACTGCTGTATTACCAGGAGGGAAGTGAAAGGAGAACAGACAAATGCAGTGGGGATGTTTTAGAGTAGCCACAAGCAGCATCAGCTCTCACTCTCTCTCCCACCACAGGAGAACACCCGTAAGCAGTGGGGATTTGTAAGAAAAGTAGTTTTTAGAATTAGTTGCAGGCAGTGAAGAACAAACAAAAGAGGGACCAGGGTTACGGCAAAGGTATCAGTGGAGATTTTGAATTTTCAGCAGGGGTTCTGAATTTCTGTGAGAGATCTGTTGATCACTGGCACAGTGCAATCACTCACGCTGTTAGCAGCACTTTGCTATGGCTACAAAAAGCAAAAAGGTCCCACTGTTGATCTCATGAAGGAACCATAGTTCTTTCCTTTGATCTCACAAAAGAAGTGTAGTTCTTTCCTAAGATCCAGAGATTGCTGACTCACTGCTCTCATTCCAGCCAGCAGCAGCACTCCAACTGTAGCTAGAAATACATGAATGTCCCACGTTGAGCTCATAGAAAAACATAGTTCTTTCATCTGATCTCATGAAAGAAGTATAATTCTTTCTTACGATCCAGTGATCCCCAGCTCATTACTCTCACTCAAGGCAGCAGCAGCACTGCAGCTACAGCCACAAAACCTAAGAAAGCCCCACTGTTGATCTCATGCTGCTGAGCTCACAAAAGAATCATATTTTGTGTGAGCCCTCACTAAGCCCTAAGACTTCCACTAAGGTTTTGAGGGATGTTCACAAATCATAGTTTTGGGTCATTTAAATAAAACTCCAGAATCTAGCTAAACAGGTCCCATTTAGCCAGATTTATGTGTTTTTTCTCTAGTACATAATTTTTATGCATCTTCAGTTTAAAAAAAATCAAAAACAAGATACGAAAGAAGATTTTTTCTCACAAAAGAAGAATATCAGCTCATGAAAGACTCTAATTTTGTGAGTCAGGAATTCTTCTTTTGCATCAGACATATAAATGACAGACCCTGAGCATGCTCGGAAACAAAATTTCAAATCCTTATAACTCAGGAACAGATTAATAATTTTTCACCATACAAAAAATACATCTTTCTAGGGCAAGCCCCTTCTGCACCGAAAGTTTCACAACACAATTCCAAACTGTTTGGACTATAGATAAGAACACCAAAAGAATTCCACTTTTTACACTCTCTGGATCCTGGAATTTAGGCATTTGACCATTACAAAACTTGCCAAATCAAGAGACCTTGCCCCCCCCACACACACACAACATGCAAAATGTCATGCAATTCCTTTAAAAGGGACAAAGCCATATGCTGTATAAATCATGGATGGGAACCTTTCCCTATAGGAAAGGTCATCATTTATTTCTATGCATACCTCTGACTAATCTATCAGTTAGAAGTATATACCTGCACTAATCAAACAATTACAGGGAGATACCGGCACTAATTAATGATATATACCTACACCAATCAAACAATTAATGAGACAATACTAATACTGCACTTAACAAATCATTAGGAAGCTAGCCAAACCAATTAACATGCTTTAAAATAACCTGGAACAACACACAAAACCATCCCAAACCCCCAAATCCCCCAGGCTCTCACCTGTACTGAGTACACACCATTCCCTCCTTGCAGCAAGAGTCCTTCAAATGCCATACGGTGATTGCAAATCAGATCTCCATAATAATAATCATCCTAATATAGTATATTCAACAAACAATGGGTAAGGATGGAACATTCCAAAGTATACACATCTCAGGGGCTAATTGGGTCAATAAAGCCACTTGCTCTTCGATTTAATGGCCTTATAGCCCTAATTAGCCCCATCAATGGGTATACACCCTTGTATGCTACCCTTACCCATTATTTTCATATATAGATATACAAATACTGTATATACAACTATATACAGTATACAGTATACTGTATATTTATGCAATAGGCATGGACACAGAAGACATGTGATAAATCTTGATATCTGAGCAACTATGTGTATAAATAAAATTTATGCACATAGTAACTACAGCATTAAGATTTATACACACAGTAAGAACGTCATCATCCCCCATGCCTTCCAGCCAGTACTTCTTCCAAGTTTCATTTGTCTTAGGAGCACTTTCAGCCCAAACCCAAACAGCCCTTGCATTTCCCCAACAAAACACAGTGCCATTGATTTGAAGTTTAACAAAAGACTGAAAAGTACTGCTGCTTCTCTCAAAGACTTAACATAATAAAAAAAAGAAACGTTCCTCAGACCCAGCTTCTCTAACCACACACTCACTTGTCTCACCACTCACTCTGCAGCCCAGTGCTCCTATTGAAATCCCCACTTCTATGACATGCACCCCCAACTGATCCGGCTACTATCACAACCAGTCAAAACAATGTTCTCATTCTTAGCTCCTGATCATCATTTAACATCAGCCAAGGCAGCCACTACAGCACGTCATGTTTTTTTTTCTATAACTGTTGTACCTCTGCTCTGCAGCTTCACCCACAAAAAGCACCGATGCCTAGTTCCATGGCTCACTCCTCGGCATCCACTGAATCTGGGCATCTCTTTTGCTCCATGTAATTAGCCACAGAAAAATATTAACTAAAAAATAAAATAAATAAATGACCACACAGTAAAACTGGCATCAACAAAACTCTCGTCCTCCATATGACTCCCTACTTGCTGAAATGGCTGCCTTTTTTTTCCAAAAGTTTTCAGAAGCCCTGCATAATCAGCCAGTAAAATTGTTTGCTTCTGTATTAGAGATGTCATGATGTCCTTTGAACGACTGTTGCAACAGGCAACACTTGAGGCATAATAGCCCATTTCCACAAAGTAAACCAACACATTTCTATAATTTAAAACAATAATTAAAAAAATTTAGCTAAATACACACAATCCACAAGGTCCTTGGCTATTGCATAAATGAAATACACAACAGGGACCTTGTGGAATAAACAACTTATTTTCACTCATGCTGTTTGACCTTGGACACATCACTTAAGGTTTACATCACTCATGAGGTTACTTAAGGCCAAACAGCACTCGTGAAAATAAATTATTTATTCCTCAGGTCCCTGTTGTGTATCTCTTATATAAACAGAGCTGAAGAATGCAAAGTGAACAAAGAAAGGAAAGGAAAATTATTAGGGTTTGGAGTATTAGGAGTCTTGGCAAATCAGTAGTGTACAGTTCCTTGGGGTTGTCAACCCTAATGCCCACCCCCATCCCCCCATCCACTAGCCTCAAGCCAAAGCAAAAGTTACAGGTCCAAGCCCTTGCCTCATAGGCATAACGTGTTTGGATATAGAGGCTTATGACTCACCACATGTGGTCAACAGAATCAGTCATAACTTTCTCCAGGCCCTGTGTGAAGCAAGAGATCATGTGCCGTATAAGTTTGTTTGCTCAGTGAAGGGGGTTGGAATTTGGATTGGCAACCATAAGGAATTCCATACCACTCATTCATCAAGACTCTCAAGACTCAAAACTTAATGTCCTTTATTTCTTTATTTTGTCTGCTTTGCATTCTTCAACTCTAATGTCTGCATTAATGTAGTTTTTCTGTAACAAACTTCCTTTCTTTTTGTGATAGTGGAATCATACCCTTATGCAGGCTGGTTCCTTCCTAGGCCCTATGCCAAGGAAAGAGTCTGTGTGGCACTGTGTACACAGGGCCACCAACCAAGAAAATGACAAAAAAGAAGATGGTGAAATGGCTATAGAGTAAGACACACAGGGCCTTCTGGGCCTTGTGCCAAGGGAAGAGTCCATCTGTCTGCATGCAGCTACATATTCAGACATGCAGAGCCCAAAGACAAGAACTGATGGCTACCCATGGGGCCTGCACATATGGACACCTACAGATGCAGACCAGTAGGGGCCTTAGGCCCTTCTGCCTACCATCACATTTCACTACTTTTGTGGCATTAACTTGATCTCTAACTGGTGCATTAATGAAGTTTTTTGCAAATAATTTTCTTTCTTTTTGAGGTAGATGTGCAGGGCCAAAGGGAAGAAAGGGTATACTCCATCTTTCTACGGAAGTGAAGAGTCCCTGTGTGCCCAACAGGTCTGTGCAGCAACAAATGCCAAGAATGCATTTGGCTGTCAGGTAAGCTGTGGAAAGAG
Organism: Neoceratodus forsteri; assembly: GCA_016271365.2. Taxonomy (NCBI): domain Eukaryota; kingdom Metazoa; phylum Chordata; order Ceratodontiformes; family Ceratodontidae; genus Neoceratodus; species Neoceratodus forsteri. Next base: position 1,639,445,467 of record CM057450.1, read on the forward strand.
TCCATCTGTCAACCAATGCACAGGCCCTTTGCCACCCACTTGTGCAGTTGTGCAGGGCACAATGTCAAGAGAAGAGCTGCCTTCACTATATGTGCACGGCAAGAAATCAATTTAAGTCATGAAACCAAAAATTATGATGCGCAATCAAATTTCAAGTCAAACAACCAAACTTTTGCCACAAATCAAAAAATCATGATGTACAATCAAATTTCATGCCAAGGAACCAATTTTCTGCAACAGAATGAAACATTAGGGTGGGCAATCAAATTTCATGTTGCGCAACCAATTTTAAGTCACAATGCAAAATGTTATTCGCCAGGCAAGTTCATGCCAAAGTACCTATCCGAGCCCCAGAATGAGAAAATTATGATCTGCAGTGAAAATTTAATGTCATGAAACCAATTATAGCAGTGTAATGAGAAATTATGATCTGCAATCAAATTTCATATTAAGCAATCAATTTCTGTTCTCAGAAGTAAAAGTTATTATCCAGAAAAAAAATGTGTTTCAAGCAGATGTTTTGTGAACTACAGTTAAAAAATAGTTTTGCAAGTCAAACTTAGTTTTGCATTTCTCACCACACAAAACTAAATATTATAGATTGCTATCAAATTTCAGGTCCAGCATCCAGTTTGTCACGTGCAATGATAAATTATGATAAACAGTGAAAGTCCATATCTACTGTAGCAACCAATTGTTTTGCCATGAAATTAAAAATTAAGATTTGCAATTACATTTCATGGTGAGAAACCAATTTAAGTCATTAAACCAAAACTTCTAATACGCAATCAGATTTCAAATCGAGAATCCAGTTTTTGTCATGAAACACAAAATCATGGTGTGCAATCACATTTCATGCTGAGAAACGAATTTTTTGCTGCAAAACAAAAAATTCTGATGCACAATCAAATTTCAATCAAGAAACCAATTTTTGCTTTGAATCAAAACAATAACAGGGCAGAACCAAATTTAATGCCAAGAAATCAATTTTTTGCTGTGAAACGAAAAATTCTGATGTACAGTCAAATTTCTAGTCAAGAAAATTTTTGTTGTGAAACAAAAAATCATGGTGCTCAATCAGATGTCATGCTGAGAAACCAATTTTCTGCTGTGAAACAAAAAATGATGCTGGGCAATCAAAATGTTTTTCCAGCAGACTTTTTTGAATTGCAGTTAAAAATAGTTTTGCAAGTCAAATTTAGTTTCTCAACACATTTTAATGATGCAAAACAAAAGGTGTGTCAGAATTCAAAGAATGGGAAAAACATTAACATGGCCAAGAGAAATAGTTGAAACACATTTATAGTCATGATTGACTGAAGCAAACCTCACAATCTGAACCGGTGTGTTTTAATGAGGTAGATTATTATTGTTTTTTATTATGGCTGCTGTAACAAAAGTCTGAATTAGTTGTTGGTTACCGAGGTGAGAAACAAGATGGCGGCTATCACAAAATGAAAAAAATGTTAGTGTCTGGAGCATAACATTTCATGAAACTAAAAGCACTCTTGCAACATAAATATTTGGTAGTGTATCAGAACTTTAAGTCAAAAACCGTACTGAGCATGCTCAGAACAGAAAAACATATTTTTGAATCCTTATAAATCTGGAACCATTTAATATCATTTTCATGAAACCTTCCAAAGGCACTACCTTGCAACAACATGCTTCTACCCTGAAAGTTTCAGGAAGCAATTCCATTCTGTGTAGGTTGAAGTTGAGAGCAGACCTAAGTCCCATGTTAAGTATATAGGAAAAAATTAGACATCTACAGGAAAAAGACATACAGCATGCGGATCTCATACCGCACAAGCTGTCATCAGGAAACTTTCCACAGATTCATATCTTGCTGATAGACAACACATGCAAAATTTCAGCTAACTTCATCAAATGCTGCCAAAGCTATTAAGGAGCAAACTTAGGGGTTTAACATTGAACACCCCACTCAACCATGACTATAGGGGTGCTACCACACCCCTGTAATATACATGTATATTGAGTTCCCTGATTGGATGAAACACACCACATGACCATGCATTATCCCATAATGACCGCACACCTCGCACTGTGACTGCATGCCTGAAATACTGTACTTTCCATCCATCAGAACCTCCTTACCGCCAGCCAAATCACTCCACATCTGGCACACACAGACTGTTGTGTGTGCGCGCACACACACACACACACCTAGCTCCCTGCCCAAAATCATAAGAAATTACATCTATATAGGTGTCCCACACTGCAGACAGTTATCTGGTTCATCCTGCCATAATTGTGGTTGGCAAAAATTCAAAAAAAGTTATCTGGTTGATCCTGTAATTTTGACAGTCATTCTCACTGTAACCACTTTCACTTTTCTCTGTCACTGTAGTGTCATCAAGTGGCATTCATTCTGGCAAAGAATATGCTGCCAAAGGTATGGAAAAACCTATGTTTTTTTTAAGTATGTCAGCTGTGAGGTTTAAGGTCAATTTACTGATTTTTCTGTAACAGAAGCCACTGAGTGTAGAGCTAGGAGAGCGAGTGACTTAATGTCCTCAAAAGTCTAGATGCAAGCCTGATCAAGGGTTGCTATAGTAACACTCATGCTTGCGTATAGAATTCTGAATCTGCTGAGTCACTCACTCTCCTCTCTCCACACTCAGTAGCTTCTCTCACAGAAAAATCAGTAAACTGACCTTAAACACCACAGCTGACATGCTTTTTAAACAAAATGCTGGTCTTTCCATACCTTTGGCAGCATATTCTTTGCCAGAATGAACTGTGCTCCACTATACTGAGATAGAAATGTGAAAGTGATTACAGTGTGAACATCTGTAAAAATGGCAGGATCAACAAGATAACTTTTTTTATGAGTTTTTACCAATCAAAATTATGGCAAGATCAACCAGATAACCTAAAGAAAACTGATGCTGGTGAACTAGGTTCAGGAAAAGTTCAGTGACCCAGCTGGATGGGCCAAGGCAGGTATGGTGCTCTCATATGACACAACTCCCCAGCCTGAGAATGGTGGGTGCAGGGTACACAGGCTCAAATAACATTTAGTGAAGAGAACTCTTCTCTTGGTATACAGTCCTGCATCTCTGCACCCATGGGTGTCAGAGGGCTCTGTGCTTCTGACTGAGAGATGGATTATTTGCACTACAGTATGCATCTGTGTCTGCAGCCATATGAAGGCACAGGATCCAGGGGGCCCTATGTTTCTGCAGTCCATTAGACATCCCCATGAATTCCTAACATCCGTTGCTGCACTGAAATGCAGGGCCCACAGGGCCCTCCACTCCTGCAGGTGGATGGAGTCTTCCCTTGATGCAGGGCCTACAGAGCCCTGTATATCTGCATTTGTTCATGCAGGTTCCAAAGGGACCTGCATAAATGAGGATATGATTCAACTGTCTCAAAAAGAAATGACATTCTTAGCAAAAAATGTGTCAGTGTACCTGTTAGGGTTCAAATTAATGCCACAAAAGTGGGTAAACATGACATTAGAGTTTCAAACCCTAAGTACCCACTCTCACCACCCCACAAGCCACAAAAGGAAAACAACAATAGGGTTTTGGGTCTCTGGAGACTTAGCAAATCAGTGGTAGGATCTTCCTCCTGGTTGTCAACCCTAATGCACACCCCCATTCCCTGAAGAAATGAAGTCAGACATGATCTCCTTTCTTCATACAGGTCCCACAGGGCACTGTGTGAAGAAAGCTACAACAGATTTTGTTGCCAACATATGGCAAGACATAGTTCTTTACCTTTGAATAGTGTATCACTATGAGGCACTAGCTTGGAGCTGTACCTTGTACTGTGGCCAGAAGGCTATTGGCTGGGGGCCAGGTATGACCATTATGGTTGACAACCCCAAAGAAGACCCAGCACTGATTAACCAAGACTCCAGACACCTAAAAAACAAATGTTTTTTTCCTTTTGTTGCATGGGGGTGTGGGGTGATGAGTTAGGATTGGAAACCATAAGGCCATATTTCCCTACTTTTGTGGCATTAACTTGAACACTAACTGGTGCATTAAAGCAGTCTTTTGGAAAGGATAGATAGCTATTTAGATGGCTAGATAGATAGATAGATAGACAGACAGGCAGACAGACAGATAAATATGATGCATAGATAGATAAGTATAACAGACAAACATGAGAGAGAGAGAGAGAGAGAGATAGATAGATAGATAGATAGATAGATAGATAGATAGATAGATAGATAAACAGATAGATAGATAGATAGTTTAGAGAGAGAGAGAGAGAGAGAGAACAGGAGATTACTGACTCGCTGCTCTAACTGAAGCCGGCAGCACGACTCCAGCTGAGGCTTCACAAACCAAAAAATTCCCACTGTTCTCATATATAGAACATAGGTGAACGGCTTAAGGTGGGCACTCAGGATTTTTAGGTGCCCAGAAATCTAATTTGTGAGCACATTATCAGAAAACTAACACCAGAATCCAGTAGAACAGGTCCAGTTTATCTCGGTTCAGGTGTTTGTTTTTTTAAAAGACATCATATTTGTGTATGTTTACTGTTTTTTTAGTTAAAAAATAAGATGACAGCTGTCACAGATCAATGTTTTTTCTCATGATAAAGTACTAATTTTGTGATAAACCCTCACAATCGATGTTTTTTTTTATTGTTCGTATTAGAGGGTTATCCAAAAACCCTTCTGAGCATGCTGAGAAAAAAACTTAAAATCCTTATAACTCTGGAAACCTTTAACATTTTGTCAAGAAACCTCCAAAAGGCACTGTCTTGGCACAGGTCACTTCTACTTTGAACGTTTTGTGAAAACATTCTGTACCATCGAGACTGTACATGACAGACAAAAAAATCTATGTAAAGTATAGGGAAAAAATGTTTTGTTTTTATTTCACTTTTTTGGCATTCCATATCTTGGAAACTGCCAAAGATGTCATCACACAACTTTTTATGTTTTAAGACCCAAACAGACCAAACATGCCATATTTTGAGCTATTTTGTTAAATGCCCCAAAGTTCTTAAGGTGCAAAAATTGAGGTTTAACAAATAACTCGTTACTCAACCCTAACTATACTGGTGCTACCGTATGAGTATAATAGATATAATATATATGTATCTAGATAGATAGATAAACAGACAGATAGATAGACAGATAGACAGACACAATATATGCAAATACTGATGTTGATGCACTAATTACCCACATGTTAAAATCAGTCAAATGATGGCAGTATTGCCTAGAGCTTAGACTTACGAGATGTGAAAGAGCATGGCATATCTAGCAGACCAATGTTTGATTCCCACAATTTCCACTTGCATACTTTGTGACTCAGAGCAAGTCACATAACCTCTCCAGTGCTCCCAGGTCACCCATGAAAACAGGCACTTGTGCCTAGTGAGTCTTACCCAGTTACCACAGAATAAAAAAAAAAAATCAGTCATCATTTCAGATAACTAGCACATATGACAGCAAACCTCTAAAATATGTGACCCAGTATAAGTATCTAGGAGTCTCGATGGACTCCTAGCTGAAATGCAAGTTTCATGTAAGCCAAATAGTGGAAAAGATGGGGCCCAACGTAGGGTTTCTGTACAGGAAATTTTTTTATACCTTTTAAGGTCTGGGCAAAGCTTGTGGAAGCTATGTTATTCCTCCTGCTGGACTATGGGATATTATACTGCACATGGTAGCACAAATAAAACCTTCCTAAGAAAACAAGACTCATAACCATGGCCTAGCCTAGTTTATTCTACAGTAAATGTTCCAAGGGGAAACCCACCACTGTGATCCCCTGAATAGTTAGACATGGCTCTCTGTGGAGAGTTAGGCATTAGTCCCACATGATTAATGCCTTGACAAAGGTACTGCCAGCGAAATTCCAGAGTACTGTACAGTATATTGCTAAGTTTCTGCATAGCTGTGCTATAATATCTGGCCTTGGAGCTGCAAGCTGGCTTGAGTTAGAGGTTCTTAGAATTAAAATCAGACAGAGCCAGACAAGGTATTTTTTCTTATGTTGGTCCACATACAGTATATGGAACTCCCTACTGACCCTGTGTAGACCCCATCTAGACCTGTCAGGAAAGTGACATAAAGGCTGCTGAAAGGAAAATTCCAAAATTCCAGAAAGAAGACAGGTGGTATTTACTGGAAGAAGTGTCACAAAGGGACTAGCAGCCATAAAACACAGCAGCCCAGTTACTGATTGGCCTCTAAAGGTTTAGTCTCGTGTCCCTGGTCCTGCATGATCAACAGTGGCTGCCTGTGAAGTGACATATTACCTTCAAGGTTGGTTTACTAACCTATAAAGTCCTACACGGTTTGGGTCCAGGCTACCTATTGAATCTTCTGAACCCTCTCCTCGTGCCCCCTCTGCTCCTTTGAGATGGATCTCCAGTAGGTCACAAGGGCCCAGCTTAAACCCACAGGGTATTGTGCTTTTAAGCTTGCTGGTTGTTTGCTCAGGAACACTTTGCCTAGAGCACTGAGGGATGTCCCCTTGGTGGGGGCTTTTAAAAACTGGGTTGAAGGCATACTTGTTTAATCAGGCCTTTGAGGACTAATGATGGTCTCCAATGTGATCATATTGTTATGCAGCTGATGTTTTATTTTACTAAATTATATTATTTATATATTATTGATGTTTAGTTTTATTTATTTTATTATTAGGTGTTAATTTTATCCGAATGTTTTGGTTTGATTATCTTCCTGTCAATACCTATATGGTGTCCTGGGCCTCCAAGGAAGAGTACCTTATAAATAAACTTATTACCACTACAAAAAATAGAAAAGGGTATCAGACCAGATGGGATGCACCCAAGGGTGCTCATGGAACTGACATCAGAACTGGCTTAACTCCTGACAGGGCTATTCAATAGCACAATTCAGTCATTAGTGGTTCCAGAAGAATGAAAGGCAGCAGACACAGTTTTGCTCCACAAGGGAAGGGTCAATGAGCAACAGGATAACCACAGGTCTGCTAATCTTTCCACCATTAGGGGTAAACTGATGGAGATGCTAGTCAAGGAGGATCTAGCACACTACCTAGAGAGAAGCGGGTAACAGGATAATAAACAGCATGGCTCTGTGGCAGGGAGGTCTTGTCAGACCAATCTGACAGCATTCATTCACTGGGTAACTAGCACGGTGGATAAGGGAAAAACAGTGGATTTATTCTACTTCAAATTCAGTGGGGCATTCAACTCAGTGCCACACAGAAGGCTGCTGAATATATTTGAAGAACTAGTTCCAGTGAATGACCTACTTAAATTGGTAGTTAGTTGATTGGGGGGACAGCAGTGTTGATAAATGGAGTCAGGTTGGGAAGAGGGATGTTACAAATGGGGGTGCACAGTTTTCAGTCCAGGATCCAATCCTTTTCAATATGTTCATCTGCAGCATGGGAGAAGGAATACTGGGAAAGAGGTGTCTCTTCACAGATGACTCTAATCTATGTGGCAGGGTGGAAGGTGTGGAAGGAATAAAGGAGTTGTAGAGGGGTCTGCAAATGTTAGAGAGGTGGTTCAAGGTTCAGCAGTTAAAATTCAATGTCAAAAAGTACAAGGTGATGCACATGTGAAACAGGAACACCAGGACAGGATATTGAATTGCAGGAGTTAAATTAGGCACTGCGTCTTAGGAGAAACAGTCCTGTGAATCATTATAAGTCATTCCTAAAACAATATAGGCTATGTAACAAGGCCTACAACAAGGCAATCAGGATGTTAGGATATAATAGGATAAGCTTTGCTAACAGGAGGAAGCCGATGCTACCTCTCTGCAGATCACTGGTGAGGCCCCATCTGGGACACTGTACCCAGTTCTGGAATCCCCAGCTAAGGAAAGAGAAAGACAGGCTAAAAAGGCTGCACCACTGGGTAAACAAAATGATGCATGGCAAATGGGGCCGATCCTGTGAGAATTATATTAGGAAATGGGACATAAACTCTCTCGAAGCCAGAAGGGAGAAAAGCAATATGATAAAGACTTTTAAGTTCCTAAAAGAAATGAACTGGGTAAACTGTAATAACCTAGTCAGCTGGAATAGTTATCATAAACATGAGGATGTGAGTGGAAACTTGTGTGTGTGTGGGGGGGGGGAGGCTCAAGAGGGATGTAAGGAACTTTAGTTTGTAGAGGGAGTGGTTGAGTCCTGGAACAGACTGCCAGTAGAGCTGGTGGGTGCTGAAACCATTAAGGGTTTTAAGCACAACTGGGACAGAGTTAAGGGCTTAATAATTACTCAGGATAGTAGCATTAAAGTATGGGCAAGGGTTGTGGAAGGGCAAAAAACATAATCTGGACAGCTGGTCTTGGGGTAGGATATGGTACAACAGGACAGACTGGGTGAACCAATGGTCTTCTTGCTGACATTCTTCATGTTTCTATGTTGCTATGTAAAACAATATACAGTAAAACATAGGTTGTCATATTACTGTTTATTTAGATATAGTTCAAAAAGAATCATGTAGAGAAATGAATTTCACTGTAGCATATAGGAACAATTAGAACAGCTGTCTGTTAGGACGTATTTATTGTACCATTTAATACTCTTTGACATTACACAAAACAAAATTTAAAGCACCAGGAATCATTTCAGCAAACATCCGCTCCCTGTCCCTCATTCATGTTGACCACTTCAAAAATGTTGGTCCCTGGCTTGATGATAACCTCAAATCTAACCAACACATCAAAGTACTGACCAAGAATTTTGCTCCAAAATAAGTTTGCTACGCTCGTCTAAAATTTATCTTTTTCTAGAAACAGAAGAGCAAATTGTGCAACCAGCTATTCATTTCTGGCATGAGCTATGTATACACTTTAATTAAAATTATAGCTCAAAAACCACATTTGTTAAATTTGACAAACTCATAAATAATTTACATCTGATCACCCTCCAGTGTTATTTCAGAATTCACCACTATGACCTACAGTACATGCATGAATGAACTGGAGCAATCAACAGACTAGGGAGAAAATGCACAGTCTAGGTTTATTATACAAATGTTAAATATCCCCAAGTACCTCATTGGACCGGGTTGGTAAGCTTTTGTCCACAAAGAAATGTGTGACGCCAGTAGAACAGTTCTGATGCTGTTTGTTATGCCTTAAATGCAGGCAATAACTTCTGTCCTATATAAAATCATATCTCAAATTTAAAACTTAGTTTCCGTGCTTACTAGTACTGGAGGTATGGTGTTGTTACTTAAAAAGCTTTATCCTAAATAACACTCTGCAATATACTGTACACCTCTGGTTATGCTTAGTAAATATTGTCAAAATTATCTTGCACATATAAAACAGCTACCTAAACTATCATACCATATCATACTGTTTTCATTTACATACATATCACCTTCCATGTGTTCATCTCATAACACTTTACAATCAATATGCAACTCCGTTCCAAACAATCACTGAAGTATAGCCACATTTAGTTTGGAAAGTGGATGCAGTTCCCTGCTAGCAAACTATGCAACATTTCACTCTCCACGCCCACATGCAAACTGATTGATATTAAGCCAGATAAATCTATTGATGAGTTAGTGCATGGAGAACATTTGGCTTGGGTGTGACAGGGTCAGTGTTCCTGTTATAAACAAGCATTTGTCAATGCCGAATGTTGTCCTGCTGGCATTGGCATTGGCAGTGCCCGAGCTAGACATGCATAATAGGAATGGCAGTGAAGTATTGAAGTGTAGCCAACCCCACCCTCACCCTGTAGAGAACAAGAGGCATTTGGGTGTGCCTTTGGGTCATCAGCTATAACCCTCATGCCATTGTACCTCACCCTACCCTGTAGACACTGACAAGTGTCATGGTGTGCTTTGGGGTCTTTGGGCATTATACATACCCCATTCCATAAGGAAATATGCAGATATGGGTGCAGTATAGGAGCATGGGGTAAACTTTGTGGATGAACAGTGCAAGGCACACCACGATGCCTGTCAGTGGGTGCAGGGTGAGGGCAGGGGGTGGAATGGCATTAGCATTACATCTGATGATCCCAAGTCACACCCCTGATGCCTGTCGGTCTGTACCGGGCAGGGTGCTACAGTTGGAAACCCTAACACTGTAGGCGTGTGGTGGTAGTTTCACTCCACATTTTCAACATGGGCTTCTTGTCAGGCCACCTCATGAAAAACAGCACAATCACTTTGTTATCTGAAAGGTGGTTTTGCACAGTGGCTGTGGCATTTGGTGACAGAGGGACGAAAGCACATTTTAGGGCAGGATGTGGAGAATGACAACTGTATTGTTCATGAGGAGTTGTAAAAAAATGGCATCGTTGAAAATCTGGAGTGACAATATGAAATATTGGTGAAGCAATGAGCATGCATACAAACTGCGCAACACACGTCCGTAGCCCAATTATTTTCTGCAGTTTGGTAGCCACATTTGTAACATAGGCATTTTGGGACCTCCCCTTATGAACAGTGGCACTGTGATTTTGTTAATCTGTCCCAAAATTTGATTTCCCACAGCTACCACACCATTGTGCGCCACAGGTGCGGAAACACATTTTGGGCAGGATGTGAAAAATGACAGCTGTACTGTTCATAAGGAGGTGTGCAAAAATGCCAGTGTTGAAAATCTGGCATGGAAACATTGCAAATTTGCAAAGTTACAAGGGTGCGTGGGAACTGCTCAACGCACGCTTGCAACACAGTCATTTTATGGACTGTCAGCACCAAATTTTCAACATAGGCATTTTAGGACCTCTGATCATGAACAGTGTCACTGTCATTTCCTCAAATTGTCTCGAAACATGATTTCGTGCAGTGACTGCGATATTCTGCGCCACACGTGTGAAAACACATTTCCGGCAGGATATGTAAAATGACAGCTATACTGTTCATCAGGAGGTGTGGAAAAATGCCAGTTTTGAAAATCTGGAGTGAAAATATTACAAATTCATGACGTTATGAGCATGCCTAGAAACAGCACAACACATGCTCGTAAAACAGCCATTTTGGGGAGTTTTGTCACCAAATTTGCAATATAGGCTTTTTGAGAGCCCCCCTCACTAACAGTGGCACTGTTGTGTCATTACTCGGTCCTGAAAAGTGATTCCATGAGTGACCGCGAAATCACCTTTCAGGACCGAATAACACCATGACAGTGCCAGAAATCATGAGGAGGGGTCCCAAAAACCCATGTTGAAAATTTGGTGCCAAAATTCCCAAAATTGCCTGAGATATGCAGCAAAGTTGGAAAAACCCTATTTATTCCATTTTACAGTTTACTGGCATTTTCTCAGTTCATGGTCGACTTTGAAGAGTGCAGATGTGTTCCTGGTCCACAAAAGATCATCGTAGTGGACTCCGGAGGTAAGTATGGGGTGTAGGGAGACAGAATGCCCAGTGGGTGGGCACGAGTTGTGGGAAGGAGAAGGGATACCATCGAGGGACTGTTTCCTTTTTTAACAGGGAACAAAAAAAAAAACATTGCAGGACCTTTTTTGGTTTCACAGGGGCACGCTGTGGTGGGCTCCCAGCATGCCAACAGAGTCTTTTTGTGGGGTTGGGCAGCTGTAGCCGATGGGGGATTAGGCACCCCCATAGGCACACAACAAAAGGGGTTACTTTATACCGACGGGGATTGGTCACCTATTCGGCACACAAGAGAAAGTGGGGGGCAAGAGCCAAGAAGTTGGGCACCCCCTTGGTATATAACAAATGGGGGGGTTCTTTATGCCAACGAAGAGTGGGCTCCCCCGTCGGCACATACATTGGGGGCAGGGCAAGCCAATGGGGATTGGGCGCCCCCGAAGTCGGCAGTTTGGCGGGCAGTGTGCTGCCATGTTTCTATTGCCGGGGAAGCACGTCGGAAGGTCTGCTGCATGTGACGAGCTTTGCTCGCATTGCAGCAGACCTTTCCTTAGATGCGCTCACCACATTATGTATGCATGGTGTGGCGCCGGCATGCAGGCTGATTGGGGAATGAGGGACACATCTACTGATGCGTGCCCTGCATTCGCCCAACAGTGACTTCGCCTCCAAATCTGCACTACCGCAATTTGTTGGCTGCGCAAGCACGGCAACATAAAAAGTGCAGAGAAAAGTTATTCATAAACAGTACTGCCACAAAAAATAGTCTCCCCACATGGTACTAAATTGGGAAAGTCCAAATGAAAAAAAAAATGAAGTCACTGGTGTGAGTCTTGTGTGCCACATACAGTATAACACCAAGAAGCATACAGTAGTTACCCTTCTTCTGCAATGAAATCTGTTGCACAACAGCACTCCATCTGTCTTCTGTCCTCTTCCTTTTTACTCTGCCTATAGGCTAGCCATCAGCTGAAGGTCCACTCATTTCTTTACTGACTTCTTTTTGTTCAAGCTGTCATTCCCTTTTCTAGCACAAAGTGCAGCAAAAAGCTCTCTGAAGCCCTCTATGTGAGCTATGAATCTTTTTTTTCTTTTAAAAGAAAATTCCCTTGTAGGGTGCTTGATGTATGGATTGCCACTATTCTGCAAATGTTTACTAACAGGCAGATGACTGGATGTCATGGTGTGCTTTGCTTGCAAACTGGAACAAAAGTAAATTCCCTCTTCTGTCCAAAACTGTTGAAAGTCTCTCCTTTGATGTTGGATGGGGTGGCTTGCTCATAAGAAGGACTCAGGTAAGTACTTTGCTCATCTAAGCCTTGTTAGTTGTGTTTTTCTAACTGTGAAAACCGACACTAATTGCAACGTATTCATGACTATCAAGGAAATCTGGGAAAAGCACCAGCTTACTGCACAGTACTGAATTCAGCAATGGAGCCACTTCAACATTCCTGGGGGTGCCAAACAAAAATAGTCTCCTGGGAACACATGAAAACAACAGCAATGGTTCTCTCTCTCTCTCTCTCTCTCTCTCTCTCTCTCTTTCTCTGGGCCAGCACGGCAGTCTGAGCTAGGGGAAAATGTTAATTAATGAAACAAATACTTCTCTGTAGGAGTGGGTGAAAGTTGTAATTTCTGCCTTTGCAGAACTTCAGAAAAATAGCACAAATTTCACAGAAGTTTTCGAACTTTCACCAGTGGTGGATTGGAAATCTTCAGAATGTGTTGGGCACAGTTTTGTCCTATTCTAGTAAGATACTGTAATAAAAAAAATTAAAATCCCTGGTGTCCTGTGCCCCCCCACCATAGAAATAAAATTCCTTCATGACTAGCCGTCCTCCCCCAACCTGATCACCAACCCCAGATACCAAAAATAATTCCCTGGTGGCTAGCAGTCCCTCCCCCCACTCAATTACCTGCCCCATATATCAGAATAATTCCCTAAGTGGCTAGCAGTCCCCCCACTCGATCCACCACCCAATGTGAACATCATGCCCACAGTGTCAATTATAACCCCCATTCCAATCCCCTCATATAATCAAAATAAACATTTCCCTGGTGGCCTAATGAACCCCCCCCATCCCCGATCCCCTGTATGTGAAATCAGATATTCTCTGGTGGTCTAGTACACCACAGGCCCCAACCCCAGTAGGTAGTGTCCTACCACCCTGCTCCACCCCATCCGGAACCTGAGTGAGTGACTGGTACAGCCCTCCTCTCTCCCCTGCATCTGACTGCCCACTGAGCTGTCAATGAATGAGCACATGCTTGTACAAGAATACACTCATTCATTGATAGCTCAGTGGGCTGCCGGCCATGGTGGAGAGAGGAGGGCTGTGCTGGTCACCTGCTTGGGTTCAGGATTGGGGAAAGACGAGTGGTGGGACACTACCTGCTGGGATAGGGGAGTGGGGATGCACTAGACCACCATGGAATATCTGAATTCAGGGACTGGGGGATGGGGGGGTCACTAGATCACCAGGGAAATGTTTATTAAGACTATATGGGGGATGGGGATGGGGAGGTTACAGTGGACACCAGGGCATAATGTCCACACTGACGGGTGATTGGCTGGGGAGGACTGCAAGCCACCAGGGAATTATTTTAACATATTGGGTGGGTGATCGGGTGGGGAGGGACCACTAGTCACCAGGGAATTATTTAATATATTGGTGGGTGATCGGGTGGGGGGAGGGACCACTAGTCACCAGGGAATTATTTTAATATATTGGGTGGGTGATCGGGTGGGGGGAGGGACCACTAGTCACCAGGGAATTATTTTTGGTATGTGGGATGGGTGATCAGGTGGGGGAAGGGACCACTAGCCACCAGGGAAGTATTTTAAATTGTGCTGCACTACTGTAGGGTGCCAGCAGAATTTCTGTGAAGGTTGCTAATCGGATTTCTGAAGTATCACAGAAGCGAAAGTCTGACTTTCATGGAAATTCCACCAGCATTGTTTTTCACACATCTCTACTTCTCTGCGCCAGCAAAGCAATTAAACACAGAGACAATACAATGAATCAAAATAAAGTGTCACAAACGTCACTGGTCTACAAAGGCAAGCTGAGTTCAAAGACAAATCTGTTGTTTTGGTTTAATGAATTGATTAAGTATTAAGGCACAGAGATGTGCTAAGCTGACAAACTTTGTTTTGTGAAACAATTCACAAAGTTTGCCAGATTTGTGAAGTGCCAACTTCACAAAGCTTTTGGCAGGCGAGTAGGAACTTTTTCAGGAGCAGTTACGCAAATTCATTAGTGAAGATGCAACCTCACCTTAACTTTGCCTTAGCTTCAGCTGCAAAAGTGCCATTTTCCCAGAAAAACTCAATGCAAAGTGGAGACGTGGGCAATTCACTAAGTTATTTGCGAAGGTGAGTTTTGCAACTTCGCCGGAACTTTGCTGGTGAAGTAAAACTTTGCAACATCTTTACTAAGGCATGACAGTGTGGGTCACTGGGGGATATACCCATGCCTCCTGTGGTTTCTCACAAGGTGGAACTGAGTAACCACATGCAAAGTGTGAAATCCCCCAATTACCCATATGCTGTGGGCCTTACTGCCATTAAACAACGGACCCATGAGTAAAATACATATAAATTGTGCTTAATTATGTTTTTTTTTTTAATGTTTCCTTACTCAGACCTGGGTTGTTGCAGGATTTACCTACTGATAAAGATCTTAACTGAGCAATCAGGTTACAGGGGTTTTATGTCCATTATACAATGTAGGATTTACCCACAGCAAAAGACCTTAGCTGACCAATCAGGATGCAAGATTTGTTATGTCCATTGTAATTTTAATGTTAAGCTTTAGTTCCCATTGAAAATTAGCTTTGCTTAATTCAGGTTATACCGATATAAATATAATATACTATAATATGTATAGATAGAGAGAAACAGACAGACAGATTGACTGACTGATTGATTCATGGCAAGAATAAAAAACCTATGCTTATGCATCAGTTAGGGTTTTGAAACATCAGTAGTAAGGAAATCTGATGTTAGGGATTTTTTGAACAACAAATCCCCCCTCCTCCATGCACCACACTATGAACTCCACCAAACTGAATACAGAAGCACAGTCCAAATCACAGTTCCAAAGTGCCCTTCAGAAAGAAGGAGCTAAGTCCTAACTTGCTTTATGCATGGATCTTTGGTGACCTTTGGGCCTTATGCCAAACATGACCTAACTCCAAACTTGCCTTGCACAAGGCACTTTGAGAGCAGAAGATGATGGGGGTTTTATTTATTTATTTATTGAGAACTGGGATTAAACACCTTTGAACTGGGAGCTCATTTACAGAGGTTCTGCGTCAGTGGGACGGAAGACAGTATTACAAAGGATTATACAACAGAGAGTATAAAACATGGACAATAATTACAGTGGTTTATACAAGCAGGTATTTACATAAAAAACATAACAATAGAAGGTAAGATACCCTCAGTTAGGTAGGTGGCAGGGCAGTAGGGGGTGGGAGGGAGTGAGAGGGGAGGGTAGAGGTGGCAAGGGACCATGCCAATGTAGGGAGCCACTAAGAGGCAGGGCAGAGCCTACTGGCAAAGGGGACTAATGGTAGCAGTCACAGGTGCTGGATGCAGAAAGATGTTGTCATAGCAGTCTCTTGAAAGGGCACAGAATAAGTTGGTTGGAGATGTCCTGGATGAGGGCATTAAATCAGAGGGATGCTCTGTAGGCAAAGGAGCATTGACCCTACATTGTTCAAAGATGAGGAACATGGAAGATGTGAGTGCTGGTGCTTCTTGTCCATTGCGAGTTGCTGCTGTGTGGTTGAAGTAGGTTAGCTGTGCCATGGGGAAGGATACCAAGTACAGCCTTTTTGGCCAGCAACCAGGTTTGGTAGTTTAACCTCCCACTGAGTTGGAGCCAGCCTGTTTGAGCATAGAGGTCACAGGTATGGGTGAGAAGTTCAGCCTCTGTGAGCAGTCTGCAGGTCTTGTTCAGTGCAAACGATATTCTGCGGAGAGTGGTGTGGCAAGCAGCACCATAGATAACCAAGCCATAGTTTACGACAGAAAGGATGGAGCTGTTAATGGCTAGTTTAAGGGTGTCCAAAGTGAGACAGTGCTTGTGCCTGTGGAGGAGACTGATTTTGTACTTGACAGTCCTAGAAACATTGTTGATGTGCTGGTCATAGGCCAGACAGCTGTCAAAGATATTTAAAGTGTTGGGTATGTTTGAGCAGAGCTCCAGATTGAGTACTGATGTTGAAAGCGTGGGACTTTTACTTGTTCCGAGTGCTGCAGAACATCATGGTTTTGGTTTTTTTGCTGTTTAGGATTAGTTTATGGTTTTGTAATCATTCCTCAACAATCCTGAAGCTATGTTGCAGATTGCCCTCAAGTTCCTCTGGGTCTGGGCAGCTTGTGAAGATTACTGTATCATCTGCATAGAGTAGCATATGTTGTGGGCAGTGGCATTGTAGATTGTTGAGAAAGATGCTGAAAAGGAGTGGTCCCAATGTGGAGCCTTGGGGGACACCAGATCTTACAGGCAGATGGTCGGAGAGGACATTGTTGATTTTCACCCTTTGTGTACATTGTCCTAGGTAGCTTTTGAACCAGAGAGTTGATTTTGCAGAGAGGCCAATGGAGGTTAATTGGTTTAGGAGGAGGAAGTGGTGGACAGCATCAAAAGACTTTGAAAGGTCAATGAATACTGCCCCTGCTAGAGTTCCTTGGTCCAACGACCAGTGAATAAAACCAGTGAGTTCCAGTAGTGCCATGGAAGTACTATGTCCTTTATGGAAGCCATGCTGCTCAGGGCATTGGTTTGAGTATTTTACAAGGTATTCGACCAACTGGTCAACCACTATGCGTTCTAGTGCTTTGGAGAGCGGTGGCAAAATTGAGATGGGCCGGTAGTTTGACAGCAATGCCCTGTCACCATTCATGCACACAGGAGTAACGATGGCCAATTTCCACACTTGTGGGAATTGTGATTGGCAGAGTGACAGGTTCAGGATCTTGGTTATGGGAAGGAGAACTTCTTCAACAGTGAGTGCAACAAGTTTGAGGTCCAGTGTGTCTGAACTTTGTCAAGATTTCCCAAGCACTTTGCAAAGGTATTTTCTGACTAGCGAGGGGGTTAGCTTCTTGAAATAAAAGGAGGGGGGGCAGACTGATGGTGAGCATCAGTAGTAGATGTGTTGGAGTGTGGTGAGTCCTCGAAGAAATCTGGGGGGAGTGTCTTGGAGAGGTCCGAGAATGCTTCATTGAAGGCGTTGGCTAAAATTCTAACTGTACACTGGCTTGGGCACCCTGGTGGTCACATTTGTAATAGGGCTGGCTACCAGACTTAGGCAAACCATAGCCAAATAAACCATAGGGAGAAGCTGTGGGGAACAGAAAGGGTTGAGTTGGGGGGGTGAGTGATATGGACCAAGGACAGAGCCTGAAGGGTGTGTGGGGTGGCAAGGGATGGGCAGTGCTCTGTCTGGTGTCATAGGGGGCAGGGAGAGCACAGACGGGAGAACCCTCATGCCATACAGGGGAGTATGGAGCACTGTACACTGGGCTGTATCACTCTGTTCCTGACTGATATGCTGTAACTGCAGGGCTTCTGTCAGTAATCTCCCACACACAGGTGGCCCTATGTGTTACCCATGCAGTCCAGCTTGGTGCCCAGCATAGCATAGACATGCAGATGGGATGATGCAGGGGCCATCAGACCAGCTCATGGCTGTTCTAACTATGGCCAGGACTTGCGGCCTTGTCAGCGCTTTCAGAATCCCTATTAAGGGGATGCTGCAGCTCCGCTGTGGCACAAACCCCCCTACGATCTGGCACACCCCAATTTTGGTTACAAGGCTGGTACAGTGCCAGTTTGGTACAACAGCTCCCCTTTTTGATGTGGACTGCATTAAAAAATTGGGATTGCCACATCTTTTGATGCAAGGTGCCACTTGTGCCAATTATGTTTGATGCAGGCACCTGGCATCATACTCGGGGCTCTGAAAATCAAGCTCCAGTACCTCAAAAATGTCTGTCAGTTGAATTCTGAAACGTCCAGGTTTGTTACAATTTGACTCAGAGATATGCCTTAGTGGTTTAATTGGGAAAGGTTTCATTTTTAAATTATTAACATTACAATACCATTGTCACATCCACACACATTGTTTTTGAATGCTTGCAGTTTAGCCAGGAGGTTAAGGAAATTAACTGTGAATGAGGTTAGTAAATCCATAAGATCTGGGCTTGATTCCTAGAGCCTCCACTTGCATGCTGCACTGTGTGACCATGAGCAAGTCACTTAACCTACCCAGTGCTCCCGTGTTGCCCATGTTTTTCCTGGGCTTTGTGCTGAATGGACCTCTCCTAATTGTAAAATAATTAAAAAAAAAATAATGCTAATTAATAACAGGATTTACAAGTGATGGTAAAGTTATTTTTTAAAACTTTTGGCCATAACTTGACCATTTCAGGCCCAATTAGCCCCAAATCTTCAGGGTAGACATATTAACACATCACCACATGGACACACAAGTGTCACCTTGGCAATGCATGCCTCCCAAAAAACATTTTTGGGTGCATTAACAAAATAGTGAAGAAATGCCTGATAATATCCAAAACATATCATTGAGCTGTTAGTGGCTGGCCATCTAAAAGTTGGAAATAGAGTAGAACTGTACACAAGAAAGGATGAGCTAAGAGACTAGACAGGTGGAAATCCTGAGAGACTTATTCAGGTGAGGTACAGATATGGAATGATCAGATGCCACTAGCCCTAGCCTAAATGACACCAAGCTTACTAAACCATTATTTCTCACACTTTGTGACAGTGAACCTCCCCTAAGCAATGGAAAAGATTTTGAGCCTCCCTCAAATTTGGAAAACAAAACTTGGGCCTCCCCATAGAAAAAAAAGATCTTATTTTGCACAGTACAGCAGAAATAAAGTGAGACTAATAAGGCTGACTGAGTATATTCTCTTTTTATTCAACTTATTGTTCTCCACTCCAACCCCACACCCCAGGTTATCCTTGTCACTCCACTTTTCTGATTCTTGGGCCCTTGCTACTCTGTTTTCTCTCTATCTGGAACAACTTACCTAGCCACCTTCATCTCACGCCCTCTTACCATGTTGTTAAGCAATTTCACATACTGTTCCCTCAGATGATGCCTGAGACAAACAATGGCTCTGTGTGCTATTCCCAGTCACTCATCTGCTTATAAACACCTACTGCAGAAACAAGCCTTGGGTTAGTGTGCCTTTCCCAGTCATTAATTTATATATAAATACACACCTAGACACAAGCTTTGGCTCATTGGATCTTTCCTGGTCACAAGTTTGTGCATAAGTAAAGAAATTCAGCTGCCATTATTCATATTTAGTTTGCTTCATCCCATCACACAAAACATACAAAACATAAAATGTTAATACTGTACATTCTCAAACTTGACCAGGCACCCCCTGGAGCAGTTTGGGGCCTCCCTTGGGAGGCTGGCCTCACCATTTGAGAACCACCGTACTAAACTAATACCAACTAACAATCTTGCGGCATACCTCATGGCACTTCGGAGGGTAACAAAAGTCTGTCAGTAGCCACAGGACCAGAGGTTATACTTTTGGCTCCATATCTTCCAGGGAGAGACATAAATGATACAGAGATATGACTTGGTCAATATGGCAACACTGAGATGCTACAACATCATCAAGGAGACATACCAGTAGAGATTTCATACCCTGAGATACCAATCTATAGACGCCCCAGTTAATGTACACACAAGGTTAAAAGGTCTGTTTCTGAAGTGGGTACAACCAGAAGGCAAATCAGTGTAATGGATTCTAGAAATCATGATCACAGAGTAGTTTATCCTCATACAGTATTTCTATGAGACATTCATATATGATTCTGAGACTAATGTTCGGAGATGGAGGAGAAAGCTGTGACACAGGTAGAGGACTATTAGCTGTTAAGACAACACCAATCCAAGGAATGCACAAGTTATAGTACAGTAAGAATTTACCAAAGTTCCAGGAATGAAGTGCCATCCAAGTCTCAAAGTAAAACTGGAAAATGTGGGAGTTGATGCCCTCAGATGTAGTGTGTGCTACTACTGTCAAGAGGTGGGCATGTGATGCTTGTCAGGTTTAAAAGAGGGAAAGTCCACTCTTGAACTAAGATGCAAATAAAGATTCAGGTTTATTTACCAGTCTTTTCCAGAAAATACTTCAAAAATAACTTCTGGAGCTGGATGGTGCCAATGGAGGATATGTACTCTTGAGTCTAGCAGCAAATCAGTATGGTCCACCTTAAGCTGAACTGGTACAGTCCACTTTAAGCTGAACTGGTATAGTCCATCTTAAACTGAGCTGGAAAACAGAGCTCTGAACTCTCTGGAGCCCAGGACTAGACTAAACTCAGGCTCACAATCTGAAGGGTTTTATAGTCCTCCCACATCCAAAGACTTTCCTTGATTGACTCACATAACTGTCCTACATAAGACATCACATAGAAACATAGAAAAGTATGGCAAAAGGAGACCAACAGTCCATCTAGTCTGCCCATGAGTTCTCAAGACCTTCTATTGGGACCTAGCTCCCCTTGTGGTGTTTGTTCATCCCTGTTACAATGCTTTCCCTAGCTCTGTCCCACCTCTTCTTAAACGTTGCCATTGTCTTAGCTCTCACCACCTTGGCAGGCAGGATATTCCATGGTTCCATGACTCTTTTCATAAAGTAGTGTTTCCTTAGATCCCTCCTGAAGATCCCTCCCCGCAATTTCCATTCATGACCTCTAGTAGTTGAGCTGTTGACCCTGTTGAGTAATTTGATGTAGGGCACTCTAATAATATATCTCATGAATCTGAACATCTCAATCTTAACCCCTCTCTCCCTCCTCATCTTTAGTGACTGCACGTTTAGTGACTTCAGGCGCTCCTCATATGAGAGCCCATGGAGTCATCTTTGTTGCCCTTCTCTGTATGGCCTTCAGCCTATCCCTGTCATTCCTAATGTGAGGGCTACAAAACTGGACACAATCCTCCAGGTGAGGCCTCACCAGAGACCTATAGAGAGGGAGGATCGCCTATTTTCTCCCACTGTTGAATCCTTTTCCTATACACCCCAACATTCTATTTGCCTGGCTATATGCTTTGTTGAATTGGCTTGTTTATTTGAAAGTGTCACACATGATGACCACCAGATCCCTTTTTTCCTGTTAGGCACTAAACCTGACCCCACTGCACCAATATTCTGTTTTGGGGTTTCCATTCCCTAGATATATCACTTTGTACTTTTTCACATTAAACCTAGGCTGCCAGATATTAGACCATTTTTGTAGTCTGTGGAGGTCTCTTTGTAGGTCCCTAACTGTTTCTGCATCATCAACCCTCCCACCGAATTTCATGTCATCCACAAAGAGAACACGTTTTACCTGGATTCCTTCACCAATGTTGCTAATGAACATGCTAAACAGGACCTGGCCAAAGATCAATCCCTGTGGTACTCCACATGTGACCTCTCCTTCAGTCGATCTCACCTCACTGACTACTACACTCTGTCTTCTATCTTTGAGCCAATTTCCCACCCACCTGATAGTGCTCTTGTCAGTGTCTAATCCAACTTTTTTAACTGGCAATTATGTGGCACCAAGTCAAAGGTCTTGCTAAAATTAAAGTAGAGGAAGTCCACTGGATAGCCATTATCCAGTTCTTTTGTTACCCAGTCAAAAAATATAATGACGTTCCTCTGACATGATCTACAGTCACAAACCCATGTTGTCTGTCATCCAGAAGACCATTCCCATCCAAGTACTTCACAAGGTCCTGTTTGATTAAGTTTTCCCACAACAGATGTGAGGCTTACTGGTCCATAATTGCCAGCCTCCTCCCTGCTCCCTCCTTTGTGGAGTGGTACCACATCTGCTCTTCTCCAGTCACCCAGAACATCTCCTGTCTGTAGCAACTAGTTAAACAAATATACCAAGGGGTCAGTCAGTCCCTCAGCTGGCTCCCTCAGCACTATTGGGTGCAGCCAATCAGGCCCTGGTGCTTTGTCTGTTTTTAGGTGTGCCAGAGCCTTCCTGACCCTGACAGTGGTAATAATCGGTGATTTCATTAACAGAATCCCATTTTTGGCTGCTTTGAAGCCACTTTCAGGCACCAGACCAGTATTCTCCTTGGTGAATACTGAGCAGAAGAAGCTGTTCAATATTTATAAGGGTTTTAAATAAAACACAGTGCCTATTTCATGTTCTACACATTCATAAAAATATTTTCCTCACACAACAAACATAAAGAGAAAGAAATATTAGCTGAATTAGGGTTGTACCTAAGCTAGCCTTGAGAACTACCCGAACTAACCAGTCAAATGAAGGTGTGCATTCACTGGCCATTCCCCTAAAGATGACCTAGTGAATGGAAGCAAAGAACAGGACTCTGAGAGAACCTAGGGGAATTCACATACATATACCAGCATCCTGAGTTTTCATGTAAGTTATTTACAACTACTAAAATATTTGCTTATGTACAGGGTGCACAAATAACCTGTTGTCTGAAATTAGGCAGCAAAGATAAGAAAAGGAGAAAATAACAGAGCACAAAAAAGCATAGTGGTACAGAAATGGCTCACACACTTTATTCCTGCCCTCTTCCACTAAATAGCTGAGCTGAGCTGAGCTGCGGGGGAATCTAGCTGTCAGCTAACCTCAAACCACTTTTTCTTCAAGTGGTTTGGAAGAGTTAGGGAATGGTAAGATAAAGGAATATCAACAGGGTATGTCATATGCAGCTGCATCAGTTAGCAAGGCATATTTTTAAAGAAGACAACTGAGGCTGCACAACATGCTTTAGTCTCTCTCTCTCTCTCTCTCTCTCTCTCCCTCTCTCTCTCTCTCTCTCTCTCTCTCTTCCCCCCCTTTTAAGAGGCAGCCCATCAGGCAGGTCTCCAGAGAAAGAAAACCACTTAGGCATACAGTTATTTAACTTGCCAGCTTCACTCTGCAATCTCACACATGCTATAGGTCATCCTACAGCAGTCAGAAAGAATACTGGCCATGCTATCTGTGCATGCCTATTCAGCATAGAAAAAAGCTGAATGAATGTCAGCATACAGCTACAGTTCCAATGGAGACTTCAATGGGAGAGAAGGTATATAAAGAGAAAGTGAAAAGAAACAGTCTGCAGATGGCACAGATAGCCGGTATTTCTATAAACAGATTTGTTTAATGTGCATGTCTATTAAATAAAGTGCATATCCACAAGTTAAGTAACCTTTGCATAGTGGGAGCTTCATTACAGGGCAACATCACCAAGAGGTACCCCAAGAAACAAAGTTATGTGGGTCATGTAGTTTTGGCAAACTGGGATAATATATAGTACCATAGAAGTATGGACTGGGGCTAACATGGTCTGAGGACTTACAGATTAAGGAAGCAGACTGACCCTAATGAAAGCTGATGTGGTCCCCCAGTGAGTCTTGGGAATAATATGATTTGCCTTCACGGTACTATGTAAGCAGTAAGGCACAACAGGCCATTGGGTGAACTAGTTTTATCACAGTAAGTACCACAGGGGAGTAGTAAAGGGCTAAGTGTCTTCAGCCCCTGGAAGCATAATAAAACCAGCACAACCAATGCTTGACATGTTTTACTGTGCTTATAGGCAACTTTTAAAAACAAACACTATAAAAGTTTTAAAGGACACAAAAATATAATAAAATGTTAACAAATGTAAAGTTATCCCACTACAGATGGTTTCCTCATGTCAGTTTTTCATAATCAGTCTGCCTTTCTACATATTCAATACATGGTGGGTCCAATATTCAAAAATGGCCAAAGTTGAGTGCAACGTTTTGCACTGCACTTTGCCAATGCCCAGGATGCCAAGGATGCTGTATTCAGCTGGGTAACACACCGGCACTATCCACCTGAATATAGGGGTATGTCAATGCAGCACTAAATCAAAGTAGCACTGCCCTGACATGGATTCCTGCAGTTCGGGGAATAGCACCACTAGACCTGGTAGCACAGGGAGCCCAGGGCATGATATTCAGCTGGCTCCATGCAGATGAGCCCACTCGGCATGCAAGGCACTAAGGGGCCATTTACACACCCATTATGGGCTCATTTGCATGAAAAGTAGTGGCTGGTTTGTGCCCATTGGACTGGCCTTGCTCCCACATCAATCACTTGTCCCCATAAAAAACACAACTCCCTGGTATCCAGTGATCTTCCCACAATCCAATTGCCAGCACATATATAGTAAATCTTTTCCCCTGGTGTCCAGCAGTCCCACCTGTCCTCTGTTCACTGGTCTGACTATATAAAATCTGTTTCATGGTGTACAGTGGTTCCCACCTGCCCTGTGATCACCAACTCATATGTATTAATCTTGTCCCTGGTGTCCAGAAGTCCCCCCGGCCCTCCAACCGCCAACCCATATGTGTGAAACCATTTCCCTGGTGTCCAGTGGTCCCCCACCATACAAATGCCAGCGCATATATAGAGTAAGACATGGTTTTGTTTGGTGATATTTGCACTGTGCAAAGTGATCATGCTAACCCCTTTTGTGCAGTGCTAATGTACTGAATATTGGGTTGCACGGGTATTCCCATCCCTACCCTTCCCTTTGCCCATCCACAAAAATTATTTTTTGTAGGCGCACTAACCCTGTTAGTGGACGCAACTGCCCTTTTTGAATTATTGCACTCCAGCAAAAAGCCCAGTCTGAGGTGGCAAACATCTATTTGCACATGCAAACTTTTGAATATCAGGCCCAGTGGGTTTGTTTGTAATGGAATACAAAAATTCAGAATTCTGCATTATTCCAATACATAGAAACAAAGAATCTGACAGCAGATGAGGACCGCTTGGCCCACTTAGTCTGCCCATTTCCCTACCTAATGGATAAGCTGCAAATCCTAGTTAACCAACTTCCTACTTCCTCCTACCCTCCACTAGAATTGCTTTATGTCTGCCCCATGCATTCTTGAATTCCTCCACTGTTTTTGACTCCATGACCTCCTCAGGAAGGCCGTTCCATGCATCCACAATCCTCTCTGTGGAAAAAATACTTCCTCACATTACCTCTGAGCCATCCCCCCACTATCTTCAGATTGTGTCCCCTTGCTCTTGCACATGTCTTTTTCTGAAATATTCTCAATCAATCAATCAAAATCTTTATTTATCCAGGTGAACATCATTGAGCAGAGCTCTTTCACAAGATGGACATGGTTAGAACAGGGTCGGGTAACATCCATCATAAAAACATATAAATACATGTAAATAAGTATATAAACACAAACACAATGGTGCAGTAATAGGGGAGTCAAATGATAAAAGGAAGACAAGACAAGCCATAACAGAGGAGGATTCAAATACAAGGGGGCAGGTCCACCATTGAACCATGCAACTGTATATAAACCATGTTCTCTGTACAGAAGTACCAGTTAGTTCATTTACCAGGGGCAGTCACTAGTACTAGCAATGAAACTGGCTTGGAGAACCACCAACTAATGGCAGATGGGGTACCAGGAGGGGTATGTAATATGTAAGCGAAGGATAAACATTGTGAGAAGTGAAGTCCCAAGGATAGGTCGGTAGAACTGATGTGGTGGGGGGGGCTACGGGGAAAGGGAAAGAGGAGTTAGGACTTTTATAGTACGATTGTGTGTAGATTGTGGATGAGTGCAGTATAGAGTTGTGAAAAGAAGGCTGAAGAAAGCAAGAAGATAGACCAGTATCAAAGGGAGGACAGAGGCATCAAGGTGTTACATGAAAGCATGATGACAGGCCAGGGAAAAGGAGGAGACAAGCACTAGAAGTAATTCACTCATGGTTATATGGTACAGGTTAGCATGATGACAATTCATGGACATGGGAAACAATTGCACTGATCATTTCTGAGACGTGAATATAAGAGCTTGAAAGATGAGATGCCGATGGGTGACCTCAGTTTCAGTTTTTTTTGTAATTTATTCTACAAGGAGGACAGTGTAAAGCTTATAGCAGCCCTTCCAAAGTGAGAGTTAACTTTGGGAATCATCAGTAGGAGAGATTTGCAACTTCTCAGGGCGTAATTGCCTATTGGTTTTATAGGAAGACAGTCTGTAATGTATTGGGGCAGTTTTTTGGAGATGGCTCTCAGGGTCCATAAGGCTACATTTTTATCATGCCTGAATTGAAGAGAACTCCACCCCACTGATTGGTATAGGGAGCAGTGGTGAGTGGAATAAGGCAGGCCTGTGATGAACCTCAAAGCTCTAAGATATAATGTGTCAAGTTTGGTGAGGTAGGAAATGGGACAGTGACTGTAGATTCTACCCTCTTGGACTTTATTGATTCCCTTGAGGTACTTGAAAGTTTTTATCATGCCCGCCCCCCTTTCTTTGAGGGTATACATATTAAGCTCCTTTAGTCTCTCTTCACATGTCTTCTGGTGCAGACCCTGCACCATTTTAGTTGCCCTCCTCTGTCCTGTCCTACTCACACACACACACACACACACACACACACACAAACAAGCACACACACATGAAATGGTAACATGAAACACATGAATCCAAAATTCTGCAGAATTCTAATAGCATACACACACAGGCCTCAGGTGGAGTTAGAATCTCAATTTCATTTGTTTCAGGGTAAGGAGCAGGGAATTCTTTATCAAGCCAGTAAGGATAGGAGGGTGATTTTTCATGGTCATGAAAGAAACAGCAGAAATGGAAACTATGACTAGTACTTGCTTTTTAAAAAATGGTTTAGTCTGTGTATGTAATGAGGGGCTCATGAGTGGAATCATCATTCAAGTGTTTATTTGTTTTGTTTAATTTAAGGGAGTTTTATGGTTTGGGTCTAGTTGAAGGTTTTTATATGTGAGTAAAGGTGGCAGCAATTTTTGTGATGGTAATCATAAATTATTAAGTGACTCATGAATTCTGTTTGTGAGTTGCCCAAATTTGGAACTGCACTTCCTAAACTTGTTCAAACCAGTGCAGTTGTGATGAATTAAGATATGGGTCTCAGAATTTGTTTAGCCTATCAAGAATCAGGAAGTTTTTAACCCATTTTATTAAAAAAAGCTGCACCACTACTCAATAAGCCTTAGAGGTCAAGGTAAGTGACAGTAGGCATTGTGCCTTCTTTACCAGTACAAGAGGTGCAGCAAATTTAAAGTTCACCAGCAAAGTTCGCAAAGCTGGGATTTTCATACTATGTGCAGTAGGGTGAAGTTTCTCTGTTTTGCCCCAACCTTCAATAATGAAGTACATGTTTGTAATAAAAAGTTTCTCATTGTGTAACCCACACCCATCTACTGAGACATGTATTTCCCACTCACTTTCAACACCCATACCCTTTAAAACACTGTACCCTACCCCACCATCTAGCATCAACTTCCCCTCCCCCATTCCTTGCTATCCTCCGAGTCATAGAAACAGCAATTGAAGTACAGAACCCCTCCACTACCACCACCACCTTACCACTGGTAAAAAAGGTAATTTACCAGCATTGGAGAGAGAAGTCTTCTCTCTCTTCAGTGCCCTGCTGTAAAATACATGAATGACAAATAATCAGGTGTTACTATAGTTGAAGACGTCATCATTCTTCCATTCTACAGTAGCACACACACCCTTTGAATATATAGGGATTGACAATGGTTGGACTCTTATGAAAAGTTCAACGGTAAATGGCTTGATACTAGTGTTTTGTGATGATGCCACTAAATATCCCAAATCAGTACCCCTATGCTTCGTTACTGCCCTGAAGGTCACTGTAGAACTTGTGAAGATCTTTAGCTAGGTTGGCATCCCAGGATAGATCTTATCAGACCAGTGCAACTGTTTTTATGTCCAAATGTTAAAGGAGCTACAGTATACCAGTTACTTGGTATTGAGGCTGTAAGAATAGCTCGGTACCATCCTCAGACTTGGTGTCTTGTAGAATGATTCAGTCAGAGCTTCAAGATGAATGCAAATGGGAGGCAGTATAATTTAGTGGTTAAGAGCACTGAGCTACAAATGTGGAGAACTGGGTTTGAATCCTGCAGTCACCACTTGCTTACTTTGTGATCAAGAGGAAGTCACTTAACTTCTATGTGCTCCCAGGATGCACCTGGGAACAAGCTTTGGCTTAGTGTGTCTTTCCTGGTCAAAAATTATAAAATAAAATAAAACGTCTGCACAGAGTGATGAAAAAAATTAGGGCCACTTCCTTCCCTATTTATTGTTTCCCTACAAGGAGGTGCCAAAATCATCTACTATCTACACTATCTACAGGAGGGACAGGGAGGGTAAAAGAGGAGAAGGAGTAGCTCTCTATATTAGAGAAGAAATCAAAGCAACAGAACAAAAGGTTAAACAGGGAGGAGAAGAAGCACTGTGGGTCAATTTGGAGGCAGGAAATGGCACCACAATCCGCACAGGGGTTGTATACAGACCCACCTCTCAGGGGGAGGAAATGGACAAGGAAATGATAGAAAGTACACTTAGAATGGCAGATAAAGGGGAGATATTGCTGATGGGTGATCTGAATATGCCAGATGTTAACTGGAGTGCAGTTGCAGCATCCACTTCTAAGAGTGGGGTTATTCTGGATGCCCTACAGGGGGCATGCCTTGAACAACTAGTGTTGGAGCCCACTCGAGAGGGCAATCTTAGATCTGGTTCTCTCAAACGGAGATGAAGAGAGGATCACAGATGTAGAAGTGGGTAGCCATCTGGGAACTAGTGACCATCGAACAGTATGGTTCACAATAAACACAGCAATAGAGTCAGCTCCACACAAAGACAAAGGTACTGGATTTTAAGAGGGATGACTTTGCTAAAATGGGTGAGTGCTTAAGGAATGCACTAGTAAATGGGCAGGAAGGAGGGGCGAAGAACAATGGGGAATAATAAAACTGCCATCACAGAGGTAACAAGCCTTGTGTAAAGCAAACAAAATGAAACGAGGTAAGAAACCACTATGGTTCTCAAAGAAGTGGCAGTGAAGGTTCAAGAGAAAAGAAAGCATTCAGGAAGTGCAAGGAATCACAGAAGGAACAGGACAGAGAACTGTATCAGAGTTAAAGCAAAAGGAAGCTGGAAAGGCAGTCAGAACAGCAAAGGCCCAAACCGAGGAAAAGATAGCCAACTCCAGTTAAGAAGGGGATAAAACCTTTATAGGTACATCAGGGGCAAAGGAAGACCAAGGGAGGGATAGTGAGGCTTAATAAAGGAGGGAGGGTGGGCAGAGGGTGACTGTGAAAAGGCAGAGATACTAAACAAATATTTTTGCTCAGTATTTACAAAGGAAGAGGGGGAGGTACCTAAAACAAACAGTAGAAACACTCTGGATACAGAAGTTGATACCAGCCCATTTACAGAAGAAAGAGTTCTGAAAGAGCTCTTAAAACTGAAGGTGGACAAAGCAATGGGGCCTGATGGGATTCATCCCAGAATTCTAAAAGAACTAAGGATAGAACTAGTGACACCGTGTCTACTCTCTTTAACAAATCATGGGAGGATGGGGTGGTACCTGAGGACTGGAGGAGGGCAGATGTGATTCCCCTTCACAAAAGTGGGAGCAAGGCAGAGCAGGAAACTACAGACCTGTTAGTTTAACCTCAGTGGTAGGGAAAATGATGGAATCACTTCTGAAGGAAAGAATTGTGTGTATCTAGAGGCCAGAGGGCACAGGACCCAAGGCAGCATGGATTAACAGCGGAAGGTCATGCCAGACAAATCTGATAGATTTCTTTGACTGGGTGACCAAAGTAGTAGATCAGGGAGGGCTGTGGACATGGCCTACCTAGACTTTAGCAAGGCATTTGACACAGTCCCACACAAAAGATTAATATACAAGTTAGTCAGCCTGGGAGTGGGTCCCAAGATGACAGCCTGGGTAAAGAATTGGCTGGAGAATAGGACACAGAGAGTAATAGTAAATGGAGTCCACTCTGAAAAAGGGGTTAGCAGTGTGGGTACCACAGGGTTCAAATATTAGACGGTCCTCTTCAATGTCTTTATAGCTTACATTGCAGAGGGACTGGAAGGAAAAGTATGTCTCTTTGCAGATGACACAAAGATCTGCAACAGAGTTGATGCACAAGGTGGGGTGGAAAGGATGAGAAGGGACTTGGCAAGGTTAGAGGAATGGTCAAATGTATGGCAGCTTAGATTCAATGCTAAGAAGTGCAAGGTAATGCACCTGGGAAACAAAAACCCAGGGGAAGAGTACACAATTGGGGGTGAGATACTAACAACAACAAAAATGAAAAGGGTCCTGGGGGTAGTCATATCAGATGACCTAAAGGTGGGCAAGCAATGTGAGAGGGCAGCAAGGAGGGCTGGGGGGATACTGGGATGCATAGGGAGAGGCATCACCAGTAGAAAACAAGAAGTTGTTATCCCTCTGTACAGACAGCTGGTGAGACCCCATCTGGAGTACTGCGTGCAGTTCTGGAGACCCAATCTCCGCAAAGACATAGACAGGATGGAAGCTGTCCAGAGGAGGGCAACTAAAATGGTGCAGGGTCTGCACCAGAAGACATATGAAGTGAGACTTAAGGAGCTTAATATGTATAGCCTTGAGGAAAAAAGGGAGAGGGTGACATGATAGAAACTTTCAAGTACCTCAAGGAATCAACAAAGTCCAAGAGGTAGCATCTTTCAAAAAAGAGGTCTGCAAGAACAAGGGGCACAATTTGAAGATAGAAGGGGTGGCTCAGAGGTAATTTAAGGAAGTATTTTTTCACAGAGAGGGTTGTGGATGCATGGAACAGCCTTCCAGAGGAGGTTGTGGAGTCAAAAACAGTGGTGGAATTCAAGCATGCATGGGACAGTCATAAGGCAATTCTAGAGGGTGGGGGTAGGAAGAAGTTGGCTGCTGGTTAACTAGGATCTGCAGCTTATCCATCAGGTAGGGAAATGGGCAGACTGGGTGGGCCAAGCGGTCCTTATCTGCCGTCAAATTCTATGTTTCTATGTTTCTATGTTACTGGTTATTCACAATTTGTTCTACTATTTGGCAGAAATCAAAGGGTGCCATGGAGATCATTAAAGAAGACTGGGAAGGCTACTACGGAAAGGACAAAATGTTGACACCTGTATGTTGAATCTTTGAAAGAAGTTGATGGACTGTAACATGTAGAAGCTGCCACAGAAGATTTATACCAGCACTGGAAGAACAGAATAAAAGGTATAATCCTGAGTAGGAAGCAAAGACGTTGAGGAGGATGATAAGTTGTTGCGTTTATTACAGTACCATCCAGTGAGAAAAAGCTACTCATGAAGTGGCAGGGGCATTGCAAAGTCATGCATACAGCAGGTCCTGTAGCTTATGAGTCTGAAACCCTTATATATATATATATATATATATATATATATATATATATATACATACACACAAAGACTAAAATACATAATGGGAACCTTCTGAAAATTAGTAACCAGAACCACATTGTAGAATTTTTAAATATATTTTGAGAAATTCTGCCTAACTCCATGTTGGAATTAGAAATGGCAGAATTTCACAATAAAAAGGTTGTATGGGTTTCCTCCGGTCTAAAGGACGTAGAACTGTATTCCATGGATTGACAGATTCTGCATTCCATGGAAATGTTTTCACGAGCTTTTCACATTAGTTCCATTTGATAAAGTTGGTAACTTTTATTAGAAATCTCCCGTTTTCTGTTTTAAACCTGGCACAGGGCTATGTTGATGATCATTGTTTCTGTCATGGTTTTAGTCAATGTTCTCAAGTCCTATATTTCGCCATGGTGTGCATTATGATCCATGGAACTCTATTATGCAGAATTACCTTATTAGAGGAATATAACCCATGGCTCATCTCATGATAGTTTTCGGAACCACATGGAGATGCAATTCACAGTAACTGTACACGTGGCTTCCTCACTCAGTGAAGGCCTTATGGACATTTGAGAGAGAGGATTCTGCTTTGCTGAGCTTATGATAAAACTTGTGCAAATCTACTCCAAAAGACAGTGTTATGTGTGATTGTTTACTACAGGATTGTGTTATAAGTGATACTGGTGTAGGTGGTGCATTGTGTGTGTTCTTTTATAGACTTTCAGTGTTGTTTTTGACACATGGACAGAAGGCACATTTTGAGATCTGAGACAGTAATTGACTGATTTAATCACTAAACATACACTGTAGGCAGAACTTGGAGATTGCTTGTTTTAATATTGATAAAAACTGTGTTTTGTGAGTCTTTTTTAGGGATTTTGCAATGTTTTCAGTACTGTAGTGCTGCAGCACTGTTTCAGAGCTGAGCTGCTGTTGTTCATCACTAACAACAAAACCCCAGGTTCCCAACTGTAACATCAGGGGAGCACAGAAGTTAAAAACAAGCATTTGTCAATGCCGAATGTTGCTTGCTTCTATGTGCTGTTTAGGTATTTGGAAGTCATTGGAGTGCAAATATTGAAAATTTGCGAACTTACGAGTGTGCATAGGAACTGCGCAACGCACGCTCGTAAAACAGTCATTTTTAGGAATTTTTTCACCAAATTTTCAACATAGCCATTTTAAGACCTCTGCTCATGAACAGTGTCACTGTGATATTGTTAATGTGTCCCATACATTGAGTTTGCACACCGACTGTGCCATTGTGCGCTACATGGGCGGAAACACGTCTTGGGCAGGATGTGAAAAATGACAGCTGTACTGCTCATAAGGAGGTGTGGTAAAATGGCAATGTTGAAAATCTGGAGTGAAAATATTGAAAATTTGCGAATCTCATTTGTGCCTGCGAACTGCGCAACGACGCTTGTGAAACAGTGTCATTTTAGGAATTTTTTCACCAAATTTCAACATAGCCATTTTAAGACCTTCTGCTCATGAACAGTGTCACTGTGATTTTCTTAATTTGTCCAGTACATTGATTTCGCGACACGATGCCCCATTCTGCGCTACATGGGCGGAAACACATTTTGGGTGAGATGTGAAAATGAAAGCTGTACTGCTCATAAGAAGGTGTGGTAAAATGGCAACGGAAAATCTGGAGAAAATATTGAAATTTCGTGAACTTACGGTGCCTGTGTGTAGAACCGCGCAACGCATCGCCACAGTTTTTATGGGACCATTTATGATTGCGGATCTCTTCGATGAATGATTACCGGTTATGGTGTCTTCAGGCCCGAAGAGTGATTTTGCAGTCATTGTGCGAAATCGTCTTTCGCCTGAATAATGCCATGACAGTGACATCATTCGCTAGATGGGGTCCCAAAACCCCATGTTGAAAATTTGTGCAAAAAATTCAAAAATGCTCAGATATGCACATGAAGTTGAAACCCCTATTCAGGCCATTATACAGCTTACCGCATTTCCTCAGTTCGCAGTCGGCTTTGAAGAGTGCAGACGTGTTCCCGTCCACCAAGATCGCCGCGCCGGAGTCCGGAGGTAAGTATGGGGTGAGGGTGGGGAGGCTGGGTGCAGTGGGTGGGTGCGGTTTTGGGAGGGGTCGGGAGGCGCTCCAGCAGGGCTGTTTTTGTTTTCAGGTTAAAAAAAAAAGGCGTCGTGGGACCGTTTGCCACACTGGGGTGGGCTCCCAGCGTGGCACAAGGGCGTGGGGGGCGTTCAGCCGGCGGGGGATTGGGCACACCCCGCCGGCCAAGGACTCGATTGCCACACTGGTATGGGCTCCCAGCGAGCACCTACAACTGGGAGAGACAAGCTCAGCCGACGGGGATTGGGCACTCCATCGGCTACGCAGTAGGTGCGGGGCGTGCACGTGCGTGTGGGGGGAGCTACGCTTCAGTGGGTTTTATCTCTGCTCACTGAAGCGTAGCTCCCCTTTCAATGAGTCTGTTACTGCATTTTGGAGCCGCGTCAGCAGACAGCTCCAAAATGCATTGGCTTACAGGGGCCGCGCCTGCCAGCTCACTGACTAAATTGGAGGAGGAGGTGACACACCTCCGAAATCTCCGATGATGGCACTATGTTTCTTGCATATGCGTGCAAGCAACATAAAAAAACCTTATAAATCAGGAGTGAGCAGCATTTCTTTCCAGTAAGAAAATATACATGTATTCCTTTGAGTTCAGTATGACTTTGAGCAGCTCAGGCCATGGACTTGACAATGGATTGGGCACTCATTCTTACCTGAAACAGGAAACAGAAGAGCTATGTCTGCTGTCAGTATTGCAGTAACAGTATCTTCTGTTCATGCTACACAGCCCTACATAATGCAGATGCAGGCAGCAGTTCCTGTAATAACAATGGCTCCAATGGTGCCATCTGAGGCTGGGAGAAAGAAAGTCAGTGGTGACAGGAGTGTGACTTTGCAGCCCAGTGGCCTGGTGAAAAAAATGCAAGAGTTGTAACAGTAATGCTAATGATGTCTGAATCACAGAAAGAAATGTCAGTACTGGCTGCCATCATAAGTGTGTTTTACCATCTGAGTAACATCGCCTGGATTAAACCTTTAATTCTGCCCAAAGACCTGCCATCACTAGTGCATGCCTTTGTAACACCCAGGCTTGACCACTGTAATGCTTTTTATATCAGGGTCAATGGAGGGAACCTCTGCCAGCTGCAGCTAGTATAGAATGCAGCGGCCAGGCTACTGATGGGGCTGTCAAGGTCCTATCATGTGGCCTTGGTCCTGCAGGGTCTGCACCGGCTTCCGGTCAAGTGGAGAATTCTCTTCAAGGTGGGCTTGCTCACCTATAAGACCCTATATGGATCAGGCCCTGGCTACCTGTTAGACCTCCTTACTCCTGCCACCCCAGCTCACTACCTCCGTTCCTCCACCGAGGGCCTCCTGACAGTTCCGAGGACCAGACTGAAAACCTCGGGTGAACGTTCATTTGGGGTGGCTGGTCTGGTGTTCTGGAACTCACTGCCAAGATCCTTGAGGGAGGCCTCTACAGTGGAGGCTTTCAACAGGGGCCTGAAGACTCACCTTTTTAACATAGCCTTTTCTGCTGATGTATTTTAACCTCTACAAAAAAAAATACTTATTTTATTTATTTTAAGTCTGTTTATTCATTTATTGTTTATAATATGAATGTTTATATCACTCTGTCAAGTTTTTATTGTAGGGCACCCAGATCCTCTGGGATTGGGCACCTAATAAACTTACTTACTTACAGTACTTACTACTTAAGAGGAATCTCATAATACTGTGGAGTCTAAGACACAGGAGATGGTGGTGAAGAAGTCCCAGTGTGAGGTGATAGCAGAAAATGAGGCACAGTAGGATGCACTGTAGCTGAGGAAATGGAGGAGATTGAGAGTAGTTCCTAAGAATTTTCCCTAGTAAAGGAATGCAAGTGCAAGGACTATGAGCTAAAGAGGTAGAGCAAGTGGAGATAAAGAATATTGATGTGGGCAGCAGTGACTTTTGCTCTGATTCAGATGATCCAGTGCTAGATGAGGATTGCAATATGGAGAGAGGGGCATGTGAATCATTTTACATATTTAAAAATGCTGAAAGTTAACAAGAGAAGGATAAGAAGGATGACACTAACAATGTCACTTGCAAGCAACATTTGAAAAGAACGGGTTAGGAGCAAGGGACTAAGCAGGAACAGTAAGGGGATTGCAATAGGACAGCTAGCAGTGAAGGTGTTGACTGTCGTGATTCTGTTATATTTACAGATGCAAGCCCAGACATACCACCTCACCTTGGCCAAAAAGGAAGGAAGCAACCCATGTCCAAACATCCTTAGTGAGGCATCTGTTGTTAAAGATGCTGAATGATGAGAGTTTTACTATATGTCCTATGGTACCTGATGTCTGTATACACACACTGTTAGCCGGACTGGACACACACTGGACTGTATGTGTTAGTGAGACTTGGGAACACTGTCGGTGGGTTTGTAATTGGGTTCGTAAACAACTGCTGTCAGTATAGAGAGACTATATTTCACTGTCCAGTATAGGTAGTGTGAACCATGGATAGAATTGTGGGGTGCAATGGTTGTGGAGCAGCAGTGTGGATGAACATACAGTGGAGGCGGTGAGGGTGCCCAATATGCCACAGGCTAAGGAGGCTCAAGAAAGAGGTTCAGTGGCTTGGCAGGGAGCTGGGGAGGTTGAGGGGGTAGGGGAGGATTGCGTTGGTAGAAGGGCTGACATCTGAGAATATCAGGTGGGCACCACAGAGAAGGAACATTGGGTCAAGGGAGGGGTTGGGGGAGGGGGCAAAATAGACAGAAAGCCAGCTGATGAAGGGTGGACTCTAGTAGGGCCTAGCAAAATAGGAGCAGCAGCAGGCAGGAGGGAGGAGAAAACACATAGTAATGCAAAGAGGATAGGGAACATGTTTGCTGTACTAGTGACACATGGGGAAGAGGAGGACGCAGGAGGACATTGTGCAAGGGATAGTACTCATGAAAAGAAGGGAGTGAGGGGCATTATTAGTGAAGAGATTGAGCATGGCATGGCAGGGGGAGGGATAATACTTGGAAAGGTGAGGAGTGAGAGGGAGGTTGGCAGTTAAACAGGAGGAGGGGAAGCGGTCTCAATTGAGAGGGGCATGGGGAAGACACTGGGGCAAATGGTAAAAGCACTGTTTTGAGTGGCCCTGGGAATGAGAACCTGGGTAGGGGGCTGGTGACAGGCACAAGGAAGTAGGAGGGGGTATACTGGTGTTGGAGGACTCCATACTCAAGGGGATCAGATGGGGCAGCAAGGGGGAGAGGCACAGTCGGATATGGGTGGAGTCCATACCAGGATTAAAGGCAGACAAGGCAGAACAGACAATCTTAAGGTGCACAAGAGGGGTAGGAGGAAACCACACATTGTGGTACATGTGGAGACAAATGACCTAGCAGGGGAAATGATGGAGGTAAAAAAGGAGAAGGCTGAGGAAGTGGAAAGGTTGTGCGAGGAGTCTGGGGAATCTGTGGCCTTCTCGGAGGTGCCGCCAGTACCCTGCGCAAGCACAGTGAGAAAGGAGAGGATTAGGGAGTTGAACTCATGGTTGGTAGAATGGTGTCGAACTAAGGCGTATGGGGTTGTGGGTGGCTGGGGCAGTACCTGAGATAATAACAATCTGTTTGCAAGGGATAGGTTGCACCTGAGTGGGATGGGGAAGGAGGTATTAAAGCGAAGACTGGGGAGGTATATTGTGACAAAGGTGGATTTAAACTAGTTAGTGGGGGTGACAAATGGACAGAAGGTAGGCAGGGATCTGATAGAGTGGAGTCACAGCCTACCCCCCCAGGATAGCAGGGAAGGATTTGGGGTGGCTGAAAAGGAAGGGAGTAGAAGGGAGGAGATGGAGGGTGATGATGGGAAGGGGCAGGATGGAGGGTGGTCTCACTGAACGCGAGAAGATTAGGCAACAAATCAGCTGAGCTACAGGTACTCTTGGCAGTGTGGAGGGTGGATATTGTGGCTGTCACAGAAATGTGGACAACCGAGCACCGGGACTGGGATCTGGCAATCCCAGGGTACAAATTATATAGGAAGGACCGTGAATAGGGGAAGAAGATGGTGTGGCAGTCTATGTGAGGGACGGGATCAAATGCACAAGGGATGAGGGGGAGGAAAGGAGAACAGAGACAATCTGGCTGCAGCTCATAGACTCAAGGGGTAGGAAACTGAAGTTTGGGGTGGTATACAGGCCACCGTCCCAGTTTGAAGAGCTTGACAGGGAATTAGCAGGACAAATCAGAAAGGTATGTAGAAAACGGAAGGTGGTCATCGTGGGGGATTTCAACTTTTGCAGGGGGTTGACTGGAGCATTCTGGTCACCTCTAGTGCTAGGGAGCAAGTGTTCCTGGATGAAATCCAGGAGGGTCTCCTGACACAGTTGGTCAGTGGACCTACTAGGCTAAAGAACACTTTAGATCTAGTATTGTTGAATGGGGAAGCAGTAAGGGAAATAAAGGTGGAGGACCCACTAGCCGACAGCGATCACCAAATGCTGTGGTTTAATATTATGATGTGCAGGGAGCCAGAGAACTCACTAACCCGGGTGGTAAACTTCAGGGGGGGTCGGACTTTGGGAGGATGCAGGAAGTACTGAAAGGGAAACTGGAGGGCATAAGGCAGAAGATGGCCATAGAGCAGAAATGGGATATTATTAAATTGTGGATTACAGAGGCAACGGAAGCCTGCACCAAGACACAGAGTAAGAGGAGCAGAGCAAGAAAATCATACTGGTTGAGCAGCGAGGTAGTGGAGGTGGTGAGAGCAAAACGAAAGGTGCACCAGAGGTGTAGGAGGATGGGGAAGGAAGAGGACAGGAAGGAGTATGCAAGATGGTCCAGGGAGGTGACCAGAAAAGTGAGAGACACCAAGGCCCAGAGGGAGCTGGGATTAGCACAGGGAATTAAGGGTGGGGGGGGGACTTTTTCAGATACATCAGGGAGAAAAGGAAGGGCAAGGAGACAATAGTGAGGATAAAAAAGGGTGGGCAGTGGACAGAAAAGGGGAAAGAACAGGCGGAAGTACTGAATGACTACATTTGCTCAGTGTTCATGGAAGAAAAGGGGGGACCGCTAGCACCATGGGCTAGGAGGGTGGGGACAGGTGGAGAGCAGGTGACAGATGGAAGGACTGAGGGAGGTACAGTCCTAGAGTGACTGAGGCCACTGAGGGTAGACAAGGCACCAGGGCCAGATGGTATCCACCTCAAGTAGCTGAGGGAGATGGCAGAGGTGTTGGTAGAGCCACTGGTGGATCTGTACAGCACTTCACTGGAGTCGGGATGTGTGCTACTGGACTGGAGGATGGCACATGTAGTGCCATTACACAAGAGCAGACCAAGGGATGAACCGGGTAATTATTGTCCAGTAAGTCTCACCTCCATAGTGTGCAAACTCATGGAAACGATACTAAAGGAAAGACTGATATCATACCTGGAGGACAACGGCCTCCAAGATGTGAGTCAGCATGGGTTCGTTTTATGGGAAATCCTGTCAAACCAACCTGATACAGTATTATGACTGGGTGACAAGTAAGCTGGATAAGGGTCACACGGTGGATGTTCTTTACTTGGACTTCAGCAAGGCTTTCAATTTGTTGCCTTATGGGCAGCTTGGGGGGAAGCTAACTGGTGTAGGGGGTAGGGGCAAAAATGATGAACTGGATTACAAGCTGGCTGAGTGGGAGGCTGCAACAGGTGGTCATGGGAGGGGAGCTCTCAACTCCGAGGCTGGTAATGAGCAGGGTGCCACAGGACTCTGTGCTGGGACCAGTATTATTTAGACTCTTCATATCAGACATTGCGCATGGGGTTGTGAGCAAGGTAAGTCTGTTCACAGATGACACCAAAATGGGAGCAGTGGTGAATGGAGAGGAGGGATGGAAGCAGCTACTGGAGGACCTAAGCAAGCTAGAGGAGTGGTCAGAGAGTAGGCAGCTGGTGTTCAATGCAAAGAAGTGTAAGGTTATCCACTTTTGGGTGAAGAACCCAAGGAGAGAACATTGGCTGGGTGGGGTTAAGCTGGGGATCACTGAGGAGAAGAAGGGCCTGGGGTAATGGAAAAGTGAACAAAATACTGGGGTGCATAGTGAGGGGGTTTTCATCCAGGTGAAGAGAGGTGATTTTTCCCCTCTACAGATCGCTGGTAAGGCCGCGCTTGGAGTATTGTGTGCAGTTTTGGAGGCCATACCTAAAGTGTGATATCAGGTTACTGGAAGGGGTGCAGAGGAAGGCAATGAAGATGATATGTGGAATTGAGGGAAGAGACTCTGAGAGCAGGCTGGGAGACTTGAATACATACACCCTGAAGGATAGAAGGGATGGGGGAGACATGACAGAGACATTCAAGTATCTGAGGAGAATCAGTAAGGATGAGGCAGATGGGGTCTTTAAGGTAAGGAGGGGGAGGGGCACCAGGGGGCACGGGCTAAGAATAGAGGGGGGAAGATTTAAGAGGGAAATGAGGAGACACTATTTCACAGAGAGGGTGGTAGCAAAATGGAATGCACTACCAGAATGGGTGATATCATGTAAATCTGTGAACAGCTTTAAAAGGGCATGGGACAGGGAGCATGGGGGAGTGAGGGTGCAGTAGGTGGGGGCGGCAGTGGGGTGCCAAAGGGGAGAGGGGGTGGAGCAACTGCAAATTAGAGGTGCTAGCAGCACACTCTAGCAAACAGAGGTAGACTGGGTGGTCTGTTTCTGCTGGCACATTCGTATGTTCGTATGTTCGTACGTATCTGCAATGCTAGAATTAGTCATAGCAGATCTTGTTCCCATGTTGGGATTTCCAATCAACATAGCCACATAAAAACAAAATGCCTTATTAAATGGTGGCAGCAGCATGAAAGGGGTGTACAGTGTGGATTTAATCCATCTTTTTTGGCCATGGTGGAGGAATGGATGATGAAGCAGGATCAGTGAGAGTGATCACAGCAGCAGTAGCTCTACTAACACCTCCATGTATGCCACATACACTCTTGCCAGTAAAACATCCAATTCACATTCTATTGCTGGTTATGTTTCAAAATTTAAAACTAGAAAAGAATGTGCTAATTGTTAGAAAAGAAAAACACTGGTACCCTCCGACCTTTCCAAGAAAAATATTTTATGACATTTTATAATGCTTTAAATTATACTTCAAAAGCTACAACATTTGAATGGTTAAGTGTATAAATGTAAGTTTTTTTTTTCTGAAAGTGTGGAGTCTATTTAACATGAATAGATCCTAATGATACAGTTATCATGTGCTGCCACACATCTGTACAGTACATGGTCAACATAATTATGTTGTTAAAAATAGTAGGACTTTAGAACTTTAGTGAAACATTTTATGTTTTTCTTTTTTCACTGTGAAATTCCCTCCTCCACTATTAAAGAATCTCACTCTACTGACTCCTTCAAGTATCCCTCAAGGAGGATCTTCTCACACTGGCAATATGTGACTGCTGTCATGATTCAACTGTTATGCACCAGACCCTGTTTTCGACTATGCTTTATCCTAAAATCCTACTGTATGTACTTAGCTGCCCCTCTCTACTGCAACTCTTACTCATTGATTCCAATCTTCCAGCAACTCCTGCTCAGATTCTTCCCAACAGACTCCTATTAGGCACCCACAACAAGGCCCTCACAGTTGTCACTGTTTACATACCTCCTAAGGAACAGGGACCTGGTCTAACCGCTGTCCTTGACTTTGTCAAATCCCACCCATCAGACTCCGAAATCATCCTTCTTGGTGACTTTAACATTAATTGGCTCTCAGCTGAAGGTGGGTCATTTAAGGACTCCATTATATCAGCTAACCTGACTCAAATGGTTGACTATGCAACCAAAAAGAACTACAGAACTGGGACCTGCACCCTAGTCGGCTGAATCCTAACCAACCACCCGTCTCAGATCACGAAAACCTCAGTCCTCCCTGACTCACTCAGTGACCACTCTCCCATCAGCTGTACCTGGTCAAACAAATTCTATAAGCCCCCTCAAAAAATTATCACCAGCAGAGTACTACCCCGTGGTCAGCTACCCCACCTCAAATCGCACCTCTGTCTGCAGGACTGGTCCCCCATCTTCAAGGCAACAGATACTGATACTGCACTGGAGCAATGTATTCATATTTTCAATGAAGCCTGTAATAAATTTGCCCCCCTCAAAAAGCATAAAGTTAAAATGCTCAGTAACCCTTGGCTGTCAGGAGACCTCCTAAAAAAACTTAAATCCAGGGACCGCCTCTGGGAACTGGCTAGAAACTCCGGTAAGCAACTCGACATCCAGAATTATAAATGGGCACGGAACAACTGCACCAAATCCATTCGGCAACAGAAATCTGACTACTATAAAAATGCTCTCATCAACTCCTGGGGAAATGGGAGGGATTTCTGGAAAAACATTAAAGATGTCACTGGGAAGCAGTCAAAATCTTCGCCGAACATACTCAACATAAATGGGCACACTACACTCGACCCTAAAGCTATTGCCAACACTTTTAACATCACTTTCACTGACCTAAGCAGTGTTCTCCCCTCTGACTTCTTCCAAGATACATCAGCTCCCACCCCCCCAACTCCTCCACCCATGTCTGTCACCCACCTTTCTACTTTAAAGCACTAAATAAACATAGAGTCCAAAACTATGTTGCCAAAGCCATCAGCAAATCTAGAACAAGCAATGACACACTTGACCTAAAGCTACTGGTCCTAACGCTTGACAAGGTACTTGGTCCCCTCACCAAGATCTTTAATCTCTCTCTTTCCCTTAGCCAATTCCCGGACAAATGGAAAATGGCCACTGTTACCCCGATTCACAAAAGTGATGATAAGACTGACCATGCGAACTTCCGCCCTATCTCCATTCTGCCTCCCCTATCGAAGGCACTGGAATGTATAGTAGCGGACCAACTTACTGAGCATCTGAACAATTATAATATTCTCTGTAAACAGCAACATGGCTTTAGAAAAGGTCAAAGTACATCCTCTGCCTTACTCGAATTCACTGGCTCCATTCATAGCTTCCTTGACAATGGACAACTAACTGGTGCTATTTTCATCGACCTGACCAAAGCCTTCGATACTGTCCACTACTCC
This sequence comes from Neoceratodus forsteri, assembly GCA_016271365.2. Classification (NCBI taxonomy): domain Eukaryota; kingdom Metazoa; phylum Chordata; order Ceratodontiformes; family Ceratodontidae; genus Neoceratodus; species Neoceratodus forsteri. Next base: position 1,639,488,203 of record CM057450.1, read on the forward strand.
CTCCTGCTGAGCCAACTAAAAAATGCTGGTCTCTCCAATGATTCAATCTCTTGGCTCAAAAGCTATCTTGAAAACCACGCCCAGCATGTAAAAATCGGGGATGTGCACTCTGATTCCAAACCCGTCCTCTCTGGAGTCCCCCAGGGTTTAATACTGGGCCCCTGCTCTTCAGCCTGTTCCTTAACACCCTACCAGACTCCTGCACTGAACATATCACCCTGTATGCCGATGATGCAGTAATCCTTGCCACACACCAGGACCCGAAGAAATTGCAAGAAAATCTCCAACTCGGCTTCTCCTCAGTTGAGAATTTTTTCACAAAACACAAACTGATCCTTAATCAAAAAAAAACCAAGGCCATGATCTTCAGCAACTCCAATAATAAACATAAGCACTTCCAACTCTCCATTATCACCAGACAAGGTGCCGAACTGGAACAGGTCAAAAACTTTAAATACCTCGGGATCACCCTTGACCCTCACCTCTCCTACACTGCCCACATCGACCATGTCGCCAAAGCCGCTAACTCCAAGCTAGGCCTGCTAGTCCATCATAGGAAACACCTGACACCCGAAGCCCTCGTTGTCACTGTCCAGAGCTCCATCATATTCATCATTGATTATGGCATTATCATTTACGGCTCTGCTACAACCAGCGCACTCAAACATGTATCCACTGCCCTCAACAAGGCCTGTCGACTTGTCACTGGCTCCCAACACCTAACTCACACCTGTGACCTCTATTCTCAAACTGGATGGTTGAATCTTGCCAAACAAATAAAGCACCAAACTTGTGTTACTAAGAAAATCTTGCTGGACCTTGCCCCCCCGGAGTCTGTGCCCTCATACAACCAAGAATCCACACCCATCATACCAGGGTATAGAAACCTCAGCTTCTGCAAATCCCGCATTGCCGCACAACATAAGGCCAAAGATCCTTTGCTTACTGGGCCGCTAGTTGGTACAACGGTCTTCCCAGCAACATCTCATCCTCACTATCACTCAGCACTTTTAAGACTCGGCTCCGCCTAACACTCACTGCCTCCAATCTCTGTGACTGTTGTGGCTAAACATGTCTTTTGGTTCCATAGCTGAAGATGCCCTTTTGGATCCACATCTACTCCTGCACTTTGCCAGCACCCCCCTTCCCCATCTTCACCTCCGCTGCTGGCCCATGACAAATGCCACCCAGCTGCATTACCACTATTCTTACCCGCCTTCCACCTCTCCTCTCTCTGCCCCCCCACCTACCTTCCCTTTTCTCCCATCCACTTAGTCTCCCTGATTTCACCCTCCTCCTTTCCCTTTCCCCTCCCCAAAGTTTCACCTTATTGTTCTTTTTTCCCCTACAAGACTACATGTTTTTTTTTTTAATTTTATAAACTGTTATCTTTCCTTATGTTTGTCTCGATTGTACCAGTGACATGGAACCTTTGTAAAAGAGCCTTGGCTCAAAGGTATTTGTAATCCTAGAACAAATAAATAAATACATGTGATTTCTTTTGCCTTGTGTATTATGTATAGCGAGTGACCTTTTTAACTTGTAGAAGTGTTCTAAGGTCTTCACTTATGATCCACAATAGTGTTGTAAGGTCTCATCTCCTGTTTTATTTTCTGCACGTGTATTTCATACAGCTAGATTTTGCACTGTGTCTCTTCTGATGTTTGATTATTGTATGTACCTCTTTATGTAACTAATTCCAGGTTGCCCCTGAAAATGGAGGTCTTTGGTTCTGGTGAGCCTACTCAATTACCAGAATCCAACATCATGCATTAATGAATGAATACATGCATGCATACATACATACATACATAAATAAGCTAGAGCTATGGAGGCTATTTAATTTTGATTTTGTTAAGTTGCACTACCTAAAATGGATGAGCTCCTGCTGTTAAAGTTAGGTTTTCACGCAGGGGCTTAGTAGCAACCACTAGGGATGGGCTCCTTGTGGTTACATTATTTGTTGTTTCTGTTATTCTTTTGTGGGATCTCAGTGCTGGAACCAGGGTTCAAGGACAAAACCAGCCACTGAAGATGGGATCCCAGTAGCCACACCAATTATTTTCTTTCCTGATAAGGTAGGCAAGCGGAGCCCGATTTTCAAAGAGCTGAGATTGACGCAAGGGAATTGCATCAAAGAAATTTGATACAAGTACCCTGTTTTGTCAGATACTGTGTCAATTCCAGTTTCTAATGCAGGTTGCATCAAAAAAATGTGCACACTGTGCCAAAGTGGACTGAACCAGGCTTGCATTAAAACACTGTGGGTTTTATGTTGCAAAAGGCACTTGTGTAAAAAAATGATACACCATCCCCCTTTTTATTTGCACCGACTATTGCATGCATCTGTTAGTTCAAGGTGGAGCTGGTGTAACTGACACTAGAGCATATAACCAGGTCCGAAGTATGCAGGCAGTGCTGAGTCACTACTGAGGCGCTACTGCTGCAGCACAAGCATCAGAGAGGTGACAGCACAAAATGCTAGGACTAGTGGCCCTACTGGCCATTAGGGAGGCCATGTCAAGGTGGTGGAGTTGTGCTCAGCAACAGCTTGACTCAGCCCCACATCAGAGCAGGTCACAAAAACAGGAGGCAACTCAGAGGAGTTAGACAGCAAAGGTGTACCAGAGGTGGACCTCATAGCAGGATCTGACAGAGAAGCAGTACATTACACATTACCACCTTACCAAAGCCACCATAACAGAGCTGTGCAATGAGCTTAGATGAGAATTGCAGACTGGAACCCACAAAGGCCACCCAAAACCAGTGGACATGAATGTCATCACAGCACTCTGCTTTCTTGCCAGAGGGAGCTTTCAGACCCTGACAGGTGACACAGTGGGAACAGTACAGTCCTGTGTTTAAGTGCCTGAAACAATTCCTGGAGGCCCTGCTAAACAGGACACATACATACATCAGCTTCCCCCAGAATGCACAGGAGCAGCAGTTTGTGAAGCTGGGCTTCAATGGTATTGCACAGCTCCCCTGTGTACTGCATGCATACTGCCATAAAGGCACCATCACTTGATGATGAAATGCATGTCAACTGGGAAGAGTACCACTCTATGAATATACAGGTGTCATGTGACAGCCAGTGCAGAATCCTAGATGTGGTTGTCCAGTACCCTGGATCATGCCACGACACATACATATTCTGACAAAGTGGCCACTGTGAGGCTTTTGAGTGAGGAGACATCCAAGGATGATTGTTGCTAAGTAGGTGCATGACACAGAAAACATGGCCTGGGGAGCATGCAATGGGGCACAAGCTTGGCATACAACCACAGCACATCATGTGCACCAGGTGACAAGGCAAGGTGTAGGTGACACTACAGACAGTACAGCACATGGCACAACATTTACAGAACATGGCAAAGGTAGGCTGGGGCAGCACAGGGGCCATGTATGTGTGTGTCATGGACTGTGCATAGCTGTGGTCAGCTGCCATGGCGGAGAGTACACCTGTGTATGCAGAAGCTGCAACAGTGCAATGATGACTTGACAGTGGCATGGGTACATGGTAATCTATGTTAGTTCTACAGATGACAGTGGCTATCCACAGCCTCCATGGCTCATGACACTGCTGAGACTCCCGGACACAGACGCAGAGATACAGTACAATGAAGCCCATGCATCTACATCTTCAGTCATTGAGAGGACCTTTGGACTGTTGAAAATGAACTTCTATTGCCTAGACAGATTGGAGGATACCTTCAGTACACTATGGTAATAGTTTGGAAAATCTTTATGGAATGCTGCATATTTCACAATATAGCCATAACACACTGGATTGCCATGCCAGAGGTGGCTGCTGAGCTATGGGATGAGTACGAAGGTTTAGAGGATGCCAATGTGGGTGCCAGAGCTGTGCTGGTGGCTCTCAGGACATGGAGTGCTGTAGCTGGACAATGTGCCAGCACCTAACTGATCAGCAGTCACGTCACATGACTAGCAGGAGTGTAGACATGCCACCACAGCCACAAGCACTGTCATATCCTTAAAGGCCAGTATCGGGGTCCACATCAGCAGCTGCCTGTATCAGTGGCTGCATGGAGAATGGATGCTATGCACACATGGGGATCACCAGCAGTGATGCGACAGGTGGACTGTGCATGGCCATCGTGCCATCCACATGCAGGCAAAGGGTGCACTGCAGCCATGGTAGCGAAACATGTGGCAGTACAGTCAAAACACACATATCTACACCACTGTGGGATGTGTGCCCAGGTGGAGATGTGTGGGAGGGGATGCCATGGTTTTATGTCATATCAGCTACTGTAGAACGGCGACGATGATAACAGCAAATATAAATCGCCGAAAGTCAAAAACGACGAAGTACACTACACGGACTACAAAAATCAAGAAGGGATCCTAACATTCTGTGCGTGGGGGGGGGTGATATTTTCTTACTTTTTATGTGGGGGACTTTGCCTCCCACACCTCCCATATTTATATAACCAACTCCAGTGGGGGGGAGCGCATTTCAAGAAGGGGAGAAACTCTATGGGGGAATGCAACTTGGGGAGGGAGACACAAGCCGGGAGGGAGAAGAATGCTGGGGTGCCAACCTGCAGGCGGGGGGGAACAAAGTCAGGGGAATGGGACTTCAGCAAGGAATAAAAAAAATTTAAACAACCCCCCACACACAAAAATACAAAAAACTATACAGACCCATACTCAGTCCTGAACCCAGGTCTACCAGCATTAAAGGCAGTGACTGTAGCCACCACACCCCCCAGCTCAAAACTAGCTTGCCCAACAAAGACCCATGACCTTACCTAGCTGCCTCTGCTTCGCTATTTCACTAGCTATTCCCTCACACTCACTCTTCTTGCTATTTAACTCTCGATTCCCTCACCTTCACTATTCTTCCACAGTCGTTATTCCCACTGGCGCTCTAACTGAGTCGCTCAAATTGAGTCACTCAATTTGAGGCGCCCATAACACCGGATACCAGATGCAACCTGGTGCAGCCTAAAGCCAGTGGCAGCACTGTTGCAGGTTCAGTGCCCACTGTCTGTAGCTAGCCCCCAGGTGGCAGAGCAACACATCTCAAAAGGCAGCCAAAGAAGAAGGTCAGGGCACACTACACAGCGAGACTGTTGATGGCTGGAGGGTTGCAGCACATACAGGAAGCCCACAGGAAAATGACAGCAGTCATATGAAAAGGACAGAATTGATGGGGTTGGGCAGGGGGCCTGATAATTAAATCCCATGAGTCTCAGTCATGATGGACATGGTTGAGGTGCTTTGTGACATGGTTGTTAGTGAAACCTCAAAGGACACGACAGCATGAAGAATGTGTCAATGGGCACATATGTAGGGTGGGCTATGGGCTGTGGGCAAGGGGAGTCACAGTCAAATGAGGCCAGGCCACAGTTCCCCCAAAACATGAAGGTGTGCTAAGGCCTCCAACAGAACATGGGGGCTTAACACAGGTGGGCTGTACAGTGTATGGACCCTTCCTCACAGTCAATGCCATGGAACCATGTGGTAGGGCCACACAACATGATGTCTTAAATGTAAAGCAAAAAGGGCTTCACAAAGATGGGGAGGCAGATGTGCTATACTGCCAGTGTCAGGGACAGTGGTAGGTCATGGGACTCCCACCCAACACCAGTGGCAGTGACCATGGGGAAGTGTGTGTGGACAGGTGTGGTACACCTTGGGTGCTGTACAGACTGGGGTGAGGGTGTGAGCCATGAGAAAACATGTCCTGCCCCAAGGTACCACCAGGCCCAGCAGGTATGCCAGCTATGCCTACCATGCCCTCAGCACCACTGCCTGGAGGCAGTACATGATGTGGCTACAGCATACTGTAGAAGGGGGGCCACGGGTGGAATGAGTGTAGTGTTACTGGTGTAGATGTGGGCTGTAAGAAACTTGGGGAGTGGTGTGGAGGGGTTGTTCTGTAGACCTATGTTATGTACAGCACAGTGGGTCACAGTACTATGAAGCTGCAGGGATCTTAACACAGGCTGCATCAAATTCTGGTGTGTTTAGGAGGCAGTCTGCATCGCCAGGACAAGTGATGCATGCTGCAGCAGTTTTGGGCTTGATTATGCTGTACATTGTGACAAAAAAGCAAAATGACACAACTTGGGTCAAAATTATATGCTTTGTGGCTGAATGTGGAAGTGACTACTGATGCATGTGGTGGGACCAGAACAATGGCTGCAGTGTACTGGCAGCATCAGGCAAGGCAAGGCAAGGCAAAATTTATTTAAAAGACGCCCAATCCCATAGGCTCTGGGCACCGTACAAATAAGTAAAGATATTTTCAGAAATAGATCAATAAAAACACAGAAATAAATATAAACATATAAATAATAATGCTTCATATAAACATTACCCATAGATAATAAAATAAACATCAGATTACCAACAGCTGTAATCAAATCAGATCTATAAATTAATAGCTTAATCCAAAAAGGCCTGAGCGAATAGGAGGGCTTTAAGGCGGGACTTGAATACCTAAAGAGTAGGGGCCCCCTTAACCCCAAGGGGGAGCGAATTCCACAGGATGGGGGCGGCGACACTAAAGGCCCTGTCACCAGCCGATTTTAACCTTGTCCTGGGAATCTCCAGGGGGCCTCCACAGGAGGAACGGAGGGGGCGAACTGAGAAAAAGCAGGTACAAGAAGGTCTAACAGATAACCAGGGCCCTGCCCGTGTAGGGTCTTATAGGTGAGAAGATCCACCTTAAATAGAATCCTCCACCTAACCAGCAGCCAGTGCAGCTCACACAACACCGGTGTAATGTGGCAGAATGATGGCTGCCCAGTAAGTAACCGGGCAGCTGCGTTCTGCACTAGCTGAAGTCTGTGGAGAGATCCTCCCATGACCCCAGAGTAGAGTGCATTACAGTAGTCAAGCCTTGATGTAACTAAGGCATGCATCAAAGTGGGGAGGTCCAGAGGTGGAACAAGGGGCTTTATCCTGGTGACATTTCTGAGATGGAAAAAAACAGGAGCGGACGGTGGAAGATATCTGCGCCTCCATGGTCAAACTCCTATCCAGTGACACCAAGATTTCGCACCCTAGAGGAGGTGCGGTTTCTGTGCTATGCCTTCCCAAAACCCCGACTGGAAGTGTTCATACAACTCATGGGTCATGAGGTGCTCCTCCAACTGAAGTGCTACTACCTTCTCCACAATCTTCGCCAAAAAGGGAAGATTAGAGATCGGTTGGTAATTTGCCCTAACCTCCGGGTCCAAGGATGGTTTCTTTAGGAGTGGTCTCACCAATGCCTTCTTCAAGGCATCAGGGAAGACACCCTCAGATAAGGAACACTGGACAATCAGAGAAAACACCAGGCCAATGGTGTTGATGCATCTCATCAAGAAATGTGCACCACCGGATCCAGTTTGCAATAAGTGTGCTTCAGATTGCTCACCACCCCAATGACCTCACTTACCTCCACTGTTCTAAACTCCCCCCAACTAGGTAGAGTGCACTCAGAACAATTCTGGTGGCCACTGCCAGCTATAGCATTGCTGACTGGAGGAACTCTCTGCCAGATACTGGATACTCTGTCCGAGAAGAACCAAACAAACTCTTCGCATTCAGCATTAGAAAAAAACTTCTTCAGCTGTAGACAAGTTGGACAAAGTAGTCTGTCCACAGTCCAGAAAAGTATAGCTGGTCAGTTCTTACTGGCAGCAATCTCCCTGGACAGGAACACTGCCTTCTTATGGTTGATTGTCCTCGTATGCATTATAATGCACGTGCAGGGCCGGTTTGTCCTTCTACAGGCCGGACTTCCTCCAACAGTGCTTCAGCCTCCGGCCCTTTCTCTTCATCTCCCCGAGGTCCCCATCAAACCATGTGGACCTCAGGTAGGAAGATTTGGGTCTTACATGGACAGGTGCAAGGGAGTCAATGGCGTTGGATAGCACTCTTATTATAAGAGCCCACCATGGCACAGCACCAACGCCTCCAACACATGCATTACCCACACCAGATAGATCGACTGCCACCCAAAAAAACTCCCTGGTCAAACCCCGCAAAGGATGACAGCTCATCATCTCTGTAGGGGGAGGGCATACAGTGGTAGCCCCGAACATGAACTGCACCGTGCAGTGATCGGACCATACCACCCGATCAATATTGAGATTATTTATCGCAAGCAACAGTGAGAACACCAGGTCCAACGTGTTCCCGCCCTGGTGTGTCGTGGCAGAAACAACTTGCGACAGGCCCAGTGATGACATATACTGGAGGAGGTTATGACCAAGCAGAGAAGATTCATCATCTACACAAACATTGAAATCCCCAAGACAATACATCTGGGGGTTTCCAGTGTTTCGCCGACAACGAATTCGGCAACCTCCTGCAGGTAAATAATGAAAATCCTGCAGCCTGTGCCCAGACCCCCATGAATGACCACACATTCAAAAGAACCCTGGGTTCCCTCTCGGTGCACGGTAAAGCCCAAGTCAGATCTAAAACAAATGGCTACCCCAACGCACCTACGTTCCTCTCTGGGACAGTGCACCATGGTATTCTCAGGGGGGACGGCAGCCTCAAAAACTGGGCCAGCATCGTCCCCAACCCAGGTCTCTGTGATGCATGCTAGATTGACCAAGGAAATCAAGTCCACAATAATTGCGGTCTTGTTCCTGATCGATCTGGCATTGCATAGCACTGCCCTCAGGGGATTGGTGGGTAAAGCAGCCCCTCAGGTTACCTGGCCACTCGGTCTGGTGGACTCCCTTGGGACAGGCACCAAACATGTCTGGCCTCTCTCTTGTGCCTGTCATAATCCAGGGCACCTTCTGGACCTAACAATCTCTATCCTACCACCCTCCGCTGTGCACGGGGCTCTGCACTGCCCAAGATCACCCCAGCTCCTCCAAATCCCCACCTCCCGGCAACGTCTTACAGTAGTATCAGAAACCGAGAGGCAGGTGAAGGGCCGTAAATCACAGAGAAGGGATGTCTGAAACTGTTCAGTTGGACAAGCTGAGACATGGGATATAGTCCCTGCAGACTCCACACCACAACATGGGGTCCACTCGGCCAGGAACTCTCCCTCCAGGAATTCAATCCACGCTCCTGTCCTGGTGCTCAATCGACTTGGCTCAGCTCCACACCACAACCTCCTTTGTCCAATTAAATCCCTACTGCAATACACATGAAACACAAGCCAGGCAGGCAAGTCCCCTTTTCCTTTAACAACAGAGTCCCAGGGATTCCCTCTTGCAGTTGGAGTGGTAGCAGGGGCAAGATGGACAACCCCAGTGCACACTTCCAAGTCGATCAACAACGACCCCGATAATGCTCAGAAGCGCAAAACTAGCTAACTCACTACACTGCTCTATCTGGCTAAAATGAACCAATTAAGCTGATTCAGTAGGGGAAATTAACAAACGGAGGTAGGATGGTAAAAACAAATGAAGAACAGGCAAAACAAACTCTAGGGAACAGCAAACAGAGCGAAGCAATTCACAGCACTTCTCAGCGCACTCAACGTGGCAGCAGTGAGGGATGCACACATGCACCAAAAGCACGTTTTGCAAAGGGATTTTACAGCATCATGCCCTTGCCCCCAGAAAATGCAGTAACCAGTTTAATACAACTACCACCTGAAGTTGGCTACCTCAAGGGCCAGAGCTCCTAACTGCATGACAGAGGAGACTACACAACTTATCAGTGCAGTCTAACAGTGGGCTAGGGTCCTACTACCCAAAGCAGCAAGTGACATTCCCTAAAAGCAAGAGATAAAGTGTGGACATTTATTGACCATAAGCTCCAGTGCCTGTCAGGGATCAAGCATACCCCAAGGCAAATTCAACACAGGTGCAATGACCTCCTGCTGCAGAAAACTGCCACCATACTGTCCTGTGGGACATGGACAGGGATGCCCATGTTGCCATGCGGGGAGGCAACCGTTGTACTGCAGATATGTGGAAAAGAAAGAGAACCATCACATCATATGTTATGTGTGCCACTAATATTGATGGGTGCACTTACAGTACCTCATCCCTACTTTTGTATCCACAGATGACATCCAAAGCAGCACAGAAGGCACCCAGGACACTGGGTATAGGACTAATTCCCCTGATTCTGCCTGGAAGGAGACACCTGGTACCATCAGCCAAGGTAAGTGTCATGTACAGTGCTGGTATACAGAGCTTGGAGATCTGGTGGCAGAGCACATGTGCAAAACCACCAACCATGGCACAGGACATGGATGCAGTCTACAGCTCTGATGTGCCAAATCCTCCCCAGCAGCACCAGTGGGCAACATGCCATGCCCCAGTCGGGTGCCCCTCAGGTATAGGTGACTTCCTACATGTCACATACAAGTATGCCATGGGCAACCATGGGTCCCCCATGTGCATCTCACATGGTGCACTACACCTCAGACATGATGGAATGGCATACCACATTCCAAGGGTGAATGTCAGACACAACTTTTCTCAGAACAGGGGGGCAGTGGCCAGTGTGGACCAACAATAGTTGGGCAGCTGACCCATCATGATCCAGGCAGAAGACAGGTCCCATGACCCACAGTACTAATGCACACCCTGGGACAGGGATGCGTGGTTGCAGGGTCATGCAGTAAGTTGTGCTGCACCCAACATGCATAAGTGTCCAATGCTGTGACTCTGTACAGGCTGGCTGCAGCAGATGATGGCTTTGGTGGGGATACTGGAGGTGACATGTCTGGCTGTGAGGTCAAACAGATATGTGGAATGGCCATGTCATATGTGTTCTGTAGTCTCACGGCAGAATACCTTTTGGCCATGGTGCCATATGACACATTGGTCAGGCAGGAGAGTGCTGTGTATGGGTTACTGCCCCAGTACTCTGTTGATGTCTCCCATCACACCCCTCTGAGAGAGGTGGGACCCAAGGTTCCATGGTGGCAACTTTCCCAGCACTGGTTGATGAAGGACAGGAATGCCATGCAGCCACCATGGATACTGCATTGTTCAACAGAGGGTCACTACAGGTAAAGGTAGGGTGCACGTACCATGGTGATATGGCACAGGCAGGACAACCACAGATCACTCAGTGGTATGGCATGGTATGCTGTGGGTTTGGCCAGTAATACAAGAGGCAGGGTCATGTGGGGGCACAAGGTGAGTCACCTCCCCAGGATGTACACCAGAGTCGGTGGCACACCTGTAAACCAGCCCTGTAGCTCTGCAGTGCAGAGCTGTGATGTTGCACCACACCATACAGTGATGCCTGTAGGGGACTGAAGGAGGATGTTGGATACCTGCAGTTGTACCACACGCCTCATCAACCCCACCCCACAGTGCCACACCATGGAATGCAGTGGCAGGCATGGGTAACCATTCTGTGTGTGCCACAAAGATTCCAAGTGTGTGGCAGGTGCATGTGTTGTTCTGCTTATAACAAGGGGGGCATCCTTGTGTGGGATGAGGGCATAGGTTCACACAGACAACGGCCAGGTGTCCTGACAGGGGTCCACTGGACAGTGGGTGTGGTACACCCAGCATTTTGTGTGTTGCAACACCTGCCAGTCATCATGTCAACAGTGGGTAACTGCATATCTGTGACACCATATGGTGGACAACGACACACCAAAAGGTTGGTCATGAGGCCACATAAGGATGGCAACTCTGCACCACCCTATAGGAGCCATGGCCCATCAGTGTACCTAAGGCACTGTGGTTGCACCTATAGTCAGCATGGGATGGTATACTCAGTGCATGTAGGGGGTTCATAAGTGTATCACCTTGTCACGTACTGGTTTCTATGTGTCCTTTGGCACCCATCAGGACATACTGTTGCCCAGTACTACAGAAACCAGTTCACCACAGACACCACAGAGACAAGTACCACACCATGGCACAGGATGCAACCGTGGGCTGAGAAGGCACGATGAACCTGCACAGTGCCATATGTGGTGTGGGGTTATGGCCCTAATGATCTACACACACCTCTACTGCAGTGTCACAGGAACTGCTCATGGCAATGTACCCACAGTGTGCAGGTCACGGTATCTTTGGCGTGGTGCCATGGCCCAGCCTCTATACAGCACTAGCAGGTGCACCAAGCATAGCATTTCACATTATGGTACAGGGGAAACTGTGTGTAACTAGAATGCTGTAGTGGATATATACAAACAGAGGTGAGAAAGAAGTAAGTGCCTCAGCTGGGACTTGGGCAGCCTGGAATACCTTTCTGATTGCGCTAACCAGCTGCTCCAGCCCAGAATACCATTCCGACTGCACTAACCAGCTGCACCACTGAGACAACTGGAACCTGGGCTATCCCTGAGAGCATTGCTCTTTCTGAAATGCACAACCCAATGGCAACACAAATATTTACTTGTAACAATCACACAGGAGAGCAGTGTGCACATTTATGGAACACATGCAAACAGAGGTGAGAAAGAAGTAAGTTCCTCAGCTATGACTTGAACCTGGGCCGCACGGAATACCTTTCCGATTGCACTAACTAGCTGTGCCACTGAGATAACTGGAACCTGGGCTGTCCCCGGGCACATTACTCAGGAGTGGAAGGCTGGGCAGGCTTTAAAGGCCTCAGCCAGGACCCACCATTACACACCCAGCCAGCATCGGGAGTGGAAGGCTGGGCAGGCTCTAAAGGTTGTGCCCTGCTGGGTGCTACTAACTGAGCTGCTCCTGCGGACTGGCCCAATGCCAGCAGAAGGGCACACTGCTTATTTCCTGGGGTTGAGGTGGTACTGCCAGCTGCTGGCTGACCACGCTCCTCCAAGCCAACCGAAGCAAAGCCAGAAGCTGAGAACAAAAGGCACTTCTTGTGCTGCATTTTCCTGCCCTGAATCCGCACCGGTGGTTCAGTGAAAGTCTGCTCACCGTGTGAGGTACATTTCTGCTGCAAGCTGGAGAAAGGACAGTGATTTTTCACATTTCTTGGCGCTTATGCAGTGATTGGCACTCTCCTTAGGAGCCCTTTCTGTGATTGGCTGACATTTTTTAACTGCGCTTCTCCTGCTAAGACTAATGGATGTTTCTTTTCCTTGCCATTATACCTACACTAGTGATGCTTGAATTAATTCTAGATTTTATCCAGCTACTGTGTTTTGTGCTGCTTACAATTAGAATTTCTTACTGCTGCCTATTGTTTCTTAGAGTACTAAGATTTATTTTACTGCGTAGTGCCTTACAGTGCTAAGTTTTTCCTAACATAAAAGTACTAGTATTTTAGTGCCTTGGTAATGTATAGAGTGTTAAGCATGCCCGAATGATTTCTACCACTTTCAAACTGATCCTTCTGACCCAGTCTTGCTTTCCTTGCTGTCTGTTTTTCTTATTCGGCTCTCTACCCTGCATTGACCTACATAGCTCCTCTGTTCTTTACTTGTCTCTGACCAGGCTGTGCAGAAGCCAAACTTTACTCCGATTTCACTCTCCCCTGCAGATCCTCGCTCTGTTACTCTCAGCTGTCCTGTAACTCAAGATTCCTGACTCCAGTTTCTCAGACTGGGATTAAAGCTCTAGCCATGCCCAGTGGAGCAGGCCATTTCCCCCTATTATTCTTCACTGCTGCTCTCCAACTGCCCATTTCTGTTCTTTTGTTGCTGTAAACCCACCTACGCTAGCCCCGTTCTCAGACCTGCCTTGTCCTGCCCCATTCTCTTTGTTTGCTGTAAACCCTCCTACGCTAGCCCCCGCTCTCAGTCCCACCCTGTCCTGCCCTGTTATTTTGTTCACTGTAAACTCTTCTTCTTTAGCCCTTACTTAATGCTGCTCAATTCCTCTTCTCCTAGGTTGTACCCACTGGGTGCTACTAACAGAGCCACTTCCTTAGGGCTTGCCCAATGCCAAACAGAAGGACACACACTGCTTGTTTCCTGGGGTTGAGGTGGTACTGCCAGCTGCCAGCTGAACACGCTCCCCAAGCCGACCGAAAGAAAGCCAGAGTCTGAGAACAAAAGGTGCTCCTTGTGTTGCATTTTCCTGCCCCAAATCCATACCGGAGGTTCAGTGAAAGTCTGCCTGCCATGTGAGGTACGTTTCAGCTGCAAGCCAGAGAAAGTACAGTGATTTTTCGGCCTCCCTACCCTCCCCCTCCTCCGACCTTAATTATGTGCCCAAACCTTGTGGTAAACCCTTCCTCTCACTTCCCATTGGTTTTCCCATACCAAGGTCCTGCTCAAGCCAAGGGGCCTTACCAAGAGGTCAGTGTTGCTTCTTAAAGGAGCTGTGTTCCCTAACCAAGCTCCAAACTTTAATCTCACAAAAATGCATACATCTGGGGCACTAACACTGATAACTGCTCTACTGCTCACTATGCTTGCATGTCCTTTGGACCCGAATCATTATTCTCATGCAGTTGCCAACCTGGCACTGTGTGGCATGATTCTCAGTCCATACAGCAGTGTAACTCTTCCTTGTGGAAACTGTTCCCACTCACTGCCCCATCACCGCCCACAAACACCACATGGTGGCATAAGTTACACAGTCTGGAGTGGCTGCACCCCCTTGCTCTCTTCCCTGGGATCTTCAATATGCAAGAAATAATTGCCTCTGCTAATAATAGGAACAGGCGAAGAAACAATAGCCACAAATAACTTAAAGAATACTTCTTCCGCCTAGCGCTTCATCTACTCCTGTTAGCTGGGAACATCCACCCAAACCCAGGCCCCCCATCTCTCTCCTCTACCCTAATATGGCTCAAGGGACAGCTCATATTCGGCTCAATAAATATATGTAGCTTTCTACCTAAGATGGATCACTTGAAGGCCTGGGTACTTCACAACAACTCAGATATTCTATCAGTGATAGAAAATTGGCTCTCACCTAAAATAAAGAATGCAGCAATCACAATTCCAGGATACACAGTTTACAGGCTTGATCGACTATCCAAATGTGTGGGTGGTTGTGCTATCTACATCAGGGATAGCCTTCAGGCACACACCTTTATATTAGCGGATACGGGTGCTAGCATGCAAGCTATCACATTAAAATTACTTCATGGGAATTTCAATAAAACTATGACCATTCTCTCAGTATATATCCCCCCCCGGTCAAAAAGCTCCTGGTCTTGACTCTCTAATGAAATGCCTAGGTGTGCTCAATCTCAACAACAAAACAGTGCTACTGGGAGACTTTAATGCCAACTGTCTCTCCCCAACTGCTAGACCATATAGAGATGTCGTCTCTGCAGTGAACTTCACCCAATTAGTTGCTTCAACCAACAGGATGAATTACAAGTCTGGAACCTCCACCCTGCTGGACTGGGTCCTGTCCAACCATCCTGAGCATATCTATCAGACCACAGTCCTGCCTGATGCCTACAGTGACCACTCACCTGTACTGGTCAGCTGATCAAATCACTTCACCAAACCTCCAGCCAGAACAATCACAAATAGGGTCCTTAGTCCAGGGCATCTTGAGATGTTAAAACTGATCTCAGCCAACAGAACTGGGACAGGGTCTACTCTGCTGGATCTGTTGATGCAGCAAGTAATCAATTTATTCAGCTATTTAAAGACATATGCGATTGGCACGCGCCAGTCAAGGCACAGAAAGTCAAAGGTCGCTGTAACCCATGGTGCTCTCCAGATATCCTGGAGCAAATGAAAAGGAGGGATCACCTGTGGCAGCGAGCCCGTGCCTCTGGCAATCAGGTGGAATTCCAAAGGTACAAGAAAGGAAGTAACAACTGCACAAGGGCTCTGCAAAAAATAACTACTACAAGAAAGCCCTAAAAAACACCTGGAAGAATGGCAGAAAATTCTAGGCCAACCTCAGCAGTCTATTAGGGAAAGAACAGAAGTCAGCACCAACAATGATCAACATAGATGGTGTTTCCACCACAGATCACAGCAACATAACAAACTCACTCATTAATGCCTTCACTGAACTTGATGGTGTACTCCCTCCTGACTTCTTCCTCCCTGCTCCCACCCCCCTGACAACCAGATCTGATAACCAAGCATCCTTCCATCCACCCTTCCACTTCAGATCCATCTCCACTAGCAAAGCTAGGAAATACTCCTTAAGGTCCTAGGCAAGACTTGATCCAGCGGAGACTCACTAGATCTTAAATGCATCGGAGTCAATATTGACAGCCTTCTTCAACCTCTCACACACATCATCAATGCCTCACTTAGTCTTTCCCAGTTCCCACATCTCTGGAAAAATGCCATAGTGATACCTGTGTTCAACAGTGGGGACAGAGCACTACAGGAAAATTACAGACCCATCTCAATTCTCCCTCCAATATCCAAGGTCCTTGAAAAAATAGTGGCGGATCAACTAACTGAATACCTGGAAAAATACATCCTGCAATGACCACAGCAACATGGTTTTTGGAAAGGGCACAGTACCTCTAGTGCCTTACTAGAGTTCACTGGGTACATTCATAACTCCCTCAATAATGGAGCCCTTACTGGAGCTGCATTTATAGACTTGTCAAAAGCATTCAATACAGTCAACCACATCTTGCTGCTTGAAGAACTAGCATCCATTGGTTCAACAGCCAGCTCACCAATCGGACCCAACAGGTTAAATTTGACTGCATGGTGTCTGACAGTAGACCTGTTCTATTGGGGGTTCCCCAGGGCTCAATCCTGGGGCCCCTACTGTTTGGGATATTCTTAAATAAACCTCCCCCTGCCAGCCGCTGCCCTATACCAATTTACGCAGATGACACAGTAATATTCGCAAGTGACAAGGACCCCCATGACCCTTGAGCAGCATCTCCAGGTTAACTTCTCAATAGTTGAGAAATGGTTCAAGGACCACAAGCTTGTTACAAACTACAAGAAAACCAAGACCATGATGTTCCATAGCCCGCAAAGCAGACATCGTAATTTCTCTCTCAGTATAAGTAATGTAGTAGAGGCCCCACTAGAACTAGTTCACAATTTTAAATACTTGGGCATCACCCGTGACAGCACCTTGTCATACGCCAATCACATCGACACCCTAGCCAAGGCTGCTAACACCCTCATTGATCTGCTCTACAGACACAGATGGAGCCTTACACCTGAAGCTCTTAACCTGGCTATACTCACGTCTATAGTGACACTTGTGGATAATGAGCTAGTAGCCTATGGCTAAGCAACAGACTCAGCCCTTCATCGAGTCACTATCTCTCTGAACAAAGCATGCCATCTCCTCAAGAGGGCCTCAAGACTGGCACATACCTGTGATCTATATGCCCAGTCTAACTGGCTCCAGCTCTCAGGAAGACTAAAGTACTAAACCTGTCTCTTGGCTAAGAAGTTCACACTGGGCCTTGTGCCATCAGGGGTGCAGCAGCTCCTCTCCCCCTGTGAAAGTAGCCGCCCTACTAGAGGTTCGGATACCACTTCCTTAAAAATACCCCACTGTCACACTTCCATTTGACAAAGAGCCTTTGCCTACCAGTCTCTAAAATGGGTTAATAACCTTCCAACAGCACTGTCCTCTGAAGCCAAGATTGGCACATTCAAATGGGATCTCAGGAACCACCTTGTCTCCCTATCCACTGGTGACTGCTTCATATAATCCTCAACTGACTGTCCGGACTGAGGCCCCATCATTTCTAAAAATTAATTCTCTTTAAGCTCCTCAATCCTCAGTTTCCTTCACGGCCTGTCTACGGTACAGATCAGAGATCCCTCTCCTCTGATTCAATACGCCCTCTCCCTACCCCCTCCCTTTCTTTTCAATACTCCCCTTACCCTCCCCTTCACGCCCCCTCAGCAATCACTACCTTGAATGCCACCTTGACTCCGGATGTAGCTCGCCTATATAAACCTGATGTGGCCTACTTCTGGCTGATACCACCCATCTCCCTGTCACTTGCCATTCCCGTGGCCCTATCAGCTATCAACTCTCACTTTCCTTTAGCCTCTATCCCTGCTCTCTTCACTACTCTGCCCCGCAACTTTCCCCTGCTGTCTGCTTACATCTGAATCATGCTCTCCTTGTAGGCCTATTACTACCCTAATTAGACTGTCTCATATTTGATAATCTACTGTAGTTACAATTGATCTGTATAATACAATTATTTCAGTGTTGCTGTAACTTTAACGACTGTTCTGTACTGAACGAACTCTGATGTTGGGACCCATGAAATTAGCTTTGTTTTTGCACATATCTCTGTGTTACTGTAACTTTAATGTCTGTTCTGTTCTATACGAACTCTGATGTGGAATCTATGAAATGATCTTGTTCTCAATGGTGTTCCTAGATCACAATAAATAAAATAAATAAATAAATACAACTCTTTCTCAAATGCACAACCCAATGGCAACACAAATATTTACTTGTAATAATCACACAGGAGTGTGGTGTGCATATTTATGGAACACATACAGACAGACGTGAGAAAGAAGTGCCTCAGCTGGGACTTGAACCCATGCCACCCGGAATACCATTCCGGTTGTGCTACTCAGTTACACCACTGAGACAACTGGAACCTGGGCTGTCCCCTAGCACATTACTCTTTCTCAAATGCACAACCCAATGGCAACACAAATATTTACTTGTAACAATCACACAGAAGTGCGGTGTGCATGTTTATGGAACACATAAAAACAGAGAAAGAGAAAGCCCAGGTTCCAGTTGTCTCAGTGGCACAGCAGGTTAGCACAATTGGAACGGTATTCCGGGTGGCCTGGGTTCAAGTCCTAGCTGAGGCACTTACTTCTTTCTCACCTCTGTTTGTATATGTTCCATAAATATACACACTGCAATTCTGTGTGATTGTTACAAGTAAATATTTGTATTGCCAATGGGTTATGCATTTGAGAAAGAGTAATGTGCTCAGGGACAGCCCAGGTTCCAGTTGTCTCAGTGGTGCAGCTGGTTAGCACAATTGGAACGGTATTCTAGGTGGCATGGGATCAAGTCCCAGCTAAGGCACTTACTTCTTTCTCACCTCTGTTTGTATGTGCGCCATAAATATGCACACTGCACACTGCACTCCTGTGTGATTGTCACAAATGTCTGGGGTGGACAGCACAGTGGATAACACAGGGCATTACAGACCACACTGCTGGCAGTTGGGAATGGGGGGTGGTGGGATGTGGGAAACCACGGCACGGAACAACTGATTATTTTGGGTATGGTGGTTTATACCAGTCTAGAGGGTGTGGGGTGCAGAAGGCACACATTGGCCAACTAAGTGTATACCTACATCGCCTTCACTATTGTGGCATTGTGCCACAGCACATATATTACTCGTGACCACACATCAGTGCAGCACAGCCCATGCCATCCTGTGTGCCTGCACAAACCATGGGTCTGCTGCATCAACTACAGGTACATATGGCCAGCGCCTATGTCATACATGTGTCGTACACCTGCCTTGCACAGGCCCGCCACACACGTAGTGGGCCCCCGTGACCTAATAACAGACAGACAGGCGGTGACACCGGGGGCCAAAGTGTGGCATCCAGCAATGGCTAGGCCATGCTGTATATGCATAGCTCAAGACATAACCCTCCATGTGAGATGGCATGCCCCCCCCAACATCAGACCCTCTCAACCTGGGGTGTGTAGCAGCTGCATGTCCAACCCCAGCTACACTCCAGGGCTACACACGTGTGGGCCAGAACATGCAGCACTGGGCTGCAACACATCCTGAAACCCCCTGTAGCACACTGGACCCAGCTGATGGCCATTGGGATGCCATCACCAGGAGGCCATGGTGGACACAGTGCACATCACTGCAGGAGCCTCATACGTGTTGTCCACTGTCCCGTATGGGTTGGGGGCATATCGACCAGCTCCATTGTGGTGCAACCCATGGAGGACCCATGGCCCCTTACAGACAATGTCAAATGTGTGTGGTTTGTGGAGCCTCACCTTGGGAGTGACAGCAGTGCTGCCTCCCCCATTGGTGAATCACAAATCCCATAAGTATGGCAGACAGACACATGTCTGGCCTTCCCACCAGCACCCTCCCAGCAGGTGCAATATATATACTCCACTCCCACCATGCCTTTCCACTGGCATGCCAGTCAGCACCCTACAGCCATGCTAGTTACATCACCCAATCAGACACCCTAATCAGGCTACCCCTGACCTGGCTGCAGTGGCCGCCTGCTGTGTGCTCTCATGGAAGCAGGGCAGTGGCAGATGCAGAACACGTGCAGTACATGTCCTGTCCACTACTGTCAGTGATGCTGTGTCACCAGAAGATCCCATTGCCCACAGACCACACCACCACCCATCCCACTCCAGTCTGCCCCCACCCCTGGGTCCATGGAAGCCCATGGACAATGTCCTCACACCCTGTGTGGGTGGAAACTGCCAACCATTGGCCAATGCTGTATGGCTCAGTGGGCATGGTACATCCAGCAGGTTATTGCACATCCCTGTGGTATGTAAAGCATGTCATGATACACCAACCTGATCATTGCATCATGCCATGCCCACCTAGCAGAATGGCCTGTACAAGATTTCCTACCAACCAATGCTGACACACTTCCCACTCTGTCCATACAGGTGTTGGACAGCATCCTACATGTGGATGCCAGAGGGAGACACCATGGATCCATGCCTTAGATAGTTTTATGTGGTGATTGAAATGTCAGGTGGCAAAGGCCTTTGCCAAGAGGACCAGATGCTATCTGGAGGAGCAGCGCATCACACGTGGGGAAACTGCAGGCCAGGAGGACCACCCTATCCATGGGGCTAGTGCTGCAGTGGAACCAACCATATACCCCAAGTTAGTTACCCATTCGGAGGAGGTGCCCACAGCTGCTGATTTTGATAACGCCATGGCCATTGCATCTCTGGACAATGCTGTCACCGATGCCGAGGTGCTGGCAGTGGCCAAGGATACAGCCTCCAACTCCCATCTGTCAGCAAATGGAAATGGGCACGTGGCACAGGATGTGGCTGCTCAGTCTGGGGCAGTCAAACTGGTGGGACTGGCACGCCACATCTCCAGATTAGAGGACTTTGTTCGGACTGTATGGGATGGCCTGCAAGCCTTTTTGGTAGATGTTGGGCTGCTGCAGGGCTCCTTTCATGCCCTCTTTGATGTATTGTTATGCTTTGAAACACACTAGGATTGTCACCAAGGGGCCACCACTCTGTCTTGGGCACATTCTCCATCACTTATGTGGTGTTGTGTATATAGTTTTGTTCTAGCTCTCTCACTGATTCTTTGCCATTGTTACTGCCATGCGTTTTGCTGTTCAGATCATTTTATATCATTTTTATGTTTGCTTGCACGCATGTGCAAGAAACATAGTGCCATCATCCGAGTTTTCGGAGGTGTGGCAGCCCTCTTCCAATTCAGTCAGTGTGTTTGCAGGCGCGGCCGCAGTTCTCCAATGCCTACTCGAGCTGTCTATGACAGCTCCAAAATGCAGTGGTGTACAGTTGAAAGGGGGAGCTACGCTTCAGTGAGCAGTGATAAGATATCGCCTGCTCATGTGCGCCTCCCCACACACACATGCACGCATACCGCGTGCTCGCTTCCCCCACGCACCACTGTGTAGCCGACGGGGTGCCTAACTCTGGCCGGCTGTGCTGCGCCCCCAAAACCGTGTTCCATATGCCATGCTGGGTGCTCTACCCCAGTGTGGCACACATCAGATAGCCGACGTGGGGTGTCGTAATCCCCGGCCGGCTCCATGCCCCTCCCCACCAGCCATCCTTGTGCTACGCTGGGAGCCCACCCCAGTGTGGCAAACGTCCCGCGTTGTCATTTAAAAAACAACCTGAAACTGAAAACAGTCCCTCGCAGTCTCTGCCACCACCCGCGATCACCCACTGGCGCACTTCGGCCTCCCCACACCCCCTAATTCTACTTACTCCTCGACTGATGATCTTCGTGGACCGGGAACACGCCTGTACTTTTCAAAGCCGACCACGAACTGAGGAAATGCCGTAAGCTGTATAATGAGATAGATAGGTTTTTCAACTTTGCTGCATATCTCAGGCATTTTTGGAATTTTGCACCAAATTTTCAACATGGGGTTTTGGGACCCCTTCTCATGAATGCTCTCATTGTCATGGCATTAACGGTTTCGGCGGGTGATTTCGCAGTCACCGCGCGAAATCACCCTTTTGGGACCAAGTAACTAAAACAAAACTGCCACTGTTCATAAGGTGGGCTCTCAAAAGGCTATGTTGAAAATTTGGAGAAAATTCTAAAATGACTGTTTTAATGAGCGCGCTACAGTTTCTACGTATGCTCGTAAGTTCACGAATTCCAATATTTTCACCCAGATTTTCAACATTGCCATTTTACCACACCTCCATATGGAGCAGTACAGCTGTCATTTTCACATCTTGCCCAAAACGTGTTTCCGCACCATGTAGCGCATAATGGCACAGTCGGTGTAAGCAAATCAATGTGTGGACACATTAAGAAAATCACAGTGGCACTGTTCATGAGCAGAGGTCTTAAATGGCTATGTTGAAAATTTATGAAAAATTCCTAAAATGACTGCTTTACATGTGTTATGCAATCTTCACGCATCAGAAATTTGCGAATTTTCTATATTTTACTCCAGATTTTCCACATTGCCATTTTATTACACTTCCTTATGAACAGTACAGCTGCCATTTTCCATAGGTCGCCTCTAAATGTGTTTCCGCGACATGTAGCGCATAATGGTGCAGTCGGTGTGCGAAAGCAATGTTTGGGACAGATTAAGAAAATCACAGTTACACTGTTCATGAGCAGAGGTCATAAATGGCTATGTTGAAAATTTGGCAACAAAAGTCCATAAAATGACTGTGTTACAAAGTGAGCATTGCGAGTTTCCACGCACTCACGTAAGTTCATGACTTTGTAATATTTTCAGTCCAGATTTTCAACAGTGACATTTTTCACACTTCCTTATGAACAGTACAGCTGTCATTTTTCACAACATGGCCGAAATGTGTTTTCACACTTTCAGCGCAGAGATGCGCGGTCGCTGTGGGAAATCATTGTTCGGGACAGATAAAGAAAATCACAATGACAGTGTTCATGATTGGAGGTCCCAAAATGCCTGTGTTGACAATCTGCTGTAAAAATCCCCAAACTAATTACATTACGGGTGTGTGTTGCACAGTTTCTATGCACGCTCATGACCTCACCAGTTTTTTTAATATTTTTACTGCAGATTTGCAACATTGCCATTTTTTACACCTCCCCATGAACAGTACAGCTGTCATTTTTCACATCCTGTTTGGAATGTGTTTTTGCACCTGTGGTGCTAAATGCCGTAGTCGCTGTGCATAAGCAGCTTTCCGCTAACAGATTCATATTGCCACTGTTCATGAGGTGGGGGTCACAAAAAAAACATGTTGAAAATTTGGAGTGAAAATACCAATGAATGCCTGAGGTGTTAGGGTTTCCAACCATAATGCCCCACCCTGTAGAGAATGACAGGCATCGGGGTGTGACTTGGGATTCTTGCCTGTAATGCTCATACCATTCCACACCCTGCAGTCAGTGAGAGGCATCGAGGTATGCCCTGTACTCTTTGGCCCCAAAGTTCACCCTGTTCTCCTATACCGCACCCATCTCACCGTATTTCCTGATGCAATGGGGTGCGCATAAGGGCCAAAGACCCCAATGCACACCGTGACACTTGTCAGTGTCTGCAGGGTAGGGTGTGGTGAAATGTCGTGGCCGTTATGCCTGACGACCCAAAGGCACACCCCAATGCCTGTCACTCTCTGCAGGGGGGTGGTGGTGGGGTTAGCTTCAGTTCAGTACTTCACTGCCATTTCTATTATGCAGCTCTGTAACTTCTACACTACCAATGCCAATGCCAGCAAGAAAATATTCGGCATTGACAAATGCTTGTTGACATTGTTACTGTTGTTTTGTTTTCTTCTACTGTTGTTGCTCTTTTTGCTGCCAGTTTGTTGGTTCAGTTTATGTTTTGAGTTGAACACTATTTTGTCTGCGTACTCCTTTTACCATGGTAGTATGTTAGCCGGGGAGTGGCACTGCACAGCACACACAGCACACAGGGCCATGTCTGCAGGTGGTGTGTAATGTGGGCTGAGTGTAGGTCCACATCACCAGGGTGCCTGCATGATGCATGTTACACGGCTGGCCAGCACACATGTGGAGAGTACACATGTGGCTGAGTGTTGCCTCTCTGCCACAAGGCATGTGGCAGCCACAGTCTCTGTGTTACAGCATGTCGTACCAATACTGCATGTATACCACCTGCCTATGCCATCTGTGTGCTCCACAACCCTTGGATGTACAGGCATGGCCCTGTTACATAACAGTGACATGATCCATCACCACAAGATATCACATATGGCACACCCAGGACAACCATACATCCCCTCTCTGCTACCTGTGCACGCTAGCCAGCATGGGTGGCCTGTGCTCTTCAGCATGCCTGCTCACACTGGGTCTGTACAAACACCTATGGTGTATTGTGGGATGGGATCCTCACTGTGGCATCATAGGTGCATGGTCCTGGACCTGGCCTCTCATGTACATGCCACTCTTGGGGTACTGCATGCACCTGGGCAAGTGCTGTGTTGTGCTGTACTGTATGTTTCTGTGTTACCCCTGTGCATGGTAGACTCACATGTGGCACTACTGACATGCATGGCGGATGTCCATGGGTGTCTTCTACACCCTGATAGCTGTCCACAAGGTGCCTCATGGTCAGTTATACCGGGTAATGCCACATGTTTATAGTCCAGTACTATCCATGTGGTGCATATACCACATGTGGGAGGCTCTCTTGATGTGTGGGTGGGTCACACATGTGTGTGAAAGAGGACACACATAGTTTTCAATGTTATTTCAATACACACAGCTGAGCAGGAGTGATACGCATATAAGTTATACATGAAAATGGTGTCTGGTACACATAAACTGCTATTGTCATTGTGTGCTGTATGCAAGGCCCCTAGAATTCTGCGGCCGCAGAATTTTGCGCAGAACTTGCAATCTACCGCAGAACTTCTGCGGTGCTGCAGAATTCACTCTTCTTGGTGATTTTTTATTAATATTTCTGTTTATCCATATAATCTTGTTCCCTTCCCCTCTTTTTATATCCAAACACCCCTATATGCTCAGAATGTGATGTTATCGTTGTTATAACATCATACATTAGCTAATGAAATGGCTGCATTCTGCAACAGAAATGAACAGTCACTTATCTACCACAGCTCCCACTGCCAGAGATGGTGGCACAGCACATCAGGCATGGTGATATTTGCTCAACCTGCACTACATCCTAATACAATTTTCAGTCTTACATTTTTGCGCTAGGGCCAACTTAAACAAAACCTTGTCAATAGCACAGACTTGCTAAGTCCATACCTCACTTTGTACAAACCTATTTGTGCCTTTAAGGTATAGAGATGCCATCTGAAATGAATAACTGGTAAAATGAATTTAACTGTCATTTTTAAGAAAAATAAAGTAATTATGCCCAGAAAAGTGGAATATAATAATGTGTAGACCTGTTGAAAGAATAGGCCTGTTAAATAAATAATTGCACTGTAAGCATTTTTGCCAGGGTTATTGATTATATATTGTCATTGGTTGATAGAATCACCTAAAAGTTATGGAGAAATGTTGTGTGCAGGGACAGCTGTTGGGCCAGAGGGTAGCATGCTGTGTTTCCGTGCCGGCAACTCAGGTTCAGAGATTAGTTCTGGGAGCTGGCTGGGCAGCACAAGGATTGGGGGAACACATCATTGCTCGGAGCCTGGGAAGGTATGGTGCAGTGTTCTGTCACATGGTGGGCACATTGTGATGGGCTGGAGAGCTCTATCTCACAATTGGTTCACATGCATGTCATGGCCTGATGGTGTTACGCAGAGTGTCAGGGTAAGCATGTTGACACGAAAAATGAGTTTTGAAATAACTCCTCTATTCTATTTCCAATGGGACCTGTATGAATGAGGATGCAAGTTCATGGAAATAAAAAAAAATATATATATATATATATATATATATATATATACACACACAACACACACAGTATCTCTGTCTCTCTCACCACACACACACACACACACACACACACACACACACACATTTGTATGTATGTTACAGATTGCATATCAATATATAAGTGATACACAGTGGGAACCTCATGAGTAGTGTAGAAAGCACATACAAATATATAAGTGATAGACAGTGGAAACCTCATTAGTGGGATAGATAGCATGCATATAGAAATACCTTCTTTATCACATAAGATCCCCTCTACATATGTCATTGATGCAACAGGCTAGGACCTTAAGGGAGAGACATTTGTTTTGCTTTTTTAGGCATAAAATTATTTTTATAAGTGTTATTTTTTGAAATAGTGTTACTGTGCTTTCCACCATCCTGATTGCTATAACTACTGCCATGAAAGTGAAGTCAGGATGACAAGCTGACACTGTGATGTGGTAGTTTGTTAGTGTCGCAGAACTTCTGCAGAAATTACAAACCACCGTTGCAGAAATTCTGAGGCAAATGGTAGCCTTGCTGCAGAACTTGGCACAACTGTGCTGCAGAAAAGTAGGGGCCCTGGCTGTATCCCCTAAGTGACATCCCAGTGCACCTGCTGTGTGCATCCCACACCTTCCCCTGTGTGTCCATGGTCCCCCACCACAACAGTATGCAGTCCCTATATTCCATCTTATGTCAATGCAATGTACCCCTTTCATGTGTCTATAGTGGCATACCTCTCAACTGTACCACATTGCGAGGAACATTCCTCATTTTACTTCAAAAAAGGTCCCTGTTCCACATTGTGAGGACTTGTTCCACATTCAAAGTCAACATTTTAAAGCAAATATCCATAGTAAACAATGGAAAAAATAACTTCTTCAATTAATAACAGACATTCTCAACATAAATGCAATATTTTAATAGTGTTTTGAGCTTCTTAGGTAAAGATTGGATTGAGTGTTCCACATTTTGCCCATTTGTTCCACATTGTGACAGGCAATGTTCCACATCTGGGGGACAAAAGGTTGAGAGGTATGTATAGTGGTCCTGGGATCCCTGGCCATGCAGCATGCCTGGGCCATTATTCCCAGGTGTATGCATCCACTGCATCATTTACTTTGTGGGGCACCCTTTACTTCCCACTGTGCCTCTGCAACTCTCCACCCTGTGCCTGTCAGGTATGTGGGCGATGGTTGGCCATGGCTTGCCTGCTGCTGCCTGTGTCCCCATTTGGTCCCTCTGGCTAATGTACAGTTGTCAGTAGGGACCTCCTTCTGGCTGGTGCTGTTTCATGAGGTGTACTACCAGTTGCCATCTCTTCTATTACAGTATCTTTTGGTTTTCTGACTCTTTTCCTTGGTGGTGCATCGGTGGCACTGTCTACTCCCATAACACAAATGTCCTGTGTGGAGGTGGCCTGGTGGCCATGGTGCTCCTACAGACAGTGTTGTGGGACTGTGAATCACTGGTAGCCTGGGATGTTGTTTCCCAGGGCTCTGTGGTGTGTTGGGTGCTGTGTGCCTGCTACAGGGTATCACTGCCTTCTGGGACCTGATGTGTGGGGGTGCCCCTGATGGCTAGGGTGCTACAACGCATGGTGGTGTGGTACTGTGTGTCACTGGAGACCTGTGTGGTAGGAGGCCATACCTTTGATGTGGGCTGGGTGCTGTGTGCCTCCCCTGTGGTGCTAGTGGCCTCCGGGTCCTCTAGCATGGTGTAAACCTTGGTGGTGGTTGCCCATGGCTGCTTCTTATGTTGAATGTCTGTGGCCTGGTTGGTCATCACAGTGGTTTTTGGGTCCAGGTGATTGCTTGGGGCCTGAGTTGGGGTATGTTCCAGTGCTGTTGACTGCTGGTCACTGCCAGAATCCACTGTAGGTGATATGGATTCCTGGGTCTGTGGTTCACTGTGTGAGCCTGTGCCACCTGTGTATGATGTGTCTGTTGCTACAGTGTCATGTGTTGCATAGGCCAGAGTGTACTGGGAAGCCCAGTAATGTCTACACTGTGCCGCTTTCCACTGTACATTGCATAGGATACCCTGGGGTGACCTGTATGCCCATATCAGGCATGCTCACTGTCTCTTTCTCTCATTAGATCCCTGTGATCCACTTTATGCAAAGTTCTGTCATCCTGTTACATGTACACATGTGTTGTGTGGCCACTATGTTACTTTCTGCTGAGGCCAGTGTCATATTGCCAGCCTGGAGCAGTGCTCTGATGGCCACTGAGTATAGTGTAATCATGGTGTTGTGGTCCTCTCAAACTGCTGTGCTGCTTTTACCAAATGGCCTCAGCAATGTTTTGTAGTACAGTGGTGATGGCGGAGGTTTGTTGCTGTTGCACAGCAATGCTCCTGTCCAGCACAGATGTCATCACTCCAGAGCTTCTGTCTGTTGCTATGCACATGCCTGGAGGCCGTGAAGCACAGCTGTTAGTTTCACATGCCAGGCTACAATCTGCTGTACCCCAGACTGGATGAAATCTTGTACTCCAGCGATGGCCTCTTCCATGTGGCTGTGGTGTTCCCTAGCATCACTACAGTATGGTGTGCATACATGACAGCCACATTGCCATCATCTCTTGACTCAGGGCTTCCTCAGTGTCCAACAGAGTCTGGCAGTTGTGGTCCAGGTCATCATCCTTCATGAGTGCCCAGTGGATGTCCCGTGCACTGTCCCTACTGCACATTCCAGTTGTGGAGGACTGAGTTCTTGCACAATGTCTTCATGGATTGGCTCACAATATCTGTTTGTGACCCTTCACTGTCACCATGTACACTCTTGGTGGCTTCCTCAGTGCTGGTGGTCTGCTGTGTTACCACAGGTGGTTCTCACTGTCTCAAGGTCTCCTGCTCACTGGGCCCCCACTGCTATCTGCTGACCCTGTATCCACATCAGCCATGCCCTCATACCCAGCCTGTACATGGCCATTGGTGCCACTTGGGCCTGGTGTTGCTGTTCCCGACTGTTCTGCAGAGGACAGTGTGGGGACACACACATATCCAGTATTAGTGGCTCTGTTGTTCTGCCATGGCAGTAAGCTGATGTCTACTGTCAGCACTGCCCCTCATTGCTCTGTCACTGCCATGTCCACATGGGGTCACTGACCACCGACACATGAAGGAGGGTGTGTCTTGGCAGAACTGCAAGCCACTGCTGTGATGCCAGCCACCCCCCCCCCACTATCCTCTGGACAGTGCCAAGCTTTGAATGGGTCTGACATGCTGGCCTGCATTGCTTAGGGTCTCAGAGTACAGCTGCCATACTCTCATGTGCACACACTCGCTACCTGTGTTGGGCTCTCCAGGTGTATTTGCATATTCCAGAGCAGTGTGGTTTGAACACGAAACCTGCATGTTAGTGCAGTACATGTAGCCCGATAACTGAACTTGTCCCAGGATGGTCAGTGCACCCTCTGGGTGTGGGGGATTGGCATGACAGTACGGGGGGAGCGTGCAGTGGCATGTCCTGCACCTTGCGGCTGTGGTGTACACTACCCATGTGTTGTTTCCCTAGTCCTCTCTGCAGGCCACTGCTCTGCAGTACAAGAGTGGGGTATGCTCACACCACTTGCGGATATGCAGGCGGGGTGGTGTGCTCCAACTGCATAGGGATCCTCTCCCCCAACACAAATCTATGGGCTGGTTCCACACATGGCACCTGTCCTGTAGCACCCACATTCTGTGGTCTTTAGTGCTTCCCCACCCACCCACAGTGCCTGCCACCTCCTGAGTCTATGTAGAGCATTCTGGTATGGTGGGCTGGCACTTGCCTGTATGTCCTGTAGCCATCTCACAGTGGGGAGCCCATGGCCCACCCCCTTCCCTCCACAACGATGTCACCTCCACATTGCAGGCCTCTGTTGCCAGCCTGCTGGCCACCTCAGTGCAGCATGCTACATAACACCTTTCTGTTCTGCTGCCTGTTCTGACCACAGGAGTTCATTCCACGCCCATTTTTGGCAGGGCAGGTGGTGTGTCACTACTATCAGCCTATGCATATGTCCTAACTGCCTTCCAAATCCATGTGATGGGGCAGTGTCCTGTGCCAGAGTGTGCATACCCATAGCAAGGCCACCATGCCCCAGCTCCAGCTCTGGGTACAGTGTGACCTTGTTCCCATCATGCACATATGTGTGACATACTGTATGGCTGAGGTGCCACTACCAGCCGTCTGGACAGGTGTACATGGGACACATCAATGATACTGTAGGCCAAATTATTGGCTGTGACACATGCATGCGGGGCATTACAGAGGTACTGCCATTGCCTGGTGGCACACATGCTTGTTGTTGTGGCAGGCATGACAGTCCCCCAGTTTTTTCTGTGATCTGCATACCTGCATGACCCCAAACCCCTACATGTGCCTCTGTTATGGAGTTGCCATTCTCAACCCCCTGGTGCAGTTACAGAGTCTGTGACATTCCTGCCAGACTCTGCAGTCTGAAGACATCCAGGTTGCTGTCCCTCTCAGTAGTTCAGCTGCTTAGGTGTGCTACAAGTCACTCTTCCTGGCTGCTTGGGGCTATCACCTAGCTTAGTCCACCACCAATGGCAATGTTACATTGTCTGTTATGGGCCATTTACTCCTTGGATCTCAACCCGATATCAAGGTAGTGCTTCGGCAGTTTTTTTATAGAGCACTTGCCCAGGCCTACTGCATTTGCTTTTGTGGCTACCTCATCCCAGGCATGTCTCCTTCAGTCCCTGACCTCTTTCTCACTACCCCATTATAGCAAGAGGTCTACCTGAACATCTACTTTCTCTATCAGTATATCCATTTTCTCCAGTGTGTGGTTTCTTTCTTTGTTTTGGTTTGCCAGCCCTGTCCTTCACCATTGTCTGCCTTGTTTCCTCCACTATTCTGCAGGTGGAATGGCTGTAGTGTCATGGTGTAGATGTGGGATGTAGAAAACTTGGGGAGTGGTGTGGAGGGGTTGGGCTGTGACCTATGAGTTGTACAGCACCGTGGGCCACAGTACTCTGAAGCTGTGGGGATATTAACACAGGCTGCATCAGAGTCTGGTGGGTTTTGGAGGCAGTCTGCATTGCCAGGACAAGTGATGCATGCTGAGGTACTTTTGGGCTTGATTATGCTGTAAGTTGCAGCAAAAAAGCAAAATGCAGCAACTTGTGTCAAAATGACGTGCTTTGTGGCTGAATGTGGAAGTGACCACTAATGCACGTGGCAGGACCAGAACAATGGTTGTAGTGTACTGGCAGCATCAGCATCATGCTCTTATCCCCAGAAAAGTGCAGTAACCAGTATGTAACCCCCATACAAATGAGGGTTCCCGAAAAGTCTTCCAAGAGCTTGCCTAATTGCACACAGCCTGGTTGATGTTCGGCATTTAAATCGTTTAGATGTTGCCACCAGTGAGCTCCTGTAAAGCCTCCATGTACTGTCACTTTAAGTGCTGCCTGCTTATAGTCCTAATTAATCTGAATGGGGAGTCTCTGTGTTTCTATGCCCGAATCCCACCCGGGCTGTTGATTTTTCACTCTGTTTCTGCCATCGCTACTTGTGCAGAGGGAGCCCTGTTAAAAGATGTAACTAATTGCTGGTAATCATTTAGAATAGTGATGATAATGTAAGTTGTTCTAACCTGCCTTCTTGCAGCATGGACTGTTTCTGTTTAGCTCCACCATTTTGGTCCTGAACTGCTGAACTGGACCAATCAGCAGTCAGTATGTGGGGACTCTAAAATGGAGCCTGCTGAAATGGGACTGTATGGACTACCAGTTGGGATTTGTAGTTTTAGACTGTTGGCACGTTTTTGCAACACAAGGGGGAGCTGTCACTGTGATTGACAGCTAAACTGCCCAACCGAACCTTTTGGATCTAAGGGAAATCCCCTGAGCTGTCTGCTGGCAAGCCTGATTCGAGTTGGAAGCTGAGAGAGAAGGAGCTTGTCTAGTTTGAGCGGTCGTGTTGCACAGTAGTTCGCGAGGGAGAATCATGGAAGGCCTGAATTGTGGCCTGCTAGCCTGCCTTCTGCCCTGAGAGGGAGAAGAGGACTCTTGTTGGACTAAATCCAAATTTTGTGAGGACGAAGCAAGCTGCTGATTTGGGACCAGGCTTAACCTGTAGAAGACCAAGGATTTTGCTGAATGCAATTGGCCTGTCAGAAATTTCAGTTACTTCTGAGCTCCCAGTGTGTGCAGAAACTTGTGATCGTGACTGGAGAACATTTGGCCTGGTACAGGAATTTTGGTATATAAATGTACTGTGAACTGAAAGAGAAGCACGATTTAGTTTGGCTGTGTGCTGCTGGCTTGTACATATGAATGTGTTATGTGCTGGATGGGGATCGTGATCTAATTCCCCTTGTTCTGAACTATGTGCTAATTGCTGGAAGCTGTTCCCAGCTAATTTCAGACTGAATCCATTGTTGCCTAGTGCAGATAGGTCCTGCCACGAGGGCCTTGTCTCCCTACCCTGCTGCACAGAGAAGATCCATTAACGAGGGACTTGCCAAGGGATTAGCTCCCCTGCTCCATGCCTGAACAGAAATTACGCAAACTTACATTATCATCAGTATTCTAAATGGTTACCAACAATTAGTTACATCTTTTAACAGGGCTCCCTCTGCACAAGTAGCGATGGCTGAAATGCAGTGAAAAGTCAGCAGCCCGGGCGGGATTCGGACATGGAAACACACAGACCCTCCATTCAGATTAATTAGGACTGAAAGCAGGCAGCACTTAAAGTGAGCATTTGGCCTGGAACAGGTAGAATTTTGGTATATAAATGTACTGTGAACTGAAAGAGAAGCGCGATTTAGTTTGGCTGTGTGCTGCTATGTGCTGGATGGGGATCGCGATCTAATTCCCCTTGGTCTGAACTGTGTGCTAGTTGCTGGAAGCTGTTCCCAGCTAATTTTGGACTGAATCCACTGTTGCCTAGTGCAGAAAGGTCCTGCCACGAGGGCCTTGTCTCCCTACCCTACTGCACAGAGAAGATCCATCGACGAGGGGCTTGCCAGGGGATTAGCACCCCTGCTCCATGCCTGAACATAAATTGGGCCAAAGTGACTCGTGTGGGCCCTGCTTCCTCTGGCCATCCAGAATATCCCTCCATTGTCTCCACCACCATCTACCCTGTGTCTAGCCTTGGGTATCATGAGTAATTTCCAGTGTAGCTCCCTGCAACCTGTTTTAAATCAAAAGTGTGCCATCCAATTTTCTTGTTGTGTTGTGTTCACGAACTGAGCCCTCCTGCTCCAGATTACAAATTGTGTGTGTGTGCATGATCTTTCTCCATCATAGGGCCCCAACCAGCTGCACTGCCGGCCTACCCTGGGCAATGGTCCTGGCTAGCCTTTTCCCCCATCCTAGGTACCCAGAGAGTGTGACTGAATGGGACTCTGATTGCATGCACAGTAGTGTGATTCTTAATGTGTTTAAGCCAATTAACCTGATTATCCCCCGTCCTTGTTATAGACCCCTGAATAAATCAGATCTGTTTTTTCTTGCAATTTACATTGACTGTGGTGTCAGTTGATGTTGAAGGTATTTGCATTATTGCTTTTGTACTGCATCACCTTATTTTACAGGGGGTCCCCAGAGCCAAGCTGAAGGAACCAGTCCTGGGGGTAAGTGCCAAATGTAAGTGTATGTACAAAGCAAATCTGGGGTGTTGGGAAGGTGCATATTGTGTATTGTGTGGGCCACTAGTGGGAAAAGAGGGAGGGGGTCACAGTGTCCCAGAGGGCTGTGGCCTGGTTATCTTGAGCAATATCAACCCTGAGCTTTAGGTGGAGGCATCCGTCACTGAATCTAGGCCCCTTAACCTGCTACTATCCAAGCAGGCAGGGGTAGTAGCCCTTTGGGATAGCGCCACCTAGGGGTTAGAAGTACAACACCACTACAAGCTATAGATGGCTACCTCAAGGACCAGAGCTCCTAACTGCATGACAGAGGAGAATGCATAACTTATCAGTGCAGTCAAACAGTGGGCTAGGGTCCTATTACCCCAGCAAGTGTGCATTCCCCCAAAGCAAGGGATAAAGTGTGGATGATTATTGCCCATAAGCTCCAGTGCCTGTCTGGGGTCAAACATACCCCAATGCAAATTAAATACAGATGTAATGACATCCAGCAGCAGAAATCTGCCATCGTCCTGCCCTGTGGGACATGGACTGGGACACCCATGTGATCATACGGGGAGGTGACCACTGCACTGCAGGTATGTGGCAAAGAAACAGGACCATCACAGCATCTGTTATCTTTGCCACTGATATTGATGGACACATACTAACAGTACCTCATCCCCACTTTTGTCTCCACAGATGACACCCAAAGCAGCACAGAAGGTATTCAGGACACTGGGCATAGGACTAATTTCCTTGATTCTGACTGAAAGGAGACACCTGGTACCAACAGAAAAGGTAAGTGTCATGTACAGTGCTGGTGTACAGAACTGGGAGATATGGTGGCACGGGCACAAGTGCAAAACTACCAACCATGACCCAGGACATGGATGTGGTCAATAGCTCTGATGTGTCAAATCCCTCCCCAGCAGCACCAGTGGATGAAATGCCATGCCCCAGTCGGTGCCCCCTCAGGCATGGGTGGTTCCCTACAAGGAGGTGACAAGGGTAGTAAGGGGAGCCAAAGCATCTACGGAACTCAGGCTGGCACAAGGCATTAAGTAGGGGGAGAAGGACTTCTTTAGGTACATCAGGGAGAAAAGGAGCTGTAAGGACCACATAGTAAGGATTAGGAAGGAGGGGGGTTGGGTGGAAGAGGCGATAAGGGCAGAAGCACTAAATGAGTATCTTGCTCAGTATTTACTAAAGAGAAGAGGGGGTGACACTGAAGGGGGAGTATGGCAGAAACAGTGGGGAAGGGTGACAGATAGGGAAATCATGAGGGCAGAGTTCGGAGGGTTGAAGGCACTGAGGGTGGACAAGGCACCAGGCCCAGATGGCATCCACCCAGAATACTGAAGGAGTGCAGAGGTCCTTGCAGGACCTTGGCAAACCTATTTAATGTCTCACTACATTTGGGTGTGTACCTGGGACTGGAGGATGGCTCATGTGGTGCCCCTCCACAAAGAGTGGCCCCAAGGATGAACTGGGAAACTACAGACCAGTGAGCCTCATATCCATCATGGGTAAGCTAATGGAGACTATCCTGAAGGAGAGGCTGGTGGCCCTCCTAGAGGCCAAAGGACTATGGGACAGCAGACAGCATGGTTTCATACAGGGAAGATCCTGCCAAACCAACCTGGTGGAGTTCTATGACTGGGTAACTAGGCAACTGGACAGGGTCCATGCAGTGGATGTCCTATATCTGGACTTCAGTAAGGCATTCAACTTGGTGCCGCATGGAAGGCTGGGAAGTAAGTTAGTAGGCACAGGGGCAGGTGCAAAGCTGGTGAGATGGGTAGGAAACTGGCTTCAGGGAAGGCAACAGAGGGTGGTGGTGGTGGGAGCTCACACCCAAGGGTAGTGATGAGCGGTGTTCCACAGGGCTCGGTGTTGGGACCAGTGTTGTTTGGGATATTCATTGCAGACATATCATGGGACATCAAGAGCAAGATCAGTCTGTTTGCTGATGATATCAAGGTAGGAGCGGTGGTGGATGTCCTAGGGGGATGGCAGGGGTTGCAGGATGATCTGGCAAAGCTTGAAACCTGGTCAGACACCTGGCAACTGGGGTTTAATGCCAAAAAGTGCAAGGTGCTGCATTTTGGGATGAAGAACCCAAGGAGGAGTTACCAGCTGGGGGGAGTGCAGCTAGCCTAGACAGAGGAGGAGAAGGATCTGGGGGTGCTCATTACAGGGTCAATGAACAACTCAGCACAATGTAGGAAGGCAGCTGCAAGGCCAACAAAATGCTGGGTTATATTGCAAGGGTATTTCCTCAAGGAGGAGGAGGTGATTCTGCCACTGTATAGGTCATTAGTTAGACCACACCTGGAGTACTGCATGCAGTACTGGTGCCTGTTATCTGAAGAGGGACATTAAGTTACTGGAGGGGTACAGCGCAGGGCGAAAAAGATGATCAAGGGGCTGGGGGACTTATCATACGAGAGAAGGTTGAGGGAGTTGAACATGTACTCACTGGAGGAGAGGAGGGACAGGGGTGACATGATTGAAACCTTTGAATACATGAAAGGAATAAACAAGACAGGTATAGAGGGGCTGTTCAAAGTAAGGGAGGGAGGGACGTCAGGGGCCATGATATGAGACTGGAGGAAGGAAGGTGCAGGAGGGCGATGAGGAGACACTTTTTTACAGAGAGGGTGGTGGCTGGGTGGAATGCGTTACCTGCAGAAGTGATATCCAGTAGAACAGTGGACTGCTTCAAAAGGGGATGGGATAGGACAAGGGGGAGGATTAATGAAGGGGAAGGGTGGAAGGGAGGGGCAGCTGCAGAATAAAGGGTGCTAGCTGCACATTCGAGCAGACTTGATAGACCGCTAGGCCTTTATCTGTTGGCAAATTTCGTATGTTCGTATGTAACACACAGGTATGCCATGGGCAACCATGGGTCCCCCATGTGCCTCTCACATGGTGCGCTACACCTCAGACACGCTGGAATGACATGCCACATTCCAAGGGTGTGGGTCAAACACAACTTTTCCCAGAACATGGGGGCAGTGGCCAGTGTGGACCAGCAACAGTTGACCCATAGTGGTCCAGGCAGGGGACAGGTCCCATGACCCACAGTACTGATGCACACCTAGGGACAGGGATGTGTGGCTGCTGGGCCATGCATTAAGTTGTGTTGCACCAAATGTGCATATGTGTCCATGGCTGTAACTCTGTATAGGCTGGTTGCAGCAGATGTTGGCTGTGGTGGGGATACCAGAGGTGACATGCCTGGCTGTGAGGTCAAACAGATATGTGGAATGGCCACGTCACATGGGTTCTGTAGTCCCATGGCAGTATACCTGGTGGCCATGGTGCCATATGACACCTTGGTCAGGCAGAAGGGTGCTGTGTATGGGTCAATGCCCCAATACTCTGCTGATGTCTCCTGCCACACCCCTCAGAGAGAGGTGGAAACCAGGGATCCATGATGGAAACTTTCCCAGCACTGGTTGATGCAGGGTATGAATGCTACACAGCCACCAGGGATACTGCATTGTACGACAGAGGATCATTATGGGTACAGACGATGTGCTTGTACCATGGTGATATGGCACAGGCGGGACAACCACAAACCACTTAGTTCTACATGCATGTTATGTTGTGTGTATGGCTAGTAGTACAAGAGGGATAGTCATGTGGGGCAGAAGGTGGACCACCTTCCCAGGATGTATCCCAGAGTCAGGGGAATATCTGCAAACAAGCCCTGTAACTCTGCAGTGCAGCACTGCTATGTGACACCACACCATACAGTGGTGCCTGTAGGGAACTGATGGGGGATGTTGGACACTTGGAGTTGCACCACACTCCCCATCAGCCCCACCCCACAATGCCACATCGTAGAATGCAGTGGCAGGCATGGGTAACCACACCGTGTGTAACACAAAGACTCTAAGTGTGTAGGGTGGGCCTGTGGTGTGTTGCTTGTGGAGGGGGAGGCATCCTAGGAGTTGATGAGGGCAGAGGTGCACACATACAAGGGTCAGGTTCCCCAACAGAGGTCTAGTGGACAGTGGGTGTGGCACACCCAGAGCCTTGCATGTTGCAACACCAGCCAGCCATCACGTTAACATGTGGGTAGCTGCAAATCTGTGACACCATATGGTGGACAATGGCACACTGAAAGGTTAGTCAGGAGGCCACCTAAGAATGGCAGCTCTGTACCACCCTCTAGGAGCCGCTGCCCAGCAGAGTTCCTAAGGCACTGTGGTTGAACTTATGGACAGCACAGAGGGATATACTCAATGCATGTAGGGGGTCCATGCATGTACTGTACTGTATTGTCACATACTGGTTCCTGTGTGTCCTTTGGCACCACCCAGGACATACTGTGGCAGGCATGACAGTCCTCCAGTTTATCCTGTCATCTGCATATCTGCACGACCCCAAACTCCTACATGTGTCTCTGCTATGGAGTTGCCATCCTCAATCCCCTGCAGTTACAGAGTCTGTGATATTCCTGCCAAACTTTTCAGTCTGAAGACATCTAGGTTGCTGTCCCTCTCAGTAGCACAGCTGCTTTGGTGTGCTACAACTCACTCCTCCTGGCTGCTTGCGGATATCAGCTGGCTTGCTCCACCACCAATGGCCATAGTAGTTTGTCTATTGTGGGCCATTTACTCCTTGGATTGCAACCTGATATCATGGTAATGCTTCGGCAGTTCTCTTACAGAGACTTGACCAGGCCCACTGCATCTGCTTTTGTGGCTTCCTCATCCCAGGCCTGTCTCCTTCAGTCCCTGAGCTCTTTCTCACCACCTCTTTATAGTAAGAGGTCCACCTGGGCATCTACCTTCTCTATCAGTATATCCATTTCCTCCTGTGTACAGTTTTTTTCTTTGTTTTTGTTTGCCAGCCCTGTCCTGCGCCATTGTTTGCTTTGTTTCCTCTGAAATTGCTTGCACCACTTTCTTTATGTACTACCCATCAGTCCTTTCACTTGTGCCAAATTTATGATGCTGTGTGCATCTTGCATCATTTTGCAGGGGGGTTGATGCATCATTCAGCTCTGTAGTAAAATCTGGTACATCCATTTTGAGATAACTGACTTTGGTGCAAGGTGCACTTTTGACACATCTTGCGTCGCTCTAAGGCATCTTTGAAAACCGGGTCCTGGTTCAAATTGAGGACTGGAGGGGAGAATATAGTGATTGGCTCCCAGTGGCTGAAAAAAGGTTTCTATAGCAAAATCAAAGAAAAGGAACGTGACTGCAAATGTACAAATACATTCTTTATTTCCCAAATTTGAAGTATAATCACAGCTAGAACTGTGGTACAAGTACATTTATGTTGTCATGGTTTTTGCTGTGACATGTGAAAATACCTTACAAAAGTGGCATTTGTTTTAGCTATGCGTGTATGGTGCCTGGCTGTTAGTTTTGTTTATAACCTCTTTATTTACATTTTTCTGCTCCCATACCATCTCCACTGCAACTGCCCTGGGACATATAGTAATCTAATAAGCCTAATAGTTTCATGTTTCAAATCAAAGCAGTTTTTGTAGTTATTGGTGTACCAAACTTGCCTTAAAATAATCACTTTTACCATTTTCTCATACCATTTCACTTTAAAATGAAAGAACTTAATTTTACCAAATGTTTGGGATTTGAAGAACCTGACTTAAATGATGTGGGTACACAATTTTAGGCTCCTTGGTCAAAAGCCTCAATAAAAGTGGTTTTGTACAAATTTCATAGATTGGAGAACTGCCAGAGTGAGAGAAAGGTGTTTTCCTTTAGATATTCAAAATATATGTTTGCCGGGGGTGAGAGCCTCAACAAAGTAGATTAGCAGCCGGATTATGGACTGAACTTGCTCCTTATAAATATCTTATGTCTTCTTCCTGAATTGGGGGGGATTTTAGTATTAGTTGTTTGAGGGGTTATTTTTAGTTGGGGTGGGGGTGGTATTGAAGTTTTATTTATTTTCTAGTTTATTTAAGTTGGGAGTGTGGGGTTTTATTCATTACTTTAGTTGTATAGTGGTCTGGGTGTGTGTGAGTGTTATTTTGGGAGCTGGGGGATGGAGTTCTGACTTTTGTCAGTATATATTTGTAGGTTGCTCTCCCTGTCAGGCGTTATTCCCCCTGTGAGCTCTGGGACCTCCACCCTTTTAGTTGTCCTCCATTGACCGCAGTGGTTTATGGTAGCTGCAGGGCCCTGGGAATAGTGGGTAGAAGGCAGAGGTGGGGGGGTCCTGTACCTGGGATGGGGGAGAACTGAGCAGCTAGATTGGGGTAGTGAGGACCAGGAGATGTCCTGGGGTGAAATGGAATACAGAATGAGGTTTGCCTTGTCTGGTGCCCATACCCAAGGGCTCCATGGTAAATGGGCTGGTCGCTTGGCTGGCCCTGGTGTCTCATCCGACTCACATGGTGTTGTGCAATGCCAGATCTATTAAAAACAAGATGACTATTATATCTTATCTTGTTTGGTCAGCAGATTTGGCATGCATCACCAAGTCCTGGCTGAATGAGAATGGTGGCTCCATTTTGGCGGCATCGATTCTGACCAGGTTTTTGGTGATATACCATGTGAGATCGGATCGCAGGGGCGAGGGTGTAGCCATTTGTTTTAAAACAGAATTGGGCCTTGTAGATGTGCCAGTTGAGGGAGTCAGGTAATTTGAGTGTACCATGGTCACAGGTGTGGGGTGCAGGATCATCCTCATCTACCGTCTACTCGGAGATGAGAAGTTGTTCCTGCAGGAAGTAGCAGATTTCATTGTCAACGGTGTTGGAGTATCCCAGATTGATGGTGCTGGATGACTTCAATGCCTGGGTCGACAATGAGCTCTCGTAGTTTGGTCAGGACTTCCTCCGAGTTATGATTTCATTGTGCTTCACACAGGCAGTTGCCTCTGCGACTCACAGTTATGGTCACTCATCGGACCTGACCTTCCTCCTGGGGATGGAGACCTCCAACTTGGTGGTGGAACTGATTGGATGGTCCAATCACCACACTATAAGGTTCCATTTCCTGGCTCCCCCCTATAGGCCTGCCCCTGTGGAGGTGGTCCAATACCGCCCTTTATGAGGAGTGGCCCCTGAAGGTCTTCTGGTGGTGCTGGACCTATTGGGATTACTGGATGCAAGCTAGGGTCCCGAGAACCTGCTACAGGCTAATAATCAGGCAGTGGTGGGGGCTCTGGACACCTTGGCTCCAGTTTGTGTTTGCCCTCTCACCCTTCGCCCTCGCTCCCCCTGGTTTGATGGGGCCTTGAGGGAGCTGAGGAGAGCAGAGTGAAGGTTAGAGCACTGCTGGTGGAGATCCGGCTGGGATGCTGACAGGCTTAGATTAATGGAATCTTATAGAGTCTATCAGCCGGCAATCTCCCATAAGAAGGCAGAATTCCTGTCCAGGGAGATTGCTGCAATTCAGAATTGACCAGTTCAACTCTTTCGAACTGTGGACAGGCTTTGCAATCCAGCCTGTCTGCAAGTTCGAAGAGCATTTTCTCAATATAAATGTGAGAAGTTTGCTTGCTTCTTTGCTGATAAGGTTGCTGACATCAGTTCTGATATCTGCTTAGCACGCTCTATGGTGGGTGGTTGTGGTCGGTGCAGTGTCACTACTCCTTGGTTCTGTTGGATGGAGTTTGATCAGCCGGAGATCACAGATGTCATGAGGATTCTACAAAGTATGCAGCCAATTTGCTGTAGTTTGGACCTGGGTCCATCCCGCCTTTTGATAGGTTGTGTTGATGTCACTGACCCTGTCCTTGCAGAGAAAGTCTGGTGTTCACTGGAGTCAGGTGAGTTTCCGAGCTCCCTGAAGGAAGCAGTAGTAACTCCCTTTCTCAAGAAATCTTCACTTGACCCAGAATGACCCTCCAGCTACAGACCAGTCTCTAACCTCCCCTTTGTTGGAAAGGTTATTGAGAAAGTCGTGGCACTGCAGCTGGAGAGCCATCTTACCATCCATGACATCTACAAATCCTCTCCAGTCTGGACTTCATAAGAGGCATAGCACAGAGACCACTCTGGTTCAGATCCTCAATGGTCTCCTGATTGCAAGAGATCAGAAGTGCCATTCCATCTTGATACTCCCTTGGGCAACAGTCTTTCCGTTATCATGCCACTCTATGGCTAAACAACCTACCATCCGTAATCCCCCATACTTCCAGTATCAGCCAATTTAAAACTGATCTTTGGACTTTCCTAATGTCAGCACCCTGTGACTGTAGTTAAAATTAAATAACTTGTGACCAATACCACTTAGATGGCTACCCCCCATCCCCCAAACACTCACAGCCAGCCCCTAGCTAGTATCCTCAATCCCCCTCTATCACATACTGACTCAGGGCCTTGCATTTTAAGACACTCCCGAACTCAAATACTGTCTTGTGAACCAAAATGTAGACCCGGGACCTCCTTTCAAGGTTCCCAGATGATGTAACCTTACTTTACACTGCACCAAATGTTTATTCTACTATCTATGTTTTTTCTTCCACTACCGTGTCATGTATTTTTTAAGCCTGTACTGTTTGCCGAATGTATAATCTGTACCTAATGTGTAAACTTGTGATCCTATATGCATTGTTTCTTACTGACGTGGAGCCTTTGCAAAGGAGTCTATGACTCAAAGGATTGTGATTCCAATATCTTTCAATAGATAAGTAAAATACTCTTAGATTTCTCTTCAGCTTTTCGCACTGTGGACCATGGGGTGCTGCTGGAATGTCTGCAAGTCATCTGTGGCCTATCTGGTATGGTCTTCAGATGGTTTCATTCTTACCTCACTGGCAGATCACAGAGCGTAGTCTCGAGGATTTGTTCCTCTGAGTCATTCCCTCTGCCATCTGGGATGCCACAGGGTTTCGTGCTGTCCCCCATGTTGTTCACAGTGTACATGCTGCCATTAAGAGACATTGTGAGGTGGTATGGGCTGGGTTTTCACTGCTATACAGATGATACTCAGCTCTACCTGTCCTCTGTGCCTGACCAGCATAGTGCACTTTCAGGGTTCAACAACTGCCTCAAGGAAATCCAGGACTAGATGAATACCAGCTGACTGAAACTGAATTCTGACAAGACTGAGGTGTTGATAGTGGATCCTGGCTGCTGGATAGAGGGGTCAGTGGTGGGATGTCCCTCAGGGCTTAGGCGTGGGGCTGCCCATTGCTGACCTCTGGATGGGTGCGGAATCTGGGGGTAATACTTGATGATGTGCTGACACTTCATTCTCAGGTGTCAGCTGTGGTCAAGTCCTCTTCTTACCATCTGAAGAATGTCACTTGAATTAAGCACCTAGTGCCATCCGGCAACCTTCCAACTTTGATGCACACTTTTGTGACCTCATGCCAGGACTACTGCAACTCCCTTTACCTAGGGCTTCCGGGGGTTGATATCCACTGCTTGCAGCTAGTGCAGAATGCAGCAGCAGGGTTGTTGTCTAGATATCTTGATCCAGCCATATTACACCTATGCTGCACGAACTGCACTGGTTGCCAGTTCGGTGGCGGATCACCTTCAAGCTCATCTTGCTGACCTATAAAGCCATACACGTATTTGGTCCAAGCTTTCTGCAAGATCTCTTGCACCCTTACTGCCCCCTCCAACTGCTCTGCTCAGCTGAAGAGGGATTGCTGTAGATACCCAGTGTATGGTTAAAAACTTCTGGATCATGAGCATTTCGTTCACAGCCCCAACCCTGTGGAATTCTCTGCCTCATCAGATATGAGTAGTGGTGGTCAAAGTGGGCACAATTCACTCTGCGAAGCAATTCACAGAAAAGTGAGGAATCTGCGAAGTACTCTGCAATGCGAAGCGGAGTATTTTGCGTCATCATAAGGATAGTGAAGTCACTGATTTTAATGCACTTCACATTACACCACCTTCCCCATCCACTTATGTGCCCATTTTTAGGCGAAGTACATTGATTCCAGTGTACCTTGCATCATTTCACCTTGTTTTTTGACTCCAAGGTGAATTTTGCCTTGATTTATGGGTTTGCAAGTCATATGGGCTCTAGATTGTTCTGCACAGCCTCAGTTATGTGTAGTGTGTGTGCAGTTGTAGTTGGAGATAGTTTGCTGTCAGCTCTGCCATTGAAACCCTATAAGAGCTGTTAAAAAATCCTTTTTGAGCCATTTTTTGGTTTAAAACATAGTACATCGATTGTAGGAAACCCTCCTGTACTCATATCTTCGACTGTTTATGTTTGTGTGTGGATTTTGAATTTTAATTTTGAACATTCAGTCTGTGTACTTAGAGACAGTTGAAGTGTGCTTTGGGGGAGGGGCGTATCTGTGTGGTGTAGGTAGATTTAGATTAACTGTCGGTGAGAAAAAGGCAGACTTTTTGTTTTGGTTATATTTTTATTGTATAACTGTTTTAATGTACACACAGTAATATTTTCAGTAATTCTTGACATTTTTTTGCTGAATTTTGTATTGCAGTAGTGCATAATTGCAGTTTGTTGAAAAGATCTGGTTATATTATCGAAGTTTTCAACTTGCCACACATTACTTGTAGTGTGTGTGTGTGTGTGAATGTGTGTATGATGTGTGCCATCAAATCACAGTTCACAGACACCTTTTATTGTGCCGCAGAGTAATTGCAGCAGTGTGAAACTGCTATCCACTGCAGCTGCGTGATTTTGTACTGCTCTGTGGTCGGGATTGAGGAATATTGATTTTGTACTATTACTGCAGTGCACTGCCCCCATCCGCAACCAGCAAAAGGTATTCTTTTCCATATTGGATTTGGATTGTGACTGCTGCAAGCAGCAGTGGTTAAGGTGTTGTTGTGACTTTGCTTCTGCATTTTTTTCTTGATTGCGCAGTGTAATCTAATCTGTCTGTGCCTGCCTTTGCATCTGCTTAGTACGCAATCTACATCTGCAAGCCACTGTTGTTTTTTTTTCTGGGCTTCACACATCACATCCACTGGGCCAAATTAAAAGTTCTGAAATTTAAATAGGTTTACTTTCTTGATGATCCCCCAAAATGCCCACAAAGAGACATTCAAGCAATGCTGTTTCTGGCCATGGCACTGCTGCCAGGGGTAAGATTGTCTGTGGGCGTGGTAGTATGCAGAAGTGCATAGCTGAT
Source organism: Neoceratodus forsteri (assembly GCA_016271365.2). Lineage (NCBI taxonomy): Eukaryota > Metazoa > Chordata > Ceratodontiformes > Ceratodontidae > Neoceratodus > Neoceratodus forsteri. Next base: position 1,639,532,698 of record CM057450.1, read on the forward strand.
GTGAGGAAAGGGATTTTCTCCATCAATGTTTTTTACAGCACAATCTGTAGCTTCACCCATAGTTGGAGGAGATAATGTCCTAGCTGGTGGTATTAGTGCAGTTTCTGCTGGCATGAGTATTGCTGCCTCAAGTTCCACTTCTGACCATTTAACCATGTCAAAAAATATAGTTGAGTCTAAAGCAGTGAGTGACAGTGTAGATGATGTCATACTCCCCGTCCCCAGTAACATCTCCATGGTAGTTGAACATTATTCTGATTATGGTGACGATAACGCACAATGTCACATTTCTTCCACTGCAGTGGATGTCATGCCTTTGCCATCCAATGATTCACAGTGTGGTACAAAAATATCAGGTGATGATGATGACCCAGTAATTATAATAGGTAGCTGTGGTAGTCAGTTGCAGTCCAAGTGTGTCCCGCCTGGAGGACAATGCAGATAAATCCTGTGAAGAATTTACCAAATAATAAAACAACCATTAATGAAACTTGCTTGAAATTGAGAAGCCCCCACCCCCAAAAAAAATATTTACCTTCACTGGCTTGACACTATTCCAATGCCACAATTTCTCAGCAAGCACAGAAATGTGCACACCAAGTTCAACTATGTGTCTTGTGACACAAAACAAAACAATGATTCCATGTGTGTGTATATATATATATATAAACACATTTTGTATCACAGTTAAGGTCAGGTTCTGTGGAAAACAATGATTGTGCCAGGCAGGTACATTAATCAACTTACCAAGGGCAGTATTAGTGTACACACAAAGGACATCCTTCCTGTTGGGGTCAGTGTAGCCCACTTTAGGCAACCAACAGTGTTCTCTGACTCATCATCTTGGACGGTAAACTCAATGGTCAAGTTATCCTTCTTGCACACCATTTGGCAAGACACTGTGCATCATCCCATCACAGTCAGGTCAACTGCAGTATTTCATGTAATTCCAACAGCAGCAGCAGGGCACTTTATTCTTAATGGAGTGTGGAGTGTGGAGACTTTGCATTTCTTGTTATGCTCTCATTTCACTTCGTCAGCACTGGAGAATTTTCTGGACACAAGACAGTAGCATTTTGGGGATGCACATTAATTCTGGTGACTGCTTGCGAGCACTGCATGAATGACTGAGTGAGCCATTAATTAATTCCCTTAATAGTTATATTCCAACTTTCATAATGTCTCCTTCCAAAAATAAATATTTTTGGAGCCTCAGTAATGTTATGGTATTGTGAAGTATTTGTTAAAAAGCAGGACTGAGCAGTGCAATTATACTGTGCTAAACTGCATGTGTGCAGTGTACTTTCCTGTGTGTGCAGACACTGTCCAGCTTCTTGCAAACATATACTGTATATGCCGACTTGTTCCAGTGTTTATGGTATAAAGAATAAAGATAAGAATATATAACATATGTTTTATCTGTACCATCATCAGCAGCGGACAAAGTCATATAATATGTTTTCAGAGGTCTCGGGGCAGTGTGCACCTCAGTCACAGTGCACACATGACTTTTAGGAGATCGTAGCACAATAAAATCCTGCTTTTCGACAAACTGTATCCAACAGACATGAAATATTGCTGAGGCACCCAAAATATTTCATGGTGTACAGACAATATAAAGACAGAAAATATATAACAGGTCAAGTCCACTGCCACCACACTGTGCTACCACATTTCTTCTTTGCATTTTTTGTTCTGGACTAAATTATGTCTTTCTAGTTTAGACTGGCAGTGGCAGTTTTGCAGCATGTTGCTATACAACATAACATCACATGGCACTAGTGGTAGCACAGTGTAGTGGCAGCGAACTGGACCTGTTATATATTCTGACTTTATAATGTCTGTAAACCATAAAATATTTGGGGTACCTCAGCAATATGTCATGTCTGTTGGGTACGGTTTGTTGAAAAGCAGGATTAGTTTTGTGCTATGATCTCCTAAAAGTAATGTATGCACTGTGACTGAGGTGCACACTGCCCCGAGACCTCTGAAAACATATTTATTTATTAAGCATCAGTTTACAACCTTTGAGCCAGGGGCTCATTTACAAAGGTACCTCGTCACAGAGAGGACAAAAACAGTTCAAACAAGCTTGTTTCAATATAACAGAGTACAAAATTTGGAGGAACATGAGGTCATATATTGGTTACAATTTTAAGGTTACAGTATTGACAGAGCACAAGTAGGTTCAGAATAATTTGTACATCGGAAAAAGAGTGGTGGGACTATACAGAACTAAGCATTGTAGAGACAGGCAGAGAAGAAATAGGCTTTGTCCGCTGCTGATGATGGTACAAATAAAATATATGTTATATATTCTTATCTTTATTCTTTATACCATAAACACTGGAATAAGTGAGCATATATATGTTTGCAAGAAGCAGGACAGTGTCTGCACACAGAGGACATTACACTGCACACATGCAGTTTAGCACAGTATAATTGTACTGCTCAGTCCTGCTTTTTAACAAACACACCACAACAGAAAGTAAACATTACTGAGGCACCAAAAATATGTCCGTGTAAACATTCTTAACTTGGAATATAACAGGGCAATAAGAAGCACACTGCACTATGTGGATGGCTGCTGGTACACAACACCTGGCTCCAAAAGTGCAAGGCAAAGACACAAACCCACCACTAAATATGAAAACATACCACAAAACAATGGTAAATGCTACTGCAATTTTATTGATGGCAAAACAAGGCACACACAAATGACCTCTGCACTTTGTCGCTTAAGCCTTCATTAGGAGGCACACTGTGGCATAGACAGCCAGCTCTGAGTGCTGTATCATTTTTTATTTCTTAAAAATAACAGAAATGTGGTATTGATTTTTTCTGTGGGAAATGCCAGTGTACTTGAACTGACCTCCCTCACTCACTCACACATCTCCCCCCCTCCCAGATCTCAGTATGTGAGATCATCCCCCACACAGGAACTTAGATAAAAAAAGAAATCTAACACCTGCAACGCCAAGATAATTGCAGGGCTAAAAGGTACCTAAAATCAGGGACATCCTGTTTAGCTAGTTCTTTTATCAGCAACCAAGTTGGCAGGAAAGAACATATCCATTTTACAATGTTTACAGTAAAGGAAAGCAGGATTTGACACTTCTTTGTGAAATTAAAAAGGCTTTGATAGCTATGAAGATCAACCAGACCCTTTTTCATCAAAGAGGTGTCATGTGAGAATTGTTGTTATGCTGAGAAAAACAGGATCTTGCTGCCTTATAAGGATCCTGTTTCCTGTAGAGATATATTTTTAATAATAATATCCTGATAGGGAGGAAGTACAGTGACCTCATCCAGGGGGCTGGAGAAAGCAGATTTTAAAACTATGATTCTAGTTTCATAGAATGCCTTCTTTACCTGACTTTGAAACAGCAGTATCAAGCCTTTAGAAGATAAGTATTTTGAGCGGATAAAGAAATATAGTTGCACCTTTTCACCTTTTTGTTTAATGACCTGTATGTTTTTTTGTGATAAGAGTTCTGTATATTACTGTTTACTATTTTACCTTTTGTTTAGTAAAGATATATTTTAAAAACAGAAACTGCCTGGTGTGCCTTGAAACATTTCTTTGGTTTTAAGTGAAGTTAGATGGTTTTAAAGCTGACACGGTGCATGAGTTTATGGGTGTACCAAACTGAGAAACAGTTTAAGAGTTTCTCTGGGTCTTACATAGAGTTCAAAAAGGGTTCATTTTGTAATACCTGGTTATGTGCCCGTAGGCAAAGATATCTGGCCCCCAAAGACAGAATTATCTGATCCTGACAATTGGGCATGCTAATAAGAGGTTAACAAGTTTGAATCCCTCCAGAACTTGGGACTAAGGTGACTCGAATCCACAAAACAGGCAAGAGGGCTACCTTGTTCTGTTCACTGTTCCCAAGACTACGCTCAGAGTTTGGCACTTTGGGAGTAGAGGGCTGACCTGCTGAGTGAATCTGTGACAGATTGGTTGGCAGCAGAGCGGTTAAAGTTAGGTATAATAAGCTTCGTTGTTCAGTGTGTCAGCTTGAAACTGTTAAGCTCACTTGAAAGAAAGAAAGGCAGTGATTTAATTAAAAAAACAAAGAGAAACAGAACTTTATCACTTGGCGTACAGTCAAGTTCCTACCTATTTTTTTTTTCTAAAGTGCAAAGTCAGAGTAGCAGTAGTGAGGGAAGAAGAAAATGGCTTTCGACTACAGCAGGCACACTGTAGATTTCTTAAAACAGTTGTGCAGGGACAGGGGAGTCCTGTTTGAGGTGAAAGCCAGTAAGCAGAACCTCATAGAGACCCTGGCAGTAGCAGATACCCAGAGCAGGGAGTCACAGACCATGACTGAAGGGGACCAGACCTCGAGTGTGGCAGGACTAGAGGCCAGTGAGGGGTCTAGAGCCAATGAAGAGGACAGCAGGGCCACTGTCAGTGAAGGGCCACAGCAGCAGGGGATGGTCACCAGTATCCTGAATCCAGAGGTACTCAAACTGCAAATTGAGTTGCATCGGATGGAACTCGAGGAAGAACGAAAACAGAGAGAGGTGGATCGAGAGGCAGAGTGACAACAGAGAGAGGCGGATCATGAGGCAGAGCGACACCAGAATGGGGCGGATCATGAGGCAGAGTGACAACAGAAGGAGGCAGACTGTGAGGAACGTGAGTGCCAGTGAGAGGCAGAGGAGAGAGGAGCACCAGTGGCAGTGCGAACTGGAGAAGCTATGACTCCAACCAGCGGCACCAGGGCAGGTAAGTGGCTTGGATTTAACTGGGACTGCAGGACTGGGTTACAAATTGAACTCCAAATTAATAGCTGAATTTAAGGAAGGGGGGGACATGGACACTTTTTTAAATTCTTTTGAAAAAGTTTGTATTCAGGCTAAAATTCCTAGAGAGACCTGGAGCTTTCAGCTATCCCCGCTACAGACACAGGGGTTATGGGACACAAAAGCATCCCTAACATTGGTAAAGAGGGATCTGGTACAGCCTAGTCAGCTTATACCCAATAAAAATGGAACTGTACAAGGGGTTACTGGTGAAGAGAAAACATTGCCACTCACTAGTGTTCTCCTTGACTGGGGTGAAACAGGGGGGAACTGTGCAGCAGGTGGCTGTAGCCAACACATTAGCAGTGAAAGTGATCCTGGGTAACAATCTCCAGCAGGGGGTGGTATGTGCAGTTACTCGTAGCCAAGCAGCAAGGGAAAATAGTAGTTCCCTGAATGCCCTAGAAGCCATTGGGGAAGATACTGATAAGCTGGTTCCCCAGCCTGTGTCTCCAGAGGAGGAGACTGATAAAAAGGGGGTAGAAATTTCCCCAGGAGCAACTAACCACACAGCTACAGAGGGTTACTCTGAAGAGGGAGGGGGTGACCCCTTATCAGAGGGTTGGAATTGACAGTGATCCTGAGAGCCCTGATGCTAGAGCTAGGGACCCTAATTTAGTGACTGAAGGGGACCTGTCCCATGCCGTGGGAAGGTGTGATGGGTTCGCAGCTACTCGGAGAAGTGACCCTAGTTTAGAGAAGCTGAGGGCTTGGGCAGACTCAAACAGAGCACAGGCAGGTGATAGAAGACATAGGGTTTATTGGGAAAATGTACTTATATATACACAAGCAGTAAAGACAGAGGGAGGGACACTAGGCAGGCAGCTTGTCGTTCCCCAGGGATATCATGAGCAGTTGCTCAAGGTTGCCCATGATATTCCCTTGTCTGGTCATCTGGGAATCACGTGCACAACATAGCAGTTGGCCCATAATCTCTACTGGCCTAACTTCACCCAGCAGGTGAAGGAGTATTGCAGGTCTTGTCACAGGTGCCAAGAAATAGGGAAGGCAGGCAAGAAAATCCAAGCCATCCTAATTCCATTGCATGTAGTGGAGGAGCCATTCTAGAGGGTGGGAATGGATATTGTGAGGCCTTTAAATGCCCCCAGCTCCTCAGGGAAGAGATTCATCCTAACTGTGGTGGATTATGCCACCCGGTACCCAGAGGCAGTCGCTCTATCCTCGCTGAGGATGGACAAAGTGGCAGATGCCCTTGGGATTTTCTCCCGTGTTGGGTTTCTGCAGAAGGTAATCACCGATTGAGGTGGTTCCTTCATGTTGGACCTAATGAAATGTCTATGGAAGTAGTGTGGGGGTGGTGCAGAGATGCACGACACCGTATCACCCATAGGCCAGTGGACTTGTGGAACGATTCAATGGTATCCTAAAGGCAATACTCTGGGCATTTGCTGAACAGCATGGGAGAGACTGGGAGAAATACCTTCCCCACCTGTTGTTTGCATACAGGGAGGTGCCCCAAGAGTCAACCAAATTTTCCCCCTTCAAACTCTTGTATGGACGCCATACTTGGGCCCCTAGACTTGATCCAGGAGGACTGGGAAGGCAAGCACACCACCAGGGAACTCCCATTGTGGATTATGTCCTTAGGTTTAGGGAAAGGCTGAAGGAGCTTATGGGGACAGCCCAGAGCAACCTGGCAGCTGCCCAACAGAAACAAAATGTATGGTACAACCACAGAGCCAGAGCTCACTTGTATATGGTGGGTTAGGAAGTTAATGTCCTTATTCCGATCTGGAAAGACAAGCTGCAGGCTGAGTGGGCAGGACCGTATAAAGTGGTTAGGAAGGTAAATGACGTAAACTACATTGTGGAGTTACCTGACCATAGACAGACAGAAAGGATGTACCATGTCAACATGATGAAACCATATGCCAATAGGGCTGACATGGTGTTTACGGTGTGTAGTCATGGGGAGGGGACGGATGAAGGAGACCTCCTTCTGGACTTGCTGGAAGAGAGTAAACAGGAGTCCTTTGTGGAGGCAGTAAACTTGTCTCCCCAGCTGAACCAGGACCAGATCCAGAAAGTGAGGTACGTTTTAGCAGACTTTGCCCCCTTGTTTAGTGCCAAGCCTGGACTAACCCCCTTAGCAAAACACGATGTGGAGACAGGGACACAGACGCCCATATGGTGGACAGCATATCGGGTGTCAGAGGCTGTCCAAAAGGACATTAGGAGGGAAGTGAAGGAGATGTTGGATTTATGGGTAATCCAGAGAATCCACAGCCCCTGGCCCTCACCCGTAGTCCTTGTGCCCAAGCCAGATGGTCCAACACGTTTCTGTGTGGACTATCGTGGACTGAATGCAGTCACAAAGTCCGACGCCCACCCGATGCCCCAGAAGGATGAACTCCTGGACAAGTTGGAAGGGGCGAACTACCTTATGACTATTGACCTGACAAAGGGATATTGGCGGGTAGAATTGACAGACAGAGCTAGGGAGAGGTCGGTCCTCATCACTCCGATAGGCTTATTTGAGTTTAAAGTAATGCCTTTTGGAATGAAGAATGCCACGGCCACTTTCCAAAGGTTGGTGATCCAGGTGTTGAATGGTGCTGAGGAGTACGCCGGAGTGTACCTGGATGACATTGCCATCTTTAGTACCAGCTGGGAGGAACACCTTTCACACCTTAGGGAAATGCTGGGCAGGATACAGAGGGCCGGGCTCACTGTCAAAGCCAAAAAGTGCCAGGTGGCCATGGAGAGGTGGCATACCTTGGACATGTAGTACCTGATTATGTGCCCGTAGGCAAAGATATCTGGTCCCCCTGAAGACAGAATTATCTGAGCCTGACAATTGGGTATGCTAACAAGAGGTTAACAAGTTTGAATCCGTCCAGAACTTGAGACTAAAGTGACTCGAATCCACAAAACAGACAAGAGGGCTACCTTGATCTGTTCACTGTTCACAAGACTACGCTCAGAGGTTGGCACTTTGGGAGTAAAGGGCTGACCTGCTGAGTGAATCTGTGACACACACAACTGAAGGCCTAACCGGCAAAATGCAAGACTCATTATTGTGTGCCTTGTTTGGTCATAAATACAGTTGCAGTAGCAGTGAAAATATTTTAGTGGCATCTATTCATGTGGAGTTATGGCTTTCTGGTTTTGTTAAAGGAGTAGTCAACACAGAATTTGAAAGAAACAAATGTTATGCAGAGCACCTTTGATTTGTATGTAAAGTCCTAATGCGTCCTTCCCTCTGTCTGCTATTAGGAGTTTTTACTCAATTAGCCTGCTATCTTTATGGTACTTTTATGACCCCTGTGGATCTTCTTCATGTCAAATACATTTATTGCCTTTATCGCTCCGACAATACACACTTTGTCATGTGACAATGATGTAGCATAGCCCATTGATTTACCATATGCACAACAGCAGAGCTGTGTAACCGTTGTTATGCATTAAGACCAAGTGGCAACTGTTACCTAATATTCTTCAGGTGAAGCTATCTCTGGCTGGAAGCTGCAGCACTGGACTTAGGATTTGCAAGAAAGCGAGTTGTGCTCTCAACAGAGGGAGGTGAACCTTACAATTTACAATTGTCTTTGGTTTGTAGCAGATTAATTAGAAAAGTTAATATTCTTCAGGTGGAGGCTACTTCTAACTGAAAGGTGAAATAAGGAACTTAGAATTATCAGAAAAGGCAGTCTTTCAAACAACAGAGGGAGGTGGACCTTGTTTTACTTTTGTTACAATTGTTAAGATTTTCAGTACAGGAAGAGTTTAAACCCAGAGGGACTGAATACTGTTTACTGTGTCTGTCCTTGTGCACAGCTGACTTGATTGGAGTTAGTGATTGACTGTTTGCATTGCAATATTTGTAATACTGTGAGTTATTCACTGGGCTAAGAATGTGTCATAAGTCCTGAAGTGAGTGCAGGTTACAGGCTGTGTATTTGACCCAGGGAGTGCCCCAGGGGGTGGATACTGTTTTTTTTTTTGTGTGTTTATCTCTGTGTGCCTTAAAAGGCCAGGCCAGACTGTGTCAGGCAGTGCTTACATCACAGCTACTTATCAGCCAATAGCTTTGGAAGAGTCTTACAGAGCTGATAACAACAGTACTATAAGCAAGTGGTTTATAGCAGGCTCACCAGAAAACTTAATTTATGCAATGTATGTGGGCAGATAAACAGTGGAATAAATTCATTTATTCGCACTGCCGTGGGATAAACGGTGATTCTAATATTTATCCCACACCCTGCCATCAATCAACCACCATTTAGCCCACACCCTGCCATCAATCAATCTCCTGTATGCTGACGCTACTTTCAGTCACCATTACTTGCAGTTTCATTATACTTAGACCACCAACCTCTTTCACTTTCTTCCGACACCGCCAGCTGTAAATCCACACTAATAAAAAGAATGAGAAAATCTTCAGGGTCTTCCAGCCCTAAATCAACAGTGCAAAACAAAACACCCCAAATGACTCCCAACCAACCAATGAAAAAAAAAAATATCCCTTAAGTCTGCAGGCTCTTCATGCCCAAATCCAGAACAGCAGTGTAAAATAACTCCCTCCACAGGCCGACTCCACATCCTTCATCATAGTCCATAAATGACTTGTCCGCGGACACCCCAGTACACACCCCCCCGGCAGATCCCTCATCCACAGGCTGTCCCAAACTCCACATCCCATTCCTTGAAGCTCTCCGCTGCTGCTCCACTAAGTCCTTCCTCAAGACATCCCTTTCCACCAGCTCCTTCAAACTCCTTCTCCTGCTCCTTCATAACCTCTCCATCGCTGCTCCACCAAATTCTTCCCCATTACCTCCCTCAAACACCTTCTTCTGCTCTTCAATAACTGAACTAGGCCCAATCCACTGAAACAAACTACAAATAGCATGAGATAACATTCCCTCCCAACTCCTCCTCGACGACTGAAAACCATCTGCGCCATACAAGAAGCTTCACCCATAAACATACAGTCACACCCCCAGTCAATCAAAATAATATTCCCATGCTCCAAGCAGCCAATCACAATTTTAATACATTGCCCATTCACAAAACACTGGCCAGTCACAATCCACACACTGCCTAACCACACAAAAAGTAAAATTCCACACTCCCAACAGGTCGCATCACAAATAGTCCACCTAAAAAAAACACATAAAACATTAAAACTAACAACAAAAAAATAAAAGTTGCCTATTGCACAAATGGCACATGTGATGAGCTGCTGTGGGACACACCATTTATTTGAACTCACAGTGTGAACCACTCATGGCTCTGCCACTTGTGAGGTCAACCGAGGTCACACACTGCTCGTTCAAATAAATGGTGCATCCCACAGCAGCCCATCACATATCCCCTATATTCTTCAGGTGAAGCTACCTGCGGCTGGAAGCTGCAACACTGGACTTAGGATCTGTACAGAGGGAGGAGAACCTTATAATTTACAATTGTCTTTGGTATGTAGCAGATTCATTAGGAAAGTTAATATTCTTCAGGTGGAGGCTACTTCTAACTGAAAGGTGAAATAAGTAACTTAGAATTATCAGAAAAGACAGTCTTTCAATCAACAGAGGGAGGTGGACCTTGCTTTACTTTTGTTACAATTGTTAAGATTTTCAGTGCAGGAAGAGTTTAAACCCAGAGGGACTGAATACTGTTTACTGTGTCTGTCCTTGTGCACAGCTGACTTGTTTTGGAGCTGACTACTTTCAGAGCACAAGTCACCAGGCTGTTTTGGGGCTGGGAGGTTTACCTGTGTCTGATTTAGATGTTTAAATTTTTCTCTGTTTGATTAGCAGGGTATTTTCTCTGTCAAATTGCTGTGTAGGGCATCTTGCTGACAGGAAGGCACTCATCGCAGTGGTAGGTCAGAGCTTTTAGCTGATTGTTTCATGAGGGCCCAATTTAGGCCCAAACCCTTCCCACCCCTCACCTACCCCTGGAAATTGTTCCTTTATACCTGGGGTTCTGACATCAAACTCCTCAAGAGGGCAAAGTGCATATCACTGTCATATCCTCTCTAGCACACTGCACTGACAATATAAGCATACACATTGTATAATATATATATTTCTATATAACAAACCAATCACACACACGCACACACACACACAAAAATAAATAAAAAAAAGGTAGACAGACATGTGGGGAGTAGTACAATGTAATGGCTTTGGGGCAGCAGTCTTCCAGGAGTCTTTCTGGAGGCTGAGATGCTGCTCTGTTTGCAGACAACTCTCTGCCCTGTGGGAGGAAGTTGCCCATCTTCAGGCCACACTGGACAGTAGTAAGGGAACCTTCCCCCAGGCCACACTGGATAGTAGTAAGGGAACCTCCCCTTTCCAGGGAGCACCAGAGCCACTACCACTACCCCAGAGGTTGTGAAGAAAGCACAGCAGTTGGACCACAGTGGTCTCAGGGAGGGTAAGGGTGGTGGGACAGAGGCACACCCAGTCAGTTGTTCCACTCCACAATCCATACACCATTCTGGTGGAGCATAGTTTCCCTATGGATGCACCCACAGAGGAGACTAAGGAGGGTGCAGACAACTGTCACAAGGGAGGCCCTCAGGAAGGAGACAGAGGACACCTCAGAGAAAGGAAGCAGCTCCTGGTGGGGGACTCAATTATTAGGGGGCTAGATCTTGGGGGAGCAGAGAAAACTGAAGTAAGGTGCCTGCCTGGTGCCATGGCTTGGAGGGACAGGAAGTGCATCCTTAGGATCACGAGAACAGTTGCACGGGAGTCTGAGCTGGATGTCACTGTCCACCTAGGGACAAATGACTTGGCTCATCATGAGATGAGAGCAGTGCAGAAGGACTTTGTAGAGTTGTGGAGGGGCCTAAGTCAAGTAGCACTCATGGTATCCTTCTCAGAGGTGCTGCTTGTCAGTGGCATGGGTGAGGCGAGGGTAGTTTGCACCATGCAGTTTAACAGATGGTTGAAAAAATGGTGTGGAGCACAGGGGTTTGGCTTCATTTGGGACTGGGGTTCCACTTGAAGGGACACAAGCCTATACTGGCAGGATGGTCTGCATCTGTCCAGGATGGAACAAGTCTTTGGGCAATCGGTTTAAATGCTTCATTGGCAAGCTTTTAAACTAGTCAAGGGAGAGCACTGATAACAGCAGGAAAATCCCAGCCTCCCCTACAAAACAGGGTACTAAATGAGAAAAGACCAAGGTAGAAAGGTCAGTGGGGGATGCTACTACAGAAGGTAAAGCCATCAAAAAATGGAGAGCAATGAGTACCAATGCCTGTAGTCTGGGTAACAAGCTTCCTGAATTAGTGGCCTTGATGGAGGAGGAACATCTGGATATCATGACAATCACAGAAACATGGTACACACAGAACCATGACTGGGCATAAACATACCAGGATACACTATCTACAGGAGGGACAGGGAGGGTAAAAGAGGAGGAGGAGTAGCTCCTTACATTAGGGAAGGAATCAAAGCAACAGAACAAAAGGGTAAACAGGGAGGAGAAGAAGCACTGTTGGTCAATTTGACAGGCAATGGCACCACAATCCGCACAGGGGTTGTATACAGACCTCCCTCCCTCTCAGGGGGAGGAAATGGACAAGGAAATGATAGAAAGTATACTTAGAATGGCAGAAAAAGGGGAGATATTGCTGATGGGTGATCTGAATATGCCAGATGTTAACTGGAGTGCAGTTGCAGCAGCCACTTCGAAGAGTGGGGTTATTCTAGATGCCCTACAGGGGCATGCCTAAGACAACTAGTATTGGAACCCACTCGAGAGGGAGCAATCTAGACCTGGTTCTCTCAAATGGAGATGGAGAGAGGATCACAGATGGAAGTGGGTAGCCATCTGGGAACTAGCAACCATCGAACAGTATGGTTCTCAATAAACACAGCAATAGAGTCAAGCCACACAAAGCAAAAGTACTGACTTTCAGGAGGGCTGACTTTGCAAATGGGTGAGTGCCTAAGGAATGCACTTAGCAAATGGGCAGCAAGGAGGGGTGGAAGAACAATGGGGAATAATAAAAACTGCCATCACAGAGGTAACAAGCCTTTGTGTGAAACAAATAAACAAAACAAAATGATGTAAGAAACCACTATGGTTCTCAAAGGAGGTGGCAGTAAAGGTTCAAGAGAAAAAGGAAGCATTCAGGATGTACAAGAAATCACAGAAGAAGCAGGACAGAGAATTGTATCAGTTAAAGCAAAAAGGAAGCTGGGAAGGCAGTCAGAACAGCAAAGGCCCAAACCGAGGAAAAGATAGCCAACTCAAGTTAAGAAGGCGATAAAACCTTTGTTTTAGGTATATCAGGGAGTGAAGGAAGACCAAGGGAGGGACAGTGAGGCTTAATAAAGGGGGGGTGGGCAGAGGATGACTGTGAAAAGGCAGAGATACTAAACAAATATTTTTGCTCAGTATTTACAAATGAAGAGAGGGAGGTACCTAAAACAAACAATAGAAACACTCTGGATACAGAAGTTGATACCAGCCCATTTACAGAAGAAAAAGTTCTGAAAGAACTCTTAAAACTGAAGGTAGACAAAGCAATGGGGCCTGATGGAATTCATCACAGAATTCTAAAAGAACTAAGAGTAGAACTAGTGACACCACTGACTACCCTCTTTAACAAATCATGGGAGGATGGGGTGCTACCTGAGGACTGGAGGAGGGCAGATGTGATTCCCCTTCGCAAAAGTGGGAGCAGGGCAGAAGCAGGAAACTACAGACCTGTTAGTTTAACTTCAGTGATAGGGAAAATGATGGAATCACTTATGAAGGAAAGAATTGTTGAGTACCTAGAGGCCAGAGGGGCACAGGACCCAAGGCAGCATGGATTCACAGTGGCAAGGTCAAGCCAGATTAATCTAATAGATTTCTTTGACTGGGTGATCAAAGTAGTAGATCAGGGAAGGGCTGTGGACATGGCCTACCTAGACTTTAGCAAGGCATTTGACACAGTCCCACACAAAAGATTAATATACAAGTTAGCCAGCCTGGAAGTGGGTCCCAAGATGATAGCCTGCGTAAAAAATTGGCTGAAGAATAGGACACAGAGGGTAATAGTAAATGGAGTCCACTCTGAAGAAAGAGGGGTTACTAGTGGGGTACCACATGGTTCAGTATTAGGACTGGTCCTCTTTAATGTCTTTATAAGAGACATTGCAGAGGGACTGGAAGGAAAAGTATGTCTCTTTGCAGATGGCACAAAGATCTGCAACAGACTTGATGCACAAAGTGGGATGGAAAGGATGAGAAGGGACTTAGCAAGGTTAGAGGAATGGTCAAATGTATGGCAGCTTAGATTCAATGCTAAGAAGTGCAAGGTAATGCACATGGGAAACAAAAAACCAGGGGAAGAGTACACAATGGGGGGTGAGATATTAACAACAACAAAAATGGAAAGGGACCTGGGGGTAGTCATATCAGATGACTTAAAGGTGGGCAAGCAATGTGAGAGGGCAGTAAGTAGGGCTGGGGGGATACTGGGATGCATAGGGAGAGGCATCACCAGTAGAAAACAGGAAGTTGTTATCCCTCTGTACAGACAGCTGGTGAGACCCCATCTGGAGTACTGCGTGCAGTTCTGGAGACCCAATCTCCACAACAACATAGACAGGATGGAAGCTGTCCAGAGGAGGGTAACTAAAATGGTGCAGGGTCTGCACCGGAAGACATATGAAGAGAGACTAAAGAAGCTTAATATGTATAGCTTCGAGCAAAGGAGGGAGAGTGGGGACATAATAGAAACTTTCAAGTGCCTCAAGAGAATCAACAAAGTCCAAGAGGGTAGCATCTTTCAAAAAGAGGTGTGCAAAGAACAAGGGGTACAATTTCAAGATGGGGTGGGCTCAGAGGTAATGTATAAAGTACTGTTTCACAGAGAGGGTTGTGATGCATGGAACGGCCTTCCAGAGGAGGTTGTGGAGTCAAAAACAATGGTTGAATTCAAGCATGCATGGGACAGTCATAAGGCAATTCTAGGGGGTGGGGGTTGAAAGAAGTAGGCTGCTGGTTAATTAGGATCTGCAGCTTATCCATTAGGTAGGGAAATGGGCCGACTGAGTGGGCCTTATCTGCCATCAAATTCTATGTTTCTATGTTACAGTTTAACATATACCTCAGAGCTTGGTGAGTGGAGTTTCTGTACAAAAACTGATAGTCAGTTACACAGCTCTGCTGTTGTGAACTGTGCATTTGCTAAATCAATGGGCTATGCTACATCACTGTCACATGACACAGGGTGCATTGTCAGAGTGATAAAGGCAATAAACCGATTTAACATGAAGATCCACGGGGTGGTAAAACTACCAAAATGCTCGAAGGCTAATTTAGTAAAAACTCCTAATAGCAGACAGAGAGAAGGAGACGCTAGGGGAAGGACTTTACATGCAAATGAAAACGCTCTGCGTAACATATTCTGTTTCAAATTTCTGGTGTCCACTCGTTTAAGTTTAAATAAAGATGGCAGGGACTACCCATTTTAACTTTAAACAAGGAAAACCAAAACAGTGGACATACACTTAACAGAAGGAAAAGGGAGGGCAGGATACAAACTGTAAGACATACAGAACAGAAGACGAGAAAAAAGTGCATAATTATAAGATACAGAGGATGGTGAGGGAATACATTTTTATGACACAGGGAGGATGGTGGGGGGCACATGGTGGAAGGAAAAAAAAACTAGTGCAGAATCCCATGGTGGTCCAGCAGCAGCTGGAGCATGGCCATCATCTTCAATTGATGGCCCTTTATCCGCTCCAACTGCTGCTCGACAGAACTCACCCTCTCATCTGAGGTATCCACAGCACTCTAGAGAACTGAAAAGTTGTCCTGAGTTACAGGCAGTTCTCTGGGGTCTGGATGTGCTGTGGCTGGTGGGGGTGGTGCTGGTGGAGCAGCATGTGCTGCCGTGGCCATCCTCCTCTTAGGACCAGACGCAGATGCCCCCTCTGCCACAGAAGGGCCAGTAGATGCAGGCCTGGTCCATTCTGTAGCAGCCTGCCACTGCACTCTGTGGTCACTGATCATGTTGGTGTGCTGGCCCCTGGTCCCCACATGACTCCCCTGGGGGCCACAGTGCACCTCCACCCCACAAATGTGGCACTTCACCAGTCTTCTGTCCCCCCCACATAATCAAAGAACTCCCAAACCTGGGAGGTGTGGGGAGGATCAGGCACAGGCAGGGGGGGGCCAGATGCACTGGCAGCCTGGTGCTGAGGCTGCACACTTGGGGCCTGGGGCACAGGCACATCCCACTCAGGAGCTGGTGCTGGTGGTGGTGATGGTGGTGCCACTGCCTGAGGAGGTGGTGGTGGTGGTTCACTTGGTGCTGCAGTAGATGCATCAACTCCTCCTGCTTCGGGGGGGTGGCAAGATTTGGCTCCAGTCCATCATAAACTGGCCACACACACACCTATGCATGCGAACACCTCTCTGGCCATGCCACGGAACTTCCCTCTCCCCAGACAATCCCTGCTCCATCTCGGCTGTCCTCCTTCAGTCTGACTGATACACACAATCGCACACAACACAGGCACAAACAACAACTAATAAAACTAAGAAAAAAAGAAATTCACAGAACAAATTAAGCAACAAAATGGGCTACAATAAAACAAACAGATGCAGCTTTTAAAAAAGCTTTTGAAACTGCCTCACCTCCCAGATATATTTCTCTCTCTTTCTCCAACTGCTCTGACCTTCCTCCTCTTTCTCCCTCTGCACAGGAGAAAGTGAAAGTATCTCCTGGAGCATGAGTCACTTCCTTCCTGCCTGGCTAAAGCATGTGACTTACAGTACTGTAAGCCATGTGATGTCTGGGGGGCTGCCAATAGACTTGTCCTCTGCTGCCTTACTTCGCGTTAAGACAGAATGACTGCGAAGTAATAGTTACAAGGTGAAGTCAGCCTTTCACAGTGGTCACTCCACCTTGTGAAGCACCAATGCAAAGTGCTCACTTTGTGGGCACTTTGCCAGCAGAATTTAAAATTCACTGCATCTCTAGGCATGAGTGTCTGATAGTGGGGAGCTTAAAACTGCATTAAAAACCTACTTATTTGAGCTTGCTTTTTGGAGAAACTATTTAATTTGCATTGGACTATTGTATTTGTGTTTTTAATCATATTGATTGGATGAATGATTTTTAGAATTTTATTGTTTTAACCGATATTGTATAGACTGTACAGGGCTTTGGTACACTGTGAATAGTGCTTTATAAATAAAGTTATTATTATTAAAAGATGGCTGAGTTGTGAGCTGCTGAACAGATGGGTTATATAGTAAAGTGCCTACTCAACCCCTAACTACTGTATAGTGGCACTACCACAGGATAGGATAGGATAGGATAGGATAGGATAGGATAGGATAGGCTAGGATAGGATAGGACTAGATATAAGATTATATCATATGATATGTTATACTACGGGGTGAAGTGATACGGCATCACATAAATTTCAGTATCACAACTACAATGTGATAACCAGATTATGACATGTACACCATGAAGATATCAAGCACAGTGTACACGTCATCGCCAGTTATCAACATAGTGTACACGCCACCCCCACACACACACACACACACACTATGCCACTAAACCAAAAAGAAAAAGAAAAGTGAAAGCCGGCGCCCTATTGTACAAAATGGACATGTGATGTCCCGACATGTGATGCCGTATGTATCACAAATCATGGACAGTGACTTCAGACCCTCACTCGTGGCTCCACTACGATCCGCCACTCGTGTGATGAGGTCACTGCCCACTCATTGTGATACATATGGTATCACATGCCAGGCCATCACGTATCCCCTTAATATGATATGAAATGATACTACAACCTTTTCAAGTAAATGCGTAGCAGTGGTGGTCAATATAATGCACATTCCCAGTTTCCCTTTGCTTTGTATGTTGACACATTCATTTTTAGTGCATTAAAATAAGGCCATCAGGCCATGCAGTGCAGATTCTGTCACCCCCCACAAGCATAGAAATCCCCAGCAATGCCTATCAAGCCAACACCACCTGTTGCAAGAATGCTTGGGTAACGAACATTTATTTTTGGCCTCAAGGTTTATTATAGCAAGTCTATCTTTAGTCTGCTTTACTTCTATGAGAGCCAACATGTTGCATCATGTTTGCAATGTTAATCCAAAGAAAATGGTGCAGATTCAAAACAGAATTAAATTTTCCACTGGCTACCTGCTCTTACCCCTAGGCAAAAAAACTGGTAAAGCTAAGAAAGTGAACAAAATGGCCATGAGGAAAAGCAATGGGGACTGGAGAGGCAACTAAACAGCAATTCAAAGGAGGAAGAGATCAAAATAAAGTACTGCAGAGAAGAGGGTATGAAGTTTGAATCAATGCATAAGGCTGACCTGAGGAATGAATGAATGCAGTGATAAAATGATGGGCATGGCTGACTTGAATGATATACTACACCTGAGAATTGGGTTTGTATTTATCTGATATATATATATATTCTTCTCCTGCTGACCAGCATACCCCCCTGTAAATGAGATTCTGCATTGCTATTTTTTAAATGCTGTGTGAAAATGAGATAGATAAATAAATTAACAATCAGTGAATTAGAAATGTTGTCCTTGCCTCAGTTCATTTACAGCATGAGTACCTAAACCAGCATGACTGCAGCCTATGGTCTTGATGCCTAGTCAGCTAGCACAGTAAATGAAACTGAATTTTTGCACATAATGGTCCAGAACGTAACATGCCGAAACCAAGGCCCTTTCAATATTATCATCGGTTTATTTTATTTAGTGGGATTTCAATGGTGCTAACAAAGTGTCTGATGATTCATACAAGCATAGCAAACATAATTTAGATACAAACAGCCCCCTGATGAAGAGGTGTTGACCTCGAAGCATTGGGGTAACATATGATTTTAGCCCTGCTGCGCATTGTATCTTAGTCATGTTTGCTATGCTTACACAAAGCAATAACATTCAATCAATTTGCAATCCATGCAGAAGTGAACACATTTTTGTATTTAGATGTCTTTGTTTGGCGGAGCACCCCGATTCAATTTAGCGTACTCATCATTTTGTTGTTTTGCTAGCAAAATATTTATTTATTTATTTGATAACTGGGTGAGTACACTGGTCCCAGGGACCATATTTAGGCATGATCCGGGCCATATAGATGACACATAGAAGTACAAGTTTGAGTAACAGAGATAAAGTAGAAGTCTTAATAAGTTTATGCATGTTTAGAGATAAGCGGCACAGTCTTGTCATAGCAAGCAATGAAAAACAGTTTACAATAGACAAAAGTAGTTAGTCAGTAAGTATTAGAAATCAGTCATGACTCCTCATCTAGTGTAAATTCAATTATTATTCATAATTGTCTGAATATGCTCTTTTTTCATTTTGAAGATATACCCTAGTAAAACTAATTACCTGGCTGAAGTTTTAACAGTTTTTTCAACTGCAACATGTTTAACTTGTAGGAGGCAGTATAGTGTAATCATTTAACACTCTGAGCTGCAAACCAGGAGACCTGGGTTTGAATTCCACAGCCCCCACTTGCATACTGTGTGACCCTGAGCAAGTCATGTAACTTCCTCGTGCTCCCAGGTCACACCAGTAAACAAGCTTTCAGCTTAGTGTGTCTCTCCTGGTTAAAAAAAAAAAAAACTTTAACCTATACAGCAATATCCTAAACACAAAACTACACAGAAATATACTGTACATATACAGCAGTACTCAAGTTCCCATTAAACAGCTACAGCATATGTACCTCAAAATAGTGTTAAAACCAGTCTAATTTTAAATCACCACATTTAGATTTTTTGGTAGCAGTCCTTAAATGTTATCTCAAATATAGTCTCTAAAAATCTTGCTTCAGCAGATCCATGGTAACTGTTTTAAAAAGTCAATATTTAATAAAAGAAAAGAGTTTTCAGCATAATGCTGCCAAAGGTTAGATTGAAAGGGAGAGGTAACTGAGAGGAGTAGCTAAATTGGATTAATTTGATCTGCATACACTATGAATTTCTTATGTAAACAGGCTTGATGCAACTTATGAAAATATTTAAGGAAATCAAACTACTTCATGTTGATTTTGGCTGCTGAAATTGTCAGTGGAGCAATCTCTCTAGGTCAGTCTATCTCTTGCAGCTGCATACAATCCCTCATGGTAATAAGCTTTCAGATGCATTCAGTATTTGCTTAAACAGAATGCCTTTGAAGTCAAGGCTGGTTCAGGGGAAGCTGCTCTTGTATTGGTATAGCATTTAGCATTGTTTATATGGAACACTATTTATTAAAAATGGAGATCACTACATCTGTGTTCATAAAAGTATTGTGTATACCTTGTATCTAACTGTGAAATATTCTACTGTACCTAAACTTCTGTAACATGCTGAAGATATGTGGAAAAGACAAATGTCTTTATGCCTGAAACATTACAATACCATATGTTTGACAACATATAGCCGCCAAGCTCATAAAGCCTGCTTTCCCATCAATATATATTTTTTTTATAAAAAAGTGAACTATTACTGAGAATTAAATAGACTTAAAATAAATATAGAAGTTTCTAAACATGTTCTTATAAATTTGGAATATCACTGTAAGTTAATGTCTGATTTGTTGTTAATTGCTCATCATATAAAACTCTAGTGCTATAAAATTAAAATACATCTTCAGGGCCATAGAACAGCCCATAAATCACATCATCAATCTGTACAGTTTTAAAATTGTATTTATAAGTGCATTATAATCTACTAATCCAGAACCTTTGAAAAAGAGTCCCTGTGCTCAATGGTTTTTTCCTTTGATTCTAAAATAAAATAATTTGAAAGATATTTGTAAATGTAAATAATTCTTAATTAAGCAGCTGTCAGAAACCTGGAACCAAAACACAGAAGGGATAAGGAAAAACAGAATATATATATATATATATGGACAAAAGGAAACTTGTTAAATGCATGACTAATAAATCTAGATCTTTTTGCTAGGAAATGGCTCCCTTTGCAGCCCTTTAATGTAACACCTGCCTTTCCTGGCAGTGAGTAGCAATCCCTTACTGAATATCTATGAAGGGGTTTAAGAGCATCCAGGCAGAAAAGAATAAAGCCAAACTCCTTAAGCATAGTAAATGAATAGTGAGTACATTAACATTCCAGATAGACAGTCTTTACTACTGTTAATCCCTATTAACAAAATGCCATCCATGAAAGAAGTAAATCAATTTTTTACAGCCAGTTCTGGGCTTGTGGGTCAATTACTGCATGTATGAAAAGCACCTGATTTGCAGACCTGTACAAGAAATTAGGGTCCTGCTTTCTACAAGGCTCTAACACTTTAATATCATTTTCAGATTTGTTGGCTGACTTTTGAAGTGGGATTAAAGATACCAGCAAAGCTATATTTGGCCTATTCAGGAATTCAGTCATACAACACAGCGATGAAATCTGAATTCCAAACTTTTCCATTCCTGTTACTAAGAACATCTATTGTACATTGAAATGGTATTGCTGCCCCTTACCTTTACTCAGAGTCATACCGGGTTGCTGTTTGTTCAGGAGAGATGGGGAAGGGAGGGGGGTGTAGTATATGTTAGGGAAGGAATTAAATCTATGGAAATGCAGGGGCATGGAGAGGAAAAGGAAGGAAAGGAACTGAATGTGCTGTGGGTCTCCCTGGAGGCAGGCGCAGGGTCTGCTATCTGTACAGAGGTCAGTACACAGGCTTCCAGCACAGGGTGAGGAGTTGGATATGGCGCTTGAGGAGGTCATCATCAGGCTGGTAATTATGGGAGAGGTGCTGCTAGTTGATGACATCTATCTGCTAGATACTAATTGGAGCCTTCCAGCTGCAGCTTCAGCAGGGAGCAGTGCCATTCTGGATTCCCTACAGGGAGCCTGTCTCAGACAGCTAGTCAATGAACCTACTAGGCCAGAGCAATACTGGACTTGGTGCTTGCAAACAGGGACAGTATTGCAGACGTCTCAGTGGGTAGTCCTGTAGGTATCAGTGATCATGGTACAGTGTGATTTAACATTAAGACGGGTGTGGTGGCAAACCACATGAGGACGAGGGTCCTGGTCTTTGGCAGGCAGATTTTCAGGAAATGAGAAACTGCCCCAGAAGCAGCCTAGTAGAAGGGAATGCTGGGGGGGAGGGTAGAGGAAGAGTGGAGAAAATAAGGAAGGGCATACTTACAGCAAATGGCCTGAGTGGGAAAGGAAGAAAGTAAAAGCAAAACAGAAAAATAGAATTTGCAGGCAGATAAGGACCACTTGACTCACCTAGTCTGCCCCTCTTTTCCCTGCCATAGAAACATATAATTTGTCAGCAGATAAGAACCTGTTGTTCCACCTAGTGTAAAAGACACCGTTATGGTATTCTAAGAAAGTGACCATGATGGTAAAGGAAAAAGGGTGCCATTCAAGAGGTAAAAGAAAATGCAGAGGAAGGAAGACATGGAGGTGTACCAGGTAGAACAGTGGGAAGCAGATAAGGCAGTTAGGGGAGCAAAGGCACAGACAGAAGAAAGGATAGCAAGAAAGGGTGACAGATGGGGATACGACTTCAAATGCATAACTGGAAGAGGAAAGCAAGAGGAGGGATAGTGAGGATAAGCTGGTATCTGGTCAAAAGGATGTTGGAATCTGAGTGCGGACAAATAAACGTAGGATTAATAGCACAAGTCATAATCACACTGTGTATAAAATAGCTTGTGCTTTTGTAGGACGTTTCCAACTTGAGTGACGGAAGTAGGCTTGTGTCAAATAGTTTGACCTGTCCCTCTCACCCAGAATTATTTTGTTGAAGTTCATAAGTGTGTGCCTTTGAGGCGTGCTGCTTGCATAGTGTAGAGGTTAAAGTCACAAGCTGTGAATGGGCTTGTTACCTGCAGCAGACCTGGATTTGATCCTTACAACCTCTGTGATTTTCAGGTTGCCTGTTTCTCTTTTTTTTATTGTGAGGGACTTCAGTTGCACCCCCTCTTCCTGACTTGCAACCCCAGAGTGTAAAGAGTAAATCCTCCCCACCAACTTTCTTCCCCAAGTTGCATCTCCCCAGAGTTTAGAATACTAAATGCCACCCCCCCACCAAGTTTCTTCCTCCCTGAATTGCATCCCCCCAGAGTTAAGAATAGTAAATCCTCCCACTGAACCCCCAAAGATAATGCACGCTCCTTGCACGGTGATTACTTTTGCACTGCATTGCTGATGCATGGTTGTTGCCGTTGGTGTTTTTTTGTGTGCAGTTATTCACCATGGCATTTTGTTTATGTTGTATTGACCTAGACCTGGATAAGGTGAATGGTAGAGGGAAACTGCAGAAGAAGAACAAAAAGCAGACATCCTGAACAGGTACTCCTGCTCAGTTTTCACAGTGGAGGGAGGGGGTGTGGACCCCCAGTGAGCAGCAGAAATAAAGGACAAGAGGAGGCAGAGTCAAGTCCATTTTCAGAGGAGAGTCCTGAAGGGACTTGCAGCTCTGAAAGTGAACAGAGCTCTGGGATTGGATGGGATATAGCAAAGGGTACTGGAAGAATTGAGAGAGGTGCTGAATGCCCAGCTGATGTACTTATTCAACAGCTCACTGGAATCAGGCATCATTCCAGAGGACTGGAAGATAGCAGACATTGTCCCTCTTTTTTTTTTTTTTTGTTGATTGGGTAAGTGCACTAGACAAATTCTGCCTATTTTCAGGCACAACCAGGCGGGGGGCAGATGAATGCCAACTGACCTCGAATCAGATTAAGCTGTTGGTGGTATTTTAAGTGACTGGGGAGAAATTTAGCCATGACACCGAGGAAATTCCCCTACTCTGCTGGGGCTCTGTGGCCAGTAGGGGAGCTGGCCTTTGTTGCCACGATGGCCACTTGACAGGGGAGTTTGGAGGGAGGTTGTGTCTGCTACATGAGTGCACTGTGCAGCGTGGTGACAATGAGTTGGAAATTTAACAGGATCTGAGATGGAAAACACGGAGTTTTTCACGATGCGGTTTCGTCGACTGAGGCTTTACCGGTCTTGAGAACTAATAACGGGAGTTCCTTGAAGGCTGATCTAGCGGATGCTCCGGGAGGTGTTTTGGATATATCCTCTGGTACTGAGGCTTTAAAACCGGCTTCTGAGGCATTGCTGGTAATTGGGAATGCGGAAGTGGTTTTGAACAGAGGTGGCGTTTTGACGTCTTCGGCTCGGCCCAGGGAGCCGGTTTCCAGTGAGAGTGAGTTCAGTAGAGATGGTGTGGCTGGATTAAAGGTTTCAGCCCTGGAAGCAGTGGTGGAGAAATCGAGTGAAGAATCGTCTCAGAAGGGGTGATCAAAGGAGGAGGACTCCAAAGTGGATTTATCGGATGTATTGCGAAATGGAGCAGAGGTTGTGAGTACTGTACAGCTGAAGGTGGCTTTTTCAACAATCACTCTGCAGAAAGAGACTGGGTTTGTTTTTAACCCAAGGAGAGGGGGAATGGAGGGTTTGAATCTTGAGGACCCTATTATTTATCAGTCTGCGGTCAATGTACAAACGGGGGTGACTGAGTTTAGTTTTAGTACCTCTAAAAAAAAATGCTGTGTCAAAAAGTAACATTGCCCCTAGTCTACAAAGCAATGTTAGTGCAGGTGGCCCGGTGATTCCTGAAGGGTTGTCTGCTACTCTGCTTAATCTAGTTAGTCATGATGTAAATTGGTCTCCTCAGGGGGCCTTGGAGGTGGCTGGGTGGAAAAAATTAGGTACAGGGGTGTGGACTCCTGATCCTGTATGGGATTCCTCTCTGGACTTGAATAAAAACTATCCTATGTGGAAACCATGTATGGTGCAGGGATCAGTAAAGAATATTGAGGGGGAAGACCAGAATGCTACAATGAAAGACGTGGTTAATGACTTTTTACCTACATTGCCTGAACTTACTGAAAGACAACTGGGTGCTGAGGGAGCTAAGTCTGGGGGAGATCCTTCGGTTGTAAAACCATTGATGTCTGCATTATTTTCACAAAGTAAACGGGAAGCTGCACCTAGACGTAATGCAGTTCGGATAAGATATAAAGGGGCTAACAGAGACTGGATAGGTATTGTGGGAAAATCCCTGATAAAGAGTCTTTGTCCTTTTCCCAGAGATGTTTTGCTTTATTAACATCTCGGGAGGATAATTTTGATATTAGCTTCGCTCTCCTTTATTGGAATTATTTTGGAACGGTATAATCAGGTAAAGTTCTCGCCTCTTATGGACCCCTTTTGGTTATTCCTCTCACAAAACCATTGATTAAACATGTCACGTGATGTTTCGAATGAGGGGCATGTTGAGGATATTACCTACTGGCTGTCCCAGAAATGCAAGGTTCAGAGTGACCCTGACCCTATTTTGGATTCCGAGCATTTCTGGACAGAGGGTTGGAAATTTAAGGTGAAATTGAGGCAGTCTCACAGGGGTGTGGAGCATATCCCGAATTCTTTTTTGTTGGGGAAGGATAGGGGGGTATGTTTTTATAGTGGCCAGCCCAGGGCTTGTTATAGATGTGGTTACAGAACTCACCTTTCCAGTACATGTGACCAGCCAAGATGTGACAATTGTAGTGAAGTTGGTCATGTCACAATGCTATGTAATAATGCTACCAGGTGTGATCTGTATGAAGAACTAAACCATGCCTTTAGAGATTGTCCATGGGCAACACAGAATAAGGTTGGTTGTGGTAACCTAGATTTGATTATTTCAAAAGCCCAAGATGCTAAAGAAAGGCAGCAAGGAGATGGGGTACCTTAAAGCCCCCTTCTTGCCCCAGAGCACTGTAGACACTCAGTGGTAGATCGACTACACTAGCCTCCGCCTCAGCTAAAGTTGCATTGAAGAGGAGGGGTCAGGAGGGTTTCTGGTCTTTTGCAGCCAGTATGTTATAAGGACCCAGAGGTGGATTCAGTAGCTGATAAGGCTCCCCATCTTCCTTTACCTCCCAGAAGATCGGGTAGAAATTTTAAAACTATCCCGCCCCCTGAACCGGAGCTTTTGGAAACTAAAAATTCCTATGCAGCTTTATTTTGGGGGGATTCTGAAATGGATCTTGGGGATACAGATTCCCAGAGGTCATTACAGGATTCAATGGCGTCCCCTAGGGATGATTATAAAGAAAAGAAAAAAAAAAGGCGAAAAAAATGAGATAAACTTTTTTTTGTTTTGGTTCATTACAAAATAATTAAATGGGTTTTTTATGGGCCTCTTTAAATATACATAGTATTTTGAATACACAAAAAAGACGGGCTGTGTTTCAATTTCTGCACGATTCTCAGATTGCAATTTGTTTTCTACAAGAAACATGGATGTTTTCTAAAGATCAAATTGTTTCCTTTAAAAGGGATTGGCCATGGGGACCATCATATTGGTCCTTTGGGGTGGACAGGGCTGACGGGGTTGGGATTCTCTTTAATGTATATAATTTGGTTTTGTATAAATTGATAGATTTATTTCTGGGTAGGGTGTTAATTATAGATGGGAAGTGGGAAGCTAACACTTTTAGATTTATTAATATTTATAACCCCCAAACAAAAGCAGCTCAGGTGGCTTGTTTGAAAGGGATTCAGCCTTTTTTAGTTACGTTCTTACCCATACTTTGGGGTGGAGATTTCAATTGCAGTGTAGGAGCACACAAGAGGGGATCAAACCAAAAAACCTATTGTGATTCCAACTGTTTAAAAGGCATTGTTAGAACAGCAAATTTAGTGTCTTGTGAAACGTTCGGTTCTGATTGTTTTGGTGGCACCTTTTTTAAAGGGAAAAGGGGGTTCACAATAGATTATCTCTTTATTTCTAAAACAATCCCTGCAAAACATTTAATTACAGTACCAGTGGAGTTTTCTGATCATGTTCTTTTGCAGGTAGAGATAGGAGTGGTTACAGGACTAGAGAAGCAAAGGACAAGATGGAAGCTAAACACTTCTACTTTACAAGCTCAGCTGGTTCTGAATTCTATTAGATTAATTCTAAAAGCCAGATTATTGGTGGCATTTTTGTACACCAATATGGGAGTATGGTGGCAAGAAACAAAAAGGGATTGCATTTTATGGTTTAAAAAATATGGGACCTGTAGAAGGGACTCGGAGTTTTTTGCCTATTTGAAATTAAGATCCCAATTACAAAACCTATTTACATTGGCAAATTCTTCCAGAAAGGATTTTTCTGTAAAAATAGAGGCTCTTAAATTACAAATGAGGGGTTTTCAATATGACAGGGCCAAAATCTTGCAGGCTGTCTTAACCAATCACATGAGGAAATCGGTAGTTGGTGATCCATTTGAATTATGTAAATCAATCAAGGATCATTCTTCTTTAGAATTTTTGGTCCACAATGGGTGTAGAGTGGACTCAGTGGTTTCCATAGGTCAGGTTATAATCGCACACTTTCAGGAATTACAATCCACACATTCACTTTCTTTGCAACAGATCTATCAGTTTTTAGGTGCCCCCCCCTCCAGATATAGGTTTATTCAAAGGGGTGCTGGATGGAATTCAAAAGCCTTTTTCTCTTTTGGAGATTGAGACGGTAATAAACAATTTAAAATCTGATGTTTCACCTGGGTTGGACGGTCTTTCCAATTCTTTTTATAAAACTTTCCGTTCGGAGTTAGTTCCTGGTTTGGCTTTAGTTTTTAATAAATTCTTAGAGGGTGACTTGATTCTGGGTTTTTTCTCAGCAGGTTTACAGACATATATTTTTAAGACAGGGGATAAGGGGGGTTTGGGGAATTGGAGACCAATCACTTTGCTGAATTCTGATTATAAGATATTGGCAACCTTGATTAATAATAGATTGAAAAATTTGGCTAGAATAGTGATTTCTCCAGCTCAGCATTGTGGACTTCCGAATAGGAGAATTCAGTCGGTACTGTGTACTATTAGAGATGTTATTGAACATTTGAATGACACGGGAGTGTCAGGGTGTTTACTATCTTTGGATCTTGAAAAGGCCTTTGATAGAGTTAGTCACTCTTTTTTTGTTTTCAACTTTAAAATTTTTGGGGGTACCCACGGGATTGCTCCATTTAATAAAAGGGCTGTATGCCTCTGCGTTGGTATACCCAGTAATTAGAGGAGAATTAGGGAAAGGTTTTGTCATGGGAAGTGGAGTAAGACAGGGTTGCCCCTTGAGCCCTCTCCTATACATTTTTTCTTTGGAGCCCCTCATTAGAGCAGAAAGTATTACTCCTATGTGGACAGGGGTGCATATCCCTTTAACAAATTCTTGCTTAACCATACAGGCATATGCAGATGATTTTTGCCTTTTTTTTTCTGAAGTGACACAAATGGGAATATTTTTTCAACTCTTTCAAGTATATGCCGCATTGTCTAATGCAAAAATTAATCTATCTAAAACCAGAGGTTTATTAATGGGAGGGAACTATCAGACCCCCTTACAATACAATACTAAAAAGGTTTCTACAGATTCCCTTAAAATTTTAGGGGTGGTTTTTGAGCCAAAACCTCGGAGGTGAATTGGATTTCTGTGTTAGATAAAGTGGCACTAAAAGTGAACAGATGGAAGAAGTTTCATTTTCAAAACTTAGAGAATTCAGGTTTAAAACAATTTATTTTACCATGTTTGCAGTACTTAGCTATCATTTACCCCCTGCCTGCTCCATTTGAGACAAGACTTTACAGCATTTGTTTTCAATTATTATGGGGTAATAGGCTAAATCCTGTAAAAAGGTGTTTTACTTATCTTGGAAAAGATAAAGGTGGTTTAGGTATGGTGGACCCAGTAGTTTTTTGGTTTTCATTATTTTTTTCCTTCTCTTTGAAGCAGTGTCTAGGACCATTAGATAATCAGGAAAGTAGTTTTTTTAGAGCTCAGTTGGGACGTTATTTAACAGCTTGGCTGCAGTGTGCTCCTAAATTATCCCCTCATTTTTCTTTACCGGAATATTTTAAACCCGCGGCACGAAAGTTGTATAAGTGGCAGGTTACAAAAAACCTGATCAAAGAGAGTTCGTCTCGGAAATTATATAAAGAAATTGTAACAGTCATATATCCCTTAAAACCTAGCGTTAAAAATTGCCCTACAGGACTGCTTCCTAACATTTTAGATCAGCTTAATAATCCCTGGCTACTGATTCATATGTGGGAGGTCCAATGGCTTATAATGTATGGAAGGTTAAATGTTAGAGGAACAGCTAAATATAAAGCTAAGGAAGAGAGGAATTGTCCATATGATGAATGTGTAAATCAGAGGAAACCATGGAACATTTTTTCTACAGTGCTCTTTTCCATTAAAATTGTGGTTTTTTGGCAAAAAAATGGGATTTAAATTGGTTAGCTTATTTAATTTATGATATATTAGTGATTGGCAACTTCCCTCCTAATTTAAGGAAATATGAGAAGGGGACTTTGAGAGTATTACTTGCATGTTTAAGGTACTGCCTGTGGCAAGTAAGATGTCAATGGGTGCTATATCAAAAAAGGACTTCTTTAGAGGGGTTTCATTTGTATGTAGTAACTGAATTGAGGAAAATTTTTATTACAGATACACTGTATACTGTGGATAAAGTTAGGGAATGGTGGAAAGGATTTTCACATATCATCAAATATAAATAGAAGGTTGATGTTTTGTGTTTCTTTTAATTTCTCTCCCTTTCTGTCTGTTATGTGTCTTACTTTTGGATAAAAGGGTTATTTTAGGATCCTTTGTGGGTCTCTTTATTATTGATGATTTGGGATGTATAGTTTATGTTGTTTTTTTATGTTATGGAAATTATTGTATATGACTGATTTGTACCTATGTTTCTATTGCAATAAAATCACCCCTACTCTTTTTGAGAAGTGCCATGGGATCTTTAACATCCACCTGAACTACCACCAGAACAGGCAGATGGGACCTCGGTTTAACATCTCATCCGAAAGACGGCACCTCAAGAATGCAGCACCGCCCTCATGCTGCGCTACAGTGTCAGTATTGGGATATTAACCCAAGTGCCTGGTGTGGGGATAGAACCCACAGCCTTCTGATCTCCCAGCCTCAGAGGTAAGTGTGCTACCTGCTGAGCCACTCACAATGTTTACATACCTCTACATAAGGGCAGCAGCATTGAAGAGGCTAGTAACTACAGGCAATGAGCCTTGCCTCAATAGTGGGGAAATTAATGGGAATACTCTTAATGGAAAGATTGGTGGAGTATCTTGAATTGAGTGGGCTGCAAAGCCAAAGGCAGCATGTACTCATGGGGAGAGGTCATGCTAGATGACTCTGACTGAGTTCTTTGACTGGGTAACCAGGAAAATAAATATCATATCACTGCATATACCTAGTAGTGAAGGAGAAGTACTAGAACAAGTCAACACATTCAAGTACTTAGGGATTCACCTTGATGACACCCTCACCTTCATTGCCCATGCTGAGCAACTGGTAAAGTCCACCAACATGAAGCTTGGCATCCTGTACAGACACTGCACCTCTATGACACTGGCTGCCCTGAAACTTGTTACGTGCAGGTCAGTTCTCTCATCTGAGGATTATATCCTTGTCATATATGGAGCAGGCACAGACACAGTGCTTAAAAGGGTCAAAACCATCCTCAACAAGGCCTGCCACCTGGTCCTGGGAGTACACAAAATATCTGACTCTTGTGACCTATAGAAGGAAACTGGTTGGCTCCCACTCCACCACAGACTCCAATACCAGGCCTGCCTCCTTGAAAAAAAAGTCCCTAATGGGGTCCATGCCTAATGCTACTTCACCCCTGTTTGAGCCTGCACAACCATCTAAATGCACAAGGAGTGCTTCCAGGGCTGTCCTAACTGTTCCCTTCAAATGAACCACCCTTGGCCAAAGATCCCTCTCCTACTGTGGGCCTAAATGGTTCAATGATCTGCCTGCAGACCTTGCAGACTCCCCCAGACTTGGCCACTTTAAAAATGGGCTTCGATCTCTTCTTGCCAGCAAATCTGACTACCAGTGTTTGTGTTAACCCGTGGCCTCTGACAGCGGTTCTCGCTCCTGTCAAACACTACCCTCTGTCAGTCCCACCATCCTGTTCCACAACTGCCCACTCCCCCCCCACACCTCCCACCACCTACCACCTCCCCTTGACAAAGCCTCACCTTGGCTGCTAAAACTGCATTTCTGCAGACTGGGAGCACCCCATCTGAACTGTAACATGATTGTTAAACACTGTACTGCACTTAATTAGTGCTGCATTAATATGTTTCTCTGCAAGTGTGGTCCTGTTTCTCCTTACTTCTTGTACCCTGCTTAATGTTGTAACTGCACACTAATACCAATTGTTAGTTGATATCTTTCTGTTCTGCAATATTTCATCACCTGTAAATTCTTGTATTCCTTGTTGACTTAGAGCCTTTGTAAACGAGTCCCCGGCTCAAAGGTATTAATCTGAATTTGAAATAAGTAAATAAATCAGGGAAGGGCAGTTCATGTGACCTATCTGGACTTTAGCATGGCTTTCAACACTGTGCTGCACAGGACACTGATTAAGAAATTGAGCAGCCTAGGGGTTGGATCCAATGTGAACTGGGTGAGAAACTGGTTAACGGATAGACAATAGTGAGTAGTTGTTCATAGCAATCACTCTAATGATAGGAGCTTGACCAGTGGGTTGCAGCAGGACTCAGTACTGGGACCTGTCCTCTTTGGTATCTTTGGTGTCTTCATAAGTGACATTGCAGATAAGCTGGAAAGGAAGATATTCCTTCTGCAGATAATACCAAAATCTGTAATAAGGTAGACACCAAGGTAGGGGTGGAAAGAATATGAGGGATCATGGGAAACCTGAGGAGCTGTCAAGAGCATGGTGGTTAGGGTTCAATGCCAAAAGAGGTGAAAGCATGCACCTAGGGCACAGTAACCCAAGAACTAAGTATAGGATGGGGGGGTACTTTCAGTCACTAAACAGGAAAAGAACCTAGGGTTTATCATATGTGATGACTTCAAAGTGGTTGCCAGGGTGACAAAACAGTGGGTAGGGCCAGTGGGATACTGGGATGCATAGGGAGAGGCATCTCCAGCAGGAAGTGGAAATGGTGTTGCAACTAGATCTCTCACTAATGAGACTCCACCTGGTGTATTGTGTCCAGTTCTGGAGGCCACTCCTCAGACCTCAGAAAGGACATAGACTGGGTGGATGCATTCCAGAGGAGGTCAACTAACATGGCACAGGGATTGCACCACAAATCTATGAGGAAAAACTGAGGGATCTCAACATGTACACCCTCTGTAAAAGAGGAGAGCAAGAGGGGACATGACAGAGACCTACAAGTACATCAAGGGGATGAACAGGATACAGGAGGGGAATCTCTTTCAAATAAGGAAAAGAACCAGAACCTGAGGGCATGTGATGAATTTGTGGAGGGGTTAGGAGTGATGTGAGACAGAACTACTTCACTGAAAGAGTGGTGGACACCTGGAATAGACTGTCAGCAGAAGTGGTGGAGGCAAGAATAGTACCAGGCTTCAAGCATGCTTGGGAAAGACTAAGGGGGATACTAGGAAATGAGAAGAGAGGAGGGAATGTCCCTAGGGTCTGAGGAGACAGACTAGGTGGGGACCCCCGGGCAGACTTAGTGGGTGAAGCAGTCCTTTACTGCAGACAAATTCTATGTTTCTATACATCTCTGCTTGAGACCTCATCTTATGTTGTTGTGGCGATTACTTTGATGTAACACACAGCTCGGCCTCCCAATGCCACTCCGTGAGCCAAGCTTGAAGTCTACATTCACATCCTCCGGCTACCACTAGATGTCATTATTGAGCAAGTGTGCAGAAATGCTGAAGCAGAGTTCGGTGGACCTGCCAAAGACCAACACTTGTGACTCTGGTAAAAGGAGTTTGAAGTTTCCAGGCTTCCAATTGGTAATGTACACTTTTGTCTGATGCAGCATTCTTACACAGAGCTCTCACACTAAATTTGTGCAAGCCACATGACCTGTAGGAAACAATCAGCGTTGCTGAAGACTGTGATCTCCTCAATCTTCACATTTTCATGGCATTTTATGCTCTCTTTTCACAGAAAATGATAGTTGGACAGAGCATTGATAGCGCCTCAGTCTTTGGAAAAAGAGTTGTTTTGGATGAAAAAAGACATAGAAATAATCAGAGAATTATTCATTATTATACAATGGCAAGGAAATTTCCTGAATTCTGATTGGTCAGTGTGTGCCTGAGATAGTGATGATACTGCAGTATAACATCACTGTCACTGATTAGCTTTAGGTCTGCTTGCTGTCCAGCTTAAGCACCACCTTTTTTTTCCCTCCTCTCTTTCACTAAAAATCTACTAAAAACATTTTTAAATGTTTTTTTTTTTATTTTGTATAACAATGAGCCATTGTATAATAGCAATAAGGCACTCCAGGGTATGTGTTATCATGTAATAACGTCACTCCTGGGGTGGTGGAAGCACCCGGCTTTGCCTCGTGCTTCAACCTACCGCAGGAGTGACGTTATCACACGATAACACACATCCTGTCTTGCCTTATTGCTTAATTATTATGCAATCTTTAGCTCATTAACTGTGGTGTCTGTACAAAGCAGGCTGGTTTTAGTTTGCTGCTGCAGAGGAGTGCAGTGTGGTCTTGTTGCAGCTAAAACATGCAGCAGCAGGGCAAGGAGTCAGGGACCTGCCCAGCAGAGAACAGAAGGACAGGGTATTATGGATTGTTTGGGCATTATTTTGTAATCATTTTTATGTTGTCTTGCGTGCAGGCACAAGCAGCATCTTGCAGTAGTAGCACATTTCAGAGGTGTGTCAGTGTTGGTGAATGCAGGGAACTCTTTAGTAGGTGTGTCCCTCAGCCCCCAATTAGTGAGCATGCTAGCGCAGATGTGAAACTTCAAAGAGTGCCAAAACCTTGAAAGAAATCTGCCGCTCCAATGAGGTGCAGTTACCTCATTGGAGTGTCAGATGACAAGGCTCCTTTACATGCCTTTCCTGGTGAAACATTTCAGTAAATTTGGTGGCACCTGCCGCCCGCCACACACAATCCCTACAAAGCCAACATCGGGTGTGGCCAGTCCCTGTGTCAGCATGCCCCCCCACACACACACACACAGTTTCTTTGCCAACGGGGATCCAATCCCAGTCAGCATCATGTCCCCCCCCACACACACATACACTTTCTTTGCTGATGGGGGCCCAATCCCTGTCAGCTTCAGTCTCCCCAAACACTTTCTTTGTCGACGGGGGCCCAATCTCTGTCAGCATCAGTCTCCCACAACACTTTCTTTGTCAATGGGGGCCCAAGCCCCATCGGCATCATGTTTGCCCACCCCAAACTCATGGAGCATACTGGGAGCCCACCCCAGTATGCCCTACAATTTTTTTATTTTATCTGTAAATAAAGAAAACTGTCCCCCGATGTCAATTTTTTTCACTGTAAAAAAATAAAACATTCTCTCATTGTCCCTGGCACTCTCCTCTGCCAACTTGAACCCACCCTCTGTGCACCCCACCTCCCTGCACCCCTTTCACCCCATACTTACCTTCGGAGGTCTGGTGCTGCAATCTTCTGTGGATCACGACTGAACTCTTCAAAAGCCGACTGCAAAATGAAGAAAATCACAGTAACCTTTATAAAGGCATCAGTTTCAATTTAGGATGATATCTCAGCCATGTTTTTGAATTTTGGCTTCAAATTTTCAACAGCAGGTTCTTGGGACTCCACCTCATGAACACATGCGCTGTCATCTTGTCACTCAGTCCAGAAAGGTGATTTCATGGTCATTGCGTGGAATCACCTTTTGGGACTGATTAATGAAATGACAGTGCCACTGTTCATGAAGTGGGGTTCCAAAAAGCCCATGTTGCAAATTTGGTGAAATAATTCAAAAAAATGACTGCGTTACAAGCATGTGTTGCGCAGTTTCCACTCACGCTCATAACTTCAACAATTTTGAATATTTTCACTCCAGATTTTAAAAATTGCCATTTTTTACACCTCCTTATTGAACAGTACAACTGCCATTTTCCACATCCTGCTCAAAATGTGTTTTCGCACATGTGTACACACTGGCACGGTCGCTGTGGGAAATCAACTTTTGGGGCAGATTAACAAAATCACAGTGCCACTGTTCATGAGTGGAGGTCCCACTATGCCTATGTTGAAAATTTGGTTAAATAATCCCCAAAATAATTGTGTTACGGGTGTGTGTTGCAAAGTTTCTACACATGCTCATAACTTCACCAATTTTTCATATTTTTACTCCATATTTTAAACATTGCAATTTTTTTACACCTCCTCATGAATAGTGCAGCTGTCATTTTTCACATCCTGCCTGAAGTGTGTTTTCGCACCTGTGGCACAAATGGCACAGTCACTGTGCAAAATCACCTTTCAGCTAACAAACTGATAGTGCCACTCATGAGCTGGGGTCACAAAAAGCCCATGTTGGAAATTTGGAGTGAAAATACCAACAAACGCCGAGGACATTAAGGATTCCAACCATAATGCCCCACCCTGTAGAGGCTGACAGGCAGCAGGGGTGTGACTTGGGATCATTGGCTGTAATGCTCACACCATTCCACCCCCACCCTCACCCTTCAGCCAGTGACAGGCATCGGGGTGTGCCTTGGCATCTTCAGCCCCAAAGTTCACCACATTCTCCTATATTACACCCATCTCAGTGTATTTCCTTATGGAATGGGGTGAGCGTAAGACCCAAAGACTCCAAGCCACACCACAGTGTCATTGTAAGTGTTAGTGGCTCAGCAGGTAGCACACTCGCCTCCGAGGCTGGGAGATCAGAAGGCTGTGGGTGTTATCCCCACACTAGGCACTTGGGTCAATATCCCAATACTGACACGGTAGTGCAGCATGAGGGGGGTGCTGCACTCCTGAGGTGCCTTCTATCGGATGAGACGCTAAACCGAGGTCCCATCTGCCTATTCTGGTGGTAGTTCAGGTGGATGTTAAAAATCCCATGGCACTTCTCGAAAACAGTAGGGGAAAGTTTTATTATAATAACATAACAAATGAAAACAACCAATAATAAGCATAATATATGAGTGAAGAAGAAACAAGGAACAAATGGGAAAGGAACTATAAAATATTATTAAAAAAAAGAACATAAACGTCAATACAGCTGAACAAGCATCATCAACTATCCAGAGATTATCACATTACTCATCCTATTTTATCCTTCAAAAAAGGAACAGTTTTCCATCTTGCAATCCATTCATTATAAGGTAAATGTTGCTGTTCATACATACATTGATTAAACAAATCATGTTCAGTTCTCTCCACAAGACAGGTAGGAAGTTGATACAATTGCTGCAAAACAAATTTACATCTGGCTTGCCAGTAGTGAAATTTAAAAAAAGCAAAGATAAGCCGTACTGTAACCTCATCAAGGTTATTTTGCAAAAATAAAAATCCACCAACCACCTCTACATAAGTAACTGCTTGCCATATAGAATTTCTCCACTTAATGGCTACTGCCTTCCAAGTCTCATGAACATAAGGACAGTGAATGAAAAAGTGGTCCATAGTTTCTTCCTGTGCCACACAAGACTGTCTAGAACACATCCTTTCAGTCACCATTTTATGTTTAGCATTGCTCTTAACATTAAGTCTGCTATGGCTACTAAGCCACAAGACATCCCAGATCCTGGGAGGAATTATTTTATCCGTCAACCCTCTGAGTACTTTCCCATGATAGTGGTCCAGTATACCTTTGAAAAGTGGGACATATAGAATAGTGTATGGGTGACCATACACAACAAGGCTATGTTTCCATTGAGGGGATATAATGATGTCATACAGACCTTGAGAGCGAGACTCGAGAGGTCTGTTTGACATCATCATATCCCTGAGATAGAAACAAAGCCTTATTGTGTCTGGACACCCATTTTATACAGTATATGGTTCTCAGAAATGTCCACAGTCTCATTTAACTACATGGTTTCATACCTTGTATTCACACACCCACTTGCTGTCCATCGTTGCTTCAGTCCCACTTTCGGTGTCCTTTTCTCGAACTATCTCAGTCCTCACTACGGTCCCACTCTGTTCACTACCCAATATTTTAAAGCTCCAGTGATTTAAAAAAAAAAGAAGAAAACTGCCTAACTGATAGTTTGGACATGGAGCCGACAATGGCAGTTCGAGTCAAACTATCATAGTGAACCCCTCGCCCTTCTGCTCGCTAAGCGGTGCCGTCATTTCAGTCCATTTATTTTTGAACAGTGAACTGTTTCATCCAATCAGGTAACAGCTCAAGGGGGATAAGTTGTTGTAGTAGTATTGCTGTGACATCAGAATGATACTAGATACTACAGCAACTTATATTGACCTTTGAACTGTACTACAACAACTTTTGGAAAGCCACCAATTTGTATCCACAATAAGCCCTAACCATATACTATAATAGAATGAGCCTGAGATTGCAAAGTAGTATAACTAAACTTACTAGGTTTAGATAACACCTGGTCCAGTAATAACTTCCATTTTTTCATTTTTTTAAGAGCAGGCTGTAGGTATACAGGGAAGGATGAAACAGGGAAGGGCCTACCTCCCTGTGAGTGCCACATCTCATGGAGTCACCTAAGCCAGTGTTCTGCATAGAGCAACCAGACAGCAGATTGCAGCCTAGCTAGGTCAACTAAATTTCTGTGAAAGAAAATGCTGAAGTAACATATGAGAGGATTAACCGAGTTCAGTCCACCTTGCGTAACGGGTAGATAAAGCACAACCCTCTTAATGGGATCAAGTCTACTTCCCCAAAGAACTTCAAAGAATAGACTTAGAAGAGTAGTTTCCAAATTTTGAGGAATGGGATAAACAACACTGAGATATAAAAAAATGGGAAGTAAAAATGTTTTAACAACAGCAACTTTCTTCAGCTTTGTTTACTGCCAAGATTTCCAAACAACAATCCGGTGATTAGCAACCTCAACTTTCTCAGACAAGTTCAGTGAGGCATTATCCCCCCTCCCAAATTTTATTACTAAAACCGTGATGGGTCCAGTTGTTACAGCAAATCCTGCAGTGAGGTGAGGGCAGGTGTGGCATCACTAACAGGGTAGATAAAACTTTTATGTATGTTAACAGAAGCCCCTGCCACAGCCAAACATTCACTAAAATGTTGCAACACTCTATGTCCTGAGGCAACATCTGAAACAAAGACACATACATCATCTGCATATGCTGTAGTCTTAACAGAGAGTGGACCATGTATGGGCAAAATACCAGATACAAGATCATCCTGATTAATTGCTCTCAAAAGTGGGTCTAAACAGAAATCATATAACAGGGGGATCATGGGACACCCCTGTCTCACCCCTCTATCATTCGGGATATAAGAACCCAAATAACCATTCACCAGTGGCTTGTTGGTATAATAAGGTAATCCATGAGCAAAACACTGCAGGAATACCATAAGATCTCAGTACCCATATAATGAATTGATGAGAAACCCTATCAAATGCCTTCTCTTGATCAAACGACATAATGTACCCAGTGATACTATTTTCCTTACCCTGTTCCACCAGTTCCCTAAGTAAAAGGAGATTTGTTTCTATGGATCTACCAGGAATAGAACATGTCTGAGTCAACAAAATCAGATAAGGTGCCGCGTGTAGTAATCTGGCAGTTAGTATTTTCATTAAAATCTTGAAATCAGTATTCAATATACTTAGAGATCTCCAATTATTTAGGTTTCTTCTAGCCCCCTTTTTCTGAATGAGAATTTGCACAGCCACACAGATATGAAAGCCAATTGTGTGATTGAGCAAACACCAGTTAAAGACTTCAGCAAGAACCTCACTAAGGGTCACACTACAATATTTGTAAAACTCAGAGGGTAATCCATCTAGGCCAGGGGCAATGTCAGTCTTTAAACGAGTTATTGCTTGAACCACTTCAACACTAAGTATCAGTGAAGTCAACGGGAGAAGAATGTCTGCTGGACAGTCTGGTACAGCAATAGTGCAGAGGAAGTCCATGATGTTATGGTCAGCTAATATAGGGGCTCAATATAAGTCTGCAAAATATCTAGTAACTACCTATAAAATGTCCGGTAGTGAGGTGTAACCAGTGCCGTCATGGCCTAGTACTTCCGTAAGAAATCTAGCTGAAGTCCTCTTATTACAGGAGTCAAAGGCATCTCCAAATCCTTGCTTGCCAAAGGAAAAAACCCTGTGTTCATGTAACATGGAAGCTGCCCTAGTATATTGTAAGGCCTCCATATCTTTTTTGACCGCTTGTACTTGAGAAGTTAAGTTAACCCACCAGGTATTAATAGTAGTACATAGTGTCTCTAGATGTGTCCGTAAGGCAAGCTATTTCTTATATTGAGTAAGAGTATGTGACCTAGAAAATTGTGTAGTTACAGTAATTGCCTTAGAGCAAACTTGGTTTCTACCCACCAGGCACTCAAGTAATCCATGAGCCCTGCCACAGACATACGGGCTCTCAGAAGTTCCTGAACAGAGTGGAAAAAAAGTTCATTATCTAATAAGGTAATATTAAACTTCCATTATCCTATCCCTAAAGGTACTTGTGTCCCCAACCCTAGAGTAGCTGCTAAGATAACATGATCAGAGGTTTCAGCAGGGATAGTTCTGGCTTGAAGGACCTGCACCAAGTGATCCATAAAAGTAAAATCTATCCTAGTGGACAATCCACCTTTAAAAAAAAGTGTGACCTCCCTGTGGGTAACACATTCTATATGTATCTTGAAGCCTACAGACTGAAAGAATGTGTTTAAGACAATTTGTGTTACAAAAATCTTTATCAGTAAGCAACCCTCTGTCCTGTTTAGCTACCACACAGTTAAAATCACCCCCCAATGACGTGTTTAGAAGTGAATGAATAAATAAGGCTTAATTGAGGTAAATAGGTCCACTCTGCCATTTTTTACTAACCGGGGCATATACATTTATTAACCTCCAAGCTATGTTATGATTGGTGAAGTCTAACAATAGTGCCCTCCCAGAGGTAAGTTCCACTAATTTGGTCACCTGAAACCCGTCCCCACGGAACAAAATCCCTACACCATCACGTGTCCACTCCAAAGGAGAAAAAAGAAGGGCCCCAGCGCCATAGCTTTTTTGCAAGAGAAACCAAGGATAAGGTGTTTAATCTAGTATCTTGAACAAGACAAATGTCAAAAGACAGGTCCTGCTAGATAGTAAAGGACAGCAACCATGGGCAAGCATTTTTAATACTATTAGTATTAAGAGTAGCAATACTCAGCATACAAGCAGGTGCCATGTACAAGGGTCATGAAAAAGGGAAAAAAAGGGGGGGGGGCGTGCCAAATAATCTTCCCAGATCTAGTATACCTTCTAGGCCAAACTCCTAGTCTCTGAGTCCGTTGTCTCCCCTCAGTATCCTAAGATTTCTCTCCCTCTGAATCCGAGGAAAGAAGGGTCTGAGAGGAGGTCTCAGAATCCCCCTCCTTGATCAGAGGACTGGGATTTCTTGGAAAGAACCTCAGATTTATTACTGAGGGGTAAACCAATATCAGGGGATGAAGCCATATCCGAAACTGAAGGGGAGGGATGGGGTCCCTGGGGAGAATTGGTCACAAGTATAGGGTCTGGTGGCAGAGGGAGAACTGGTGTAACACCAGTAAGATCAGGGGGTGGTGTGTGAGCAGCAATATCTTTTTTCTGAGCTTCAGTAAAACTAACATCTTGATTCAAACTATCAGTTCTGTTATGTGTCGACCAGGGGCATGCCTTAAACCCATGCCCTGTTTCTACACATAAATTACATGTAAGCTCACTTTTACAATCCACACTGGAATGCCCATACGAGAGACAAAGATTACAACATAAACGGTCACATGCAGCACTTAAAAGCATATAAGACCCACATTTAAAACAGGTTCCTGGCTGTCCCATGTAAAAGCAATGACCCCTCTCCTTCCCCAAAAACAGGCCATTGGGTAAATGAATGGGGCCTACATTGTTATGTCGCAAACTCACTCTATATTTCCAGCCCCTGTCCCGAAGTGTTCAGCATCAAAGATTGGCTGTGGAGTACCCAAAATCTCACATCTCTGCTGCAGCCCATGGGAAATATCATGAACAGCAACATTCTCATTCCTGAATAAAATGGTGACAACCTTAATTGCTGGTTTTGTAAGGGGAATAACCCTGAAAGGTAACCACAGGACAGAATATCTCAGGTTTTCATACCTGATCCAGAATCTATCTAAGCCTTGGGGTGTTTTAAAACTAACATCAAAAAGGCTATCTCCTGAAACATGAATAAGAGCATAAACTTCGTTAGTAAAAAAAACCAAGGATTCCTTAATGAGTTTCTTCCCAACATAAATCCTGTCAGGGGTGAGTGCTAGGCCCCCCAAATATTGTAATCAATCAGTGTTTCTCCTCTGCATAGGAGGAGGCTGACCAGAAAAAGTATCCCATTTTCTAAACTCTTCCCATGTAGCCTTAGCACATTCATAGGAGTCAGAGTGAGGTCCCTGTGGAACGGAAGCAGCATCCATCTGTTCATCCGTGTAGGTGGTCTATTGTTAGGCCCCTCATCAGCTGAGGAAGAGTCTGATAGCAGTGGCACCTTAGCAAGAGTACTAGTGTCCAGCACAGGAGGTTGCACATCAGTAGCGTGCAAATCCAAGTCAGAATCCATAACAAAATCCACTGACTGGGAAGCATCCCATCTCATAACAAGTTCCACTTGCTCCCCAGAGAGTCAACGTGCACCAGGAATTGGACTATGGTGAAAGTGAGGAATCCAGTGACCCTCCATCCCAGGTTTCCACCATGCACTCTTGAGCAAGCATTCTAAACAATGGGAGAGGCCGCCCGGTCTGAAAGTTTCCTCAGCCGAAGTCTCCACCTTCCGTCACTGCACTTTAAACTCCCCAAAAGGATCGGCATCACAAACTTGAAATGGAACAATGACAGTACTTACAGGAGCCTGTACTTCAGAAACACTGGGAAGACAAGAAGCCTGAGGGAGACTAGAAGCTACAGCAATAGATGTCGAAGCCGCTGAGTCATTCAGGCGGCAAGTCTTTGAAGCAAGTGCATCATTATGAGAGATGTCAAGTGGCTGTGCAGCTGGACAGGCACCTATCAGTGGTTCATGCAGGGAGATGAGGTCTTTACATGAGGTACTGCAGTCAGAGACAGGCTCCTGCTGCATCTCTAAACTAGTTGAAGGGATATCATCTGGTAGAGTTCTGGAATGCTCTTCTGCCGCAATTACAGCCAACACTTGCTGTCTGTTCACAACAAGCATATTTTTCAGCCATAATTCATCAGCGGCAATAAATTAGAAGGCACATTTTCCACAATGTTGTCCAAGGCAGTGTCCATAGCTTCAGAAAGCACACACACACACAGTGCCAGAAACAATCTCCATAGCTGGACCTACAGGAACAGAGATCAGCTCTCCTGCAGGTACACCAGCATGCTGAAAGTTCTCCAGTGGCAAGGCCATGATTCACCAGCTCCCCCTACCAATGAGTAGCAGAACA
This sequence comes from Neoceratodus forsteri, assembly GCA_016271365.2. Classification (NCBI taxonomy): domain Eukaryota; kingdom Metazoa; phylum Chordata; order Ceratodontiformes; family Ceratodontidae; genus Neoceratodus; species Neoceratodus forsteri. The sequence continues at coordinate 1,639,574,887 of CM057450.1, forward strand.
TTTTATTGCAAAATTTAAAAACAAACTGTGAAGCATCATACTAACATGAATAAACAACAGAATCCTCAGATAGCAAAAAATTCAGTGTATCCCAAAAAAATACAAACATAACTAGATTCCAAAAACAAACCTTAATATGCCCAGGTAAGTTACAAAACAAAAAAATAAAGCTGAGAAAACAAATACATAAAATAATACTCAGTATACAATAATCTAGGATTAGGAAAAATCCAAGAGATTCTTAATAAAACACCAGTGTCTGAAACTGCACAACAAAGCCTACGTAAACCAGAAAAAAAGGGAAAAAATTAAAAATTCTACTATATAGTGTCATTTCAGCCAACCCAATTAATCCCCTCCCAGAAATACTCACATACAACATTACCCATTGTCCTTTTCTCATAGGTATACACTTTTTCTAATTCCACTTGTATTTTATACAGGACATCCTGTAAAAGTATCCTGTCATTTTGTAATACCCTCTGGTATCTAACCTGCCAATAAACCCATTTTATGCATGCTAAAATAACATATTCAGTATGCTTATTCCACTGCTTCCAAGGTTCAGTCAGCTGGCCTTGCACCAAAACTTCATATGTCATACTGGAGAATAGTGGCGCTCCCCATAAAGATGCCTAGGCAGGCCAAAAACCTTGTATCCAGGTACATTCAAAAAACATGTGTTTCATAATTTCCAATTTACCCTCACAGCCCGTTTCCAAACACACTCTTTTCCCCATGCATTTATGCTTTTGGTTCCCCATTACTTTCAGTTTCCCATGCCCATATAACTACACTATATCCTGCATTTTTCTAGGTACCCTAGGTTCAGTGATGCACTCTAAGACTTGATTGTTCCTGATCCCCTCTTCAAGAACAAAAACAGGAATTTCAAGATAATATTTCATAACCAAAGTAGTATAAAATTGTTTTTTTTGACTGATTTAAAAACCAACTCAACTCAATCCTCCATGTTCTAACATATTTTAAAGTGGTCTGCACATATGAAGGTAATAACTTATCCATGGGATGCAATTTTCCCCTACGCCAAGCAGTCAAAAACCCTGCACTCCACTCCTGCATAATTTCTGTACCCACAGACATAGTACCCAAAAGAAAATGGTCATATATTAGTATAAAAAAATTGGAGAAAAAAAATACTGTGGGTTGCAACATATCAAGACCCCCATCTTTCCATGGCTGATATGTACTGGTTCACTGGATTAAGTTTACTGCCCAATAACAAGGTAAAAAACAAGCCCTGAAATTTCGTATGCATACCATAAGGCAATGGATATATGTGTGAGACATGTAAAAAGAGAGGTGCAATATACATCTTTAAAAGATAAACCCTTTTTCTCTTATCATTTTCCAAGACTTTCAGGCCTGGACCTTCTGCTGAGCCAAGTCATAAGCTATATGCCAATTTAGTTGTCCCGTATCATGAGTTCCAATCCATAATTCCAGAATTGTCAGAGATTCCATTGCCAGAGGAACTGGAAATTCAAAGTCCAATGAGACTTTCCCCACAGGTAGAATCATACTTTTACTCAGATTTATTTTAATTCCAGTGTGGAAATGCATGTCAGCAAAATTCTTTTTTGCTGTCTTCCCATCCTCCACTGAAACTACTGTCAAAACACAATCATCTGCATATGCCACCACCTTTTTGTATCGTACTCCAGAAGTGCTAACCATCAGAGCTATATCCACGGAAGTTTCAATCAGTCGAAATACTGTATCCAGACCAAAAATGTAAAAAAGCGGACTTGAGGGACATCCCTGTCTCACTACTTTTTTAATATAGACAGGAATTCCCAGGTGTCCATTAACCAGTGGCATCACTTGAGCCTTATCATAAAGAAGCTGGATGAGATCCACCATCTGTGGTGGTATTCCACATCCCTGTAGTACCTTCCACAAATATTGATGGTCAATGGCATCAAAAGCTTTTTCCTGATCAATGGATAACAAATATCCTTCAGTATCACAATTCAGTCCCTGTTCCACTATCTCCCTCACATGCTGCAGATTTTGATATATCATCCATCCTGGAATTGCACAAGTTTGCATTGGAAGAAAAACAAGCTGCCCTATTTTTGCCAGTCATGCTGTCAAGATCTTAGTTAAAATCTTAAAATCAGAAGTCAACAAGGTCAGAGGCCTCCAATTCCAGATATTTCATGCTTCCCCCTTCTTATATAACAAAATCATAACCCATTCTTTCATACTGTGACATAATCTATGCTCGCTCTGAATAGCCTCATATAACCCCTGCAAAATAGGTGCCAAAATGTCTATAAAACTTTATAGAAGTCATTCGGTATACCATCCAAACCTGGAGTAGTGCTATTTGACAACCCTTGAATCACCATCTTTATTTCTGCACAAGTTATTGGCTGGATCAAAGCCACCTTATCCATGTCAGGTATTATAGGAACATCTGTACTCTGAAACTCAATCCCCTCTCCAGGTTGATCAGCTAGCACCGAAAAAGTGTTAAAAACATAATGCTGTATCTCCTGCTGAATATCGCTTTGCACATCCACTATGTTCTCATTGTCAGTCAGTAGTGCAGTAAACAGTGAATTCTTCTTACCACAGATGTCTTTACTACAAGGATTAACCATTTCACTCTTACCCCTAGATAAGAACTTCTGCTGCAATCCTATCTGATATTCCCGCTCCTTAACAAATGCCCTCATACTCTTTTATTTGAGCTTAAGTAGCTACCCGTTCCCTTCCTGCACCAACAGGTTGTGTCAATAACTTCAAATATTTAGCTCTTAAACCCAAGTACATAATATATTTATGTCATGCTTCTCTGCTTGTTAAAACAATCATCTATTCTTTTATGTCCTGTTTAGTATCCTCCCACCAATCAAGAGGGCTGTCATAAAGATAATCAAGACTCAAACGATGTGCAATTAAGTCCTGTATCCTACTTTTATACAATTCATCATAAAGTTTGGAAGAATTCATCTTCTAATAACCTCTACCCACAGTGATTTTATGAGAAGATCCTATTTCCAATTGTAGAGCAAAATGGTCCAAAGTCTCCAAAGGGATCACTTGGACAGCCCTACTCAAGACTCTATCAGTTGTAAACCAAAAATCTGTTCTAGTGCTTAAATGTCCCTTATAAAAAGTATGACATGGCTTTTTTCCCAATATGTCATAAACATCCTTTAAAGAATGTTTATTGAGAACTGACAGCAAAGCATTAGTATCACAATACAATTTATCGGTTTTGCATCCCCAATCTTTGACAAAAATTCCACAATTAAAATCACCACCCAGCCAGCCCAGTTGTGCTGAGGACCGAGGCACTGGATGCTACACCTCATGCCATGCTGGTGACCAGGGTTCGGGAATGGATTTGGGACGCTGGGGGCTGGCAGGGAAAGGAGAGGATTGAGCATCTGTAGGGACTGTGCTCCTCTCCTGGGGTGGGTAGTGGGCTGGCGTCGCTCTGCAGCGGCCCCTGGTGGAGACCAGGAGCACTGCAGAGGGTGATGCATGGGGAACTGTGCAGAAAAGTGGAAATCTGCCTGGTGACCAACTGGATGATGGCTGCCAGTCCTCCGTTATTGCCGATGCTCTGAACAGAGCCCCTCCACTGCAGCAGCACCCTGGGGCCAAGTATGTGCTGGCTGCCCCCTTTGGTGCCTTCCCCCTCAGAGGAGGAGGACCCACCTGGCAAAGGGCTACCTCCGGGTTACCCCAGGGGTGGCTGTGATGTGAAGGTGTAGGGGGCTCAGGACGGGACAGGCAGAATGGGTGAAAGACCTAGGTAGCCTGAAGGAGTGGTGGGTCATGAGGCATGAAGGGAGATAAAGAAACAATACAAAAAAAAAATCACCACCCCAAAGAATCAATTTTGTTGTGTGTGAAAAAGGTTCAATCATTCAAAATAGTTCAGCCCTGAGAGCCTTGGACTGTGGTGCATATATAGTTATACATCTGTACATAATGCTATTAATGCGTACATCAATCAATAATGCATGCTCGGGATGCAAATCCAAAACTTTAAAGATTTTGACATCTATGTGTTGAAAAAGAATCCCAACCCCAGAGCACATAAATTCCCCCACCGACCATAAGGACGGACCCCATCTCCAATCTTTTTGAGCCTGCACTATTTCAGTGATATTATGAAGACATGTATCCGGCAAGAAACAAACACTGCACACCCCGTAAACTGCCAAATGTGATATGTCATTTTTCCTGTGATTTAATGCTGTTCATGTGATATAACAAAAACAAATCATCCATCATCAATTATTTAGAAGGAAAGGAAGTAAAAGTCTTAACATAAAAAACTTCACTTGCTCTTCTTCCGTTTCTTCAGTTTTGCACCCTCTTTGGTCACTACATCTCCTGCAACATCTGGCTAAGAGGATGCTATCAAAGAAGCATCTGAATCTTTGTCATCATCCTCATCTTCCACATCCATTAAAACATTATAGGAATTCTGTGCTAGAGTAGGAGCCGTACAGGTATTACCACCTGTTCCCATCAATTGTTTTACTCCTGCCTTTGACCTAGTAACCCACATGAAAGGGGGATCTGTAGTTTCAGGAGGCCACATCTGACCCCCACTGGCAATAGCAACATCCAATTTAGTCTCTGTAACAGCCATATTTGTCCCTCCAGCAACAGGGCCACTTACTACTGATTGTTCCGAGTCCTTTGTACCAATCAAGAGTTCTGGCTGTGCAGCAGGTGAAGGTTCCAAAACCAACTCTTGGTGAACTGTAAAAGGAGCTACTAAATCCACAGTTCGATTAGTAGGCTTCACACCATGGGCCCCTGTATTAGCCAAAATCCGAGCCTCCTCCCAAGCGAGGAGCACTGTAGGAGTAGCTGGGACCATGAGCTCCTGCAACCGTGCCTTTTCCTTCTGAGCAGTTGCTACATACACATCTTGTTCAGCTCTAATTGCTTGATCTATACTGTTATGTGAGACCCACACACACTTACTAAATGTATGACCCATCTCGTCACATAAGTTGCACTTTGGGGGTTGCCGACAATGAGCTCCAACACGCCCCAACTCACCACATAAACCACATCATTGTTTTTCACAGGCATTGCTTAGGTCCCCCACATCCCCATATTTGTATCATGCTCTAGATTGACCCTGATTAAAAAAATCAAACCTCTGTCTCTACCTAGAAAAAAAACAGTTAGGTAAATGTTTGTGAACTCCATTTTCTTGCTGCAAAATAATTTTATACTTCCACCCACCAGTCCAGACGTGTTCCTCATCTAGGATGGGTTCTGGATAACCTTTCACTGTACAATGTTGTTTAAGCCAGTATGTGATATCGGCAACATTGACCCCCTCATTACGAAAGAGCACTTTTATGATTTTAAAACTGGATTTTGTCTGGGGGATTATGAAAAAAGGCCTCTATAAAGGTGTAGATTTAAGGATTTGATATTGTCTCCAGAAGTGGTCAAAACCTGTAGGGTGTTTAAAACTAATGTCAAATATGGTATCTCCCGGCTTATGAATCAAAGGATAGATCTCATGTGCATAATACTTCATGCAGGTCTTCAAAAGAGCACGCCCACAAAACTTCTATCAGGAATATCATTTATATCCCCTCTGAATCTTAAATGGACTGCATTTCTTCTAGTGGCAGGCTCAGATAAGTTCCTCTGGTTGTCAGGGAATAAATGTTTAGTGGCAGTTGTATTCCATACATTGTGATGAGGAAAAGACTCAAGTTGTGGTGCCTGTGATACTTTCATAGGAGTATCTTCAGTGGTGGAATGGCAGGTTCCATACTATCTGAGACCTGTGTATGGGTATCCACTTCTAGGAACTTAATATCTGCCATAATATCAGGTTGATCAGTATACAAATCCGTCCCTGTGGTAGTACTTCTTGCAACCTGCACCAGTGTAATATCAGCAGAAAGCTCAGTATTTATAGCTAAAACGCCCCCAGACACCTCAGTAGAGGTCTGGGAATCCTCCAGCACTACTGGGAAATTGACATCCCATCCTATGCCCTCTGATCATTTCACCCAGCCTGCTCCTTGTAACACAGTAGAAACCCAATCAGTGTCTGAACCATCAGACCGTGCAGCTAAGACATCATCCACTGATCTGGCATGGACCCCACGATCCTTTTCCCCCCTTTTTTCTCCACCTTCAGTGAGTGCATTATCTTGGCCTGTGGACCCTAAAGACACCCCAACCGTGAAGGAGACCAGTCGTGTGGGGAAAGGCACCACCCCTGCCATTTTAGTGGATAAACTACGAGCATTACAGCCAGTACACTGTTTGATATCAGAGTTTTCTACCAACCTGCACTGTATTTCACTCTCATCTGACATCTCAATAGAGATACTACCTGCTGTCTCAGAGAGCCAGATCCCAGACACCTCTTGTGGGTAGACATCATCACAGGGCAGTCAGGCCGCAATGCTGGTGCACTGTGCTGTTTCTGACTCCAGATGGCACCCAGACCTCTCAGTCTGTCTCCCTCAATCATTCCTGTTTCCTTAATTCCTCTCATAAATGGTTCCTCCGCTCGTTATACCACATTTCTTTTACGAGCAACTGCTCCCGAAGATTCTCTACAGTGTGGATACAATCCATCGGTTCCATAGCAGGCTGCACACCCATTTCCTTTACCAAAGACCCTGCACAGTCATCAGGGACAGACTCCTCCAGTAAGGAAGCATCATTACTTAAAACTCAAATTTCAGGAAGCACGATCTCTGGAGGCAAAAGGGCTGGGGAGGAGACCTGCTCCTCGGCTCTGCAGACATCCATCCTCATCACCATCAGTGGGAGACTGGCCATCTCAGCACCAGTCGTAGCACACCCTAACACAGAGTAGGGGTAGTTTTATTGAAATAACATTGTATACAGAATTGAAACAAAAACAAATCAAAATTTCATATGAAACAACTTTAAAAATGAAAAATTAGTAATCGTACGTACATTTTATTCAATACCTATTTTCTGTTCCTTCCCCTCCTCCTTTTCTACTTTTTTACCCATACTTAAACAGACTCCCTAGTCCTAATGATATAACCTCATCTTTCTTTAGTTTCATAAGCCACTAATATCATATACACATTGAATCTTTTCCTTTTTTTTTCCTGTGTTTAAATATATTGGTTAACCTTTACAACTCAAAAGGAATTCTTTGTATTTTATAAAAAATGAAAACCCTTTCCACCACCTTTCTACCTTCTGAGGAGCTAAAACCATTACATCTTTTTCATACACATGCCTCATAGCTTGATACACCAAAACCTGCACAGTATCATATGCCATTATACTCTGGTTCAATACCCACCTACATCTAGCTTGCCATAGATAAAATTTCATACAGCAAAGAAAAATCATCAATGTATTATGATGAAACCGGAGCCCTAACTGGGAGTACTGAACCAAAACAAAAAATTCATATGACATAGTAGTGAGCCATGTCATATTCCATTTTGCTGCCAAAAAAAGGCACAATTTTCTAGAGTAAGAACATGTAAATAAATAATGCTCCATCATCTCCTCTAAGTTAATACAGTCAGGATAGGGACAGTTTCTTTCAACCAAAGTTTTATGCTTTGCATTTCCCCTTATCTGTATTCTCCCGTATACTGAAAGCCAAAGATGTTCCCACATAGGGGGGTCCTAGGGTTATTCAACTGTGCAGTTACCAAATCAATTTTATCTGGTTAGCGGTGTTTAAAACTAAGATCAGTAGGAAAATTATGTGCCATCACTGTCTGATATAAAAGATGACCTGACAGGGAAAATACTTGCTGTTTTGTTAAGTTCCACTTATATATTTTAGATACTGCAGATTTAAAAAACTCTGGAACATGTAAATGGTTTCCCAGTTTAGGTGGCACCACCCCTCATGCTTTAAAATAATGAGCCAAATTTAATTTACACCAAAGATTTTCAGGGGTATCTTCCACCCCAATCCACATTTCACTGTTTGTGATAAAAACCACTTGTGAAAGAATATCACTGGATCAGTCATGCCCAGACCTCCTTTATGAACAGGAAGACATGTACAACACTGTTTTATGGGGTTCAATCTACTTCCCCACAATATTTGAAAAAAGAGACTATTTAGTTTTGTTTCAGGTGTCTGTGGTGGAGGAAAAAGCATAGCAACATATAGCAACCCGGGGATCAGACATTTTTTTATGATTTGAATTCTTTTCAACTTTGACATACTCCATTTTCTCCATCTATTAACTTTCAATTCTATTTTAGTCATAGATTGTTTCCAATTTAAGGTGGCCAAATTCTGAGGTCCAATATTAATCCCAAGGATTTTAAGGGGTTCCTTTGAAATCTGAAGTCCTGCTAACTGAAGAAAGTCAGGATGTCCTACACCAATAAATAGTCCTCTACTTTTTTTATATTTAGTGTAGAATTTGATATATGTGCACATTCAGACATAATTTGTAAAAAAATGGGAAACTGAGTATAATCCGAAAAAAAAGGCACACATCATCTGCATAAGCCTGCAGATGCAGAGTCTTCTCAATTCCAGTGCCTGTAATCCCACGCCATTTAGGTTTATCCATTAAAGTGAGTAAAAAGGGGTCTAATGCAAATACATAAAGGAGGGGGCTTCAAGGACAGCCCTGCCTTACCCCTACATGTGTTTGAAATCCACTGGTAATAGATCTTCTTATAATTGGATATACCATTGTGGAAGAATACAATAGTTGAATAAAGTTTAACAGTACCTCTGAAATACCATAATATTTCAATATCGAAAATAAATTCATATGGGACACACGATCAAATGCTTTCTCTTGATCCACAGAAATGATGGTACTATACTTCCCAGAAAGGGATAAAAAATCAATTCATAAGTTTCATAAGTTAGTTCAAGCAGTGAGACTTACGTCCATTATGCTTGCCCGTTTGCGCTAAAATTTAGTAGTTTTGTAAAAGAGATGTTTGTCTAAGCTTGTTTTAAATATATCAATGCTCAAGCTACCCACAATACTTGCAGGTAAGTTGTTCCATGCTGGCACCCCCCTTACAGTAAACCAGTTCTTCCTTTTATTTGTGTTCCACTTAGGCAATACAAATTGCAACTTGTGTTTTCTGGTGCTACAGAGTCCTGTGTTATAGGTCATTTTTAAGTCTTCTCTTAATATATCATCATGTGATATCTTGTACATCATGCAGAGGTCTCCCCTTAGTCTTCTATAGTGCAGTGAGTATAAATTTAACTTAGTTAATCTCTCCTCATAGGGTAAGTTTTTTAGTCCGAATACTGATCTAGTCGCTTTATGCTGCACATCCTCCACTCTCACAATGTCCTCTCTACGCTGTGGGGACCACAACTGTACACAATACTCCAAGTGAGGCCTCACCAGGGCCTGGTACAAGGGCATGATAACATTATGGTGTCTACTAGAAATGTGCCTCAAAATGCAATTCAAAATCTGATTAGCTTTTTTAACTTGTTGATTGCAGTGTGAATTGAACTTTAAACCTGACGTAATTTTAATGCCCAAGTCCCGCTCTTCAGATGTTGTTAATAAGGTGTTGTTCCCTATATTGTATGAATGATTGTTGTTTGTTCTACCTAAGTGCATAATTTTACATTTGGAGATGTTAAGTTCCAATTTCCTAGTTTTTGTCCACTCATAAACTTCATTTATAGCTTGTTGTAAGGATAACGAATCAACCATAGTAGACACTGTGACTCCTAGTCTGCAATCATCTGCAAATTTTGAAATCCATATAGAAGAATTGCTAAGGTGTAAGGATGAAATATATATATTAAAAAGACACGGGCCCAGCACCGAGCCCTGTGGCACCCCACTAGTCACGGCAGACCACTCTGACATCATACCCCTTACCACCACCCTCTGCCTCCTGTTGGTCAGCCAATTAGGTATCCATTTCACAATATTGTGGTGAATGCCAATTTTAGCCAGATTTTGTATTAGTTCTGTATGTGGTAGCTTATCAAAAGACTTAGCAAAATCCATAAAGACCACATCCACTGGTCTCCCCTGGTCCAATTCTGAGTTAACATTTTCGTAAAAGGATAGTAAATTTGTTTGGCATGATTTAGATTTAATAAATCCATGCTGCACAGGATCAGATAAATTGTTTGATGAGATATAATCAGTCACAATTTCCTTTAAAATGCCTTCCATGACTTTGCCCAACAGTGATGTTAAGCTAATGGGTCTAAAATTAGCTGGATCAGATCTAGATCCCTTTTTGTGAAGGGGTACAACCAAAGCATTCTTCCAGGCTTGAGGAACCTCAGCTCTATCTAAAGATGATGGATATAAAAAGCTCAAAGGCTCAGCTAGTTGATCTGCAAGTTCCCATAGAATTTTAGGGTGAATATTGTCTGGGCCTGGAGATTTATTGATGTCTAATTTAGTCAGTCTGCATTTTACCTCAGCAGGTATTATTTTAATAGCCCCAGGTGACAGTGTATACTTATTAACAATCGCAGATGTATTACCAGGATTAAAAACCAAACAAAAATAGTCATTTTGTGTATTTACTAACTCCTGTTCATTTAGCATAACCCCATTGTTATCATTAAAGGGTCCTATTATTGATTGCTGATTTTTTTTGCTATTTATGTATGAAAAAAATATTTTTTATTGTCTTTAATCCTGTTGGCTAGAGTGAACTCAATTTGTGCTTTTGCTTTTTTAATTGTTAATTTAACCAATTTGGTGCATTCCTTATACGCTATGTAATTCTTATGGATTTTTTCTTTCATATATTTTTTAAATAGTTTATCCTTGCAGTTAATTATACATTTTATTTGCCTGTTTAACCAAATTGGACTAGTTTTTGCTCCACTCATTTTAGGTTTAGTAATTGGAATATATTGGGCTATTAATTCATTAAGCTTGTTTAGGATTATATTCCACATATCATCTGTATTCTTCCCTTCCAGAGCCTTATACCAATCCCAAGCTGCCAATTCCTGTCTAATATGGGAAAAATTGGCTTTAGCCAAGTTTAATTTAATAGTGCCTTCAGATTTATAGTTTTTTGTTTTGTCTAATGTCCCAGTTAAGCAAATAGACTTTTGAGTGATCACTGTTGCCCAGAGGGGGAAGAATCTGCACATTACTTATTAATTCACTTGTGTTTGTTAATATGAGGTCTAATATTTTGTCACCTCTAGTGTTGTCATGAACTAATTGCACCAGACCTAGCTGGTCGAATGCATCTAGGTACAATTGTTCGATTTTGTTACCTGCTTTAGTTAGCTGCCAGTCTATATTAGGAAGATTGAAGTCTCTAAACAAAATTAAGTTATCATCTGGGTTCAATTTGTTAAGTAAATACAAAAAAATAACATCATTATTGTATGAGTTAGATGAAGGTCTATAAAGTAGGCCAATTATAATTTTAGGGCCGATAGAGGGAATTAACTTAAGCCATATGGTTTCTGCTTCACTGCTTTCATAGGGCAGTTGTATACTGTTTATGCTATTATGTACATAAATTGCAACACCCCCACCCTTCCTGTATGATCTAGATTTTTGATATAAATTATATCCCGGTATTGTTTTCTCCCAGGTATCATTGATATCCCACCAGGTTTCTGTAATACAAGCTATTTGTATATCATTTGTTAAGATAAAGTCTTTAAATTCATCATATTTATTAACAAGACTTCTGGAATTTATAAGTGTTGTTTTCCAACCTTTATATTTATTAGAACTTAATGTTGTTTTTAAGTCGAGATACCTAACTAGAATGGGCTGCCCCCCCCTTGCTCCAGCTTAAATGAAATTCAATCACCTTGTTCAATTTTCTTCCAAAAAATCCTTGACCCTGCTAAACTAAGGTGCAAGCCGTCTGATTTAAATAAAATTTTATTGCTAAATGTTATAGAATTGTCCATATAGCTTACATTTTCCCTAATGCAAAAGGTCCTTAGCCAATCATTTAATGTTTTGATTGCTGTATTTTTGTAGTTTAAATACCCATGTGTTGGTAATATACTTGAGAATATTAATTCTGCTCCTTTTTGCTTAATAAATGTTGTTATGTCAGTTATTTTAGATTGAAATGCATTTAAACTAGTTTTGTATACATCATTTGTTCCAATGTGTATCATAACTAATGGGCTTACAGTGTTCTCCATGAGTCCTTCTAGCAAATCTAACACATCGCCTGCTTTGGCGCCTGGAAGGGTGCTAACAGTGGTGGTAAATTTCCTGCCTTCACAAACCACTGTGTCCACTCCCCTAATTAAAGAGTCGCCTATAACCAATATATCTTTGGTCACAGTTTTATCAGATGATGTAGTCTGAGGAGCAGTTCGCTGTTGATTGCACTGATGATTTTGTTTACATGCAATTGCAATATTTTTGCAAGCGAGCATATCATGGTTTGGCAAGCTAACTTCTTTCAAACTAGTGCTACACTGATTTAGTAATTTTGTAGGTTTTTGTCTTGCATAATTAGGCTCAAGTTCTGCAGGCACCTCATTCCCACTCCCAGTTTGTTTTATTGTATCGTTTTGTTTTGGCAACACACTTTTATCCTTTATGTTTGGAATTTGTAAGTTTAATGGAACAGGTTCCTGATCTGGATTCTGCAGTTTTTGTTTGACTATTTCTTCCGGATTTATGTTATCCTGAAGACAATCAAACATATTGAAGACTGGTAAAGTATTATGTCGTTGCTGTTAATAAGGCATGTCTTTACAATATTTTGGGTTTTATCCATGGAGTGCTAACCACAGGTATAACAGACACTTCACCACCTAACTCAACTTTAATTAACTCATCTTCATTAGTTGCTGTTCTTTTGGTTTAGTATCTGAATTTTGTAAATCGGGTATCGTAATATCATATATAGCTTGATCTATGAATCTTTCTAGACAAGTGATCTCCTTCTGAGTTGCTAACCGTTCCGATAAGGTATCGATTTCCTTTCTTAAATTTGCAATTAAAATACAGTTATCACATACAAATTCCTTGCATGCTGGTGCTTCAATAAACATATGGCAAGAAATACAGATTATTTTTGCTTTACTGCCACGTTTGCCCTTGATTTGTGACATAAAGAAATTATAAATTTTACCTTCTTAGTTTAAGATTGTATTTCCAAAGCATGATATGGGTCCTTAAACTCCTTGAACTCAGCGGACACAGCAGACACATGCAGACGGTGTCTCTGCGTGCACATCTCATACGCTCCTCCGCCGCGCTCACCCTGCTTGCTGCAGGGCTGCTTATAAGTAAGTGTCCGGAAGTTGTTTTGCTGGTTGCCACAACAAACTACCTGGCAACAGCTTGTTGGACTCCTAAAAGTGTTTTTTTTTACTCAGTTACAGTCGTGCTTCCACTCATGCGTGGAGAGGCACGAGTAGTCTCTAGCTGCACACAAGCCCCCTTTGACTAGCACTATTCAGTGCTCTCTTCCTGAATAACAGGGCTCCTCAGTTACACACAGACACAACACACTGGTTTAAAACTTTAAATTGCTAATATAAAAGCCCCAAAATGAAAATGACACTTAGTCAGCATCTAGTAGCTATTCGCCCGTTCGCTGCAGGACTGCTTATGAAGTTAGTGTCCCGGAAGTTGTTATTGCTGGTTGCCACAACAAACTACCTGGCAATGGCTTATTTGACTCCTAAAAGTGTTTTTTTTTACTCAGTTACAGCGTGCGTTTTCCACTCATGCGTGGACGAGGCACGGGTAGTCTCTAGCTGCACACCAGCCCCCTTTGACTAGCACTATTCAGTGCCCTCTTCCTAAATAACAGGGCTCCTCGGTTACACACAAACACAACACACTGGTTTAAAACTTTAAATTGCTAATATAAAAGCCCCAAAATGAAAATGACACTTAGTCAGCGTCTAGTAGCTATTCGCCCGCTCGCTGCAGGGCTGCTTATGAAGTGAGTGTCCCGGAAGTTGTTATTGCTGGTTGCCACAACAAACTACCTGGCAACAGCTTGTTGGACTCCAAAAGTGTTTTTTTTACTCAGTTACAGTGCATTTTCCACCATCGCGTGGACGAGGCACTGAGTAGTCTCTAGCTGCACACAAGCCCCTTTGACTAGCACTATTCAGTGCTCTCTTCCTGAATAACAGGGCCTCGGTTACACACAAACACAACACACTGGTTTAAAACTTTAAATTGCTAATATAAAAGCCCAAAATGAAAATGACACTTAGTCAGCGTCTAGTAGCTATTTGCCCGCTCGCTGCAGGGCTGCTTATGAAGTGAGTGTCCTGGAAGTTGTTAGTGCTGGTTGCCACAACAAACTACCTGGCAATGGCTTGTTGGACTCCTAAAAGTGTTTTTTTTTACTCAGTTACAACGTGCGTTTTCCACTCATGCGTGGACGAGGCACGAGTAGTCTCTAGCTGCACACAAGCCCCCTTTGACTAGCACTATTGCACTAACTAATTACATCTCTAATAATCATTAGAGCATGCTGGATTTTCCAGGAAGGAATTCCACAAAATTGTAATGGAGAGATAACCCAGCTAGCAAAAGTTTTCAACCTATTGTTCAAAATATGAGCCAGCATTTTGTAATCAGTGTTAAGAATGGTAATTGGTCTCCAGTTAGTATTTAAATGTCTATCTCCAGATTAATAGATATATATTAAAATACCTTCCAGAAATGAGGATGATATTGCATTCATTCTAAAAAAAAATCATACACTGTCTCCAGACAGTCTGAGAGATCAGTAACAAAAGTCTTATAAAATTCTATAGGTAAACCATCTAACCCTGGAGATTTACCTGATGCTATGGCATTTATAGCATTTGCTATATCCTGTTTATTAATTTGAAAATTTCCAGTTTCGGAATTCAGGGGGCTACAAGGAAGTGTTATTAGCCTCAAAAATGTGGTAATATCCTGAGCTGTAGGTACAACTTCTGGCTCCAGGGTGAAAACATGATATTTTATTACTCTATGTAAATCTTGTTCTGAAGTACATAGTACCCCTTGGAGATTCATTAAATAGTCCATTTCTGTATTATCTCGGAAGTGTTTACAAGCCAGATAAGGATCTCCTAAAGGAGTCTTTTTGAAGCCATTTTGAAATAAAATTTTCATGGTTGGTGCTCGATAATATTGAAAGATCAACATTTGATCTTTTATCATTTTAATTTGATCCGAATAGTCATATTTAGTTGTGTTACACCATGAAAATAATTTAAACAGTTGTTGCCTCAAAAAAAGATACTTCAAAAAATTATCATTTTCTTTGCACATTCCATATTGTTTTAGCCAATTTTGGAAATCCAATTTAGTATCAAGCCATCACTGACCTATATCAGCATATGAAAAACACACTGAACATCTAGCTTTAATAATGTCCCATATTCCTTGCTGAACCCAGGTTTCCTCTAGGACCATAGTATTTAATTTCCATCTGGATGATGGCTTCCTCAAGCTTGGTGTGTTTGTAAAGGTAACCAATAAAGCCACATGGTCTGAAAATTCTACAGGGTATGTTTGCAGAATAGCAGAGGGAAGATTTCTGGAAATAAAAACATGATCTATTGAGGTTGTATATTTACCTCGCTGAAACATTAAAGTTTGGACCGTTTACCTGAAAGGCAGCACAGTTTAACAAGTCAGCAGATACCACCATCTCAGACAAAGCATTAGAATCACAGTAAACTTTCCCTTTTGGTTTTGACCCAGTCACTTGAGATTTCACCTCACAGTTAAAATCTCCACATAAAAAAATAGGATAGGAAGTTACCAAATATGGTCTCACTACATTAAACAATGCTACTCTGTCTGCCTTAGAATGAGGTCCATACACATTAATTAAGCGACAAGTTATTGTATTCCATACTCCATCTAATAACAACACCCTTCCAGGCACAAGATCAACTAGTTTCATAAGTCTGAAAGAAAATGAATTAAATAAAATGTCTATACAGTCCGCACTTGCTTGACCAAAGGACCAGTATGAAGGTCCCCAGTCCCATTCCCCCTGAAAACTTCTGATTTGATCAGAAGAAAAAAACCAAGTCTCCTGAAGGAAACAGATGTCCAACTTAGTATGTGTTATAAAGTCAAATACCACCTGCTGCTTCCCAGTATTTAATAGACAGTGCACATTTAATGTACCAATTTTAAAAGATGACAGGAGTTGTGCATTTTACATTTATGCAATAATTCTATTTTTTTCTTCTTTTTTTCTTTTTTCCCCTACACCCCATGGAATCTAGGTTCTGGACCTCCATTGCCAGCTCCCTAGGCTGGGTATCTCAGTCATCTTGTTCCATTTCAGAATCCCTTCATTCTGGGGCCAAAATAGAAAATGGATTAGGAGAATTTATATCTTCTCCCGGCTGGGGGGGATAGAAACTGTCTTTGCATTCCTTGAAGATCTACATCATTGTTTAGGAGAATCAGGCACAGGGGGAAGCCCAATAGCCTGAACTGGGTCATTATAGCAGACAGGAGTTAAAGTTTCCTGTCTGGGGAAAGATAAAGGGTCCTGTGGAGCAGAGGAGTCTACTTCCTCCTTTTTCATCCTAACCTCCTTTCCTATTATAGCCTCTGCTTCAGTATGATGTGGAGGATTAGGGGCCTTCTGTATGGGTATCTCCTGCTGCACTTCTCCATCCTGAGTGTGTTGTATAAGCAACTCAGGACTCATACATGTGGCAGCATTCTTGGCAGCCCAAGGACAATCCTTAAAGCATGCCCAAAATCCTCACATAGGTCACATTTTGTATATGAAGCGCATTGGAAGGAAACATGGCCTACTTTTCCACAATTTCCACACCTGGGTCTGTCGCAAGTACTTGAAATATGAGTTCTGGATCCACATTTATAGCAGGCCCTAGGTTGTCCTGCATAAAAACACACACCCCGGTCCCTTCCCAACATAAATGAATTCGGAATATGAGTTATGCCAGTCTCTGTACTCCATAATTTCACCTTATATTTCCACCCCCCAGTCCAAAACATCTCAGTATCAAGGATGGCCTCAGGATCCCCCAATAAATCACATTTTCGTGACAACCAATAAGTTATATCAGCCACATGTACTCCTTTTTTCTAAACATAACAGTTATGAATTTAACTAAAGGTTTAGATAATGGAATAACCACAAATGGAGTCCAAATAGGAGAATATTTTACTCGGGTGTAGAGTTCCCCAAATAGCTCCAAAAAATGAGCCGAACGAAAGCTCACATCAAAGTTATCTTCCCTGGAGATGTTTATAAACGCAAACACCTCCTGAGGGGAAAATTGCAATGAGTCCTTCAGCAAGGTCTTTTCCACAAAATGTCTGTTTGGTCTCTCTTGCATGCCCCCTTTATACCGAATCCAAACCACATTCCATCTGGGGGCTGCCTCTTTTTTATATTAGCAAATAATTCAGACAACAATGGTTTTTGGGACTTTGTTTGATCCTGAGGTACATCTTTCTCCTTTAAGGGATCTTCCTTCACATCATCCTTACTTGAATTGGGGTTCTTAGGCTCTACCCCCTCCGTATGGGACAATACAGCCCTAGGTACACCCCCAGTACTTGTCTCCTGGCTGATTATGGCATCTTTGTTTTGTTGCTCATGAGTATTTGTAGACTTTGGAAAGTTAACTTTAGGAGGCCCTGGACCCCAGGTAGTAGAATTAGGGCTAAAAGATAATTTCGTATCCCATGCTGGATCTGGAAGCCATACACCCCCAGTGGTTTGCTTCCATCCAGATTCACTAAGGGCCTTGTCAGGAGACCAAACCTCTTCAGAGGAAACAGGGCCTGAACATAAGGAAAATGCCTTTTGAAGTGCTGATGCAGTTGATACTCTTTCCACAAGAGTTGTTTTGTCAACTACTTGTTTTGTGTCATCACTCCCTGGGTTTCCAATTTCCATATGGTGTTTTGCCAAGGCCATAGCTAGCCATTTCTCCCTTTTATCTTCCTTCAGTCCAATTTTACCAGTTTTTCCCCTAACAAGGAAAGAAAACTGAGTGGCAGTAGCCTGAGACTCAGGTTTGTTAGTCTGAAAGATAATTAATCCAGAATCCTTCGAGTTGTCAGTAAGAGGAGTAGCAGGAACTGACACAAATCAAGATATTCTTGACAAAGGTTTTACTGCTGGTTTAATTAGGTTAGAAACTTGTGGGCTTGGGTTACTGAGACCTAAATTGACACTACTAGTCCTTTCAGAATTAATGGGGAAACACTGATCCTTAGTAACATTTTCATTTATAGAAGCCGGTTTCATAGGGTTTGGTTTTAGGCACACACTGTTATCTGCCACAAAACTGCCAGCCTGCTTACTTTCCCCTATTTCTGCATACTTGGGATTGTTACAGACAAAGTTAACTGATGACTCACCTGGCCCCGACTGGGCCTTTGATCCATCCACATCAGCGGTAGTCCTGTCAGACTTCACCGCCATACTGTCATCCAGGCCTTTACCTCGCAAGCCCGCCAGTTGGGCTTGCAATCGGCTTGTCTCTTGAGCATGCCGAATCTCTTCTACATTCAGTAGAAGTCACAATACTCGTTCAGGATCATCAAAATCACTTGGTTCACCCTCTGCAGTTTCTCCGGTGTCACTCGTTTTAGTTAGGTCTTCTGTAGAAAAGAATTTAACTGGGGTTTCTCCCCTGTCTTCAGAGTGCAACAATGTTTCAACTAATGCATCTAATTCAATCATTTTGTCAGAGTTTGAGACAACCTTCTCCCCTGTTTCTTGCACATCCATCCACTCTGCTGGCAAGTCAGGACTGGCCATTGCAGTGGCCATAGGTTCCCCCTACTGTTGAGTAGGGAATTTCCCTAGTGCCCTGGCCACCAACAGCTTAATCTGGTTCAAGGTCAGTTGGCATTCATCTGTATCCCCCTTCCCCGGGTCGTGCCTGAAAATAGGCAGAATCTGCCTAGTGTACTTACTCAGTCAACAAAAACTAAATAAATAAATAAACAGCACTTGTCGGTGTCTGCAGGGTAGGGTGAGATGAAATGGCATGAGCGTTATGGTCGATGACCCAAAGGCACACCCCAACACCTATCAATCTCTGCAGGTGGGGGTAGGGTTGGCGTCAGTTCGATACTTCACTGCCATTCCTATTATGCATCTCTCTAACTCCTGCACTACCAATACCAATGCCAGCAAGACAGCATTCAACATTGACAATTGCTTGTTAATTTACTGGCTGCTGATGTTGCTGAGCACGGTTCTATTTTTTAAGTGGAGTGAACAATGAGAGAACTAGGCAGCAGCTGCTTCACCTGAGAGAGTGTGTTAGATCTCTGATTCAGTTAGTCAAGCCACGGAACCTGTGGTCTCACTGATGTTCATTGTCTCACTCTTGTATTATGTGAGACTGTGAAGTGATTTAGGTTGTCTTGGACCTGTTTCTCTACTACTGAGTGAGCATGTGTGTGGTGGCAACAGTGCATGTGATTGTGTGTCATGCATGCCCATTGTGCACTGGAGTGAACAATCATTTTGTACTCATCATGCTGTAGTTCATGTTGCATCCTGTGTGGTAGTATTGTATATGGGGGGGGGTGAGATGTGTGTGTCATCTGTCATGCAGAAACCATGAAGACACGAACATAATGAAAAAAAGATATACAGGAGAGAGGAATGGTGAAGAAAAGGGTTCCACCATGCAAGTTCAAATTCCAAACACAAGGCCTGCAAATCGTGATGAAGCTGGACACAGTTGGACTGGAAGCAGTGAGACTGTGAAGTACAAGTCTGGTGCATGATTGTATGGCCAAAGAAACCCCAGTTCATTCCACAGAAATCCAGTGGTTCCTCTCCCACTCCTAGCATCCTTCCAGTTCCTAGGCAGTGCATCTAATACACCTTCCTGTGCAATCAAGAAAAAGCCAGTGCTTTTTCTCCTCCTTCAGTAATGCCAGTTTCAGGCCACATTCCCCTACATGAGATACAAATAATCCATCTATTACTATAAACCAGGCACTTTATTTATTTATTTAAAAGTTTTACCAGGAAGGCACACTGAGCAAAGTACTGCTCAATTCCAGGTGTGTGCTGGAGAAGGGGACTTGAAGGATCAAAAAATCATACATACAATACAATGCAATTAACATAATACAAAAAGGCATATGTATAATATGTACAGAGTTCAAATAGTGCAATTTGAAGTGAAAACAGAGGCAAGATGATATAGACAAATAGCGGCTTAAAAAACATATAGAAATACATACATGAGGTAATGCGGCAATTTGTGAGAGAGTTACCTGGACCAATGGGGAAAAGACCAATTGAGGGAGGAGATCATAACCTTGCCACAGGCACAGGTTGAGGAGAAGTGGGAACTGATGAGGGAGCTAAGGAGCTGGGAGGAGGATGTGTGCCAGACTCCTGCAGGGTAGGGGATTCCATATTTTGGGCATGCGATGATGGAAAGCTGCTTGTCCAATCGAGGAGGACTCCCCAAGACCATCTCATAGAACAACATAACAACAACTGCCTCAGCCACCAGTGCGTGTGTGGTAACAATTGCCAGTCAGCCTTGAGTTGCTATATGATCCCTTCCATATGAGGTAGCAGCACTACTTAGCTCAATGTTCCTCATTTATCTACTTTGTGTAATGAAGGTGACACTGTATCTGCCTGCAGCACAGACACTACTGTAATCCTTTCAACAGTGGAAAAACTACAGTTGTTCGTCCAACCAAGAAGTTGAGGTTAATGATGAGGAATAATGATACCACAGTTCTTCAAAATGAAACACATAGCACAAAAACACACAAAATGCAAATATGACACATGAACAAGGAGAAAAGAATGGTTAGCTGCTTCTGAGAAGCAGGGTTGAGCATCTAAATGAGCGCATTAATAATATTCTATATTAAAGAGGCAAGAGAACCCAATATCAACACATCATGTTAGTGCCAATGCTATAAGCAGGAGGATGGATGATGATATCCACAGAAATTTTGAAGAAATTAAGTCACACAGAAATGATGGCACACGACTGTCATGTGGCCTTCTTCAAAATACTCCATGTGTCATGAGTATGACATTGTACACAACGGACAAGAAACGTAACCAGTGACTGGTTAACAAACTGAGCAAATGGGGGGTACATTCCTCAGGCATTGGTAATACCTACATACATTGTCTGAACTTATAGGGTAGAGATTGTCTTCACACTAAAAAGGAGAGTCAATAACCCTGGGGAACCAAATCCAGGGAGCAAGTAATAGTCTTTTAAACCAATGATTAATGGGGAAGGGGAGGTTTTGCATTATGTAAACTCAACGAAAGGAGAGGATGTAATGCTCAGATCACAGTAAAGAAAATGTATCCAAAACAGGGTTCAGTAACAAAGAGAGAAACAAGCAAGACCAAGCAAACATGTCAGGATAAACATTGGATGAGCATATTAATAAATGGCAGGAGTATGAATAATAAAAGGAGCAAACTCATGGAACTAATGGTTACTGAATCTCCCAATAAAGCTGGCATAACTGAAACTTGCTGGAATAGTTCGGAATCCTGGTGGAAACAGCTGGATGGATACAAGCTATTATGGCAGCATGACAGACTGGGAAGGGCAAGAGAGGGAGTTGTACTATATATTAACATAGCCTGTGCACCCATGGATGGAATAAGATTAACCAATAATCCTGTAGGTTTAATTAAAAAACACAACCCAAAGGCAATAATACTCTGAGTATGCTTTACACCACCTGAATAACAAAACTGCTGATGTTGATCTTGTGGAGGAAATGAACAGAGCAATAACACAGCGGGATATAGTAATATTAGAACATTTCAGTCTTGCTGACCTCAATTGGGAGTGGATCTAGTTCCAAGAGGAAAACTGGGGAATTATTTTTAGAATTCACCAAGGTTCATAATTTGGTACTATATATTACTCAGAAAGAAATTAAGTAAATCAGTAAGCATTTAATTTCTTTGGCATCATATTCAGTGGGCTCAGGCGCTTTACAAATTATAATAAATCTATTGCAGCATCACAACCCCTAAGCTGTTTCTAAAACTGATACAGGACAGAACCAGTTATACTAAAACTTAAATAAAAATACATCCAACATATTGCGTAATCCCCTAATTTCATATATCCAGAACCCAAACCAAATGGAATCATCCTGGTGAAATCCAGCTTAAACATATAATACTTTATTTATTTATTTTATTTATTGAGAGTATCGGATTCCAACCTTTGAATCATTGACTCGTTTCCAAAGGCTCCACGTCATGGTACACAACATAATGGGAAACAGATATTTATACAAAGATTACAGTGGAGTAGGGAAGGAGATAACAACAGGGTTAACAAAATGTGTAAAATAGTAGGCAGTATACAATATTACAGCTGGAGTAGGAGATAAGGTACACAGCAAGGTGTGTAAAGTTGCTATTCCTATACAGTTGTGTAGCTATATAAGTCCTGTGGGGAGCTTGTGAGTGTATGCAAACTGGCTAGTCAGAGTAGAGTATGGCGCATGCGCTAGCAGGAGATGCAAGCAGTTGGGTTACCAACATTGCCATTAATACATAGTAAAAGTAGTGGGATAGGTGAGTATTTGCCCCAGTATCACACTGCCTGTCAGCAGGTACCAGTTCTAGTGGGAACACTGGCAGTGGCGAGCGGAGATTATGTGTTTTTTGAGGGCTGTTTTGAAGGGGCCTATCCTGGGGATGGAGGTGATGGCCTGGGGTAGAGCATTGTACCAGGATGGTGCTCTATAGGAAAAAGACCATTGTGCTAGGGTGGTAGTGACCCTGGGAACAGTCCACGTTAATTTATCTGCTGCACGGGTGTTTGTAAAGGTATGTGCCATGCAAAGGGTAGATGAGACACCAGTGGGAGTGAGGCCAGCTGAATTTGTTTAGCCAGAAGACATGTTTGGTAGTTCGCTCTTTTGTCCAGGGTGAGGATTTTTGTGAGGTCATACAAGGTGCAGCTGTGGGTATGCCTATCTGCTCCAGCTTGGAGCCTACAGGCTTTATTAATGGATCGATGTATTTTATCTAGTGCTGTACAGTCAGCAGCTGAGTAGAAGGTTAACCCATAGTCTACAAGGGAGAGGACAGAGGAGGTAATTGCTATATTTAGGGCCTCTGGAGGTAGGCAATCTTTGTGTCGAAACAGTAGTCCTGTGGGTATACTTGTGGGAGATGAGAGATTACTAATATGAGGGTGGAAGGATAGGCTAGGGTCGAAGGTAATGCCCAGGTATTTATATGTGTAGACCTGTTCCAGTGGGAGGAGAGCACTGGAAAAGATTGTTAGCTGGGCCTTGTGGTCCTTGTTCTGCTGGTGCGAAAAAAGCATGGATTTAGTCTTTTTTACATTGACCATAAGTCTGTGGTCAAAGAACCAGTTTTCAACTTGATTGAAGGCAAGTTGTAGGGAGGACTGTAGGGTAGTGGGGTCCGGGTGGAAGGCATACATTACCGCATCATCTGCGTAGAGCAGAAGGTTACATGGACAGGAGTTAGGCAGGGTGTTCAGGAAGATGCTGAATAGAAGTGGACTAAGGATGGAGCCTTGGGGTACCCCTGAGCTGACTGATAGAGTGGGTGACTGGGTGCTGCATATCTTCACACATTGGGACCTATCCGTGAGGTAAGTTGTGAACCAGGAGATAGGTCCCGTGGACAGGCCGGAGCATCAGAGAGTATTTAGGAGCAGGGCATGGGAGACTGTGTCGAACGCTTTCGATAGGTCAATGAAAACAGCTCCAGTAAGCAGTTTTTTTATCTAGGGCATTGTGCAGCGAGTTGGAGAACTGTATGAGGGCAGTGGTTGTGCTGTGTCCAGCTCTAAAACCATGTTGTTCCCTACATAGGACGTTGTGCATAATTAGGTAGTCTGTGAGTTGGTTGGCAATGATTTTTTCCAGAACTTTCGAGAGGGGTGTGAGTATACAGATGGGCCTGTAGTTGTTTGGTAATGTGGGGTCCCCACTCTTTAGTATAGGTGTGATGGTGGCTACCTTCCAGTCATTTGGGAATTGCCCTAGGCATAGGGAGAGGTTAAGGAGACCTGTCAAGGGGGAGAGCACCGAATCAAGTACCATATTAAGGATTCTCATGTCAAATGAGTCTTTGCAGTAATTTGAGCCCCCTAGGGCTTTTTTAAGGTAGGAACTTGCATCCTTCATGGTAACAACCCTAAAGTAGAAGGGGGGGGTAGGCACTGCTGGGTTCTGGTGTTTTAGGGTTGGGGTTGAAGAAGTTGTTAGGTAAGACTGTGCTTAGATCTGAGAAGGTTGCATTTAGGCCGCTGGCGATGGCTAGTGGGTCAGAGGTAATACAGCTATTTACCCTAACTTGGGAGGGTGGGGGCGTCCTGGACTTTCCATTCAGTTCTTTCAGGTTAACCCAGAATAATCTGGCATTCCCCCAGGATGAGGTCAGGGTGGTCTTGTAATAGTTGGATTTGGCCATTCTGATAGTCCAGGTACACTTGTTGCAAGCCATTTTATAGGCCAATCGGTCCGTTTGTACACCAGAGGCAACAGCTTTGTACCAGAGGTCATCCCGGTTTTTTAGTAGCTGAAGCAGTGCTGGTGTGATCCAGGGTGCATTTCTTTTTTTGGTTTGACACTTAGTGAGTGGGGCAAAAGTATCACAGGCATTGTTGAATGTGCTGGTGAAGTAGTCAAGGGCTACATCTTTGGTAGGGGCACGTCTGATGGGAGACCAATCACACTGGGTAAGATATTTCCTTAGTTTAGTGAGGCCACCAGGTAGGAGCTATTGCCGGACAAAGTTGCGAGGTTGGGGCAGTGGCTGCTGGCAGGACCAAGTGAAGAGGATTGAGGAGTGGTTGCTTAGTGAGTCAGGGAGTACATTTAAGTTTGTGATTCTATTGGGACGATTGGTGAGTAGGAGGTCGATTAGGGTGCTGGAGTCATTTCTGGGGTTGACCCTGGTTGGTTGGTTAACTAATTGGGTTAGGTCTAGTGCTGAAATGATGTCTATTATAGCAGCAGTCGAGCTAGATAGCCAATTCACATTAAAGTCCTTGACGATAATGTGCTCAGTTTTAGGTGGGAAGCTGGAGGTATAGTCAACCAGGGATTGGCAAGCTGAGGCTTGGTTTTGTGGTGGGATGTACACCACTGTGATGGTTATAGGGGCTCTGGTAGGGTCTAGCTTAAGTTTTGGTGTAAGAGCCTGTGCCCCGTGGGACAGTGAGGGAGATAGTAAGCATTGGCATAGCAGGGAGTTTCAGACGTAAAATGCACACCCCCCTGCCCGTTTGCCAACTCTATCGATTCTATGCGTGGTAAGTCCCGGGAGTGCGACAGAGGAGTCAGGGACCTTCTTAGACAGCCAGGTCTCTGTGAGGTCTAGCACATCTGGTTGGTGTTGCTGAGCCCAGCATTGCAGCTGAGCTAGTTTATTGGGTAAGCTGTAGATATTCAGTGCTGCTATATTTAGCCCCTTGCATGGGGCATCAGGACTGGTTGAGATAGGGCCTGGGTTAGGGTGAATATTGCCTGACATAAGGACTAAGAGTGCGAAGATTCTGAGGATGGCTAGTATTCTCTGCTTGTTGATGTTGGGGTGTTGCTTTTTGGCTGGGGTACCTCCTATGCATGGGATGGCCATGGAGACGAGGGTAGGGTAGGAGAGAAATGCAATGGGACATGGGAGGAGGTGTTGTGAGGAGAAAGGTGGATGGTGAGAGGGAGGGGTGAAGTGGAGTAACAGTGACAGGTAGGGTGGGTGGAAGCCAGGGTTGCATCAGAGCAGTGCCAACGGGGTAGTTCATAGGCAAGGGAGAGGAGTAATGAGAAGAGATAGTGATAGATGGGGTAGGCGGAAGCCGGTGTTTTGTTGCACTGGTGCCATTGGGGTAGCTTGTGGGTGACGGCCAGGGGACTCCCTGAAGGAGGAAAACAGAGGTGTGGAGTAAAGTGAGCATTTTAATGGTGTTGCAGTTTTATTAGGGGTGACGCCAGGAGTTGGTGGGCAACTGGAATATATGGTGTGATATGGGGAGAGGCTATAATGGGAGCGTAGGAGGGGGCGAGAGAAGGAAGTGAGACCATGGGACTTACTATGTAAGTGTAAAGTAAGTGGGGGAATCTGCGTTTAGTTTTGTAATACAATGCAGCCTCTGGTGGAGAGTTGGCATAAGCTGCTGATGGTAAAGTGGGCTGATTGGTTCTGGCTCCTCCCTACTGGCTCCTCACTCTATATAAGTGAGTCTTGACCAAGGGTGGTGGTGGGGGCAGTGGGGAGCCGACATGCAGCGTCGGCAGGGCCTACTGTAGTCTATAATACACCACAGTTCTGTGGCTTTCAGAGCCGGCACTCCGGTTCCCGTACCTGCTCTGTGTCTTGGGGGGAGGGGGAGGGCATCTGTTCTGGCCCTTGCGACCTCCGTGCTGGACCCTCCTAGGATCCTGTGGTCTGGGAGCTGTGGAGAGGCAGGTAACAATTATATTACAACTGTATTGGGGAGGAGTTACAAGCTTTATCCTTAGGACTGTAATACTTAGTAAGTTAATCCTAGGCAAGACTTTCTGTGAACAAGCTAAATTAAATGATTATTTAATCCTATGCAAGACTTTCTGTGAACAGGCTAAACTAAATGATTATTTAATCCTAAGCAAGACTTTCTGTGAACAAGCTAAATTAAATGCTTTAAATACAGTTGCAAGGCTGATCAGTTGGATATATGGCTAACTCTTTGCTTTTAAGGTCGTCTAAGCACATTGATATTTCAAACAACTAGGCTACATTTATTCCTTTTTCCCCCTTTTTTTTTAAAGTCCTTAAGGCTCACTAGCAATGGTACTCCAGCAAGGGAATCTTTTAGAGGGAGACTATCTCCTCTCCACTGCAGGGCTGATGTAAATTTAAACATAGAAAATGCGCCAAATAGCAGTAGTCTATAATGCGCCACAGTTCTGTGGCTTTCAGAGCCTGCACTCCGGTTCCCCTACCTGCTCGGTGTCTCGGGGGGTTGGGGAGGGCATCTGTTCTGGCCCTCATGACCTCAGTGCTGGACCATCCTGGGATCCTGTGGTCTGGGAGCTGCTCGGTGTCTCGGGGGTTGGGGGAGGGTGTCTGTTCTGGCCCTCGCGTCCTCTGTGCTGGACCCTCCTGGGATCCTGTGGTCTGAGAGCTGCTCAGTGTCTCGGGGTGGGGGAAGGCATCTGTTCTGGCCCTTACAACCTCCGTGCTGGACCCTTCTGGGATCCTGTGGTCTGAGAGCTGCTCAGTGTCTTGGGGATGGGGGAGGGTGTCTGTTCTGGCCCTCATGACCTCTGTGCTGGACCCTCCTGGGATCCTGTGAACTTTAAACCCTTTTTGAACTGCTATTCTGAGTGGGCATCCCTGAGCTATCAAGGTAGGGAATTCCAAAACAGCAGTAGAGCCACCCAAAAGATGGGGTCCCTGGTCTACTTCAAGCAAGACCTAAGGACAACCAACAAGCCCATCTCAGAGGAGTCGACGGGGTAGCCAGGAGCATATGGATGCAAGAGCTATTTCAAGGTAGCCTGGGTCCTATCGTGTAGGGATTTTGTATGTTAATAATGCTATCTCGAAAGAGATATGCCATCTTACTAGCAGCCAGTGCAACATCTGCAACACCAGGGGGATATGTTCGGAGAGAGACACTCCTGCAATTAGTCTGGCTGCAGTGTTTTGCACCCGTTGCATGCAGCACATTAAACTTCCTCATAATCTGAAATATGCATTGCTGCATGCAGAACATTAAATAGCCTCATAGTCTGAGATACAGAGCTTAACAATAATCCATTCTAGATGTACTAAATGCATGCAGCAGTGTTTTCAGGTCCTCATATTCCAGTCAGGGTTTTACCCAGGCCATGTTCCTAAAATGAATACAACCTCCATGAACTATCACTGACACATAATTTTCTAGTGTCAGCTTGTGGTCCATAATGACACCCAGATTCTTAAGCTCATCCATGGCTATCTCACTAATCATTACTGCCATACTCTGAGAATATTCATCAGAAGCACATCCATCTAGACTGGATTGAACATCAGCCAGTCATTGATATCAGTTAGACAACTGTTCAACAGATTAAC
This sequence comes from Neoceratodus forsteri, assembly GCA_016271365.2. Lineage (NCBI taxonomy): Eukaryota > Metazoa > Chordata > Ceratodontiformes > Ceratodontidae > Neoceratodus > Neoceratodus forsteri. The sequence continues at coordinate 1,639,602,925 of CM057450.1, forward strand.
AGTACTTACCTTTCCAGAGACAAACAACACATGTAGCTTGGCAGTATCAGCACAACAATGAAACCACAGAGTGTGCACTGTATCATGGAATGACCTTCCTAATGGCAGACAACAAAGTAGATATAACTGATTCTTGAGTTACTCCACATTCAATGGCAGCAGGGCATGAGGAAACATTTCCCAGTGCATTCTGCTGAACCCTGACACACAGAAAGGACTCATATCAATTCAAAACAGTGTCTTTGAGTAATCCAAGGTGCTTCAGGCAAGTGCAAAAAAATACCATGGTGTACAGTATTAAAAGCTGATGAGAGATAGAGAAAGAGGTCATTTTGCACCCTGACAAGGGATGTCCCTAAGCTGTGACATTGTCTGAATCCCAGCTGGAATGACTTATGCTGTAAGTTGACTATTTATCCAAATATGCCTCAGCTAACTCATCACCACTTTCTTAACCATCTTCCCCAAGAAAAATAGGTTTGAGACAAGTGTGTAGTTGTACAAGAAGTCAACGATCAGAGGTTGCTTTTTAAAGCAGCAGTGAAACTTTTTTTTTCAAAAAGCTAGTTTAAGCTAAAATGAATAAAAATACTGACATACTGTACCTGTAAAGTCTTCTTTTCTTTTTTTCATATTGAATATGCTTTATTGGCTTTTCAACAGAGCGTGTACATTCAGAGGTTGGTATACAGCACATCTCACACATTCAAATCCCTTCGTAACCATAGGGGAAGTCCTGGCAATGTACATCCCCTTTACATGTTGAGATGCGAACATGAGCCTAGCACAACGCACAAATCTAATCATTCCAACTGAGTTGACATAGGCCTTAATCGCCAGGCTATCTAATGTTTACAACCAGGTAACAACACAGGTAATTAATGACGCCCTTGTCCCACCCGCAGTCCCCCCCCCCCCCCTTGCCACTACAATATATTGATTGGGAGAATTCCCTTCCAACGAGGAAAGAAAGAAGGAAACAATCCGGTCGAGTAAGAGTGACAACCAGAATAGGGAGGCAAAGACTAGGCCCAGCATTTATTTGTTACAGAATCTCGCTATATTAAGTCCAGGAGGTATGAGCCCATACTAAGTAGATAGTAAAGTATGCAGGTGCCCAAATCTTCTGGTATTTGCTATTGTTTTGGACATATTTCTATGAAGTATTCACTGCAAAGCAAACAAAATTTCTTTATGCCACTCTGTGTATGTGGGGATTTGTTGATCCACCCAATGATGTAATATGATTTTCTTAGCACAAAGGGATATCAGGGACATGTGTTTTCTTCGAATACCTGTCAGGTTTGCCCTACATCACCCAAGATGCAAATTTCTGGTGAAAAGCGCTTGCAGACCCAGTACAGGGTCAAGTTTAGATCAGATAGCCTCCCAAAATGGGGTTACTTTAACACATTCCCAGAGAATGTGAAGCAACGCACTTCTATGAGAACCACACCTGGTACACAGTTCGATGAATGATGACCCATTCTGTTATCGCTCTACCGCCAGATAATATAAGTCATGCAATATGTAAAATTGAAGCAGTCTGTATTGGTCCCATCTAATATCTTTATACAGCCTTTTCCATATTTGGTGCCATTGGCGGGGCACGGAAGAGGTGGAGGGGAGAAATCTGTCCCACGCATAATGGGGGGTACCCTCTAGCTCACTGTTTTGCTTCTGAATTTCCTTATAATAAAAGGCAAGGAGATGAGACGAGGGTCTCCTGGACAATGAACCAAGAATGGGGCCCGACATATACTGGTCCCAGAGGCCATTGCCGAAGTACTGAATTAAAACATGGGAAATTTGGAGATATTTGAAACAGTGAGAAGGAGGTAGGTTGTATTTAGCCCTGATACCTGAGAAATCTAACAGCTTTTGGTTCTCTGTTAAGTCTACCACTGCTTCCCCGCAACCAGCAGGCCAAAAAGCTGTGGTGATATTAGTATTCGCTATTCTAAAGTTGGGACTTCTAATAAAAGGCTGGGATATATCTTTTGTAAACGGATGCCCAAAGGTTTGATTCATCTGCATATGCGCCCGGATAGAAACCATAACAGGCGTGGCTCCGCATTGTTTAGGGGCTTTTTTAATGGTCAAATATAGAAGACACCTAATGTCTACTCCAGCTGCGTCGCAGATTGATTTTTCAATTTGCAGCCACAATAGGAGTCCTCCATGGGTTTAACCATTTAGAGACTACGGCACAGTTAATAGCCAGGTAATAATAGTAGATATTGGGGACTTGTAAACCACCCCGTTCTTTGGATCTTTGTAGTTTAGTTATCGCTCTTGAGAATTTATTTTTCAGATAAATTTAGAAATTATGCTGTGCACCTGAAGAAACCAAGACTTGGGGAGGCTGAGATTTAACATTTGGAGATGATATAATAAGCGAGGTAGAGCGTTCATTTTTATAATGTTAATGCACCCCAAAGTGAAATTGGGAGCAATACCCAGCGATTTAGGTCTAACTTAATATTTGCAATTAACCGATCCAGGTTATACTGCTTCAGTTTAGTGTTTGACTGCGACAAATAAATACCTAGATATCTAATCTTATCCCTTATCCAAGTGAGCCCAAGCTGCACAATATCTGCCTTTAAGGTATAGCAATTTAGGGGCATTACCTCTGTCTTAGCCACATTTAATTTGTAATTGGAAAAATCCTCAAATTCCCGTATGATACTAAGGGTGGCAGGTATAGATGTAGACGGGTAGGTAATATGGAGCATGATGTCATCGGCATACACCGATAATTTATATTGGATATGATTGATTGAGATGCCAGAAACCATTGCAGATTGGTTAATTTTCCTAATGAGTGGTTCCAAAAACAAATTAAACAGATAAGGGGAAAGGGGGCAGCCCTGTCTCGTACCCTGTTGAAGGAGAAAGGGTGAAGACAGGACTCCATTGCACAATACTCTCGCAGATGGATATGAGTAAAGAGTTTGAATCCATTGAATGAATTGTTTGGGAATTCGATATCTCGGAAGCAAATCGAATAAATACTCCCATGAGACTCGGTCAAAAGCTTTTTCTGCGTCCAGGGACACCAGAGCCGCAGGGATCTGGGAGTCCCTGGACGCAGAAATGAGATGGGAGATCTTCCGTAGGTGATCTGATGAGAGGCGCCCGGCCACAAAACCCACTTGTTCAGGGCTTATTAGTGTATGCCAAACCCTGGCCAACCTACAAGCAAGGATTTTAGCCAAAATTTTCATGTCCCCGTTTATTAGCGATATTGGACTGTAATTCGGCAACAGTGTAGTGTCCTTATCCGGCTTAGGTAGGACCACCACAGTTGCCTCAGTAAGGGTAAGGTCTGTAAGGCCATGTTTGTAGATATAATTATACATATCAAGTAGAATTGTACCCAATTGGGGTTTGAAGGCTTTATAAAAATTAGACGAGTAACTGTCTGGTCCCGGTGCTTTATCTATAGGGAGAGCATCAATGGCTTTGTGTATTTCTTCTACAGCCAAAGAAGACTGTAGAAAGGTTATTTGGTTATGAGACAAGTATGGGAGGTCTATATCTTGAAGAAAAAGATCTAATGCAGAATGCTGAAAGGGTTGTGAGGGGGGCGAATACAGGGTTTGGTAATACCTCTTAAAACATTCAGCAATCTCCCTAGGTGTGGTATAGAACTTGCCTTCTGGGTCTTGAACCGTTACAACTATCCTATCTGTGGCTTGTGTCCTAAGCCTTAAGGCCAGGAGCTTACCTGCCTTGTCCCCCTGGTCAAAATAATTAACTTTAGCCCTCAGATGAAGGTGTTCAACCCTGTCTCCCAGGAGGGTATTATATTGAAATCATAGATTTTCTAGTCTTTCGAAATCTGTAGGTTGCGATTGGGAAGATAGGGATTTTTCCAGGACTCTAATTTGTTGTAGAAGTGATGAGGATTTAGATGAAATTTTCTTTTTCCTGATAGATGCCAATCTAATAATTTCACCCTTAATGAGCATTTCAGAGCACCCAAAGCACATCTAACTTGGACATGGATACGCATTTAGCTTATAAAATCTGTTATGAATTTTGAGAAAAGGTCAGCTACCTCCTGAGACTTTAGCAATTGGGGATTAAATCTCCAAATTTTATCGGTCAACAGATGAGGACATAGACCACTGCAGGAGGGTTGGATGGTGATCCGAGATCACTTGGAAAGATAAACACAACTCTGGACCCCATGAGTGCTCATCCCCAACAAAAGAAGTCAATTCTAGAGAATGTATTATGGGCGCGGAATGAAATGAATATTCTTTAGTCGATGGGAAAAGGGTCCTCCAGGGTCCACAAGACCAAGGGTACTCATAAGATCTTTAAGAGCCAATTGTGCAGGTGTATGGGAGTATTTTTACCTCTGGACCTGTCCAATGTATTGCAGAGAACTAGGTTCCAATCCCCCACCAAGTATAATAGGAGTTGGGCCCAAGGTGCTAACAGCATGAGGCTCATAAAGAATTGTGGGTCATCTCCTACAGGCCATAAATTGATCCTAATATTATTTCAATGTGACCAAGAATGGCTCTCAGCAATATATATCTACCTTGGGGATCACCCATCGATTGAAGCAATCGAAAGGGTATACGACGTGCAATTAATACCGCAACCCCATTTTTATGGGTGTCTAGTCCTGCCCCAAGTGCATATCCCACCCAGGATCTTCTTAAATTAGGGATCTGCGAATTGGGCAGATGAGTCTCCTGAATAAAAGCAATGTCAGCATTAAGCTTGTTATGATGCAGCAAAATCTTGGCCCTCTTTGTCGGAGATTGAGCACCCTTAACGTTCCAAGAACAGAACTTTAATGTGGATACCATAGCCAGGTCAAGTACTGATAATAATTCTGTGTCCAGGATATTTCCTCGAGAATGGGATACATCCCATGTGATAGTCCCTGATTATATAGTGGCATTCCCATGACTATCCCTACCCACCCCACAAATCCCCTCGATATGTACAAAATCCCCCAAATCCCCTTGAACCAATGTCTCGTCCCATAATACAACACAGAACCCGGAGTTTGATAAGGAGAGTTGTTATCCCTCCCCATAAACACTCCCACCGAGTTATCCCCGTCCCTATACCCACCAACTCCCTTCCCTCGCTCCTGATTGCCCACATCGGGATAACCTGTATACCAGCAGTAAAGAAAAAAACATGGGCCATTATCCTCAACAGCCTTAACTCAGAACTCTAAATAACAGTGATATCCTCTCTTGTCCCCGAATACCCTGTGGTTTACATCCCACCTGTGCCAGATATCGGCAGCACTGAGTGGACTGCAGATTTACCCAGGAACCTTTCCTCCCCGCCCCCCTCCCCCACTATACCTATTCAGATAGCGGTCACTATAAAAAAAAAAAAACTTCAGAGTCATGTTGTTCATTGGTGACTTAGTTCCAGCTGATACTGCAGCAAGAAATCGGTCTTCCTTAGCGAGAAAAAAAAAGGGGGGCATTTAGCCACAATTATATCAATAATGCCAGTCATCCTCTTGCCGTGCAGCAAATCTGGTGCCTTCCATCAGTCCAAGAACAGAGTTCTCTATAGCGATTTTCCAATTGCTCCGATGTTATATACCAATTCCACGTTATAGAGAGATACATATAATGTCTGCGGATCTTCAACGAGCTGGAAACAGGTCTGGGAACATTGTGCTCAACGCAGGGGCAGCTGCTTGGGCTGTATCAAAGGAGTGCCAAGATTCAGAATGTAGTACCATCAACCTGGAGGGGTACTGGACCCTGTATTTAATACCGGCCGCGATCAACTTGGACACCAGGGGGTGGTATTCCGCTCGGTGTGATCGCACAGAAGCCGGGAGATCTTGTGCCAAACGGACCTGTTTGCCCTCCCAAAACACCTGCTGTAGGCCTCTGACTTGCTCCAAGATGTGGGTTCTGTCCAGGTAATTTAAAAGCTTAATGATTACCGGCCTCGGGGGTTTGCCATTCCCTGGCTTGGGGCGGAGTGATCGATGCGCCCTCTCTATAATATATGCCGGGTTATTCGGGAAGGCCCGGCTATCTTGGCCAAAAACTTCTGGAAAAACAGAATAGGTGATGCGCCCTCCGCCTCTTCTGGAAGGCCAAGTATGACGATGTTATTCCTCCTGCTACGGCCTTCCAGATCCTCTAGTTTGGTTTCAATTTTGTGCAAACGTTGTTTTAAAGTCACCACCTCTGGTTCCAACTTATTTTTCCAACTCTCTAATGAGGTGGTCCGTGCGAAGCTGTCGGAGATTGCCGGTTTGTGTCAGAGAGCTCCTCTTAAAGATTTGATCTCCTAGTTATCTCTTGCAGAGCCATCTTAAATGGCTGTAATTCTTCAAGAAATTTTTGCTCGATAGCAGACAGACACGGATTGCAGTGTCACAGGCAATAAGCGCTTTCGGTGTTGCCGGGCTGCCTTTAGGTCTCTTGGGCCCTTCTCTGGGTTGGGGGCGTGTGCCGCGGAGGAGCCTGGCGCATTTCAGCCTCCATGACCTTGCTAAGCCCAACTCTCTTGCTTGCGATTTTTGTTGAAGGTTGCCTGATTCACTGAGGATACCACAGGTATACAGAGCCAGCAGTACTTCTTAGTCCCTCCTTTCGCAGAAATAAGTTGAAAGACCACACCAAAATTAAATTTTTAGTGCGAAGTGGAGGAGTGAGACGGGAGTCGGTCTCTAGCGCTGCTAGCATGACAGCAGCATCACGTGATCTCAAAAGTCTTCTTTTCTGAATACATTCCATGTAGTGCACCTTAAGTGTTTTTCATTTTCTTGATCCTAACCTTTGATAAGTCAATAAAGTTTATTCAAAGCTAAATATGGCAGCCATCTTTTTTCTTTAAGAAAAAAAAATACTGTCAATAAAACACAGAAACATAGAAACACAGAATTTGACAGCAGATAAAGACTGCTTGGCCCACCCAGTCTGCCCATTTCCCTACCTAATGAATAAGCTGCAGATCCTAGTTAACCAACAGCTTACTTCCTCCTACCCCCACTAGAATTGCCTTATGTCTATCCCATGCATTCTTGAATTCCTCCACTATTTTTCACTCCATGACCTCCTCAGGAAGGTCATTCCATGCATCCACAACCCTCTCCATGAAAAAATACTTCTTCACATTACCTCTGAGCCATCCCCTCTCTATCTTCAAATTGTGCCCACTTGTTCTTGCACACCTCTTTTTCTGAAAGATGCTACCCTCTTGGACTTTGTTGATTCCTTGAGGTACTTGAAAGTTTCTACCATGTGCCCCCTCTTCCTTCTTTCCTTGAGAGTATACATACTTTATTAAACTCCTTTAGTCTTCTCTTCGTATGTCTTCTGGTGCAGACCCTGCACCATTTTAGTTGCCCTCCTCTGGACAGCCTCCATCCTGTCTATGTCCTTACTGAGATGAGGTCTCCAGAACTGCACGCAGTACTCCAGATGGGGCCTCATCAGCTGTTTGTACAGAGGGATAACAACTTCCTGTTTTCTGCTGGTGATGCCTCTCCGCTATGCATCCCAGTATCCCCCCAGCCCTACTTACTGCCTCTGACATTGCTTGCCCACCTTTAGGTCACCTGATATGACTACCCTCAGGTCCCTTTCCATTTTTGTTGTTGTTAGTATCTCACCCCCCATTGTGTACTCTTCCTCTGGGTTCTTGTTTCCCAGGTGCATTACTTTGCACTTCTTTGCCTTGAATCTAAGCTGCCATACATTTAACCATTCCTCCAACCTTGCCAAATCCCTTCTCATCTTTTCCACCCCACCTTGTGTATCAACCCTGCTGCATATCTTTGTGTCATCTGCAAAGAGACATACTTTTCCTTCCAGTCCCTCTGCAATGTCACTTATAAAGACATTGAAGATGACCAGTCCCAGTACTGAACCCTGTGGTACCCTACTAGTAACCCCCCTTTCTTCAGAGTGGACTCCGTTTACTATTACAATCATTATCTACTATTACAAAACATTTACAAAATACCCACATGCTGGTGGAACTAGAAAATGTTTCCACCAAATAAAACTGCAAGATGTCTGGTATATTTTCTAGTAAAAAAAAATAGGGTTATAGTTTTTGTCCCAGTTTCATTGCACTGCTGTTTTAAGGAGGGGTCACATAAAAACATAGAGACATAGAATTTGTTGGCATAAAAGGAGCGCTTGGCCCACCCAGTCTACCCAGATGTCATCTGCCTTTCCTGTCTCCGTAGATCTTAACTTGTATCTGGCAACCCTCCCCTCTGCTAATCTATGAGTATTCCATGCCTATCCCATGCATGCTTGAAACCCCAAACTGTTTTTGCCCTACTACCTCTGGTGGCAGGCAGTTCCAGGTGTCCACCACTCTTTCAGTGAAGTAGTTCACATCACTCCTAAACATCCCCCCATCTAGCTTCCTTGCATGCCTTTTGTTCTTTTGCACTTTCTCATTTGAAACAGACTCCCCACTTGAACCCTTTTTAACTCTGTGAGGTACATGTAGGTGTTTATCATATCCCTCCTTCCTCTTCTCCAGGGTATACAAGCTGAGATCCCATAGTCTCTCCTCATATGGTTTCTTGTGTAACCACTGCACCATTTCAGTTTCATTCCTCTGGACTCACACTATCCTGTCTATGTGCTTTCTGAGATCTCACCTCCAGAACTGAGTATAGTATTCTAGGTGTAGTCTCACCAATGATATATACAGTGGTCATACCAACTCCCTCCCTCCTTCTGCTTGTGATACCTCTCCCTATTCACCCCAGCATCCCACCAGTCCTGACCACTGCCTTTTCACACTGTCCTGTGATCTTGAAGTCATCAAATTTTATAACACCGAGGTCCATTTCCTGCTTTGTGTCTGACAGTACCTCCTCACCCCCATTTTATACTCAGATCACCTCCCTATTTTATACTCAGACCACCTCCCCATTTTATACTCAGCTCCTCAATGTCTATGCCCGAGTTGCATGATTTTGCACTTTTTGGCACTGAACCCCAGTTGCCATACTCTTGACCACTCTTCAAGTTTTTTAAGGTCCCTACTCATTCTCTTTATCCCCTCATGAGTATCCGCCTTATTACAGATCTTAGTGAAATCTGCAAAAAGGCATACCTTCCCTTCAAGGTCTTCTGCAATGTTACCTATAAAGACATTGAACTGGACTGATACAGTACCAATATTGATCCCTCATGGCTCCTGTCTGGTCACTCTTCCCTCATTAGAATGAATGCCATTTACCACCACCCTCTATCACCTATCCATTAACCAATCTTTTATCCATCTTATTATTTTGGTTCCCACCCCTAGACATTCCAGTTTTTTTGTCACACTCCTGTGTGTCACAGTGTCAATCAACTTGCTGAATTCCAAGTAGGCCACATCCACTGACCTTCTCTTGTCTATTTCTGTGGTCACCTAGTCAAAAATATCAAATTCACTGCTTCTATCTTCAAGGCAGCCAAGAAAACACCCTCTATTAAGGAACACAAGACTGTCTCCATAATGACTGGGCCTAGGAACTCCTGGTCAGTTCACCAACAGCCAGGTAGGACCTGGGCCCAGCATACAGTAGGTGGGACACAACTCAAAGTTCACATTGAGCACCTCCACAGCTATAACTGGCTGAAATTCACTCCAGACATACGAAGTGCCCACATTCAACTCAAGATAGAACATGCTGCACCATAAAAGCCCACTTGGGGAAATATCAGATCTGACTGAGGATACCCTACCAATGAAAAACTAACACAACTCCTCAAACTTTATTGTGAACAACTCTCTACTGGGCTGTAGGTAGATAGACAGACAGGATGTAACAGTCTTCCCGCAGTGTGGAAGAGCTGAGCAGGTCTTATTTTCCCTGCAGCAATCATATGTGACAAGAATTCCACCTTTCTCATGGTGATGATGTCTTGCTGCTCATTATAATGTGCTGTCAAGTTTAGTTTATCCCTAATTAAGCCTGACAACTTCCAGGGATGCTCTAAGCTCACCCCTTTAGTCTTTAGCTGTATCAGCTCCTCATTATAGTAAAGAGAGTTATGGGAATAGACCTTTGGATGTACACAGTAGGGTGCAAGAAAGTTGAGGGTGGCAAAAAGGGCTTCATTATAACTCACCACTGCCTCCTCCATACCCACTGCATGAGTCTGTAACATGCTTGAGCAGTCCAGTACTTCTGTAATCTTAGAAGGCTAAAGATTATGTTTATGGCAGAAGTGGAATATCTTCAAGGGAGGATGATCTAATCTACACCACAAATCTTTTTGGAATAATGTATGTAACCCCTACTCCTGGCCAAGAGTGGCATCTTGAAACCAGGACTCCCCTAAACTTGTACACAGACAAGGCAACAAACCACAAATTGGCATAAAATAAGTATCACCCCTAGCAATGGAGCAAATACCTGGCTCAGCATCTAAAAGGTCAGGGGTGGGTTAGGGTGCAAAATAACATTTATATTTACTCCGAGTTCTGGAAGAGAGGTGCTAGGGCTATGCTAGGTCTAACATCTGAGGGGGCCTATAAACAAGTTCACACTGGGAAGCACAGATGGAATGTCCAGTACTGGAGATGAGATTGTACAGTATGGCTTTATTCTGACACAGATGGGAAAAAAAACAGAATGGGGTGGTCCCCAGGTTTGAAACTGTTCATTACAGGATAGAACAAACTTTTCTTTTCCAGAGCAACAACAATGTCTTGGGTTTCACACCTTCTTCTAGACACAAACTATGACCCATCCATCCAGTTGTACTAGGAATCTACAAGGACATCCTTTTCCCAAAAGTGTCTGTTATGTGGGGGTTGCCACACACTTTAAAACATTCAACATTTCTTTTCTAAGTGTCTGTTATGTGGAGGTTTTCCACACACTTTAAAACATTATAGCCTCCTGACCTGGTGGGCTTAGCTAATATCTGCAGGGTGAACTTGTACCCTTCCAGTGACCAGTTAGCCCTGTCAGGAATTTCAGGTGAGGGTCTGCCCACCCTAGCCCCAGCCAGGCTCTGCCATCCCTTTGGGGTTACACAACTGAGTTTTCAGTACCCATGAATTCCTAAAGGACTCCAAACATTAACTTCTAGCATTCAAAATGTTAGTAGTGATACAGGGGCCCTGAATTGTGTGGTCTAGCCTTATCTCTGGACACATACACCATCAGAAAACTCCCTCAAGAAACACTACCATGTCACTGTTCTTATGGTTTTGTTTGTCCCTTTGTTGCAGACATGGAAGCTGGAAGAATACCTCTCTTCCCTTTTCTGGTAGCGTTTCATAGCTTCACACAAAAGACACTCTTTGTCTCCTTACTGGGCAGCTGAACACTCTCCTGGTCCCTCAGTGGATAGCCCCTTGGAAACACTGAAATTATCAGTCCTGTTCTCTCTGAAAGACTTGACCCACAGGGGTCCTGCTAGCAACAGTCTCTACCACTTCCTTTGGCACTGCTGTTATTTCACTCACTAGAGTGAGAAAATGACCAGAGGTCCTTCACCCAGTCTCAGAGCAGGCTGGCAGGCACCTCTACTTCTGAGCACTGCTGCTCACTCCTCACTTTAACTCCAAGTCTCTCTAACTGACTGCTCCCATCTGAAAATTCTAAAGCTGGGTCAGAACTCTGCTGCATGGCACCATCACCACACCTAGGCTGTGCACACAAATCTACAGTACGTGTTGATGCTTTGGATGTAATGGGAGGCTGATTCAAGGGCCACCACCCCAACTCAGGCAAAGTTCATGCGTTCAAAAAGGTTTCTTGTTTGCCCCTCGTTGCCTACCTAGTGGCAGGGCTATGTTATTGATTTCTGATGTTACTATGTTGCTGAATTCTGATGCTGTGGCACTCTATTGTGCATATGGTTTTGTATGCTGGATATATTTCATGGGGAAACTTAGCAGAGTATTTACCCTGTTTATGTACTCCTCAAAGAGCACGTTACCACATTTGGAAAAGATGACTGGGTGGATCATTCTTGCATGGCATTCCCTCAGTGAGGCTCAGAATTAGACAAGTCTTTAAATCACCCTTCCATTCAGTTTACTGTGAACATGTATAATTTGGGAAACTACCCCTTTGCTCTTTACATTACTACTAATATGGCTAACGACCACACAAAATGGATATCATGAAATGCAACAGTCTTAGCTTGGTCATAATTGTATTGTGATTAATGTGCAATTCAGAATAGTGATGACTGATGTAAAATAGATTAACTCCATTTAGTAGGGGTATATGTAGCCATTAGCAATGTTGCTTTTTTCAACTCTTTGTGTGTTTGACTTTAATTAAATTATTTGTGTGCTAGTAGGTATCACTTAAGATAATGTGGTGGCACTATTTTAGTGAAGGTTATTTATTAATTAATCTTATTAGTGTGTTAATGGATTATTGTGATAAACTGTGCACTTTAGAATAATTCGAAGCACTATATAAAGAAAGCTAATGGATGAGTAGAATTACCTCTAATGAAGTCCCGCCCAGTCACAGCGAAATGCAGGGTTTTTGTACCAGTTTAGCTGGTTATGCTATAGCATCTGAGTCTGTCTGTCTCCCTGTAAAAACTTTTTTACTGCTATGTATGTTTTTGATGTGTCAATTTTCATAAGTGGAGAATAAAACAGTGAGAAAATGTTTCATATATTTGGCTTTGTGAATTATTTTAGGTCCTGGAAAAGCCTGTATTACCACTTCACAGTTTAACACATCAGACAAGATCTAGGGTGGGTAAGCCATTTTTATGCTGCCTGTTTTTTTCTAAGGTTGGTTTGGAGCACTACCCAAAGATCTTTTAGTGGAGTGCCAGTGTTTTCTGTTGTCATATCATGGAATGTTTAGGGGATCCACTCCCTGGTCAAATGCAGGAAAATCTTGGACCACCTGTAAAGGGAAGGGGCAAGGATTGCATTCACCTCACTCAAGCAGAGCCTGACAAACTTTAAAGCAGATGGGTCTCCCAAGTGTTTGGAAACACCTACAACTAAAAGAGCAGATGGTTAGCCATCCTTATTCATAAGAGCACACCATTTGTGGCAGGGAAGATTGTCTCAGACCAGGAGGGTCACTATGTCATTTGCCAAGATGCCCTGTGTAATCAGTAGGTCACTCTATGTAATATATATGGGCCAAACCAAACTGATACCAAGTTCTTCATCACCTTGACTCAATCTCTCATATTTCACCAAAAGGGCAGCCTAATTGTAAGTGGGGACACCAACACAATGTTTGACGATTTCACTGACAAGAGCAACCCCCTGAGTGGTCCCCAGACTCCAGCCTTACAGGCCCTGGATGGGCTTGACTGCTGAAATGGGCCTTGTTGCTATATGGAGGCTTTACCACAACATTCATTAAGGGCCCCCAGTTCTGCAAATCCTTAGATGCTGATATATGAATCTTCTTGGAGACAAATAATGGAGGAGAAACCTCAGCTGCAGTCTGTTGGATGAATGAAAGTCCTTCATACGTAGCAGGTGAATCAGCCATGCCTTATATGTAAAGAAACCTAAGTCCAAGGACGTTGAGGAGCAGCGTAAGAGTCTTAAAGACCCTGAGGAAAAATACAGGGGCAACCCACATCAACCCCCAGAACTCTTGGCAAAAATTATAAGAAGACAGCACAATGTAAACATTCACCTACTCCAGTGGGCTGAATACACCCTATTCTTCCTTAAGCAAACCTATTGAGAGGCTGAGGAGTGACTGGGTCACCTCTTAGCTTATCAGCTGAAGAAGCAACAACAGAGGTCTTACATCCAGGAGTGAACAATAAAGCTGGGTGTGCTACATCATGTACCCTGAGAGATCAATGCTGCATTCCTGGAGTTCTATGAGGCCTTGTATGAGTAGGAAATCTCCTCCACTAAGTAAGACCTGTCTGCATTTACATCCCTGCTGAACCTGTCAAGCATCACACCACAAATCAGGAAGCATTTGACAGGCTGATAACCCAAACAGAATTGGGACATGCCTTATGCCCTCAGGAAAAGCCCCTGGAATAGATGGCCTACCAGCTGTATTCCTGCATTCCTTCAGGATGATCTGGCTTCAGCCACTAGTAAAACATTGAAAGTAGCAGCTACAGAGGGGGACACCCCCCCCCCCAATGAAGACAGCGGTGATCTCTCTTTTCTCCAAACTGGGGAAAGACCCTGCGCTATGCGGGAATTACTTCTTAATATCAGTCATACCATCAGACTGTAAAGCCTATGCTAAGACTTTATCAGCATGCTTGATAGAGGTTGTCATTGCTATGGTTAACAGTGACCAAGCTGGATTTGCTGTGCACTGCAAAGGGGTAGACAAAACTAGATGGTTGTTGAACCTGATTTTGAAAGAAACTCACTCTAATCTCCTATGGGTGCTAATATCCCTGGATGCAGGGAAAGCATTTGATAGGGTGGAATAGAGCTACTTATTTCATGTTCTTAAGGTTTTTGGCTTTGTAATAAATTTAATTTTCCTAGTCTGGACCCTATACCATGGAGCCTCTGCATCGGTGCTCACAAATACACAATCCTCACCCACCTGTCCTTATGCAAGGGAATGAGACAAGGCTGCCCTCTCTCTCTCTGTCTACATTGCTATCCGTGCTTGCTTTGCAGCCTCTCCTGCAAGCCATGTGATGGCATGAGCACATCCATGGTACACAGATGGGGAGGCAAACACAAAACCCTTGCATACACAGATGATAGAATGCTGACATTAACTAAGCCCAAGACATCTGTCCCAATAATCTTTGATCTACTCACCCAGTTTGGAAAATTGTCAGAGTATAAAGCCAGGGTATCTAAGTCTCTGATTAAGCCCTCACCATAAGCTTTGCAGGAGAGTGGACACAGCTAAAGGGATACAAGACCTACAAGAAGATCTGAAAGAGATGGGGAGGTGGTCCAGAATCTGGCAGCTTGGCTTCAATGCCAAGAAATGCAAAGTTATGCATATTGGAGCCAAGAATCCCAGGACAGAGTACTACCTGGGTGGAGTCCGAGTATCTGCATCAGAGGAGGAGAAGGACCTGGGAGTGATGATCACTAGTGGCCTGAAGCACTCCACGCAGTGCAAGAAGGCAGCAGCAAAGGCAAACAAGATGCTAGGATGCATATCTAGGGGGATCAGTAGTATGTGTGAAGAGTTTATACTGCCTTTGTACAGGTCACTAGTAAGTCCTCATCTAGAGTATGGAGTTCAGTACTGGTGCCCACACCTCAAAAAGGACATTAACCTGCTGGAGAAGGTCAAGAGGAGAGCTACAAAAATGATAGTGGGTCAGCAGGGTAAGACATATGAGGAGAGGTTGAGGGCACTGAACATGTACTCCCTGGAAGGGAGGAGAGAGAGAGGGGACATGATTGGGATCTTCAGGTACTTCAATGGGATAAATAAGGTTGATAACATACTAACATACTAACATACTATTTGCCAGCAGATTAGGCCTTACAGTCTATCGAGTCTGCTCGAACCTAGATCCTTAGTTGGGTGCCGAGATCCTCCCATCCCTTGTTCTCTAGAAACCCCTATCATCCATTCCCACCCCCCCGGGACAGGCCATCATCTGATACATCCACTTTCTGTATCTGTCCCACCCTTTCTTGAAGCCCTCCACTGTGGATCTCTGAACCAGCTCACCAGGCAGTGCATTCCAAAGGTCCACCACCCTCTCAGTGAAAAACCTCCTCCTCTTTTCCCCCTCACCCTTCCACCTTCCAACTTCAAACCATGCCCTCTGGTGATACCTCCTGCTTTAGTCTAAAGATCCCTCCATGTTTACCCTATTTATTCTCTTGAGGTGCCTGAAGACCTCAATCATGTCCCCCTGTCTCCTCTCCTCCAATGAAAACAGGCAGAGCTCCTCAAGTCTGTCCTCATAAGTCAAATCCCTAGCCCTCAGTATCATCTTTGTTGCCCTCCTCTGTACCCTCTCCAGGAGCTGTATGTCCCTCTTCAAATGTGGTCTCTAGTACTGTACACAGTACTCAAGGTGTCTAACCAGTCCATTGTACAGCTGCAGAATCACTTCCCTGCTCCTAGAGGTGATCCCCTACGATGCATCCCAACATCCTGTTTGCCTTGCTAGCTGCTCTCCTGCACTGCTCAGAGTAATTCATACATGTATCCACCATGACCCCTAGGTCTTTTTCCCTATTGAGGCCTCCAGCGCCTCCTCCCAGGGTGTACCTGTGTTTAGGGTTTCCCGACCAAGATGCAACACCTTGCACTTGGTGATATTGAATTAATTTCCATGTGTGAGCCCAGCTTTCCAGGGTGTCCAGGTCCTTGCAGGGCCACCTCCCTCTTCTCCCTCAACTACTGCTCCCATATTGGAGTCATCATGAAGAGACTCATTTCACACCCTATACCCTCCTGATGTCCGATATGTATGCATTAAACAGGATCGGACCCAGGACTCGAGCCCTGTGGTACCCCACTACCAACCTCTCTAGGGTTCGAGAGCTCCCACAGACCACTACTCTCTGAATCGTCCAGCTAGCCAGTTTTCAATCCATCTGACCATCAAAGGCCTACTCCTAACCCCATCAGTTTCTCCACCAGACCATTGTGGGACAGAGTCAAGCATGTGCTGAAGTCCAAGAATAATACATCCACAGGCTTACCCCTGTCCAGTTCTGATGTTACCCATTCATAGAACTCCACAAGGTTGGTTTGACATGATCTACCTGGCACAAACCCATGTTGCCGACTATCCAGACCTCCACCTCCTCCAAGTACACCCCAATCGTTCCTTTAGAATACTCTCCATTAATTTTCCCACCACCGAGGTCAAACTGATGGGTCTATAATTACCTGGTACTTCCTCGATCCCCTTTATGGATTGGTACCACATGTGCCTCTAGCCAATCCCTAGTACCCTCCTGTCTCAAGTGACCTGCTGAAAAGCTCCGCCAGGAGTGCAGCCAGTATGTCCGCCAATTCCCATAGTACTCTCGGATGAATGCCATCCGCCCAGGAGATTTGTTTTCTTTAGGGCCTTGAGGGCTAACCACACCCTTTGGTGGAGATAGCATCATCTGTCCCTCCCCTTACTGGTCTTTTTATCCTTATCCAGATGTGACCCCTGGGGTACCTTTCCCTCCCTCTTGCTCCATTTCTGTTGCTCCCTGATCCCACTCCTGCCGCTTCCATCCCCTTCATGCCTTGTTTTGTAGATATCCATCCTCCTAGTGAACACAGAGGCAAAATACTCGTTAAATACCTCTGCCTGGTCCTCGCCTCTTCCACCCACCCACCCTCCTTCTGATCTCAATCTGCTGAGATGGCCCTTAGTTTTCTCTGCCCCCAATGTACTGGAAGAACCCTTTTCCCTCCATGTATCCCTGTGCCAGCCGCTGCTCTTTACTGACTTTGCTCCCTCACCATACGGGTGACTTTTCTAGATGCAAGCTGGTACATTTCTTATCCCTATCCCCTCTTGTTGTTTTATATTTTTTGTAGGCCACCTTCTTTTCTCTGACTGCTACCTGTACCTCACTGGACCACCAGCATGGTTTACGTGACCTTGCTCCCTTACGTTTCAACTTAGCGCAGATCCTGACTGCTTCATGAAGTCCCCGTTTATGACCTCCATCTCCTTTCCACACTTGTCATTGAGGTAATCCTTCAAGTGATCCTTGAGAATATTTCCCATGCCCATAAAGTCTGCCCCCTGAAGTCCACTGCCAGTGTCCTAGATCTCACCCCACTCCCCATGCTTATTTGAAACCAGACAGTATTGTGGTCACTCCCAGTCAGGGGTCCTGTACAGCTATGTCCTTACCAGATCCCCATCTGCCAGAACCACATCCAGGACATGCCCCTCCCTTGTGGGCTCCATCACATGCTGTGTTAAGAACACATCCTGGAAGCCATCCAACAGCCTCTGCTCCTTGGCCACCTTAGAGGACATGGTTCCCCAGTTTGTACCTGGCATATTAAGGTCCCCCATCAACACCACTCCTTCCCCTTTTGGACCACACTGGGCAATGATGTTGTCTAGCAAACCATCCTCTAGAACATCACTCATCCCGGGGGGCCTATATGCTACTCCCAGCTTGACCTTATCTCCTGCTGGGGATCGTAAGGTGACCCATAAGGCCTCCACGTTTCCCTCTGCCTCTTCTACCATAGCAATTTCTATATCATCTCTAATGAACATAGCCACTCCAGGAGAGTCTCTTTAAAGCTAAGTGGTAACCATAACATGAGGAGGCACAATCTTAAGCTGGAGGGTGGGAGGTTCAGGAGGGAGGTCAGGAAGCACTTCTTCACAGAGAGGGTGGTGGACACTTGGAATGCACAGTGGGAAGAGGTCATCGCATTGAAGACAGTGGGCAGCTTTAAGAGAGGCTGGGATAGGCATGGGGGAAAGTAAGGATCATGGATAAGGAGAATGGGAGGAGTGGGGAGGGTGAGCAGGGACAGTAGCACAAGCTATAGACCCTGCTATACAAGCAGACCTGATTGACCAAATGGCCTTCTTCTGCTGGCTTCTTTATATGTTCATATGTAGGAGTACAAGCTTCAGCTGTGCTGGGCCTTCCTTAGGATCTACAGCCAGCCACTGAAAGTCTCAAATACCTGGACATCCATTGCTCTTGGATGCTCAGTACCCTTGGGGACTTTACTTTACTCCCACTCCTTACAGCTCTAGAGCAGGAGGTGGCTGGATGGAGTTGCCTCCATCTTGCACACTAGGGTTGGGCACATGTCTTCAAGATGATGGCAGTCTTGACAGTCCAATATTTTGAATAACCTTCCAATCAAAATCATACCACACCTGCTTAAACTGCTGCAGTCCAAGATGCTGAACTTTTTCTTGAGAGATGGGTTCAAATGTATTGGTCATAAGAAATTCACACAGGTCCTAAATAGAGGTGGTCAGAACATACCAGACTTCACACTAACACATGCAGCACAAGACCTCTGTCAACTCTCACTACTTATTGGACCTAATGCTAATAACTATATGCTGAAGTGGATCACTTGCAAATCCTACCTCCTGCATTCTCAACATCAAGATGCAGTCTTATTCAGGATGCTCCCTCTTGGACTCAGCTCTCACCTGACTCCTGGCCACATGAGAGGAATCTGGAGGAAGTATGTAAAGCTATGCAACTGGGCCAGATTTTCAAGGGCCCTTAGAGCAACGCAAGGTGCATCAAAAAAACACCTTGCATCCGATCCAGGTGCACCAAATACTGTGCACCGTATTTTGCCAGAAAAGCCTTCTTGATTGCAAAGTCCCCCAAACTGGCACAAGAAGTCAACTGCATTGAGCAAAGGAATGAGAATGATGCAAGCTGAGAAAAAGAATGATTCAGTATAAAAATGACTCACGTAACAAGAATGACTCAAGTTGAGTGAAAAAAATGACTCAGTCAAAAAAATGACTTAAGGAATGAGAATGATGCAAGTTGAGTCAAAAAATACAGCAGATAACATGGCCAAGACTAAGCCGCCAAAATTTTCTAAACTAGTCCAGCAGGAGAATACTGGCCCTTAATAGTACCATAGTCAGGACTTCCCACCTGCTGTGGACCTCTTTATATGCTCTATTGTCTGTTAGACCTACTCTAGCTGGTTTAACAGTGACATACATCTTAGGCATAAGGACAGGACTCACATGCTTTTAAAATCCTGAAAGGGGGGATGGTACATCATTTCGGTGATGCAGACATCCATTACGACATGGCACGGGTATTGTTTCAGCGCAAGCATGGTGCAAGCCAGTCTGGTGATTTCAGACCTATTTTTGACACAAGCACCATTTGAAAATCAGAATTGACGCAAGTTTTGACACATCCTATCCTGCTCCTTGCATCAGTTGTTTTTGATGCAAGCCCCTTGTGTCATTCTCTGGCCTATGAAAATCTGACACCTGGTGTCTGTAGTGGTTAGCCCTCTTTTCCCTATGCAATAACCCTCTCCTCCACATCAGGGGCAAACCTGTCCACTGGAAAGACTAAGCTGGGAAAAGCATACATAAGCTTGCACATATCATAGACAAACAAAAAGGGCACCTCAAGGCCTTTGACCTGCTGCACTAAGAGTATACTCCGACCAAGCAGCAACAGTGGCAGTATCTTCAGCTCCAACATGTGTTGGGAGCCCTCTGATGCCCCCAGCTTAAGATGAAAGAATAGAATGCCCTAGACAAGATATTGTTGCCACCCATAGGGAAGGACTCAGCAGTTAAAGTTATCTATAAACAGTTACTTAAGCTACAGGGAGACCCTACAGAGCCCTTTAGGCTTAAATGGAACACTGGGTTAGAACCTTGACCTATCCCCTCAGGATTGAAATAAATGTTAGAAAGGCTTGAAACAATCTGTCAAAGATACCAACAGCCAATTCATACAATTCAAAATCCTGCACCAGTGGCACAGGACCCTGCACAAATTACATGAGTGGTGTCTATACAACAGATACAAATGCTGGAGATGCCTAGCTAAAGCTACTGCATGCAGTACTACATGCATAATATGGGGATGCTGGGCAGTAACAGAACCCTGTCGGGATGGCATCCAAGCCTCTTGTAACCAACTTCTAAACTCTCAGGTCACCCCCACCTCCTGGCTGGTGATGCATGTACTCATGGATGAGGGGAGCACAGGACTGGTGCCCATCACTCTCCATAAAAAATGGTTGTCTGGAGCCTTAATCATGGTGAAACGAATCCTGTTTAAATATTGGCAGGAACAAAATCTCCCTGCACTGTCAGAATGGTTGAAAGAGCTGGAAAAAATGGCTAGCTTTGAGCAGGTGCACTACACAGTCGCTGTGAGGATAGCAGATTTTGTAGATGCACAGGTGGCACATGTCTCACCTCAGAACACTGCCAAATCCTCCAAGGACAATATATGCCCAATGCAACCCTTCCAGACCACTCCCCATGATGAGATGAGTACCCAGACATGGCAATTAATTAATTAATTAATCAGCTGACTTGGACTAGACCTGTTCCTCCACCTCTAACCCCCCAACACAGTGGTGCAAGTGCTAACACCAAGACTGATGTCCTTTATTGCACAGTTCAAATGCTTCAGATGTATACTGCTGTTTGAGTTTGTCCCATATAGCATTACCATAAGCAATGTTTCATATTTGTTTCCACATGTTTAGGTTCAAGTTGACTAATGTTAGTGTTGTAACTCCATGGAGCTTGTCCCCTGCTAGTATCTGATTGTTGGTGAATATTTTATTCGGTTATATCCTTGTTCTTAAAATCTTAATAAACTTTACATTTAAAAAAACAAATCAGAGGTGAAAACCATTAATCCATAAGCCTTATATTAGTGGCAAGTAAGACTTAGGAAACTTATACATAACAGATAGTGGTGTGCAAAGTTTGGAAAACTTTGATTCACAGTAACTTGGTGAAGTCCTGCAACTTCGTGATTTGCACTTCACAAAGACAAACTTCGAGGTATTGGTAACTTCAACAAGTTGCAAATTTACAACTTCACTGGCAAAATTCACTGGGACTTCACAAAATGGCTGAGTCATTCAGTGCCGTTGCTGGCCCATGTATTCTGCAGATGACATGGTTACAGAGCAGCAGGCAACATGCCAGAAGAGCTGTGCTCTGTGCAGTTCTGGGAAGTGTATTCATGAGATAGAGTCTGCACTGTACTTAGAGCTCAGTTTTGGCTCGATTTGAACTGCTGTTCATTGCATAAAACAAATGTTTTTAATACCTACTGTATATTCTATTGGTGTTCTGCATCTGCAGATTTAATTTCAAATGTTTTTGCCTATAGTTTTTTTTTCTTGTCTTTCTGTGTCATGCTGCTGTGCTAGACTGCTACTGTATATGGGAGGACGAGAAGGCACTTGTCTGCAGTCAGCAACAACTTTAGTTTCAGCACATGTTCACTGTCACTCTCAGGCAATCCATTTTTATGTTTGCTTGCGTGCATGCGCATGAAACATTATGTGGCAGCTTAGGAGAAAAGTGGGTTGTGGAGGTGTGGCACTGTGGTGGCCAGTGCCACCACTGCATTTCTAGGCTTGGCCATCTGTAACAAATGTGGTGGCACATTGCTGCTGACACTAGTTCAGCAAGCATGCCACCAACTTGAAACAATTTGGCTGCAGCAATCAGGAAGCACCTCATCATTGCAGCATCAGCCACCCACCTCTCCTTTGGGTCTCAACAATGCAGAGGTCAAGCTGATGGTGTGATGGCTAGTGGTCCCTGATTGTTGCAGCCACCCCCTGTCCTAGTGTTGTTTAATCACTCTCTCTCTCTCTCTGTCTCTCTCTCTCCCAGGGTTTTTCTTTCAGTGAAAAAAATGAACGATTTTAGCCATTTCCCAGCACTTGCCCCACCGCAAACCAACTGCTCCTCTTTACCGACTCCCTTCCCATCTGCTGTCGCAGAAACTGGGACCCGACAGCTAGAAGGAGAGTCATAAACTGGCAAAAACTTTGCAAGGTGTCTGCAAGTTCTTTTAGAATTTCTGATGTCTGGCCAAAAATCTAAGAAATTGAGTCTCCGACATTTATTTTATGGCATGCACTGCAGAATAGGATCCCTTTTGGAGGTGTTCTGTTTGGTTTGAGGAACCTGACGTTTTTCTCTTGTTTCTAATAAATTTAAAACTTTGCCCAAGTAATACAGAAGTCCAGAGCCCACCACCATCTGCATGACATTCCTTTACAATTTATTTTACAGTAAATTAAAAATAGACCCCCACACTTGCTGCCTACAACAA
Organism: Neoceratodus forsteri; assembly: GCA_016271365.2. Classification (NCBI taxonomy): domain Eukaryota; kingdom Metazoa; phylum Chordata; order Ceratodontiformes; family Ceratodontidae; genus Neoceratodus; species Neoceratodus forsteri. Next base: position 1,639,625,623 of record CM057450.1, read on the forward strand.
CACCACCAACTCAACAGGGACTGCCCTGCATTTCAGACTAAAATTGAGCAGATACAATTTCTTTTATATCTGGGATAGATGGCGCTGAACTGCGAGGTGTTTTTATCGAGCTTCCCTGACTCTATTTATGACTCATGGGTCCTGATACCCGTAGCTCCCAGAGCCCTGACCAGAGTGACATGCAGTGGCTCTGCTCCCCGTGACCACCACCCCGATGCCATCATGGCAGAGCTGTGGACCCCCAAACTGCGATCTTCAGCCAGAGAGCGGAACATGAGCTGCCACCATACCATGAAGGAGCGGGTGACTAGACTATCAACCTGTCAGTGCAGCAGGTCCTCAGTCTGTGGGCCTACGGCACGTTCCTCGGCATTTCACAGGTAAAGAGCTGGGGAGGGAGGAGGAGGACTCATTATCATGCTCAACTTGTGTAGCTGTACTGCCCGCTTCCCATCCCCAGGACTGTGGTTTCCTTAACAACAGGGACGAACCTTATCTCCCTGCTTTTGTTATTCCTGGTTGTCATGGGACTAGACCCTCTGAAGTTAGGGGTCCTCCTGTGACTCATTTCCTGCTGCTACAGACTCCCAGAGTGGTGTGCCAGTTGTGTTGGAGGAGGGCTGCTCCCAAGTCCCATTACGGTATTGTTATGACTGCTAGTCTGTCACTTCGGCTGGTTTGCTAATGTAGATTCGGATAGAAGTCTTAGAACGTGGTGGTGACACTGATTTCTGGGCAGGCGTTTTTGTTTTTCTCCTCCCCAAACAAACATTTTTTTAAATGTTCACGTGTAATCAAATTTATCATGCAGACGCATATCTCTCAACTGTCCCTGATTACAAGGGATATTCCTCATTTTACCCCTAAAAATGTATCAGTCCCTCCTCTGTCCCTCATGAAAAAGGTGCTGCCTACACAAAGTATGTGCTGTGAGTTCATACTTTAAAGCAGAAATTCATGACATTTTAATATTCAAAATCTAAAACAAACTTTGCACAAGTAATATAAATGGTTTTCACAATGTTCTAAACTTGACTCTCTCTTTTCTAGGAAGTATCCCTCATTATGAGGGTCAGTGTCCCTCACTGTCCCTCATTTTGAATGTCTGTGTCCCTCATTCTAGTGAATAAAGGTTGAGAGGTATGTGCAGACATTTTAAAACTCTAGCATATGACGTACATGCAGACTCGCTTCAGGAAAGGAGACTGGATTGAATTTAAATCTAACCACTGGTTCCGAACAGAAAGTGGCAGTTTGCTGGAGCTGTAGATTTTTCATGGATTCCAAAGGTAAGAAGGATCCAGTGATGCACTGCCAACTATTTAGCAATGGGGAACAACATTTAGAGACCACCTCTACAGAGCCTGTGAAAGCCCCTTCCAGCACATCAATGGTAGGACCACAGGACCCCTGGTTTTTAGTTGAGGCTCATGATCAGAAGAACAGGGAGTTCTGTGATATAGCTTTTGTTTCACCTTTTTTTTAACAAGTTTTTATGGTTCTGTCATGGGGAAAAGAAAGCAGGCCTGGTACTGCAAATGGGCCATTCCATGCATCTGCTGTGAGTTAATGGCCTGCCAAGCACTGCAGCTTGAGTGAATTTTCTGATTAGCTTCCCTCTTGGACACTGGAGGTGGAAAGCAGGTAGCCAGATGGGCATACAGTTGGTAGCACTGGCAAGTTTGCAAAGAAGCCACCTATACCTTACCTGTTATGAAAATGAATATCGAGCTGTTGATTTTGCGCCTTTGAGGAGAACAGTAATTAATTACAAATAAAAGAAAAAAATAGGGAGAATTGCAAAACAGCATGAGTGTTTGTAGGTTTAAGATAGCTACAGAGTCTGTACTAATAATAAAACATGTGCTTAATTAGTTCTCGGGATTGGTGAGAAGTCATAGTGCTAAAGACAAGAATTCACAGTTTTATCTTTTGGGCAGCTACAGTGCAATTGCATGGGAGTCAGTAATGAAGGGATTATTGCAATAAAGGCCAGAGTCCACAGTTTCCCTTTTGGTCATTTACCATTTATAAGTAAGATTACATGAACCTTGCCTCAGATCTTTGCTTGTTTGTGATATCAGTTGCACATTTTTTGATGGCTGATTTAACAAACCCAGGGAAAACATTGAATGTTTTGAACGAAAAAAAAAAAAAAAAATTGTATATTACTCATTGTATATTATAAGGAAGAGGGACATATGGGGAGTGGTGCAATGCACTGGCTGTGGGGCAGCAATTTTCCGGGAAACATTCTGGAACCTGCATTGCTGCCCTATTTGCAGGCAACTGTCAGCGTTGAGGGAGGAGGTTGCCTACCTCCAGGCTGAACTGGCAAGGACTAAAGAGGACTCCCCCCCCCCAAAGAGCACCAGTTCCACAACCACTGCCTCAGAGGTTGCCATGTGTGAAGAGCAGATGGACCACAGTAGGTTCTGGGAGGGTGAGGGTGGTGGAACAGAGGCGTAGCCCCTGAGTTGCACCTCTACACAAATCATATGTTGGTCTGGCAAATCAAGGTTCCTCTATGATGACACCCCCATTGGAGACCAAGAAGAATGCTGGGGACATGCACAAGGGAGACCCACAAAAGAGTGGCAAGGGACAACACAAGGGAAAGAAACAGCTTCTGATAGGGGACTCAATTGTTAGGGGTGTAGACCTGGGGAAGGGAGAGGAGAGGGAAGTAAGGTGCCTGCCTGGTGCCATGGCTTGGAGGGACAGGAAGCGAATCCTCAGGATTGTAGAAGCAGCATCACAGGAGAGGAAACTAGATATCATTGTCCACCTTGGGACAAATGACCTAGCTAGGCATGAGATCAGTGCAGTGCAGGATGAATTTGTGGAGTTGGGGAGGGGCCTCAGACAGGTAGCAAGCATGGTAACCTTCTCAGAGGTGCTGCCAGTCTATGGCAGGGGTGAGGCTAGGGTACTGCACACCATGCAGTTTAATGAATGGTTGCAAAACTGGTGCAGAGCACAGGGCTTTGGCTTCATTGGGGACTGGGGGTCCACCTGGAGAGATGAAGGTCTATACTGGCATGATGGTCTGCATCTGTCCAGGAAGGGAAACACACTCCTAGGTGACAGGTTTAAAGGCTTCCTTGGCAAGCTTTTAAACTAGCCAAGGGGGGAGGTGCTGATAGGAAACAGGAAAGTTCAAGCCTCCCCCCACAAAGCATGGCAGGTAGTAGGGTAAACACTGAGGTACAGAGCTTGACAGAGGGCAGGACAGGGGTAAATGGAAAAATGGGCAAGGGAAATAAGAGCAGGGATGGGGTAAAAAAGGATAAAGCCAACATTAAATGGAGGGCGATGAGTACTAATGCCCATAGTCTGGGAAACAAGCTTCCAGAGCTTGTAGCCCTGATGGAAATGGAACACTTGGATATTGTGGCAGTCACAGAAACATGGCACATGGAGAACCATGACTGGGATGTCAACATACCAGGGTACACAATCTACAGAAGGGACAGGGAGGGTAAAAGAGGAGGTGGAGTTGCTCTCTACATAAGGGAAGGGATCAAAGTAACAGAACTAAAAAGTAAAGGGGGAGGACAAGAGGAACTCTGGGTCACATTGGAGACAGGGAATGGCATCACAATCCGCACAGGGGTTGTATACAGACCCCCCGTCTCAAGGGGAGGAAATGGACAAGAAAATGATAGAGGGCATTCTCAAAATGGCTGAAAAAGGGGAGCTACTGTTGATGGGGGACCTGAATATGCCAGATGTTAACTGGGCAACATGGACTGCAGCAACATCCAAAAGCAAGGTCATTCTCGAAGCCCTACAGGGAGCATGCCTTAGACAGCTAGTGGTGGAACCCACTCGGGAGGGAGCAATATTAGACCTGGTACTCTCAAATGGAGAGAGGATCACAAACTTAGAAGTCAGTATACACCTGGGAACAAGCGACCACTGCACAGTGTGCTTCACGATAAACACAACCATGGAGACAAGCCATACAAATACAAGGATACTGGACTTTAGAAGGGCTTACTTTGGCATAATGGGTGAATACCTGAGGAATGCATTAGCAAATGGCCAGAAAGGAGGGAAGGAAGAACAATGGAGAATAATCAAAACTGCCATCATGGAGGCAGCAAGCCTTTGTGTGAAACGAATAAATAAAACAAAGCGGAATAAAAAAACACTATGGCTCTCAAAAGAAGTGTCAGGGAAGGTTAAGGAGAAAAAGGCTGCATTCAAAAAGTATAAGAAATCACAGACGGAACATGACAGGGAACTGTATCAATTAAAGCAGAAAGAAGTGGGGAAGGCAGTCAGAAAAGCAAAGGCCCAAACCGAGGAAAGGATAGCCAACTCAGTTAAGAAGGGGGATAAAACCTTTTATAGGTACATTAGGGAACATAGAAAGGTTAAGGGAGGGATATGGAAGATTAATAAAGGAGAGAGAGGGGAGGTGGGAGAGACAGTGAAAAGGCAGAGATAATGAATGAATACTTTTGCTCAGTATTCACAAAAGAAGAAGAGGAGGAGTTACCTAAACCAAACAGTAGAAGCGCTCTGGATAGTGGGGTTGATACCAGTCCATTTAAAGAAGAAAGAGTACTGAAAGAACTTCTAAAACTCAAGGTGGACAAAGCAATGGGGTCTGGCGGGATTCACTCTAGAATCCTAAAAGAGCTAAGGGAGGACATAGTGACACCACTAACCACACTTTTTAACAAATCATGGGAAGATGGGGTGGTACCTGAGGACTGGAGGAGGGCAGATGTGATTCCCCTTCACAAAAGTGGGAAAAAGGCAGAAGTAGGAAACTACAGACCTGTTAGTTTGACCTCAGTGGTGGGGAAAATGATGGAATCACTTCTGAAAGAAAGAATTGTTGAGTACCAAGAGGCCAGCGGGGCACTGGACCCAAAGCAGCATGGATTCACAGCAGGAAGGTCATGTCAGACAAATCTAATTGATTTCTTTGACTGGGTGACCAAAGTAATAGACCAGGGAGGGGCTGTGGATATGGCCTACCTAGACTTTAGCAAGGCATTTGACACAGTCTCCATAAAGATTAATAATCAAGTTAGCCAGCCTGGGAGGCGGGTCCCAGGGTGGTAGCCTGGAGAAAACTGGCTGCACAACAGGACACAGAAGGTAATAGTGAATGGAACACATTCTGAAGAAAGGGGGTTACTAGTGAGTACCTCAGGGCTCAGTACTGGGTCCAGTCCTCTTTAACATCTTTATAGGTGACATTGCAGAGGTCTGGAAGGAAAGATATGCCTCTTTGTGGATGACACAAAGATCTGTAACAGAGTTGATACACAAGGTGGGGTAGAAAGGATGAGAAGGATTTGGCAAGGTTGGAGGAATGGTCAGACATATGGCAACTTAGATTCAATGCAAAAGTGCAAAGTAATGCACCTGGGAAATAAAAATCCAGGAGAAGAGTACACAATAGGGAGGTACTAACAACAACAATAATGGAAGGGATCTGGGTGTAGTCATAACAGATGACCTAAAGGTGGGTATGCAATGTGAGAAGTCAGTAGGGAAAGCCAGGGGGATACTGGGATGCATAAGGAGGGGCATCACAAGTAGAAAAAGGGAAGTGGTTATCTCTCTATACAGACAGTTGGTGAGACCCCATCTGGAGTACTGCATGCAGTTTTGGAGACCTCATCTACGCAAGGACATAGACAGGATGAAAGCAGTCCAGAGGAGGGCAACTAAAATGGTGCAGGGTCTACATCAGAAACAATATGAAGAGAGACTGAGAGAGCTTAATATGTATATCCTTGATGAAAGGAGGGACATGGGGACATGATAGAAACTTTTAAGTACCTCAAGGGAATCAACAAAGTCCAGGAGGGTAGCATCTTTCAGAAAAAGAGATGTGTAAGAACAAGGGGGCACAATTTAAAGTTAGAGGGTGATGGCTCAGGGGTAATGTGAGGAAATTATTTTTCACGGGAGAGTGGTGGACACATGGAACCGCCTTCCTGGAGAGGTTGTGGGGTCTAAAACAGTGGAGGAATTCAAACTTGCATGGGACAGACATAAGGCAATTATAGTGGGGGGTTGCAGGAAATAGGCTGTTGGTTAACTAGAATCTGCAGCTTATCCAGTAGGTAGGGAAATGGGCAGACTGGGTGGGCCAAGTGGTCCTTATCTGCAGTCAAAGTCTATGTTTCTATGTTTTTAAAAGTGCAAATACAATACTGGGTGCAATTGTTCTCAACACATCTTTAAAACTGCAATGACATTTAATTATTAAGCATTAATAATGACCATGATAGGTTTAATAATAAATCCTAACATACTAATATACTAACAAACTATTTGTCAGCAGATTAGATTCCACCAACAATGGTTAAAATGTGTTAAAAATGGTTAAAATGACTAAAAATGGCCAAAATGGGTCATTATACCTAAGCTCTGAGTTTCTTTTGTAATTTCACTATGAAATAATTTTTGTTTTGTGTTTGTGTAATTTTGACTTTAACTTGCATTTTGTATATTATAATGGATTGGAATGGGTGCTATAAGGTGTTTAAATAATACCAGAAGAAATAAAATATAAAAAGCAATGAAAAAATTTAAGAAAAAACAGAAAGTGGAATCCAAGGTTCAAGACCCACCAGAGCCACTGAAATGTATAATTGTTTCTGTTGGATAACCAATATGGGCAATCCAGGCCAGGCAGTGTGGCTATAAAAGGGGAGGGTCTCTTAGCATTATCCACCCCCTGAGGAAGACCACATTTGTAGTCTAAGCACTGGGTTATAGTGCTTGTTGGTGGATGCACTGAATAGGTTGTATATGGAAATTGAAGGAGCGGGACAATATATGTGACTCTGTGCACAATAAAAATATCTGTGATTTCACACAAAGAAAGATTGATGATTTATTTGATTCAACTGGCATGCTAGTGCAGAGCTTTCCTGAATGTGAAAATATTGGCTGCTCTTTTGATGCAACCCCGTGTTTCATGCGAGGAGAAAACTGACCTGTTTATTAGGGAGAACGCCTGCTAAATCTGAATGAGAACATATTATATGTATATCTATTACAGGCAATAATCAATTATGTTGTTCCTTGTATATCAGTTGACACTTTTAAACCCAAATACAAAGTTTTCACATGCATGCCTGTGCAGCCGCCTGCGTACTGTTGTTTCAGTGCCTAACACAGTTGTTTCCAACAGCTCCTGTTAACAAGGTAAAACACAACTTAAAGCACTTTAAGAATGAGATCATGCTTATTTGTACTCATCATTAGGTGTGTTGCAAAAAAAGATCACATCACATTGTGCTCGCTGACAGGTTTCATCATGCAGAGCAATCTGAGAAGTAATTAGCTGCTAGCGCCATCTTGGCGAGAGTTTTGTTTTTATGTGGAATTAGTATTTAGAAACAAAACACCCACTCCAAACTACACACTTCACATAAATAAAACAAGAGGAATACGTCTGTCTATACCCCATGAGGCTACATATGTTTGGAAAAGCTGGGAAGGACAGAGGAGTTGAACTTCACTTTGTCTGCCTTTTATCCATGAATCCCAGGGGATACTATGCATTTGACAAGTGAAACAGTCAGGATCTTTATCTGTTGTTATGAAAGCAGAGGTTTGCATCAAGTTGTTTTTGGTCAAATATATAGCTACACATGTAACAGTGACATATAATATTGATTATTTGCCCCAGCTTTGATTGCATATGCTTTGTTCAAAACAATCCTCTCTGGGCATGGCTCTTGTATTTTCCTCATCCGTGAATGTTTTCAGCCCCCTCCTTACCTTCACCAGTTCGGGAGTAGATACAGTATTGGTCCTCTAGAACCTTTTTGTGTTTGCTTGCATGCATGTGCAAGAAACACATTGCATCAGCTTTCTTCACTAGCAAGTTGTGGAGGCGCGGCAGTGTTGTGGCCTACAACAGCAGTCCGATTTTGGGCCGGTCTCTGCCACACCAATAGAGGAGCATGCTGTCGATGGCAGTTAATGAGCAGGTCACTAGATCAAATAAGCGAGCCACTGCAATCAGGGAGCGCCACATCACAAACCAATCAGCATTCCTGATTGTATATCTGGTAGGTGTATAATCAGCAACAAGCCAACTGTCCTCCAGACCAATGGGCCCCTCTTCAACCCCCTCCTCATTAGACAAACTCACAAATGTGTGTGCATGCAGGTCATTGGCTACCAGAGCACCTTCATCTGTTTGAAAAATAATGTTGTTGGCCAGTTAAGTAAACTGTGTATTAATGCATAGTGGTTATTTACTTTTTAAGGAGCATTATATTGGTATGTTTGCCTGTCACAGGTGTTCTCTGTGAGTCTCTTGTGTGAGGGTACTGGTTAATTAAGCAATTTATCCCTCCAGGGTGTGGGTATACTGGAGGATTTATCACGACTGGTATGGTTCGGTCAAGAGGCTCAGCCGAGTGACTGAACCACACCAGTTGTGTTAAGCCCTCCAGTATACCCACACCCTGGAGAGAAAAAATGCTATTATACAATGTCAAATGTTGTTTATTTAATGTTTTATTTTTGTTTTTACATCACTGAGGTCGTACAGTTCGGAAGAGGATGTAATTTAAAAAAAATTTTTTTTTTTTTTTAACCAGGTATAGCACACTAAGCTGAAAGCTTTTTTACAGGAGTGACTTGGGAGGACAAAGAGGTTAAGTGACTTGCTCAGGGTCACACAATATGCAAGTGGAAGCTGTGGGATTCAAACCCAGGACTGGTCTGCTAGATGTCACCAGATTTGCAGCTCAGAGCCTTAGACCACTGCGCTATACAGCCTCCTGAATTACTGCTGTGTCTTAGTAAAGTGGAGAAAGGAAAAATGGCAGCGGTTTTGTTTGAAGTGAAAGCATTGTATTGATACATTGATTGGCATGAGATAAAGTTGGCTGGTACCTTTTCCAGTGGGTACACTGGAGGATTTACAATGCTGAGAAAGGTACCAGCCAACCAGTCAGGTTGCAGGATTTGGCTTATTCAATTTACCACATTGTATAATATTTAACTTTATATACCTGTATTGTGAATCTTGTACGGGATCAATGTAATCAGTTTGATCAGTCTGATTTTGCCTGAAGAATACACGTTTGCCTTTTTTTCTGTTGTATTGTATGAGATGCAAGCTTTATTGGCAGTCAGAGCAGAGAGTAGATGTGCAGCAAAACTGCTACCCTCAAGAGAAACCTCACTACAGACAGTGTACACAGATAAACAGGCAAAGACACAAGCTACTAAATTCATTAGAACAGGCATCTAAGAAGATGTAAGCAAGGTAAACCGACTACATGGTCAGACAGATCTGTTGAACTATTTTCAGGTGTGCTGCCTGAAAATCACTCATTATTAATATCAGAGGTCTTTTTCTGAACATCCAGATCATAAATTCAATTATTGGTTGCTTTTAATTAAGTGTGAATGAAGAAGACTACGTGGCTCTTTTGGGTGCATTGGTAATAAAATGTTGGCTAAGTTGCAGTTTCTGGGTGCAGTGCTCGAAGCAGAAGTCACAGTACCAAGTTGTAATTATAGATTTTGTTTCTTCACTGTTTGACATTCTTCACCCCGTGGAGATTGATGTGTAATGGTGGAAAGGATTGCTGGCTGCAGATATCCATCAGGCTCTCCGGTTTAAGATATGTTTTGGATGACTGACAAGTCACTTATTTATACAATTTTTAAGAAAGGTTAAGCTAGCAATTTTTAAAAGGAAGCATCGCAATGTTTTAAGGTTAGTTTTTAATTCCATTTACAGTGCTTCACTAAAAACGAGATATGCTTCTTTATTAAAATGTAAAAGTCTCTCTCCTAAGCACTCAGACACATAGAGAAGATATCTGTGCTAGGTGTGATAACCCCATCCTGTGTGTAGGTACTCTCCCATACTAACGCCTACCTGTGCCTTCCTATCTACTTTCGGTTAATCTTTGATACAATATCTGCTGCTAATAGACCAGCTATATTGATGATGGTTAGAATGTAAGCCTAAGATTACTGGCAGCCCTTCTAGTTGATATGGAAATTTACTGTAAATGTCTTTTCAGATGTTTATAGCAAATGTGTTACACATAGGAAAATCCTGCTGAATTTTGTACTGTATTTGATCTACTGATTGTGGTATGGACCTATTGGAAGATAATAAAAATTATTCTATGATAAAAAAAACTTGAAAGTCTCTAATGTCTTCTCCTCAGAGCACAAAAAGTTTTAGTTTGCATATATGACTTAAAAGCTGGTAAGTAAGTGTTATTTCACACGTGTTTAAAAAGAAGCTCCTTGTCAAGTTGCAATAATTACACTGCGAGAGTGAGACAACTCTAAAAAGGAGTTTGGTTTGGTTTTATATAGCTGGATGAAGACGCATAAGGAACCACAGGGCTTTACAGTCCATGAAAAGTTGGCAGCAGTCTTTGAACATCAACAGAGACTGAGGAAAAGAGAAGGGGGGAGTAAATGGAGAAAAAACAAGAGAGACGAATTTGAGCACAGGAATGGTAAATTGACTAAAGTGGTAGTCGAGGGATTTAAGCTTGGGTCTCCAGATTTGTAGATCTTTGCCCTAGTAGGCTATGTTGCTTCTGCTCTGTCGATCCTTTTTTTTTGGGGGGGTGGTGCTGTACTAGTATTTGATGTAAGTCTATTTGCAAATTCCGTTGCTGCTGACTTTTGTTTATAAAGCAAAACAGTTAAAAAAATATATTCAGTTGCAGTAACAATAATGTGAACTGACCACTGATGGATGATGCAAGCGTTTTTTTTTTTTTATTTACAGTTTGCCCTCCTGGTTCACTAGCTGGCCCCCAGGCTCCACTCAGGTCTGACACTCTTGTTCTGCCCCTGCCCCCAACCCAGTCACCCTGTCTTCTCCCAGTGCTTCTTAACTTCCTAGCAGTCGCCCATGGTATCCCTGCTCCAGGGTGGAGGGTGGTGGCAGTGGATCAGGTCTTATCACAAATGCCTGGGTCTGTGGGTGTGGGGTCTGTGGGCAGAGCAGCATCTGTTGTATCACTGTGACTGGGGGTTTTCTGCATTTTTCACCCCAACCCCTTAGAGATGCCAGCTGAGCGGTGCAAAGTAGAGCATCAGTGGTTACCTCAACCAATTGGAAACTCTCCCCTGCCATGAATTTGTTTAAACCTGCACTGTCAGCATGATCTTCTAGGTGGCAATCACATGGTGCAGCATAGTCTTCTTCCCTCCTCCTCGGAGGAGAGCATCCTGCGGAATGCTCGATCCTCCTCTCAATGGCTGACTAACAATCTGGGTTTGTTCCTGAAACCAGGTCACCGGTGTGGGGCAGGTAAGGCACATAGCGCCTCAGCCCTCCGCACCACCAGGCTGGTGAAAAGGTTATTTGCTAAGGTTCAACAGTTTGAACCTCGTGGTCTTGAGTTTTCTCTCAGTGGTCAACAGGACTGTTTGCCCAGTGTCCAAAGTATAGCTAACAAAAAAAAAAAAAAACAAGCACATGTATAATAACACCTTCTTCACCCAGACACACTGTTTCTACTGTCCTGTCTCTGACAAGAAAGTGTTGGTCAGTAAAATTAAAAAGAAGTTAAAACTTTGCTCCCTCCCTGCCCTACTTGCCATACCATTTAATAGGTGACTTAAGAGTCAGTCACTCTCCATCAGCTCAATTACATTTTTATGTTTGCTTGCACGCATGTGCAAGAAACATAGTGCCATCATACGAGTTTTCCAGAGGTGTGTCAGCCTCTTCCATTTCAGTCAGTGTGTTTTCAGGCACGGTTGCAGAGCAACAATCACTGCTCCAGCTGTCTATGACAGCTAAAAATGCAGTGGCATCCAGTTGAAAGGGAGGGCTCCACTTGAGTGAGCAGAGCTCCCCCCCCACACACACGTGCGCACACACACTGCGTGCTCATGCTTCCCCCTCCCCCACTGTACTGCTGTGAGGGGTGCCCAATTCCCCGTCGACTCCCCCCAAAGCATCCAGGTGCCACACTGGGAGCCAACCCCAACATGGCAAAATGTTTTATGGCCGACAGGGGTGCCCAATCCTCCATCGGCTCCACTGTCTCCCCATTTTATGGCGCGACGGGGTGCCCAATCCCTGTTGGCTCCACTCTCTCCCGAGTAGGGTGCCCGCTGGGCCACCCCAGCATGGCAGCAGATGCCATGGCCGATGGGGGTGACCAATCCCTGTCAGCTCCATGCCCCCCAGCTTCCTTCTGCCATGCTGGGATCCCACTGGCATGGCCAAGCGTCACGTCATCTTTTACAAAAAAAAAACCTGTAAAGAAAAAAAATGGTCCCTCGCAGTCTCCTGCCCCTACAATCCGCACCCACCACTCGCACCTGCCCCACACCCCTCACCCCATACTTACCTCCAGAGTCCGTAGCGGCGATCTTCCGTGGACCGGAACACGTCTGCACTCTTCAAAGCCGACCGCGAACTGAGGAAATGCCGGTAAGCTGTATAATGGGATAGATAGGGTTTTTTCAACTTTGTTGCATATCTCAGGCATTTTTGGAATTTTTGCACCAAATTTTCAACATGGGGTTTTTGGGACCCCTCCTCATGAATTCTTGCACTGTCATGGCGTTACTGGGGCCCGAAGGGTGATTTCGCAGCCACTGTGTGAAATCACCTTTCCGGAATGATTAATGAAATGACACTGCCAGTGTTCATAAGGTGGGCTCTCAAAAAGCCTATTTTGAAAATTTGGTGGAAAAATTCCTAAAACTGACTGTTCTGGCGTGTGTTGTACAGTTCCTCGCACGCTACGTAAGTTCACGAATTTTCAATATTTTCACTCCAGATTTTCAACATTGCCATTTTACCACACCTTCTTATGAGCAGTACAGCTGTCATTTTTCACATCTCACCCAAAATGTGTTTCCGCTCATGTAGCTCACAATGGCACAGTCGGTGTGCAAAATCAATGTACGGGACACATTAAGAAAATCATAGTGACACTGTTCATGAGCAGAGGTCTTAAAACGGCTATTTTGAAAGTTTGGTGAAAAAATTCCCAAAAATGACTGTTTTACCAGCGTGTGTTGCGCAGTTCCTATGCACGCTGGCAAGTTTGCAAATTTGTGATATTTGCACACCAGATTTTCAACAGTGCCATTTTACCACACTTCCTTATGAGCAGTGCAGCTACCATTTTTTACATCTTGCCCAAAATGTGTTTCCACACATGTAGCGCACAATGGTACAGTCAGTGTGCGAAAACAATGTTTGGGACAGATTAAGAAAATCATAGTGACACTGGTCATGAGCAGAGGTCTTAAAATGGCTATGTTGAAAATTTGGTGACAAAACTCCATAAAATGACTGTGTTATGAGTGAGCATTGCGCAGTTTCCACGCACCCCCATAGGTTCATGAATTTGTAATATTTTCAGTCCAGATTTTCACCAGTGGCATTTTTCCACACCTCCTTATGAACAGTACAGCTGTCATTTTCCACAACATTGCCGAAATGTGTTTTCACACTTTCAGTGCAGAGATGCATGGTCCGCTGTGGGAAATCATTGTTCGGGACAGATAAAGAAAATCTCACTGACACTGTTCATGATCGGAGGTCCCAAAATGCCTGTGTTAACAATCTGCTGTAAAAAAATCCCCAAACTAGTTATATTACAGGTGTTCGTTGCACAGTTTCTATGCACGCTCGTGACTTCACCAGTTTTTTTAAGATTTTCACAGCAGATTTTCAACATTGCCATTTTTTACACCTCCCCATGAACAGTACCGCTGTCATTTTTCACATCCTGTTTGGAATGTGTTTTTGCACCTGTGGTGCCAAATGCCATAGTCTCTGTGCAAAAGCAGTTTTCGACTAACAAACTGATATTGCCACTGTTCACGAGGTGTGGGTCACAAAAAAAACATGTTGAAAATTTGGAGTGAAAATACCAACAAATGCCTGAGGCGTTAGGGTTTCCGACCATAATGCCCCACCCTGTAGAGTATGACAGGCATTAGGGGTGTGACTTGGGATTCTTGCCTGTCATGCTCATACCATTCCACCCCCACCCACACCCTGCAGCCAGTGAGAGGCATCAAGGTGTGCCTCGGACTCTTCGGGCCCAAACTTCACCCTATTCTCCTACACCGCACCCATCTCACCATATTTCCTGATGGAATGGGGTGTGCATAAGGGCCAAAGACCCCAAGGCACACTGTGACACTTGTTAGTGTCTGCAGGGTAGGCTGTGGTGAAATGGCGTGGTCGTTATGCCTGAAGACCCAAAGGCACACCCCAATGCCTGCCACTCTAAGCAGGGTGGTGGTGGGGTTGGCTTCAGTTTAATACTTCGCTGCCATTCCTATCATGCAGCTCTGTAACTTCTACACTACCAATGCCGGTGCCAGCAAGCAAACATTCAGCATTGACAAATGCTTGCTTGTATAACTTTTAGAGTAAACGAAGTGGCACCAAGAAGCTCACATTTTTTGTTAAGCACTATTAAGAATAAAAAACTGTGATCTGGAATCAGTTCATTGAATTCATTCCCCTAGCTACCCTCCTCATGCCATGTTCAAAATAAACTATGATGGTCAGCTACTCAGCTTTATTTATTATAGCATGGTGAGTGTTTTTCTTTTTACCATAAAGCTTTTTGTCTTCCTCAGGTCAGGTGGGTCGCTGTTCAGCCCTGTGCCCATCTCCCATGACCAACTATCGCCTGTCCTGGAGGCTTGAATCCCCTGTGGATTTCCCCCATGGTGGGGCCAAAGGAGGGAGGACTGTTCTCCACCCTGGAATGCAATCCAGAAGTGCCCCAGGGAATGAGTGTCAGTGTGTGCCAAGGAAGGCAGGCTGGGCTTCATTAAGCCTGCCTGACTTCCATTTTCCATTTTTCTTCCCGGCCCGGGCTGCGGCAACACACAAGTTCCTGCATGTGGAGGCACTCATGAACTGTGAAATCGCAGTCTCCACCCTTCAAAATCTCTTGGAGCCTGAACTACCCCCTGGCCTCCACCTACTAGCAGTCAAACCGAGATGGCTAGGGCACCCCTTCCTCAGAAGAGAGAGCAGTCGATGGGATAATCAGTTCTTCCACCCCCCCCCCACTGAACCCCAGTAACCTGAGGTCCTCCCTGAACCCAGGTTGCCGGCGTGGTAGCAGGTGAGATACAAGTGCCTCAGCTCTCCATGCCACTGGGTCAGCAGGGTGAATGTTTTTCACTGTCCCCATCCCCAAACCTGAATGAACTCTGTGACCAACCAAAGGAAAGACTACTAGTGCGTTGTTCAGCTTGGTGTATTAAATAATCATTTCATATCACACAGACTCAAATTCAACTATGCACGCACAGAAACACTGCTAATAGTCAACTCCCCTTACTGGTGAGACTATACTAGCCTATGATGTCCTGAGTTGATTCTGCTCCCAGTCTCTGGCCCTCTTGCAAAACATAAATGAGTCAAGATGAGTAAAGCAGATCAAAGATTTCTTAAACTTCGGACCCAGAGTTAAATTAAAAGGATATAGAAACATAGAAATTGTTGGCAGATAAGGACCACATGGCCCATCTAGTCTGCCCATAAGCCCTTGTATGGGATTATGACTTCTGACCCACCTGCTGCTGTACCTCCACAGCCCCCCATGTCTGTCCCAAGCATGCTTAAATCAATCCACTGTGCTCGCTCCCACCACCTCCTGAGGCAGACCATTCTATTCCTCCACCACCCTCTCTGTGACCATTTTATTCCTCCACCACACTCTCTGTGAAGAAGGAATTCCTCACATTCCCTCTTAACCTATCACTTTCCAATTTCATGTCATACCCCCTTGTTCTTGTGCTCCTCCTGTATTGGAACATGTCTCCCCCCTCACCTTGCTTACACCCTTGAGGTACTGGAATGTTTCTATCACATCCCCTCTTTCCCTTCTCTCTTCCAGCAAGTACATATGCTCCAGATTCATTCAAAATCACACACTGGCATTATCTGACCCTCAGGCCACGACTAAAAAAATATTCCATGGTCATGCCCTCTGCCTTCCATTCCTGTTACTCAATGATCCAGAAGCAAATGATTTGATACCTTTTAATGGACCAACATAGATGTAACAATAAGAACAAAGTGCTCTAGCTTTCGGACCAACCAGTCCTTCTTCAGAAGCTCATGGCAGTTGTTTAGAAAATACAATACTTATAACAGCTAGATAATGCAGAGCAACTAACAACTGCCATAAGCTTCTGAAGAAGGACTGGTTGGTCCAAAAGCTAGAGCACTTTTTGTTCTTGTTGTTACATCTATGTTGGTCCATTGTGCTGCAACAAAATCACGGCTTTGGATCATTCTTACAAGGACCAATACGGCAATTACTAAATCTTTGTTACTCAATGAGTTAGCCTGCAATCACTCAGTTGGCTGTCAGTTCACTAAACTCCACATTAAGTTTATAATTCGCACCACCTATCAGTAGTTGATTCATGTTATTGTTGCTGCCAGCTTAATGCCTTTTCTGGACCATTCTGCTTTTTTTAAGAAACTCCTGCCACCTACTAGAGCCCAGTCTGAGCCTGATTGTGAAAGTGTACATGTATGCGTGCACACAACCTGTATGCAGCTATTGTGAATGCATTCAGGTTATGCAAAATGAATAGTAAATGTGCAATATTTTATTACTTTTGTCTAGTTTCAATTTATTGATTGTGCTGTGTTTGCTTTTGTGTACATTGAAAGTCCTTATTTATCCAGACACGTGTTATTTGTTTGTTTTGTTTGCATACTTAAGAGGGTCTGGAAAAGGAGGCAAATTTATACACATCAAAAAATGGTCATCCCACACTTTGGCTATTTGTCACACAATTTTGTGCCACATTGGCTGGTTGGGAGGTATGCCTATATGCACTATCAGAGTGGTTTAGGGTCAAGTTCACACATTGAAAATAGCACGGCTAAAAAGTACATGGCGCGGTCAGTAGAAAATGGCATGGTCCAAGACCACTCCAGATTATATAAACATACTCCAAAACTGCGCACACTAGTATGCCCATGTGGTGTTCGACCATGTGTATATGCTGCCGCTATCTTTTTTTTTTAACCTCCTTCCAGCAGGACAACCTGCTGTATGTGCAGCCACCACTTCTACCTCCCGGGAGTCAGCAGGCTTACTTGCATGTCGGGCCTGGTGCTGCCACTCTCGTACCCATGGAGGGGTTCCACCTATGCCCCCCTTGATGGGCCAGGACCAAGCATGCAGCACAATTCCATGACAGGCCTCCTTGGGTGGTGTTAAATGCAGCCATCAAGCTGCTCAGTCCCCACTGCATTTTTCTTCCTGGTACATACCCTTTGGAGTACGGATGTGCAATGATGTCAGAGGCACAATGTGCCAATGTCAGCCGTACTTCAGCCCCAAGTACACCACTCTATGCAGTGCACCCAGTTTCCATCGGGGTTCACTGCAGAGCTGTGAAGACCCCTATCCCTTCCCAGGGATAGGAGAGCAGTCTTCCAGACACTCAATTCTATCCCTCCCCTGCTGTCCCCTGACGGCCTGGGTGCATTCTGATGCTGCTATCTTGACTGGATACCATCAGAGCTGGCCTCCTCCCAGAGAGTTCCAGCACTTTCTTTTTGAGGATTTACAATGTCACTCCAGGGAAACTGTGGACTTCACTCTCAGCTTCCAGTGTGGTACTCAGCATTTCATCTATGCTTCTAACAATGGGGTCTTCCAGTATCATGGACCATCTCTTTCCCGTTTGGGACTCCCTCTCTCCCTTCCCTGGCTTATCTCCAATGAATGAAGCCCTCTTCCCCAGTGCACTGGCCCCAGCTACCTTCTGGTGGAATTTCTGGGTGACTCCTCTCACAAGTACAGATATTTGTTTGAGGTAGGCACACCTTGCACCTTTAATACCCTCTCCCCTCCAGTCCTTCCCTCCTTCCTAACTACAGTTTATTTACCCCTGTTGGGTCTCCGGGCCCTCTGCAGCAATGGAGCCTGTAGTCCTCTTGGTTGTTCATTGGCCCTGGCTCTCAAGTCCTGAATTTTCAGTTCAGTACAATTCAAAATTGTGTTTAATAAAATACAGACTTGGATGATGAAAAATCATTGGAGCACATTACTCATTTACATTGACATCCATTTCATAAAAAATTGTTACACAGCAGTTACTAATACTTGCAATTCACATGCAGACATCGATTTACACAGATTTCCAACAATACAAAGCTTTTTATTTTTTATTCTTTAGTAACCGAGTAAGACCCACTAGGCACAATGCCTGTTTTCAGGGGTGACCTGGGAGCACTGTGGAGTTAAGCGACTTGTTCAGGGTCACTCAGTAGGCAAGTGGAGGTTGTGGGAGACAAACCCAGATCTGTTGGATACAGTGGATGTACTATGCACATTCAGAGCTCTTTACTGTAACCTCTCTAGGCCATACTGCCAACCCAGAATACCTCGTGACACACATACATATTTTGTTCTTGCTCCACTAAACAGCTGAACATGCTCCAAGAGTACACACTAAGGGACCTAGACTTTGACATATTTAATAGGCATGGTGTTCCATAATTTTAGACCACTAATGCCAGATGTGCATCTTCCTTTAGTAGATTTACAGCGAAGGCCATAAACTTCAATTCCACCACAGGATCACAGTCCTTCTTTGATGGACTGCGCAGAGATGAGGTCTGTTATGTAACTAGGCAGTTAATGCTGACTACATTTCTGGACCAATATCAGTGTGTGGATTTGCCTCATCATAATAAATGAAGACCATCCAAGGCTTTGTTACAGGACACACCAGCATGTATCAAAGAGTATGTCCACGATAAATCTTGCTATGCAGATGCATACAGTATGTAATTTGCCCAACACCATTTTTGATGCCCCCCCAATAAATAATGTGCCTGCAGTCAAATACAGGTATTAACATGGTATTACTCACCTTCTGCCTAGTCTCAAATGGTAATGCCTGTCATAGCATGTACAAAGCCCCTATCTTGGGGTAGCCTTCTTACTCATTTCTTGAACATGAACCTCCCAGTCAGTCCTGCCAAACTTCCTGTCACTCCAGCTTGTCACTGATCTCGTTTCCCCTTTTCTGTGTCCTGCACTCACACTGGCCTCTACATAGTTGGCATACCACAGACAACTGGACCTGTAAGCCCAGTCACCAATCTCCTTGCATCAAGCCACTGCTGACTGCTCAAACCAGGACAGAAATCATTATCTACCTCACATTTATTTGTGGGGAAGATTTATTGACAACACCAATGTCCTTTGGCAGGGGGACCTGCCCTCCCTCTCCTCTTTTGTGAATTTTCTTAACACCAATGAAATTGGTTTGAGCATCACATATTCTTGTGATTCAACCAAGATTGTTTTTTATCTATGCATTAGTAGTAGGGAGGCTCCCAGTTCAATTGTGAGTCAAGCCAGACTCCTAAATATTTGTATAGGCACCATTTTTAAGTTTACCAAGTTCTCAGATTTTTATTAGGACAGGGGCTAGTTCTTCAATACTTGTTTGCTGGACTAAGTAGCATTAACTGTGCCTTTTGGGATTAATAATTTTGTTTTATTAATCTTTTTTTTTTGTCAACTGTATTTAGTTGTCCTCCTGTAGCAGGTCAACTTCTACGTCCACCGAGCCTACCGAAATCGGGGTCCTTCAGGGGCCTCTAGTGCCATGCGCACCCTGGCAGATCCCCAGAATTGGTCCGGGGGCATCATCCACATTGGCCTCCATGATTTCCTCTGTTTTTTCTCCCTGTAGCTACTACCCAGGACCCCCGGAAGCAGTGACACATGTCCGTGGAGGTGTAAATGCACTGCACCTCCAGACCAGGTCCCTTCGCCTCCCCATCGACTCTAATGTGGGCTCTCATAGAGGCACCATCCTCCAGCCTCCACCAGGGGCAGCCAAGCTCGAGAGCTGGATTCTCCTCCTGAGGCGAGGCACTGCCAGCCAGCAGCATCTCCATTCTCTCTCTCCCCCCCCCCGCCGGCCTCTGATGACCCTGGCTCGTTTCCAAACCCAAGTCGCCTGCATGGCGCGAGGTGTGGCATCCAGTGCCTCAACCCTCAGCTCCACCAGGCCAGCCTATTTTAGTAATCTTGAACCTTATAAAAGGCTACTTGTAGGTATCCCTCAGCCTCACTCCTGTTCTCACCCTCACAGCATAAATTTGGGTTGTCCACATACAGGTGGATACTGCACATTATAAGATCTACCTCGATAACATT
This sequence comes from Neoceratodus forsteri, assembly GCA_016271365.2. Lineage (NCBI taxonomy): Eukaryota > Metazoa > Chordata > Ceratodontiformes > Ceratodontidae > Neoceratodus > Neoceratodus forsteri. The sequence goes on from CM057450.1 coordinate 1,639,645,809, forward strand.
TAAAAATAGTGGGAAAAGGAGTGTGCCCAGGACAGATCCCTGTGGGACTCCAGGACCCTTATTACCTCTTATTTTGCCCCGTAATTTCCACCAACTGATTCCTTTTGGACAGATGCCCCTTAAAGATGGAGTATGGCCAAAAGTACTGCATTGCAGCATTAGAATCAGCATATATTGATTAAACCTCATAACAAAAATTAGACCTCTAAGTTACTTTGTTTAATAGTTATCAGCCATTTTGTAACATCGATTTTACTACCTGTTCAAAAAAGTCAGTTTCAGTGAACACGTACCGATGATGTCATAACCAAAACTCACAGCCTAGTCCTCCATGTCAGCAGCCTTATATAACTTATTTCTCCAAAGTTTAAAAAACTGAAGTTGCAGTAATCATTTGTCAGGGGTGTGACTTGGGATTGTCGACAGTAATGCTCACGCCATTCCACTCCCACCCCCCAACCCCCGCAGCCATTGACAGGCATTGAGGTGTGCCTTGGACTCTTCGACCCCAAAGTTCACCACATTCTCCTATACTGCACCCATTTCAGCATATTTCCTTATGGAGTGGGGTGAGTGTAGTGCCCGAACACCCCAAGACACACCTCTACACTTGTCAGTGTCTGCAATGTAGGGTGAGGTGAAATGGCATGAGCATTATGGCGACGACCCAAAGGCACACCCCACTGCCTGTCCATCTCTCTGGGTGGGGGTGGGGGTGGGGTTGGTGTCAGTTCAATACTTCATTGCCATTCTTATTCTGCAACTGTCTAACTCCTGCACTTCCAATGTTAATGCCAGCAAGCAAACATTCGGCTTTGACAAATGCTTGTTCTCAAGTCCCATAATCTCTGTACACTCACAGTGTTCCAGTGCTGCTAAAATTCTAATGCCTGTCCAGGGCTCTGGTAGGTAGTTGTCGAACTATAGCATTTTAAAATGTTTGACTATTATTTTCATAATACTTCAGCTCTTTCTTGTCATTTTTTTTTTATCACAACTATTTTACTATTTGCAGTATTTTATTAATGTTCAAACCTTTAGTACTGCTACACATTGTCATGTTAGAATGAGTGCTAGTGGGAAAGGAAAGGGTAGACAGGGTGGAAAGGCAGGGAAGCAGTGGTGATGACCATTGGTTGAGATGAACTAGGCTGCAGTATGGCTGCAGGAGGAAATAGTGTATCTGCAGTGGGGGTAATAGCACTGTTAAAATGCTGCCATGCTTGATTTGAATGCTTTCACAGTTGAGGGAGGCAGCAGCCAGAAGAAAGTTCTCTTATCTGAAATTTTCTCAGCCCCATCAACACCAGTGAGTAAACACAGTGGTGCTGAAAAATATCAGAAAGAGTCCCTCAGTGCTCAGTGGTTCTGGACCAGAGTCTGAGGATTATATAGTTGGAGAGTTGTGTGTGCCACTTCCATTTCATGAAAATGAGGAAGAGGAGGACCTTGGAAAGGAGGAGGAGGAGGAAATGGAGGGTGAAGGCAAGGGTGTCACTGTCATTGATCCTTAACAGAAACACAGAATTTGATAGCAGATAAGGACCACTTGGCCCACCTAGTCTGCACATGTTCCCTACCTACTGTCACACCATAGACCCTACTTGAGTTCTTGCTTTATCCCGCTCCTTCCTTACTTCTAAGGTTCTCCTATACCTATCCCATGCCTTCTCAAATCCCATTACAGATTTTGCTCCCACGACCTCCTCAGAGAGACTGTTTCGGCATCCACCACCCTTTCTGTGAATGAGTGTTTCCTTAAATTCCCCCTGATTCTACCACCCTCCAGCTTCATCGCATGACCCCTTGTTCTTGGGCATCTTTTTCTCGGAAAAAGGCTTACCTCTTGAACCTTATTTATACCCTTGAGACATTTGAAAGTATCTGTCATATCCCCCCTCTCCCTCTTTTCTTCCAGTCTGTACATATTGAGGTCCTTCAGTCTCTCTTCATAGGACTTTTGATGCACATCACACACCATTTTAGTTGCCCTCCTCTGGACTGCCTCAACTGTGTCTATGTCCTTTCAGAGATTAGGACTCCCAGAACCAGACACAGTACTCTAGGTGGGGTCTCACCAGTGACAGATATGGAGGAATCACCACCTCCCTCTTTCTGCTGGTGATACCCCTCCCATACACTCTAGCATCCCACTGGCTCTCCCCACTGCCTTGCCACACTGTTTGGCCACCTTTAAGTAATTGGATATGATAACACCCAGGTTTTTTTCCTGTTTGGTGGTTGCCAGTAACACTCTGCCCATTTTGTACTCTGACCCTGGGTTGCTACACCCCAAGTGCATCATTTTGTATTTTTTTGCATTGAAACTTAGCTGTCACTTTCTAGACCACTCTTCAAGCTTATCTACTATAGCTCTCTTTCCATTTTTCCACCACCCCTGGAGTGTCCACTCCATTGCAGATTTTTTGTGTCCTCTCCAAAGGACATACATTCCCTTGTAGTCCCTCTGCAGTGTCGCTCATAAAGATATTAAAGAGCACTGGTCCCAGTACTTTTCCTTGTGGAACCCCACTAGTCTCCCTCCCTTCCTTAGAGTGAACTCCATTTACCATTACCCTCTGTCGCCTATCCTCCAACCAATTTCTTACACAGTTTACCACTTTTAGTCCCACTCGTAGGCTGCCCAGCTTGTTTATGAGTCTTCTATGTGGAACAGTGTCTAAGGCCTTACTGAAATCTAGGTTGCCCACATTCACTGCTCCACCATGATCTACTTCCCTGGTTACCCAGTCAAAGAAATCTACAAGATTAGTTTGACATGACCTCCCCCTAGTGAATCCATGTTGCCTTGGATCATGAAAGCCACTGGATTCAAGATATTCCACAATGCTTTGTTTCAGTAGCGAGTCCATTAATTTCACCACCACTGAAGTCAGGCTGATTGACCTGTAATTGCCAGCCTCCTTTCTGCTCCCATTTTTGTGAAGTGGTACTGCAGCTGCCCTCCTCCCGTCCTGCAGGACCACTGCCATTTCCAGTAAGTGGTTGAATAGGACTGTCAGAGGTGCAGTCAGCACCTCTCTTGCTCCCTCAAAGACCTTGGATATATCCTGTCTGGACCTATTGCCTTGTCCACCTTAAGATTTGCTAGTTCTTTCAGAACTCTCTCCTCTATAAATGGACCAGTGTCCCCACCCCTTCCTTTGATGCCACTGACACAGAACTGTAGTCCCTCACCCTCCTTTTCATTTGTGAAAACTGAACATAAATAATTGCTCAGAATGTCTGATTTTTCCTTGACCCCTTCCACACAATCCCCCCCCTTCCCTTCTTAGCCTTACAATCCATCCCCTGGTCTTTCTCCTTTCACTAACATACCAGGCAAATGTCTTGTCCCATTTCTTTACTGCTTGTGCTTCCTGCTCCTCCATTTGTGACTCTGTGCTCCTGCCTGCTTTCCCTGCCTCCTTCTGCTTCTCTTGCTTCACCTCTCTATCCTCTTCACTCTGGAACTCTTTACACCGCCTTAATGTTAGCTTTTTTATACTTACTTTCAAAGCCAAATCTTTTGAGAACCATAGTGGTCTCCTTTACCTTTTGCTTTTGCTTACCTGCCTGATGCAGAGGATTATTGCCTTCACTATTGCCCCTTTTACCTTCACCCATTGTTTCTCCACTCCTTTCAAGTCCTCCCACCCTACCAAGGCATCCTTGAGGCATTCTCCCATCATTGTATAATCGGCCCTCCTGAACTCCAGGACTCTCACCTTTCTGTGATTCACTTCTGACACAGTTCTTATACTGAACCATACTGTACAGGTGCTCCTTTGTGGAATCCCGAAAAGAAAACTACAAAGGGTGATAGAAAAGTGTGCAAATTTTTCAAATTGAAGGGTAGATAACATATGCCACAAAAGATAATATATGGTGACACACATGCCAGAATACAAACAAGAGCAGGTGTGGTGGCCACCACATCTGGCATGCCACATAAATTTGTGCCTCCTTCAAAATCCATTGTGTGGGACTTTTTTTTATTGAAGATCCAAAAGATGACACTGTAGCAATATGCCAACTTTGTCAGGCCCAAGTAAGCTGTAACAAGAAAGAGTGTTGGGCTGGCACAGGTGGACAGCATACCAATCTTAAAGTCAGATATATGGTTACGTGGCAGGCACATTAGCAGAAAGTGCCTGCAGGTGGTTTTGGAGATTGGGTCCACATCAAAAAATTCTTAAATCAGGGACTTGTGCTGCTGCCTAGGGTAGGAGCCAGAGGTATATGGTCTTCGGGGCTCCTTCTCACAGAAGTCAGCTAGTGGTGGCAGCAGTACTACAGGAAGGGGGCTACAGGAAGTTTATCTCTTGTACATTCTTCTGGTGGCAGAACAGTGGTAAAAAAGGGAGCTGCTGATACTTGCTGTTGCTGCTGCATTGTGTGTGGGAGAGTCCGTTGGTGCCCATGTGGGTTTATGGTTCAGACAGATGGAACGGCGTGTCCCATTTGTTGATTAGACGACTGTCCCTCTCTCTTCTCTCTCCTTACCCACTCCTCCTACTCCACAATACCCTATCTATATACACTCATTTTTATTTAAAAGAAAAGTTATGAAAAGTAAAAATAACACAAAGAAAATGAATTTGGAAGAGACAGAAAAATGGGAAAAAATTATAAATAATAACCAAACAAATATTCATAGACCCAGAGCATCTGCACCCAGAAGTAAAAGGAAAATATAGATATAAGGCAGTAGAAAAAGTACAGAAATGTAATGAAAATCAGACTTCTACAATGACTAAATAACTCATAAAAAACTTGTAAGATAAGAAAAAGGTGTATAAATTACAAAATAAAAAAGGTGTAAAGCTTTGATGTACAATTCTATTTCTCAAGGTTCAAAAAGCAACAGATCAGTCCCCTTCCACTCACTCACACAGACTGCAATGTGAAACTGAAGGGCCTTGTATATATAGGGCTGTATCATGTGACTTGCAGGAACTGTTGCATGTAACCTAGAGGCACTTGTTCCTCTTTCCCAGGAAGCTTCACCTTAAAGCAATGTCTAAGGTGAAGTGACAATGAAGTTGAAGTTGCCAGAAAATGATCACCTTTATAGCTGGCCCACTCATGCAGATGGCTGAAATGCCTTGGGCTCTTATCTCTCCCATGCCAGTGACTCAGGTTTAGGAATGAGCTTGGACTGCCAGCTATCAGCCAAGGGGGAGAGGGTTGGGAGATGACTGAGCAGCTGCTAAGCATTTCTCCTGTATTGGTGATGCAAGCTTTCCCAGCTCTTGGCTACCACCGAGTGGAGGCTCGGAGGTAGCATCAGGGAAAGTGGAAGCTAGTGTTAGGCTGTGTGAGTGGAACAGGGTCAGCAGTTCTGGCATGCATGTGCACCTCTATGAGCATTTGTGACCATATCACTGAGGCACCAGGGAGTTAAGGGGAGAAAAAACAAGGAAAAATGCTATCTTCCCAACATGTGACAGCTCTCGGCACTCTCAGGTCCCACAGCGTGTGAATCCCTGCCAGTGTGATGATAGGGGGAGTGGCAAATGGTACTGGGGGTCTGAGCCCAGGGCCCAAAGGCAGGTGTAAGGTAGTGACAAGCAGGCAAAAAAGCTTAATGGAAAAAAGAAAAAAAATGGCAAACATTGTGAAGTCAGTAACTTCACCGGAACTTCACAACTGAAGTAAAACTTTGCCACATCTCTAATGACACATATTATTGAGAACCATCAAACTTTACTAGAGATAGAGAATGTAACCCATTATGGTTTTATTGGAAGTAGATCTTACCAACTTAACCTGCTTAAGTTTTACAAAGCAGTAAGTAAGCCACTAGACATAGGACTCCCAGTTGATGCAGTATATCTAGATCTGAGTTAACCTGGGACGTGATAAACCAGCCCAGTAGTATGGAGGGTGAGATGCTGGGTGTCTTACATCCTGTCACGCTGGTGACCCAAGTTTGGAAATGGACATAAATCACTCAAGGCTAAGACTGCTCTCCTCCCTCATGGAGGGGGATATGTGTGTCCTGCTCAGAGGCTGCCACCTAGACGTACTGTATCTGAGTGACTGTGCAGTGGAATGGCAGAGGAAAGGTCTCCCACCAGCAGACGCTGGGGAGCATCTCCACGAAGGTGGAGCTGACACAAAGAGTCATTGCACACAGTTGGAACCCCCTGGGGAGAAACACTGGTGTAAAAACCAGAGCTGTAGATAGCAGCCCAACCCTCTGCAGGCCCTACACTGGTAACTGAGTGCCTCGGAATGGATCCTGCGGCAGAGGATCACTGGAGACAAGGTGAGACCCAGGGAAGCCAGGTGATGGGGCTGGGGGGCAGGCCAGATGGTGCAGGCCAGTGACCTAGGGAGACAAAATACTGGGAGAATATAAAAAAAAAACCTTGGACATGTTACCATATCATAGAATTGCAAACAATCTACATTTATTGTAACTAAATATCAACACACTAACCTGGGTCAGTAAGTGGCTAGATTAAAAGGAATCAGAGGATCAGAAGAATGGCAGCAACTCCAAGAATGAAAGTGTTACAAGTGGTGTACCAACATATATAAATTAGGAACACAAAGAGGGAACCTGTGTGATAAAGTATTTATTTACATAAGTACTGTTTGACTTCAGGTAACCCCATGAGTGGTGTAAGCAATGAGTGAGGTGTCTGAGGTCAAGCAGTATGAGTATAGATGAATCATTTAGCACACATAGTCCCCTCTGCATACTTTATTTATGCAATAGGGACCATTCAGAATAATGCAGGCAGATTTATATTAAATTGTTTATATTTTTAAAGAAATTTAAATGACATTTTGGTTATTTTCCATGTCTGGCTACAGTATGTTTATTGCAAGGTTGCTAGGTGGTTGTTAGGGACACTTTAATGTCCCAAAGCTCCTGGTGAACCAGACATGTGTTTTGATTGTTAGTCAGAGAGTGTTATAAATAATTAAGCCAAAAATGGTGGCATCTCTTTACGTGAGGACAGGAAAGTTATATCTATCCTGTGCTTGCAGTTCACTGAGAGGTGTGTTTGTGTTTTGCAGTTGTTTTTTTTTTTTTAACCCTCCTCTTTTAACCTCCTTTCCTACCCTGGTGTCCACTCCTTCAGACTGCTCATCCCCCTTACGCCACTTACCAGGATCTGCCCCTAGAGTGCCTCTCTCCTTCCTCCTTCTGCACATTGGGGTCTGTTCTGGGTTTGGTGGTCTTGGGTGGAGCAGTCTTCATCTAGGACCACTGAGGGTTTTTTTTTTTTCCCGTTTTCTCCTCCACCCCCAGGCGTCGGCATGCAGGACTGACGTCCAGACAGACAGCGATGCTGGCCTGCGCTGTTATCAAATACCCTCGATGTCCTCCCGGCTCTTGGCTGCCTGTGCCCGGTGCCCATGCTTCCACCGGCCCCGGAGCGTCAGGTGCATATAGCACCCGGAACCCACTCCTGGAGGAGGAGGCATCCGTTGGGGACGCTCGATCCTCTCCTCCCCTCCGACCCCCGGCAACGCGAGTCCATTCCCGAACCCGGGTCGCTGGCGTGGCGCGAGGTGTGGCGTCCAGCGCCTCAACCCTCAGCGCCACTGGGTGGGCCAGTTGTTTTTAGTATTAAAAAGTAAAACCATGCCGGCCCACCAGCACTGCAGTAGCAGTACGATTTCCCACCAGTCACTACCCAGACAGTACAGCTCACAATTGCCAGCATTCTTTTCTAGCGGTGCAAATTCCACCCAAACCATGCCATGACCAGTGGACTGAATGCCGCAACAGCAGAGATGCTTGCCACTTATCTGTTGCCAATTCTCATTCGTTCAAAATGATGTATTCCACCAGTTTATGGCAAAAGCATTCGCAAAATGGCAAGTTCCTTTCAGGACTTATATTTTGCAGAGATCCATTCTGGAACTGAGGAACATTGTTGAAAATGCAGTAACACATACATTGCAGCATTCCTCAGGTTGCTGTATCCACATAACCACTGACATGTGGCGTAGTGGTCCAATGACTGCAAGCTTATACATGTGTGTAATTGCACACTGGGTGGAACTTCCAGGAGTGAGCCATGATTCATTTACCAAATGCAACTTAACAAATTGTATAGGTGGAACTGGCACCAGCACTAACTGAAGCAGCAGGCAGTCTTCTATGCTGTATAAACATGCCATGCTTGCCGTGAAAAACATGGCTGTATGACATAGTGCAGGTAACATTTTGTCTTCACCTGGCTGAACCCACTCTCACTAAAGACGGGAGGCCTGATTCTTCAAGCTCCCAGAGTGGCGTAAGCAGCTTGCATTGCATCCCAATGCTTGAGAATAAGTGACCTTGCACCAAGTGATGCTCTGGGAGCAATTCACAAAGGCTGGCTGCACCTACCGCAAGCAGCCTGCACTTAATGGTGCTTGCTCCTGCCCTAGCATCACACTCTCTACTCTGGCATGGCGCCAGAGGCTTGTGACAGATGCAGGCTGCCAAATTCCTGAATCACAATTCACAGAACTCCCCCAGTGGCAACATTTCTAAGTACCATTAGACCAGCCAGGGCTGGTCTATGATGCAAAATTTCCTCACTAATTGGAGTCATCTAGTAGCAACAATGTGTCATGGTCCTCCTCCTCGATCCATGATCATTGCTAAAATAAATAATAATTGCCCTTTCCTGGTAGTCTAGTTGCCCCCCTACTTGATCATTGTTAAATTATGAAATAATTAGCCCCTTTTCCATGGTAGTAAATGGCCTCCCTCCCTGATCCTAATGTCCCCAAAATTAATGTATCAATTAACACCTGGTGGTCTAGTGGACCCCCACCCGGCAGTGCCCTACCACCTCACCCCCCCAATCCTGCAGTGGAGCTGATGACTGGCACAGCCCACCGCTCACCACTGTGGCCAGCCGCTGACTGAGCTCTGAATAAGCACATACTTGCATATTTATGGGATCGGAGAGGGGGGCCAGTAGACTACCAGGAAAAAGGGGCAAAGTATTATTTATTTTAACAATGATTGGGGGTCGGGAGGGGGCCACAGACTACCAGGGTAAAGGCTAACTAAAACGATAATCTGGGATCGGGAGGAGGGCCACTAGACTACCAGGCAAATTATTATTTATTTTAACAATGATCAGGATCAGGGATGGGGGGCACTAGACCACCGGGTTATTTTATTTATTATTATGGGTGATCAGGGCTTGTGGGGGCACTAGACCAGATGTGCTTTGCACATTTCTGCATATTGCCCCAGGCTTGTGGCAATCTGTCCAGATGCACCCTCTGTTTGGTGCACTGCTAGGGTTGCCACAAGCCATGTGACTTTGCCACCGGGACCCAGCTGAATAGAGAATTGGGCGCAGGGTCCATGGTGCATGGATGATCAGAGCAAGCTACCTTTGGCATGGCTTGCACTATGTTTTGAGAATTGGGCTCAGGGTAATTGCAAGTGACAATGGGTCAAACATTGTTAAGGCCATTGACATTTTTTTTCTGGGTGCCTTGTTTGGCACACTGTATTAACCTGGTAGTTACAGAGTTTGCATCACAAAAGGACATTAAACAACTACTGATTGTGTGCAGGCAAATCTGTGCACATTTTGCAAGGTCTGGAAAGTCCAGGAACCAACTGCAGGCACTGCAAATAAAAAACATCCTGCCTCAATACCAGATGAAGCAAGAGGTTGTAACACAGTGGAACTCAAAGTTATATATGCTGGAAAGGATGTACGAGCAATATAAGGCCTTGTCTGAGTACATACTACTGCTTAAAATGGGGACTGTTAAGGATCTTCCATGTCTTTAACCACCAGTCAGTGGAAGTTTATGGATGGCTTAGTTGTCATGTTGCACCCACTTGATCATGCAACACAGATAGTGAGTGTCGACACTGCCTCCTTAAGCCAGGCCATACTTCTTCTCCATGTGCTCATGAGGCAGACCATTATAAATGTGCAGAGGCAGTTTGAAGTGACTGGTGATGCATTCAGTTATGCATTGGTTGAACAATTGCTGGAGGTGCTAGACCACAACAAACCTTGAACAGCATACTACCAGCAACTGAATTCAGCACTGCAACCACTGCACAAATATGGGTTGTCCTCAGTCATTCATGGGGGACACAGACCAGGTCTTATTATCTTCAAAAGCTTCTCACAAAAAAGGCACATGGGATGTACGTTTTGAAAAGGCAGCAGGATCCACTTACTCAGATGATGACTGAAGGAACATCTGACTTGGGAAAGGCAACTGGAATGGAGGGTAAATATTGCAGCAGCACATCTGCAGGCAACACAGCACACACTGTACATCATCCAATCCACTTTGTGCAGTGCTGTCACAAGTCAGGGTTGCTGACCATAAGTCACAGGAAGAGAACACACGGGCTGCTGATGAGGTGGAAAAGACAGTGGAAAGAGCAGCTGAGGGATACATGGCTGAACAGATACACCTAGCTGCTGATGAAGAGCCATGTCTTTACTGACAGAATAAGGTGAAAGACTGGCCATCCTGGCTGCAGTACCCTTAAAATATGTGAGCTGTTCCCCATCCAGTGTGAGTGCTAAATGTGTTTTCAGCTCAACATGGGTCATTAATATGGAGAGATTCACCAGCCTTTCCCCCATCAATGTCAGTATATTGACATTTGTCAAAATGAATCAGCATCATATTCGCCAGAATAGGACAGCATCAGATTGGGTACCACTTGCACACAAGGGCATGGAAGGTGAAGGTGTGCAAGGGGCATCATCCTCAGCACAAACAGAGGAAGGCATATCAGAAATAGAGAAGGGCATCCATGGAGGAGAAAATTCTGACATTGAAGATGATAAAAGTGAATTCCTTGCATTGCAACAAGACAGCATTATTGGACATGAGCAAAAGAAACTTCAACTCATGTCTTGTGAAAAATATTTTTTTTTTCAGTGCAGTTGCTATGTGGTGTGTATGGGGCACATTTGGAAACCAAATATTTTCATTGTTCTAATATTTTCTAATTTGGAATAATATTGTCAATGTACATATACCTCTCCTGATTTTATTAAGCCTTGTCCCAGATTTGTGGGCAGGAAGTTGAGCTGTATACCAAACAGGTACCCGGCCATGCTCTGCTGCTGCTACTGTGTGCCTACCACCTTATCTCCTCTTATTAGTGTTGAGGCGGCTGCCCGAAACAAGTAACCGACTGTGCTGCTCTGTTGCTGCCAAATGCCACCTTCTCTTCCTCTGTGGTGAGTGATGATGCCATTATTTCTGGAACTGGGGGTGCAACGTGGGTGCTTCACCTGCTGTTCTTCCAGGAAAGATAAACACCAACAAAGCCTAATTTCTGGAAATGGGGATGCACACAAATACTTTGCCTACTTGATCTTCTGTTTTGAACAACAAACTGAAAGAAGGAGGCACCAATACAACTATAAAGTCAAAATTGAAATTGGTGGAGACAGTGATAATAATTAGAATGACTCAGACAATGTGAGAATGTGCCACCACCACCAAATGACAACCCTGCATCTGTCCCATCTGAACCCTCACCTGCACCACCTGTTGCATCCATTTATGCACCAGGCACTCCATTTGGCCTGAGCAGCAGCAGCACACCTTCCCAGCTTCTTAGTCCAGCGTAAATGTCAGACACTAGACTAATGTGACCCTGCTGCCATGTCTCCCACCACTGTTAGTGCTGTACACTATGGCCTCCACCAGTACTCTTCACCTGGGAACAACGTGCTTTGCTGCCTCCTCCTCCATCTCATGCCTCCAGATAATCCCGGACTCTTAGCCCAGCATAAATGCCAGACACCTGAATAATGTGAACCTACTGCCATGCCTGCCACCACTGATGATACTCTACACTATGGCCTTCTCCAGTCCTTCTTAGGGAGGTTACTTCCAGGTTGCACTGTGTTAAACTGATAGCCCCAAGTGCGCGGGCATGTTTGTAAACCTTCAGACCTAAACTGCTGCACTGTGAGCCAGATGTGGAAGTTGGGAAACAGTACCAGCAGCAAAAGATGTATTTGAGCCTGTATTTTTATTCATTGAATTTCCTACATGTAAATCAGTGCAGCGAGGGTCAGGGGATTGGACTACAAGTATTTGAACTACTGGTGGGCGAAGCTGTAGTTCACAACACCTCCGCTAAATAGCTAGGAGTGGTACAAGTTCAAGTCTGTTAGGAACAGCTTGTGTTGTTGTTCTTACCTGTTTTAAACTAGGTCTGGGATGACCTGTGTACATTTTAAAGAAATCCAAGGGATTTTATGTAAAAGTCATTAACAATGACCCCCGGAGGCTACTTCCGGGTCGTAGTGTATTAAACTAATAGCCCCTATAAAGTTTGGCAATCTCGGGTGGGCTGACACATGCATAGATGTGCACCAAAAGGGAGAAGGGCACAGCAGTAAGTACATTTGATTGCTTAACTATTACACCCCAGAACAGGAAACTATAGCCCTAGTAACCCCCTCTTCACTAGGTACATGCAAAGCTCTGATTAGTGCAGTCAATAAAACTACATGTAGGACTGTGGAAATTCTCAAATGGGTTCCTTATTCACCTATTGAAAACTGTGTGTGTCAGTTGAGTGTGTGTAGTTGTCTTAGTAGCCTCAAAAAAAAACAAACACATAAACGAAAAAAAAACAGACTGTGTTTCTGATAGGTATAAAACACTGCTGTTATCCAAGGAGTACTGCATGAAGTGCTACCAACATTATTAATTAAACAGCTATTTTAGCTGCTATTTTTTCTAAAGTAGCTAACAGGTAGGGGAACTGATTGGAAGGTGATAACAACTGTACTGAGCGTTTTGATTTTTGTTCATCTGTGACAAGCAAGAACTGTCACTGCATTCTACACAAACTAAAGCACAGTAAACACAATGGCAGAGCCAAATGAACACCTGCTAGAAATCCTATGTGATACTGGATCCTTGATAAAGTGTGATTCCTGTGAAATGTACATATCAGAGGATGTGGACAGAACAATGACAGAATTTAAGTGCCTAAAGTGTCTTGAAATAGACAAACTAAGATCAGAATTGGCAGCGCTAAAACAATTACTGGACAATAAAGACCGTCCAAATAAAAAGAAAATGGACAAGAGAAGGAAATATAATTAAATCACTAATGAATCAGAAGCAGGGACTGTAGTGACATGACAGATGGTGAATGGGCAATGATAGCTAATTCTAATACAAAAAAACACAGAAGGGCATTTGGGAACATTGCATTATTCCTGACAAATAGGTATTCTGCACAAACCAATTTACATGGTATGACAGTTCTGGATCCCAAAAACATGGGGACTAACATGTCCATGGATACAGAGGACAATTGTAAACCAAGAATCATGGAGCTTGTTATAAGAGACTCCATACTTAGAGGATGTGATTCAGTAATTTGTAACAAGTTAACTAAAGAAGTTAATTGTCTACCAGGAGCTAGAATTAAAGATATAGATCAAATTCTACAAACATTACTCAATAGCTGCACGGACTATAAAACTGTAGTAGTACATGCAGGGGTTAATGACATAGGAAAAGAACATGAAAAATACATAACTCTTAATTTACTGAATATTGGGAACCTCATAAAACAAACTGGGGCAGCAGTTGTAATTTCCGGAATCGTGCCTATCAACAAATACCATCATGAAAACAAGTACATGCTACAAACAATAAATGCTAGATTGGAGTACTAACGCAACCAGATGGGTTTTCTATTTCTCGATACATGGGAACAGTTTTTTTGGGAAAACATACCTCTATGCTAGCGACAGGTTACATTTGAACAAAGCAGGGAAAAACATTCTAGCTAGAAGTATATCAAGAGTTTTGAAAAACGTTAACCCAAGTAATTTAAATTAATTCAGAGGGGGGATGGGTACTTAAAGCAGCAGTGCAACATAACAAGGAAACGATTATCAAAATTATTATGTTTTGGTTGTGAGCATGCAGCCATAGATGACATTTCCATATCTGTAAATATTTTTTTCTAGTGATCTTTAATTTTTTAGGTATTTAAAATGTATTTCAATTGTTGTGGCACCACAATAAACATGGTGGCTGCTTAATTTTCAGCTGCACTCCCCCTTCAGCTTGCATCACATCCTTTGGTTTCTGCAGTGGGACCCTGCGCTGAACATTCCCGATGTCCCTGTGTAGTACTGCCAGTCATACACATGTGCAGTTGGCAGCAAAGGGTGTTCTAGTTCAACATGGCAGTTGGCAGAAAACCAAAGGATAACTGAGCAAATTACGGGATGATAGTACAAAGCTGGCAGGAAAGAGTACCATGTAAATGCTCAGCAGAGCCCAGGGAATAAAATGTTGAAGAAGTGCAATTGTTTTTGTACATTGCACTGCTGCTTTAAGAAACTGTGAAAACTTTAAAATACTGCTTAGCAATGCAAGAAGTCTTACAGGCATGAAAGATGAACTAGAGCACCTACTAAAATCTGAGGGGGGTTTATATTTGTGGAGTTACAGAAACATGGTGGAATGATAGTAACTGGAGTCTATCAATACCAGGATATAAGGTACTGTAATGTATATTCTGTTAATCACATTGACAAATGTGGTGGGCGTGTGGCTGTATAGGTCTTAAATGAACTGGAGTCCAGTGAGGTTCCAAATATAAATGTTGGGGCCTATGCTCCAACTGATGGGATTTACATGGCCGAGGCGCATATTCCACCCATGGAGCTCAGCACCTGTGGACAGGTGCGCACCACCGGTATTCCCCAATAGCTGTGATCTGTCTGTGGGCAGCCAGGCTGGGCAGCTTGGCATGGAGTCATGGACCTAGGCTGGTGTTCAATCAAATGCCCATCCTGAGTCCAAAAGTAGATCCCTTGCACAGTGGGGGGGCACATTGGCTGCACTCACCCATGGATGTCTGCATGGCCAGTGGGCATGGAGGTGAGAGGTGGGTAATGCCATCGGCCGTGTCATCCCCGATCAGATGGGGAGGTATTGGGGTGGTGCCATGGGTATGTATGTGTGTGTGGGGGGAGCTGTTTGCACCAGCCCACCACACAACCTAGTGCATGGGAAGCCGCAGAGGCAGGAGGGTAAGGGGGGGTACATGCATTCCTAGGGTCAGTGCCCCCATATGTGTGTGTGTGTGTGTGTGTGTGTGTGTGTGTGTGTGTGGGGGGGTTGGCATGCATGGGATGGTGAGAACTCGGCTGGATGTTGGGTCAGTGGCCCCAGACAGCCACTGGATATGTCAGCATTGGTCCCCTTGGTGTGGGACAGATGTGTGGGGCACATAGGGGACTTACAGCAGGATTTTACTGGCATACTGGCTGCCCCCCTATGTGCCCCAGTGCGCAGAACTATGCTGCTTTGTGCATGATGCATAGTGCTGGCATGCCTCCCACCCATCTGCTGTGCATTGCAGTCCATACAGGTGGGGGATCAGGTGTGTGGGGGAAGCGCACCCCCTTCGTGCATTCCAGGCATGGGGCACAATTGGTGTGGAGTGTCTCCATGCCTCACATATGCAGAGTGAAGGTGCTCTGAGCCTTCGAGCATAGGGCCCATTGTTAATACCAAGGTGGAGCAGGTCTGGGTTAATATTTACCTGAAAAAAAGTAAGAAGATACAAATTTGTGTTGGGTACAGAGCACCTGGGTTATCAAGTGGCAAAAACAGTTTATTCTTTGAAAAACTAGAACAAATAGAACCTGGAACAGACACCATAGTAATGGGTGACTTTAACCTCCCTGACATTAAGTGGAATATTATACAATGGTAAGAAAAAAACCTGGACTCTGATTGGTCAGTCTTGGGATGGACCCGTGATGTTATCCCAGCACAACATCGCGGGTCTAGTCTCAGCCTCACTGTGAACCTGTAGATGAGCTTCTCCTTGAGCATCTTGAGCACCTTGACCATCTCCATGATTGTTTCATCTGCTCTTAAAAATCAAAAATATTTTTCCACACAAAAACATCTTTAAAATTATTTTTTTATTCTGTATAACAACAAGCCATTGTATAATAGCAATAATGCCCTCCAGGGTGTGTGTCATTTGGGATAACATCACGCCTCAGTTGTTGGATGCACTCGGCCTATGGCCTTATACCCAACCACCTGAGGTGTGACGTTATACCAGCATGACACACACCCTGCCGGGCATTATTGCTTAAATAATTCAGCTACATCACATTATGAAAGAAAATGACTGGACTATATTACACTTAACAATATGCAGCAACTGGTCCCTGAACCCACACAAGGTGACAACATCTTACATTCTGTGGTGATTTGCATATGCAGCCCATGATGCTTTGCATTGTGGGGGCATGTGTGATTTTGTATTTTCTTGAAACTTGGCTTCCCAGCCAAATGCCCTTTGGGGTAACCCTTGCCTCAGTGTTTGCGTACAGAGGTTCTTTGTCTTTTAAATAGTTTTTTATTTTAATGGGTTCAAAATAATATATCCAAGGCACACTGCCTTAAGGGTAGCTGGTCCATTCCACTGGGGTGTCAAACAGATGAGGCATACTGATGAGTCCTGGTAGGACGAAACACGTGTCTATGTCTTCTGTTAGCACCCTTTGCAAACTGTGTGAGAGGCCTTTCGGCACCATGCAATTCTGCTTAAAGTTGGACCAGCATAACATTCTGTGGTGATTTGCATATGCAGCCCATGATGCTTTGCATTGTGGGGGCATGTGTGATTTTGTATTTTCTTGAAACTTGGCTTCCCAGCCAAATGCCCTTTGGGGTAACCCTTGCCTCAGTGTTTGCGCACAGAGGTTCTTTGTCTTTTAACATCTTAGATGTTGTGCTGACCAGTTTGGAGGTTGGTACAATTAAATGCACAGTGAGAGAACCACTGTGCACTAGTGATCACATTATGGTCCAATTTGTAATTAGTAATAACTGGGATCCATTGGACAACAACACAAAAGTCAGGTGTTACGAGAAGGCAGATTACACAAAGATAAAGCAGTTTATCAAAGGTTGGAATTGGAAAGAGGAATTCAGGAGTATAATGGCAGAAAACAAATGACAAAAGTTATAGGATGTCATGGAGTATTGTTCTAATAAGTACATTCGAGTCAGGGCAAAATACAACAAAAACGGTAAAATTCCAGCTTGGTTTTGCAAAACTATAAAAAAATTAATCAATCTTCGACAAAAAGCATTTTACAAATACAAAAAATATCCCTCACCAAACAATTATGCAGAATATAAAAGGAGATGCAAAAAATGAAAAATCACTATTAGGGAGCAAAAAGGAGGTTTGAGTTGCAGTTAGCAACCAACTCAAAAGACAATAAAAAAGGCCTTTTTCAGCTATGTGCACACCACAAGAAATAGCTATTCAGTGTTCCAGCCACTTGTAGTTAATGGCCAAGTTGTGAAAGGGAAGAAAGATATGGGGACTACTTTTAATCAACATTTTGCCAGTATTTATAAACCAAAGAGTGATGTATCACCTGCCTAGTTGGGCTGGCAGTATAGGCTAGAGGTTAGAGGAACGAGGTGTGAACAAGCTTGGTACATCCAGCAGACCAGACCTGAGTTTGAGTCTCACAACCTCCACTTGCATACTGTGTGACTCTGAGTAAGCCACTTAACCACTCAGTGCTCCTAGGTCGCCCCTGAAAACAGGCACTTGTGCCTAGTGAGCCTTACCCAGTTACCAAAGATTAAAAAAAAAATAAAACAACTTTTTATAGGATTACCCAATAATGAAAACATCATCACAAAAAGAGAAGCAGTTAAAAGATTGTAGTCCTAAACACTCACAAATTACCTGGACCAGATAATCTGCATCAGGCAATGCTAAAGCAGCTTGCTGGTGTCCTGGTAGGACCCTTAAAGGAAAACTACACCCAAAACTTAAAAAAAAAATATGTTGTGCAGAGTGTTTTAATTTGTATGTGAAGTTCTAGTGTTTCCTTCCCTCTGACTGGTATTAGGAGTTTTTCCCAAATTAGCCTGCTATCTTTATGCTAGTTTTACAACCCCTGGGGGTCTTCATCCCTGATAGCGTAATTGTATTTCTTGTTCCCACAGTGCATCTTGTCTCATGTGACTGTGATGTAAGAGACCCAACATTCAGCACACACATGCCAAACAAACTAAATATCTTGGAAGTTTTACAAGCTGCACAAAAACTACCAGCAGCAAAGTTTTTCAGGACAGTAAAACCTTTAGGATGAGGGTGGTCACCAAGCTGAATTCTACAGATTTTAAAATATAGCCATCTCTATTGTTGTGAACTGACTGTAATGCATTGCTTTCTGCTGGATTTATGGGCTCTGCTACATCACCATCACGTGAAACAAGGTGTATTGGAGGACAAAGAAATACAATTGAGCTATTTGATATGGAGATCTCCAGGGGTCGTAAAACTACCCTAAAGCTAGCAGGCTAATTTAGGAAAAACTTCTAATACCAGTCAGAGGGAAGGAAACACTAGAACTTCACATACAAATTAAAACACTCTGCACAACATATATTTTTTCAAGTTTTGGGTGTAGTTTTCCTTTAACTGCCATTCTGAATAGTTCACTAACATAGGGTATAGTAATTCAGGCTTGGAAAGAAGCCACTATAACACCTACCCATAAGAAAGTCCCAAAATCTGATTGTGGTAATTTTAGACCAATTAGCCTAACATCAATTCTAAGTAAGATAATTGAAGGTATAATAAAGAATTTAATATGGATTCATATAGCCACAGTGGGACTGGTGGACATAAATCAACATGGATTTCAGGCAGGACGGTCATGTTTGACTAACCTACTGTACTTTTTTGATCCTGTTAGCAGTGCCCTATACATGGGCTTACTGGTGGATGTCCTGTACCGAGACTTCTCAAAAGTCTTTGATACCTCATCACATAACCAACTAATAGAAAGACTAATTAACATTAGACTAGATATTAATTTAGTAAGATGGGTCACAGCTTGGCTTGAGGGGAGGCAGCAGAGAGTGTATGTGACAGGACAACTATCTTCCTAGGCTGGGGTAACCAGTGGAGTACCACAAGGTTCAGTATTAGGCCCAACTTTGTTTAGTATATCTGTATCCCCATTGAAAACATCTCAAGACTGCTGGATACTTTATTTATTTATTTCTTATTTAGTTTTTGTTAACTGGGTAGGTGCACTAGCCATAAAATGACTATTTTCAGGCATGACCTGGGAGAGTACATTACAGAAAGCATACAACATTCCAGGAGTACATAAAGGTACATAAATTACAGAAAGCAAAGCAACATTCCAAAGCACATCACATAACATATCAGGTACAGTCAGTGGAAGGCAATACAGCTGGTAGAATAGGGACACTCGGATTATTGCAAGAACAGTACTGCTAGACTAAACAATAAATGCAACGAGGATGTTGGAGACACTTATGACAAGCATGAAGACAGAGACAGAAGGGATTAGAGGTACTATAGCTGTAGGGGAAGGAGAAATCTCAGGATGGGGAGTGCTTCAAACTAGGAGACAAGCCTGGGTGGGGGGGGGCATGGAAGAAACAGGGTGGAGGCCATAGAAAAGTTAACCGGGGTCAAAACAAAACATTTGCAGACAATATTAAAGTAGGAAGTATAGTGAATAATGAACTTGCTATTAAACAGCTGCAGATGGAAATAAGTAAAGTGGTGGACTGGGTAAAAGGAAACAGTCTTACCCTGAACATACAGTAGATAAGTGTAAAATAATGCATATGGGGAGCAAAAATTCAAGGGCAAAATACTACCCATATAGAAAGCAGATTCTAGTTTCACAAACAGAGAGAGATTTGGGTGTTCTGGTGACTAACAATCTGTCTGCATTTGAACAATGTAAAGCAGCAGCAAGTAAAACAAATAAGATGTTAGGCTGCATTCATAAAAACAGCAAAAGTAGGGATACGAATGTGGTGCTCTCACGGTATTCATCCCTAGTGCGACCACATGTGAAATATTGTGTCCAGTTTGGGGCTCCCCATAGTTAACAATATTAAATTGATTGATTGAATCCAGAGAAGGGGTAGTAAGAATATTACCCACCTAAAGAACATTAAGTACGGTGAGAGACTGAAACGACTTGGATTATATAGTCTCGAGTACAGAATGCTTAGAGGAGATCTGTGTCTGTTGTATAGAGCAGTTAACAATGCTGGTCTGTGGGAATCTATAGGCTTAACTATAAATACAGTTAGAAAAAGCAGATTCCATCAATATCAGTTAAAAGGGAAATTCTTTAAAACTAAAATAAGGGGACAGTGGTTCAATCAGTGAATCGTTACCGTATGGAACAAGCTACTTAATAAGGTAGTTACCTCTGCAACAATTGACAGCGTCAAAACATCCTTGGATGCTTTTGCGGGAGACAGGAACTATGCCTTTTTAGAATAGAAATAGTCGGGTCCTAATGGCCTATAGACTAATGACTCGTTCTCTTCTATGATTCTATGATTCTCACTCAGGAGCAACATGCACCACCACCTCCTCTTCCTCCATCTCATGCCTTCAGATAAACCCAGACTCTTAGTCCAGCATAAATGCCAGGCACCGACTCCCCCCCTCACCCCTAAATCAGCTGAACCATCCTCCCCTACCCCCCAGCTTCCTCCTCTTTCACCCCTGGAAGCATACAATGCACTCGCCTCCCTTAACACATCCAAATCCAGCCCCGATGGTATTAACTCCAAATTGCTCCAGATCTCAGCCCCTGCTATTGTGGCCTTCTTAACTCGCATACTAAACCTCTCTCTTTCCACAGCCACTGTCCCCAAAGCTTGGAAAATGGCCCAAATCATCCCTCAGCTCAAAGGCGGAGATCCCGCCCTACCGGGAAATTACAGACCTATCTCACTCCTCCCCTTCCTTGCCAAAGTCCAGGAATCCCTTATATTGACCAAACTGTCAGACGTTCTTTCTTCCAACAGCTCCCTCTCACCCGTACAGTCCGGTTTCAGAAAACAGCACTCCACCATCACCTCCCTTCTATGCATAACTGACTCTATCCTCTCTGTCATGGACAACAGCCTAACCACAGCCGCCATTTTCATATACCTTGCTAAAGCCTTCGACTCCATCTCCCACCCACTGCTACTCCGCAAACTTACTTCTTTTGGCTTAGCCCCACCTACCATCACCTGGTTCTACTCGTACCTCCATGATCGACAACAATCTGTTCAAATAGGTGACACTCTCTCTACCCCCCTTCCTATCTTATCTGGTGTTCCCCAAGGCTCTATACTTAGCCCCATCCTCTTCTCACTCTTCATAAACGACCTTTCCTCCATCTGCCTGAACTCCAATGTGCATCTTTATGCAGATGACACTATCATCTTTGCCTCAGGCCCCTCCTACGACAGTATCCTCCTCAACCTCCAAATCAACTTCAAAAGAATCCATTCCTGTTTCCTTGAGAACCTGCTCACCCTCAATGCCAAAAAAACTGTCACAATGGTCTTTGGTTCCAGGCAGAAGCTTGCTAACCTCCCAGCCCCCCAGCGATCACCACCCTGGCTGGCTCATCACTAGAGCTAGTCCCTGCTTTCAAGTACCTGGGAGTATGGCTGGACAGCCACCTAAACTACTCCTCGCATGTCGAGGCCATCTGCGCTAAACTCTGACCCAAACTTGCCATCCTCTACTGACACAAGGCCAGCCTACCCATCCCCACCCATTGTGAGCTCATATGTAAAATTATCTTGCCCATCCTAGACTATGCCAACATAATCTACGGTACGGCCCCAGCCTCCTCTCTCTCCAGACTTGACACCCTTCTCAACTGTTTCTGCCGCTTCGCCACTGCTTCCCTCCCACTCACTCACCACTGCCTACTCTATGCTACACTCTCCACTGCCCCTCTTTCCCACAGAAGAACCATCCACAGTGCCTCTTTCATAGTAAAATACTGGCTTGACTCCCTAACCCCTACCTCTCATCCCACCTTTCCCCTGCCACCCTCCTAAACTACCCTCTTCACCACAGGGACTCACGCACTTTCCACCTATCCCACCCTCACATTCTCACCGGCCAAGCTGCCTTCTTGTACCATTTCCCCCTTCTCTGGAACAACCTTCCCTCCAACCTTCACCTGTCCACTTCTCGTTCTGTATTTATGCAACTCCTCAGGCACCTCCCCACCCCAGACTGCCCTAAATGCTCCATTGGTCACGGCAGGCAGCAGAGGCCCCCTCACAGTCTCTATCTACCTACCTTAGTCTACGAGAGTACTCTTGTATCACTCCATTATTTACTATGCACGTCAACTCATTATAGTTTGTTGGAAATATATTACATTCTTTGTAAAATGTTTGTATATACTGTATGTACCCCCTCCCCTTTTGTTAATCTTCTTCCTCACTGTACATTCTGTACCCGGGTCGCGCCTGCTAATGAGCCTCAGCTCAGTGTGCCTTTCCTGGTCATCAATTTTAAATAAATAATAAATAATGTGAACCTGATGCCATGCCTGCCACCCCCTGATGATGCTGAGCACTATGGCCTCCTCCAGTCCTCCTCACCCAGGAACAAGTGCTGCCTCTTCCTCCTCTTTCTCATACCATTAAATAAATCCAGACTTTTAGCTCAGCATAAATGCCAGACACCAGACTAATGTAAACCTTCTGCCTTGTCTTCCACCACTGATGATGCTCCACACCATGGCCTCCTCCAGCCCTTCTCACCCAGGAGCAACACTCATTGCCACATCCTTCTCCTCCATCTCATGCCTTCAGATAAACCCAGACTCTTAGCCCAGCATGAATACCAGGCACATTTTCTATGTTGTGAATCTGCTTCTTTTATCCTGCTGCCAACTCCAGCTAGCAAGATGAAGACTCCCCCTCCCATCCCAATGGGCACTGTTGTATTACACATCAAGATCATCACTAACGTGGTGGTATCATTCCATTTTTTGTTTGTTTTGTTCTGATTTTTACTTTTCCATTTTCTGTTTCCTTTTATGGGTACAAAAGAAAGGAAGTGGTCTAGACTCTAAATAATATCACATGACAGGTCTCCTCTCCTGCTGCCTCATCCTCAGCAGAAAGCTGCCTCCTCCTCCTCTGGGGCATTATTGTGCCACTACATGGCCTGACCATCACAAATGTGATGATAAGTATCATTCCTGGATTTTTTTCTCTTCCCATTTTTTTTTTCATTTATCTTTTCAGTTTTCCTTTCTTAGGTACACTGTGACTCCATGCCGTGGCCATCAACTAAGGAGAGGAACAATAAGTTCAGTCTTTTCTTCAGAGGTGACAGCAGTGGCAGTAACACTATAAGACTGACAAGGAGATACCATGTGGCCACTACAGTGGCCAGCTGAGGAAAAATAATTTGTCTCTTGTCTTCACAAGTGATAGAAGGGAGTGCACAATAGTTATACTTCATGGCCACCATAGTGGGCAACTGAGGAAAACGAATTTGTCTCTTGTCTTCACATTTAACAACTGGGAGTGCATAACAACAGATATGCCATGTGGCCACCACGGGGGCCAACTGAGGAAAAATAATCTGTCTCTTGTCTTCACAGGTGACAGCTGGGAGTTTACCATGCAAACATAACTGTTCTTACATGACTAAAGTCTAAATAAGTTTCTCTTGTTTTCACAGGTCACCTGTCCTACTGTGTCCTCCAGGAAGAAAGACTTCTCCTCCATCTCAAATGTGTTTGGGGCCACATCATGCCTATTTACAGTGGCATGGCCACCACCAAAGCGAAGGTAAGTATCTTTTCCTAAAGTGATTCTATTTTCTGTTCAGTTTCCATTCACATGTACAACACAACATTGACTTGACTAGATACTACATCATTTCAATCTTGTCTTCACAGCACAGGTGTCATCTCTCCTTGTTTCTATAAGTGATAAAAGTGATAAGAACACTAAAAGAGTAGCTTTGGAGGGACTCAGTCTGAGAGGGCAACTGACACAGTGCAGCAGCAGATCTGATTCTGGTTCTGGAGAAATTTTCAGGAAGTGAGAATTGTATATATTGTGCTTGTGCATTTATGCCATTTATGCATTTTATGGAAATGGGGGTGCCACATGGGTGCTCTGCCTGCTTTTCAGCTATAAACAACAAAGTGAAAGAAGGAGACACCGGTACAACTATAAAATCAAAATTGAATTTGGAGAACACAGTGGTAATACTTAGTATGACTTAAACAGTATGAGTGTGACACACATAGGTGTCAGTGGGAGCAGATTAGCAGTGTCATAGCTCCTCACACAAAGCCAAAAAAGCCAGAAACTGTCACAAAAAAAAATCCTACTTTGAAAGTTATTTGCACCCAAAACAAGGGTGGATGTGAAAACCTTTTTTAACATAGAGGGTGGCAACTATAGTGACAGACCACAATAGAGTTGGCAGAGTGCCATAGTTTCTCACACAGAGGATGAATAAAACGGTCACAAAAATTCCTACTTTGAAATTTATTTGCACCAGAAACAAGGGTGGGATGCGGAAACCTTTTTTATTACCTCAGAGAGTGGAAACTTCAGTGACAGACCAGGATAAGGTTGACAATGTGTCAAAGAGTTTCTCACACAAAGGATAACTGAAAACAGTTCCAGAAATTCCTACATTGAAAGTTAACTCCTGAAAGAATGGTGGGATTCAGAAACCTTTTTTATCAGAGAGGGAAGGAACTTCAATTGGCTGTTGGAATAAGACAGGTATGGAGGGCCCAAGTGTGGCTAATTCCTGCTTAACAGTCAGTGGTGTAAGTACTTAGTGCTGCCAATCCAGCCAAGAGTTTCTGATAATTGGCCAGAAAGAGATCCTGTTTCTCCTCCATGTTGTCATTTGATGACTAAGATCTTCAATATGGCAGTGCCACCACTAGCAAATGACATCCCTGCACCTGCCCCACCTGCTCCCTTGCCTGCATCAGACTCCCTACTTGGCCTGGGCCACTCCACACCTCCCTGGATATGGCTGAAGCCTGTGGCCCCGTCACTCTCCTCCTGATGAACAGACTTTCAGGTGCAGTGCCAACTTTTATACACCCAGACATTTTTCTCAGGAGCAGCTGGAGGAGGAACATAACCACCAACACCACTGGCTGCACCCCATGCAGCTACAGCCCGACAATATGGCTCACACTGAGATCTGTGGTGGACATTTAGGTGGATATGTTAGCCACCTGTTCCAAAAGGGCTGCTCCTTTTCTTCTTGCTGATGCTTGCATCTCACAGTGTTCATGTGGCCACACTGGTGTTAGCCAGGTTCATCCTAAAAATGCCCACACTGGGACTTCATTGGCTGCAGACAGTGATAAGATATACAGTAGGGTGGGATGGGGGCGCAGGGGTATCATCTTCACTGCCTTCTGGTGGTACTGTCTGTGCTGGTAATGCAACAGCTGGAGGGATAACAGGGGCCCTGCTTGCTGTTGCAGCTGCTGCTCCTGTGATGGGATGCACCTTGTCTGCCAACTGCCATGGTACCACAACCATCCTTTCCTGCACTACTCCCCTCTGTCACTTCTACAGTAACATGCAGTGTAGGATTGCCAGAGCCAGATGGTGGGACACCAACACTCCCACTGCCATTCATAATTAAGAAAACCAATTAAGAAAAAGAAAACAACTAGTGGAAAAGGCCAGAAGAGAATGATTCAGTTGAAAGAAAGAATAAGAACAGCAGAGAAAAGTGTGTTTAAAAGCAGAAGAAAATAAAGCAGTAATATATATACACATAAAGAAATTTTCTCTCTCAAACTGCTACTAAAATGACAAAACAAATTATAACAATTTGAGCCTCTCACAAAACAATTTTTCCAACGGATTCAAGAATAAATTCAAGAAACAGAGAGATAGCAGATCTTCACCAACCACTACTGTAAGGTACTGCAAAAATATAACTCTTCACTCTTTATTTACAGATGAGGCTGATCACATGACCTGCAGAATCTTGTTTTTTATAAACCTCTTTCTGTGATTCTGCCCAATAACAGCACTTTGCAAAGTTTCCCCGTGCATTCAGGTATCAAGAACCCCAGGCAAAGTTGGCAAAAACCCATAAAACTTCACAAAGTAATTTGTACAGTCGAGGTGGGGGCATCACCAGAACTTTGCTGGAGAAATAAAACTTCACTACATCTCTAGTGATTTCCGTTCAACAACACAGATTTACCTGTTGAGGCAGTGTGGATAGAAGTGAAGAAAGGCAATGGCAATACCATCATAAGGCTTATCTTTGGACACAAGGTCTGGTTCCACAGCCCCAAAGAACACGTTTACTATAGCATGATGCACATTTTGTTAAAAATGTACTCTAAGCATTTGTCACATGTCAGGATAGTGTCTGGAGTTAATTCAGCTGTCAGTTTCTTTGCTGATTTGTCAAATTTCAGGTTTGATTTGGCAAATTTCAGCTGCTTTAGCAAACTACTGTACTGGCTCCTTCACAACACCTGCACCAAAGCCATAAGACTTGCTAAGTCTGAGTATTTTTCATCCGCACTTCAGAACAACATTAATCATTCCCCCAAGTTCTGGAAGGTTATCCACTCTCTTTTCTCACCTCTGACCCAGTCTCCCTCATCTATTCTTAAGGTTGGTAACTCCCTCATCTTTGACCTTTCTTCCGTTGCCTCTTCCTTTAACTCCTACTTTACTACCTGTGCCCCCTCTCTCTCTTATCTCTTCCTACCCTTCCCCCTCTTCCCTTTCTCTGCCCCCTCCCCTTTTAAATCTCTCTGTTTTTTCTTCTCTTCTGTCACCACCTCTGCTACCCTTAAGTCCTTGCTGGTTATTAATCCTCACAAAGGTGGCAGCTGTGACGGCCTTGATCCCAAACTTCTTCTTCTCTCAACTCGTTATCACTCTGCCTGTTACCCTCCTCCTCAACCTTTTCTTTTTTTTTTTTTTTTTAATATTTTCTATTCTTTTTCTCCCGGTGAGTCTTTCTGTCAGTTCATCTGCCCTGATCATGGCCCCTGGGACCCCCACCTGCCATCCATTGCTGCTTTCTCCCCAGTTACACCTGGCTTGCCCCCAGAGGGCAGGGCTGCAGCACCGGATCCCATATCTGAGCCGCGGGATAGTATCTGGTCAGAGAGTGCGGTGATGGCAGGCTAATCGAAGCCCCAGGGAGGGCTTCACTGTGACAGAGGGCTCATCTCTCCTGTTTTCTGCTTTTTCCTGGAGGCAGGGATGTGCAGTGATGCCAGCATCTGCCCCGCCTCCAGTATATCGAGCGCCAGTAGTGTTAGTGACTCCTGGCCTCCGCCAGGGGTGCTCGTTGTGCCGGACACTATCCCACCCTCTCCCCTGGAGAAGGAGAGCTGTCCATGGGATGCTTCATCCTTCTCCCCTGGCCGGCCCGCCGATGACCCGGGTCCATTCCCGAACCCGGGTCACCGGCTTGGCAAGCGAAAATCCAACCATTGCACCGGTGGGCCAGCCTCCTCCTCAACCTTTTCTTCTCTTCTGCTACCATCCCTGATGCTTGGGAACAGGCTACTGTCATGCCTCTCCCTAAAGGTGGTGATCCTCTTCTCCTGGTAACTTCCATCCTATCTCATTCCTTCCTGCCTTAGCTATGTTACAGGAACACCCTGTTCTATCTCAGCTCTTTTCATTTCTTTACTCCTCCTCCTCCTCCTCCTTTTTCACTCCCTTCCAGTCTGGGTTTAGGAAATCTCACTCCACTTCCACTTCTCTCCTTCAGTTCACTGACTCCATACTCTCAGGTATGGACCAGTGTCTGACCATGTCTGCTATTTTTGATGGTTTTGCTAAAGCTTTTGAAATAGTGGCACACCCTATTCTTCTGGACAGTCTTATAGCAGCTGGTCTTTCTGACACTCTGCAGTCAGCTGGTTTTGTTCTTACCTTGAGGGAAGGTTTCAATCTGTCTAGATAGGTACAGTAGCTCTATTTCATCTCCACTCACTATCTGCTTGGGTGTCCCTCAAGGATCTGTCCTGGGTCCCATTCTCTTTTCCAAATTTTTGAATGGCCTCCCCTCTGTTTGTTCTTCTGCATTCATTCATATATATGCTGATGATACAGTACTTTTTACATCTGGATCCTCTTCCTATGTTCTTTCCTCATAGCTCCAGATGGATTTTGACAATATTCAGCGCTAGTTCCAGTCTAACCAATTAACCATCAATGCTAAAAATTACTTTTTCTATGACTTTTGGCACCCATCAGAAGCATTCCAGACTCACCCCTCTCCCTATATTTCACACACTGGATGGTGCTATGATTGAGAATGCATTCTCTTTTAAGTACCTCGGAGTCTGGCTTGACCATCATCTTGATTTCTCAGTTGATATTGATACCATTCATCAGACGCTTCACCCTAAGCTTGCTGCACTGTATAGGAGGAAAGTGAGTATCCTACTTTCTGTCCACTGTGAGATTGTTTTAAAGATGATTCTCCCTTTCTTTGATTATGGTGACATAGTCTGTAGTGCTGCACCCACTATAGACTATGTTAGGCTGCTTCCCCTCTTTCACTCTTTCTGTCGTTTGGCTTTAGCTTAGACTATTCCCCTCATACCGACCATTGTTCACTCCACTCTGCCCTTTCTCTCATGTCTCTTGATGCCACCTTTCCCATTGTACTTCCTTTATTTCTAAATTCCAGTTTGGTTCTCTTCCCTTCCTGTGGGAGGGCTGGGGGGGTACATGATGGAAAGAATTGGCAGCAAACCCCAGGGGTTTGGGGAACAAAATGGTAGACTTGGAGGCCATCATGGTGGAAGTGGGTCTGGACAGAGTGGTGGTAAGTGAGACCTGGTGGACAGAGCATCATAAATGGGAGACTGTTTAGGAGGGACAGGACTGAAAAAGGGGGTGGGTGGCATTGTACATCAAGGATGACATTAGGGCAATGGAAGGGCAAGAGGAGGCAGGGGAGACAGAGGTCCTGTGGGTCACACTGGATAAACAGACTGGAGAATCATTGAGGCTAGGGGTGTTATACAGACCTCCTATGCAGGGAGAGGAAGGGGATAGACAGCTGATGCAGGTGGTTACATGGACAGCACTCAAAGAGGAGCATCTGCCAGTGGGGGATCTAAACCTCCTCAATGTGGACTGGGAGATCCTGGCAGCAGTATCCGTTAGGAGCAGGAGGATTCTAGAGACACTACAAGGTGTATTCATGCAACAGCTGGTAAAGACGTCCACTAGGGGTGATAACTTACTGGACGTGGTCCTGACGAATGGGGAAAGTGTGGAGGAGGTGATGGTGGGAGACGGTCTGGGCACAAGTGCACACAGAACTGTAAGGTTCAGAGTGAAAATGTGGATGGAGTCAAATCGGACCAGCATGAGGGTTATGGACTTCAGGAAGACTGACTTTACCAGAATGAGGAGGATATTTAGTGAAGAAATGGCAGGGAAGCAAAATATAGGAAGAGTGGAGGAGTTATGGAAAACTATCAAAGAGTGGGTACTGAAAGCCACAGAAATATGCATAAAGAAGGTAAGAAAGAACAAAAAAAGAAGGAGACCACTCTGGTTTACAAGGAAGGTGGAAGTGGCGATCAGAGAAAGGAAAA
This sequence comes from Neoceratodus forsteri, assembly GCA_016271365.2. Classification (NCBI taxonomy): domain Eukaryota; kingdom Metazoa; phylum Chordata; order Ceratodontiformes; family Ceratodontidae; genus Neoceratodus; species Neoceratodus forsteri. The sequence goes on from CM057450.1 coordinate 1,639,675,283, forward strand.
AGGCCTTTAGGAAATACAAGAAGATGCACAGCAAGGACAATACGGAGGCTTACAGGGAGAAGCTGAAGGTAGCAGGGCAGAAGATAAGGAGGGCCAAAGCTGATACTGAGGAAAAAATTACTAGGCAGGCCAAAAGGGGGGACAGAACTTTTTTTTAGATATATTGGGGAAAGGAGGATGACGAGGCAGAGGATAGTTCAGTTGAGAGGGATGGGGGAATACTACTGGAAGGCGATTTTGAGAAAGCAGAGATGCTAAATAGCTACTTCTGCTCAGTATTCATGGGGAGGAGGGGACCTGAGCTGAGAGAGAGAGGTAGGGAACACAAAAAGGTGGATCCTAGCCTGTTCAGCAAAGACAGGGTAAGGGAGGAACTAGGCAGGTTGAAAGTGGACAAGGCAATGGGGCTGGGCAGCTTGCTCCTGAGGGTTCTCTGGAAACTGAGGGAGGAGCTGGCAGCCCCACTGACAAGGCTGTTTAACTTGTCCCTGGATACAGAGTGTCTGCCAAGTGACTGGAGGAGGGCGGATGTGGTGCCACTGCACAAGGGAGGCAATAAGGAGGTGGTGAAAAATAGCCCTGTCAGCCTCACCTCAGTGGTGGACAAGGTGTTGGATGGACTAATAAAAGAAAGGGTGGTAGACTACTTGGTGGATAGCGGACTGCAGGACGATAGGCAACATGGATTCACAAATGGGAGTTCATGTCAGATGAACCTGATAGAATTCTTCAATTGGGTGACGCAGGTTGTTGATCAGGGAGAAGCGGTGGATGTAACCTATCTGGACTTTAGTAAGGCCTTCGGCACCGTCCCTTACAGAAGGCTAATAAATAAGCTGGAAAGCTTAGGAGTGGGACAGAAAATAACTAGGTGGGTGGAAAACTGGTTGACAGGCAAAAGCCAGAGGGTGGTGATGAATGGAGTACACTCCTGGGTGAGGAGGGTGACGAGTGGGGTGCTTCAGGGGACGGTACTAGGACCCTTCCTTTTTAATATCTATATCAGTGATATAGCAGATGGGCTGGATGGGAGAGTGTGCCTATTTGCTAATGATATGAACATCTGGAATAGGGTGGACAGCCCCGGGGGGTGGGGAGGCCATCAGGCAGGAACTGAAGAGTCTGGAAGGCTGGTCAGAGACTTGTCAGCTGAATTTCAATGCCAAAAGGTGTGCTGTGATGTTCATGGGGTGTAAAAACCTACAAGCCGCTTACACTCTTGGGGGGGGGAGGAAATTAAGACAACCGAGCAGGATAGGGATCTAGGGATTATAATTTCAAGCAACCTGAAGGTAGGTAACCAATGCAGCAAAGCAGTAGGGATGGCAAATGGAATGCTGGTGTGCATCAGGAGGGGCATAACCAGCAGAAGAAGGGAGGTAATCATGCCTCTTAATAAAGCCATGTTGAGGCTGTACCTGGAGTATGGGGTCCAGTTCTGGAGACTACACCTACATAAGGACATAGATGGGATAGAGAGTGTACAGAGAAGGGCAACCAAGATATTGCATGGCATGCAGGGGAAGCCATATAAGCAGAGGTGGAGGGAACTGAATCTGAACCCTTCGGAGACCAGAAAGGAGAGCGGGGACATGATTGAGACTTTAAGTACATAAAAGGGATTAACAAGGAAAGGGGGGAGCTTATTTAGAAGGCAGGAGGGGGCTAAAACTAGAGGGCATAGTCTAAGATTAGAAGGAGGAAGATATAAAGGTAATGTGAGGGGGCGTTTCTTCATGGAGAGGGTGGTGGAGGCCTGGAATAAACTACCAAAGGAAGTGGTGGGAGCCAAAATGATGGAGCAATTCAAGAGGGCATGAGACTGACACATGGGATTGGTATGTGGGGGGAAGGGGAGGGCCTAAGGTATAGGCGATGAGTAAGGGGGGGTTGGGGAATAGGGCAGAATAGATGGGCCAGTGGGGTCCTTTTCTGCCGTCAGATTTCTGTGATTCTGTGATATCCTTCTTATCTTCTCCCCCCTGATTCCTGCTACCCTCTCTATGGCAATATTTCTCATTCCCTCTTTTTTCTTTCTAGAAAAACTACAGCTGGTCAATCTGTTTTCTCTTATAGGTTCCTAAACTCTAGTCCTTTCTTCCCATCAATTTGCTCTGCTACTTCTGTTTTCTCCTTAAAGTATCTTCATCATTACTTTTTTCTCCTTCTTGCAACTGTCCATGAGTATTGACCTCTTTCCTCTAAAATTACAGTTTGTACTCACTCCCTTCTCCCTACAATTTGCCTGTTCCATTATACTGTTATATACTTAAGTGTAGTACCTTCACCTCCAGGTCTCAGTTTTACATCACGCACTTATTTTTTATACTGCTGATTTTGCTTCTAGTTATATTATTGTATTTGATTTTCCACGTCCCCTTTCCTCCAGGATGCATCTAGAAATGTGCTGTTAACAGCTCAGTATGCCTTTCTTGTTGAAACTTTTGAAATAAATAAATACATTTTATTTCAGTACTGTGTATGAGCACAGAGTTACAAGGGAGATAAAATTCCAGTTTGATATTCACAGGTCACTGATGTAATGTCTGGGTAGAATTCATTTGCATGACAGCGTGATGGCACTAGGCAGGGGATGATTTCTGTTAATGCTGGTGGCTGTCCAATGAGGGTGCAGGTTTGAGGCCACTGTCATATGAGTTTAGCACCATTTGTATGTGCCATGTGGCTGCAAGCGACTACTGCAAGGAGGGTATGGCTTGCATCCATTTCCTGGCTAAACATAGCAATATCTAAAACTCTTTACCTCCGTTAGTCGAGGAGGAACAAGTTATTACTTGCATAGTGAGGGTGTTTACAGATAGATGGTATACGGAGGAGGATGGCTTCAATTGGTTAGGTACTTGGGGCTGGGGGCTCAGGGTGTATGTTCTGGAATAATATCAAGGAGCTCAGTGGTAAATCATCTTCCTTCCCCCCTTCTCAGCTTGTCATAAAAGGTGCCCTCTTGCAGGGCCCCAAGATTATAACTAATGCCTTTAACTCTGCCTTTTTGGACCTTAGTAGCATGCTTCCCTTGAACTTCTTCGACCCCCATGGTTGCCTGCACACACCCGTTTCCCCCCAATACACCAACCTTCCGCTTCAGGATCATCTCTGCCTGTGAGGTCCGATCCTACCGAACTAGAGTGCTAGGCAAATTCTGCCATAGTGGTGACACCCTGGACCTTAAGCTCCTTCGCCTCGCCCTTGACGCTGTCCTTGCCCCCTCATGAAAATCCTCAACCTTTCCCTCTGTTTAGACCAGTTTCCAACACTCTGGAAACAGGCTGTGATTACACTCATTCATAAGGATGGTGATCGCACCTCCCCAGGCAATTACCGTCCAATCTCCATCCTTCCCCCTTTATCTAAGGCCCTTGAAAAAAAAGCTGTTGACCAGCTAACTGATTACCTGTCAAAATATAACCTACTCTCCCATGAACAGCATGGTTTTAGAAAAGGCCACAGTACACCACCACTGCCCTGCTGGAATATATTTCATTTATTCAGAAAGCTCTTGATCATGGACACTTAGTTGGGGTAGTCTATATTGACCTAATTAAGGTGTTCCATACAGTTAATCACGCCCTCCTCCTCAAGACCCTGCCATCCCTTGGGCTTGTGTAGGAATTCAACTCTTGGATTGAGAACTACCTAAATGCAAGGTCTCAGCAAGTTAAAGTTAGCTCTACCCTGTCATCCAGCCTGCCTGTTCTCTCCATGGTCCCTAAGGGATTCATTTTAGGTCCAGTCCTCTTTAGTCTCTTCCTGAATGCACTTCCCTCTGCCTGTACAGGTCGCCTTCTTCTTCATGCAGATGACGCGGTTATTTACAGTAGCCACCCAAACCCCCTCACCCTCCAAACTGACCTACAGAGCTTCTCCGAAGCAGAAGCCTGGTTCACTGAGCACAAACTCGTGCTTAACTATAAAAAAACAAGGCTATAATCTTCGCCCATCACCAAAACAAATAAAAAGACTGTCCTCTTCACATTCTTAACTACAAAACCGTCCCACTCGAGCTGGTAAAATCCTTCAAATATCTGGGTATTACCCTAGACTCCCATCTTACCTACCATGATCATATCCATCTTCTAACCAAGACCAATTAACTCAAGAATTGGCCTGCTATATAGACACAATCATTGTATGCCTCCTGCAGCCCTCCACCTGGCCGTGTCATCCTCAGTCCTTTCCCTGGTTGACTATGGGATTACTTTCTATAGTGCAGCTGATGACACTGCTCTCTGCTGTATCAAGGTAGCACTGAACAAAGCCTGCTGGCTAGTCTCTGGGTGTGATAGGTGGACCCACATTTGTGACATCTACAAGCTAACAAACTGGCTAAACTTTGAGGCTCAACTAAAATACCAAACCTGCCTCATAGCCAAGAAAATCTCAGCTGATGCCTTCCTTATGTGGCTTTGTGATCTAATCCAGCATGCCCCTCAAGCTAGATCCACCAGAAACTCTATGAAAGACCCACTCCTAGTTCCACACTGCAGGACGTTCTTGGGGCAATGCGCATTATACTAAAGGGCCCCCCTCTGGATGAATGATCTACCTTTAGATATCTCCTCTGAACTGAAACTAGGCCCTTTCAAATCCAAACTTAGAGAGCTACTCCTCTCCACCTGTTTCTGCAATTGTTTATACCCTTCCTCCCCTCCCCCTGCTCTCCTTACACCCTCTACTTTTTCCCCTAGTAGCTTTCATGGACAAAGTCTTTTCCAATGGCAACCACCACCACCCCTTTCCCTTCTTCCTCCCTATCTACTCCCCCATCTCTAAAACGCTGTGTCTGTATCCGCCTCCTGAGTGGTCCCCCTCATCCCTAAAATGATAGGCTTGTACCTATTCTGAGTGTTTTCAAATATATTGCTGTTCTATGTTACTTGTTGTACTATCGTAATGTAATATACGGTTTGTTGCTTATCTGCTTGTCGTAACTCAGGGTATAATTGTCTACCCGCTGTATGTCTTGCACCCAGCTCTGTAACTCATGTATCCACTTTTTCTTTTAATTTGTATTGTATAGTTAACTTGTATTTTGATGTGGAGCTTTTGCAAATGAGTCTCTGACTCAAAGGTTTGTAATTTCAATATGTTCAATAAATAAATAAATACTTAGAGAAGGAGGGAAAGGTCATCAGGGAGGAGCTACATTTCTTTCACACTTGATAGGAGTGTCTGTGTCTTCCACTATTGGATTTTCTCCTAGAGTTCCTGGTGTTGTCTGATTACTCCAAAGGGAGCGTATATACAACCAAGGCTGATTTGTAGGCTGTAATTGTAAAACCAGACAGTAAGACATGGGGGCATACGTGGGTGGTTCTTCTGGGGCAAGCTATCGTACAGTAACATGCTGTCTGTTCAAGTGGGTCTAGGTGGAGGTAGACAAAAGCTATGAATCAGAGGTAGCCCTTATGAAGATCCACTGAACTGGGTGACCATAGCTAGAGGAAGGCTTGATGGGCATTGATATGCAAAACAATGCACTTTCTATGGTTTAGACTTGGCATGCTGGGTTGGGTTCCGTGTCATAATAGCGATCGCAAAACAGCGATTGCTGTTATGGCGTGTGTATATTGCCGAAAAGCATTTCGGCGACATACAATTCTTGGCAACCCCACTTCCAGTGTAACTTAGTGTTTTTGCAAGGGGGGCTACATCCCCCTGTGCCCCCTTCACCCCTTGCACCTCCCTGCTTTCAGATTGTCAACTCCAGGGAGGTGCATGTTGAGGAGGGGGAAAATCTCAGCGGGGGTAAAAAAAAAAAAGCAACAGCAAGCAGTGGCAAAATACTCACCCCCGGTCCATCTCAAACACAGTGCCTACTGTACCATAGCCATCCACCTTTCCCACCACACCACAGGGCTGGCTTGGCTGCAGCAGGCTCTCCTCCCTATCTAAACCCTTCCTCCTATCCTTACCCTCCACTTCCGTATCCCTCCCCTTCTGGTCACTTTCCTTGCTGTGTGCCATCACTACCTTTGCAGGGTAGCTGATGATGATAGCACTATAAATGAGTCGTTGTTTTTACAGTCACTCATTTATTATCGCTATCATCACTGGCTACCCAGGGTTGTGGGGGGGACCATATTGTGTTGATCCTGCATATTAAATTGCATCAGTCTGGCAAAGGTCATCACATTTGAAGCCCTGAAGCCTCAGCAGATTGACTTTTTCAATACTTCTACTGGGCCCTGTATGTAATCCACAAAATCTAGCAAGACAGAGTCTGAGAACATAAATAAGCACCTGAACAGCCCTATCAGCATATTGACAGTGCCAGGCCCATGGGAGGTTTTGGGGTGCAGACCACTGATGTTCACTCCGTGATATCATGGCTGGGCATAGTGTATCTGTCCATCAGTGAGATGGCTTGTGGGAGTGGATATAGTCTGTGCAGGGTCCTGGAGGAGAGGGACAGTAGACTTAATGAGGTAAATCATATGGTTCCTCATGGGGTGGGTGCTCTCACAGAATGTTGGTGCCAGTTTCACCAAATGACTTGTCAAGTTGTCGTGAGATATCAAGGGATCAACTTGATCTGAGGGGGAGGGCAAATGTTTGTTATGATTCTAATATTGCTGTTTTTGAGGGAAAACTTCTTATTAATAGGATAGAAGGGGCACTGTGATAGGTACACTAGGTCAGATGAGGGGGAAGGAGCCACGGGGGGGGGCAGAGTGGTTCATTATGACAATCTGGAGGGGCAAAGGTGAGCATAGAGTGATTTCTGGGAGGGCTGGGAAATTGGTGGGGATGGACTATTTATGGGTTAAAAATGCAAGGTTGTGATACAGTAAAACTGACATGAACCACACTAAGTGATAGAAAGGGATATCCAATTGGTGGAGATCTCCATATAGTTTATTAAATGCACACATTGACCTCCTTCTAAGTTTGCCTTCCACTGTTATCATGTTAATTGGTGTAACCTTAATTATTTTATTTTCTCTGTACATAACACCTGTAAATATGCATCTTTGTAAAAATCATTGCTATGAAGTATGTAATCCTGAATTGTTTTATTTTCCCTGTACACATCCCCAGTAAATCTGTATCTTTGTAAAAATAATTTCTGTGTAGTATGTCGACTGGACGCTTGTGAAAATTATCAGTTTTGCTCATATGCCTTCCAGCATAATCAATAAAATGAAAATTAAATGAAATAACTGGAAAACAGAATGGCTGATAATTTAAACATCAACACCTGGAATGTAAATGGACTGAAACATGTAGTTGAACAAAAGAAGAACATGAGCAGAGTCAAGAACCTTACGTCAAGAAACACGTACAGTATGACTGCTGCTGAAGCCTCTTGGACCTGTGTGGGTTGGAGGTGTACTTGGCTAACCTCTTGCTTCACATCAAGAGCTAAAGGGGTGGTGATTTGTCTCAGACCAGGATTCCCATAGATTGTCACCAAATCATCCCTAGATATGCAGAGCAGATTTATCATAGCTCAGGTGATACTTAATGATGGATCTACCTTCTCAATTGGCGTGGTGTATGGTCCCAACAAAGACGAAAGTATTTTTTTCAGACATTGACACAAAACATGGACCAGGACCAGTATTCAGGGTCATGGTTAATAATGGGAACTTGAACTGTGCTCTGGACAGCGTCATGGACAGATCCAACCCTCAACCAGTCCCAAAATAAGAAAAATGCTAAAGGACTTAGGAAGTCATGTAGGCATACACCCTGACAGATGTATGGCATCATAAAAACCGTATACAGAGAGAATACAGTTTCTTCTCTTATTCTCATAGATTGTATGCCTCTATAGACCTCCTCCTAACATCTGCATGCCTGGCTCCAGTGGTTGGTATGATCACTCCACTCTTCATGCTAGGGTGTTGCTGAATGGTCTGCAATCCCCTCCTAAAGCATGGAGGTTAGACCCAACATTCCTAAAAGACCAGAAATATCAGGAGATAATGGGAGAAGCTATAAAAGAATACCTGACCAATAATAAGTGTAATGCTGCTTCCCATGCCACCAGGTGGGAGGCTTTAAATTCTTATATATGAGGGCAATCCATTGCATACTCTAAGTACAGACAGTGAAGGGAGGCTCAGGAGCTGGACAAGTTGGGGAAAAAATGGATGAGGTGTGGAAGGGCAACACCCTGGCTCCTATGTTCAAAAGATTTTTGCCTTAAGCCCTGGATTGGATGGAACCCTTTTGACAATAGGGACTCTTGAGTAGTGCTGCCATAGAAAGAGCAATTTTAATTTACAAAGCTGGGCAGTGCTTTGATGGGGACAGGGTGGAAAGATGCAATCCTGGCAATTCAGGCAGTGAGAAGGAGAGAGAAACATTGCACAGATACACCACCATGAAAGGGGCATAGTATCTAGCCCCTAGGATGTGAGTGATGCCTTTAACAAATTTTATAAAAAAGTATATACATCTGGGGGCCCAGTGGTGCTGAGGGTTAAGGCACAGGATGCCACACCTTGTGCCATACTGGCAACCAGTGTTCAGAGCTGAATTCAGGCTATCGGGGTCAGCTGGGGAGAAGGTTTGGGAGATGATTGTATCGGCCACTGGGCTGCTCTTATCTCCCAGATTGGGGAGGCTAGTTTCCTTAGTCCCTGTCAGTGGAGGCTGGATGTCAGACCATGGGAGGTCAGGGGGACTGACGAATGTTGGGAGGGTGGAAGGAGCATGCAGCTTTCTGGAGTGTGCACATGCCTCCACATACATGTGCTGGCCTGTGCACTGTTGTTCCATGTGGGACAGGAGAAAAAAACAGAAAATCCTATGTCTTCCCATGGCCAATTGTGATGGCCCCCAATGCCCTTGAATTCTGCTCCTCATCGATCCCTGGGGGGGAGAGGAGAGGATGATGGGGTTGCAGCAAGAGGGGGGCCTGATGGCAGACATGTGTGGCAATAGGGAGCAAATAACATACAGAAACAAAATTATGTATGTCTGAAACTCCCACCACTGCAGAGGACTATCAGAATTTTTGTTCAGATGGCCCCTATTACTCCCATACAAGCCTCTCAAACTGATGAGATGGAGATGCCCCTTAGAAAGAATGAGGTCTGAGCTGCAATTAAATCCCTACAATAAGGCAAAGCACCAAGGCTTGATGTACTGCCCCTTGACATTCTGAAACAATTTGTAGAGGTCTTGGTAGACCCATTATCAAGGCCACTAATTAACAGTGATTAAAACAATGAAATTCTCTTTTCAAAACTTCATATTCCTGAAATTGCACCGGTGATTGTTACTCTAAATTCTTGATTTTACCAAGAGTTTGTTGTCATTCTTTTAGTACTGTATGTGTATAAATAATCAGAATAAAAGAAAGCTTAATATACAGAGCATTATATAAAGCACATTGAACATAGTAGAGGAAGCAATTATAAGAAAAATGAAAGTTTTATAGATTTACTGATCTGGTATAAAAATGTTAAATTCCATGAAATCTTTGTTTTTACCAGTGTTCAGGTAGTCCAAAGGAATTTTACTGGATTTTCTGGTAAAAACGGAAACCAGTGACCTTCTCATTATGTTACAAAGGAGAGTTTCTCAAATGGGATACTTTCCCCATCTGCCCGAGTAGCTACGATCACCATTCTTCCCAAAGCTGGCAAGAACCCTGTTTATTGTGTCTCATATTACTCCATCTTTTTGCTAACAGCCAACTACTAGGTCACTGCCAGGATCATAGCTGTTAGATTAGAAGAGAGCCTACCCTAATGCATCCATCCAGATAATGCAGGGTTTAAAAAAGGGAGACAGAGTAAGCACAATATGTGGCACACCCCTAATATCATCTACAAGTGGGCAAAGAACCCAGACAATCATCGGGCAGCAGTACATACCCTGGGCACCAAAAAGTCATTTGATTGGATGGAGTGGGGTATATGAAAAACCCTTACAAGGTTTGATATGAAGGAGCAGATTGTCCTGTAGATGTGAACTCTCTACAGAAACCCCTCAACCGGAATCCAAGTAAACTGTAGCCTAACTGATGCATTTTCTCTCACTAAAAGTACCAGGCAAGGATGTCCCTGTCCCCGCTTCTTAGTGTGTTATCTCTGTAACCTCTTACTGTAGCTATTAGGAACCAGCAGCGCATGAAGTGCTGCAGAATGGGAGGAGGGATGTGCAAGGTTTTTTTTTTTTTGTTTTTTTTTTGCAGACAGCGTCCTGCTGTACTTGCAAAAACCTGTGGAGGGGCTGCTGGTACTTCTCAAGCTCTTAGTTGAATATGGCACACCATCTGCGCACAAAATTAACTGGACCAAGAGTGAAATACTACTGATAGGTAAGCAGCAGCAGTGAGAGAGAGAGAGAGAGAGAGAGAGAGAGTAGTGCAAACTGAATCCCCCCCAGTCAAAATTAAAGCAGAGTATGAGAAATGGGAACTGCTGACCCTTTCTGTCATAAGCAGAGTGAATGTAGTCAAAATGAGCATGCTTCCTAAATGCCTTTACCTGTTTCAGTCACTTTCTATCCACATCTCAGACAGCTTTATTAGGCACAAGTTTTCTTTGTGAAGTAAATCAGTGAGGTTGAAAAGAGCTATTCTGCAAATGCCCACTAATGTGGGGCGGATGTGCTCTATCAGATTGTAAAATCTACTACTGGTCTTTCCAACTGAGCTACTTCCTCACTGGTGGCAATCTAAGTGGCCCTGTGTGAATGGCAATGGAGGAGGAGATGTTGGGGTCTGATTTGAGAAAGGAGCTATTGTCGGCTTCCCTGAAATACATGTCACTTCCCCACATTGTCAGCCTGTTTTCAAAGGTATCAGCTCAAGTTTTGTTAGTCACACATCAGCTGCTGAACTGGAACCAGGGCGTCTCGGGGCAATCTTCCTTGAGGATAGCTCTGAAGGGACTGCCCCAATCTCCCTACACCAGCTTCTGCTTAAGTGGGAAAAGTTAGGCCTTGACACTCTCAATCAGCTATATGAGGGAATCCATTTGAGAGACTTTGAAGGTCTGCGAAGGGAATGGCATCTCCCACTGGGTGGTCTCTTTGCATATCTGAAGATCAGATAAATGCTTAGAGATGGGGCTCTGGACTATGCTGGGAAGATGCTGGATCCATTAACTGCTATGTCTCCACTGGAAGATGAGTTGTATGCACAATAGCCTCTCCAAAAGCCCCTCTTTCTCTACTATGGCATCCTAATGGTCAGAACCCCCCTTCCCCACTGCAAATGTTCACAAAAGCTGTGAGGATAACCTGGGAATACCCATAACAAACATGATATGGAAAAGGGCAGTGGCTCACATGGCAGACTGCTCTCAAAGCAATAAGCTTAGACACATATAATTAAATTAACATACTAACATACTAAAATGCCAGCAGAATAGGCCTAACAGTCTTTCGCGTCTGCTCGTTTGGTCAGCCCCCACCCTGGGAGCTGACCTTGCTGCCCCCCTCACCTTCCCTGGCTTCTCCCTTCCCAGTTCTGGATATTCTCGCTGCATTGGATTTTGCTTCCAGAATCCTTCCCCTGTACCTGTCCCACCCCCTCTTGAACCCCTCCACCGTCTCTGCCTCCACCACCCACCTGGGCAGCGCATTCCATGGTTCCACCACTCTCTCAGTTAAGTAGCACCTCCTCCTTTCTCCCCTGAATCTTCCCCCCTCCAGCTTCCACCCATGCCCTCTAGTTGCCCCCTCCTCCTTCCTTCGGAGCACCCTGACTGCTCCTCCCCTATTTAACCCCTTCATGTACCTGAAGACATCTATCATGTTCCCCCGGTCCCTTCTCTCTCTTCCAATGTGTACATATTTAGCTCTTCGAGCCTCTCCCCATAGGTCCTGCCCCCCAAGCCCCAAATCATTTTGGTTGCCCTCCTCTGGACCCTCTCCAGGAGTTTAATGTCCCTCTTTAAGTGTGGCCTCCAAAACTGCACGCAGTACTCAAGGTGTGGCCTCACCAAGCATATGGAGGGAGTATCACTCCCCTCCTTCTGAAGATGATCCCCCTAGCGATGCATCCCAGCATCCTGTTGGCCTTGGCTGCTGCCCTCCTACAAGTCTCCGAGTTGTTCATCTTGACATCCACCACCACCCCCAGGTCCCTCTCAGCCATCAAGACTTGTAGCATTCCCCCCCCCAGGGTGTACACTTGGCATGGGTTTCTGGCCCCCAGGTGCAGTACCTTGCATTTTCCTGCATTGAACCTCAGCTTCCACTTTCTAGACCATCTTTCCAGAGCCTCCAGGTCCCCCCGTAGGGCCACCCTCCTCTCCTCCCCATCCACCACTGTCCCCAGTTTTGAGTCATCCACAAAGAGACTCATCTCACTCCTGATACCTGTCCTTATGTCAGAGATGTAGGCATTGAACAGGGAAGGGCTCAAGGATTGATCTCTGTGGGACCCCACTAATGACCCTCCTTGGGGATGAGACTATCCTGCCAACTACGACCCTCTGGGTCCGGTCCTGGAGCCAATTGCCTATCCATCTGATCATCTGGTTCCCCAGCCCCATTTCTCCCAGCTTATCCAACAAGCCCTCGTGAGGAACAGAGTCAAATACCTTGCTGAAGTCTAGAAAGAGGATGTCCACTGGTCTACCCAGGTCCAAGGCACTCATCACCCAGTCATAGAACTCCACAAGGTTTGTCTGACACGATTTCCCCGGGATGAATCCATGCTGTCTATCGTCCAAGCACCCTGACTTTTCCAGGTCCCCCCATAGCCTCTCCTTGATAATGCCCTCCATCACCTTGCCCACCACCGATGTCAGGCTGACAGGCCTGTAGTTCCCTGCCACCTCCCTTGATCCCCCCCTTGTGGATAGGCGCTATATGTGCCACCTTCCAGTCCTGGGGCACCCACCCTGTCCTCTGAGAGATGGTGAAAAGCTCTGCCAAGGGTTTCGCCAGGACATCCACAAGTTCCTTCAGCACTCTGGAATGTAATTTATCCGGCCCCGGTGCTTTCTTCATCTTATGGGACCTGAGGGCTTCCCTCACTCTCTCTGCTGTGATTTCCACTTCCGCTACCTCTTCTCCCTGCTTAGCCTTCCCCCACTCCTGCCAGTGATGCCTCCCCCTCTCCCCAGACCTGCCGATCGGTAAGGGTCCTCCCCTCCTCAGTATCACTGTCTCCTCCCATGTATGATGCAGCACCCCCATTTTCCTTGGTGAAAACTGAGGTGAAGTACTCATTTAGTACCTCAGCCTGCTCCCCCGGGTCTTGTGCCCATCTCTCCCCTGTTTTAATCCTGCTAATCTGCCCCTCCACCCTTCTTTTTTCCCCAATATATCCAAAGAACCTCTTGTTCCCTCTCCAAATTTCCCTGGCCAGGTTCTGCTCCTTCCTTGCCTTAGCCACCCTCACCACCCTAGTGGCCCTTCTAGCCATCAGCTCATACTCCCCTTGATCCCTTTCACTCCTTGAGCACTTGAATTGCCTATAGGCTCCCTTCTTTCTCGCATCACCTCCTGGGCCTCCCTGGTCCACCAGCAGGGTTTTCGGGCCCTACCGCATTTTTGTCTTACCTGAATTGGGCTTACTTTACACCAGTTCGACTGCATAACCGATGCTCTGATAAATCACCCATGTGCTCAAAGTGCCTGGCTGAAACTGGGACATTTATGCATCTGATTCTGATTGACTCAAGATCAGCCAGTAGAGGCACAGATTTCATGATGTTATGGAGAACTTATATTAAGTTAAGCTCCCCAAATCCCCTTTAGTAACTCTATTGGGGGTCAATGAGAGTCAGGTGAGTCTGGGAAGTGCATCTCCAGTGTTGTGCATAGCACTCATAAATACCAAGAAAACAATAGCTCAAAAGTAGGTATCCTCAGGACCTCCTACAATAAGACAATGGGTGAATAATGTTGGTAGTTTCTTTTTGTTGCAAGGTAATTCTTTTATTGTTTGATCCATTATTAAAAGATCATTACAAAAATAATACAGATACATAAAAATCAATTGCACAATCAATAAAATACACAGTAATACAGTACAAATGTCTTGATTATAATAATTATTTGCAACAGCCATGCAGATAAGATAGACCTGACCATTCTCTTCCAAAGTTTTTTGAATACTTAATAAGAAAATAGCTACTATCTTTATAATATACTCATCTCCTTCCATAAACATGTTTCTTAACAGAGTATGCCCATCACAACAATTGATAGAGGAAATAATTGGGCCAAGCCATATCTTTCTCACACTGTTATACCACCTACATCTTAATATAACGTGTTAGATTTTCAATTTCTTTCCCTGAACAATAACATAGTGAGAATGCACGGTTTGCTCTGTACAGCCTGACTGTTAATACATTTCAATCGAAAAAGTCAATTCTAAACCTTGCAAAAATTTTTTGGTGCAAGGAATTTTGTAATGTCATGATAATATCGAAAAAGGTGTGCACAATAATTTGTACTATACCATGTAGCATATCCAGACATTAAAATTTTCTCCAAATCAATTAATTAATATTTGGTGACATGTAAATTGTTATATAAGATTTGTATTGGTCGCCTATTGATATTTTCCTAAGAGACAGTCTGTATAGCTCCAGGCATCCCACAGAATTTAAAATATCCCATAATCAGTGAAAGTCACTTAGATTTTCTCCATTCAATATATTCACAATATATTTTTTTTCTGATGTTGGTAGTTTCCTAAAACTGGAGAGGATACCATTATCAGCAAATGGACACGTCACTTTTTCATAAAATCTGGGATCTCTTGATGAGCACCATTGAAACTGGCATTTGGCTTCTTTTACCAACCTGCAAACCAGTCAGCTTAGCTCACACACTCAGTTACTATATTGCCTATAATATTTACACATCTGGACTTAAAATGACCTTAAAGTCCACTGGGGGGGCAATTAAGGCACTGGTAGGTGGACCTGATGGTAGGCCAAGGAGACTCAGACATGAGGGGACTGCATGACAAGGATACCCCTCACAAAGACCTACATTGCACCAAGTCCTACACTAGCCTACAATCCTTACTGATAGCCCATGAGCTAGTGAGATGGGGTGTATGCTATGCGACACTCCACTTTACTAGTAGGAGGCCCAGAAGCATCCAAATCTGATCTGCCTGCCCCAAACTGGCAGCACTACTTCTCCTGGCAGGTGACATTCAGCCCAACCCGGGCCTTCCTATCATCAATATCTCAATATCCTCCCCACATGATCCTCATTGGGCACTCTCCAAGGGTTTGAAGATTGCACACATGAACGTCTGCAGCCTCAGACCAAAAATGCAAGAGGTACAAGCCTGGATTGAACTCTACAAGCCCGATATTCTGGCCATCTCAGAGACCTGGCTTAAGCCCAACATCCTTGATCATGAGATCTTGGCACAAGGATACAACACCTTCCACAAGGATAGGGAGAGTAAAAGGGGGATGGTGTGGTAATATACACAAAAGACTACCTAATGGTATCAAACCTAACCCTAAAGCTGGACTCCACCCCAGACAGTGAATCAATATTTATACAAGTCACACTCGGCCAGTCCAAGCACCTCATCCTAGGATGTATCTACAATCCTCCAAAGATGGCTCTCCTATCCCTAGCGGCCATCATCAGAACCATGACTAAAGACATTGCCACGGAGCTTCTCATTTTGGGGGACTTCAACCTAAATTGGGCCCATGACCCCAACAAAGACTTCTTGCCCCTAACACAAGAGGCTAATCTGATACAGGTTATATCAGAACCCACCAGGCTGAACCACAAGATGGGGAACCACACCATCCTTGACTGGGCTCTGGTGACTAACCCCACTAATATCCAGAAAGCTGGGCTCATGGCTGATGCCCTGAGTGACCACTCCCCAATATTCTGCCTCTGGAAGAACAATGTACCTAAGGTCCAACCAAGAATATTGACTGCCCAAGACTACTCAAACTTCTCGGCGGTACAATACAATGACTACCTCAGCAGCCTGGACTGGAGACCCATCAGACTCCTCCCCTCCTCGGATGAGGCACTATAATTCTTCCACAACTCATTGACTAAAGCAGCCAACCTCTTCGCCCTGGTAAAGAAGCTTAGAGTAAAAGGCACCTGCTACAAGTGGATCCCTCCAGAGCTAAAAGCACTAATGATCAACTGAGACAAAGCCTGGAAGAGGTTTAGGAAGTCCTCTCTCCAGGCTGACCTTGTGGTGTATAAAGCCCTGCATAACAAATGCAAGAGCACCACAAAATTGGCTAAAAAGGAGTATGTCACGCATCTTCAAAAAAAAAGCTTAGGTAGCCCTAAACTATTTTGGTCTCATATCAATGAGCTGATCAGAGGAAACACCAAGGCTGAACCCGGCCCCATGGAAGTAAATGGTAAACTAGTGAATGATGGCCGACAAATTGCTGCAACCCTCAACCATTACTTCACCAAACTTGATGCATATAAGGTTGGACTACCCCCTCACACCCTGGCACCCAATGAGACCAAACCCCCAATACTTCAATGACCGCTATTCCACCTAAGACTGGCCAGGACCAGTGAGGTGCTAACCCTCCTGAAGGCCCTGAAAATCAAAGGCCCAGGTGGACCAGACAGAATTAACCCCAGGCTACTTAAGGATGGAACCCAGTCCCTCTCCAGACCCTTGACCTGGCTTATAAATAGATCCCTGTGGGAAGACACCATACCACATCTGTGGAAACAGGCAAACATTGTCCCCATCCACAAGGGGGGGTTCCAGGGAGCACACCAGCAACTACAGGCCAATTTTATGCTATGTCTGCTCACCAAACTGCAGGAAAGACTAATATACAGCCAACTCCACAACTACCTGGAGACTCACCAACTTCTGGCCCCCTCCCAACACGGCTTTCGGAACAACCATGGCATGGACACTGCCCTCACAAACCTCACAACAGAGGTACTCAATGCCATGGACAAAGGGTCCCCCTCCAGCGTGGTATTCATTGACCTGTCCAAGGCCTTCGACCTTGTCGACCACAACCTCGTGCTAGCGAAACTTAAAAAGATAGGCCTAGACCCTCTGGCTCTCAACTGGTTTGGGAGCTATTTATCTGGCCGCACCCAGAGAGTCAGCTAGAAGGGTGTGCTATCTGACCCACTACCCCTAAAAGAGGGAGTACCACAAGGCTCAATCCTTGGTCCTCTACTATTTTCGCTGTTTACCAACGATCTAAAACTCCACTGCGGGAATAGTGCAGTAGTACAATGCGCAGATGACAGCATCATATACTGCTCCTCGAACAACCTGGAGGCTGTTAGCTCCTTACTCCAAGTTGACCTAACTTCTCTGGAGAACTGGCTAAAAATAAACAGAATGGTCTTGAACGTAGGCAAAACAAAAGCTGTGCTGTTCGGGCCCAGGTCCCTGGGACAAAATAGGACCAGCTCCCTACAACTCAAATCACTGGCAGGGACCAGCATTAAAGTTGTGTCCTCCTTAAAATACCTAGGGCTTACACTTGATCAAGGTCTCACCTCCAAGGATCATGTGGAACAAGTGACCAAGACCATCCATGGGAAGCTGGGTATCCTATATAGGATTAAGGATCAGCTTATACTGAAAGCCAGGCTCTCTATTGCCTCAAGCATCCTGCTTCCCACACTGACCTTCACAGCCCCTGTATTACAGGGAATGGCCAAGCTGGAAGTTCACCTACTGCAGATTCTATATAACAAGATATCGAGGTTTGCTACCAAGGATCACATCAGAAGACACCACTGCAATACTCTAGCCAAATTACAGTGGCCTTATTTGGAAGCATCTCTTCAATACCCTCTTATCTGCCTAGCATTTAAATTACTCAGCCCATCAGGTCCACCCAGCCTCTCAGCCACCTTAGCCTCCAAACACAACGTTCGAACCCTGAGGACCTCTGCGCGGACTCTGCTTGAAACCCCCAGGGTCAGGACCTGCGCATGCCAGAAATCCTTCTCTGCCACTGCCCCCTACCTATGGAACAAACTTCCTCCAGAGGTACAGGAAGCCCCCTCTCTCAGGAACTTCCGTACCAGGCAAAAGGTGCATCTACTGGAGGCACGTACTTGCCAATGTCATGGCACTTGATAGTTCCCCTCCCACCGATTACTCCAAGCACCTTACCTGCTCAAACATTTTACTTGTTGCAGCACTTTTCCTTATCTCGATAACTCACCAATGTGCTTACTCGTACCAACCCATTTTGGATAGAATGCCACTACTGCTCTATATCAGTGATAAGAACTGCAACTGCTGTACCTGTATGTAAGTTTTATACCCGTTTTATGCCTGTATTCACATCATATAATGTCTGTCCGGGTCAACCCTGAAAAAGGGACCTCCAGGGCTCAGTGGGCCTACCCGGTTATCAAAATTAAATAAATAAATAACATTTACCTTGTTGTCCAATAATGGTCAATTCTGTAAAACTAGGTATTGAAACGTGTTGTATAACAATACTCCTACCTGGAATCTTTAGTGTCCTTTTTTCCTTGCATGTGGCTGTAAACTAAAGTTCTTGAAATCCAAGTTCTTAATGTGTGTGTTATATTCAGGTTACTGTAACTGTTGCTAATCTAGCTCAGTAAAATATGTTTAAAAAAAAGATAGGTGGACTTTTTCAAATCTTGTCCAAAAAGTGATTTTGTGGAGCAACTGTGAAAACATGTTTAAGGAGGGGATTTAAAAAATTACATCTATATGATAAAAATGTGGGGCCACAATCAGCAAAAACAGCAAAGATATGAGTAAACATTTTCTGTTTTACAAGGTTGACAAGGGGCAGCTTTCTTCATTTCAGGGACCAGCACTGTGGATTGGGCACACCAGTTTCGATGAATTAACAAAAACAAGGTGCTGCATCAGCATGTGGTCTGAAAACAAAACAAAATGGTAATGTTAAATGCATGCTGAAAATAGAAAATAAAGTTAAAAATCTAATTTTTTGACCGTACGTCTTCTTTAGGAAATTTCTTAAATAGAAAAAAAACAAAGTTAGAGTAGAGGGGAGGTAAAATAAGGGATATATATGTGTGTGGAGAAAGAAATAAAGAGGAAGGCTCTGGGAGTAGAAGTGATAAATGGCAAGATTAAAAGAGAATCTGGGAAACAAAAAGGTGATGGTGGGAAAGGCAAGGCATAATGGGAGTGAATGAGCTAGAGAAGTCCCCAGGTGGAGACTGATTAACAGGGCCTAGTAAGAAGGCTGAAAGGTGACAAATGTGGGGGGAAGGAGATAGAGATGGAGACATATGGTAAAATGAAAATAGAAATTGAATGTGTACAGATACAAACAGACTTTAGGGAACACAAGGGGTGGCTGAAAGATGTTAGTAGAAAATAAGTCTATCATTTAAACCAGAGGGCTGGTGGGAGCCAAGGCATATGATCAGCTTGGTTTCCATGTTTTTTCTATGGTCAGAATCCCAGAAGCCCTGCTGAAGGACATAAACAGAGAGGTCACTGACACTGTGGTCCTTGGAGATAAAGTGGGATACAATGGGTTTATCAGTGTCTCCATTTCTGACTGCCCTGTAATGTTCTCTGAAATGGTCAGCAAGGCATCTACCAGTTTCTCCAATGTAAATAGCTGCACACTTCCTGTAAAGAATACAATATATCACATTAGTGGAGGTGCACGAGAACCCCTTGGTGATGTGAAAAACACCTGTAGGACCCCGAATTTCTGTCACACGAGAAACAAATTTGCAGGTGCAGCAGCGAGTTCTGTTGCAAGGTTTGGTACCTGGTAGGGAGGAACTGTTAGGAGTAGGTAGGCTGCTTTTTACCAAGAGATTCCACAGGTTGGGTAGCCAGTGGTAGGAGGCAATAGGTGGTTCTGTAAAGGAAGCACCAATGTTGGGGTCAGTTTGCAAAATAGGAAAGTTACTGGTGATGGTCCTGTGACGAGAAGGTGTACTTTGATGGAAAGGAAGCACTAGTGGAATTCGTCGTTGTTCTTGCATGACAGTATCCTTCCTGCGGGGGTCAAGGTTATGGTGCATGTTACTGACCGGGGTGAGTGCTCTGTCCACTGTGCTTTTAGGGTATCCCCTGTTAATGAAAAAATTATGTATTATTTTGGCCTGCTCAGCAAAATTATCCTCTTCACTGCATAACCTGCGAAGTCTAAGAAACTGTAAATAAGGCAGGCCATTCTTGACATGTTTAGGATGGAAGCAGCTGTGGAGGAGGAAACCATGAGAGTTAGTGGGTTTGTAATAAACTGATGTCTTCAGACCACTGTTCTGTACTGATAGTTGGATATCCAGAAAAGGCAGTGTAGAGGAGAATTCTTCAACAGTGTATTGAAGGGAAGGATGGGCCATGGTAAACTTGTCGAGGAAGACTTGGAGGGTCTCCCTGGAGCAGGAGGTGACCCCCATACAGTCATCTATGTAGCGTTTGTAGAGTGCAGGCACAGTCCCTGTGAATGAGAGAAAAAACTGTTCCTCCACCCAATCCACAAACAGATTAGCAAAACTGGGACCCATCTTGGTACCCATGGCAACTCCACTAACCTGCTGAAAAAAACTGTTATTAAAAGAAAAAGCACTGAGTTTAAGAACAAGTTCTGCCAGAAGAGTGTGGGGGTGGCTGCTGAACTTCCAGCTTATTCAGGAAATGCTGCAAAGCTGTCAGGTCATCATCATGGGTGATCACTGTGTAAAGTGATTTGATGTCCATGGTGAAGATGAGCTGATGAGAGCCACTGAATCTGAACCTGTCAAATAACTGGAGAGCATTGTTTCGATGTATTATTTGGTGGCATTGGGTGTGGGCATATTGGTGTTGCATCCTGTTTGAGGGAGGGGTCAGCCAGGACTGAGGGCAGGTGCCCCAGTGCTGGACTGTGTGTGTGGGGATCAGAAGTCTGGGTCAGGTGGGAATGAGGATAGAGGCAGTGGGGTTGCATACCCCAGCCAGTCATATAACAATCACTGGGTTTGGCAGGAGGGGTGATATCAGCGACAGAGTTGAGCACCCACCACTGGTCGTATAAGAAATTTGGGTCAGTAAGGAGGGAAATGCTAGTGATGGATTGAGCACCTGCTGCTAGTAATTAAAGCTCAAAACTGGTAGGATGGCGGGAGGTGGGGTATTGGCACGGGGTGTGAGCACCTGCTGCTAGTAAATCCTTAGTCAGGAATGAGGGGGGATGTTGCTTTGTTGTCTGATGGCCATAAAAGGATACAGCTATACTGTGACAGGTGTGGTTGAATAATTTTGCATGCTAGAAGTTTCTAGCTATCAGCCAGTGAAGCAAGATCAGCAGTAGCCTGTTAGTACTAGGTGTTGACTCACACACCTCCTGCAGACACGCCTGCATTAGTTGATATAGCACACACTTCCCCAGTCCCAACACTGCCAGTGCAGCACAAACACACATAAAAAGTGAAAGAAGACTTTGTGTGTGAGTGGAATGTACATGGAGCTGAACAGGAGTGGAACAGCGAACAGACTAGTATCTTAGACATTGTCAACTGTCCACAGGTGATGGCAGGCATGTAGGGAACTTCACTGATCAAGTAAGGCAAGTTAGACTACCTGTTTACATTGCTGCCTGTTTAAAGGGAGTACTGTAAGTAGGTTAGGAGGAAACAACTGTGGTGAAGAGAGGGAAAGTTCTACAAAGGTTAAGTAAAAGGTAAATGGAAATAAACAGTACTGTGGAAAGAAAAGTAACACTCTATCAAGGATTGGGATATAAAGTGAGTAAAAGAAGGAAACTATCCCAATACCCTATATATAACCAAGTTGCAAAGGGGCAAGAAAAAAAACATGGATTGTAGAAAAACCCTATCTAGGGTAAGGGTTCAGACACACCAAAAGAGTAGGCTAAACAAAGGAAGGGAAAGGTACAATGAAGCCAAGAGAGGGATAGACGCAAGAAGGTATATGGACAAAGGAAAGGCAGGGAAGCAAATAGATAAGAGGATAAGAAGTCATCAGGTGGGGGAGTGGTGCAGTGTAGTGGGTGTGGGGTCACAATCTTCAGAGACACGTTCTGAAGACTGAGATGTTGCACCATATGTAGACACCTCTCTGGGCTGAGAGCAGAGGTTTCTAGTCTCAGGGCCAAACTGGAAAGAGGCCAGGGCACCATCAGCCTCACCAAGGCTCCATCAAGATTGCCGCTGCTCTCTCAAAGGATGCCAGTAAAGAGGTAGAGCCTCTAGACTTTGCTAGGCTGCAGGAGGGTGGGGAGAGGAAGGAAGGAGAGCACATCTCAGACCTTACTGTTGCATAGTTCCTTCACCATTCTGACAGGGCAGGAAAGCAAGGAGGAGGCACCTGAGGCAGTTGTAAGAGATGAGGTGGGTATCCTAAAGGGAGGAGACCTCAAAGGGGGAGTCAAAGATGCCCAGCCGAGGTGCAGGCAGTTGCTAGTAGGGGGCTCCATAGTTAAGGGGATAGAGCTGGGGATAGAGGAATGGAGGGACAGGGTAATAAAGTACCTACTAGGTGATCAGTAGTGAGGACTGGAGGTTGGATTGCAGAGACTGCCAGGGAAGAGGAGGAAGGCAGGGAAGGAGCTGGATGTCATTGTTCATCTGGAGATGAACAGCCTTGGAAAGGACAATGCATGGGTACTACAGAGTAGGTTTAGGGAGCAGGGGAAGGGACTGAAGCAGGTAAAATGCACAGAGGCCTTCACTGATGTGCTACCTGAATACAGCAGGAGGAAGGCTGGGGAACTCCACACCAGGTCCTTCAGTGAGTGGTTAAAGGCATGGTTCAGTGAGGGGTGTGGCTACATGGGGCACTGTGATCCCACCTCAGGGGATGGAGACCTATACAAAAGGGATGATCACAATCCATCCTGGAGGAGAACAGCAGTCCTGAGTGGAAGATGTAGATGCTACTTTAATGGGCATTAAAACTAGCCAAGGGAAAAGACAACAAGACTGAGGGAGGCAGAGATTGCCCCCCAGAGATTAGAGAAACAGGAAGGAGATGCACAGGGGAAGACATTCCCCAGTTATAGAGGGGAGCAAGAACAAGGAGGGGGGCAAGTTGGCTTGGTCAGGATGAGGAACTAAAGTTAGGAGATGGAGTATAGAGGGTAGGCAGAGAGATAGCAAAAATAAGGAGGACAGGACTGGGGAAACAGAAAGGGCAAGGAATTGAAGCAGGAAGTGGGGGACAGGTTAGGGGTAGAAAAGGATGAAGAGAATAGAGAGACATGTGTGAGAATATAAGAAGCCTAGGAAACAAAATGTCTGACCTTGAGGTGATCATTCAGAGGCAAACCTGGATCTGGTGGCCATAAAGGAATTATGACGCACTAACAACCACAGCTGGGAGGTGGGCATCCCGGGCTACACTATGTTCCAGAAGGACTGGTCAGGGAGGAAAAGCTAAGGGTTTGTTTTATATGTGAGGGATGGTATAAAGGCCACTGAGACAGAGGGATACCAGGGGGAAAAGGAAGGGATGGAGGTACTATGGGTCAGCCTACAGACTGGGTCAGAGGCCTTTATTCACATGGGGGTGATGACCAGACCATCAATATTGGGGAAAATTGATTTAGACAGAGCTTTGTGGGAAGCCATTAGCAAAAGGCAAGCAAGAGGGAAGTATTGATTTTGGGGAACTTTAATTTGCTGGATATAGACTGGTGGCATTTTGGCCACAGCTGCAAGATGCAGGGACATCCTGGACTCCCTACAAGGAGCATTTCTCAGGCAGTTAGTTATGGAACCCACTAGAGAAGGGGCAGTGCTAGACCTGGTATTTACAAACAGGGATATCATTGCAGACGTCACAGTGGGTAGTCCCCTTGGTAAAGTGATCACCGTACTGTGGTTTGGCATACAGATTGGGCAGGAGAAAAAACACATTAAGATAAGGGTCCTAGATTTCAGGAAGGCAGATTTTAAAGAAATTGGAAACTGCCTCAGTAAATTTATTTACTGAGGCAATTTCCCATTTCTTTAAAATCTCAAAGGGGTGGGATGGTCAGGGAGGAGTGGAAACTCAATGAAGAAGAATTAAGGAAGGACTAGCCAAGGCAATGGCACACTGTTTGACAGAACTGAGCTGGGGAAAAAGAAGGAAGAGACTGCTATGGTTTTCTGAGGAGGTGGCAAAGGCAGTGAAGGAGAAGAAAACAGCATTTATGAAGTACAAAGAGACCCAGATGGAAATAGTCAGGGAGGTATATCTGGTAAAGCAAAGGAAAGCATGAAGGTGGGTGAGCATAGACAGAGGAGAGGTTAGCTAAGGAAGTCAAAAAACGAGACAAGACCTTCTTAACGTATGTTAGTGAAAAGAGTAAGGCCATTCGGCACAAAAGTGGCAGCAAGAAGGAGGCTAGCAACTACAGATCAGTCAGTGTCACATCAATGGTGGAGAAATTAATGGAGATCTTACTAAAGGAGAAGTTCATTAAGTAACTAGAGGATAATGGACTGCAGAACCACCGGCAGCACTGTTTCAAGGGGGGGGGGGGAGGTCATGTCAAACAAATCTCATAGATTTCTTTGGGTTACTAGGAAAGTGGATCAAGGGGCAGCAGTGGATGTGACCTATATGGACTTCAGTAAGGCTTTCAGCACTGTACCACACAGGAGGCTAATTAAAGAACTAAGCAGCCTGGGAGTTGGTGAGAACATGGTAAGCTGGGTACCTAACTAATTAAAGGACAGGCTGCAGAAGTTGGTGGTAAATGGCAGACATTTAGAGAATAGGAGAGTGACTAGTGGGGAGCCACATAGATCAGTGCTGGGACCAGTCCTCTTCAATATCTTCATAAGTGATGCTGTTGAGGAGCCTGGAAGGGAAAGTGCGTCTCTTTCTGGATAATACAAACATTTGCAACAGGGTGGGCACTCAGGAAAGGGTGGAGAGAATGCAAGGAGATCTGAGGAATCTAGAGGAGTGGTTTGCAGTGTGGCAGCTAGGTTTCAATGCCAAAAAGTGCAAGTTTATGCATCTGAGTCAGGGAAACCCCTGAGCTGCATATAAGATGGGTGGAGAGGTACTTACAGTCACCTTGCAAGAAAGATACATTGGGTCTGTCAGTTCCTCATCTTAAATAGTCTCTGGCACATTCCAAAATCATATTCAGCACTGCATTATGAAATTGTGTGACTGGCACATTCCAAAATTGTATGTCACCACTGTAGTCTAACTTAGTGTCTCTGACACATTCCAAAATTGTATGTTCCCACTGCATTCTAAAATTGTGCCTCTCCTTCATTCTAAAATTGCAAATCTGAACATTCTGATACCTCACCATTGCAGTATTCTGAAATCATATATAACCTTCATGTTCAGATGTCCTGTCCCTGACTGCATTCCAAAACCAACCCATTGTCTAAATTTGATGAAAATAGCATCTGAAAATTTGGAAATCATGCACCACACCCCTCCTGCTGTTACTGTTCCTTTTTTTAATGCTGTTAACTTCACATTTATTAATCTTGGGATACATAAGCCATTTAAATCTGTTAGCAGCGAAGATTCATTTGTGAGGCCTGGAACCGATATCATTATTAGCCATGCACAGAAATCAATGTTTTCCATCAAGCCGAAAGTCTGGGTTGCAGAAACCAGAAAAGCTTGTACAAAGACCATAGAAATGTTAAATTTAGCCTCATGCTTATAGAGAATATGATTCTCCTTATTCTAAATGTTGTCCTTTTGTCTGGGCCCCTTTTTTTAAGAACATGTAACCCAATGTCACTGATGGCATGTTACAGTACTTATACCTAACTTCAGTGGTACGCAACTTAGTGAGGAGTTATGCTTGTGCAACTTTGTTGATAGTATGAAGATATTTGAATGAATGTGTTGTTGACTGTTGTATGTGCATATTTTGGCCATTCGTACTTTCTGTTTCATTGGGAACTACCACCCTGTTGGAGTACTGTGAAGGCAAAGGAACACTCTTGAGGAGGATTCCACCCCTTGAAGTGCTGTGGGAATGTAATTCTTTTAGGCTAAAGGTAACATGGGAAGGAGCCCCAAGGTTAGAGGCACTCCATTAAAGGAGGAGCAGCGGAGAATGGTCGAGAAAAGAAACAGTGCTCCTGAATGAAGCTGGACGAAGCTAGCTTAATTAGCTTGGTGGGGGGGGGGTCAGCACGGCTGGTTCCTCCCACACATTGAACTGAGGGCATAGCCTTTGAATTCAGTGGGCGTACACAACTTAGCGACAAATTATGCTTGTGCAACTTTGCTGATGGAATGTATTTGAATGAATATGTTCACTGTCATAAGTGGATACTTTGGCTATTCACACTCTTTGTCTCATGGGGAACTACCACCATGTCAGGGTACCATGAAAAGAAAGGAACCCTCTTGATGAGGGTCCACCACTAGAGGTGCCATGGGACCATAATTCCTTTAGGCTGAAGGTACCATAGGAAGAAGCCCAAAAGTACTGACAGCAGGTGATAAACAAAGAGCCTGAGTGATGACAGAGTGACAGCAACTAGTGACAGATAACAGACAGAGACTGAACTGAGCAATGACTGACAATAACTGGTAACTGATAGTAGACAGAGGCATGACTTCTGTAAGAAGAGAGGGAATGGCAGCATGAAAAGATGGCTGCCATCCAACTCCAACTCACAGCAGAAACTTACTAGAGTAAACATTTTACTAATATAAATGTATTACTTTATGGACCACCTCCTGTGGAGACTACCTAACTTTTATGACCTTCGATATAGGGGCTAGGGAAAAACCCTATGAGAAGGAAACCTCTGATCTTGGTCACCTTCCCTCCAGGCTGGGATAAAATTAGTGATGGCTTGGCTACACAATTTAGAGACCCAGTTCAAGGGGAAAATTTCAGAGGAAGGCTCTCTCTATATCTCTAATAGGAACTTGATGGGGTTGCTGCAAACCAATCTCTGTAGCTAAAGGAGGTTCCCCAAGAAGGAGGCCCACCCACCAAGGCAGGGGGAGGAGAGTAACAACTGCTGAAAGGCACTCACCTGGCCTCCACCAAAGAGGCTTAGAGAGGAAGCCGAACCCTTGAGGGGCAAGACATAAGAGTTGCGCCCTTGAGGGGCCAGGACTAGCATTATACACCAGTATATGATCTTCTGATGTGAAGCCTTTGTAAATGAGTCCCTGATTTAAAGGTTGTAATCCTAAAGTCTATTAAATAAATAAATAAATAAAATCTTCACCCTTGAGGTGTAGAGGAAGGGAAGCTGGTGGAGACCAGGTGAATCTTAAGCAGCAACAGGGGGGAACAGCTTTCAAAGGTGCTGCTGATGTGATCTGCACAGCTAATGGAGCTCCTGTAAACTTAAAGGCCCCACCCTTCGGCAGCAGATATCTTAAATGCTACATCAAGAGGTGCCGTCCAGTCAATCTGTATGGCCAAAGCCCCCTCTCCCCTGAGTGTAGGACATTCTCATCCAAAAAGGCAGAAAGAAAAGAACCTTGCCTGAGTTGAGGGACTCACCCTCAAGATGCAGACTTCAAGGGAGCAGAGTGAGATCATCAGCATAAAGGGCAGAGAGCCTTGGAAGGCATGCTATGGTTGTGGCTGGCATGCATCCCAGTGTAGGAGTAGTAGGAGGCTAGTGGCAAAGCCTGATGGTCATGATCCTATGGTAGAAACAAAAACATAGTCAATGCTGAACAACTGACTGAGACATCAAATGGTAACTAGAATATTGAAGGAAACTGAATGATACACACTTAAACTGAATGGTGAACTTATGCCAACCAGTTCCATAAGGGATGCCAGTGCTAGTTGCCGATGCACTGCAGGTCAGGCAGGCTTCGGCAGTAGAGGACACCAAATGAAAATGCTAGGGAAAAACAGGACTATATGAGAACTGAAAATTAAGAAGAAGCATACTGCTGGACTGAACAACTAATGAAACCATGACTGATGGACTGAGAGAAGCACAAACTGCAGCCGGGAAGGTAGAAAGCAAAATACTGACCTCGAAAGCCAGTGGAGGCACAAACCGGATAGAAAGCCAAAAAGCACAAAGGGAAAGCAGGAGACAGGCACTGGGAGAAGGGGGGGGGGGGAGTTGGAAGAGCCCCCTGGCTGCGGTAAAGAAACAATGTTTCTACATAAGACTGGAGGAATCTGGCTTAAATAGCTCAGGTATGGGGCATGGATGGTTGCTCCACCCTTTGAATTGCAGGCATAGCCTTTGAATTAATGAAATAAAATCATGTTTAGTCAATACTAATGTTTTGTTAATGAGATCTGTGTGACCCACTGTCACTGAAGGTCCAGTACTGCTTTGGCTACAGCTTATGCAACTGATACACACTGTAATTATTGAAGTCTCTGCTGATGATATGATCTTCTATGTGACATGCATGCAATGCCAGCTGCCACTGTGGATACAGAACTGTAAGGCACCACACTACTACCAGGGAGAGAGAAAACATGGCACCTGGGAAACATTAAATGCACTACAGGGGAGGGATGGTTTGGTTCCTTCTTGCCAAGTCATGTCAGTCAAGATCTTCAGTAAAGAACTAGTAAGAATAGGCAAAGTGATTACTTCCCCTACAAAAAAATTAATAAAGCACTCAACCTAGAGTGTACAACTAATGCTCAACGTATATTTAGTTGAGGCTAAATGAGCACTTGTTGATATTTTCACATGCAAATTTTATAGCGCTCAACTCATTAATATACAGTTGATGCTCAATTGAGCATTAACTCAGTTGATGCTCAACTGAGAGTTAACTCAGTTGTTGCTCAGTTGAGTGTTAACCCAGTTCATGCTCAATTGAGCGTTAAGTTTCATTTCTTCTATATGGCAGTTCCTGGGGTCCCAGCTGCTGCCAGTAGCACCCCACCATTCTCCTAGTCCCCTCCTTCACAGTCCTTCCTCACTACCCCACCTTATGGCCCACCTGTGCCCATTTTCCCTGTAGGTCCCTCCACCCCTGTAGGCATCATCTTCAGTAGTTGCCCTCTACCCTACAGTGCCCCCCAACCTCCTTCCTTACATGGCCACGCCATTCCCTCCTCCCAGCCCCCAGTACTCCACCCACAGCTGGTTCTTGACCTTACACTTCACTGCTCTTTTAATTACCCTCACAGGTCACACAAAATGATGTTGCTGTAATCAATCAATCAATTAATCAATAAATCATTCAATCAATCTTTATTTAACCAGGTGGAGCACCATTGAGTAAAAAAACTAATTCACAAGGTGGGCCTGGGAAGAACACAATCGGTACAAATGGAGAGATATACACAATACAGATAATCTTGTCACAGCTGGGGGCCATTACAACCCTTACAGAAATATAGGTGTGCTGTGTACATGCAGAATGCATGCCACATGCTTAATTGTGCAATGTTTGCATGTGGTTCGCATATACTAAGTGAACATATGCGAACCAGGTCTAAAAGGCAAATCAGGTTCTCATGCTGCAAGCTTGACATGTGCAGCAGGTAAGCTGGTGTGAACATCTTCTAAAAATTACATCAGGTTCGCTTGTTGCACACTTGACATGAGTGCAGCAGTTAAGCTAGTGTGAATATCATTTAAACATCACATCAGGTTCACTTGCCGCATGCTTGCCATGTGTACAGCAGCTAACCTAGTGCAAATCTCATCTGAAAAACATCAGTTTCTATTTCTTATACTACTGCTAGCAATTAGTCATTGAAATACATCTTTATTTGGATTCCCACAAAAATTA
Organism: Neoceratodus forsteri; assembly: GCA_016271365.2. Taxonomy (NCBI): domain Eukaryota; kingdom Metazoa; phylum Chordata; order Ceratodontiformes; family Ceratodontidae; genus Neoceratodus; species Neoceratodus forsteri. The sequence continues at coordinate 1,639,704,879 of CM057450.1, forward strand.
GGCAAACTCATGAATTCTGATCCTTTCGCAAGTTGTTTAATGGCTTTTGATTTTTGTCATTAAATCACCATTAATCTGAAAGTATTGTTTGCTTACTACATTAAATGCCTAGGATATAGCCAGTCATTATCCCCCATTCCAGATGTACGAAGAGGGGCATCTATGCTGTGAAGCCTATCCTTTTTGTTTTGGACCATGCAAATCCCTTATACATATTTAGTGCTACAAATGTGTTTCTCCATGACTATTTCATCTCTTACTTTCCTTTTGTCATTCTGTATTGAGCATATACACTATGGCCATGCTCAGCACTCTTCATGCTGAGTAGGATCTTAGAAGTAGCACCATACCTCACATTTTGTCAATGAAATGAGGGACATGGACACTCAAAATGAGGGATAATGAGGGACACTAACCCACATGATGATCAGGACACATCATGAAACATGGAGATATGGTACCTCAGAACACAGTGGAAACCATTGTATTAACACCTGAAAATTAATTTTTACCATTAAGCAGGGTTGACATTTAGGTAGGGCAGAGGGGCACAGTCCCCCATCCCCGTATTTGTGCCTAGGTTGTTCTTATGGTGTGGCAGTAATGGCTTTAAATTTGGATTTAATCTTTTGCACAATAAGTGCCCACCTGGCCTGTGTGTGCTCACACTGCAGGTACTCTCCAGACTTGACTGTGTCTGTACTGTGTTGTACACTCTCTCCACTTATTAGCGGTGGCACAATCACATAAGCAACCTTGCAGAGGGACTGGAAGAAAAAGTATGTCTCTTTGCAGATGACACAAAGATCTGCAACAGAGCTGATACACAAGGTGGGGTGGAAAGGATAAGAATGGGCTTGGCAAGGTCGGAGGAATGGTCACATGTATGGCAGCTTGGATTCAATGCTAAGAAGTGCAAGGTCATGCATGTGGGAAACAAAAACCCAGGTGACGAGTACACAATGGGGGGGTAAGATACTGAAGATAACAACAAAAATGGAAAGGGACTTGGGGGCAGTCATATCAGATGACCTAAAGGTGGGCAAGCAATGGGAGAGGGCAGTAAAGAGGGCTGGGGGATACTGGGATGCATAGGGAGAGGCATCACCAGTAGAAAACAGGAAGTTATTATCCCTCTGTGCAGACAGCTGGTGAGACCTCATCTGGAATACTGTGTGCAGTTCTGGAGACCAAATCTCCTCAAAGACACAAACAGGATAGAGGCAGTCCAGAGGAGGGCAACTAAAATGGTGCAGGGTCTGCACCGGAAGACATATGAAGAAAGACTTAAGGAGCTTAATATGCATAGCCTCGAGGAAAGGAGGGAGCGGGGAGACATGATAGAAACTTTCAAGTACCTCAAGGGAATCAACAAAGTCCAATATGGTAATGTCTTTCAGAAAAAGAGGTGTGCAAGAACAAGGGGGCACAATTTGAAAATTGAGGGGGGAGGCTCAGGAGTAATGTAAGGAAGTGTTTTTTCACAGGGAGGGTTGTGGGTGCATGGAATAGCCTTCCAGAGGAGGTTGTGGAGTCATAAACAGTGGTGGAATTCAAGAATGTATGGGACAGTCATAAGGCAATTCTAGGGGGTGGGGGTAGGAAGAAGTAGGCTGTTGGTTAACTAGGATCTGCAGCTTATCCATTAGGTAGGGAAATGAGCAGACTACATGGGCCAAGCGGTCCTTATCTGCCATTAAATTCTATGTTTCTATGTGGATGAGCTCCAGCCAAGAAAGAGTCCATGAGCCTTGCAAGTGTGACACTGTCTTTCCAACCACAGAGTAGACAGGCTGCACACTACGGCTTGGAGGAGTCAGTGAGCATTGAACTCTCAATAGCAGTTTTGTGGCAGCATATTTTTGTTGTTCTACTCCTAGTGAGTCTCCATCTCTCCTGGTGGCTGAATGGGCAGAGGGTGAGCTAGAAGCTAACTCAAGACTAGACTACCTACTTATTGCACTGGGCTTGCCTTACAAAAAAAAAAAAACAGCACAGACCCCTATGGCAGCAAGATAGGCTTAGCAGTAGCGGTGACAGTGGTGTGGGTGACCTTCATAGGCCTTGATCCATGTAGTGTGGAAGCAGCCACAACAGCAACCAAGCAAGATGAAAAAAAAAACACATTGGATGTATTTGTATGGTGAGGTGACTTGGGCATGGACTATGTTGAGGACCTGGATGGTTGGTTCTTGCATCCAGCTTCTAGTGAAGGAGAGAGAGGAAGGGGACTAAAAATTAGGCTGGTGGCACACTATGCCAGGCTGCAGGTTCTGGCCATATGGCCAGGTAAGTAAAAGTAAATAATTTTTTTTTACAGAAGGATTGGGGAAGGAAGAAGGACTGAAATATTGATGTGTTTTTCACATTTCTTCACCTATGGGTGGCTTCATGACCCACAGGGGATGGGTATTGAATGGAATGGAGTCAGATAGAAACATCAGGACAAAGTTCTTTTTTGGGGGGGAGGGTGCTGAACTTCAGCCAGGAAAAAAATTGATTAGTAACTGGGTGGGTTTAAGCCCAAATCTGATGCACTGCTCTGGAGTATATATAGATGCATCTAATACATTTGAATGTTTACTGATTTGCATATCACTTTTCAGTAACAACAAATAGGTTATACCTTTTAGAGATGTTACAGACATTCTAGAGCTATCCCTTGCATTCATGGACAGTTGAGTGGTATGGTATGCACAGATTACTGGAGCCCTACTATAGTCAGGCATATGCCCCCCCCTCGTGAAACTGACCTCCACATCTCCATGCTCAGGCACATTACAACAAAGGGAAAAGGGGACTGAAATGAATGGGGTTATTTTTTAATTACTATTTTATACATTATTGATGGAGAATTGGAGATTAATGAAGGCCACCACTCGACTAACAAGGTCCTTGTTAATAGAACAGTGACCTTCATTATTCTCCAACTCAATGTCATAACATATAAAATAGTAATAGAAAATAGCTCCATTCATTTCAAGGGGGTACACCCCAGCACTTTGACCTATGGACATCATCTCTTAAAGACTCTTGCCTCTGGCTCCTTAGTACTCAAATAAGAGACTTTTTACTTATATCTATACTTTGTGGGTTGTCTGTAGCAGCATGGCCATACCTGCTACAGTGTGTGAGCATGTGGGGAGAGGGGACTGGCCATGTGGGTAGGTGTGTGGGGTGTCAAGTTATTGCTACATTTGTGTTTGCACCTTAAAGTCTGTTTGCATGTAAGAATTGAAAACTATGGAGAAAAAAATAGTAAGAATACTGGCCAGACAGAAGTAATTAAGTAGTTTTGTGGGAAAGTTTGTGTATTGGAGGTGGGAAAAATATGTGTTTCCATTGGTATGTGTGCTACAGTTCAACTGTGAAAATGAGATGAGGGAGAGAAGAAAATTGAAAAACATACACTGGCTACAATCATGCCACATGCATGTAGCTGTATTCAGATACAGTATGTATTGAAATACAAGCAAGCCATATGTGTGCAGACAGTATGGCTTAGTGGTTAAAGGCGCTGAATTGCAAGCCAGGAAACTTGGAGGCATGAAGAGCTGTGTTTGAATCTCATCAACTTCCACTTGTGTATGGTGTGATCCTGAGCAAGTCACTTAACTTTTACATTTGCAGTTACCGGTGACCAGTTGTGTTTTTGTATGCATGTCACATGCATGCAGGCTTCCCTAATTTAACATAAAACTCATGGTTTCTACACTTGCTTACTGCACGCATTCCATATGCATGCAATCAGTTCCAGTTTAACATTTAAATCATACTTGCAGCATGCATATCACTTGGGTAGTTTTATGTGTGCAACATGAAAATATTTCATATAATTATTTCTGTAAGGGAAGGTACAAATAATGCAAAAAAGTAGAAGATTATGCAAAATACGGTAACCCTGGCACAGCAGGATAACATTGAGCGGTACATAGTAAAAGGATAAATAAACACAGTGCATGATATAGGGAGATTAACAGTGCATGCATAATGAGTGCTAAGACAAACAATGATCCATTTTACCAGATATAAAATTGCAAGGAATGGTAATGGCAAAAGGTGGGACACCATAAATGGGGAAGGGGCACACAGTGGAAGGCTATAGGTGTTGAAAACGGGAGAGGTAAAGTAGTAGAATGGAAGGGCAAGCATTATTCAAGACTAATGCACAGTAAACACAGTCCAGATTAAAAATATGTTCTCCAGTACCTTGAGCACTCATGACTTACACTTCATCACAAATTATGCCTATATATTGAAGTCAGGGTCCATTGCAGTCTTAAATGTGAATTACATAAAGGGCAATAGCTGCTGCTGCTGCTGCTCCTTACCAGGCAGGGTATTTGATAACTCTATTAGACAAAACATCGACTTACGACATTTAAGTTTTTTTGATTCCTGAATTTGTGCATTATGGGCCTAATACCTTACAATAAACAAAATAAAAATTAAAACTTCTTGCATATGATATGTTTCCATGAATTTAAAATGTAAAATAATTAAAATTACATGCCTGACGTGAGATAAATACCAAGTAGCATGCATTTGAGTAAAACAGACACTTAGAAAAATTCTCACTCTTAGATAAAAAAAAGACCAAAGTCTTAATCCATAATTGTGTTATTTAAATAGGTTACAGTAATTGTAATGCATATTATTTTGCTTAATATAATGTTCTGGGTGTACAAGATGGGAACATTTTATAGCGAAGTGCAGAGAGTACAGTTATAACTTAGACACTCAAAAAACTAGCACAATATTTAAGCAATGTTACCTGATGAAGTGAGCTTCTCCTGGCCTGTTGTTGACTTGGAAGAGGTCAAAGGACACAAGGTGAAACCAAGGCCCTACCCTTTTCCAATGTCAATAACTCCAGCAGATGCCCTGCACTTCACAGGGTAACATTGCTATTGTAAAAATGTTTAGGAACTCAACTTTTGGGGCATTTTTAAACATTCTGAGTGGCTGTTAGAGTACATGCTTGGACTATTTCTTTACATTAGCAGACTCCTGTGAAATTGCCTTCTTGTGTAGTCAGTTAGCACACTAACAGATTCGGCTCAATGCTCTAGGTATACAATGAGGATTATTTCACCTCTGTGGTGGTTGAATGCACTTAGCCTTCAGCCTTAGTCTTAAACTTCAGAGTTGTGTAGAAACCCCCATAAATGCATGGCCTACCCAGTATTTCTTAAGGAGTGGCTATGTCCTGTTAGGCACTGCTTTCCAACTGAAAGAAATAGAAAGTGAGAGTCCATGAACTGTGCTTAATTTAAAAGATAAAAAATAAAAAAATTAAAATTACAGCATTTCTTTAATGTCCCCTAACTGCAGCATTGTTTACATTTGCAGTGCTATCACTGGTGGGGAACTTGATGTCTTTGCAAGGCCGACACCTCACAATGAGGTGGGGCCACAGTGTCTTTCTAAGGAAGTGCCCTTCTGCACTGTGTGGCTCGGCTGCCTCATACAACAGTTCCGCTCCAGCGATAACATTGCAAATGAAAACAAAGCTTTGGGAGAGGGGAGCTTAAAAGAAAGTACAAAATTCCAGTATTTTTCCATGTTTCCCAGGCTCTCCTTTCCCATTTCTTTGAGTTGGAAAGCAGTGACCAATAGGAGATAGCCACATTTTAAGAAGCTAAAACCCATGGCAGATCATAGGTGTATTGGGGCATTAATGGACACTCTGGGTGCATTGTGAAGCACGAGTGTGAAGCCTGAGTGACCTTCAACCACCCAGGAACTGTATTAATGCCCCGATACACCAACTACATACCCTTTTCATGCTGTCACACCCACTGACCACATATACAATCACACCCAACATTCCCCTTACAGCCTGTCAAACTCACTGACTTAATATCACCATGTACACTGTCATACCTCATGGCCCAATACCCGCCCGTACACTGTCACACCCACCTACCCAATGCATGTTATCACATCAATGGACCCCAAAACAGCACGCATGCTGTCGTACCTCATGATTCTATACCTCATGCATGCTGTCACACCCACCAGTCCCATGAATGTGTCACACCCACTGACCAACCCCATACTCAATGTGCACTGTCACACCCACCAATCACATATATGCTCTGCTGTACATAAACAACATGTGTGAGTAACGAGATCAGAGCATAACTTTAACAGCTAGTATTATAACCTATCCTGCCACATGGCAGATTACAGTGATGAATCTATTGTCAGTATTGATGAAAAAGTGGGATCAGTGACCAACAACAGGAGCCAAGATCTTTTGGAACTTCAGGGGTTCAGATATCCACAGGGATCCTAGTACTATAACAGTGCTGCTGTCTTCAGGGAGAATTACAAGTTCAGGTTAACAAATCCTCCAGTTAACTGGAAACTATGGGAGCCTGACACCAATGTCTTGTGGAGGGGTGTCATGGGAGCCTGAGGCTATGATGGTGGAATGGGCATGAGATCCTTTTGGCGAGGGGGGGACTCAGGATCCTAATGCCAAAGCTAATGTGGATCAGTAGCTAGGTGCAAGTGTTGTGGTGGGGTTGGTCTTCAAAACATTCCAGGTCCCAGACCAGGCTTGCCTCCCAGCTGACCAACATACATGCAGATGGACAATCTTTCCAGCCCCTGGACTAGCCCATCTCTCCATCTGATCAATCTCCCTGCCTGGACAACTCCTCTATTCAACCTGCCACTATGCATCTGAACCCACTTTCGCTCTCAGTCTAGCTTCCTCTCCAACCAACAGCTGACCACAGTCCCTGCATCTGGATCACCACCCCTAGCACACATATATAGTACCTCAAGCTGAGCACCCTTCCTGGAGTTGGATCTCCACCAAGCACCCAGACAAGCCTCCCCCACAGCAGATCACCCTCTCTAGATACCTCCCCCCAAACTAGACCACTCTCACTTTCATCAGAGTTGTGATGGTGGGTAGTGCATGGAGGTTATAGGGAGGGGCAGACACTGCAAAGAGGATGATGGGGCTAGACAATGTATGAGAGCTACAGGGACAGGCAATGCAAAGGAGCATTGGGGTCAGTCAATCAAATGAGGCAACAGAGGCAGGCAGTGCAAATGAGGCAAAAAGGATAGGCAATACAAAAAGGCACAGAGGACAGTCAAGGCATAGTTTTGGCTGCATCATTACAGATTACCTACTGTACCTTGCACAGATAAAAGATACAGCTGGATCATGGTGAGCCTGGGATTGGGGTATTAAGACACTGTTATGTTGTACCTGTAAAAGAAGAATAGCAATGAGATCACAAAGGATCTGTAGCTCTTTAGTAACTAACTGGGACAAACAAGGCACTCTAAACATAAAACAATACTTATCTCATACATGTGGTTAGTGTCCTCCAATGCTGGGACTGGTGTCTTTAACATTCTACTGTACTTGTAGACAATGTAGAAAGCAAGTTAGTATGATTAATAAAAATACCAGTCATCTGTGTTGGGTGGAAAGGGATTATATTTTTTTGGGGGGGGTTAAAGTGGGTTGGTAAGGAGGGTATATACCACTACCACAGCAGTGACCTGGATTTGGAGAACAGACATGATCTTGTGGATGTCAGCATGGTGATATAGACAGGATTTGGTGTCCTGGGCCCTCACTCCTCTTTGAGGAGTGGAAGTTGCTCCTCTAATTGAATCTCTCCAGGGCAGAATGGAGCCACCACCTTTCACACACCTGCAACATTGACAGCATGATGGACTGCCAAAGTGCTGACAGTCAAGGGTGGATGTTTATCCACCTTCCTATTCCCATCACAGGGGGAAATCTGTGTGGGGTGGGTGTATCAAAGAAACAAGTAAGTTCCTGAGATGGAGGGTGATGATGGTGGTGGTGCTTGGCACCTGATTGCAGCAGGGGGGCACATGGTTGGTACCAGGCTTGCAGCAACCAGACCTTCTTACTGCCAGGTACACTCTTCACAATTTTTCTTGCCACCCCTCTCCAGATGCAGTGCATGGGCCTATCAGGCCTCGATACATATGTGAAGGAAGGCTCTCCTGCCCACCACAAGGTGTCGTAAGTGCACCTGCTCTGTCTCTCCTTAGGCTTGGGCCAATACCACACACTGCAATGCCTTCCCCCAAGCCTTTGCCCATTCAGCTGGCTCACTGAGGTAGTATAGTTTTTAAAATATGACCATCTTACTACCTGAATTTCCATTTTTTTCACAAATATCACATTTTAGATGGCTATATTTTAAAAAAATATAAGGAATTCAGATTAGTGACCACTCTCATTTGAAAGGTCTCTTTGTCTTGAACAACTTTCCTGCTGCCTGTGTGTGTGTAACTTGTACGGTTTTCAAGATATTTACATTTGTTTGGTATGTCTGCTACTGTGTTTGCTCAGACAGAAAAGAAATTGGCTGTTTGGAAGCGCAGTAGCAGTCATGCCAAACAAATGTAAATATCTCAAAAAGCATACAAGTTACACATACATAACTAGCACAAAAGTTGTTCATGACAAAAAGAACTTTTAAAAGAGGGTAGCCACTTAGCTGTGTTCCTTATAGTTTTTAAAATATGACCATCTTATTACCTGAATTTCCTTTGTTTAGTTCACAATTATCACATTTCAGATGGCTATACTTTAAAAAATATAAGGAAGTCAGATTAGCGATTACCCTCATTTGAAAGGTCATTTTGTCCTAAACAACTTTCCTGCTGCTTATATATGAGTAACTTGCATAGTTTTCAAGATATTTACATTTGTTTGGCATGTCTGCTACTGCACTTTGGAAAAGTTGTTTTTTTCTCTCTAATCTAAGCTGTTTAGGACAAATCAGCAATTCCAGTCCCATTTATACTCCTAAGGTATACCGTTGTAACAGAGATACAAAAAGAGCGAGTCAGTTACAGTGACTGTTCTACAGTGAAGGTTATGGGACTGACAGGGAAGGAATGTTGACAGGTGGAAGTTTTGCCAAGTGTTTCGGATTCATCGATGGCCATTATATTCTGTAGAGTTCTGGAGTTGCTTTTCAGAGGTTAAGGAGGGGATGCCATGTACTAATAACACTATTGACAGGTGGCATAGGTCCATCAATTCCCTGCTTGGTGCAACACATCCTACAGTGTAGAAGTTTATTGATGTCCTGAAGGGTGAGCAGCGCCTCACTGAGGTGAAGATGCAGTAGGTTTTCTCCTGTAGGGAGGTCAGGGATCACGAAGAAGGTATAAGGACAGTACACAGAGGTTAATTGACATTATTGAACATTATGAATTGCGGTGTCTGAAGGATTATTTAATGGGGATAGCCTTAAACATAAAGCTGCAGGTGCAGGTGTGATGGCAATGGTGGGAGGAGCTGTCCATCATGGTACTGTTTTGATATGTAGTGCACTATATGGGGGTGGCGGTGGGATGTATATGCAGTCATGTCTGTAGCAAATGGTGTCTGTGACAGTGTGAATAAAGTGCACATTAGCATACATTCCTGTGCCATTGTTGGGTGGATTTGTATTTGTGCAGCCAGCAGAACTGCCCTTTTCTCCACAGTCTGTGCGATGTGGAGTTAATTATATTAAATATGGGGGTTGCGGGGGGTGCATAGGTGTTGTACAGTGTTTGTAGGTGTGTTGGTGTGTCGTTGTTGTGCCATGCTGTTATTGGGGATGTCAGAGTAATTGTGTCACTGCAGAGGATGTCAGTGTTTTTCTTGTCATACCGACTTGGTGGAACCCTCCAATAACAGGGTTTGACAGACTGTATCCATGGTCTGCCACTCACTTGTGGTAAGCACCTGTTCACTGCCACTTGCACATGAACGTGGAATGCCTTTTAGAGAAAACAATGCTCATCTGAACCTCAGAACAACATCTTTTTCTCACCAGGTCCCTATGCCCAAGACAAATCTGGGGCCATTGCCTAGGCCATATCCCTTAGCACCATGCATACCCAATGGGCAGTGATGAAAGTGAACAGGAACTCACAGGAACTCAGTTCCTGTACTTTTTTTGCAACAGGAACAGAGTTCCTGTACTTCTTCCCACTGACACTGGAACTGAAATTTTTAAACCAGCAAGATAATAACAGTTTCTGGGCCTGTGACCTGAAATCAGGGTTTCCATAACAACATTTGACTTGTACAACAATGCTATTTTTTTTAGAAATACTTCAATACCTCTAACTCAATCTACTAGTGTCTAAACAGATAGACGTGTCTTGACATAGTTATCCTTCAGATTGAGGATCTTCATTCTGCATTTCCCAATTGCCAATGCCTGAGTTCCTGTACTTCTTGTCTACCACTTGCACCACTGCCAATGGGCCCACTTTCAGGGTAGGGATAGTCTCTTTTTGTTAACAATAACCTGCCTGAATAATCCATTGTAATTATTGTAAATCTTGTACATGTTTTATACTCTGTGTTGCTTGAACCTTGTAATGCTGTCTTCCCTTCTATTGACGTGGAACCTTTGTAAAAGAGCTCTCAGCTTAAAGGTATTTAATCCTAGATCCTAATAAATAAAAATAAATGGCCCACAGGAGCACTGGTGCTATCTTGATTAGGGTGTTCTATCTCTTGTGGGCCGTATGCTGCCTTGGGCCATGTCAGCATGGCCCAGACACTTTTCGCTGCTCCAGCACAGCCCCATATTCAGATAGCTTGCAGCCCCTCCACACTACCGAGGGTTAGCTGACTCCATGGGTCACCATTCCCATTAGATGGAGGAAAGTCTGGTCATAAGAGCACTCATGGGACATCGTTATTACTGGGGAAACAGACAGAGAGAAACTGCGGACTCACTCTCAAATATTTCTGAGGTAAAACTCTGCATCCACTCTACACCTTCTGTGGGTGTTGTTCTTGGTCACCATCTGGGGTGGACTGGCTGGTTTTCAGGCCAGGGTACTACCTGAGGACTGGCTGCCTGAGCTTTCTGGCACCTGCCTACTTGAAATATAATTATTGTTCCTATCCTGACTGTATTATAGTTATGTTATTTGCCTTAAAGTTACAAGACTATGCATATATAAGCTTGTAAAACCTTCCAGCAATTTAAAATAAATGACCCGACACACCCATTAAGATTTTTTTCAGAGTAATTTGATGTACAGAAATAATTTCTTTTATGAGGATTGGGATGTTTGTGATTTAAAAATATTCTTCATAAGCCAGTCTGGTGGCACAGTGGTGACACTGCCACCTGCCATGTTGGCAACTCGGGTTTGGGAGCAAACTCGAGTCATCAAGTGTTGGCTGGGGTGGGGGATGAAGATTGAGCACCCAAAGGATTACTGTCCTCCCTGGGGTGATAGACAGCACATCCCACAGCCAGAAAGACACTCTGCAGAGGCTGGGTGTCAGGGCAGCCAGGAAGATCAGTAGGTTGGAGTGCATTCGGCATGACACTGTGCATCACTGCACACCGATGAGAAGGGAGAAAACCATGCAGGAAAAACACATCCTGCCATGTGGCATACAAGTCGTCCCATCCATAGGCCTGGCAACAATGACCAGGCACCTGAACCAGATCCTGCTTTGGGAGGACAAGGGCAAGTCTCTCCCATCCTCATCATGGTAAGTGGTGGAATGTGAGGGGTAAGTCCTGGGGATGGTGGGTGACAGGGCTGTGGAGGGTCACCAAGATGGGAACTAGCAGAATTTGGGGACACAAACCTAAGTGGGAAAAACATTTTCTTCCTAGTAACTGTTTCTTAAAAAACAACTCATGGCATATATGGTGGACTAGGAACTCCACTGTAGGCATCATGTAAATGTCATACTATGATATTAGCATACTGCAATCTGTGCATCTCCATTTACGGGAAGGGGGTTTGGGCAGAGCCACCCCACAACCAACAATAAAAACAAATCAAAAAGAAAATCCCAGTGCTGTATATAACATTTCTCTCTCTCTCTCTTTTCTCTCTCTCTCTCTTTTTCTTTCTTTTTATTTTATTTTTTTTAGGAAATGGAGTAGCAGGTCTGTTCTCTCTGCCATGATTGCTACTGCTAGCACAATAGCACAACAACATATGATAGTACAGTGTGTGGATCTACTAACTGCCACCATAGTACTATGGGATAGGCTGCATAGCAATATGCTGAACCACCCAAATCTTCACCGCCTCTTCTAACTTTATATTTGTTCTGCTTTGAAATATCATGATCAGCCAGCACTGCAGTAAGTTTAAGTTTTCAGATCCCAAACCCATAGACTAAAAATCAATACACACACACATACCCCCCCAACATAAACTAAGGGGAAAATTAGTCAATAATTTTTTATTTTATTTTACTCTGTACTTACATTTTTAGTAGAACAATCGTGCTGTACCTCACTTGCTGTAGAACACTGGAGACAGGTCCTGACATGCTGAGACTCATTGCAGGACACCTGCTTAGACTCCAGGCCTTGTGTAGTGTGTTTGCCCCCTGACAAGTCCAGTGAGTTCTCCTGCTGGGCTCCTCCTTCACATGATTGACCTCCACTCTTCGAGTGCATCTCCATTCTCCTCCATCCCAGTCTGCCAGCCCACCCTGTCTGATGTGCTGCAAGAAAGCCCTGAAGTCCACCTCTGTGCTGTTCTCTGGGTTCTGCTGGACTCTTGAGCCTGGACTTGAAAGTGCTCACAGTATGAGGTGGCAAAAGGTTGACCCCCCTCACTGAGTCCTTCTGTGCTGTGCCATTCTCTGCAGGCCCATAACGATGGGACAGCCTCCTGCTACCACTCTGCTAAATATCTATCTGACATCAAAAGCAGGATCCAGGGTATGCAGCGTGGCCAGTAGCCTCATGACTCCCAACATCTGGGTTCTCACTATCTTGTCCAGCTTCTTTGCAATGTGCAACCCCGCCTCCTTTTCCATCTTCATCTGTGGTTTCCAATGATTTTGGCACCCGGTTCTTTTACGTTTTGGTTTATTTTCACTGCCCCTCCTGCAAACCTTTGCCTTTTCATCACCTCAACTGCGAATCAAACATAAAAGGCAGCGGGGGATTATGGGGCTTGAAGTCGTATTGCCATTTGGTGCTCGTTGACATCACAGTCCGCCGCATGGTTGCAACTCCCTTACAAACTACACCAGTAGCGGAACGTGAGCTGACACGCCCATAGTGTATGGGTTCTGGATGCATTCTTGGGCTGATTGTTCTAGTCTGTTCCATTTCTAGGTTGTTTGACAAAGCCTTGATTGGTATGATGACCACAAGACCCAACATGCTCCTTTCATAGCTGGTTACCCACCCTTGCTAGGCACAGAGTCAGAACTGATTTTTCAGGGATGCCCCTGATTTTCCATTATAAATGTCCTCTCCTTGTTTCTCTCCTAACTGTGGCATGTCAGTCACTAAAGTGTAGGGTATAGATAATAACATACCATCCATTTGAATATATGAAAAATGATGTTAATATACTTATGGTTTAAGATGCATCCCTAATTTTGTTCTTTTCCACCTATTTGTTTTACCCATGGCCCCAAATAGTGAGACAGGGCATTGAAAGGTATAGGCTATATGTAAGCAATAAGACATGATGGGGGTGTGTGTTAGTCAGTTCTAATGCATGGCTAGGGGATGTAGTGAGGCACAAGACCACCAACTGAGTGCATCCAGCCCCCTAGCCATGCATTAAAACTGTCTAATGCACACCATGAAATGTCTTATAGCACTTATAAAATAGGTTCCTCTATGTTACACTTATGTGAGATACAAAATTGTTATGTTGACTTAAAAAAAAAGAAGTTTTATGTATTTTGTCATAAAATAGTTCCCCAGCCTACACTAAGTTTCTGCATTTACTGACTGAGTTTTGTAAATTTGTATTACTGGAGCCACATTACTTGAAGATGGCCCAGTGGTTACCATAGAAACAGCTGTCCACCCTAATGCAGTCTAGTGTGCTTGTTTTAAAATTGTTTCAGCAACAGCCTTTTTTTCTTACTTTTTTTGTGGTTACTTGTTTTGCCGTTGCTTTGGCAAAATGTTGAAAGCTGGTAGCGATTGTGTAGTCAAGGAGAAATGTGGAGGGCAGCACTGGTGAGAGGAACCATTTCTGAAACGAAAACAACAAAAAAAAGTCTGTGTAGGAGGTGTTGATCTCTAGTTTTTAGACAGAGTGTAAAAGTGGGTGGTGATCAAGGAACAGGTCTGTGATTGAGGAGAATGATGGCAAGACTGTATGGATTTAAGTGTCTCGGCAGTTGCTGTTACTTGTGTTCTGTAATATGTTAAATCTTTATTAAAGTTTAGTAAATTGCAAAAAAAAAGAAGTGTCTTGGCAGTTGCTACCAGTACCATGGCATCATCAGTGACAGTTTGGGAAATGAGGAATGTGGAATAACAGATACCATCTAAAAAAGTGTAATTTACCATAAAGATGATGCTTGTTTTATTTGTTTAAAAACTGATGGGAGAGAGTGGGGTTTGGGAATGAGCGAGCGGTTGGCAGCTGGTGGTCAGACAATTGGGCAGAAGACAGCTCTGTTGAAATATGAAAAAAAAAGTAAAAAATGAGGATCAGGATTTTGTTACTTTAATGCATCTCTGTTAACTCATTGCCTCCACAGTAACTCTCTGAAGCTGCAGCACTTGTCTCCTGTATACTGTTAACAGTGAATCCTGGGCCCTTTTAAGCAAAATCAAGCCATAATCGGTATGCCGCAAACAAATGCTAATAGCACAAAAGCCATAAGTGTTAGACACAAAGTATGAGTGGCAAACTTGTTCAGCACAAGATTATCTTTCCAATGGTGGTATGCAAGTAATAATAGGTAATTTCGTTTTTTTTCCATGCTGCTTGAAACAGCAAAAAAAATATTTTTTCCACTAAAAAATGAACCATAAGTCTCTTTTTATTGGGAAATATGTAACATATCAACACCAAATTAAGCATCCAGACATATATAGTTTTAATAACTGTTTGTAAAAAAAAAAAAAACACTATTTCTGTAGTATTAAACATAATTTTTCCCCATTTTAGTCAAGGTGTGTTGGTAAGGTTTGAGAGACGAATCTAAATCATAAACACCATACCATAAACAAATGCATATAACTCCTAAAATATACATGATACACCCAACATATCAGTGGCAAAGTTATTCCACAGAAAATTGCCTTTCCAACGGTGTTATGCAATCAATTATGCTCGATTCGTTTTTTGGTTTATACTGGCTGAGATACCCAGAATGTGTGTTTTCTTCAAAGTGCTTAGGTGGTTCTTGAAGGACAGAATGACTGCCATACTCACCATGTCATAAACAAATGTGAATAACTCCTAAAGTGAACATGATACACACAATATGTCAGAGGCAAAGTTGTTCAACACAACATTACCTTTCTAATGGTGCTATGCAGTCAATTCTAATAATTTCTGTCTGCCAAGTAATATTAAAATGTGTATGATGTCTCCAGACATTACTAGGATACACAGGAAGTCTGTAGGTGACTTCTGTAGTCATTCTGGGACACACTGCAGTACATTCGCTGCCACCTGCAGGCGTCTTCTAGGAGGCAATGAGTTAATCTGCTTCCTTTTTGGCAGGACTAGTTTTAGCTGTGCATTAGTCACTTCTAACGCACTGCTAACAACCAATCAAATTGCTCAAAATACTTCCCCCATTTTATAAGGGGTGTTTGCTTGAGTATCCAGTAGTAGCATCCAATAGACAATGAGCCTGAGGTCAGTGCCAGCCTTAGGGTATGTGGTGCCCCAGGCAAACATACAAATGGTGCCCCCATGCTAAAACATTCCTATGTCATCTTCTTGCCCCCCCCCAAAAAAAATAAAGGACCTTTTCATTATGGCAGGTAACAATTTTTTAGATGGGAAAGAGCAAATTCCTTGAATTACTGCTGGACTGTATTTGATCTACAGTAAATATTAATTTTTTTATTTCTTAATTCTAAATCTTAGTCCTGTTTTACAATTCAAGTGTCTAAGTGAAGCATGCCAGAAGCACTGGGGGAGTCTTTTTTAATACAAAAATATATTGATTTATAGTTGGTGTGTTATGTAAGTACTGTACAACATGACCTCCTACATATTTAGGATGCCAGAATCACTCCGCTTCTCATCTCAAGTCCCTCAAACATAAAAAGAGACTTCACTTTCTTCCCCACTATAGATTTTTATGTCCATGTACCTCTTCTCTAGTCCATTAGAATTCTTATCCCTATGCCTTTCGTTCCCTCCTCTGGCTCTCCCTTGTCTTCCCCACCTGAATTCTGTAGAGATGTCATGTCAAGAGACGTTCAGAATGAAAACTTTTAACTAGAGAACCCACAATTAATGATTCTACTGCATAGAGGCACATGCAAGGTCAAGGTGTATGTTCTGTAAAATAGCTGATCAGTGCAAAATAAAGCTCAAAATAATAACCAGAAGTGGACTGACCACCTTGGGGCCGGGTACTGCTGCTTTGGCTGTGTCAGTCACAAACACTGCCTCACTTGAGCTACTATCTCCACATATCCAGTCACTTACCTAAACAATGGTCACCAGCTTGATTCTGTCTTTGTCCTGGATCTTGAGTGTCACCAGCATGTTCTCCAGTGGCATCTGCAAGCCTGAAGGCAGGTCTCATCTGTACGTTCAGAAATGGTGAACTTTTTTCTGGCTCAGCACCAACCAGCAGGGTGATCAGCTGTAACTGTAACCCAGCTCAGCTCAGATCCAACTGCCTGCAAGTTAGCAATCCTCTTCTCAAATGGATTTTTCTCCTTACCTGCTGCCTACCTGCCTTGTTTGAACCTGCACATGCTTCATTCTTGGGTTCATGTGGCATCAACCATTAGGTATGGGGGGGCAGGAGAATGAGGTTTGATGCACATTGGAAAAGAGCGTTTCTTTTTTAAATGACAATATATTTTAATAATTTTTTTTGAATAATATTTTTATAATGTTTTCAACCAATACCCCCTATTGTTGGGTGCCCTGCATAGTTTGCCTATCCTTAAGGCCAGCCCAGCTTGAGAGCAGCAAACCACTGGGTCATGCAATCTGACCTTGTCAAAACCATAGGAGCCCTAAGACCTTCCAGACAACAGCCTTGAGGATGACAATGCAAGGTTAAATAACCATACTAAAACAATTGCTCATTAGTGGTAGCGTGCCTCCAGATGTAATTCCTCCTGTACAAGATCTGTTGCAGCCAGATACATGACCTGGGGAAAGCACATATGAAAATAAAGAACAAGGTCTGGTTTCCCAGTGAATCATTGTTTCCTGAGGGATTGGCTTAGCCCATCCTGTGAATTCTGGAGTGGTTCTTTAACATAAAACCTCTGTTGGGAATATGTGATGGGGTCTGAATATTTACTGCATGGATGTCTGTCCGGCTGCCACTCACATTCTTCGTTCCATGGAAATTCTCATGCCTAGCGCATGGGGCCCCATTTTTTTCTTGCCCTAGTTCCTTCCATCCAGGTACCATCAAAAAGAAAGTCACATGACCATCAGGGACTGGAGGCAATGAGGCTTAATTTCAGTTGTGTGACTAGTTCCCACGTTTACAGCAGTGGAGCAGCAGTGGCAGCTGCTCCAAAGCACTGCTCAACTGCATCAAACCTATACAAACTACAAATGCAAACATTTAACTGCAAGTTGAGTTTTTGTTCAGTGCTTTCTGAAACTTTAAGATCTCAGTCTGTGCTCAACTGCATCTCTAATTAACATATTGTAAGATGAAAATCCTCAACCAGTACTCAATTACTAATTTAAATACTCAACAAGCATTTAGCTGCGCTAGATTTGTCTTGCAGGAACAAATGAGAATTTAGGACCTATGCAAATAATCCCATAGCACTAGCAAGGCACTATGGGGTAATTTGCATCATATTAAAGCCTCATTCCAGGCCTGGAACAAATGAGGCTTCGCCCCCCCATGCCTGTTCTGCTATGGCATACTACAGTCCCTGGCTCTAGTCATAACCTCACCCCCTTAAAGACAATTTGAGCTGCCAATATGCAGTCTGTGGCTGTAGTGGTCCCCCTACCCCCTGATCACCCATCATTGCTGACTGAATACAGTCCATGACAACAGTGTTCCTCCACCCCCCTCCCAAATGACCATCCAAGCTGCCAGTATATAGTTCTGGGCTCTAGTTATCCCCCCTCTCCCATGATTGCCCATCTGGGCTGCTAGTATACAGTTCCTGGCTCTAGTGATTCCTCACTAACTGCCTTTCTGGGAAGAAAGAATACAATACCTGGCACTAGTTTTCCTACACCCAGTATTGGCAATATCATTTTCAACTGATGCCTCAGCCCTCAATTGCAAGTTCATAGCTGCTGGCCACCCCCTCATTGTTCCATAGCCACCTTGTCCCTGAACAGTGTGCCAGCACCCACTGACCCCAACAGAGGCTGGCTGTCCCACTCCACTCACCAATGTCATTGGCCACACTCACACAACCATTACTTACTGTCAGTAAGCATTGGTTGTGTGAGGTGGATGGCAGATGGCAGACGTCATAAGCAGTGGAGTATTACCTGGAGTGATGTGGGTACTGACATGCTGTTCATAGGGTGGGGGGTAATGGGAGTATGGTGGCCACCAGCAGCTACAGACCTGTCATCTGGGGCAGAGTTGACGGTTGGTAGTGATAGCAGTAAGTGGGGTGGGGAACACTGGTGCAAGGTCTTTATTTAGTCTGCCCAAATGGACAATCAGGTGGTGGAGTGATGACTAGTGACAGGGACTATATTCAGTAAGCCCAGATGGGAAACTGGATGGGGGGACAACTAGAGCCAGGGACTGTATAATGGTAGCCCAGATGGGTGACTGTGGACATAGGGGAGTGGTTGGAGCCAGGAACTGTATTCAGTCTGCCAAGATGGATGAGTGGGTAAGAGAAGGAACCACTACAGCCAGGGATTCTTGTATAGCATACCGGATAGGTGAGCAACAACCACCCTAAGCAGATTTGGTGAGACAGTAAATAACACAGCAAACCTTTGAATATGGCAGTGCACCTATAATAAATGTGTAGCCAGCTGCATAGGTGCACTGGCATATTTTAGTGCTTCTTACACATGAGTTAGTACCTTACTAATTGTGCCTTCCAATAAGGCACATTTAGCAGGCTTCCTGCATTTTGGGGAACTAAACACAGTTTGTGAAGTGCTAACCTATTTAACGAGGGCAAAACTGCTTCCAGCATTCCAGACTTTGTGTTCAAAATGAAATTTTGGGGCCTGAATAGGTAACTAGTCCAGCAGGCTTATGGCACATTATCCAAAGGGTTTCTGCCTTGCAGGATGGTGGAGACAACGTTTTTTAAACAGCAGGATGATATCTAAAACATAGAAGGCTCTTTCAGTCACACAAGACTTTTTTAACTCTTTTGCTCAGTGCATGCACTACCTGGCACACAGGGCTACCCCCTGTTTTATTCAACCCCCTCCCCCACACACACACACGTACTGTCTCCCTAGATGAACCTTTTTTCTTTATAAGTTACTTTTTGAGGTTCCACCACCTCAGAGCGTGGTGGTAGTGCGCCCGGTCATTTGGGGGCCCAGTTGGAAAGTCGCCATCCTCTCTTTTTTTGTGGGGCTGTGTCCCCTATGCCCCACCCCCTTTTCTAAATATAATAACTCTGGGGGACAGACCTTGGGGAAGGGGCAGTGAATCCGACAATTGGCGCCGTAATGACTGGGTGCTGTAATGCCGGCACCCTGATGATATGTAAAGACTTTTTATATTGAGTCCTTTTTTATTTTGTTTAACTCAGGCTCCTGCAGGAGTGGTACGGGCTAAAGTCCAGAGCCCCACACTCACACTGTATCATTTCCCCACACTGTCTCTATCCCCTACACCATTTCTCTCCTGCACACAGCCTCTCTCCTCCACACCGTGTCTTTCCCGCACACTGCCTCTCTCCGTCACACTCTCTCCCCCACACTGTCTCTCTCCCCCACACTCTGTCTCCCCCACACAGTCTATTTCTTCCACACTCTCTCCATGCTATACTCCATACAAGGCTCCATTTCCATCTGTCTCTCAGCTAACAGTGTTGATGAGCATCCACACTGTTGCCTTATGAATGTTTAAGATGCAAACTGAAGTACACTGATTAACTCATGCCCTGGTCAGGCACACTCTTCTGACCTCTCCCTGTGACTCCTTAATCCTGTCACATGACATGCATGCAGGTGGGATCAAAATAAAAAGTTTAAGGTTCTAGCTGAACAGGCAGCTTGTGGCTCTCAGTCTCCTCAAAACTGAGCTACACAAGTTCGGAGTGGCTCAGTTAGGTGGGGATGGCTTTGCCCATCCTTAACTGCATTTAGCTGTATATTTTTGTACCATACTGTTCTACTGCTTTTGTGTTTTGGATGTCTTTTGCACCACTTACAGTACACATACATGTTATGCACTAGCCCTTTAAAATCCTGCTAAATGAACATGTGTGGTGAAACTGATGTGACCATCCCTGAAGACGTGCTACATGCTGAAAACTAGTCTGAGTGTTTTGCTGGAGTGTTTCTTGTGGTCCATTACTTCACTACAGTAAGCAGTAAATTTTTTTTATCAGCAGATTTTCATGACTGTGATGGCTGCACTGGCGCATTCAGGGTGCTGCCTTTTTTTTTCTCCCTACTCTCCAGTCCCATGAGCACAGCCATCTTTACTCAAGTGCTCTTTTTGTTCTTTTCTGTGTGCCATACTACTACCAACTACTCTAGGCTATCTCCACCTATTATGCACTTTTTGAGATATTTGCTTAAGAAAAGGTAAAAAATAAATTTTATGTACTGTATTGCTATTGTTATAGCATAATGCCAGCTAACTGCAGGAGGCTGAACCTAAACAGCTGCCGTTGTAGCACTGCAAGGACTTTACAGCTGGATCCAGAACAGAACTCACCAGTGCTTCAAGGCTGCACCAGCCTCTTCATTAGGGTGCAGGGCCATGTAGCATAGTGACATTTTAAATACCAGAGTGACAACAAACAGTCACAGATAATGGATATTTGAAAAAAAAAGTTTATTATTAATCAGCAAATGGGAAGATGAAAAAAAGTAAAACTATAAAATTTAAACAAATCTTATAGTTGATGAAGAGGCTGGTGTAGACTCGAAGCACCAGGGAGCTCTATTGTAGGTCCAACTGTAAAGTCTTTGCAGTGCCACAAGCATTACCCGTGCAATTTCTTGGCAACAACAGAATGTACTGTGATACTCTACATGGACGAGTGCTCCATTTTCTGCATTTTTTGAGCTGTATTGAGCTAGATGCAGTGATATTTACCAGTCAACATAGACACATAGAAATTGATGGCAGATAAAGGCTGCTTGGCCTATCCAGTCTGCCTATTTTCATTGTGATTACTTAGGCTGCAGATCTTCCTTGCTCCACAGAGGGTCTCTTCCACCCCCTTCCTTTCCTCTATGATTCCCTTATGCCTATCCCAGGCTTTTTTGAAGCCTGCCACTGTTTTCACATCCACTGCCTCCACTGGAAGGCTGTTTCATGAATCCACCATCCTTTCTATGAAGAAGTACATCCTCACATCTCTCCTGAACCTACCCCCCTCTAGCTTCATGCCATGACTCCTTTTTCTAGAGCATCCCTTTCTCTGAAAAATAGCTCCCATCTGTACCTTATTCATCCCATGACCTATTGAAAGGTCTCGATCATATCCCTCTGCTCCATCCTTCCTCCAGGGTGTACATTTTGAGATCCTTTAGCCTCTCCTCATGAGGTTTTGATGCAGAACCTGCACCATCTTAGTAACCTTCCTCTGGTCCGCCTCCACTCTATGTCTTTCATGAGATGTGGTCTCCAGACCTAGACACAGTACTCCACGTGGGATCTTAACAGAGATCTATACTGGGGCAGCATCACTTCCCTCTTTCTGCTGGTTATATCCTTACCTATGCATCCAAGCATCCTTCTAGCTCTCCCAATTGCCGTGCCACATTGTCTGACCACCTTTTGGTCATCCAATATGATTACTCCCAGGTCACTTTCTTTCTTAGTTTTTGCAAGTATTCTTCCTTCCATTTTGTACTCACCCCTCCCTCCCGAGTTTTTGTGGCCTAAGTGCATTATTTTTCACTTTTTTGCATTAAACCTTAGCTGCCAAACCTTTGACCACCCCTCCAGTTATTCTAAATCTCTTGCCATCTTTTGCACCTCCCGTGGAGTATCCACTATGTTGCAGATTTTATTGTCATCTGCAAAAAGGCAGACCTTCCCTTCAGTTCCTCCGCTATGTCAGCGGACCTGCACCAGCACTTACCCATGAGGTACCTCAATGGTCACTCTCCTGTCCTTGGAGTGAACTCCATTTACTACCACCCACTGCCTCTTATCCCCTAAACAGTTTCTTACCCAGGTTGCCACTTTATTGCCCACCCCCATTCTACCGAAATTGTTTATCAGTTTTCTACGTGCAACAGGTGGAACGGTGTTGAAGGCATTGCTGAAATCTAGGTAGGCCACGTCCATCACCCCTCACTTATCCAACACATTGGTCACCCAGTCAAAGAATATCTATCAGTTGGTATGACCTTCTCTCTGTGAAACCATATTGCCTCAGGTCCTGCAATCCATTGGATTCTAGGTATTTCATAATCCATTTCAGTAATTGTGTTTTCATTCATTTCTCTAACAACCAAAGTCAGGCTGACAGGCTTATAATTGCCCGCCTCTTTCTTGCCACCACTTTTGTGGAGTGGTAGCAATGTGTCAGTGTGTTTTCTTCTCTTTGTTGTCCTTGCCAACTGCAGCTTCTGCCTCCCGGTGCCTGCTTATGTGCCTACCCACATTATTCAGGGAAAAAAATGTAAAATATTCAGGAAAATTCACATTCATTACCTTATACATGTACTGTACTATTAAAATACAATGACTGCAAAAAACAATTATCAAAGTAGCACCTCTAGTCAGTAAAATTAAACTCTACTCCCTTCCCCTCACACTGACTGAAACAATGTGCACTGCAAAACTGCATGGGCCAGATTTTCAAAGGGCCGAAAATGGCCCTGGGAAAAAGCCTGTCTCACAATCCACTGGTGTGGAAAAAACCTCCGCACCAGCAGACATTTCTATTTTTAGCCTATGGTGTGAACAGATGGCAGGCATAGCTGTGCAGCATGTTATGCCTGCTACTACCAGGCATAACATTCCAACATGGCTGTCCTGAAAAATGGATGTAAGCTGTTTTATATCATGGAGCTGGTCGCAAAATGGCTCCAGGATGGAAAATATGGTGCATGCAGAAAAAGCTGCAGTTCAACAAGTGAAGATCCACTTACACAAGGTTCTTCTGCACATGATCCAATTTCAGAGGTTTGAAACTCTGGACTTGGTCCCAAAAGTAAGGCAAGGGTCAAAACCTGCACTTATTGTACACTATGTTGTGTTTGTACAGCTGACTGACTAAGCTTTTATTTCTGTATTTCAAGTGTTTTTCTGCTCAGTACTGGGCTCAGTTCAGGAGCTCCAAAAAGAGTAGCTTAGTCTCAGCCTTTCCACCCCAAATGTGATTTTGCACTGATGATGAATCCACTAAGACTGTGATCTGGAAACACGTTTAGGGGGACAATCATTATGACCCACATTATGGCACATGCATACCCTGCCATTCAAGAATCCAGGATATGAGCCATTCACATGATGATAGGCTAGAGTGTGGACAGTCCAGTGCCAGATCCCAGTGTTTATAGCTTAAACTTAACATTTTAATAGGCATCACCCTTCATTTTAATTAACTTGTAGTTTCTACAACTGCTAGAAGCCATTTACAGCCCCTTTTCATAAGCATTCTCAATGTTTTGGGGCTATGGACTTAATGGCAATGGATCTCAAAATTTCTCCTGTGGTGCCTCCATCCCGATCTCTACCACCCAAGTGGCCCAACAATCTTCGCCATCAAAGAGGCCAAAGAGGATCTGTCACTATGGAGCTCCCCTGTGCCTCAGGATGTCTTCTCTACCTCTGATAGCTTCTCTAAGGATTTAGCCACTATTAAAGAAGTCCTGTTTGAATTAGTGACAGATTTAAATTGGTAAAACTGACCTTGAAGCTCCCTAGTAGGAGGATCACTGACTTGGAGGCCCGCATTTCATCCCTTGAAGATCAGGCTGAGAAAGAGGAGCCCAAGTTAGTTAATATATACTGAAGATCACACAGATGAGGAGAAAATAGATGATCAGGAGGCCAGAAGCTGCCAAAATAATTTAATAATCTCAGGAATCCTGGAGCAGGCAGAAGGCTCTGACCTTATACTCTTCGTGCAGCAACTGTTGGAGAAGTTGGCAGGTCCATCACCATATGGCCCTACATATGTTATTGAGCATGCACATCACTCTTTAAAGTCAATTCCCAAGCTGGAAGAGAAGCCTCGCATTTTAATCTTCAGGCTCTTGAATTTATGTTATAAAATCCACATCCTTTACAGAGTACGGGAACAATGACAGTTGTAGTGGGAAGGTTCAAGAATTTTTGTTTTTAGTGAATTGAGCCCTGGGATCAGAACCAAGCAGCAGGAATGTAGAGACATTAAAGTAAGATTTTTACTGCAGGAGTTCAATTTCACCTGCATTACTGTGCTACTTTACATGTCACTACACCTGCTGGAGACATGACATTTTCTTCTGCATCAGAGGCTTAGTTAGAACTGCCAAAATATTTTCCAAACTTGTTCCCTTCATCCCGTGCTTCAGTATGCTGATTTTCAAGGGTTATATATGTTTTGCTCATCAATCAGTCTTGTAAGGCTGGCTTCGACTGTTCACTCTTGATATTACCTTTTTGGATGTGGACTTACTGCTGTTTGAACTTTAATTATTCTGGACATGGACTGATTTAGACTGTTACCTTGCCTCTTTTTTTTTTTTACTTGTATTTATACCTGTTGCACTGTCAGCAATCCACGTCCTGGCATCTGACTCCATTTGGCCGCCATCTGTCCTGACTCAGCCCCCACTGAAGCTCCCACTGTGTGCCCCGTGGATTGCCCCCCCCTACAGTGGGGTGGCGGAGAGCTCCCCATACTCCCCACCAAGTCCGGATCCAGTTCCAGTGGTGCTCTGAGGCCAAGCAATCCAGAGCCAGCCATCAAGCCACATCGACTGCGCCATTTTTTCTAGTGTTTTGCTCCCCTCGGGAGTGTGGACATGCAATGATGTCAAGGCATACGTGCCGATGTCTGCCACACTCCATTCCCTTTACTCTGCCACCGCTCTAGTGGTGCCCCTGGTCATCACCAGGGATCACCGCAGAGCAGTGGTTTCCTGGATCCCACCCCAGGATAAGAGATCAATCCTCTGGACACTCAATCCATCCCACCGCTGCCAGCCCCTGATGGCCTGGGCTCACATCTGAACCCGGGTCACCAGCATGGAGTGAGGTGTGACGTTCAGCGCCTCAACCTTCAGTACCACTGGGCTGGCCACCCTGCCTCTTTTTTGGTTGTTTAATGTATCAATTTGTCTCTATGACTATGCATGAGTTTTTGAAATGCCCTTTTGGATTTTTTTTCTCTTTTTCTCTTTTTTTTCTACATTTTAGAGTTGCTCATCGGGGACACAGAAGCATTCTCCCTAAGAGGCAGGCTGAATTATTCTTTGTTCTACCTTTTCTTGTTCTAGAGAGATCTAATATATTGGGGGTATACTTCTGGTTTAAAGTAATTTGTTGGGGTTCTTTGTTTTTTATTTATTATACTTTTTGTCTGCGGGGGGTGCCAAGATCTGCCTTGGTCACGGACCTCCGGCTCCCACCTCCCATCATCAGCTCTGTTGCTCCCCATGGCACCCCTGGCTTACCCCCCAGAGGGTGGGGTGGCAGCACCCACTCCCTGATATGGGTGCTGCAAATCTAGTATCTAGTGGGGAAGCAAGCCATGGGAGGCTAATTGAAGCCAGAGGTAAGGCTTCATAGAGGCAGCCCTGCAGAATGTTTCTTCCCCTGTATGTGCAGGGCGGGATGTGCAATGACGACCAGTGTCTGCCCTGCCCCTGAGAGGTATACTGCGTCGTTGAGGTGCGGCAGCCCCAGCCTCCGCTGGGTGCCGCTGTTGCACTGATCATGATGCCACCCTCCCACCGGAGAAGGACAGCTGTCCGAGGGATGCTAAATCCTTCTCCCCCCAGCTGGCCCTCCAGCGATCCGAGTCCATTCCAGAACCCAGGTCGCCAGTGTCGTAGGTGGAAATCCAACCGCTGTGCCGGCTGGGGCTGCTTTGTTGGGGTTCTTTTTTACCTTTGTTATTTAGTTGGAGTGCAAGGCTTTATAATGTTTTCTATTGTCTGATTTTTTTTTGTAAGATGAATAACATGGTACCCTTTGAATTTTCCCTGATTATCCTGATTTACAATTCAACGGACAGTCCACCTTTGGTTAGTGGGTGTTTGTAGTATTGAGCTATCTTCTTTGCTTATTGATTGCAAGTTTATAATTTGGGAACAGTGTGGCAATAGCCATTTATCCTGGGCTATTCGTACCTTTATATCTCATACATTTTTGTCAAGGGCACATGATAATTTTGACCTGTAATTATACTGTAATTTAATCGTAGGTGGCGATCCCCCACTTTTTTTGCCCCTTGTTTATGATTAAGGTGGTGTCATATCTTTTAACTAGTTTACTCTTTTGGCCTTCCTGAGAGCTGGGTGTAAGCCCTGCTGTGGTACCTTGCATAGGCCTGACTGCAGGAGTGCGGTCTTGGGATCGGGGGTAGTTATGGTACCCATGAGGGCTTCTATATTTTTAGATAGTGTGTACCAGTTGTGTTTGTGATGTTGTTGTTTGGGGGGGAGAGGGGAGTGGGCGAGTGCAGTGTCACTTTTTTTTTTTAAATGTTTTGCCGGATATTGGTTATGATCATGGCATTATTATATTATTCTTAATTTAGATGTCACAGGGGTACAATTCTGCCACTTGGAATGTTAAAGTAAAACTACACTCTGATATCATTTAAATTTTATTTAATTCCATGTCAACAGACAAGTCCTTTCCTGTAGCTGTTAGTGCTATATATGTTAGCCTTAGGTTGTTTTCACAGCTCATGGTAGCCCCTGTGATTGCACTGGGGGTCTCTATTTCATGGTTGTTGTAATCTCATTGTCCATGAGAATTGCATTAGCATATGAGAACAATGATGTCAGATCAACCATTTATATCATGTATCTATATGTTGAAACAACAGATATCCTGCAAATGCTCTCTGGAAACTCATAAACTGAATGAAGTTTAAAGGGGAAAAAACAGCATTATAACGCACATAGCTTGCAAAGCTCACTGAAGGTAAATGTGGTATTTCACACCTTCTTGTAGCTTGTTTCTTTGAAGACTAATTAAGCAGACAGGCATACTGGGGAGTTTAAAGGGTGATTACACATTATGTTCTCGTATGCTAATGCAGCTCTCAGGCACAGTGAGATTTCAACAGCCACAAAATGGAGTCTCCCAGGACAGTAACAGGGCCTAGTACAGTTCTGGAGACCCAGTCTTCGCAAAGACATAGACAGGATGGAAGCTGTCCAGAGGAGGGCAACTAAAATGGTGCAGGGTCTGCACCGGAAGACATATGAAGAGAGACTTAAGGAGCTTAATATGTATAGCCTTGAGGAAAGGAGGGAGAGGGGGGACATGATAGAAACTTTCAAGTACCTCAAGGGAATCAACAAAGTCCAAGAGGGTAGCTTCTTTCAAAAAAGGAGGTGTGCAAGAACAAGGGGCACAATTTGAAGATGGGGGGCAGCTCAGAGGTAATTTAAGGAAGTATTTTTTCACAGAGAGGGTTGTGGATGCATGGAACGGCCTTCCGGAGGAGGTGGTGGAGTCAAAAACAGTGGTGGAATTCAAGCATGCATGGGACAGTCATAAGGCAATTCTAGGGGGTAGGGGTAGGAAGAAGTAGGCTGCTGGTTAACTAGGATCTGCAGCTTATCCAGTAGGCAGGGAAATGGGCAGACTGGGTGGGCCAAGCGGTCCTTATCTGCCATCAAATTCTGTGTTTCTATGTTTAGTATGAACTGTGAAAATTGACTAATGCAGTTGCATACATCTTCAATAGCTACATGAAAAGATTTGTCAGTTGACATGGAAACAAATAACATTTAGAAGACATGAGGGTGTAGTTTTCCTTTAAGAGAGCAAGGTTAAAAACTAAGCAATATCAAATTACAAAACACCTGGCTTACTCTTTGCTTTTCTGCAGGAAACGCACCCATTGGAGTCCGAGAGTAACCTCTTTCATAGAGATTTTATTGGGCATACATTTGGAGTGGGAGACAGTGTCCAGCAGAAGGAAACAATTATTTTAATTTCAAGGTCAGTTCCCTTTACTCTGATTAACACTGTAGCAAACCCAGAGGGTCACTTTGTTCTTATCCATGGGTGTTTGAGATGAACGGAAACTGTCCTCGGCAGTATGCTGTATATGGTTCCAAAGTTGACTCTCCCTCCCTTTTTTGAATGAAACTACTTTCCTTTGCACCAATTGTTCATTTCCCAATTCTTCTTGGAGGGGATTTGAACATTACCCTTACACAGGATCTTGGCAGATAATGTAAATTTAAGACAGGGCTCTCCCCAGCACCATGTTCTCTGCACGAGATGATAGACACCTCAGGCCTATGTGATCCCTGGAGGATCCTTTACCAAGATTTAAAACAATATACCCTTTTTTCTACACCTCATCAATCTTATTCCAGGCTTGATTATTTTTTTATTGAGTTGATCTATTTTATTTGGTTTGTATTCCCATGTTATCAATTCACATGTGTTATCCGATCATTCCATGGTCCAATTGTGTTTGTCTTTGGAGCCAAATTTTGTGAAAGACTCTATTTGGAAACTTCATAATCAGTTACGTAAAGATGCTTACATTATAGAACATATGAGGGTGGTAACTTTGAATTACATTCAAGAAAATTGGGGTGTTATTGGTCAGAGAGATATGGAGTGGGCCACATGTAAGGACACACTTGGGGTGAATTAATATGCATAGCTACTAAATGCAAGAAACTTCACCAAGAAAAAATATAATTTTTATCATCTGCGATTTCAAGTTTAGAGAGGGCTATGGTTTCATCACCCACTGAAGCTTTAAGCCTGGAACTGTAAATATTACAAGATCAGTATGCTGATCTCTTAAGGGAACATGTGGAATATGCCATCTGTAAGACTAAAGTATATAGACCAGGGAGAGAAAGCTGGCAAATTATTGGCTCTTTGCCTTCGGAAGCAGGAAATTTCCCTGCTTATTTCGCACCTGAGATCTCTTGCAGATCCATCTCTTTTCTCCGATCCCATAGACATAGCCCAAGAATTCTTTGGTTACTATATAGCTTTGTATGGGTCCCCTCCCCCCACCATCTTTGGATTCTATCACCAACCTTTTGGATACACTTCCCTTACCTACCCTTGCTGAGGATCAGCAATGGTTTCTTACTCAACCCATTTCTTTAGAGGAAGTGGTTAATACTATCTCTTCTTTGACGTTAGATAAGTCCTCTGGACCTGATGGTTTTATGACCAATTTTTTCCAAACATATACAAACTAATTAGCCCCCGTGTTGGTTCAAGTTTTTATGGACATTTTACAGAACGGTATTCCTGACACTAGTTTGTTGGAAGCCCTGATTGTATTACTACCCAAACCAGCCAGTTATTATCCAATCTCACTTATGAACCAAGATCTGATGATCCTATGCAAGATTTTATTTATTTATTTAGTGATTCAGAAAAGACCTTTGAGTGCAAGCTCTTTTGCAAAGGTTCCACGTCATAGATTGCAAAACAAAGTACAATAGGAGAAAGCAAAGGTACATCACAATGAATGATACAGCTAGGATTCAGAATTTATAGGATGACTCAAAACACAGGTACAAATTAAAATAACAAGAAAAACACTTTATGAGGATGGGGGGGGGGATAAGCAGCCACAAAGTGCCTTGTCAGTAGTTCAGAATGATGGAGATAGCTGGCAGTGGGGTGAAGAAAGGAGGCATGAGAGAGAGGTAGGTACTGCGGTGGAGGTAAAGGGTGGGAGAAGATGGGCAATAAGGTATAGGGAGATATGGGGTTGAGGGGAGGCTGAGCAGAGAAGACATGCTAAAGTAAATGGTGGGGTGTGAGGTGGCATGGTCAGGCAGCTTGCACTAGTAGTGACTGTTAGGGAAACTCACAGGATTGGGAGTTGGGGGAGGAGGGGAAGGTAGGGTGGTGGGTGCTGATAGAGCATGACATGAACTGATTGCTGATTTAGCTCTGCATATTAATAAAATATGGAGTCACCTTGTTAGGCCAGAACAGGTTGGCTTCATGTCCTCGTGGTCATCTTCAGATCATTTATGTACTGTAAATTAGTGCATATCTTCTCGGCATCCCGGAAGTTGGATTGTCCTGCAGCCTTAGTGTCCCTGGACACTGGGAAAGTGCTTCATAGGGTGGCCTGGCCCTTTTTATTTACTGTGTTAGATAAATTTGGCTTCCCACAGAAATGTGTTCAATGGCTCAGGTCCTTGATGCTCAACCTTTTGCTAAGATGTATTGTACTGGGGTTATGTCTCCTTCCTTTGTTCTATGTAATGGTACTAGGTGGGGATGTCCATTGTCCCCCTTATTATACAATCTGTATCTTGAGCCCCTGATTTTGAAATTAAAATCTAATCCCCTTACTTCTGGAATTCCAGTAGGACAGTCTATTTACTCCATTTCATGACATTTTGCTCCCTATCGCTCATCCCACAGTAGCCATCCCAGCTATACTGGAAACTATTGCCCACTTCTTTTCACTCTCTAATTAGAAATTAAATATTACTAAAACTATTGTGATGCCTTTAAATGACCACCTCATGAAGGCTGATATAGAATCCTTGGGAATAGTTTGGACTCCTCAAAGGCTGAGGTACCTGGGGATCAGACTTATGGGGGATCCCATTCAATTCAAAAAAAATAATCTGGTGGCTGATATTAAAGTGGATTTAGAATGGTAGGGCCACTTACCCCTCACCTTGTGTGGGGGTGATCAACATAATCAAAATTAATGTTTTACCTCAGCTATTTTATCCTCTGCAGATGATAAATATATACCTCCCTTTAAAATGGTTTAAGTTAGTACATTCCTTAATCTCTAGGTTTGCTTGGGCGGGAAAAATTATTTGACGAGTGCATGATAAAATTGTTGCTCCTAAATCCTTAGGCAGGTTACAATTACCAGATCTTCATTTATATTACTGGGCTATACACCTACTGTAAGTAAATATCTACAGTGACTCTGCCCATTGGAACAGAATGCTCAGATTAGTTATACTCCAGTATGGCTTAACATTTAGTTGGAACTAATTCTGTCCTCTGGTCTGCCTCATGATCGCTGTTGTATACAAAATTTAAAATACTTCCTTCAGCCTTAAAATTTTTGGTGGTGGGTACCTCACTTTTAATACATAGGCAAATCTGTTCCTTATTGTCATTCAATTTACCTATAGATATAGCACAGCTTCTTGTACAAAATCCAAATTTTAGAATTGGAAGGAAAATTATTCTTCTGGGTTGGTCACTGAATATTGACACTGCCCCCCCCCCCACACACACACACACACGCACTTTTATCTGTGAAGAGTGTTTTATGTTAATGACTGGCTTTAAAAGATAATATGATTTTCAAATATTTCCAGGTTATGCATGCTGTTTCATATCATATGAGACCACCTCACTAGCTAGCAACATGGGTCCTTTTTTTCTCCACTTTACAATCTTTGACATTTCTTCCACATAGTATCTCCAAACTGTATAAGGCCCTTCTCACAGAACCATTTTGTAATTTCAAGCCTTCTTGTGGATACTGGCAAAATGTTTTTCCTAAAGTGGAGTTAAACTGGTCTAAGCTTTGGAATCACTTTTTTACTTATTACCCAGGATAGACTATGTTTGACACAATTTTTATTTTGCACACTTTATATCATAGTCCTCAAAAGTTGGCTAAAATGGATGGAGCTTTATCTGTTTTGTGTATCATATGTGGGTCTGAGGAAGGCACAGTCTTGCACATGTTTTGGGATTGTCCTGCCGTTCTCCAGCTCTGGTCAGGGATCAAAATAAGAGGTCTCCCACTTTTGGCCCTTCAAGATTATTTTACACCTGAAATTTGCATTGTGGATGTTCATAGGATGATCTCCGCTACGGAACAAAGATTTCATATGGTATTAATTTCTATTGTAGTGAAAAGATTAGATTTAAGACACTGGAGGGATCAACATATTTAACTTATGTGGAGTAACTTCATGAAATTTTAGTTTATCTCCATTTGGAGAAGCTTATTGCCGGGACCCACAACAGAATTTTCACTTATGAGAAGAGGTGGTCCAAACTCCATACTCTTTATATAGTGTATGCATGGTAATGAATATGTTTAATGCCCCTTTATGTATCTCTTGTTTTGGAAACAACTGTCATTTTGCTGTTATTTACTGTATGTGTTTTTTTCTCTGTTTTGTTTCTATGTCAAGAGTTGCCTTCCCTATTGTTTTTATTTTTCCTTAACCAGCACAAGCTACCCTTCTTTCTTGTTTGTGCACTCATTCTTGTATATAGTTGTTGTACAGTTTAATTGTTTTTGTATTGCATTGTTATGGGTGAAATTATAAAATAAACTTAATTTAAAAAAAAGAGTTTGGGATATTCTGGAGCTCCACATCAGACATACAGATTGGACTTACCTAGTGTGATATATGGTATACAGTACCTATAGTCCCCAATCCGGCCCCAAATCCTGAAATCTGTGGTGTCTGGAAGCAACGACAGTTTGATCATCTTAGATATAGTCTGTTGAATGCCACACTGTCTTGCAAGTATATG
The DNA here is from genome assembly GCA_016271365.2 of Neoceratodus forsteri. Taxonomy (NCBI): domain Eukaryota; kingdom Metazoa; phylum Chordata; order Ceratodontiformes; family Ceratodontidae; genus Neoceratodus; species Neoceratodus forsteri. The sequence continues at coordinate 1,639,737,658 of CM057450.1, forward strand.
TCTGGCATATTTAATTTTGAAATCCATAAATTTTGGGGCTATTTGACATTCAAATACATTGTTTAGGTAACCCGTGAGGTGGGTGCATGGGGAAGGACACCGTCCATAATGGCGACTCCTTCCCAGCACAATCCCTCATGGTGATGGGGGGTGGCTGACCGGAAGAGGGAGTTGTCGAACTGGGAGACAGGATGTAGCTATGTATGCGTGCATGGGGGGAGCGAGCACAGAGAGCATGAGCTGGGAGGGGGCAGAGGGGCTGTAGGGGTGATGCTGAAGTGGATTGCTGAGCTGCGTTGTGGCATTTGGTTGACTAGTGGTTGGGGTGGGTGAGTACCAGGTTTGGGTCCAGGCGCTGGTGCAATTTTATTGCGTAGCCAAACCTTATTTTTTAATGCTTTACCCCCAACATGCACCCCTGGAGCTGAGAATCTTGCTAGGGGATGGTGTGAAGCCCCCATGAGGGGCTGTAAGGCCCCTGCCCCCACAGAAAGCACTAAAAAATCTCCTGGCACTGTTGTCCTGTGCATCGGGGTTGTCAGAGTGCTGAAAAGGTATTTGACACTCTGACTGTGTGATAATGGTGATTGCCTTTAGGCGTTCGCCGTTATCACATAGACCCCATAGTTTATCATACTGTATGTAAGGACCCATCATTTTATTTAATAATGGTGAAATCCAGAAAATCCAGAAAATTAATTTTCTTATGGTCTGCCTCCAGCTTAAACTTCAAGTTTGAATTTGAGTTTTTCAAATAAATCACAAATTCATCCAATTCTGCCCCCTTCCATATTAGCAGTATATCATCTATAAAGCATTTAAATATATCTAGCTTGTCAAAAAATATACTGCAATCTGATAAAAGCATATATGATATAATGTAATATAGCATAAATAGCAGTTATATTATTTTTTATTATTTATCATTTTTATTTATGTGCCAGAAAGCCATACTGACTGGCAGGGAAGGCTGCTTGCATTGCAATGGGATTAGACTGAGTGGATTTCTGATGACTTATGAACTATGATTCCTTTCACTCTGCTATGTTACACCCAACTGTAGTCCTAACAACCCTAAGAGCATGATTTCTCTCCTAGTCTCTGTCCCACCACAACCAGCTACCTATCCTCCACCACCACCACTTACAGGACTTGCACGTAATGGAACTGGTATAGTGGAACATTTCTCTGCTCCTTTTCTCTGACCTACATCCGTTTCTCCTGTTCTTTTTTCATGTTTTCTACATATATGGACAATACTGTAGATCTATGAGAGATAATGACGCAATGCAGCTACCCCCAAGGGTTAACAATTATGACTCACAATATTCATTGATAATTCCTAGCTACCCACATGCCATGCATAACTGGAGTATATACAGCATTTTGGGGAATTTTGACAGCAAATTTTCAACATGGGGTTATTGGGACCCCTCCTCATGAATTCAGTCACTGTCATGGCGTTATTCAGTCCTGAAAGGTGATTTCACAGTCACTGCATGGAATCACCTTTTGGGATAGATTAATGAAATGACAGCACCACTGTTCATTAGGGGGCTCTCAAAAAGCCGATGTTGCAAATTTGGTGGGAAAATAAAAAATATTGTTTACGAAAGGTGCTGTTCAGAATTTTGTAATTAGTGATATATTCACTCCAGATTTTCAAAATTGGCATTTTCCACACCTCCTCATGAACACTACAGCTGTCATTTTACATATCCTGGCCGAAATGTGTTTTCATACTTCCTGCTCAGAATAGCACAGTCGCTGTGCAAAATCAGTTTTTGGGACAGTTTGAGGAAATGACAGTGACACTGTTCATGAGCAGAGGTCCTAAAATGCCTATGTTGAAAATTTGGTGATGAAAGTCCATAAAATTACTATGTTACAAACTTGCATTGTGCAGTTTCCACGTACCCTTGTAACTTCGCAAATTTGCAATATTTTCATACCACATCTCCAACACTGGCATTTTTTCACACCTCCTTATGAACAGTATAGCTGTCATTTTCACATCCTGCCCAAAATGTGTTTTCACACCTGTGGTGCGCAATGGCATGATCGCTGTAGGAAATCAACATTTGGGACAAATTAACAAAATCACAATGCCACTGTTCATGAGGGGAGGTCCCAAAATGCCTATGTTGAAAATGTGGTTAAAAAAATCCAAAAAATAATTGGGTTACGGAAGTGTGTTGCACACTTTCTATGCATGCTCATGACTTCATCAACTTTTAATATTTTCACTCCAGATTTTCAACACTGCTATTTTTTTACACCTCCTCATGAACAATACAGTTGCATTTTTTCACATACTGCCCAAAATGTGTTTTCATCTCTGTGTCACCAAATGGCATAGCTGCTGTGCAAAACCATCTTTCAGCTAACAAACTGATAGTGCCACTCTTCATGAGGTGGGTCACAAAAAGCCCATGTTGAAAGTCTGGAGTGAAAATACCAGGGTTTCCAAGTATAACACCCCACCCTGTACAGACTGTCAGGGGTGTGACTTGGGATCATCAGCTGTAATGCTGATGCCATTCCACCTCCACCCCCACCCTGCAGCCAGTGACAGGCATCGTGGTGTGCCTTGCAGTGTTCAGCCACAAAGTTCACCCCATTCTCCTCTACTGCACCCACCTCAGTGTATTTCCTTATGGAATGTGGTAAGTATAAGACCCAAAGATCCCAAAACACACCATGACATGAGCGTTATAGCTGATAACCCAAAGGCACACCCCAATGCCTGTTGGTCTCTGCAGGGTGGGGGTGGGGTTGGCATCACTTCAATACTTCACTGCAATTCCTCTTATGCATCTCTAACTCCTGCACTGCCAATACCAATGCCAGCGAGACAACATTCGGCATTGACAAATGCTTGTTTTTATATGTTTTATCAGTGCTTTGTTTCTGGCTTTTCTCCTGTTTTCTCTGTGTGGCCACACCCCCAGAATAATGTCATGCAAGGGAAATGTCAATGTTTCACATACAGCAACAAGGAATTGTGTGTAAATTATAACATTGACTTAAATTGTCCTTACTCAGAGGTGCTGTCTCTTATTTTGGTAGTGGTAACTGCAGAATAACACCTAATATGTAGATGTACATAGCAAGGCATTGTGGGTACAATAAGAAGTTGTTTTCCAATTTCCTTTCTGTGAAGTGCAGTCTCATATTTCTGTAGTGGCTTCAACAATATAAGCTATCATATGCTTATTTTCAAAACATGGCATTGTGCATACAGTATCTAGCTGACAACATTTCTTTACTGACAGATCCGACCTCCTATTTCTGTATTGACCACAGAAATATAATAGCCTGTATAATACTTTAAATAATGAGGCATTGTGGGTACAGTAACTAGCTGATGTTTCTGTCTCCTTAATCAAAGTGCAGTCTCCAGTTGTGGTACTGTACAGCAGTACAATCTGTAAAAAACTTCTGGAAAAATGTTTTTGTGATGCAGGTAGGGCAAAAAGATAGTTTGCCATTCTTTGTAGATGTTGTTTCACTTTTACTGCCTTCTGTTGAAGAGATAGATCTGAAGTGACAGCTCCTGTCAGAATGTGGGAGTGTGATGATAACTTTCTATATGTATGTTATAGGGCTTGAATGGCTGTAAGCAGTTCAGGAGTGTAATTATGGGTCAATGATTACATGGCTCTGAGCTGCTTTCAGCCAATGAAATCACTATCATAATTCTACACGTTATAATGCTAGATACAGCTACTTGCAAACAATGTAAAGAGTTAACTTAAAACTGACAGTATCCCTTTAAAATGTTGTTTCCCTTGCATGATTTCACAACTGGGGGATGTAGCACTGAGAAAAAGAAGAAGTAGCAGCAATATGCAAATGAAACAGAGCACAGAAATAAAATGATTTTTTCATAGAAAACAGCACTTTTTGGCAGTTTGAATGGTAAGAGACTGATTCAAAACTCCTAAGGCTACTATTACCATTTGCTATGGCTACATTCCATAAATCACTTTAATTTACAATTGTTATGCTGATAGTCTAGCAAAGTTTAAATGTTAATATTCATAGTGCATACTCTCCAATCAGTTTAGATAACAATGCATAGTAAACATACACTCATAATAATTAGATACTTCCGGACCAAGAATGGAGAAAAAAGAGGAGGTAACCATTGTTAACAGTTATTATTCTGTATAAATTTTGAAGAAAAAAAAACAGAGGTCAGTGGTCAAGTTGCAATATTAATTTGCTCACATATAAACAATTGCAGAACATTTAATCAGATTTCTGGTGAACTACATTTTAGAAGACAATGCAAAAAACAGAAAGTAGTTGGCTAGAGGGGGGTCAAGGAGAACAGTAATAATATGCTCATGAGTTAAATTTCTACATGTTATTTTTTCAGGAACAGAACCACATTGAAACTATTATTAGGACCAGAAAATGTTAGGGTACCTAACTGGGAAAACCAGAAAACTTTTCTATGTAAAATGAGGTTATCTGGATCCCCACACTTCTTGCCTAATACTACCTTTTTGATCCCATAGAATGATAAGTGATATGTTTGTCACACGTTTCAGAAATGTGTTTTGCCAGTGAATTATCTGTATGCTCATTTCTAAAGGCACTAATATGTTCGCCAGTTCTGGCTTTGAACATGCTAGCATTTTTCCCCACACAGAATGAGTTGTATTTGCAAGAGGCAAGATAGATAACTCATTGTGTTGAACGATTAGTGTAACACCTGATTTCATAAGGCTTTTCAGCATATACATTGCTGAATTAGGTGGATTTGGTTATAGAGATAAAACACTGTCAGTTTGTAAAAAAATAACCTTTGGAAGGATTTGAGAGCCAGATTGCTTATGTCTTTTGTATAGGTTGTAAACTGAGGAAATGTAAAACTCACAGTGAAAGAGATCTAGCCACCAGAGTCCAAAATACCTCAACAGCATTTCGGACTGTAGTGACTGGATCTCTTTCACTGAGTTTGCACCATTTGGCTCTTTTATATATCTGAATAAACCTGCACTTTAACTCATTTAGCTTGAATCTGCTTCTGTTCTTTGCAACCACAGTGAGCTCCTGGGGAGTGCAGAACTTGCTTCCTGTTCCCGTTGTGCTTTGTGGCTTGCCGCCCTGTTAGTTTACCCAGGCCCTGCACCAGTGTGTGCTCATCCTGCCTTACATTAGTTCTGAGAAAGCACTGCAGCTTCTTCAGATCTGGAGAAACTGTGATTGCAGATTGTTCCTGATGTTGTGGCATGGGTGGCAACTCGAGGAGTGGACGAGGGTGTTTCTATCAGCAGATTTACAAAATAAACCAGTTTCAATTAGTGGTGGGTGAAGTGAACGAAATTCACTTCGCAGAGTAATCCATGAAATTCCACCCATTTCACGGAGTGAAATGTGAAATTTCACCTGGTGGAGTGACGAAATTTCATCCAGCAGAACTGCAAAATGTCACCTTCCGTGGTGAAATTTCACCCGCAGAAGGCAGAACTTCGCCCGCAGAAGGCAAAGTTTTTCCACAGAAGGCAAAGTTTTGCCTAGGCGAAATTCCGCCTCATGCAGGAAAATTTCACGAATTACTCCAGCAGGCAAATTTGGCCACTTCACCAGTGAAATTTAAATTCACTGCATCCCTAGTTTAGTTATGCCATCCTCCTTTTTGTAAATTTGTAAATCCAGAAATGGAACAGCTTTTAAATTGTGTTTCACTATAACTCTAAGAGTTGGATTTGAATGATGTAGTCAGTACTATAAGTCTCCTAGGGGAAGCATGCATGTGCAAAACTAGATGGGCCTTTGGTTAGATCCTCACCACCTTGAATGGGCACAAAATTGATATATGTTATTTTTGTATTGCACAATGCACTTCACTGAACAAAATAAATTTTCTTTTCATATTATCAGTAGATGGTGCTATTGTTTACCATTTTGTCAGTAACTTCACTCTTCCTTGCTCCTGCTTCAGGAACAAACAAATAAAATGACATAACTAAACATGGATTTCTCAGCCTTCTGCACCACCAGCACTCAGTAAGAAACATTTTTGTTAAATATTGCTTTTAAAACCCACATAACTTTTCCCAGTTTGTTAAATTAATTCTTCCTCTTCCTGCTTCAGGGCCTGCAGCTGCCAGTGCAGGTTCACACTGTGAACTCTCTCTTCTCCTCTGCAGTATTCACAGCATGCCTGCCTGTAAGTACAGTTACAGTACAGTAAATGTATGGAGAATTATTGAACTGAAATGGTAATGCCAGAGTTTCTCATGATTTCAAAAGTTCTATCAAATGTCAATCTTTTTGACATAAACCAAGTTCTTACAGTAGCCACTGCCACAGGTCCTTCCCTTTTGACAGGGAGATGGAAATGGAACTAGGATGTTTAAAGAATGAAGGATATTTGGTATTCTGCATTGATGATTAGCTGTTTTGGCTCATGTAGCATACCGACAGCCTGGACATGCTCCATGTAAAAAGCTATGTGATGACTTCAAAGTGCTGAAGGGAAACTGACTTCCTTTGCACCTGCTTCACCAGCAACCAACAAGGAATGAGCTGTGAATGAGCTTGGTACATCCAGCAGGCTGTTCCTAAGTTTGACTCTCACAACCTCCACTTGCATACTGTGTGACTCTAAGCAAGTCACTTAACCGCCCAGTGCTCCCAGGTCGCCCCTGAAAACATGCACTTGTGCCTAGTGGGCCTTACCTGGTTACCAAAGACTAAAATAAAATAAAATAAAACATGCTGGGTTTAGCATGTTCAACTAATGCAAATTCATAATTGCTCATACTTACTGAGAACCAGGAAAAGACAAAGGGGGGGGGTAGCAAATCATCACTTTAGCTTTTACACTGATATTTGGAGTTGAATAAAACAAGATAAACCACTGAAAAAAGCATTTGAAGAGTACACAAATGACCACTGCTTTATCCTGTGTTGGCCAGCAGCACTGAGCAACTCTGACTAGTTCAGACAAGTTCATGAAAATGAATACAGTGGGACTTTGTGACCAGTGCTAAAGTTTTACAGACATGGTTAAAATGTTTTGGGGTGGTAGTATAGGTAGCAGCTTGGTTCCTAAAATCTGTAACATAGCTGCCTCTTAAGTGATGCTGCAATGTTTTTCAGTTAGGCCGTTCACCATTGCTCAGGTAACAGATATTTGTTTAGAACAGGAAAGGTTTTGGAACTTTTTCCTGTGGAAATTGTACAGGCCTACTCAAAAACCACTGGAATGAAAATCTGACACTGAGATCAAGCTTGCCCATGTTTTGAATTCTGAAGAATAACAAGTGTTATAAATCATACATCAGAAAGTCAAATAGCCAGAATGCTGCTAACCTCAACGGTGCCATTTAACATTACCTTCAGGTTTCACTAAGAGGCAAACAAAGTCCTTTTTTCTTATCTTAAATGCTAAAAATCCATGCAAAATGTAAACATTCAGCTATTTTTTCAGCAAACATTTTCTTTTGAGTGCTGAGAAGTAATAGTTTCATATGACTCATGAACAGTATCTCTGTTCTCTTGTAAAAATGTTGACTGACCCCCAAATAACTTTTTTCCTGAGGCCTACATGAAAACCAGAAGGTCTCAACCTGTCATCAACATGAAAAGATGCCATGAGGCAATGTTTAATTCATATTCTGGGAAAAGAAACTGGTACGATGACTAGACAGTGTATATTTGTAGAATGCATATGCAAAATGCGAAAGCCAGACATTTTCCTGTATTGGACTATTTCTGATTTTCAGAAACTACTTTTCCAGTCATTGAACCTTCAATTATTTTAGAATAAATGATTTTATTGGGTCTTGGATTATTTTCATTGGGTCAGGTAAGAGGCACTAAATCCTATTCCCTTCAAATTTAACAATGTTTTCCCATGTTGCAAAGGTTTTAAACTGCATATATGAAACCTGACAGTGGGAAAAAAATTAAAAATGGGCAATTATTTGCCTGGTAGCTGACTTGGTAAAGACAGATGTACTTATGATTAAGGTCTGGATAAAACGGAAAAGTGATATTATTTTGAAACAAGCATTCTTATGTTTTACAGTGCCTTTGCAGTACATGCATTTTCTAAAGCAATTATAAATTTGGTTTTATAATTCAGTTTAAGTGAGATCCAGGGCCACTTTGACAGCATTATTAGTGTAACAACCTCCTACTCCCACTAGAGGGAGTAGGACATTACTAATCTGCTGGTGAAATGCACTGTATGTAGTAAATATGGCCAAGTAAAGAGCAATGGTTTAAAAGCTAGAGCTGACTGGTAGAAAGGGCTTAAGAGTAGAAATAGTGAGTACCAGCCATTTTAATTCAAGTGGCTGATCCCAGGCTGCTCAGTGACAACCAAATCCATGTCAGTGAAGGGACCTAATGGACTGATCTGTTATAAATAAAAATCAAAATAATAATACTAATAATCATAATAAAACTTTATTTTTATGGTGCCTGTCCAAAACCAAGGCACCAAACAGGTTTAAAAACAAACAAATTGCAGCAGCTTAGTTGGTACACAAACATATAAACAAACTTGTAAATTAAAATAAAAATAGCCAATCAGTCACCAAATGCCTGGTGCCACAAATGAATTTTTTAAGCTTGTTTAAATCCCTCCACAGTCACGCACTCACGTAACTGGTGGGGTAGAGAATTCCAAAGAGAAGGGGCCACATGCATGAATGCCCAGGCCCCAAAAGATTTCAAACACAATCTTGGAATCTTTAGCAACCACACGCCAGCTGAGCGGAGTGTTTGCCTAGGGCTGTAGGGAACCAGAAGCTCTTTCAGGTAGTCAGGGCCCTATCCGTGTAGGGCTTTGTAAGTCAAAAGACTGACTTTAAAGGTGATCCGCCATTGTAATGGCAGCCAGTGCAGACCATGCAGCACTGGAGAAATATGACGGAATCAAGAGGTTCCTTTCAAAAGCTGAGCTGCTGCATTCTGCACTAGCTGCAAATGGTGGATTTCAAACCCAGAAAGCCCTAGATACAGGCAGTTGCAATAGTCCAAGCGGGAGGACACAAAGGCGTGAACCAACTAGGAAGGTCGCTGGACGGAACAAGGTGCTTAATCCTGATAATATTCCTTAGTGGTAAAAAGAGGTCTTGACAATGGCTGACACCTGTGATTGCAGGGTCAATCCCTCATCAAAGATTACCCCCAGGTTATGCACCTGTTCAGAGGCTGGGAGTGGTAAACCCCCAAGGAATAGTCCCAAGGATGAACCTACCCCCGAACCCCCTATCCAGCATCCTGGGTCCACGATCAGCACTTCAGTCTTTCATGAGTTCAACTTCAACCAGCTCTAATCCATTCACTCCTGGATTTCTGCCAAGCAATTATTAAAGACTGGGAGAGCTCCATTCTGGTCAGGTGCAACAGAAAGGTATAGTTGGGTATCATCAGCATGGCAGTGAAACCTCAGTCCATACCTCCTTACAATGTCTCCGAGGGGCAGCATATACACTGCAAACAACATGGGGGACAACACCGATCCCTGAGGAACCCCACAAGACAGAGGGATTGGGTCCAAAGAATAAATCCTGGGCACCACCCTCTGAGTTCTTCTGGTGATGTAAGATGTAAACCACCTGAGGACTGTACCTGACAAGCCACAGATGAACCTCAGATGATCAAGCAGAACCCCATGGTCCACAGTGTTAAACGCTGATGAGAGATCAAGAAGAACCAAGATGGAGCAGTTCTTCTGATCTCTAGCCATCAGGAGTTCATTGGGCACCTGAACCAGCGCTGTCTGCATACTGTGATTCTTTCGGAAACTGGACTGGGGGGGTTCATAGATGTCATGGGTTGTCAAATGGCTCTCCAGTTGTAAGGCCACTACCTTATCAATCACCTTCCCTAAAAAGGGAAGGTTGGAGATTGGTCTGTAGTTCTCATGGCAGTTTGGATCCAAAGAAGCTTTCTTCAGGAGGGGTGTTACCACTGCCTCCTTTAGGTAGCTATGAAACTCACCTGTTACCAAACTATCTGTGCAAGGACCAGACTGATGGAATCAATACAACCCAAAATCAGGGAAGTTGGTCCTGGGTCCAAACTACAGTACATAGGGCGCACACCCTGGACAATCCTCATGACATCCATTAACTCCAGGTGGTCAAAGGTACTCCAGGAAAGCTGGAGACTAGTGGCCAAGCACTGGTCATCAGCAGTGCCCATAGAGTGTGCTGGCTGGAGAGCTGCCCTGATGTCGGCCACCTTAGTTGCAAAGAACCGAGCAAGTTCATTGCACTCTGTTTGCGAAAACACTTTCCAAACTTGCAGACAAACTGAGTTGCACAGCCTGTCCACAGTTTGGAAAAGCTGAGCTGGGCAGTAATGAGCAACTGCAATCTCCCCAGGCAGGAACTCTGCCTTCTTATGGGTGATTGCAGATTAATAGGCTTGGTAATGGTCCATCAACCTAAGGTGGTCGGCATCAAGGGTAGATCTCCACCAGCAACACTCTAACCTTTGTCCTTGTTGCCACATCTCCCTCAAGATCCCATCAAACCATGGAGACCAAGGGCAAAGGGAGAAAGGATGTACACAGACTGGAGCAACAACATCCAGGGCCACTGCAATGGCCATATTATAGGCCACCATGAGGTCCTCTGGGTCGCTATTTGCAACTGGAATGAAAGATAGGTCAAGCACTGCCATAAGGCCATCAAAGTTAACACCTCGTAAAGGGTGGTACTTGACCATCTTCACAGGAGTAGGCCTTCGGGGGGGTGCTAAAATTGAACCCCACGGTGTAGTGATCCGACCATCCAACTGGGTCCACCCCCAGATCTGAGGCTTTGATCCCCAGGATGAAAACTAAGTCAAGGGAGTGACCAAGTTTATGGGTAGCAGTGGTAACTACCTATGTAAGGCCCAGAGATGTCATCAACTGGAGGAAGTATTGTCCAAATTGAGAGAGTTCATCCTCAACCCAGGCAATAAAGTCACCTAGGACCATTAACATGGGAGACTCAAATGCCATGTCAATGATGAAGTCTGCTACTTCCTGAAGGAACTGCTTCCTATCCTACCAGAGGAGGAGGAGTAGCTCTCTATGTAAAGGAAGGGATAAAAGCAACTGAACAAAAGAGTAAACCGGTAGGAGAGGAGGCACTGTAGGTCACCTTAGAGACTGGAAATGGCATCACAATCTGTACAGGAGTTGTATACAGACCCCCATTTCAGGGGGAAGGAATGGACAAGGATATGATAGAAGGCATTCTTAGGATGGCAGAGAAATGGGAGATACTGCTGATGGGAGACCTGAATATGCAAAATATTAACTGGAGCACATTTGCTGCAGCCACATCCAGGAGCAGGGCCATTCTCGATGCCTTACAGATGGCATGTCTCAGACAGCTAGTTTCAGAACCCACTCGTGAGGGAGCAATCTTAGATCTTGTACTCTCAAACGGGGACAGTGAGAGGATCTCAGATCTAGAAGTGGGTTGCCATCTGGAAACAAGTGACCATCAAACAGTGTGGTTCACAATAAACTCAGTGACAGAATCAAGCCATACAAAAGTGAGGGTACTGGACTTCAGGATGGCTGACTTTGGCAAGATGGGAGAGTGCCTTAGAAAAGTACTAGCAAGCAGGCTAGAAGGAGGGGTGAATCAACAATGGGGAAACATCAAAACTGCCATCACAGAGGCAACAAGCTCTTGTGTCAAGCAAATAAACAAATCAGAATGAAAGAAAAAGCCACTATGGTTCTCAAAAGAGGTGGCGATGAAAGTCAGGGAGAAAAAGATATAATTCAATAAGTATAAGGAAACACAGAAGGAGCAGGACAGAGAGCTGTACCAGTAAAGGCAGAAGGAAGCAGGGAAGGAAGTCAGAATAGCAAAGGCCCAAACTGAGGAAAAGATAGCCAACTCGGTTAAGAAGGGGGATAAACCTTTATAGGTACATCAGGGAGCGTAGAAAGACAAAGGGAGGGATAGTGAGGCTAAATAGAATGGACGGTGGGTGGGCAGAGAGGGACAGTGAAAAAGCAGGGATACTGAATGAATATTTCTGCTCAGTATTCACAAAAGAGGAGGAGGGGGAGGTGCCTAATCCAATTAACAGAAGCACTCTTGATAGGGGGGTCGATCCCAGTCCTTTCACAGAAGAAAGGATTCTGAAAAAACTCCTAAAACTGAAGGTGGACAAAGCAATGGATACTGACGGAATTCACCCCAGAATTCTAAAATAATTAAGGGGAGAGCTAGTGAAACCACTGACTGCCCTTTTTAACAAATCATGGGAGGATGGTGTGGTACCTGAGGACTGAAGGAAGGCAGATGTGATTCCTCTTCACAAAAGTGGGACCAAGACAGAGGCAGAAAACTACAGACCTATTGGTTTGACCTCTGTGGTAGGGGAAAGTGATGGAATCACTTCTGAAGGAATGAATTGTTGAGTACCTAGAGGCCAGTGGGGCACAGGACCCAAGGCAGCATGGGTTCACAGTGGGAAGGTCATGTCAGACGAATAATTGATTTCTTTGACTGGGTGACCAAAGTAGTAGACCAAGGAGGGGCTGTGGACATGGCCTACTGAGACTTTAGCAAGGCATTTGACACAGTTCCACACAAAAGATTAATAGTTAAATTAACCAGCCTGGGAGTGGGTCCCAGGGTGGTAGCCTGGGTAAAACATTTGTTGGACAACAGGACACAGAATGTAATTGTAAATGGAGTCCACTCGGAAGAAAGGGGGGTTGCTAGTGGGGTACTGCAGGGTTCAGTACTGGGGCTGGTCCTTTTAATGTCTTTATAAGTGACGTTGCAGTGTGACTGGAAGGAAAAGATGCCTCTTTGCAGATGACACAAAGATCTGCAACAGGGTTGATACACAAGGAGGCATGGAAAGGATGAGAAGGGACTTCGCAAGGTTGGAGGAATGGTCAGAAGTATGGCAACTTGGATTCAATGCAAAGAAATGCAAAATAATGCACCTGGGAAACAGAAACCCAGGGGAAGATTACACAATAGGGGGAGGATAGTAACAACAACAAAAATGGAAAAGGGACCTGTGGGTAATCATATCAGATGACTTTAAGGTTAGCAAGCAATGTAAGAAGGGCAGTAGGGAGGGCTGGGGGTATACTGAGATGTATAGGGAGAGGCATCACCAGCAGAAACAGGAAGTTGTTATCCCTCTGTACAGACAGTTGGTGAGACCCCATCTGGAGTACTGTGTCCAGTTCTGGGGACCCAATCTCTGCAACGACATAGACAGGATAGAGACAGTCCAGAGGAGGGCAACTAAAATGGTGCAGGGTCTGCAAGAGAAGCCATATGAGGAGAAACTAAAGGAGCTTAATATGTATACCCTTGAGGAAAGGAGGGAGAGATGGGACATGATTGAAACTTTTAAGTACCTCAGTGGAATTAACAAAGTCCAAGAGGTTACCATCTTTCAGAAAAAGAGATGTGCAAGAACAAGGGGACACAATTTAAAGATAGAGGGGGGCAGTTCAGGGGCAATGTGAGGAAGTATTTTTTCACAAAGAGAGTGGTGGATGCATGGAACAGCCTTCCTGAGGAGGTTGTGGGGCCTAAAAGTGTGGGAGAATGCAAGAATACATGGGACAGACATAAGGCAGTTCTTGTTGGGGTAAGAAGAAATAGGCCGTTGGTTAACTAGGATCTGCAGCTTATCCTGTAGGTAGGGAAATGGGCAGACTAGGTGGGCCAAGCAGTCCTTATCTACCGTCAAAGTCTATGTTTCTATGTTACTATGTTTCTATCCTCGGGTGGACAGTAGATGAGGACGATCCTACAGTCTACACCTGCTACCACAGTACACTCAAATGACTCAGTCTCCTCAACTGGTAACTTGTGAGGCCCAATTCGGTCTTGAAACAGACCGCAGCACCCCCTCCCAGTGATCCAATCTCAAGTGGTGAATCACTGAGTAACCTGCTGTAATTGTGGCCTCTAATACAGGGCCGAAGTTCTCATACAGCCAGGTCTCGGTGATGCAAGCCCGATCCACCGAATTTAGAAGATCTGCAATAATTGCAGTCTTGTTTTAATGGATCTGGCATTGCATAGCACCGTTCGAGTTGGATGAACTTCCGGGGCTGTCCGAACTACATGCCTACCCAATTTGGTGGTGCCCTTGGGTATGGAAACCAAACATGGAGGACCACAATCTGAATTTCATTTCATCCCAGGCCATCTTCTGGACCCTACAACCGAGATGTGATGGCCCGCTCATTCAACCTCCGCTGGTCGCACCCCCAATCCCTCCCCTCCCCTCCCCTGATGCACAATACCCAGTGCTCTACAATGCTGGTAAGTGGAGAAATGTAATGGGGGGAGATGAAGGGGTGGAGGGAGCAAAGGGTAGAGGATGAATAGTGCACGACCGTGGGGGCAGGCCTCCAGCACATTCCAAGGGCTGAATTTAGCAGAGCCTAAAACCATATAGATTTAACATTAAACATAAAATAAACAAAACACACTCCCATTAACCAAAACCGCAATAATTAAAATAAATGAAGTATAAAGTCCAATCTTTAAATCCAAATCAGCTGGCAGTTTAAATAACAAGGAACCACACAGAGCAGAAAGTCCTCAGAGTTGCAAAAGGTCACAGTAATAGGGGGAAAGAAACCCAAATTTCCAGTCCCCACTGTATCTCTCACTTCCAAGGAGACAAGTAAAATCCCCAGGAACTCACACTTCCAGGGCAAGACAGATGTAAGATCTTAATGGGTTCTTCAAAACCCTTAGTCACTCTCACTGACAGAAAAGTTGAAACGTAAGATGGAACAAAATCCAATTACTTCCCAGTCCACAGGCACTCATATTGCTCAAAGTTGGTAGGATAACAAGGCACTCTCACTGCCTTCTTGAAGGTGAAAAGAATCCTCTTTGGTGGGTCACTGGCAGCTCTGAGGTTAATGCAGGCCCAGAAAAATCCACCACTGGGGGTCGACTGTAAAGTACACAGCTAGTTCTATGGGTCTTTGTCTAGGCCCGCCAAACAGTGAGACTAGCAGAAAAACCCCAGGGACCACCCACCCAAACCACCAGCTACCCGGTGGAATAGAGCTGAAGCCCCCCACCCAGCTGCATACCCACAGTACAACCCACTAGAAGGATCAGGACCAAACAGTTGTTACCTCAAATTAAACTGCTACTGCCCACCAACCTGGACACTCTGCAGGGCTCCAACAGGACACCAACACTCCACACTCTCCTCAGACAGTTAGGGTACTTCTCCAAAAGTTCATCCTTCCTCAGAGATTCGACTCCTCGCCGGCTGGCAGCTTAACAAAACCACTGGCAGAAAACCACAACCACCAGCAAAACAGTTGTAAGCCCTACACATTAGATAAAATCCAGAATAAGGTTTGGTCAATTCAACTAGCAGGAAACAGTCAGTCCGAAGATTTAAATATGCAGGTGTGATAACGGGATGAAGACAGACTGCAGCCGACTAACCCCAGTACAGTTGATCCAAAGATTTGAGTGTGCAGACATGATAGCAGGGTAATAAAGGGCTGCAGCCAACTAACCCCAGTGCACACTACAAGAAAATCCACCCTGCGGCTAGCTGGTGTCACTCCTGATCTTGGCACACACTGACTGCAGCTCGCCAGTGAATATCAAAGAAAAGGAAGGCTTAAGAGAAGCGGCACTCACAAACTGGATATCCCTGAAACAACACTCTGGTGGACATCCACGGAGCTCCCAACAGAGTCCCAGGCAGGTGAACCAGACCAAAAAAAAACGAACAAAATACAAAAAAATAATACTAAGAAGAACTCAATAAAATAAAACGCAGCAAACTAAAAAAGAAACTAAAACAGACTAAAAACAAACTAAAATGAATTAAAACAGCCACTAAGTTGCCGCAACAGCTAACAGCACACCCAGCCTATCGGCCATCTAGATTGGTGCAAGTAATCTCAGCCTGAAGATACCTGATGCAAAACTAAACAGGACTATTGTGAGGTTTGTTTGCCTTTCAGTTTTGCAGGAGCCACCAAGATGTGTGCAGCACCAGAAGAAAAGTGGTCACTGAACCTGGTCGATGTCAGCAGCCCTGACTTGGGCAAGGGGTCCTATACAGCACAGGAATATTATTTCACACTATCTGTTATTGTTGTTATACTACTGTAGATAACAAATTCTGGCCAGAGCCGATAGGGCTGTGATGAGCTGCCAAGTGAGCAAAGTTACACGTGTGCTTAGAAATTATTGAACACCCGAGTGTAACTTGACTATTTTTTGCAGGTGTTGCACCAGATTTTCAACATGGCCTTTTTGGGACCCCTCCTCATAAAGAGTGTCAGTGTCATTTTGTTCACTTGTCCCAAAAGGTGATTTCGTAGAGCAACCATTCCATTCTGTGCCACAGGTGTGAAAACATGTTTCAGGCAGGATGTGATAAATGACAGCTGTACTGTTAAAATGGAGGTATGCAAAAATGACAATGTTGAAAATGTGGAGGAAAAAATATAAAAAATTGGCAAAGTTAGGAGCATGCCTAGAAACTGCACAATGCATGCTCATAACGCAGTCATTTTTTGGAATTTTTTCATCAAATTTGCAACATGGGCTTTTTGGGACCCCACCTCATGAACAGTGCCACTGTCATTTCATGAATTGGTCCCCAAAGGTGATTCTGCACAGCAACCACAAAATCACTTTTAGGGACCAAGTAACAAAGTGACAGTGAAAGCTTTTACGAAGTGGGGCCCCAAGAACCCCATGTTGAAAATTTGGGGCCAGAATAAAAAAAAAATAAATACATTTTATCAACATAAGTTGAAACTCCCATTGAATGGCATTATAGCATGCTTACCTTTGATTCTTCAGTTTGCGGTTCAGCTTTGAAGAATGCAGACATGTCCCGGCCCAGAGAAGATGACAGCATTGACCTCCGGAGGTAAGTATGGGGTAAAGGGGGGTTGCAGGGAGGTAGGTGCTCAGTGGGAGGGTGGGGATGGGGACTGGGACAATGACGTGGACTATTTTCTTTTACAGATTAAAAAACATCAGTGGACTGTTTTCTTTATTTACAGGAAACCAAACAAAAGCAGACATTTGGGTACACTGGGTGGGATCCCAGTGTGCCACATAAGTGGAGGGTGGTGGGTACATGATGCCAATATGGGGATTGGGCATCCTGATGTCAGCAGGGGAAAAAAAAAACATTTGGGAACACTGGGGTGGGCTTTCAATGTGCCACATGAGTGGGGGGGGGGCTACATAATGCCGACATGTGGATTGGGGACCCCAATGTTGACAAGGGGAAAAAAATACATTTGGGCACACAGGGGTGGTCTCCCAGTGTGCCACATGAGTGGAGGGGTTACATAATGCCAACACAGGGGTTGGGGACTCCGATGTTGGCGCATTTTCTTTGTTGCTGGTACTGGTGGGGGCGATGCAACTGCACATGCTTGGCACTCGCGCAAGCACAGTTGCAGTGAATGGCATTTTGCCATTCACAACATGATGGCACCAGCAGAACTGCACATGCACGTGAGTTGTGCATGTGCAGTTCATGCCTCGAAATGTGGAAGTAACAACCAAAATAGTGCCGCTGTTATTCCATAGTGGCCAATTGTGGCATAGGGTTTCAAGCTCCATTGGACTTTTGGAAGGATACTTCCAAATGTCCAATGGAAGGTTCCACGATCAGCCATTTTCAGAGCTACTGAGCGATCCCAAAATTGCTGTAGGCTCTGCCCACAGTCCTAAAAAGGTGTTTTAGGTTCTCAAAATGATAATAATGTGTTTGTAAAGTTAGATCTCCTAGGGGAGAGAATGTTGCCTGATTGAAGTAAATAAGTGGCCATTGTCTCATTCATTAGAAATCTTAGCACACTTTTGTTTAACTCTGTGGAACCATGTGGAAAAAGTTAAGCCTGGGCCAAGGCAGTGGATAGGGGTGTGTGAATACTTCATGTTTACAATTTTTCTGAATATTATTATGATACTACATGAGCAGGGACCCCACTACCTGAAAGAACTCTTACGTCCTTACTGTCCCACCCGTTCACTCCGATCCTCTGACGAGGGATTGCTAGAGATTCCAAGGGTATCCAAAACAACATCAGGAGGAAGATCTTTTACCTTTATGGCACCTACCCTGTGGAATTCTCTACCTCGCCAGATATAAGAAAGCCAGACTGTGGAAGGTTTTAGAAAGTTATTGAAGATCCACTTGTTTAACCAGGCCTTTTCAGGAATTTATTGAGTGTGTACTAAACGTTTTATTTGTTTTTAAACTGTAATATTGTGAGTTTCTCTTTTTAATGTATATTGTAAAGGTGCCCTGAGCATAGGAAGGGTGCCTTATACAAATAAAGCTTTGATTGATTGATTGATTGATTATTTGCTGCTCCAAGTATACATTACTCTGGTTTTGCTATTTATTTGTTATTTAGCTGCTGTAACAGTATGGGAGACTTCCAGATCTCCTCAGATTTCCTTCCTGTCCAATCAGAGACCACTTTGGAAGTTCACTGAAGGTAGCCCGTGTGACCCAGCACTCGCAGAAGCAACAGGCAACAGAGACAGATGTCTGAGCAGCTATGAAATAGCAACTTCTACTTCCAGTTCTTGTTAAAATTAGTCAAAAAGCAAAAATCTTGACAGGTTTAGATCCCTTTCTAAATGTGAAGCTTGGTGGGATGATTTCTTCAATAACTGTAGTGTGAAAATAGGGCACTTTTTAAGAGAACTGCCAGGAGGATTTTTCTCCAAAAAGTGAAAAAAAAATACTAGTATTACTAGGCCTGCTTCAGCTCAGCAAGCAAGAAATTGGTAACAGGTGCACATTAAAAGATCACAGATTTTGACAGCTTCCTTTTGTGCACTTTTCCCTGCAACAAATCTGTCAAAGGTTCACATAAAAAAATAACTTTTTTTTGCACTTTCCTATTATGTAGGAAGAGTTTAGAAATATATAAAATATGCTACTTTTTGTCAAACTTTTATGTGATACATCCAGAAGTTGAATGGAGTGCTTTTTCCTGGAGAGCTTTCATCTCCCCACCTTGATGATACCTGGTGGCACCCCACCAAGGAGTCCCATCACTTACTTTCTTCTCAGAGCCTTACAGGTTATCCACAACAGTTTTGCACCAAATAGCTGAGCACCACGGACCATCACAAAAACAGACAGGGAGTAAAAAAAGTCAAATCAAAACATTTTTATTCCCAATAGTGTCAAGACCTCTTACCAATAGATAGGGAACACTAGTGGGACCCACTAAAACCTCCGACCAGTTTTGCCATTCAAGGCATGATCAGGAAGTTTCTACTGTGCATACAACCCACCTTTAAATACATGTATCAATTAGTTAAAAAACCTGCAGCTTGAGGCAGCTGTGGCCATGTGCTGAAATAACAGCACACTTGAGGGGTTTGCTGCAAGCTTCAGGGTGGTCAGGTGGCAGCTGCACCCATGGACAGAGGCCAGCACAAGAGCATAACCAGGAACAAAGCACCCTTGAATCAACATGACTATCGGGAACTGTAGACAATACACCCCATCAATACATATACCACATGACACCATAGCACAAAATCAAATAACATACACAGGAAGCAATGGTAAAATATATTACAAATAAATGTCTATACTGCCCTGGTGTCCAGTAGTACCCCCCATCGCCAGTCCCAAATAAACAATATTGCAATACTGCCCTGGTGTCCAGTGGTCCTGCCCTCCATATCCCTGATCCCATATAGATGATATTGCAATACTGCCCTAGTGAAAAGTGGTCCCCCCTTCACAGTCCTCAGTACCCCGTCCATCAATACCCAACAGCCCCTGGTGTCTAGTGTACTCCCCCACCCTGGCAGGTAGTTCCCCAACACCCCACTCCCCTCATCCTAACCTGGAGCCAGCGACTAGCGCAGCCCTCCGATCTCCACCACAGCTGGCTGCCAAACAAGCTGTCAAGGAGCGCATACTGTACAATCAGCTGTTACAGTACACACACCTTGACAGCTCAGTTGGTGGCCAGCCATGGTAGAGAGTGGAGGACTGTGCCAGTCGCCAGCTCTGGAATGGGATGGGGAGGAGTAGGATGGTGGGGCACTACCTGCCAGGGTGGGTGGGTCCCCTACGCATGAGGGACTGTTGGGTAATGATAGATGGGCACTCAGGGCTGGGGAAGGGGGGACCACTGAACACCAGGGCAGTATTGACATTCTTGTCTATATGGGATTGAGGCTATGGAGGAAACCATTGGACACCACAGTATTACAGTTTTGTCTATATGGGATTGGGGATGGGGAGAGATGGAACCACTGGACAACAGGGCAGTATTACAATGTCAGCTATCTGAAGGAAAATTGCAACTGCTATGCCTAGCCAGCACATTAATTATGACATGATCTTTTACTCTCACAATCAGCACTTATTTTCTCTCCCTTAGCAGTTGTAGACACCACTCTAGTTGTCTCCACCAACTATGTCCTCATTCCCGCTACCTCCATGAGCTTTCCTCTACCATACCATTAATTGTCCACTTCCATATTTTAGATAGTGACTCGTTCAACTCTAATTGACTATCCCAATTATACATGTCCTGTTCCCTTAGCAGCTTTAATAACCTATCCTTATCGCACCGGTCCTGCACATTCCCTGATTTTCTTATTATATCTAAAACCCTCCTGAACATCACTTATGTACCTAGGTTCCTTATCACCTTCGAAACTCATTTCCTTACCCTTCATCTTGTGGAACTGCCCACTTGAACATGGGGTGACTAACATTTCCTAACTATTGTTTCCTTACTGCGAACTAAGAATTAGATACCAGTCTTATCAAATGTGTAAGCACCCCGTTTCATTTCCTTTATGTAAATATTAGAATTATGATGTTAGTTTTTTCAAAAGTGCAACTATTCCTGTATTGCTTAAACTCCATGCTAAAATGTAGTGTCCTTGATGGAATACTGTCTATGTAGTATCATGTATGTTGTGACCTCCCAGGTATTCCTTGTAAATGAGCCTGCTTAATGGTGTCCTTATCTGATAAAATAAAAATTGAATTGAACTGAATTTTGGATTGGGGCTGGGGAGCGGGGACCATGGCACATGTTCCGTCCCACCCAGGGAGAGCTCTGGGGTGGCATAAGTGCTCTAAACTCCCAGAGGACACACTTCTAAGTACCATTAGACTGGCCCTGGCTCCCCTAAGGGTTCTTAGACATCTGCTCTCTGGGATGATTTACAGAATGCCGAATTAGGGAATATGGCAGCTTGTGTCTCTTGCAAGCCCCCTAGCACTATGCTGCAGCCAATTTTGTACCACAGTAATGGCACAAGCCCCCTTTGGTGCATGCAGCCTATGTTTGATGTAGACTGCTTTTTAGAATTCCTCCCAGCACATCTTTTAGCGCAAGCTGCATCATGCACCATTCCTTGTGGCGCAAGCCCCTTGCATCAGTCAGGGAGGCTTTGAGATTCAAGCCCAATGTTTGTTAAAAAGCCTTTCCCATCTACGGTCACCCCCCCCAAAAAAAAAATAATTACTAAAATGTTAATGATACTTTTGCTGGTAGGGCCCAATGTGGTATTTGAAGATCATTACCACATCATGTCTGGCCATCTATAGAATAGCAGTAGCAGCACAGTAGTGGTGGTCCAGTAATAAGACTCCTTTCTGAAGAAGGATATCAGATTACTGGAGGGGGTGCAGCGTAGGGCAACTAAGATGATCCAGGGGCTGGAGGGCAAAACCTATGAGGACAGGCTGACCGAGATGAATATGTACACCCTGGAGGAGAGGAGGAATCAGGGATATAATTGAGACCTTCAAATATTTGAAGGTGGTTAACAAAACTGTGCAGAAGAGAAATTTAAGCTGAGAAGAGGAAGGGACACCAGAGGGCATGGTATAAGGTTGGAGGGTGAAAAATATCAGAGAGAGAGATGAGGATGCATTTTTTCACAGAGAGGGTGGTGGAGAAATGGAACACTCTACCCAAGGAGGTAGTATCCTGTAGCACAGTGGGAAGTTTTAAAAGGGCATGGGATAGGGTATGAGGGGGATAAAGGTGAGTGGGGGAGAGGAGGGTGGGGCAGATGCAATAAAAGGATGCTAGATTCACATTCGAACAGACTAACTCGATAGACCATAAGGCCTTGTTTCTGCTGGCAGATTCGTATGCTTATATGTTCATATGTCATAATGCCTAGCTGCAGCCAGAAGTCAAATGGTCAGGTAGCAAATGAAAAGACTGCTTGAACACAAGTGAGGCAAAGTAAATTGAAGAGGCAATGCACCAACGTAAACAAGACAAGCTAGGTTTAACTGCAAATCCTCCTTATTTTGCCATAATGATAAAGAAGATTATTATAATAGGAGGCGACTCACTCAGCAGCTGCAATTTGTACACATCCAAGAAATACAGAACATTCCAGTTTCAAGTTGTTCAATTTATTTCAATAAAGCCACACATGTTAAAAACAACATTTCTCAGATGGGGCTTTTTTAAGGGAGTGTTTTTCCTGTTGTCATCATTTTTCTATATCTTTCTTATATGCAGTTATTTATCACACAAATAAATAAGGCTCCCTGCTTTTGTGGCACTTTGTACATCCTTTCATTTCATTTTTTATGGAGGGCTCAATGCCAAGGCCTCACAGAACCGTTTTTGATATTGTACCATGTAGGTCTCATTGCAGGGACCCCAAACACACTGGTAGACCAACATGGCACTGTCAAAATGTTTTGGTTACGTGACTGCTGGCTGTCCTGATGGGCCAGGTCCTGGAAGTGAGTTGGATACTGTGTTGGGAGGAGAGGCTTGACTGAAAAAAAGCCCTCCCTGCTGTCTCAAGGACAGTTCATAGACCCTGAAAAGGGTAGATGCCATTCCTGCCTGATTACAGGGCAGGGTATATCCCTGTCTGATTGGAGGGTACATCCCTGTCTGATGAGAGGGTATATTCCTGCTAGACAGCCTTGAAGGGAAGCATAACAAATAAAGAAAATGTTTTTTTTTAAAAAAGACAAGAAATAGACAGCCCAGTAATGCTACAGTACTGTCACTATTGCTAACTACTCCAGCACACCAAATTTCTGAATGGACCCTGGTCACTCGGGGGTAGAGGTGTGTGAAGGTAGGAAACTCGATACATTGAGAAATTTGTGAATTCATTTAAATTTGTGAATTTAATCAGCCCTACAAATTTCTAGTTTGTAGTATAGCGCTAAATTTGCAAATGGTGGATTTGATAACTTTGTCTGTGGAGTGGGGCCACAGGCAAAGTTTGCAATGTCCCATGGTACTGGAGGAGACATGGTACTGAAATGAGCTATATACCATGTTTAGACTGAGTTCAGTACAGTCTTATAAAGAGAGTTGTAGTTGAAAGGAATCACTCCTAAAAGTGTCCTGTGCAGCTAGATGATCAATTTCTTTTGTAGTTTTTCAGATTTATTTTCATTAAAGTAGTGGTTTTGTTTTGTTTAGTAAAACCAGTGCTGTTTGGGGAGGGAAGCTGTTTTAGATAGCGGCAGATCAGCTTGTGGAATACCTGAATATGCACCAACTCCTATGCCCAGAACAACACAGGTTCGGAGCAGGAGCGGGACACTGCACTATAACGGCCCTGTTGGAATTCACTGGTTATATCCACTGGGCCCTGAATAAAGGGCAGTTAATGGGGGCTACCTTCATCGACGTATCAAAAGCTTTTGATACAGTTCACCACACACTCCTCCTTGAACAGCTAGCTGACACCGGTCTCTCTTCTGATACAATTCTAAGGTTTAACAGCTATCTCAGCAATCACTCACAGTGGGTCAAGATTGGGGACATTGTCTCAGATATCAAATCTGTCCACCCAAGGTTCCCCAGGGAGCAATACTGGGACCCCTACTCTTCAGTATCTTCTTAAATAAATTTCCAGGCTTGTGCACCAGTCACATGCTATTGTATGCTGATAGCGCCATCATTTTCACCTGCAACCCCAACCCCAAACTACTTCAAAATGACCTCCAACTAGGATTTACTTCTGCCAAAACATGGTTTAAGGAGCATAGACTAATCCTTAACTACAAGAAAACTAAGACTATTATCTACTCCAGCACCCAAAACAAACACAAGACTTTCCCACTATCTATCCTGAACAACAGTGGCGACATGCTGGACCTCGTGCAGCACTTTAAGTACCTGGGTATCACCCTTGACTCGACCCTGTCCTATACACAGCATACAGACAACACAGCCATGGCCATCAGTTCCAGAATCAGGATACTCCACCACTACAAGCATAGCATTACATATGAATCACTTAACATGGCCATCATCAGCTCAGTTGTTACCTTTGTTGATTATGGTCTGGCGGTTTATGGTTCTGCACCAGACTCATAGCTCTGTCGCATCTCCCTGGCCCTTGATAAGGCCTGCTGACTCCTCAAAGGTGCTGCAAGGCTTACACACACCTGTGAGCTCTATTCATGGGCAGGGTGGCTCCAGCTGAAGAGCAGAGTTAAGCACCATACTTGTCTACTGGCCAAAGAAATCACACTAAATGATGCCACCAGGAGTCCAGAATCTGCTCACGTGCCATGTAAGTGCCAGGCTGACCAGAAGCACCCACAGCTGAATTTTCAGTAAACCTAGATGTTGCACTGCACAGGGTCAACATGCATTCTACTACTGTGCACCACACTGGACCAATGCCCTTCCTTCAGCCATCTCCAATATCACAACCATTGGTGCTTTCAAGTATAAGCTCAGGCAGCACCTTGCCACAGATGACAACTGTGACTGTGTTGGCCATTCATGATGACCAAAACAATTTTCCTACATTTGGAACACCGTAAAGCAGTAGCACTTTGTGTTCCACCTAATCCTAGGGGCACTTACCTTCACTGAACTTCATTGTCCCACCTCCAGTCTACTCCCTCCCCTTCCCATTGGGCACCCATTTCCCTCTCTGTCCCCACCCTCATGACCCCCCATCTGCTGATCTCCTAGCTCCATTGTCTCCAACCTTCCATAAGTCTGTTCTTAACCCCTTAAGCATGCATACGCTTCACTATGCCGCAGCTGTGCCTGTTCTCCACTCTGTTCCTCCTCCCACAAGTATGCTTTATTCTCCGACGCAGGCACCATCTCACCCATGCCATAGCAGTGTCTAAATGTTATATCTTAAGCTAAATGCTAACCCAATCTTGTAATTCACACCTATTTATTGTCTACCTAGCCTTAATGTATTGTTTTGTACCAGTGCAATTTTGTACTTGCTTGTAATGTAATGCCTTGTAGTGTAATGCTATGTACCTGTTCAATTTTTTCTTGTAACTGACGTGGTGCCTACAAATGAGCATGTACTCACAAGTGTTCTCCAAGATATCAATAAAATAAATAAATAAATAAAATAGCAGCAACAAGACAACTCTGTGAGCAATAGTGTTGTTTTCCTCAGTGTTTCTTGTTAATTATTATTTCTGTGTTCTGTGATTAGAGAGGCTTCAAACTTTTATTTCACAGGCAAAAGTCTGGTGAAATCACCAGTTTCGCCTTGTGAAACATTTCATGTAATTATGGCTTTTAGGCAAAATTTTGCCACCCATTTTTGCCTTGAATTTCACCTTGCACTTATATAAGATGAAATTTGGCGAAATTGGGCTTTTGTCTCTGCTGGTGGTCACATGGTTGAGTCTAAACAGGCAGGACATGAGTGGTTCATTTCCCGTGCTACATGTCTCTAGAGGAAGCAGGCAGCATCTAGACTCGCAGTCAGAGCCCACCTCACGGAGCTCAAAATAAAGCTTCTGACACCATTTACCAAGGATTTCAGGACTAATGTTGGTACTGCCACTGCCTAACATGCCTCAGAAGTCCAGAAATGTTTCCCCAAAAATATTCAAATAAATTGGGACCAACATTTGGTGTCAGTCATTCTGTTATATGGTTCGCATTCACCACCAGGACCGAAATCTGCTGTTTTCTGCACTGTTTACAACAGTTTTCAGGCCTAATCTTGGTGTTACCACTGCCAAACATAGAAACATAGAAGCTGATGGCAGATAAGGATGGCAAGGCCCATCCACTCTGCCAATTTTTCTACCTTATGAATGTGCCATAGGCACTGTCAATGGCCTATTTATTCATACTCCTTTGTATTGCTCCCTTATGCCTATCACATGCCTGTTTGAAGCCCTGCACTGTATTCATATCCACCACTTCCTGAGATAGGCCATTCCATGCATCCACCACCCTTTTTGGGAAAAAGAACTTCCTCACATTACCCCTTAATCGGCATCCCTCTAATCTCATGTTGTGTCCTCTTGTCTTGCTATTTTTTCTTATATTGAAACACGTTAGACTGTTTCACCTTGTTAATATCCTTAAGATGTTTGAATGTTTCGATCATATCACCTCTCTCTCCCTCCTTTGCTCTAGGGTATGCATATTGAGCTCCGTTGATCTGTCCTCATATGTTTTCCGATGCAGTCCCTGCACCATTTTGGTTGCCCTTCTCTGGACTGCCTCTATTTTGTTAATGTCCTTGTGCAGGTGCGGCCTCCAGTACTGCACGCAGTACTCCAGATGGGCCCTGACCTTTGTCTTGTAAAGAGGGATTATTACCTTCCTTTCATGACTTGTGATACCCCTACTAATACACCCCAACATCTCTCTAGCCTTATCTATTGCTTTAGTGGTCTGCTTGGATGATTTCAGGTACATGTGATGATAATGCCCAAGTATCTTTCTTCCCTTGTGATTGCCAGCAACTCCCCTCCAAACTTATAGATAGATTCAGGGTTTTTCTTCCCTATGTGCATGATCTTGCACTTCTTTGCATTAAACCCCAGTTGCCACTCTTCAAACCATTTTGCCAGTTTTTCCACATCTCTTCTCATTCTGCCCACCCCATCTGGATCATCTATTCTGTTGCAGATCTGGGTGTCATCTGCAAACAGGCACACCTTATGCTCCAGTCCATCTGCAATGTCACTGATGAAGATATTGAAGAGGACTGGCCTCAGGACTGATCCCTGAGGTACCCCACTTGTGACTTGCATCTCTTCCAACTGTATACTGTTTACCACCACTCTCTGTTTTCTGCCCACCAACCAGTTTGCCACCCAGTTGACCAACTTCTGACCCACACCAAGCCTACCCAGCTTATTAATCAATCTTCTACGTGGAACAGTATCGAAAGCTTTGCTGAAGTCAAGCTAGGCGACATCAACTGCACCCCCTTAGTCCACCACTCAGGTTATCCAGTCAAAGAAATCTATGAGATTAGTTTGACAGGACTTCCTGCTGTAAACCCATGCTGTTTTGGATCCTGTGCTCCTATGGATTTCAGGTGTTGCACTATCCTTTCCTTAAGGAGTGCCTCCATAATCTTGCCCACTGCTGAGGTAAGATTGACTGGTCTGTAGTTCCCTACCTCCTCCCTGCTGCCACTCTTGTGGAGCGGGATCACATGAGCCCTTTTCCACTCTTCTGGGACTCTCCTGTGCTCAGAGACTCACTAAACAGTTCTACTAATGGCTCTGCTAGTTCCACCTTTAGCTCCAGTAGTACCCTGGGATGTATGCCATCAGGTCCTATTGCCTTGTCCACCCTGAGCCTAGCTAGCTCTTGTAGGCCCCTTTCTTTTATAAAGGGATTTGTGCACATCTCCCACCCCCTTTGTCCATGGTAGTGAGCTGTGGGCCCTGCCCTACCATCTCCTCAGTAAATACTGAGCAGAAGTATCTATTTAGGATAGATGCTTTTCCTTGGTCTTCCTCCTCCACACACTCCCCCTTATCCCCTTTGATCTCATCAATACCTCCTCTGGATTGTCTCCTTTCACTAATGTATCTATAGAAAGTCTTACGAACATACAAACATACGAATATGCCAGCAGAAACAAACCACCTGGTCTATGTAAGTCTGCTCGAGTGTGCAGCCAACACCCCTAGTTTGCAGCTGCCCCACCCTATCCCCTTTGTTATCCCACTGCCACCCCACCTCTTCCACCACCCTCACTCTCCCCTGCTCTTGTCCCCTTCTTTTACTGTTCATGCTAGTATTTCCTTGGTTTGGGCCTTTGCCTGCCTTACTGTCTTCCCTGCTTCCCTTAGAGAAGTTTAGTATGCCTCCCTATCTTCATCCTGCTGTGCTCCCTTATATTTCCTGAAAGCCAAACTTTTGGCTCTGACCTTTTCTGCTACTGTTTTTAAGAACAAAGGTGGTTTCCTCCTTCATTTGCTCTTGCTTTTCTCCCTAACACAGTGGGCTGTTGCTTCAAGTATTGCATAATTAATGCTTTCCCAATTTGCCTGTACCCCCTCACCTGTATTTCTTCTTGCCAGGTCTAGCTTAAAGCCCCAGAAGTCCAGAAATGTTTCTCAAAAACTGTTTAAGTAAATTGAGACAGAAATCTGGTGTCAGTCATGCTGTTATATGGTTCACATCCATCACCAAGACCAAAATCTGTTTTTTTCTGCATGTTTTCAACAGTTTTCATGCCTAATCTTGGTGCTGCCACTGCCGAACATGCCCCAGAAGTCCTGAAATGTTTCCCAAGAAATGTTCACGTAAATTGAGACAGAAATCTGGTGTCAGTCATGCTGTTATATGGTGTCACCCCACCTTACAAACCTCAAAATGAAGCTTCTGTCACCTTTTACCAAGGATTACAGGCCTAATCTTGGAGCTGCCACTGCCAAACATGCCCCAGAAGTCCAGAAATGTTTCCCAAAAAATGTTCAAGTAAATTGAGACTGAAATCTTGTGTAATTCATGCTGGTATATGGTTCGCATCCAACACCATGACCAAAATCTGCTTTTTTCTGCATGTTTACAATGGTTTTCAGGCCTAATCTTGGTGATGCCACTGCCAAACATGCCCCGGAAGTCCAGAAATGTTTCCCAAAACATGTTCAAGTAAATTGAGACAGACTTCTGGTGTCAGTCATGCTGTTATATGGTGTCCCCCCACCTCATGAACCTCAACTCGAGGGAGTGGCAGCTTCACTGCTACTATGCCCACTGCTCAAAAGAGAAAAGGATTGCTCACACTTCTCCTCCACCGACCCACTCAGCCCTCCCTCCTCCTGTTCTATTGCACTGCTGTCACTAACATTAGTCTTGATAAGGGATGTCCCACCAACAGCTCTGGTATCTTTCTGGTGTTGGTGCCAGCTCAATGGGTACTTGTTTTTCAAGTGGGTGTGTTGGCCACTGGTGCCTATGTGGCTGCCCTTTTTTCAATGACTGACATATGCTTGACACAGATGACATATTGCTACAGTCTCAACAGCTGCATCAAGCTGAAAAAATCCCAAACTAGGGACTTTGCACCTCTAGAGTTGACATGGTATTGGGACTTGGACAGTGGAGCCAAAGTTGTGGAAGTTTTTGCTTTTTGGGCCACTTGCATAACTTCCACCATGCTAGGTTTGGGAGGGGGTTACAGGACCGTTTGTTGTATGCTTGCTGATAACCTCATCCTTGGGCTTGGCATCTAAATGGGCTACATCATCACCCTTCAGCTTTTTCATTTCTGGCTGCCACAGGGGATCCAACACCTCGTCATCATCTGTACCAAAACATATTATATCCTTTTCCTCCTTCTCCCTATCACTGCCTATTTCAAGAGAAACTTATCCTGTCTCTGGCATCTACTCACTGTGGGGGGGGGGCTGACTTTTCTTATCTCCTTCTCCAGGACAAACGGACTTTAGCTGGAAAGTATCACCCTCACCACCATTAGCTCCACCTTGAGTAAGAACAACAGTTACACCAACAACTTTTTCCACCTCCTCCTGGACCTCTGTTCCTCCACTGGTATGAGTGTCTCCCTTAATCCCAGTATCATCCCCAACAAGCATGCTAGCTACAGATTGGGCAGTAAAAATCTGAGTGAAAGATGTGAAGCCACTTCTAACTTCGATTTTGCTGCCACTGGCTGCCACAGCATCACCAGAGTCCACAGAAGGCACTAATTTAGAAATAGGTTTGCTTACTTAAAGTGGAACTGTATTTCAACTTTTTCCACCAGACTTCTTTGAGCCACTCCCACCCGGGCACCTTTCCCTGATCTGGAACGTCTCTTGGCAGGTAGACATGCAGCAAATTTAAAATCCACCAGTGAAGTGAATGCAAAGTGGCCACTTCACATTGGCACTTCGCTACATGGAGTCCCCCATAGGAAAGGCTCACTTATCCTTGTTATTATTACTTCTCATTGTCATTCTGCATTAAATGCAAAGTAAGGCAGAGTGACAACAATATTGGCAGCACCCCACCCACACAGTCACCAGAATTAATGTGCATCCCCAAAGTGCTACTGTCTTGTGTCCAGAAAACTCCCCAGTGCTGACAAAGTGAAATGAGAGCGTAACAAGAAATGCAAAGTCTCCCAGAATTAATGGCGCACTCAGTCATGCACGCAGTGGTCACACACAGAGTCACCAGAATTAATGTACATCCCTAAAATGCTACTGTCTTGTATCCAGAAAATTCCCCAGTGCTGACAAAATGCTACTGTCTTGTGTCCAGAAAATTCCCCAAGGTTGACAAAATGAAATGAGAGCTTAACAAGAAATGCAGTCTCCCAGAATTAATGGGGCACTGCAAAAGCACAGACAGATTAAGATTGTGCTGTACACTCAAGGAATGCATACAAAAGGCACAACAACACCTAACCAGTGCTCACAAGTCACAAATCCAAATCTGGAAAGGAATACATTTTGCCTGTTGGGGGATTAGTGCATGGCAGTAGCAATCTACTTCCAGTAAAGATACCACAAAGCAGTATAAAAAATTCATGCAGGTGCAGTGGATAGCAAGTTCTCACTGTTGCAATTATTCTGTGGCACAATAAAAGGTATCTGATTTAATGGCATGGATCACATACACACTCACACACACACTACAAGTAATGCATAGCAAATTGAAAACCTTTAGTAATATAACCAAATGTTTTAAACAGACAAATTATATACTGCTGCACCACAACTATCAACAAAAAAAGTCAAGAATTACTGAAAATATTACTATGTGTACATTAACACAGCTATACAAGAAAAACATAACCAAAAAAGAAAGACTGCCTTTTTCTCCCAGTTGTTGTATTCATACCACAAATGCGCCCCTTCCCCAAAGCACACTTCACAGTACACAGACTGACTGTTCTAAATTAACATTCAAAATCCACACACAACAATAAACACTCAATATGAGCACAGAAGGGTTTTCTACAATCGATGTACTAAATTTTGAGCAAAAAGAAAGACTCAAAAAGGCATTTTAAACAGCTTTTAGAGGTTTTGAATCGCAGAGCTCTGAGAGCAAACTGTCTCCAGCTACCACTACATACACACTACCCAGGCCAGAACAGAGGCTGTGCAGAACAATCTAGAGCCCATGTGACCTGCAATCCAATGAATCACTGCAGAATTTCATTTGGAGCTCAATTACAAGGCAAAGTGAGGTGAATTACATTGATTTCAATGTACTTCGCCTTAAAATTGGTGGAGAAGTGGTTTGGGGAAGGTGGAATAATGCAAAGTCATTGGTTTCATTGGACTTCACATTCCTCATTATGAAGTGAAGTACTCCACTTCACATTGTGGAGTTCTCCACAGATTCTACGTTACTCAGTGAATCACTTCACGGAGCACATTGGAGCCACTTCGACCACCACTACTTAAAGTACGGAAGGCGGAATAACGCAAAGTAATTGGTTTCAATGGACTTCGCATTCCTCATTATGATGCGAAGTACTTCGCTCCATATTGTGGAGTACTCCACGGATTCCTCATTACTCCATGGATCACTTCGCAGAGCGAATTGGGGTGACTTTGCCTACCACTACTTACAGTATTGTAAGTCACATGCTGTACAGGAAAGATCGTGAATGCCAATGGCTGTACTTCCCTGATGAGCTGAGCCTGTATCCTAAAACTTCCCAATTTAAAAACTCTTATTAATGAGTACAACGGTAGGGTGGTGAAGCCTGGAGAGATACTACAAAACAGGCTTACAATACATCCAAGTAACTAGTAAAAACATTAATGTTGTGATTCACGACGTGATCGTGAATCATGATTTGTGACTGCATTTGTGACCATGATGATGAAGAACGTAATTCGGTGTCGACGGTGTGAGATAACCAATATGGAACTGTACTGGGAACGCGAATGCCTACAGCTGTACTTCCCTGATGAGCTGTAGCACAAAACGCCCCAACTTAAAAACTCTTATTAATGAGTACAGTGGTGGGGTGGTGAAGCCTGGAGAGATACTACAAAACAGGCTTACAATACATTCAAGTAACTAGTAAAAAAATTAATGTTGTGATTCATGACATGATCATGAATCGTGATTTATGACTGCATTTGTGATCGTGATGATGAAGAACGTGATTTGTATCATGAGTGACTCGTGATGATAATCCTGTCTTAAAAATGCATATTAATGAGTACATGTTCATACAGAATTATGCACCACACCAGTCTAGTACTCTGAAGGGAAGCCAAAGAAACAACTGTGACTTAAGTTACAGATGGAGATTGGGCCCTAAAGAGATGCAAATGCACAAACAGATTAAGATTGCACTGCCACTGAAGTGATGCAGATGCAAAGGCACAACATCTAACCAGTGCTCAGAAATTCAAATCTGGAAAAGAATACCTTTACCGGTTGGGGCGGGCCACAGTGGGGAGGGCAGTGTACTGCACTTCTGCAGTAACAGTCACTAGTACTAGTACCAGTAAAGATACCATAAAGAAGTACAGAAATCAAACAGCTGCAGTGGATAGCAGGTTCACATTGCTGAAATTACTATGTGGCACAATAAAAGGTGTCTGATTTGATGACACATGTCACACACATACTCACAGACACACTAAGTAATGCTTAGCAAATTGCAAACTTCAGTAATATAACCACGTATTTTAAACAAACTAAAATTATGCACTGCTGCGCCACAACAATCAGCAAAAAAATGGCATGAATTATTGAAAATATTACTGTGTGTACATTAACAGTTATACAAGAAAAATATCACCAAAACAGAAAGAACTGTCTTTCTCTCCAAGTTAATCTACCTACACCACAGATACAACCTTCCCCCAAAGCACACTTCCACTGTCTTTCAGTATGCAGACTGAATGTCATACATTAACATTCAAAATCCATACACAAACAATAAATGCTCGATGATATGAGCACAGGAGGGTTTCCTACAATCGATGAACTAAAGTTTCAGCAAAAAAAATTACTTAAAAAGGCTTTTTAATAACTTTTAGAAGGTCTGAATTACAGAGAGCTCTCACAGCAGACTGTCTCCTACAGCTTCCTACACACACTACCCTGAACTGAGGCTGTGCAGAACAATCTAGAGCCCATGCGACCTGAAATCCCATGAATCACTGCAAAATTCACCTTTGGAGCTTAAAAACAAGATGAAGTGAGGCTAAGTACATTGCTTTCAATGTACTTCGCCTTAAGAATTGATGGAGTAGTAGTTTGGGAAGGTGGAGTGATGCAAATTCATTGTTTTCAATGGGCTTTGCTTTACCCAATATAATGCAAAGTACTCTGCCTCGCATCGTGGGGCACTCTGCAGAATCGCTTTCACTTCACGATTCACTTCATGGAGCGAATTGGGGCCACTTTGCCCATCTCTATTGGCAGGTATATTTATATGCTTGTTCCATTTATCTTCCTCTGGAAGTATATGATTACGTATTTGGGCGACTCCATGAAAAAGGGTTACCAATGGTGTCCCAAAATGTACATGCCATCTATAAACTATGTAAAACCTGTGCCCAGTGAATGACTATGCTGTAGGAAAATATGTGATGTAAAGAGATAAATTATATAATATGAATGTTGCCAGTTGTTAATTTCCTCAAGAAAGAAACATGATTTGTGATAAAAGCTGTAATTTTTTGTGCCTAATTTGTGACATTGTGGCACACACTGTAAACAGTATTCATTATTTTAATAAAAAAATGCTGTTTACCACAATAAACTGCTTTGACTAATTGTCCTGTGTCCAGACTTTGTTTTCAGACCATTTAGTTAATGTTAAACGTGCCTATATAGTGTTTACACAGCAGAGTAAATGCGATAGCTAAAGTAACCACTTGTGTCTCCAGTGGTTACGTTCATCCTTTGCCCCAAAATGTACTTATATCAATAAATCCTCCAGAAATTGCATTGTGTTTTGATCAGGGAGCTTCTACAAAACACACAGTGCTAAGTTTCATTGAAGAATACTGTACTGCAGGAGCGTTGTGTCTGACCTTTGTCCCCATGGTCTCCTGATGTCCAGAAGTCCCAGATGTTTGTTCACTTCCACCTCGGTTCCCCTCCCCAACCCCAATAATCATGTTAGTGCACTTACATGCACCAAGAGTGGGGAAGGTTCTCAGAGTGCTTAAAAGCACAAGAATTTGAGTTGGAATCCCAATCCTGCTCTTGCCAGCTCTCAGAACAATCCCGGTGTCCAGCCAGCAGCATGTCAGTTACGTGAGCAGCCATATGGAGCCCAGGTAGGCCATTGTTACTTTCAGGTCTAAGAATATAGCTGCAGAACGGCTTGCACAAATGGGACGTTGCTTAGAATACAGTGTACATCTGTACATATTTTGGGGGGCTTACTCTAGCAAACAGTATAGCGATTTGCTCATTTTAATGACCATTGGAGCCCCAATGCAGTGTTTGGGGACTACAAATGAATTGTAGTCTCTGTGTGTTCACCACCAAATGGGGCTCATTCTCAGTATTGCTGTGTGTATCAGGCTGTAAGGTTCATGGAACAACATGTTTGTGTGCACTTACTGTGTAGTACAAATGTGAACATTTTAATATATATTTTTTCGTGTGAAATGAGTCTTGGAGGTATTGTGTTATTAGACAGAGGCACAGTTTAAGGAATAGATAACCCCAACATCACGTGACTCTGGCTCCTTTCTTTTTTTACAAACTTTCAATGGGCAGTTATATTGCACAAATGCAATCTAGCATGATACAGTAGTTTTAATCAGTGACACATTTCTTTTGTGCAAGTTAAGTTGTTTTTTTTCAGGGGGATTTGGTGGTACAGTTTTAATGGGCTCCAAAGGACAAGCACCCAGGTGTGTGTGTGTGTGTGTGTGTGTGTGTGTGTGTGTGTGTGTGTGTGTTTATCTGCTTTGCAAATACAGCTTTAACAAAAAGATAAGTGTGTTCATAGAAGTGATTTTGTTCTTGGTAAAAAAAAATGTTCACATTATTTCTAAGGCTGTTTGATTTGGCTGAAGTTTGGGCCTCCTTGTTCTTGTACCAATCATGCAGTTGTAGTCCTTATTTGAAGTGGTTTTCTAACAAAAATGTTACAGTAGTTGTATTGCATGAGAAATGTAATCTACAGGTGCGTTTTGTGTTATTACTAAATGTGTTTTAGGCACATTTGTTGTTTTTCATCAGTATCTTTGGTCTTTGTTACATTCAGCACCATGTGCCTGGGGTCCCCATTATGTTAGCCACCCATACTGTGTATTTTATTAAAATAAAGAACCCTTCATGTAAACTATGCTTTTGGGATGGTGCATTTCAGCTTTCTGTTTATTTGGGGCTTGATTCAGCAATTATCTGTGTTTCATTTGTTTCAGAGTTTGCATTTTGGAATGCCTTTTGTGGTCTTGGTTACTTAGGCACCATGTGCTTGGGGTCCCCGTTATGTTAGCCACCCTTAACCTGTATTTTATTAACATAAAGAGCCCTTCAAGTAGACGGTGCTGGTGGGATAGTTTATTTCAGCTTTCTGTTTATTTGGGGCTTGATTCAGCAATTATATGCATTTTATTTTTTCAGAGTTTGCATTTTGGCCATACATTTGTGGTCTTGGTTACTTTAGTCACCATGTGCTTGGGATCACCATTATGTTAGTCACACATAAACTGAATTTTATTAAAATAAAGTGCCCTCGAAGTAAACTGTGCTGGTGGGATAATATCTTTCAGCCTTATGTTTATTTGGGGCTTGATTCAGCAATTATCAGTGTTTTATTTTTTTCATAGTTTTGCATTTTTACCTACTTTTGTAGTCTTGGTTACTTTAGGCACCATGTGTTGGCAGCAGGCCAAGAATTCCCAGAACACCCCTACCTCATGCAATAGTTTGATAATGTGTTGATTGCCATGGTATTTTGCAATCTTTTTGCTCACAGCGAGTGTTGTTTAATGCTATTTCACATCACCACCTTTCTGTGACCTATTATGATTTTCCTACAGTATTCATGCCAAGACTTGTGCACAAACAAGGTGGGGGCTTATGAGTGGTTTGGTGCCATTCATTCTTGAATTGGCACAATAATCCCTGAGCAAGGAGGGTATGGGTTAACTATTAATGGTTTATTCTTTATGTGTGAAATAGCATAAAATTCCTGCTTCAGGTGTGATAAGATGCCAAAATGTGCATGTAACCACACACATTTGCCCCACATTGCCCAAGGTGCAGGGCTGGGGGAGTACTTGAACTGCAAAAATGTATGGAACAGTGGTTAGCATGGTAGCTGATGATCTACTGCCCCACAGTGCATCAGCAATATGACCTCGCTGACTGTGACATCAGTGCTACTTAGGAACAGCAAGCAAATGACTGCCAGAGCAATCGTCTGTGATGTCACTGAGATCCTAATGCTGCTGATGTATTGTGGGGCAGTAGAGTTGTCAACTGCCAGTCTAACATCTGTTAAACACATCCAGCACATTATTATCACATCATGACTTTCTGATGAGAAAAATATACTTCAGAGAATAGAAAGTTACTATGGACTACTAGCTCAAATTTGTGTGTTCCAGTCTACCTGTTTTGGCTCCAATAGCTCTTTACCTTTGTGTCTTCAAGTGGAACAACTTCATCATGTTCTTGCATGCACATCTTGTAATGGTTCTTAAGAAACATGCAGTCTTCTCCTTATCTGTGTGTTCGCCAAGTAGGAATCCATTGCCACTTTCTTGCTTGTGTGTCTTGTAGCGGTTCTTAACAAAATGCTGTGTTCTCTCCTCCTTAACTGTGTGTTGTTCAAGTAGGAAAGCATTGCCACTTTCCTGCATGTGTGTCTTGTAGCAATTCTTAACAAAATGTAGTGTAGTCTCCTCCTTAACTGTGTGCTGCCATTGCTAATGCAGAAGCCCTGTGTACATACTGCAAGAACTATCTAACAAAAGAGCCAGCCAGTGATGAGTGAAGCCATTCCATTTGGACTTTGTTCTGTTTTGGTAGCAATGACATTAAACGAAACATGCTTGGCAATTGCAAAACCATACTAGGGACCCACCAAATACAAAGTGTAAAGTCAGTAAAAGTAGGAGTGGTTGCAGTCAGAGATTTAACGTGCTTCTGTAGACAATGTAAATGAGAGCTACCATGTGACAACAGAAGGTATGTAGGACAGTGGACAGTCAAACATTTAACAACGGCTTCTGTGTCTACTCCTCAAAAGACCCCTGTTTGCCTACTGCACACTGAACAGTCACGAGCCAACACCAGAATCTTCTGAAACCAGTTGTCGCTTAACTGAAACTACTTTCAGCATCCCTATATCAGTGGCCATTTGTACTAATCAGAATGACATTGCCTCAAATGAAGTAACCCCCACAACAAACACCCAAACTGATCTTCCTGAGGACCCATGTGTTCTGCTACCTGACACCACCACACACAGTGTGCTGCCAGCAAAAACAAGAATCAAGCCCTAAGGCCCAATTGAAGTCAACAAACAGTATGCTGTTTATTAATCAAATGCATTTTACAATGGTGAGGTCACATCAGTACATAAGCACTTGTACACCTTCAAATTCCTGCACCAGCGTGGGGATTCAGCATTTATATGGCAATGGCTTTATGACTACAACAATGTAAAACATATCCAAATATTTTATGGGCCACTACAGCTTCAGGGAGGTAGAAACTTTAAAATTAGCACTAAACTATGGAAGAAATGGGTGGAAAGTATTCCAGACTGAGGCAGAAATGAGATTAGGAGTGTATTGGAGCTTGTCACAAGAGTTGAAAGACATGTCTGCTGACCAGAGCAATCAGCAATCTTTTACAAATTAAATGAAATACACTTAGCTAAAATGTATTGAAATAATTGTCATTTGTTTGCAGGACAAGAATAGTTTGTTTTCCATCCATACACAATGGACTTAAATGCACTGCAGGTCAGGGAAGGATGATTTTAAACAGATCTTGTAAGTATTTCACATTTCTATTGCTTGATGTTGGATGGTTTGTATTGTGTAATGGATAGTGTTAGTATTATGTAATGAATGGTAGCTTTAATAAAGTCTTTTCCC
The DNA here is from genome assembly GCA_016271365.2 of Neoceratodus forsteri. Lineage (NCBI taxonomy): Eukaryota > Metazoa > Chordata > Ceratodontiformes > Ceratodontidae > Neoceratodus > Neoceratodus forsteri. The sequence goes on from CM057450.1 coordinate 1,639,775,953, forward strand.
CTCAAAAAGGTCTTTGGTGTCCATGTTAAGTGTACAGCCTTAAAGATGCATTAACCTCATGCCCATATAAGGGAGTTACTAAATACCTCACCCTGTATTCACTGGTAGAGTACACAACTTAAACCTAATAATCAAATGGTTCTTAATATGAGTTGCAGAAACACACATGCACATCACAATTCTTGGGTGTCCCTTGTTACGTCTGCAACTTTCAAGGCCCATTTTCTCTTGTACCGATCAGGAAGTTATCTCCCAATATATTCTCTTAACAAGAGGTGGAAAGCAGCACCATAAAACACACAACAAAATATATCTACTTTGGGTTTTAAAAATTGACACTCATGTCACACTTGGGTAACCCCTTTTCATGGAGTTGCCCATTTCTGTTGAGTAAGTGTGATTTAACTCCTGCAGTACAATCTGCAAAGGGCAAGCAGAAATCAGAAAAGGTAGCAGCACTGTAGTCTATACAACTGCCTGTAACTGATACTGTATCCTGTTCAAGTGTTAAAACACTATTTTATATTTTCAATTATAAAAACGTGGACTAAGTAACACGGAGTAACAGGAGAACAGAAGTAATAGACTTTAAATACCAAACCAACAGAGAACACCACCATTACAAGGATGTGCATTAACTCTGAAAAAAGTACTTTAGCTCTTAGTAAAATGTCAGTTTTTAAATGGAATGGCTATTGCACAACTTGATAATAACCAGGTACATATAGGAAGGTTCACACAAACTAAATTGTAAACCAACCACACAGAACACCTCACAGTCAAAATACGATCTACGGTTCAGACAAGTGGTGTCTGGAGAAGGCAAGTACTGCAATGTGTTAGTATTTACTAAATACAGTTTTGGCTTATAGATATATCAGATGGAAGGGACAACAAGATTTGAAATGAACAAACAAAGTCACCTCCAACAGTCGTGCAGGGACCACTAATCTCTTGAAAACTATGTTGTTTTTTATATAGTATGGGTCAGGTAGTAAACACCAGTGGTGTAACAGGGAGGAAAGGGTTAATATGGTAAGCAAATTAAACACAAAAACAGGAATGCTGCAATGCAGAGGCTAGATCACACTATTAATTACTCTGAGCAATTCAGCAATGCAGTGTACCTGGATATGGACAAGTGTTCAATCTCCACAAATACTTTCAATAAAAAAATTACTGCAGAAAAGTGATTAAGCAAAGGGAAACAGGAACAGAATGACTCAGAATGAGTAACTGTTCAGACAAAGTTACCAAAAAAAGGGTCAATATATAAGAAAAATGTAACAAGTAGCACACCAACAAAAATATTAAGACTTAAAAGAAATTACAGAAACTCACTCACAACTTGTGAGAAATTTGTCCAATATTAGGAACCAGCCTGCTCTGCTTTCACATATATACACATACCACACAGCTGACCCTACCCCACTTAATTCCCTCACAGACCCAGACACAGAGAAAACTGAAAACACTACCTAAGTTTAACTAAGTACTATCCAAAGATACCAAAACAAAAAAAAAATGTTCACTAGCAGCACTAGGAACAACATTTAGATTTTGGGAGCAATTAACTCTCAAAAATCACAAACAAAGTTTTCTGAAGGGTTTATTGGCTGTGATGCACCACCCTGAACTGCTCTGTGACTCAACAGACAATATACTGTGCAGAAAACAGCCTGCATGTGATATTTCAGCTATTTATTCAAAATGCATTACACATTCACAGGCAAAATTGGAAAACATTGGCAAAATTTGACAAAATTTTGCCTTATGTGAAAGCAAAATCAGAGGCGAAATTATGTTTCGCCTAGGCGAAACATTTCCCGTAAGGCGGAAATGACACAAAATATTTCAGTAGGCAACATTTTCCAGTTTCCCACATCTCTATCTGTGATTTATTATTTTATTTCTGTAGAACAGTTTTGTGACTTTGTGAATTCTTTTTGTCAGTCTAGTGTAACTACTGTACACTGATTGCAGTTATTTTGTTTAGTTGTTGAAGTTATGGGTTTACTGTAATACTTACAGTAATGTCATTAGAATTACCCCAGCCTTGTTTGTTTTCTTAATCCCCATTGTGTATTTTTGTGGTGTTTTTACTGTAGCTACTCTTAGATAAGTAAACTGTTGGGTTGTTATTTAAATTACACCTCTCTGGTGAGGTATTGTAGTATCTCTGCTGCTGACACCATTTAGTTAAACTGCAGTGTTCAAAAATCTAAGTATCAAAATGTCCAGAAAGAGACACTCAAGTGAATTTCAAGTTGCATTGATGTTGCCAAGAAGGGTGTATGTTCTGTGGTTCAGAAGGGTGTTGTGTCTAAGAAAACTACTTCTAATACAGGCTTATCAGATCGTGGAAGTAGTACTAGAAATGAAGTAGTTGATGTAAGTGGTGGTGGCATTACTGTGGCTAAATTTTTCTTTGCCACATATGTGGCATCAATGCTGGTGGGTGCTGTCACTGCTCATGGTGAAGGCAGTGACAAGAGCATCATTCCAAGAAGTAGAAAAATGTCTTGCTCTGGAAATGTGGTTGAGGACAAGGAGGTGGTTGCTGTTGTCCTAGTGAGTGCTGTTGTTGTTGGTGGTGAGCCTGATCTGGATAATAGGTTCCCATTTCCTAATAAGAGTGTTGATGAGCTTAATCATGTCTCATAGTCTGATGAGGGAGATCTGACTGTTGCTGCATGCAAGGATGATGAGAAGGAACCAGAGGATGGAGGAATTGAACAATGACTATCTGCCACCTGTGTTGAGCGAGTGTTAGCCATGGGAGAAAGTGGAGCCACCTAGGCACTGGTTGGCAATACATACACCTCAAGTCCAGGCACCTGTTATGCTATACCCAGCAGCTACAGGAAGCCAGTGCAGGGGGGCCTTCTCCCTTATCATCTTCATTTGGCAAGTCATCTCAAAGTGGCATGGATACAGTCCAGGTGGAGTCAGTATTGAATACAGAGTACTGCAACGGAGATGAACAGGAGACCGTGGGATTGCCTAGTAGTGGCCATAGTAATGGAGGGAGGGGGTTGAGTACTATCTGCCAGAGTCACTGAAGCACATTAACTCCAGTCCATCATATAGCAAAAGAAAAAAAACGTAATCACTTGTGTAGCATCTGTGGCCCCCTCTCAAGTCAAATGCTACCCCACGAGACATGCCACCATGCAGAGTCCAGCTGTTTGGAATCCCAATACCCTGAAAGGTGCAGCAAACACTGTATAGCATGTTTGAGCATTATAAAAAATAACCACCGAATCATGCTATTGCACAGGAACTGAATACAGCAACTGCTGAAATGCTGACAATTGATCTATTGAAATTCCCTTTTGAAGAGAATGTGGGATTCTGTAGGTTGATAGTACACTCCTGTCTCAAAAGGCAGATTCCATCATGAACCTATTTCTTCACCTGTGCCATTCTTGAACTATATAGGACTGTGTCATGCACAGTAATACATACCCTGTAGCATTCAGCATACCGTATATGCATCTTAGCATAGATATGTGGACCAGTGGCCAGTGACAGCTGGTAGATCCTATATGTGTATTATAACCCATTGGGCACAGGTACCTGAGGTATTATTTGATGTTGGAATGGGGAAAAATTGTACAAAGCCCAATTGCAGGGATAGCAACATTCTGGGTATTTACCAGCATGGCAGGAGTAGCAACATTTTGGATATTCACCAGCATGTCATGCTGGCCAAGAAGAATGTAATTGGATCACACATGGGTCAGCAAATTTTAGAACTGCTACTGACTGAGATTGATGGGTGGCTGCACCCACATTGCCTAAAACTGGGTTTCATTGTGTGCAATAATGGCTTGAACATAGTTAAATGCATTAGTGATGAAGGGTATCTCAGGGTGCCATGCATGGCACACTGTCTTAATCTAGTAGTGCAGGAGTTTCTGTCATGTCCTGAAATCTAGTCAATGTTGACTGTGATCTGTCACATTTGTACTCACATTGCCCATTCCAGAAAGGCCTGTGACCATCTAAGGCACCTGCAGATCTGAACAAATTGCCTCAGCACTGAAGCAGGAAATAGTTAACAGATGGAGATCAACACTGTAAATGATCAAGGACTTGTATAAGCAGTATAAAGCCATTTCATAATACCTGCTGCTGCATACAAGCCATGATAGTGCCGGAGTGTCCATGTCTCTGACAACCAACCAGTGGTGACAAGCAGATGGCCTGATCATGATTCTAGGGCCATCTGAGCATGCAGTACAGGCAGTGAGTTGAGCCACTGCCTGTATAAGTCAGCCCATCCCACTTCTAAGAGTGCTGAGGCAGACACCATTGAATGCATAGCATGTGCAAGATGCAGGCAGTGATAGGGGAAGCTGTGCCTTAATGGAACACATAATCCATGTGTTGAACCACAATAGCCATCTTTCCTGCATTCTGCAGTCTTCAGATTTTGGTATTGCCTTCATACTGGACCCACAATATAAATGGGGCCTGTCATCGATAGTTGAAGGTGGGCATGATGAGGTCCAATATCTAACCAATCAGCTAAAAAGATGGGTTCATGGGGCTTAGATGTTATGGTCATAGTTATGTAAGGCACAATATAAAAGTGATCAGAGACTGGGTGTTGCTTAAACCTCAGGTAAATGGGCTGAAAATACAGGCATGGTAAGTGAAAAATAATGACAATAAACCCACTTTGGAATGCTTTGTGCCAGGTGGCAAATGAAGATGTGGAGGAAAAGGAGGATGAGGCTGATGAGTTGGCAAGATTGCAAGAAGTGAAATGCATGGTGGATGCATTTTTGGCTGACACCAGGCACATTATCATATTAGAAGAACCACTGCTATACTGGAGTATCAAAGTCACTGATTGGCCAGCACTGACCTCCATAGCAATCAAATATCTGATCTGTCCACCCTACAGTGTCAGCATAGAGAGGGCTATTGTGAGGGACAGGCATACAAATTTGTTTCCTAGAAATGTTGACAAGCTAACATTTATTAAAATGAATGCAGGGCACATTCCACATAACACAATCATATCTACATTCTTACAACATGATGAAGGCAGTGGTGATGAGGAAGAACCTGAACAGCCTGGTGTTATAGGCGTTGGCAAATTGACTTCCAGTGAGGTAGATGAAGAGGTAATACAGAAAAAATTACCATGTGAGGACAACTCCAGTTTGGAAGACTGTGGGGGCTGCTTCATTGATGAAGATGACTGAAGCATAAACACAAAAATGTTAGATCCATCCTTTCCTCCTTATCAGTTTGAATCCATTCTTTATGATTCAGTTTTGTTTTCCTGTGGTTATATTTTCCCCAAGTATTACTGCTGTTCTATACATACATCTGATTACCTCCATCTGCCCAAGTCTATGTCATTCCCACAGACAAAAGTACTGTAGAACATCTTTGAACACTACATCATGAGATGCCAAGTTTGCCTTCAATAACATTGTCCACCACCACCTTAACCACATGCATCCGGACTGAAACAATGGATTATTAATGTTTAAGGCAGTGTGAATGCCATTGACAGCCATGCAGATCATGCATCTGCCAGCAATCGAGGCACCACTGCCTCCTACTCATCTGGCCTGCTTGTTTCTTCCACATTTATCAAAATTATGGACGACGCCTCCACCTTCTGGAAGGACATCCAACGGAGGATGGATCCCTTACTGGGCCTCTCTGATATCTTTACTCCTGTGGTATGCCTTTTAGGTGATTATACCCTCATTCCAGTGATCTCAAGATGGTATTATATGGCTTTGATTTCCCTATCGGTAAAGAAGGTTATTCTCCGTCGCTGGAAAGATGATGGAGATATTTCATGTATGGAATGGCTCAAAGAATTACTGGCCAATCTCAGGATGGAAAAATGGTGGCTAGTTTAAGTAATAGGATGAACAGATATATGAAAATTTGGGAACCTTTACATGCGCTGCTTATCATTTAGTTTATTTTATGTTACTATTGAAGTTAGGGTTTGATTATCAATTTGATAAGTTTGAGCTGTGCTGATTGGGGAGGGGGGTTTTAGTATGGGGGGAATGGTTTTGGGAGGAGAACAGCTTTAATGTGTGCAGCGAAGGACTGTCTCTAGTTTCATTTACAATCCAAATTATCATGATTGGATCTGTTCTTTTTGTGTGTAAAATAATAAACTTTGATTTGAAAAAAAAACATGGCCGACAACTACCTCCACCACATGCACTCATTTAAGACTGAAAAACAAGGACTTTTAAACCAGCATAAAAACTGTTGTTACCAGCCATGCAGAGCACACATCCACCAGCAATCAAGGAGCCACCTCCACCTCATCTGACCTGCTTGTATCCTCCACATCAACCAACAAAATGGGTCAATGCTGCATCTACCTCATGCATCCAAAATGAAAAAAATACAGACTCTTAAGCCAACATAAATGCCACCGCCAGGCAGACCTCCACACAGCCAGACAGCATGCCATCCAGTAACCTAGCCATCATGCCGAGTCTCCAGCCAGCCAGCCCATCAAGGCAGTAAAAACTGAAGTCCATCAGAGGCCAACTTTGAATGCTGTGATGGTAAGTTACTGTCATTGTTTTCCACACTGTTGGCAGTGAGTCTGTCATCACACAGGAAGGGCTCTTACCTTACTTACAAGACATTAAAATGTATTTATTTCTTACCGTTTGACTACCTTTCACCTCAGACAGACCACCACAACCCACAGACTAAAGATACCTCTTCCTCCACTACCTCTTTCTGTGGAAGCATTGTGCCAGTTCATAGCATGGCCATTATCAATCTGATGGTAAGCGTCATTACATTTTTCTAGTTCTGTTTTTTTTTTTAATTTTTATGTTCATTTTTCCTTTCTCAGGTAAACAGTGACACAGTGGCCATGCCAAGTCAGGCTAAATGATTTCTCTTTTTTTTCACAGATGACATGTATAAGAAGAGTGGAATTGGACAATGGATGTATCATGCATCCACAATGGTGGTCAAGTCAGGCTACATGACATTTTTTCTTGATAAGTGACAGGTATGAAGAGTGGGATTGGACCATGGATATACCATGTGGCCACAACAGTGGCCAAGTCAAGCTCAATGATTTTTTTTCTTCACAGGTGGCAGGTATAGTAAGACTTCAAGTGGACAAAGTATATCCTGTCTGTTTGGTTAGTCACCCACAGTGACTGGTTTAGTAAGGTCTGCATAAATTTCCCTTGTCTTCACAGGTCTCCTCCTTTCCTGCTGTCTTCTCATCCAGGCAGCAAGACGTCTCTTCCTCCACCTCCTCTGTCTGGGGCACCTTTATGCCATTTCAAGGTATGGCCATCACCAATGTGATGGTAAGCATCCTTCTTAAAAGTTATTTTATTATTATTATTTTTTTATTTTGGTTTCCTTTCACAGGTGTATTGTAACATAACAGGGAGTGTACAGTACTGGAGTCTAAATAATCATAGGACAAGTCTACGAATTCAAATACCTTGGACTGTACTTAGACCCTCACCTGACCAATATCCATATTACCAACCTCATAAAGAAAATCCATATGAGGTTATGTCTCTTATACCGAATCAGAAAGTTCCTTATCCCTGTCTCCAGACTTTGCCTTGCCAGCTACCTTCTCCAGCCCCTCCTTGATTATGGATCTATTGTCTACTTCCCCAGCACATCCCACTTTTCTCCAAACTCAAGACTACATGCAAAAAGTTTAGTTAGTTTAGTTAGTTTTTGTTGACCGGGTAAGTGCACTAGGCAGATTCTGCCTATTTTCAGGCATGACCCGGGGGAAGGGGATACAGATGAATGCCAACTGACCTTGACCCAGATTAAGCTGTTGGTAGTATTTTTAGTGAATGGGGGAAATTTGGCCAGGGCACCGAGGAAGTTCCACTACTCTTTTTAAGAAGTGCCATGGGATCTTTAATCTTTAACATCCACCTGAACTACCACCAGAACAGGCAGATGGGACCTCAGTTTAACATCTCATCTGAAAGACAGCACCTCAGGAGTGCAGCACCCCCCTCATTCTGCACTACAGTGTCAGTATTGGGGTATTAACCCAAGTGTCTGGTGTGGAGTTTGAACCCACAGCCTTTTGGTCTCCCAACCTCAGAGGTGAGTGTGCTACCTGCTGAGCCACTGACATTATATATGTATAATATTGCACACTTTGTGATCTGCCTCCCCTGGATGACCCATCACTGTACTCTCTATGCCTCCCTCAACTGGTTCACCATTGGAGGCCGGTTCCAACTTAAAATGCTCTCTTTCCTGCACAAAGTTCACCATAATCTGCTACTGATCAGACTTAACTCCCTTTTCCCTATAGTGGTTCCCAAGCACAGTACAAGGGGGGCCACCTGTTATGTCTTCGACACCCCTTTTTACCAAACCAAACATGCACAGAACTCCATCACATACAAGGGCCCTATGTTTTACAATAAACTGCCCACTGAGCTTCAGGCCTGTAGTTCAGTTGGATCATTCACCTCCTCCCTCAAGGACCACCTCCTCCAATCCACCACCTGGAGGGCTTCAAGAGAGGTTTGAAGACTTTTTTATGGGAAACTGCATTTTCAGAATATTGATTGAAATGACTGTTTGATCCAGCTGTATTTTTTTTTTGCTCCTCCCCTTCTCCCTGGCTGCCCACTCCTTCGGGTCTCTAATGCCCCTCCTGACTGCCTGCCCTGACTCCCATACTGGCTATTGCCTCATATGGCAGTCCCCCCAGGTAACCCGGCGTAACCCTTCGCCGGGCGGGTCCCCCTCCTCTGAGGGGGAAGGCACCGGTGGGGTGGCCAGTGCACTTTTTCCATTGGCCCGGGGTACTGCTGAGGCATGCCGGTCATGGGATCGGCAGCAGTGGAGGATAGAGGAACCATCATCTGCCCAGCCAGGATGCATTTTCCTGGTTTTCTGTGAGGAGTGACATCCTGACGTCAAGGCATATGCCGACGTCTTTCACTCCCCTTGAGCTTTGGACCAGGCATCACTGCTGTGCTCCCAGCCTCTGTCAGGAGTCAGTATGCACCGGTGCGCATCCCCACCCTCCCCCCGGAGAAGGAGAACTGTCCCCAGATGCTCCATCCTTCTCCCCCCCGGCCAGCCCTCCAGCGACCCGAGTCCATTCCCGAACCAAGGTCACCAGCATCGCAGATGGAAATCCAACTGCTGTGCTGACAGGCTGGCACCAGCTGTATTTTTTAATAATTTTATTGTTTTCATCTGTTGTTTATGTACAGCACCTTGGCAATTGAAAGGTGCCTTATAAATACAATTATTATTATTATTATTATTGCCTGTGCCTGCCCCGGTAGGTAATCCCCCTGAAAGTCCACCAACCCTTAGGTTACCTTAGAGTTTAGATGTATCTGTATATTGGCTCTATTGTTGGTGCTCTGTATTTTTTTCTAATCTAGATGATCATGTCATTTACACTGTTTCTATTGTAAATACCATAATATTTGGCAAATACTGTTTTTACCTTTTTCTCTGTATCATCGAATTTCTGTACCATTGGAAGTTTGTGAAAATGGGTATTTTTGCTCACATACGTTCCAGTATAAAAATAAAATTGAATTTAATTAATTTTTATCTTGTATTCATAGTAGATCTCTTTACATTCTGTTATCACAATGAATGCCTACTCCTACAGCAAGCAAGCCATTGCCATCTGCACCAGCAGATCGTTTATGTGGTCAGCCTTGCCACCCATGCTTGAATCTCCTTCTTAAGCCTCTCCACCACTGTGTGTGGTCTTATTAAAGTCAACACATCCTCTGTATCCAGCATAAATAACAGTCATCCACCTGATGCTGTCGCATTCTACTTTTTCACAAAGCTAAAAAATACCTGAAACAAGAGAAATAAGAGCAGGAACTAAAGAGTGATATATAGATTACATTAAAGAATTTAAAAACAAAACTGAAAAAGGAATATTTACCTGCCATACAAGTAAAAAGAGTTAAATTAGATAACAGGATCTGGGCCAGAGCCATGCAGCAATAAGACTTCATCACCCTAGTGATACATACCTGCAAAAAGAGAAACAGGAACAAAAGTTGATTAGAAATACAGTGTTCCATGATCCCGGCTAAAAAGTAAAACATACTTACCTTTGTTGTTAGGACACACAGTGATACTTAAACATAGAAACATAGACTTTGATGGCAGATATGGACTGCTTGATCCATCCAGTCTGCCCATTTCCCTCCATATTGGATAAGCTGCAGATCCTAGTTAACCAACAGCCTATTTCCTCCTACCCACTACCAGAATTGCAGTATGTCTGCCCCATGCATTCTTGAATTCTTCCACAGTTTTAGATCCTACAAATTCTTTATTTATTTTATTTATTTATTGAAATGTTTCAACAGGAGGGCAAACTGAACAACAAGTTGCTCGTCTCACGGTGGGCCTGGGAGCAGGAGGTTACATCAGAATAAGGAAACAGAGATTACACAATTAATGGATGGAAGAACAGTTACAAATTATGTAGGAGGGTAGACAAAGTAATGCAGCCGTAGAATGTGGTACAGGCAATACAGTTTGTAAAATCACAACTATAGGATTCCACAGATTAGGATACAGTATAACAGGCAGTACAAATTATAGAAACAGAATAATCATAATGATATGACATACCAAGGTGGGCTCTAGTTAGTACACAAGTGCTGTATTAGGAGTAAGAGGTAATAGCTAATAAGTGCTGAAGAGATGAAAGTGAAAGGGGAAGAGGGGAAGGGAGGCAGTCAACACCAAATACCCCTTTAGGATGCTGTGGACCCTGCCAGGGGGTAGGGAGTTGGTAGGCAGGAACTACGAGTAAAGGAATTTAAGGAGGGTCAAAGTAGGAACAGCTGGAAGAGAGGAAACTGTGGAGGGCAGTACTAAGGGAATAGGTGGAAGAGGAGTGCTGTATTTGAGATGGAAAGGAGTTCCAGATTTTATGGAAGTGACTGGCAAAGCCAGTCTGGCCGATGAGGGTGGAATGGTGAGGGACCACCAATGTGCGCATCTCACTAGATCTGAGGGAATGGGAGGATGGAGGATGAATAGAGAGAGAGGATGGCTCTACAATGCCAGTTCATCAACTATTTCATTGACTGGCATCACAGTGATGGATTTAAGTTGACCGCAAGTTGCGGTTGACATAAATACATAAGGAAACCCAGCCCTTTTTTCTATCATGGGGCTTCGTCCCCCCCATGTGGGGGTTCTGCCCCTGCACCCCCTGTTCTACATATAAACAACTCTGAGTCAGAGTTGATTCAAAGAGGGAGTGCAGGACCAGGAGACAGAGTGCCAGGGTCTCGGGTGCATCATTACAGCGAACTATCGAAGTAGTCTTCATCGACGTCGTTCGCTGTAATGGTGTCGTTGTTGGGTGAGCATACTGAGAGGATGAGAGGTAAGGAGGGAGTTTGTCATAGGCTGTGGGTGTAATGATGGACACTGACACAAAAAGGTAGTGTGACAAGGCTAAAAAAAATTGTCAAGCCTAAAGCTTTATTAAAGTAACAGCAAAAACAAAATATAAAACTATTAACTTTGCAGGAATACAGAAAGAAACATAAAAGGTACAAAAATTAATGAATATTTCTACAGGCAATATCAGCAAATGAAAAGACTGCCTGGGATTTCAATTATTTTAGTCTGTAAGTGCAGACCCCCATGTGGACCAGTACTAGCTGATCCCAAAATGAATCTTTTTACTATCTTTATTTTTCTTGTCTGCCTAAATAAACTAAGTGTTTGCATGTGAGGCAAATTCCCCTATATTTGGCAAACGCATTTGTCTCCTGGGTATTGTTTAAACATGAAAAGAGGAACTACTAGTCCAAATATGCTAAACTCTAGGTCTATACACTGTAGCCTCTCATGGGGGGGGGGGGGTTACTGAACTCCATACCTGTCTTTTTAATTAAATGAAAGTGATAGAAAGGGCTTCTTATCCAGGTGGCCTGCCTGGAAAAAGGGAATTAAAAGGGAGAAAGTAAGGGAAAGAACAGTAAAGAGATTCAGAGAGTGCTACTGCAGTAGACTTGTGAAACAGAATTAGACAGGTATTTGGAGGTTTAACAGCACACTTTCACAGTTCCTCCCCACTTAAGAGGAAACTATAGGGGGTACATTATCGTACTTCTATCCCATAGTTTCTTAACTACCAAGTCTTATGCAAAATTAACAGATCTCTCTCTCTCTCTTAAAAGAGGGAGAGATGGAGCTTTAGCCCACCCACTCCTAAATCTCCACCTCGGAGACCCTTATTAAATAATACACACGTAAAAGGTTATTCCTAACCCTTCTTACTAATTTCAAATTCCCTGAGGTCTGTATATGTATTTTGATCTGCCCCATATCAGGACATAAAGTCAGCGTTCTTATTTGCTGTCCCTAGTCGATGGTGTACTGTGAACCTATAAGGCTGTAAGGCCAAGTACCACCACATTATTCTTGGGTTTTTATCCTTCATGTTATGAAACCAACAAAGGGGGTTGTGGCCAGTTAAAACCTCAAATTCTGAGCCCCACAGGTAAAACTTGAGAGCTTCAATGGCCCACTTGATAGCCAGACATTCCTTCTCTATGTTGGAATATCTTGTCTCTCTCATGCAGCTTATGGCTCAAGTATATCACAGGATGTTCTTCTCCATTTACTACTTGAGACAGAATAGCCCCTATGTTGGAGTATGAAGCATCCGTTTGCACCAAAAAAGGAAGAGTGAAGTCAGGCTTCTGAGTGCTGGTGCTGCACAAAGATATACCTTAATGGTGCAAAAGGCTTTTTTGCACTCTGGTGTCCTTTTAACATCATTGGCGTAATGTTTCTTTGTCAAATTAGTAAGGGGTGTAGCTAAGGTGGCAAAATTGGGCACAAACATAACCTGCAGTCCTAAAAAGGATCAAACTTGTTTTTTATTTAATGGTCTGGGACATTGGGCCACAGCATCGATTTTACTTATTTCAGGTTTAACTCTCCCATTATCTATTATGAAACCCAGATATCTAGTCTCTTGCATGGCTATACTACATTTCGTGGGATTTATAGCTAACCCTGCTGTTGTAAGGGAATGGAGAACAGCATCCAGATGTTGTAAATGGGCTGCCCAAGTGGGGCTGTACACAATCACATCATCCAAATATGCAGCGAAATAGTACTCATGATGCTGTAAAGTTCGGTCCATCAGGCGCTGGAACATGGCTGGTGCACCATGTAGGTCGAGGTGCATAGTTACAAAATGGTACAACTCAATAGGCGTGGTAAATGCTGTTTTTTTCTTTTGAAGCCTGATCCAAAGGGATCTGCCAGTAAGCCTTTGTCAGGTCAAAGGTGGTAATGTATTTTGTATTGCCAAGTCTATCCATGATGTCATCAATCCTTGGCATAGGGTAAGCATCAAATTTGGAAACAGCATTTAGGCATCTGAAATCCAAACAGAGATGTATACCACCTTCTTTTTTACTCACCACAACTATGGGAAATGCCCAATCACTATTTGATGGTTCAATTACCCCCAACTCGTGCATCTTCCATACTTCTTTTATTACTTCATCCCTGGTCCTCTCAGGTAACCAGTATGGCTTTTGTCGGATAGGGCTAGGGGAATTAATTTCAATTCGGTGTTCAAAACCATGTACCAACCCATGTTTAGAGGTGAATGACTGCGGATACTTACTAAGAGGGTGATTTAACTCTCTCCTCTGCTCTATCATCAGCGTGGGATTAATTGTAAGATCACTCATTTCTCCATCATTCTCTGGCCGCCTGTAGGCTACTTCCATTTCGTTGGTATCACTCTCTGGGCAAATAAAACACCCTGGGGTTGGTCTTTCAACCCATTCTTTTAACAAGTTTACACGGTAAATCCCCTTTTTCGGCTATCTGTCGGTAGTTCAAGTTCATATGTAACAGGTCCTGTTTGTCTTAAGATAGTATAGGGGCCCTGTCATTTCATCAATAACTTGTCAGAGGAGGAGGGCAACAACAACAGTACCTTATCCCCTTCTTGGAATGACTTAGTTCCCACACCCTAGTCATAATATTCCTTCTGCAGTGCCTGTTTGCATAAATTGTGCTGATGAGCCATCTGTGTGTATCTGACCAGTTTGGAATGTTAGTTGATTAGATATTCAAGGGTGGTACTAGTGTGTTCCTTTTTATCTTCCCACTCCTCCTTGACAACATCTAGGGGTCCCCTGGGGTTCATCTTATAAAGTAACTCAAAGGGGGCAAACCCTGTAGAAGCCTGTGGGACCTCCCTATATGCAAACTATAGGAGTGTAAGGTAAACATCCCATGTTTTCCCTCATCTTGCACATATTTCTTCAACATTTTTTTCAAGGTCTGGTTGAATCGCTCAACCAGACCATCTGTTTGGGGATGGTATGGGGTGGTGTGGATTGCCTCCACTCCTAAAGTTGCATACAGTCGTGCTAGCATCTGTGAACAGAAATTGCTCCCTCTGTCTGTTAGGATTTCCCTTGGTATCCCCACCCGATTGAATACTTTGAGTAATTCATCTGCTACTTTTTCTGCAGTTACAATGTGGAGTGGGATAGCCTCAGGATATTTGGTGCAGTAGTCACAGATTACCAGTATAAATCGGTTTCCCTTTGAGCTCTTAGGTAAAGGTCCCATTACATCCATTGCTATACGGCTGAAGAGAACAGTAATTAAAGGCAGCAGTTGGAGAGGGACCTTGTCTTTTTTTGTAATAGCAGCCACTTTCTGACACTCTGGGCAACTGTGGCAGTAGTCTGCTACTTGAGCATGAATACCTGCCCAGTAGAACCTTAATAACAGCCTTTGTAAAGTACAGTCCCTACCCAAGTGCCCTGCTAGAGGAAGTTCATGAGCCAGTGATAATAATTTTTGTCTGTATCTAGTGGGCACTAACAGCTGGTCAATTTGTTCACCCGTAATAGGGTGTATGCATCGACTATACAGTAAACCATCTATTAAAATACATGAGGGCTCATGGTCTTTTCCTGTAACCCCTACCATCTGAAAAAATGGCTGTAAGGTTTCATCCTTTTGTTGTTCTGTACCAAGCCCTTCTTCCTTAGATATGGATATACCATCTCTGTCAGCAGAAGCAACATCAACAGTTGTGACATCTACATTTTTAATATCACCCTTTTTCAACATATCATGGTTTAGTGTCCTTTGATGTTTGTCCCTCTTTCTTTCATGATGAGTTTGAGGGGTTTCACCCAGTTTCTCATAGACATCATCATCAAATGAGAACAGCTGAGTCCACTGCTGTTCTTATCTGGTCTGGGCCCTGGTTGTCAGGGTACAAACACTGTCATTCACCTGCATTAGGCTGGAAAAGTCAGGAAAATCATGTCCAAGTATAATGGGGACAGGCAGATGGGGAACCAAACCAACAGTCATATCATGCACTTTCCCTTGTACCTATAAAGTTAAGTCAGTCATAGGATACTGATGGATGTCCCCATGAATGCAGATCACTGCTGTTTTGCATCTGCATCTGTATTCTGCAATCAGCGTCCAAAAACTGGAAAGCTCCAGTACCGCCAGTACATCCCGCCACTGCCACCAGTGTCATAGGCTGTGTGTGTAATGATGGACACTGACACAAAAAGGTAGTGTGACAAGGTTAAAAAAAATTGCCAAGCCTAAAGCTTTAATGAAGTAACAGCAAAAACAAAATATAAAACTATTAACTTTGCAGGAATACAGAAGGAAAAATAGAAGGTACAAAAATTAATGAATGTTTCCACAGGCAATATCAGCAAATGAAAAGACCACTGGAATTTCAATTATTTTAGTCTGTAAGTGCAGACTTCCAAGTGGACCAGTACTAGCTGATCCCAAAATGGATCTTTTTGCTATCTTTATTTTTCTTGTCTGCCTAAATAAATGAAGTACTTGCACTGTGAGGCAAATTCCCCTATATTTGGCAAACACATTTGACTCCTGGGCATTGCTTAAACATGAAAAGAGAACGTACTAGCCCAAATATGCTAAACTCTTGGTCTATGCACTGTAGCCAGTCATGGTGGGGGGGGGGGGTACTGAAGCTCCATACCTGTCTTTTTAATGAAATGAAAGTGATATGAAGGGCCTCTTATCCAGGTGGCCTGCCTGGAAAAAGGGAAATAAAAGGGGGAAAGTAAGGGAAAGAATAGTAAAGAGATTCAGAGAGTGCTACTGCAGTAGACTTGTGAAACAGAATTAGACAGGCATTTGGAGGTTTAACAACACACTTTCACAGCATTCTCCTAACCAGAATTTGGAGGTTAGTTTGACATAGTGGGAGAGATGCCTGTTTGATAATGGAGGGAAGGCAAGGGAGCTAGAGAGTTCACAGTGATGAGTATGAGAGGGAGAGTCCAGGACAAAGCAGCAGAAGGAAGAGGGGAAAACCTCCTCTGGAAGGCCATTCCATGTGTCCACCACCCTCTCCATGAAAAAATACTTCTTCACATTGCCCCTGAGCCATCCCCCCTCTATCTTCAAATGGTGTCCCCTTGTTCTTGCACATCTCTTTTTCTGAAAGATGCTACCCTGTTGGATTTTGTTGACTACCTTGATGTACTTGAAAGTTTCTATCATGTTCCCCTCTCCCTCCTTTCCTTGAGGGTATACAAATTAAGCTCCTTTAGTCTCTCTTCATACGGCTTCAGCATACCCTGCACTTTTTTAGTTGACCTCCTCTGGACTGCCTCAATTCTGTATATGTCCTTACGGAGATGGGGTCTCCAGAACTGCATGTAGTACTCAAGATGGGGTCTCACCAACTGCCTATACAGAAGGATAACAACTTTCCTGTTTTCTACTGGTGATGCCTCTCCCTATGTATCCCAGTATTCCCCCAGCTGCCTTCTCACATTGCTTGCCTACCTTTAGGTCATCTGATATGACTACCCCCTGGGTCCCTTTCCATTTTTGTTGCTGTTAATACCTCTCCCTCTATTATGTACTCTTCCCCTGTGCTATTTTTTTGCTATATACATTACTTTGTACTTCGTTGCATTGAATCTAAGTGGCCATACTTCTGACCATTCCTCCAACCTTGCCAAGACATAGTTTCATAAGGACGTACAAGTCTTAAGCCAGAGGCCATGTGACTCACCAGACTCTAATCATGGTAGAGAAATTTCCTTCCCCCCATGAAGTTATCCAGTGATCTCTTAAGCCCTTCCATTGTGATACATTTTACTACATTCTCAGGCAGACTGTTTCATGTCTTCGCCACCCTTTGAGTGAACCAGTTCCCCCTGGCTTCAGTTTTATACCTTGCTCCCTGAAGTTGTAATGCATGTCCTCTGTTGTCTCTTTCTGAAGTTCTTAGTTTCAGCCTAATGTATTTTAGCACTTCCCTGTTTTCCATCCCCCGACAGACCATACATAGATCTCCCCTAGTTCTCCTGTACTCTAGACAGTACAGACCCAACTCTGTCAGCCATTCTCCATAGGATTTTGTGGACACATTTTTAGTTCTCTTGGTGGCTCTTCTTTGAGTCTTCTCCAGCAGTTTAATATTTTTGATAGTTCTGGGAGCCCAGGATTGCACACAATACTCTGGGTGCGGTCATACTAATGATCTGTACTGGGGGCACAACACCTCCTTGTCTCTGATTAGTATATTCTGGATAAAACTTCCCAAAATGTTATTTTTACTGACCAAACCCCTACACTGTTCATCCTGTGACAACGTTACAATGAAGTTCCTTCTCATCCTTCTCCCACCCGTGTATTAACCCTGTTGCAGATCTGTTTGTCATCCACAAAGAGGCATACTTTTCCATCCAGTCCCTCTGCAATGTCACCTATAAAGACATTAAAGAGGTCCGGTCCCAGTACTGAACCCTGCATTACCCCACTAGTAATCCCCCTTTCTTCAGAGTGGACTCCATTTACTATTACTCTCTGCGTCCTGTTGTCCAGCCAGTTTTTTACCCAGGCTACCACTCTGGGATCCACTGCCAGGCTGGCTAACTTGTTTATTAATCTGTAGAGTGGGACTGTGTCAAATGCCTTGCTAAAGTCTAGGTAAGCCATATCCACAGCCCCTTCCTGGACTGCAACTTTGGTCACCTACTCAAACAAATCTATTAGATTTGTCTGACATGAACATTCTGCTGTGAATCCATGCTGCACTAGGTCCTGTGCCCTGCTTACCTCTAGGTACTCAACAATTCTTTCTTTCAGAAGTGATTCCATCATTTTCCCTACCACTGAGATCAAACTAATAGGTCTATAGTTTCCTGCCTCTGCCTTGCTCCCACTTTTGTGAAGGGGAATCACATCCACCTTCCTCCAGTCCTCAGGTACCACACCATCCTTCCATGATTTGTTAAAAAGGGTAGCCCGCTGTGTCACTAGTTCTCCACTTAGTACTTCTAGAATTCTGCATTTATTTATTGTTTTATCATTTTGTTATCATTTCAGGCAAACACATGCATTGCTGGTCACTAAATTCCTCAGGACAGGTGCTTTGGTGTTAGACTTGAACAACGCATGAGCAGCATATTAATCTCGGGAGTCCATCTCATTTTGTTTCCTCGTGTGAAAATCCTACACAGAAAAAATTTTGAGAGTGAGAATTTGGAGGCTCTAAAGCTGATGTCTTAAAGTGCATTATGAGAACTGTGACAGGTACTGAATCAAACTATATGGTCTTGTATCAGTTTTCAGCAGCCCGATATAGTTATTCTGATAGCTGAGAAAAATCTGGGAGCACAGAATTTATGTATGTTTTGCTTTTCTAACCATTCCCCTTAAAGGACGTTACAAGGACTGTTGTAAGGGATTGAATCATAGTGCACCACCTTGTAGCAGCATGCAGCTGCCCAGTATGTTTATTCTGGTAGTTGAGAAAAATTCTGGGACCACAGAATTCATGTATGTTATGCTTTTCTCACAGTGTCCCCTAAAGTGGGTTACAAGGACTGTAGCGGTGGGTGGGGGGCTGAATCATATTGCTCCTCTGTGTAGCAGCATGCAGCTACATATATATATATATATATATATATATATATATATATATATATATATATAATCTTTTATTGAAAGTTTTCAAACTTATTGACAACAGACAATCAATCAAACAGGGAAGAACACAGAGAAGCAGGTAATACATCATTAACGGCATAGTCCAGATATATACAACACATACAGTATATGTATGTTATGTTTTTCTCACAATATCCCCTAAAGTGGGTTACAAGGACTGTAGCAGGTGGGTGGGGAAGGGACCAATCATAATGCACCTCTGTGTAGCAGCATGGAGCTAACACACACACATATATATATATATATATATATCTATATATACATATAATCTTTTTATTGAAAGTTTTCAAACTTTTTGACAACAATCTATCAAACAGGGAAGAACACAAAGAATCAAGTAATACATAATTAACAGCATAGTCTACATATATACAACACATACAGTATATACCTAAAGTGCTTAGAATATGAGCTTATGACAACAGTGTCTTCTATCTCAGCACCATCAGGGTACAACATCTAATCTTTGTTCTAACATATATTGTATCCATCTCCCCCAAATAGTGTCAAATGTAGAAACTGTTTGATTTAGTTTTACAGTTAATGTCTCCATATCACACACAGCAAGCATCATCTCCTGCCATTGGGCTAAAATAGGTATATTAGAGGTAAGCCATTGCTTCATAATCAGTTTTTTGCCACTACTAGAGAAGCACACAATAATTTCCTCATATGAGGAAACTGAAACCCCTGAGGAAGGTCCAGAAAAAAAAATTCTTCTCTGAAAGATGAAATCCCTCCCCAAAAATATTTTGTATTGTTGTTTGTAATTGTACCCAAAAGATTGCCCACTGGGAACAGGCCCCAAAAATGTGTTTATGAGTGGCTGGTGTTGTACCACAGCCTCTCCAGCATATTTCTGGCACTACGGGTAGAATTTAGATACAATTTGTGGAGTACAAGAAAAACAAGGAGTGGACTTCCATGAAAATTCCCACCATATATGCAAGGAGGTCAACCTTTACAAATTCACTAGATATCTACTCCACTGAATGCCATCTATTAAAGATCATTTTCTCATCTCTGTCTTACTTGATCCATCGACCAAGCCTGGAACAGTTCCAGTGCTTTATACAATTTTTATATTTGTGCAGGTACTGGAACACCATCAAGCATGTTAATTAGCAAGTGGAAGACAGTGGGAATGTTGGAATACTGAGGCCTTTTCTGGAGTGGGACCTTAAGACAATGCTGTACCTGGAGGTACCTAAATGGTCCCCTGCCAGTAGTTGAAATGTAGTCTGGAGTTCCTTAAAGGTAAAGATCTTGTGGCTTCTCAGACATTGATACTGCATCAGCAAACCCAACCTTTTATTTATTTATTGAAATGTTTCACCAGGAAAGCACACCGAACAACAAGTTGCTCATCTCCCGGTGGACCTTTTCCACCTAGTATATGCACTGTCCAGGTGAGCTGGGACAAAAGTAGAATTATTTGCAAACAGGTTATCAGAAAAACAGTAATTCTGCAATTGCCAATGGGGAAATAGTGCAGAACCAATTAGCAAAGATTTCTGTAGTGTAAAGGTTTAAAGTAATGTCTCTGACTGGGGTACTTGGGAATGCATGCTAGGTCCTCACTGCATCCAAAATGTCCTCCTACCTTAAATCAAGCATTTCCTGTGGGAAACGTAATCATTAGTTAACCAGTAAAATCCTGTACAAAGCAGTGTGGCACTATGACAGAGGACTAGCTGTGGTAAAGCAAGACCATCCAGAGTTTTTAGCAGATGTAGAAATCAAAAATGTCATTGAGGTCTAGCTCTGTTTCATATTGTATGTAACAAGACATTTTTTATCCTATGTTTGAAAAAGTCTAGAATAGAGTACAGGGTAGGTTTTGTGCCACATATAGCAACCATGGCAATACATCCATTTTAACACTGTCTATTCTTTGGAAGACAGACAAAGCTATTGTACTCCTGGTCTCCAGGTCCTGAGCAAATTGCTGCATTAATTGCTCATAATTAAGTGTTTCTAACTTCCAGGAATCAAAAGGAATCATAACCTCCAGGTATTTTAACGCTGGGAGACCCCTTCTTAATTTATACATCTTAGCTATCTCCCATGGGGTGTATAATGAATCTGAACAACCTCTGTTTTTGTAAAATCTATTTTATAACTGGCATAGGAATGAAATTCTGTTAAGGTTTTCCATTGGGTAGGTAAGGAATGAGTAGGGTCTATAAAGTAAATTAATAAATCATCGGCATAAAGTGCCAGCTTCTGTTGATGGATGTCTTATCAGATACCTAGTATATCAGGATGCTGCCTAATAGTTTGTGCTAATAGTTCCAAATATGACACAAATAACATGGGTGAGAGGGGACATCCCTGTCGATGTTTCCCTTTGTAATCTGAAACTAGTGGAAACCTGACCATTAACATTTCCATCTGTGGCATTGAGAACTGACTCATAGTACACAACCCTGTAGTAGCATGCAGCAGCCTGATATATTCATTCTGTTAGTTCAGAAACCTTCTGAGTGAAGAAGACAATGATAGTTTAAGGAGTGCACAGTTTCACAAGAAAGAGAACAATACAGAGAGGAAATCAGGATTTTGTTCTTCAGTTAAGCAAAAGGAGGATCACTGAGAACAGATTTCAAATAGATAGAAGGAAGCAGTATCAGAAATTAGGACAGAGAGAAATTCAGATGCACAAAATTATTTGCAGCTTTTATTTATATTTCTTTTACTTTTTAAATTGTTTTACAACAGATGAAGAGAATAATAAAGGAAACAGTAAGACAAATAACATAGTTGGAATCAAGGAGTATAATGACTGACAGAATTGGGCTGTCGCCTGGGAACAGAGGATGCAATACCATCACAAAGTTCTACAAGATCCTCAAGAATGCTCCATTCATTTTGGAGCAACACCTGAATACTTTCTTTGATGACAGAAACTTGCCAGGAGAGCTTTTTTATCTCCCCACACAGCTGCACCACTTCTGTACAGAGATATGCAGTAGGATGATCTGCGGCTGGTCTCTAGAGTGACCCCTGAAGTACCCAAGTCTGCCTGAAGCTCCTTCTACAACTTCTCTCTGTCTCCTCTGTGTCCCTTTCCAGGACCTGTCAACAATGTGATGACCTGCCAAGATGTCTCTTCTTCTACTGACCACCATGTGGCACAGAGGGAGTACTGGGGCTGTTACTGCCTCTACCCCTCTCAGCTATTTCATTCTTTCTCCTCATGTGCTCCTCCCACTTCTGTTGGAGCCACAACTGAAGGTGAGTGTGCTGGCCACCTGTGCTCAAAAATTGCTGCCCCATCTCCCACACCGAACAACTATGTCACACAATGTGTATGTTATCGCAGTGTTATCGATGGGGTCAATTACAAAAAAGTCAAAAACAAGGAACTTTTGCTCATGCAGAGTGGAGGGCCAGATGGTCCAGGGCAGGTGTCTTCCTGCTCACAGGGCTCAAGTGGTGGCACAAGCATGGGAGCACAGGGGCAGGTGCAGCAGGTATGGGATATACCAGGACAGGGTCAACTGGTGATGGTTATACAACTGCATGCTACTGCTGCTGGTGCTGTGCTGGAGGGAGGGGGGGGCAGGTCCCACCTCCTGGGTGCACCTGGTTAAAATCCTTGCCTCTTCAGATTGATGGGATGGCATGTCCCATCTGTGGACTCTATCCCCTTGTGCTTGCTGTGACTTGTCACAGACCTAGTCCTCCCAGTGTCCTCCTCATCAATCCTACTGATTTAAAGTAGAAAAATACAGTAAAAAAAGTGTAAAAGGAAGAAAACTGGAACATATAAAAATGGAGAATATAAAGAAAAATACACCTAAACAACAACCAAATAAATCCTCCCAAACTGCTAAATTAAGAGAATTTGACATAAAAAGTAAAATAAAAGCTGTGAAAGTTGCTTTGGTTGGTTTTAAAACACCTCTGAAAGCAGCAGATCTGACCTCTTGCACTAACTCACTCAGACTGCAAAACAAAACTAAGGCTCAGACTGTACATAAAGAAGTAGCATGAGACTTGCAGAAACTGTTTCTATGTGACCTACAAGAAGGATTGTCTCTAAAAAGACAAGCCCCATTGTTATAGGCCTGGAAGCCTAGAAGGAGGGACAGAGAATGGGGGAAGGGAGGGGAACGGGAACCAAGAGGGGGTTTGGAAAAGTGGTCAATGGGGAAGGCCAGGGAAAGAAGAGGGGGCTCGGATCCAGAGAGGTTAACTTCACAATATGGGGTGGGGCATTAAGAAAAGATAGTCTAGGATAGGTTGAAGGGAGAGAGAGAGAGAGAGAGAGAGAGAAAGAGAGCAAAGGGGTGGGTGCAAAAGAAGGGATATAATGGGCTGCACAAGGAAGCTGTCCCTCACTTTTGATAGGCAAATTTTGATTTCCCACCCACCACCCAAGGAATTATGGGATACAGTGAGGGAAAAATGAGAAAGAAAATATTTTCTGGAGGGGAGGGGGGAACATCTTGGAGTTACACCAAGGTAGGGTGTAAGAGAAAAAATGGTAGGGACACCCAGGAATAAAAATGGGGGACAGGAATTGGACCTGGTCCAGACAAGAAGAATGGGTGTGGACTCCCAGGAATGGAAATGGGGGGGCAGGAATTGGACCTGGCCCAGATATTAAGAGATAATCCCTCAGGTTTTCATTGGGGGGATGAAAGAGAAAACAGATAGGAAAGAAAGACCCCCTCAGGTCTACATCCGGAGGGTGGAGAGGGAAGAAAAATATGATATAAAATGTGATATGAAATGCAATGAAAATATTGATATAAATTGTGATAGTTTGAATAAAGAGAATATGAAAATAAATGTTTTAAATATGGCACGTAAAGGAACTCAGTATTTGTTGATGAAAATTTGAATGACAACGTTTAATAAATTCTATGCCAACTGAGCAACCAAAAGCAATACTGAGTGTGGTCTCCTTCTTTGGGTGAAAGACTCTAGAACAAGCACTTGTTTAACAAAAGCCTCAACCTGAACAAAATTTGCCCAATGCGCCACAAAGATGAAGTTTCAGGTAAAATAGCAAAAGGTGAATTTCCAAGTAAATGAAAAACATATGCAAATTGCTCTTTGAAGCTGAATTTGGTGAATTTACCTGAACTTTGTGGGTGAATTAAAACTTCACAGCATCTCTACTTGGGGGCCAGCTAGGGGAAGGAGGATTGAGCATCACACAGATAGCATTTCTCTTGGGAAGTGGGGTAAATAAAAGCAGGTAGCACTTTTTATTTGTGAGAAAAAATAATTACTAGTAATAAAGAGAGAGTGAAAACATGAAAAGAGTAAAAAACAGTTCCCTAATCAAGTCGTATTGACAAAACATTCTGGAAATGTATGGGTCTTTAAATAAAACAAAATGTTTTGTTTTTGTAGGCATATGCAAAAGCAGAGTGGTGAGTGACAGCAGTGCACCTGTTTTCACAACATCATTTAAGCAATAAAGCATGATCAGTGGTTAGATTAAGTCTGTTAATCACCCCTTAGGGGTGTAATGTAGCACAAGATGCAGACAAGTGCCATATTGCCCCTAGGGGGTGATTAACTGACTGTTAATCTAACTCCTGGGAGTGCCTTATTGCTATTATAAAAAAATGTTCCAAAAGAAGAGGGTTAAAAGAATACTTTTTGAGTGTTTTCCTCATTTAGAGGGAGATTTTTAATAAAATAGTTCTTCCACCAACAGTTTAAGAATGCTGGTTCAAAATCAGAATGCATCATTCCAGTCATTCAGCAGTGCTAGAGGATGGAATGCTGACAGGAAGACTTCATATACCATTGTGATGAGGCTGTACATGACAATATAACATGGATTAATGTAAGGCTGTTGGAATCCTAACAGCCAATCAGATTGCAGCATTTCTGAGAACCTTTTTATAGTGTTTGGAAGTCATAATGTGACAAGCAAGCACCTAGTGGATTTTTACTTCACTTGCGGCTATTATAGTTGTGTTTCTGCTCAGCATCTTTGCTGTTTCTAACATAGCTGATAATGACATGTCTTAAAACAAGAAGAGCAGTGATAGTTATGAAAATGTCATTTATAGTTTAATGAAGGTGTAACACTGATGGCAGGAAGTATGGGGGGATATGCAGCTGAACTTTACAAATAAAACCAGTCAGCAAAAGCAGGATATTTCTACTTTATGGGGTAAGTAATATCTGTACCCAAGTAATGGCAGATTAAGCTTGATGAAAACAAGCTGTTGGATTGGACATGCTCAAGATCAAGTGCAGAACGATGAGGCTCAACATCACTAGTAGTGCTATGCATCCTCTCAGACTTCACAATCGAAAGGGGCAACTGATATATCTCAAAGTCAGTTTTGCCAAGTGAGTGGATGAATGCATTTCATAATGGATCAACTTGAAATGGCTCAAGCCAATCTGCAAAAAAGCCATTCAAGATATTTTATGCAGAAAAAGGCTGTGCCTATATCCTCTTCTGTTGCTGTTCATGTAAGGATGTGCTGAGCAGTGACCAGACACTCTCATGAGTGTTGCCACCAGTACCAGGCACTTCTTCCTCATTACTTCCAGTGGCACAAGACCCAAACCTACCAGATGGAACTATTCCCTCTATCTCATGAGGTTCATTCCCAGTCAGTTGAACCACTCCACACATGCAACTAGTCAGTTCATCACACAGCTCTTCGCAAAGGTAAATCACTCTTTGACTATCCATAACCATGTGAAGGATCTCACAATGAAATCAGGAATCCCTCATGGTTGCAATTATGTGGTTGAGACTATCCAGCACTTCTACAAATCTTGTGTCCAGTTCAGCTTTCAAGTGCTCAGTGAGCACAGCTGCCCCACCTAGAACTCCCTTTGTTCCTATACATATCTCTCCATGTTAGTTTTCGGGATATGCACCGCTGGTATCACCTGAATCAGGGTGGCAGTGGAGATACATAGATCAAGGGTGCTCTTCTCAAATGATCCAAGTACTCTCACCATAGAGTCAATCAGTAACCTCTTACGGTAGCTTAGGACTCCCCCAATCTCACCCTCCATTAACATGCCATGAAGTGCATGCTTCTGTTCTAGTAGTCTAGACAGTATTAGGTATAATGAATTTCATGTGGTACACAATCCTGTATCAAATAATGTTGACAAAGACAAAGGCAGTGTTGTTCTTCTCTTGGTTGGTTAGTCACCTTTACAGAGTAATGTAGATGAGCACAGATGACATGTGCTGTGGAGACAGTCTTGCTTGCCTCAGAACTATGACATTGTACAGATGTTACCACTAGATTCAAGGTGTGGGAAAAGCAATGAATGTGGATGAAATTACCATTACAAACCATATTTGCCCTGTTATCCATGTGGAAAGCAAAACATTTAGAGTAGTACCAACTGTCCAAGACAGCAGCATGTCTTTAATGAATGTTGGGATGTTTGGTGATGTATAGTATTTCTCTATTATCCCCACATTTCAAAGAGCAGACCAGGAAGGACAACCAGATTTTGGAGGGATGGAAAGAGAGCCAATAACACTTGAAGAGAAGGAGAAATCAGCAACAGGAGATACAGGATTTTGAACACACCAGTGTTCAGTCATGTAGAGATATGCAAGCATGGAGTTTGCACTTCTCCTGATGTCAGAGGTATAGTGGAAAACTTCCTCCACAGCTTTTGAGAGTAATGTGGAAATTGCCATTCTCATACCCTCAGATGTCTTTGGCACCATAGTCCATGAAAAACTGGACTGTGCTGGGATCTGGTGCCATGGCTGCAAGTGCTACACAAGTTTCAGAAAGCCATTGTCTTTCACAACAGAAAAGGGTTGCAGCTTCAATATCATCATTTCATCTATGAAACATGTGATGTGCTGAGCTATTGGATGAGAAGAGTGTTACTTAGTTTTGGCCTGGAACACTTCCACTATTGGTATTGACTGTGGATAGGGGGGTGTTCTACTCTTACTAGATAATGTGGGAATACCAGAAGACTGGTACCTGGTGGCAGCAGGAGTGCTAGGGGTGCATCATAGACTCACTGGTGCTGAGGGGGAAAGAGTGGCAGCGCCAGCATTTTCTTCAGAGGCAGAACAGTCTGTGATTGCCTGTATCATCACCATCAGCCCTGGATGGGTCTGATGGATTCACAGGCACATACCCTAACAAAGCTTTAAAAGGTAAGCATGCTATAATATAATTCAATGGGGTTTTCAACTTATGTTGCTAAATCAGCCATTTTTTGGAATTTTGGCCCCACATTTTCAACATGGGTCTCTTGGGAGCCGACCTCATGAAAACGTTCACTGTCATTTCATTACCCAGTCCTGAAAGGTAATTTCATAGTCACTGTGTGGAATCACCTTTTGGAACTGATTCACAAAATGACAGTGGCACTGTTCATGAGGTGGGGTTCCAAACAGCTCATGCTGCAAGTTTGGTGAAAAAATTCAAAATAATGGTTGCGTTACATGTGTGCATTGTGAGTTTCTACACACGCTCCTAACTTTCCCAATTTTTAATACTTTCACTCCACATTTTCAACATTGCCATTTTTGCACACCTCCTTTTTTTAACAGAGCAACTGTCATTTATCACATCCTTCCCCGAAATGTGTTTTCACACTTGTGGCACAGAATGGTGCAGCCACTCTGCAAAATCACCTTTCAGAACAAGTGAACAAAATAATACTGGCACTCTTCATGAGGATGGGTCCCGAAAAGGCCATCTAGAAAATCTGGTGCAACACCTCCAAAAGTGGGCAAGTTACACCCGGGCATTCAATAATGCCTATGCACAAGTGTAACTTTGCTCACTTGGCAGCTCATCACAGCCCTATTGGCTCTAGCCATAACTTGTTAAATTAGACAGAAATAACCAAAATGACAATTTTGGCAAAATGTCACAACATTTTCACGGAAATTCCACAAGATTTCACAGAAGCAAAATCATTTTGCCAGAATTCTGCTGGAAGAAGGAAAAATATTCAGCCATCTCTAGCATAAAGCCAGAGGCTTACAGGAATGTCTTTCTTGAGAGCACCCACACACACAGAACAAAACCAACAGCAGCTGTAGCTGTCCAGAAGTGGTAGGAGTCAGCCATCTAGTCCCACCCTAGCTGCTAATTCATACAGCAATGCCCCAGCAGATGCAAAAATTGCCCTAGAGGGAGCTGAGCCCTGATACTAAATTTAAGTTATATTATTATATTGTACAGTATACGGTAATCATTCACTCACTATGATAATGTTAGCTGATGAGTTTCTCTCTCCGTAAGAGTCAAACCTGACTAAAAAATATTTTTTCATTATTAAACCACACACAGTACAAAAATGAAAAGGTCCCTAATAGATGAGCTGAGTGCACTACACACTGTGTGCACACAGTGCAGAACTCTACAGCACTCACAAACACAGGACAGAATGGCAGCCACCAAGAAACAGTGGTGGTGGGAGTCAGTCGACTCTGTCTTCCACAAAAAAATACACCTTTATTCAGTGCAATTCTGTACTTCACTTCACTCAGACTATGAATGATGCTTACATTATAGCATATTTTGCCTTGTTCTTTGCTTCAGACAAGTCCTCCAACTAAGTTACAAACAAAAACTTAACTTTCTAATTACCAAATAAAATCCTACCAAATTTACCCTACACTGTTTAAAACACTACAGCTTTAGTACACACACAAACATATGCACACGCACACATGCACTCACAACAGGCTGTGTATGCCTGTCTGCTGGTCTGTGTACCCCTTGCCTGTCTGTCTCTCATAAAATTGTCCATCTTTACTGTCACTTTCTGCTCACTCTAGCTCCTGATACAAAATACTAATTTTCACACTACAAGTATAGAGAAATCGAACCTCTCTGCTTCCGCTTTACAAAGGGAACAAAAACTGTCAAGATTTCAGTTTCTGTCTAATTTTAAAAATTAGATGGAAGTAGATTGCTCATTCACAGCAGTTCAGATATCTTTGTATCTTGCTGGTAGCTTCTGTGAGTGCTGGGTCACGTAAGCTGCCTTCATGTGAAAATGAAGGAAAATGAAGGAAAAAAATCCTATGGTTCTCAAAAGAGGTGGCAGAAAAGGTTAGGGAGAAAAAGATAGCATTCAGGAAGCATAAGGAATCACAGAAGGAGCAGGACAGAGAACTGTATACAGTTAAAGCAAAAGGAAGCAGTGAAGGCAGTCAGAATAGCAAAGGATCAAACCTAGGAAAAGATAGCCAACTCAGTTAGGAAGGGGATAAAACCTTTTATAAGTACATTACAGAGTGAAAAAATACCAAGGGAGGCATAGTGAGGCTTAATAAAGGGGAGGGTGAGTGGGCAGAAAGTGACAGTGTAAAGGCAGAGATAGTGAATGAATACTTTTGCTCAGTATTCACAAAAGAAGAGTGGGGGAGGTACCTAAACCAGATAATAAAAGCACACTGGATAGTGGGGTCAATACAAGTCCATTCACAGAAGAAAAAGTCTTGCAAGAACTCTTAAAACTGAAGGTGGACAAAGCAATGGGGCCTGATGGGATTCACTTCAGAATTCTAAAAGAACAAAGTGGAGAACTAGTGACACCACTGACTACCCTTTTTAACAAATCATGGGAGGATGGTGTGGTATCTGAGTACTGGAGAAGAGTGGATGTGATTCCCCTTCACAAAAGTGGGAGCAAGGCAGAGGTAGAAAACTACTGACCTGTTAGTTTGACCTCAGTGGTAGGAAAAATTATGGAATCACTTCTCTTTTTTTATACTCCTTCCCCGCACCTGGCCGGTCTCTCCTTCGGGCCCCCACACAAACTCCCCACCACAGCTACACTGTGACCCCTACCACCCCATATCGCAGCCAGCCCCAAGTAACCCCGGTGTATCCCTTCACCGGGCAGGTCTCTTACCTCCATAGGAGAATGGATCTGGTGGCCAACCAACGATCCGGGGGTGCTGCTGGGACGGCATATTGAGGTCTGGGAACCCAGTGGTGAGGGTTCTGAAGGGCTGTCACTCAATTGGCCTGGCACCATTTTCCGCTTTGCTCCCCCTGAGAAGCGACATGCCACTGACGTCAAGGCATGTGTCGATGTCCATCGCTCCCCTAGTGTATTGGGGCCGAAGTCCTGCAGTACTTCCAGCCTCTGCCAGGAGTTAGCAGGCGCCGATCCGCACATCCAGCCTCCCCCCTGAGAAGGTGAGCCATCGTCGGAAAGTCATTTT
The DNA here is from genome assembly GCA_016271365.2 of Neoceratodus forsteri. NCBI lineage: Eukaryota > Metazoa > Chordata > Ceratodontiformes > Ceratodontidae > Neoceratodus > Neoceratodus forsteri. Next base: position 1,639,806,170 of record CM057450.1, read on the forward strand.
CTTCTCCTCCGGCCGGCCCTCCAGCAACCCGAGTCTGTTCCTGAACCCGGGTCGCTGGCGTCGCAAGTGGAAATCCAACTGCTGCGCCGACGGACTGGCTGGAATCACTTCTGAAAGAAAGACTATTTGAGTACCTGGAGGCCAGTGGGGCACAAGACCCAAGGCAGCATGGATTCACAGTGGGAAAGTCATGTCAGATGAATCTAATAGATTTCTTTGACTGGGTGACCAAAGTAGTAGACCAGGGGCGGGGCTGTGGATATGGCCTACCTAGACTTTAACAAGGCATTTGAAACAGTCCCACACAAATGATTAATAAACAAGTTAGCCAGCCTGAGAGTGGGTTCCAGGGTGGCAGCCTGGTTAAAAAAGTGGCTGGTCAACAGGAAGCAGAGGGTGATACTAAATGGAGTCCACTCCACAGAAAGGGAGGTTACTAGCAGGGTACTGCAGGGTTCAGTACTGATGGGCAAATGTATGGTAGCATGAATTCAATGCAAAGTAATGCACCTGTGAAACAAAAACCCAGGGGAAGAGTACACAATTGTGGGGGGTACTGGGATGCATAGGGAGAGACATCACCAGTAGAAAACAGGAAGTTGTTATCCTTCTGTACAGACAGTTGGTGAGACCCCATCTGGGGTACTGTGTGCAGTTCTAGAGAACCCATCTCCACAAGGACATAGACAGGATGGAGGTGGTCCAGAGGAGGGGAAACCAGAATGGTGCAGGGTCTGTACCAGAAGCCATATGAAGAGAGACTAAAGGACCTTAATATGTTTACCCTTGAGGAAAGTAGGGAGAGGGGAGACATGATAGAAACTTTCAAGTACCCCAAAGGAATCAACAGAGTCCAAGAGGGTAGCATCTTTCAGAAAAAGAGATGTGCAAGAACATGGGGGTACAATTTGAAGATAGAGGGGGAATAGCTCTGGGGCAATGTGAGGAAGTATTTATTCACAGAGAGGGTGGTGGAGTCATGGAACTGGCTTCCTGAGGAGGTAGTGAGGTCAAAAACATTGGGGGAATTCAAGAATGCATGGGACAGACATAAGACAATTATAGTGGTGAGTAGTAAGAAGTAGGCTGTTGGTTAACTTGGATCTGCAGCTTATTCAATAGGTAGGGAAATGGGCAGACTGGGTGGGCCAAGCGGTCTTTATGTGCTGTCAAAGTCTATGTTTCTGTGTTTCATTGAGTTTCCAAACTGACCTTTGATTGGACAGGTAGTCTCAGGAGATCTTCAACTCCTGCTGAACAGTAAAACACAGAAGAGCCACGAATTGCGCCAATTATTTGTTCTTCTTCCAGAGTAATAAATAGCCTATTATTCAGAGTATTAATGAAATACAGTTCATTACTCACCCCCCCCAACCCCGGTTTTGGACCAACTGGCTGGATAATGAATGGCAGAGACCCCCATACTTTCTTGGGTGAAGCGTTGTGAATTACTATTATTACAATGAAGGAGGTGTGAGTGGGTTCCAAGCTTATGCCAATTGTGGCTAACTGGGGGCCACTACTCCCACTAGTGGATTCCAGGGTTTACGCACTGCATGGATGCCAGACCACTGCACCCTTCTGGAGCATGTGTGTGAGTGTGTCATCAGTGCATGCCAGATACAAAATCCTACTGCAAAGTCTCAGTAATTATCACAGGATAGTGAGAGACACTAATACCAGAATAGGGTGTTTACATTGGCACTGCATGGCATTTAGGAGAAGGAGGTTCCTTTTGTGGGCTAGATGGGAGCACCTTGTTCTCAGTCTTTGAAGGCTATGCAGGTCATGAGCCACGGGGTGGTTTGCCACCCTTACAGACTAGAGTGTGTGCCATGTAGTTCACCCTCGATTACTAGGGAAAGCAATCATTTGTGTAGGGGAGAGCATAATGTGCTCCTCCTCCCACTAGAGAGTCAGATATCATGAATCTCCTGGGGAAATGTATGCAGTAAATAGAGCAGAGACAACAGCAAGGTGCTAAAAGTTAAACCTTTTAATTGGAGGGGCTTAAGGGTATAACTAGTCAGGACCAGCCATTTTATTTATTTATTTGTTTTTTGTTAACCAGGTAAGTACACTAAACAATTAAATGCTTAATTACAGGTATGACCCAGGAGAGTACAAAATGGAGGTTATCACAAAGGTCAAAGCCAGTACTTCAGTTGGCTGGTCTCTAGAGATAAAAAACATATGAACATTAGAAATACCAAGCAGAAGAAGGCCTTATGGTGTATTGAGGTTGCTCATTTATAAAACCCAAATCCAGAGATAAAAGTGGGCCCCACCCCCTTCCCTCCAAGCCTGACCATCCTTTTTGTCCCTGGTCCCATAATCTCTTGAGCCTCCCGCCACTCTTTTGAGTGACAACTCATCTGAGAGTTTATTCCATCCTGACAACACTTTCTATATACAGAAGTGTCATCTGACATCCTTCCTGAACCTTCCCCCTGTCAGTTTATAACAGTGCCCACAGTGGTTTTGTTTTTACTGACACAAAAAAGGTCTCCAGCATCCATCTTGCTTAAACCTTTCAAGTACTTAAAGGTTTCAATCATGTCCCTTCTCTCCCTCCTCTCCTCCACTGAGTACATGTTGAGTTCAGTCAGCCTGTCCTCATATGCTCTGCCCTGCTGTCTCTGAACCACCTTTCTTGCCTCATTTGAACTGCCTTGAGCTGGATGACATCCTTTTTCAGGTAGGGGCTCCAGTATTGCACACCATACTCAAGGTGTAGTTGCACCAAGGATCTACTGCAGCAGTATGACCTCCTTCTTTCTGCTTGTGAACCCTCTAGCAATACATCCAAGAATTCTGTTAGCCTTGGCTGCTGTCATTCTACACAACATAACTTGCTTAACATTGCCAGTGATGAATATCCCCAAGTCCTTTTCCTCATCCAGTGTCATGACTTTGACTCCGCCTCAGACTGTACTCTATCCTCAGGCTATTTTTTCCAATGTGCGTGACCTTATATTTCTTCATATTGAACCCAAGTTGCCATATGCCAGACCACCTGTCAAGCTTTGCTAGGTCTTTCTTTAGGCCTTGCATCCTTTTGTCTGTGTCTACCCTCCCACAGAACTTGGTGGCATTAGCAAAGAGCCAGATTTTGTCTTTAATGCCTTCCCCAATGTTATTAATGACTATATTAAGCAACACCAGGCTAAGCCCTGATGGTATCCAGTGACGGTAGTGATAATAAATGAGCAACAGTAAAAACAGCAACTCATTTATAGCACTATCACCATCAGCTACCCTGTAAAGGTAGCAATGGAATAGCGAGGAAAGCGACCAAAAGGGGAGGGATACGGAGGTGGAGGGGAAGGATAGGAGGGATGGTTTAGATAGGGAGAAGAGCCTGCTGTAGCCAAGCCAGCCCTGAGGTGTGGTGGGGAGGGTGGCTGGCTATGATGCAGTAGGCACTGGGTTTGGGACGCACTGGGGATGAGTATTTTGCCGCTGCTTGCCGCTGCCTTTTTTTTCCCCAACAAGTTTTGGCCCCTCCTCAACATGCATCCCAATGGAGTTGACAAATTAAGACCAGGGGGGTTCAAGAGGCTCAGGAGGGTGCAGCCACCCCAGCAAAAACACTAAGTGATGGCGGAAGTGGGATAGCCGAGAATTGCATATCACCAAAATGCTTTTCGGTGATATACACATGCCATAATAGCGATCACAGTTTTGCGATTGCTATTATGACATGGAACCAGTACTGACCCCTGCAGGACTCCACGGGTAAGTTCCCTTGTACCTGAGAGCTTTCCCTTCACCACCACACTTTGTGCTCAACTACTGAGACAATCAATCTCCTCCTCTTGTGAATTTGCTTCCTGCACCTAGGCCCTCCAATTTCCTGACCAACCTATTGTGGGCAGAGATGTCACAAATTAATAGTTTGCTAGCAAAGTGGCCACAAAGCAGCCAAAATCTGTCTTTGCAAAGCTTCATGATGTTTTGGCGCACTGTAGGAACTTTGACTTTGCCGAATTACATAGTTTTCACCACAAATTTTTTTTTTTTTTTTTTGTGGCCCCTTTCCGACCAAATTTTGACAAATTTGGCAAATAAATTACCGTTGTAGTTCAAGACTTTTCAAATTCCACAGAATTCTCAAAGCAAATTTCAGCAACTTTGCTCATCCCTGCTTGTGGGGTACTGAGTCAAAGGCCTTGCTGAAATCCAGGTGTAGAATATTAACTGCCTGCCCCTTGTCTGCTGCTATCATTACCCAGTCAAAGAAGATGATCCGGTTTGTTTGACTGGATCCCATTGTTGTCTCCCATTACTAGCACTTCACCCCTGTCTGCTGCCTTCCATTTTTGAATGTATATTTTTATTCATAGAGACAAAACATAATCACATTTACAGAATAATAGACCTGCTGTATACATTCTGAAAATTATTTCCAATGCAGTTGTCTTACACCATGTTAAATAAAGTGTAATTGTATCTTTTAAGGGGTTAAAAGAAAATAATTAAAGAATACTGTAGAGCTCTATTTGGTTCTAACTTATATATAATACATTGTGTTCCAAGCATTTTTCATTCCATAATTACTGTTTTTTGTAAGATTTAATGTGCAGCCAGGGCTCCCATATTGAAGGGAACAAACTCATGGAACCACTTTCCACTGAGTAATAGAGGAAACAAAAACAATTTTTTTTTTAAAGTTTACTAAATTAGTCAGGAGCAAAATGTTTATATTAAGAGTGAGAATTACAGTCCTGCTGTTTGAACAGGGTGATATTCAGCCACCTCTGCTTTTCTTCTACATCCTCAAAATTGGATCCTGTATTCTCCAGAATCTGAATGTTAGTTTAAAAAAAAAAACTTCTGGCTGCATCAGGATTTTCAAAAAAGTATACCTTGTCTTGAAAGGTTATTCTGAGTCATGCAGGAGCACGTAAGACCACCAGGACACCAGCTCCCTTGTATTAAGAAAGAATTGACAGGAATCTCTTCCATCTCTGCTGTGTTAGTAGGTTAAAGTCCGGATACAGATGAATCCTATTTCCTGAATAGTAAATTTGCTTCCTTTGTCTTGCCAACTGAAGTAATTTCTGTCTGTTGGAAAGCAACTTGAAAGTAATTATGATATATCTGGCCCCAGACGACACATTGACAGTAGACTGAAAAAGATTTAATTCAGAAGTAACAACACTCCCTCTTCTAAGTTTTGATGAGCCCTAGGTCTATATACAGATTCAAGGACAAATGGAAATTGAAAAAACACAGAAAGTGCTTTCTGAACTTTATGTTTAAGCTGCTCATTAGGAATATTAGTAGGGACACCAAGTAAGCATAACTCTTTTTGCAGCATATTATTTTCCAGGCATTCATGCCTGGATGCCTGAGTCAGCTGTCCATGAAAATGTCAATCACAGCTTCTTCTACCATTAGAACTCTGGCAGAAATGGATCCACTGCCATCCTAATTAATATGGTACCCAGCTCCCTGTTCATGTTCCCATCTTGATTTGGTGTCCTGTAGACTACCCCAGCCTCAATTTCCTTTCTGTTGCTGTTTGGATCTGTACCACCAAAATCAATACTGTACCTTCCTTTCCCTGATGTCCTCTCTGGTGGCAGTGATGCCCTCTCTGAAGTATAGTGCCTCCCTTTCCCTTTCATCCTGTCTCATCTACAGAGAGGGTATGCACTGGTATGGAGAGATCCCATTTATGGTGTGGAGTAGCATAAGTCTCTATGACTGCCACCAGACCCACCTTCCCCTCTGTCATCATGGCCGCAAGTCATCCATTTTGTTCCCATTGCCTACAACTGCTATAGGTTGTGGTGGTGGTTGTGGTGGAGCAGCCGCATCACTACTTGCAATCCCCCGCTTACCACCACGTCATGCAGGTGCAGGTGCACAGTGTGCCACAATATCTTAGTCAGAAGGGCCAGCAGGTGCATTTTGCACAACTTCTGCCACCTTGGCATCCAATACTGCTTTGTGATGGTTTAGCATGTGGGTGCGCTGCCCCCCCAGTTCCAAGGTCACTGCCCCAGGGCCAAGGCTCACCAGGGCATCACATATGATGCATTTTGCTACACTGGTGTCCCCAGGCAGTGTGCAAAAAACTCCCAGTCCAGAAAGCTGTGAGGAGAACCAGGTACAGGTGGGTGGGGGTAGGTGTTACTGCCACCTGCTACCCAGTTTGGGCATGGAGGGCCAAAACATGCAGCTGTGACGCATAGCAGGTGGTGGCATGGGGGGGATGCTGCTCTGTGCCAAGTGGTGCTGCCATTCCTGAACTATCTGCTTCAGGTGAGGGTCCTCCATGGATGGTGCTGTGGTTTAATCGAAGCACGCCACCACAGGTGCAGACTCCGACATCACCCCCCCACTGCACTGTGCCTAAACCCACCTCTTCCTTGATCACCCTCCATTAGTGTCTCTCTCTCTCTCTTTCTTTCACACACAAACACACACACTGAAAGAAAAAAATTCACACACAAGTAACAAAAAATACATCCAGGCTACAATATCCTTTCACACTCCACAAAAAATCCCAGCAAATTCAGACAAAAAATCAACTTTTATATTTGCTTTCCAGCTTTCACCAGCTTACCTAGCTCCTGCTCCTGCTACAGCAAGGTGAAGGTGAAACTGTTTCACTTCCTGGCATGATTCACTTCTTGCTGCTGCCTGAAGGGGAAGCATGTAACCTGCAGAGTGTGAGACCGTGTCAGCCATGTGATCTGTGGCCCATTTTTCACTCTCTTCACCTTGTTTTCCTGCATCTTGGAATAAGTTGAAGTGCCACAATATGAAGTGCATTCAAAAGGGTGAAATTCCACCTTTCTGAATACACTTCGCATAACGTTCTGCGATGCAAAATGAGGGACTTCATGTACACTTTGCAGGTGGGATAATACTTCACTGCATCTCTACTCCTTGGTCACCCTGTCAAAGAAATCTATCAGATTTGTTTGACATGCCCTCCTCCCTGTGAAATCATGCTGCCTTGGATCCTGCAATCCATTGGATACAAGATAATCCACAATCCTTTCCTTTAGTAGTGATTCCATTGATTTACCCACTGCCGATGTCAGGTTAATAGGTCAACAATTGCTCGCCTCTTCCCCTGATACCACTTTTGTGAAGTGCGACTACCTCCACCCAACTCCAATCCCGCAGGGCCATGCTGGTCTCCATTAACCTGTTACATAGGTCTATCAGAGGTGCAGCCAGTACCACCATAAACTCCCTCAGCACCCTTGGATGTACCCCATCTGGTCCTATAGCTTTGTCCACCTTCAGTTTAGCGAGTGCTTTCCAGACTTTCTCCTCAGAAAATGGACTAGTGTCCATCTCCCTCCCTTCAAAACTCCTAGCATCTTTTTGTGGTCCCTTTCCTTCCCCTTCTACTGTGTATCCTGAGCAGAAGTATTTGTTTAAGATGTTTGCCTTTTCTTGATTCCCCTCTGCACAGTCACATCCCTCCTTTTTTAACCATACTACCCCTTCCTTTATCTTCCTTTTCTCACTAACATACTTAAAAAGGTCGTGTCCCCTTTTACAACTCTCAGAGCTATTTTTGTTCCTCAGACTGTGCCTTGACACTCCTTGCAGCTTTGCCTGCTTCCCTCTGTTTCCTCAGATACTCTTCCCTATCCTCCTCTCTCTGGGTCTCGTTATGCTTTCTGAATGCTACCTTTTTAACCTTCACCTTTTCTGCTACCTCTTTTGAGAACAATGGTGGTCTCCTCTTTCTTTTACTTTTACTTACCTGCTTGACACAGAGGTTCATTGCCTTTATTAAACCCTCTTTTAATTTGGCCCACTTTTCCTCCACCTCTCCCATGTCTTCTCTCCCTGCCAGGTCATTCCTGAGGCACTCAACCATTTTAGTAAAATCAGCCCTTCTGAAGTCCAGGACTCACGCCTTTCTTTGGTTGGTTTCCGCAGCTGTTCTTATGTTGAACCACACTGTAGGATGATGACTGGTCCCCAGATGACTTCCCATCTTGATGTAAGCAATACTATCCCTGTTAGTAAGCACCAGATCCAGTATTGCCCCCCCCCCACAAGTGGGTTCACTAACTAGCTTGCTTGAGGAATGCCTTCTGCAGGTAGTCCAGGTTGTTCCTGCTTCTAGCTGAAGCTGCCTCATGGGAGGCTTCAATCTACATCCAGCAGATTGAAGTCCACCCACCAGCAACTCCTCTCCATTTTCAGCCATCCTGCCAGTTGCTTCTAACATTTCCTTATCTAAGTATTTCCCCTGTGCAAGAGGCCTGTAGATCACCCCTGTATGAATAGTAGCCCCATTTCCTGACTTGAGGTGACCCACTCCACCCCTCCCTGAATTCCTTGTATTTCTGTTGCTTTTATACTTTCCTTCACATAAAGCACCACTCCTCCTCCCTTCCTTCTTACTCTGTCTCTCCTGAACATTGTGTTGCCTAGTATGACCATCCCTAGTCGTGGTTGTCTGTGCACCATGACTCGGTAATGGCCACAATATCCAGGTTGGCTTCCACCATGATTGCTTCTAGGTCTGGGATCTTATTTCCCAGCCCTCTCACATTTACACACGTGGCCTTCCAGACTTTGTTAGTTCTGTTTGTTGCCTCCCTGTTTGCCCCTTTGAGCCTCCTTCCTCCCTTTTTTTTGCTGACTGCTTGATTCCTCCCCCCTTTTGCCCTTTTGCTAACCCATACTTCCTGGATATATATGCTCCATGGTGGGACTCCCCCCCCCCGGGGCTCTCTCTACACACTATCTCAGTCTGGGGGGGGACAATCTCTGCTTCCTCTATTTCTTCAACCACCACCCTCGACTTGTTTAAGCATTCAGTGAAGTAATGTTTAAACTATCTACTGAAAACTGTGGTTCCTCTTCTGGATGGATGCAGGCCGTCACAGCTGTATAGGCTCTTATCCTCCCAAGTGGGGCCCCAGTCCCCAATGTAGCTGTACCCCTCCACTCTGCACCATTTTTTCAACTATAAGTTGAGGACATTAGTGTGGAGTTCCCTTGCCTTCTCCCTGCCATCAACAGGCAGCACCTCCACAAAAGCTATTGAGAGTGCTACCTATCTAAGACCTCTTCCAAGTTCCCTATTCTCCGCTTGCACTTTTTCTGTCTCCTCCCTGGCCAGGTCATTTGTCCCCATGTGGACAATAACATTCAGCTCCCCCTCCCTTTCCACTGTCCTAGCAATCCCTAGGATATGCTTCCTGTCCTTCAATACCGTGGAGTCAGGTAGGCACCAGTCCTCCTTCTCTGCCCCCTGTCCTACTCCCAACTTTATCCCCCTGAGGATTGAGTCCCCCACCAGAAGTTTCTTCCTCTTTCTATGGGGTCTTCTTCAACCCACATTGGGGCATCCTCCTGGAAGGGTCGTCACATCCTTCCAAGTCACTACCACAGGTGCCTCCAGGCAGTCCCACTTCACCAAAGCAGTGTAGGAGTTTTGCAGTGGAACTGGTCATGGTTGAGGAATGTGCCTGTGGCCTCCCTCAACCCTCTGGATCCCACCACCTCCTCCTTCATTGATCCCACTGTAGTCCAGCCACTCCTCCAATCTGGAATTCTTGGAGGCAAAGGTGACAGACTTGGTGGTCTCTGGGTGGGGAAAAAGGCCCCCCTACTCCCAGCTAACGCAGCCCCAAGTATAATGACCTCTACCTGGCTCACAACCAATGCAGCTTCTAGTCTAGAGACCTTCTCCTCCAACCCAGAGAGGTGCACACAGATGGGTCAATACTGCAGTCTCCAGAAGGTCTCCCCAAAGACTTCCACCTGACAACCACTGCACCACTCTCCACATTCTGTGTCTTTGTGCTACTTGCCCTTCTTTCCCAGAACCCAGTAAAGGCTAAGATGAACACAGTACCTGTTATCAAAGTAAAATGCTACAATACCACTTACCAGAGTACAATATAGTACAAAATAATACTGTGCAATCCTTAATTTACTTACCCTAGCTATGTCACAGAGACAGGTATGTTATAAACGGTACACTTACATCAACCTTTTCTCAGGGGTGTAGCCAGAAATTTCTGATTGGTACACACAATCTTCAACTGCTACCCCCCATTTCTGTTTTGTACACACACTCTCCAAGCACTGCCCCCCCTTTAAAAAAAGTACACATCCTCTCTAAATGCTGTCCCCATCGCAAAACAAATCAGATTGTTGTCAGATGACTCCTCTAATCTCTAAAGAGGTTAGACATGCTGTATACCTGGCTCCTAAACAATGGCAGTTTAAAAAAGAACACTACTCATTGGCCTACACTAATTTAAGTACTACAGATTAGAAAGATAATGTTAACCAAAAGACATATGGTTTGGGACAGGTGCACTCAACAAAACTGTACACAAATGTGTATCATGAGTATGCCTGTTACACCCTTGCCTTTTCTATCTGTAAGCCCCCGCACCCATAACCCAGTCACCCCTGACTGGTCTATGTTTGTCAGGTTAAACTGTCCTTCTAGTTTATGATGAAGGACCATGTTGTCTGTCCTCCAGTCCCTGAGTATCACCCTAGTGTTCAGTGAGCAGCTAAAAATGTCTGCAAGTGGAATTGCTAAGGCCACAGTTGTTCTCTTGAGTATACTAGGTGTAGCCAATCTGGTCCCATCAATTTGTTTATCCTTATCTCTTTTGGCCCCTCCAGCACCTTTTGTTCTGTGATTCTTCCCTGACTGTTAGAGCTCCCTTCCTTCCTACTATTAACCTCAATCCACATTCTGGTAAAGGTCACTCTTGTTTTGCTGGTAAATACTGTTCAAAAATATTAGTTCAGCACTTCTGCTTTGCTCCCATCACCTTTTCACTGTCTTTTCCTTTTTTCAACATATTAATACCTTTCCTGACTTTGCATTTCTCCCAGATGTACTGGAAGAATACCATGTCCCTAACTTCACTCCTCTTGCTATTCTAGGGTTTAGGGTCTTTCTAAAAAGTGTTAGAGTGTGAGCTGCTTAAAGTTCAAAGAGGTGATGCTGGGGAACAGACCGACTAGTGCCCTGAATAACAGCAATAAACTTCCACAAGAGAAAACTGTTCCCCACACCTAAATTAGCCAATGTCCCAGTTTTAATAAGGTTTCATGGCAGGACAAGGCCCGCTATGTTATTGACCAAATAAAAAAATGATCAGAGATTGTGCTTTTAAAAATATCAAGGTGCTTGATGACCTGCTCCAGATGAGGAGATAGGGGAATATTTGATTGTCATTCTTTTTGATCTGTCATCAGCCTTTGATACAGTGGATCATGAGGCACTGTTGGATCACCTTGGTGAATTTGGAAGACTCACGGGACAGCATTAACATGGCTTGAGTCTTTCTTGCCTGGCAGATTGCAGAAGTTAGTGATGGAATCATTCTCATCATTTCACTGCCTTTGACACCATTCCACATAAAAGGTTGTTAATGAAACTGAGCAGCCTGGGGGTGGGGCCTAAAAGTCAGAAAATCGATGGAAAACTGGTTAAGGCATAGGAGCTAAAGAGTGGTGGTAAATGGGGTACACCCAGGGAGGGAGGAGAGGGCGACTAGCAGGGTATGACAGAGATCTGTGTTTCTCCCTGTGCTCTTCAATATCTATGTTAGTGACACGGCAGAGGGACTGGGAGGGAGGGTATGCCTGTTTGCAGATGACACAAAGATCTGCAAGAGGGTGGACATATGGGATGTGTGTAGAAAGGATGAGAGAGGATCTAGACAAGTTAGAGGACTAGTCATGAAGATCGAAACTGTGATTCAGCACAAGGAAGTGCAAGGTTATGCACTTGGGGCACAAGAACCCAGGGGCAGAGTATACAACTGGGGGAAACGTACCAGCCCACATGGAAAAGATCTCTATTTTTTAATATCTGAAATATATCCTTGTATCCCCAAATATGTTTCAAATATATGTCAGATACAGTTACACTTTTCAGATGTATTTTGAGATATAGTCTAGATATTCACTGAATGATCAAATATATATTTGGGATACATTTTTGATATATTTATTTGAAATATATTTTTGCTGTACTATTTCAAAATTAAAGTTGTTGTTCTTTCAATGTTATGTCCTTGAATAAAATCAAAAATACTTACTTGTGCATACACATTATTGAAGTTTCTACATATTTTGCATTTTAGGTAAACATGTATTTTGAATCTATCCAACATATATATATTCTGAGTTACTTATACATTTTCATTTTTGCTTTCCTGGTAAGAAGCTATCTCTCTCTCTCTCGCTCTCTCTATATATATATATATGTATATATAAATATGTAAATAACATAGTTTTAAATTATACCCATATGGAAAATAGCTATACTGTATTTTGTTAATATCTAGAACATATCTGAATATGCCTAAATATGTCACATATTTCTGATATCTGTGCATTTTCCAGTTATACTTTGGATATTTGCAGAATTCAAGGAGGTATGTCTTATACTTGGCATTGATATACTAAATGTATATGTTTTGTCATTCTATCAAAGAAAATATTTTGTTTTACTATTTAATATTTTTATGGACTTTCTAATGAAAAATCATTATAGTGTTATGCAAGTATAATTTTACCCTGTAATTTCTACAATAAGTTTATGTTAGAAAACATATATTTTCAATATAGTAGAGACGTATATTCTGAGATACATTTCATATATGTTAAAATAGGTTTGGTCTGATACATATCTGGAAAGTATCTGTAATACATGTATTATTTATCCTATATATATATATAGATACATGGCTCCTCCTTCTGGGGCTGAGTGGGTGGCTGTTTGTGCTTGTCTGTGTCTGCAACTTAGTTTTTGTTAATTTACATGTTTTTCTGCTTGGAATACCTGTGCCATTCTTGCACACAACATCAGTGAAAGTCTCCTGGACTGAATTTCTGCAAAACATCATCACCAGGTATCAGTTTTTTTAATTTTAAATCAACTTTCTTGAAGCCTCCCCAAGGAAGCATATGTCTTGTAACTATTCTTACATGGTGATGCCGAGTCCTGCAACTGAATCAACATTTTCGTCTGTCCACTCTGAAAGCAGCTGTACTTGAAGACTTTAATGAACAAAGGAATTTTAACACATTTTGTGACTGAATCAAAAATTTTGTCTGACCTGGTACCAAAGGTATTGTACTTGTCTCAAAGGACTTTGAAGATCAAAGGAGACATACAGACAAAAGGATTTCACATGTTGCATATGCCCAGGCTACAGTTTGTCACCTTTCAGGAATTTTAATATATTATGTGACCCTGGATCTCAACAGTTCATCATTTCCTCTTGATGTAATTATCCATCAGCACTTTTCCTTTGCCATCTCCTCCTGGTGTGCTTGTTAGACCACCCAAGTGCTGCCACCTCTGCTCTACCATGGATTACTCCATCCTCCTAGTTCTTCTATTCGACGTGGGTGCTACAGGCTGAAGATGCATAGCTGGACCACTACCACCTCTGTGAGAACCTGCTCTTGACAAAAATGAACTCTATGGCACCCCACTGCCAACTGTGTCAAGGGAGATCCAGCTTTCCACCACCTGCATCCCACCTGCTAACCCAGGACCCCCGACACCTGCCACAGTTATCAACATTACCATTTTCATGCCCATAAAGATCACCTTGGTGAACACTCACCTCCCCCTTTGCAAGAGCAGGAGGTGCAAGATACACTCCACCATTAGTATAAACCTCTCAGCCAGGAAAATAATATTCATGCTTCTTCTTCTATTGGGTAACATCCATGCCAGTCTGGGCCCATTATCAGTGTCAAATGCAGGGGGAAACATGAGTAAAGGCCTGAAAGTTGTTGCACTGAACATCTTCAGCCTCACAACAAAGTTTGACCTACTCCAAGCGTGGATGTCCCACCATGTACCTGACATTCTCTGTCTGACAGAGAACTGGCAGTCAAGCAAGACAAAAGACAATGAAGTGATGCTCCTGGGATATGAAACATTCTGGAAAGATAGGTGTGGCAAGAGAGGCAGAGGAGTCCTTATCTATGCCAGGGATTACCTATGCTGCTAGATTCTCCCTGTTACCAGGGTCGAGGATGATCATGAACTACTAGCAATAAAAGCACAGGTTGGATGACACGGCAAATCTCTAATCTTAGCCTTGGTTTATCTTCCACCCACTAAAGCCAGGGATGGGCTCCCAAAAATACTGGATACAACTGCCACCCTTTCTAAGGGCACAGAGCTTCTCATAACAGGTGACTTTAACATCAACTGGGAGGGCAGGGAATCCACACCTTTCAAGGACATGGTCACTATTTCCAACCTGACCCAACTCATAGACAGCCCAACAAGGCGGAACCACAAAACAGGAAAAGACACCCTTCTCGATTGGCTCCTCTCGAGTTCCCCTTCTCTGATCTCTGAGCTTAAGGTCTGGCCTGACACCTTAAGTGATCACTCCCTAGTCACTTTCACATGGTCAAACAAACTGAGCAAGCCCCCGCCTATTATAATTAATAGTAGGGTCTTGGGGAAGGGCAAGCTTGGGGCCCTCTCTTCTGTCCTCTCCCAGCATGACTGGTCCCCCATAGATCATGTGCCTAATATTGACCACAGCCTACATTTCTTTATAGAGGGCTTCAACAACATTTGCGATATCTTTGCACCACTGAGGAAAAGAAAAATTCAGGGTCAAGTTAATGGCTGGATCACAGGGGATCTCCTTGCCCAGATGAAGGAAAGGAACAACTTCTGGGAAAAAGCTAGGTCCTCTCGCAGCAAACACAACTTCCAATGCCATAGAGCTGCAAGAAACTACTGCACCAACCTTATCCACCAAGCAAAGGCCAACTTCCACAAGAAGCAGCTTAATAAAACTTTGGGCAACGTGAAGAGTTTTTGGGAGAACATCAAAAACCTTCTTGGGAAGGATGAGAAGAAGATTCCCTGCTCGCTCAACATCAACAATGTCAAGATTACTGACCCACAGCACATCGCAGATTCTCTCAAAGCAGCGTTTACTGACCTGACTGGAGTGCTACCCCCTGACTACCTGCAACCTGCTGGGGAACAAACCAACTGCACTCCTCAAGGAGGCTCAACCCCTGTCTTCTACTTCAAAAAAGTGTCAGTGAAGGAGGCTTACAAACACATAAAAAAAATACTAGGCAAGACCAGAATGAGGAGTGATGGAGTCGATATGAAACTCCTATCCCTAACACTGGATATCATCATCATGCCAGTTACAAAACTATTTAACAAATCACTGGCTCTTGCACATTTCCCCGGGATCTGGAAACAGGCTCTCATGACGCCGGTGAACAAGAATGGTGATATGACATGCACTGCCAATTATAGGCCAATATCAATCCTCTCTCCCTTATCTAAAGCCCTGGAAAAGATTGTGGCCACCCAAAACACAGATTACCTCAACAAATACAACCTATTATGTCCCAAACAACATGGCTTCAGGCAGAATCATAGTACCTCCACGGCCTTGCTGGACTACACTGACTACTCACACAAGGCACTAGACAAAGGAAAACTGGTGGGGTCAGTCTTCATAGACCTCACCAAAGCCTTCAACACTGTCAATCACTCTCTCCTCCTGACTCAACTACATAACCTGGGGGTTGCAACCAATGCTGTCTGCTGGTTCAAGGACTACCTGACAGACAGAAGCCAATGTGCAAAAACTGGGCACACAGCATCTAGCTCCAATGAGGTATCTTTAGGAGTCCCACAGGGGTCAATACTGGGGCCCTTACTATTCAGCCTTTTCCTAAATAATCTCCTGAAGCCTGTGACACTAAACTGATACTTTACGCAGACAATGCTGTACTTCTCACCAGCAGTTCATAAATAGTCACCCTACACTCCGAGCTGCAGGCATCCTTCTACAAGCTGGAAGACTGGTTCTGTAGCCATAAACTTCTATTAAACTACAAAAAGACCAAGGTGATGCTCATAGCCAGCCCACAGCACAAAAAGAAGCTCCCTCCCCATACCATCACCAATAAAGTCAGTGAGCCGCTAGAACAAGCTCATTCCTTCAAGTACCTGGGGGTCACCATTGATGACTCCCTCACCTTCACCAAACACATCAACACAGTGGTAAAGGCAGTGAACACCAAGCTGGGTGTACCCTATAGGCATAAAAAGTATCTCACTCCAGAGGCCCTCCGTCTCTCAGTCTCTAGCTCCATCCTTTCTACCATCGACTATGGATTGTTGGTCTATGGTGCAGCAACAGACACTGCACTAAAAAGGATTCACATTGCCCTCAACAAGGCATGTAGGCTTACGATGGCTGCAGATCAAAATGCCCACAACTGCTCCTTATATGAGCAGACCAATTGGCTGCCACTGAAGAACAGGATTATATTCCACACATGTCTCCTTGGAAAAAAGGCACTAATGGGTAATCCCCCCATGCATTTCTAGCATCCTAACACCAAGTGCTACCAGCTATACCACCAGAGGCAGGATGAGGGGGGCCCTATCAATACCTTTCCATCAAACTGTGCAGGGACAGCATGCTTTCAGCTATAGGGCCCCCCCAATGGCTCAATGAAATCCCAGTGCACATTCTAAACTCCCACTGCATCTCACAATTCAAAAATGGCCTAAGGCAACACCTTCTTACTAGAACAGTTTGTGACCGCCACTAGGACTCTAACACCCATCATGCCCACTCACCACACTCTCCTTCCCCCTTCCTTTTACCCTCACTCTTCTCCCTTGCCCTATCCCTTTGTCTTACTCTCCCCCGTGCCTTTTCCTTCACTGTATCAACCTTATAACCAACCTACTACCACTACCTCCCAACCTCCTAGACAAAGCCACTTCTTTTGTCCACCCACTCTCCCCCCCAGTCTCCCCTGCCTCTCACCTTGACTCCTCCTTAGGCTCTCACACTAGGTGTCACACCTCTTTATCTCCTTCACTACATATTAACACTGTCTTTTACCCTAGTTTAATGCTCTTGATGCTGTACTATCACCATTGTACTATGAATGACATTGTAACCTTATTGCAAACTAGCTACCTGCTATTCAAGCATTGTATTTAAACTGCTTGTTATTGTTGTCATCATCACTGTTTGATGTGGAACCTTTGTAAAAGAGCTCTGAGCTCAAAGGTATTATCCAAATCCCTAAATAAATAAAAATGTGTATATACATATATATATATATATATATATATATATATATATACATATACATATATATATATATATATATATATATAGATAATATATTTTAAATATATGTTTTAGATAGCAAATAAATATGTTTTATATATTTATGTCTGGAATATATATTACATATACCTTTAAAATACAAATAGACTACATTCTGTATATGTATAACATGTTGTAAAACCAATGCCAAAAGTAGCAATACTAAAAGTCAGACCTCCTCACAGGACTGACATTTCATGCTGTTCTCGTACTTTTTCAAGAATAGTGCAAAATATTGGTCCTGTTGGAATGTTTTTTTTTTTTACTATTGTTACTACTGGATTTAGTATCACTATTTTTCCTTTACTGTACAAATAACATTTGTGATGAAAAATCCAAGAACTGCTTTCTGGAGCTCCTGGTCCGGTGTGCATGTGTGCATAACTTCTGCTGTCAGTAAAATATGAATCTTGCTTACTTGCAAGATACAGTATGTGTAAAATATATGCAGAATATATTTTGTACATATGTCAAATATCTTTTTGCAAATGCTTACTATGGTACTGCGTACAGATTTGCATACCTAATTTGCATATTTCAAAAACACAGTTCATCATCCAAAAGCATGGTAATTTCTATTTTTTTAAATAGTTTTGAATTGACATCATTAACTTACAGACCAGAGGGAAAGGTAAAGAGTGAAAAAAACAAGTACATGTTGGAACTCACCCCAAAATAAAAACCATACCAAACAGGGGTGGTATAAATACCAATTTGAGTCTCACAAAATAATGAGATCAAGAGGTAAGTTCTATGTGTAAGTATAAATGTGTACTCTGTATATCTGTAGTAATGGTGCATCATTAAATTATAAGGGCACTGTAGTTATTTAATGGTTGCTAATAAGAGGAATTCCAAATATACAGTTGAGAATATGTGACATCAAAATTAATCTATTGTTTTGGTATTTTAAGATATGTTTACAATGCATATATTTAGAAAAAATATTTTAGATATATGTCAACTACATAAAAAGTATATCTATTAAATATTAAAAATATATAAGCAGATACATAAAATATAAATCATGCACCCATAATAAGTATATAATGGACATATATTTATAATATATCTTAAATATATCTGTCATATATATTCTGCAGACAGATCAGCTATTTCATAACCAATCTGAGATATATACATATACTTCAGACATATGATCAAACATATATCTAAAATATATTTATTTTCCATATGGGAGAATACAAATTCACAGAATACTAACAAGATATTTCTTTGAAATATACAATAATAGTATCTAAGGTATATCTGAAATATATGCATTAGATATATTTAAAATATTACAAAACCAGTCAATTTGAGATATAATGCATACATTTGGAAACTACTATGAAAATCTATTTATGGATGAAAATCAAAAACTATTTCAAATATATTTTACAACATATATTTGAAATATATTTCTTTTCCATAAGACAGTAGTGATGCAGCTAATTTAAATTTCACTGGTGAAGTGAATGTGAAGTGGGCACTTCACATTGTCATTCTGCTACACAGAGTGGCCACTGTGAAAGGCTCACTTCGCATTGTGATTATGACTTTGCATTGTCATTCCACCTTAACACAAAATAAGGTGACATGGCAACAATATAGGCAGCCCCCCCCACATATCACATGGCTTACAGTAGTGTAAGTCACATGCTTTAGCCAGGCAGGAAGGAAGTGACTCATGCAAGCAGATACTTTCACTTTCTCTTTTGCAGAGGTAGAGAGAAGAGGAAGTTTGTCTGTGTAGGAGTTAGGAGCAGAGTAGATCATATAAAACCCAACCGACAGCTTTTTTCAAAGCTATATTATTGTTTAGTGTTTTTGTACTCTTTTTGTAGTTCATTTTTTCTTTCTGTGGTTGTGATTTCTTTGTTTTTTTACTTTCACAAGTTTTTGTTTGTCTGTGTGTGTCTGACTGTGTGTGTGCCTGTGTTTTGTGTGTGAGTGTTTTGTGTCCTTGTTGACTCGTCGCATCATTGCTTAGATGGAGAGAAGGAGGGAGGGCAGTACAGAAAAAGTTCAAGTACTTAAGTTGGTGAAATGGATCAGGGACAGGGTGAAAGTCCATGAATGTCTGGGACAGTGCCAGGGGAAATGGGACCACGAGGCTTCATGGTTGGCAGGGGAGGAATGTGCACCCATGGGGGGCATGGCTGAGTGCTGTTGAACTGTTCTGAAATCTTGGGTCTTCCCCCTTGGAAGCAGCAGCAGCAGGACCACAACCACCACCCCCCAGAAGCAGCAGATGCACCACCACTACCACCACCAGCAGTAGCAGCAACTCCAGCAGCACCACCTCTACAGCAGGATGTGCTACAGGTTGAGCACCACCATGACCAGGCTGCCACCAGTGCATCTGGCCCTCCCATGCCTGGTCTCCCCACAGCTCTCCAGTTTGGGAGTTCTTCGACTGTGTCAGGGGGGACAGCAGCCTGGAACCATGCTGCATTTGTGGTGTTGAGGTGTGCTCTGGCCCCAGGGGACACACCTGGGGACTGGGGGACAGTGCACCCACATGATTAATCACCACAAGGTGGAGTGGTAGGCTGCCACAGAACAGGCCAGGCCTACAACTACTGACCCTACTTTGGCAGTGGCAGAGGGTGCTGCTGCGCATCACCATAGCAAGAGGAGGGCTACAGCAGCAGCTGCACCACCACCAGCATCACCCCAACCACCATGACCAGCTGTACCACCTCCAGTGGAGGACCCCAGACTGCCAGTAGCAGTTGGAGCACATACAGCAACACCAATTGCAGATTGTGTCAGTGCTCCATCTGTTGTTGGAGAAGCAGGGGTTACCACATTAGCTTTATTTTTAACACACCTCCCCCCGCTGTGTTATAATCCAAGTTAAGAATGTGTACCCTGATGTATTTCCGGTGCCTCAGTAATGTTTACTTTCTGTTGTGGAGTTGTTGTGGAAAAGCAGAACTGAGCAGTGCAAGTATAATGTGCTAAATTGCATGTGTGCAGTCAGCGACAGTGTTCTTTCCTGTGTGTGAACTGCAGACATTGTCCAGCTTCTTGCAAACATAGATATGCTGACTTGCTGCAGTGTTTATGGTATAAAAAATAAAGATAAGAATATATAACCTATATTTTATTGGTACCATCAGCAGCAGCAGATTAAGTGATATGATATTTTTTCAGAGGTCTCTGGCCAGAGTGCACCTTAGTCACACAGTTCACACATGATGTTTAGGAAATAGATCATATAGCAACCAAAAATCCTGCTTTTCAACAAACTGTACCCAACATACATGAAGTATTGGTGATGGTGAGGCATCCAAAATATTTGACGGATGGTGTAGAGACACTATAAAGTCAGAAAATATATAAGGTCCAGTTCACTCACTGCCAAATGCAAACACAGTGTGCTACCACGGTTCTTTTCATTTTTTATTCTGGAATAAGTGATGTCTTTCTAATTTAGACTGGCAGTGTCAGTTTTTTAGCAAGTTGATGAACACCATTAAACAACACGGCACCAGTGGTTACACAGTGTGTTGGCAGTGGACTGCAGGAGCTGTTTTATATATTCTGACTTTAAAATGTTTGTACACCATAACATATTCTGGGTTCCTCAGCAATATTTAATGTCCGTTGGGTATGATTTGTTGAAAAGCATGATTTTTTTGTGCTATTATCTGCGCAAAGTCATGTGTTCACTGAGAGTCACTGAGATGCACAGTGGCCTGAGATCTCTGAAAAAATATCATATCACTTACTCAGCTGCTGATGAAGGTACAAATAAAATATACATTATATATTCTTATCGTTATTCTTTACATACTGCGAGTCATACCATATATATGTTTGCATGAAGCTGGATAGTGTCTGCACACACAGAAAAGAACACTGGCTGCACACATGCAGATTAGCACAGTATACTTGCACTGCTCAGTCCTGCTTTTGGACAAACAGTTCATGACAGAAAGTAAACATTACTGAGGCTCCAAAAATATTTATTTTTTGAAATAGACATTAATTTATAATTTATGACATTATGTGATCACAACACACAGTCTGCAGAATTTTTGTGAATCCCAAAAATGCAACTGTCTTGTGTTCAGAAAATTCCCCAGTGCTGACAAAGTGAAATGAGAATGTAACATGAAATGCAAAGTGTCCCAGAATGGATGGCACACTCAGTCATGCACTCAGTGCTCACACACAGTCCCCAAAAATTTTGTGCATCCCCAAAATGCAACTCTCTTGTGTCCAGAAAATTCCCCAGTGCTGACAAAGTGAAATGAGAGCATAACATGAAATGCAAAGTATCCCAGAATTAATGGCGCACTCAGTCATGCATGCAGTGCTCACACACAGTCCCCAGAATTTTTGTGCATCCCCAAAATGCAACTGTCTTGTGTCCAGCAAATTCCCCAGTGCTGACAAAGTGAAATGAAAGCATTACAAGAAATGCTGCTGCTGTTGCAATTACGTGTGATGCTGCTGTGTATTGAGTTGACCTTACTGTGATGATGATGTGATGATGCACAGTGTCTTGCCCAACTGTATGAAGGAGGGATAACATGAATGACCATTCAGTGTACCATCACAAATGCTGACACTGAGAGAACTGTTGGTTGCCCAAAGTGTGCTGTGATCACATCAACAGGAATGGTGCCCTTTGTGTGTACATCAGTAGTAGCCTTGGTGAGTTGATATATACATATATGAAGTAGAAAGCAGCAACACCCTCGGCTCACCCAAATACAGATAAAAATGAAGGAAGACTTGTTTCCAATTTTAAAACCAAGAGTTTTATTAAATAATGTAGCAACCCTCACACAAAAAAATCTACGTTTCATGTCATCTTTGATGCTTTTTCGAGATAACAATCATTCACTTGTACATGCCTTTTATAGTGCCCAACATCAATTAAATGCACCATTTAATGTTTTAACAACCCACGAGAAACCTGTGATGACATATAAAAAAGGCTATGTGCCTAATAAAATCTTACATCATCAATTTACTATTGTCACTACTAAATAATTACTACATCTAAATTAGCACTCAACATCATTTGCAAAAGCTGTCTTTTACTAGAGAAAACAACCCTATTTAAAATACATTTCTAAGAGAAATATCACATAAAAAATACCATATATACATACATTTATTTTACATTATACATTAAAGCATGATGCACATACTAAATATCATCACATAAATAACATTAAGACATATATTGAATATGTATAAATATAAATATACTCATTACAAATATACCACAAATATATATGAAGCTTCACAATTAAATACTTACAGTAACTATTTGTGTTCAACATAGAAAATTAATGGCAAATCATCTCCTATTTATTTATTTTTTTCTGAAATTCCTTTTTAAATATGGGGCCAACTGAAAATGTTCATTCAATACTGGGAATCTACCAGCTCGAAGTTTAAATTGCCAGTAAGTCTCCTTACACACCAATTTGTTATTTAAATCCCCCCCCACGCTTATTGTTATCTAGCTTTTCTAAGCCAAAAAATGTAAATCCATGCTGATTTCCCTTCAACCGAATATCATTTGCCAATGCATTCTCAGGTGAATCTAACCCTATATGTCTCTGATGTTTCATTATTCTGGTTTTAAATTTCCTCACTGTTTTACCAATGTAAAAACATTTACAATTACATATGGCTATATACACGGTCATTTCTGTACTGCATGAAATAAATGCATTGGCCATACCTTTTCCCCAGAATGAGGCAAAATAACAATGCTCCCAGTACCTATATAATTACATGCTGCATAGTTGCCACATTTAAAATTTCCTCTAGGTAAATGTGGCTAGGGATGCAGCTAATTTAAAATCTGCTGGTGAAGTGAACGCAAAGTGGCCACATCACATTGGCACTTCGCTACGTGGTGTGCCCCATAGGAAATGCTCAGTTTGCCTTGTTATTATTACTTTGCATTGTCATTCAGCCTTAAACGCAAAGTAAGGCAGAGTGACAACAATATTGGCAGCATCCCTCCCACACAGTTACCAGAATGAATGTGCATCACCAAAGTACTACTGTCTTGTGTCCAGAAAACTTCCCAGTGCTGATGAAGTGAAATGAGAGTGTAACAAGAAATGCAAAGTCTCACAGAATTAACGGTGCACTCAGTCATGCACACAGTGGTTAGGTCACACATACGCAGTAACCAGAATTAATGCGCATCCACAAAATGCTACTGTCTTGTGTCCAGAAAATTCCCCAGTGCTGACGAAGTGAAATGAGACCATAACAAGAAATGCAGTCTACTAGAATTAACGATGCCATGCAAATGCACAGACAGATAAGGATTGCGCTGCATACTCAAGGGATGCATACGAAAAGGCACAACAACACCTAACCAGTGCTCACAAGTCACAAATCTAAATCTGGAAAGGAATACATTTTGCCAGTTGGGGGATTAGTACACGGTAGTAACAATCCACTACCAGCAAAGATACCACAAAGCAGTAAAAAAAATTCATGCAGGTACGGTGGATAGCAAGTTCACACTGCTGCAATCACTCTGTAACACAATAAAAGGTGTCTGATTCAATGGCACGCATCTCACACACACTCACACACACATTCAAGTAATGCGTAGCAAATTGAAAACCTTTCGTAATATAACCACATGTTTTAAACAGATAAATTGTACACTGCTGCACCACAACAATCAGCTAAAAAAATTTCAAGGATTACTGAAAATATTACTGTGTGTACATTAACACAGTTATACAAGAAAAATATAACCAAAATAGAAAGACTGCCTTTTTCTCCCAGTTAATCTACCTACACCACAAATACACCCCTCTCCCAAAGCACACTGCACAGTACACAGACTGGCTGTTCTAAATTAACATTCAAAATCCACACGCAAGAATAAACACTTGATTATATGAGCACAGAAGGGTTTCCTACAATCAATGTACTAAATTTTGAGCAAAAAAATATTACTCAAAAAGGCATTTTAAACAGCTTTTAGAGGTTTTGAATCACAGAGCTCTGAGAGTAAACTGTTTCCAGCTACCACTGCACACACACTACCCATGCCAGAACTGAGGCTGTGCTGAACAATCTAGAGCCCATGTGACCTGGAATCCCATGAATAACTGCAGAATTTAATTTGGAGCTCAATTACAGAGTGAAGTGAGGCAAATTATATTGATTTCAATGTACTTTACCTTAAATTTGGTGGAGAAGTGGTTTGGGGAAGGTGGAATAACGCAAAGTCATTGGTTTCATTGGACTTCACATTCCTCATTATGAAGTGAAGTACTCCACTTCACATTGTGGAGTTCTCCACAGATTCCACATTACTCAGTGAATCACTTCACGGAGCAAATTGGGGTCACTTCACCCACCACTACTTACAGTACTGTAACTCACATGCTGTATGGGAAGGAATGCAAATGCCTATGGCTGTACTTCCCCAATGGGCTGTAGCACAAAACTCTGAGTCTTAAAAATGCTTATTAATGAGTACAATGGTGGAGTGATGAAGCCTGGGGAGATACTACAAAATATGCTTACAATACATCCAAGAAACCATTAAAAAAATGAATGTTGTGATTCGTGACATGATCGTGAATCGTGATTTGTGACTGCATTTGTGACCATGATGATGAAGAATGTGATTCAGTGTCGATGATGTGAGATAACCAATATGAAATTGTATAGGAAACGCGAATGCCTATTGCTGTACTTCCCCGATGAGCTGTAGCACAAACTCCCTGACTTAAAAACGCTCATTATTGAGTACAACGGTGGGGTGGTGAAGCCTGGAGAGATACTACAAAACATGGTTACAATACATCCAAGTAACCAGTCAAAATATTTGTGTTGTGATTCATGACATGATTGTGAATCATGATTTGTGACTGCATTTGTGAACGTGATGATGAAGGACATGATTCGGTGTTATCGGTGTGAGATAAACAATATGGAACTGTATAGGGAATGCGAATGCCTACTGCTGTACTTCCCTGATGAGCTGTAGCACAAACTCCCTGACTTAAAAATGCTCATTAATGAGTACGATGGCTGGATGGTGAAGCCTGGAGAGATACTACGAAACAGGCTTACAATACATCCAAGTAACTAGTAAAAATATTAATGTTGTGATTCGTGATGTGATCATGAACAGTGATTTGTGACTGCATTTGTGACCGTGATGATGAAGAACATGATTTATATCACGAGTGACTCATGATGATGGTCCTGACTTACAAAAATGCATATTAATGAGTACAATGTTCATGCAGAAATATGCACCACACCTGTCCAGTACTCTGAAGGGAAGTCAAAGAAACAACTGTGACTTCAGTTACAGATGGAGATTGGGCCCTAAAGAGATGCAAATGCTCAGACAGATTAAGATTGCGCTGCTCACTGAAGAGATGCAGATACAAAGGCACAACACCTAACCAGTGCTCACCATCAGAAAATCAGAAATTCAGATCTGGAAAAGAATACCTTTGCCAGTTGGTAAGGCCATGGGGGCAGTGTACTGCACTGCTGCAGTAATAGTCACTAGTACTAGTACCAGTAAAGATACCACAAAGAAGTACAAAAATCATACAGCTGCAGTAGATAGCAGGTTCACATTGCTGAAATTATTATGTGGCACAATAAAAGGTGTCTGATTTGATGACACGCGTCACACACATACTCACACACACATTAAGTAATGCATAACAAATTGAAAACTTCAGTACTATAACCACATATTTTAAACAAACTAAAATTATGCACTGCTGCACCACAACAATCAGCAAATAAGTGGCAAGAATTATTGAAAATATTACTGTGTGTACATTAAAATAGTTATACAAGAAAAATATCACCGAAACAGAAAGCACTGTCTTTTTCTCCAAGTTAATCTACCTACACAACAGATACATCCCTCCACCAAAGCACACTTCCACTGTCTCTCAGTACACAGACTGAATGTTGTACATTAACATTCAAAATCCACACACAAACAAAAAATGCTCAATGATATGAGCACAGGAGGTTTTCCTATAATCGATTAACCAAAGTTTCAGCAAAAAAAAAGACTCAAAAAGGCTTTTTTAACAGCTTTTAGAAGGTCTGAATCACAGAGAACTCTCAGAGCAGGTTGTTTCCTATAGCTTCCTACACACACTACCCCAAACTGAGGCTGTGCAGAACAATCTAGAGCCCATGTGACCTGAAATCCCATAAATCACTGCACAATTCACCTTTGGAGCTTAAAAACAAGGTGAAGTGAGGCGAAGTACATTGTTTTCAATGTACTTCACCTTAAGAATTGGTGGAGTAGGGGCTTGGGAAGGTGGAGTAATGCAAAGTCATTGTTTTCAATGGACTTCGCGTTACCCAATATAATGCAAAGTACTCCGCTTCGTGTTGTGGAGCACTCCGAAAATTCACCTTCACTCCGTGAATCACTTCGTGGAGTGAATTGGGGCCATTTCACCCATCTCTAAATGTGACATTTTTCATTCTTGATTTTTCACTCCAACTGTGGACCAAAATATCTTTCAGGTTCGTTGCCTTTCTATATGAAAAGTGAGGTCCATTTTCCACTATATGTTCCAGACTTGGTTCTAGAGACAGAAGGTGACAGTTTCTTTTAACAACATTTTCTATATCCTTGGCCTGTGTGTTAAAAATAGTAACAAAATTACAATCAATATATTTATTTGCATTATGTTGTTTCTTTCCCTTTTCTTTCACTACCAACAAGTTATCCCTAGATATAATGTCTACTTTGGTTTTTGCTTTATGCACACACGATTTACTGTATCCCCTATTCTTGACTCTCTCTGCTAACACAGTGCAATTGCTTTGATATCCTCTCTCAGTGCTACAATTCCTTTTAGTCCTAATAAATTGACCAGTGGGTGTATTTAAGGTCACATGTTTTGGATGACAACTAAAGAAATGCAATATGCTGTTTTTATCCGTAGATTTTCTAAACAAATCAGTGACTAGACCCCCTCCTCATCCTTCATGACCAAAACATCTGAAAAAAGGCACTTGTATCAAACTTGTTGTAACAGAAAAATGTAAATGATTAATTATACCCTCCAGATATTGCACAAACAAATCCAAATCCTGCTGACTACCTTGCCAAATAATAAAAATATCATCCAAATATCACTTATAAAAAATCAAAAAAATGATTTTTTTTTCAGAATCATACACAGCCAGCTTTTCCCACTGAGCCAAGTAAATGATGGCATAATTGGAAGCTATTGTCTGCCCCATGGCTGTCCCTTTTATTTGATGATATACTGTCTTTTCAAACAAAAATACATTTTTTGTCAAAATAATCTTTGTTAAGTGTATCAAACATTCTATAAATTCAGTAGATCCAGAAGCAAATGATTTGATACCTTTTAATGGACCAACATAGATGTAACAACAAGAACAAAGTGCTCTAGCTTTCCGACCAACCAGTCCTTCTTTCTTTCTTTATTTATTTATTTAAGAGATTTACCAGGAAGGCATACTGAGCGGAGTACCGCTCGATTCCAGATGCGTCCTGGGGGTAGGGGGTTACATGGGTGAGGTAGTATGACAAGAACAGTTCAATACATATATGACAATGTTTTGACAGACAGTGGTACAGTAGTACATAGAATTCAACAATATAATGAGACAGATTGTATATACAAAATGGGTACAGCGTACGTACAGCTTACAGCAATAAATAGGTTCAGTAATATGCAATTAATAGCACTATGAGACAGATATTGAAAGAAAAATGGGCCCAGACTGGAGCATAAGTAGGTTGAAAGGGTAGGAGTTGTGCAGGTACCTGAGTAGTTTGACTAGGCATTGTCCAAGGAGATTCAGAGAAGGGGAAAGCAAGATCATATGGTCACAAAATGTGATTTGAGAAGGGCATTTCATTGGGGAGTGCTGGTAGAATGTCTAATGTCAGCTGCCAGTGAGTTCCATAACTTGGGCAGTCTGAAACTGAAAGCTCCCTGACCTGATCGGGTGAATCTATGTGGAACATGCAGGAGCCTGGAGTCGATGTTCCTGAGGTCGTATGTAGGTGGAGAGAAGGCGGATAGGGAAACAGATAGGTAGGAAGGGAGCGTGTGCGACCAGAATTTGGCAGCGATTCTAGCCCCATGCAGCAATCGCCGGTTTTGGAGTGATGGGAGGCTGAAGGACTGGTATAGGATGCAGTGGTGGGTATTGGGAGGACGGTCCAAGGCGAACCGGCAGAAGGAGTTGTATAGGGGGTTGAGCCTGACTAAGGATGTGAGGGGGGTGGCGCCGTAGACAACACATCCATAGTCAATAATTGGGAGGATCATTTTTTGGACAATAGCTAGTCTGGTTGGTAACGGGATGCAGTACTTGTTACGATAGAGAGCACCAAGCCTGGGATGCAGTTTTTTATGCAGAGCGTCTATGTGCACTGAAAAATCAAGGTGCTGATCTAGCCAGATGCCGAGATAGTGATAAGAGGTGCAGGTCGTAAGAGGTGTTCTGTCCAGGGTATAGAATGTAAGTGGTTCGGTAAGCCGGGTTAGTTTGGCCCGGGAGTCGAAGGTGAGGGAGACCGTCTTTTTTGAGTTTAAGAATAGTTGGTTCCCGAGGAACCAACATTGGATGGAGTCAAAATCCTTTTGTAGAACGGCTGTCATGGCGGTTGCAGTTGGGCCAGAGGCGAATAGTACCGTATCATCCGCATACATATGAATGGCAGTTTGTGTACAGAGGGCAGATCGTTGAGGAATATTGTGAATAGCAGCGGGCCGAGCACAGACCCTTGGGGTACACCACTGGTGACAGGGAGAGGGGAGGATTGCGCTGTTCCAATGCAGACAGCTTGTGTCCTCCCTGAAAGGTATGAGTGGAACCAGTTTTTTGCTACATTAGACAGTCCGGATTGGGCAAGTTTAGAAAGCAAGAGAGGATGCGAGACCGTGTCGAACGCTTTTGCCAGATCTATAAAAATGGCTGCTGTTATTTCCCCTTTGTCCATGCCTGTAAGAATGGAGTTAGTGAGGCGAAGGAGGGAGGTGATGGTGGAGTGATTTTTTCTGAACCCAGCCTGGTAGGGGGTGAAAAAGGAGATAGAATCCAGATAGTGGTGTAGTTGGGATAGTACAAGGCGCTCTTGGAGTTTGGCTAGGATGAGAGCAGAGATATCAGCCGGTAGTTTGAGGGGGAGGAGAGGTCCCCTTCCTTGGGCAGTGGGATGACTGTGGCTTGTTTCCAAACTGTGGGGACTGCCCCTAATTTAAAGGACAGATTAAAGAGCATGGTTAGAGGGTGGGCTATGGCCGGTGCAGAGAGTAGGAGCATTTTGGAATCCAGGCCTGAAGGACATTTACCTTTGGAAGGGTTTAGTGAGAGAAGGATTTTTGCACCTGGCCTGGGTGACTGGGCGGAGTGAAAAGGGGTCGGGGAGCATTTGGGGTCACGGGGGTACAATGGGGCACTAAGGGGGGTGGGGTGGGGTGGGTAGAGGAGAGGAGGAGGAAGTAGTAGAGGTGAAGTAGGTATTAAACTCCAGTGGCAACCAGACTGGAAGCTGAGATGATTTTACCTTCGAGGTTAAGAGTGGGGTGGGAGGTGGGAGGCGGGGTGAGAAGTGATTTAATGGACTTCAAAATTGGGAAGGTGGGAGTTGTTATTGTTGAGAGCCATTTTAAAGTAATTTGATTTAGCCTGCCTTATGAGTCTTGTACAGGCATTACGCAGAGACCGTAATGTTGTTGGGCCGCATGAGCACCAGAGGCCTTGAAGGATTTCCATGCACGGCCTCTGGCTTGAGTTTTCCATAAGGTTTGCTGTTACCCAGGGAAGTGCAAACCTCTGACTCTGGATCTCCTTAGTGGGGCGTATGTCCCAGATGGCGAGAAATTTGTAGAAAAGTAGTTCAGGGCTTCATTTATGGAGGTGGCTCTAGGGATGAAGGACCAGTCTATGGAGGTAAGGTCATTTTAGTAGCGCAGTCTGATCCAGAGTTTATAAACTCTGCTGTGCAGCATGCGGGTGGTGGGGCCGGAGGACTGAAGATTTTGCACACTAAGAAAATCATATGGTGGTCACTGAGGGAGTCCGGTAGAATGCCAGCTTTAATTATCCTGTGAGGGTGGGTAGTGAGTGCCCAGTCTAGTAGTGTGCGTTTATTTGATATGTGATTTAGTCGGGTGGGTTCTCCTATTTGCTGGTGCAAGCTGAGTGCACTTATTTGACAACGCGTTTTATAGGCAGCACAGCCTAGCCAGTTCTGGTTGAAGTCCCCAAGGATGTAGAGTTCGCCGCCTTCAGTAAGGGGCCCTCAGTTTTCCCAAATGTTCCAGGATGCTAGTTGGTGGTGTGTTAGGCGGACAGTAGGACCCAGCTATGTAAACAGGGATGGAGTGGTGAAGGGGGAATTCGATTAGGAGGGAGTCTATAGATTGTATGGGCGATGACGGATTGATTACTGAGAACTGGAGATTTGTGGAGACAAACATGGCAGTGCCACCACCCTTCTTACTCCCCTGTCTGTCTTGGCGGATTAGAAAGAACCCAGGTATTGAGAATTCTTCGTCCCGGTGGTGGGGCTTCAGCCATGATTCAGTGATGATTATAATATCCGGGCGCAGGGTCAGGACAGTTGTTTGAAGGGTGACCATTTTGTTTAGGATGCTGCATATATTGAGGTGGATGATTTTGAGCCCTTTGGGGAGGGGTGTAGGGGGTGGTTGGGCAGCAGTGGGAGCCTGGGGCCGGGTTTCATCGGCGCCCGCAGGAGGAGAAGAAAATGAGGGTGTGCCTTGGGAGGCGATGAGCTTTACTGGTGAACCCCTGCGGTGGGAGATTAGAGGTTGCTAAGCTTACCTTTGAGACTGAGAAGAGTGGGAGATATAGGGTAGGTATCGCAGCATGGAAAGAGGGGGGGGAGGATAGAGGTCCCCAGGATCCAATTATGCCCATGATGCCAGTTGTGATTCATTGGTGCCGAGGAGGAGTGTGGGGCAAGCTTGGTAGTTAAGGGGTGGAGTTGTAAAGGGTCTGGTAGGGAAGGTTTCGGTAAGGGTGGGAGGGAAGCAGTAGCTAAGCAAAGCAAGATGATGATTGGAGTGAGGAACTGCATTTTGTATTTTTGTTTATCCTTTTACACTCAGTGGGGGATTTTGACAGAATTGCTCTCCGGTGGCCGCTAGTCTTAAGAAAGTATAAGGGACTAATGGAAGAGTGGGCTGATTGGTTACAGAGCTCACAGGGTTTCCTCTATATAAGGAGGAGCCAACCAAGGGTGGTGAGTGGGGTGGTGGGAGCCTCGCGGCAGCGCAGGGAGCTAAACTCTAGTAGAGAGGCTGCTTCTACCCTCCGGTGGCTACCTGGCTCTGAGTCCAAATTCAGTGTGGTCCATGGGGTCGCTCCTGAAGTGGGAGGCTGGGACTCCTGCCCTCGCGACCCTCAGTTCTCATGGAGGTAAGAAAAGGCTGTTTAAGTAGGGGCTGTGGATTAGAAGGAGGAGTTTCACAAAGCAGACAAAGAAAGAAAAACCTCAGCTTTTACTTTTTTTTTTTTTTCTTCCTGCGACTAGGCTATAGCGCGGTAATTACACAGTCAGGGGCTCACTTTTCACAACTACCAGAGGTTCCTGCACTTTAATCCAACCCTGAGCAAATTCTACACAACACCCCAGAACATGCAATAGTTTACAGAGGTAGCCAGAAACTCCCGTTTTAAGCCTAACTTCGCCCAGGTGAAAAGTTCTGTCTAAAGCCTCTCTGCCCCTCTGGTTACATTTACAGCTGACTGAACACACAAAAAGGCACCAATTTTGAAATTTGCTAGAGCTCCTAGTAGAGAGAGCTGCTTCTAACCTCCGGTGGCTACCTGGCTCCGAGTCCAAATTCAGCGTGGTCTTCAGAAGCTCATGGCAGTTGTTTAGAAAATACAATACTTATAACAGCTAGATAATGCAGAGAAAAACAGAAAAAAATTCCCTTTGGTTTAAAATACTTATTTAAAAAAAAAAAAAAAACAGAAGATGATGTCAGGGAAGTTTAACAGTACAATACTGCCTTCAGCCAGAAAGAACCTTGGGTTCAGATGTGCTTGGTGGGACACACATACAATGAATCCTACTGCATATAAATTTAATTGACATAAGATAACACTGCTGAAGCAGATAACTCCTAAATCAAGCTACGAGTGTCACAGTTAGTATAAGGATGTGATTACTGAAAGGCAACCCCCACCCAGATTAAAGACAAACTAAGATTGTTATAGGGCTCATGAAAAATCAATGTTAGCATTATAGACAAGAATTTACCAGTAAAGTTGTCTTAAAAACATCAGTGTACACTGTGTGATGTGTAAAACCTAGCTGGACATGTCACCCAGCTGTATTCTAATGCTAGATAAAAGGCCCAAGAAATTTCAAAACCCCAGGACTATATAAATGATAATTTAAATATAAATTGATAATATTAGTGTCAAACAAAAAACTCTAGTCATGGAACCTCAAGGAATTAAGACCATGTAGCCTGATATGTACTGATGTCAATATATACTGAGAATGTAGCAACTTGATGTACCACAAGTGTCTAAGGAATCTGAAAAAGAGATAAAAAAGTAATTTCTCTCCTCCTCTTCATACAAACAATACATCCTAACCCACCCCACATCACAAAAATATGGGTGGGGGAGATACATAACTTAAAGGAGATGTTGTCTCTCTCTCTCCCCCCTCCTTTCTCTCTCTCTCTCCCACAGACACACACACACACACACACACACACACACACACACACACACACACACACACACACACACACACTCTCTCCTAGTGAACCTATATTAACTTCAGTCACTGCAATTGTTCCCCAAAGGAATTCAACTTGTCATGAAATCCTGAGTAAAAGGGCTTATGTCTCTTAATATCTACAGAGTAAAAAAGTAACACTATTTAACCATACTACTATCTGCAAAGTAACATTTCCAAGGATACTAGATAGAGCTACCATGAAATAAACCTGCCACCCTCCCCAGGATAAGGTAAATAGAATTAAATATAAAGTATATGTGTAAGACCAGAGGTCTAACATACCTACATATCCACAAATTACTATTAGCCTAATGTAAAAAGATCTGTGCAGGACCCCCATGCAAATGAGATCACACACCCCAATATGTACAGAGTTACAAAAATTATATATAACAGTATAAGATAACACTCCTGTATGTACACTAGCAGGCTGGTAATCTGAATGTGGTGCAATGGAATCATTCCCCTCTCCCCAAAAGGCAAAGATAAAAAGTAAGGAGGAATTAATATTCATTATGTGTGTGAAATAAAAATAGTAACACATTATAACTCCATATACCTAAACAGAGACTTACCTCAATGTGACAGCAAGCCCCACATCTGTTATATCACATGCCTCACAACACACACCCACACACATACATACACACATGCATACACATCCCACACATGCTGAAATCCTATAATATGTCAGTTTGAAGAAGAAAAGGTCTGTGGATGTTAGTTTCTGTAGTGTCCCATAAAGCCAAGATCCACGCTTCATCCCATCTGCTACCATATTGAGATGTAAAATAAGTTTAATCTCAAAAGCTCGTCTCTGTTGTGTGTTTTTGAGATTTCCTTTTAACACCATTACTGACATATCTGAGACTGAGTGGTCAGGCTGGGAGAAGTGATGCCCCACTGGTTTTTCAGTCTTCCTTGCTGTAATAGTGTGTCTGTGTGAGTTCATCCTAGTGCAGAGCTGTTGGCGTGTCTCTCCTACATAACCTGTTTGTGGACATATATATAAATTCAGTAGTATGCTCAGTATTATCATTTAATGAATCCCTTAATGCATCCAATCTATCATTATGAGGAATATTAGTATACGTAAACTGAATGTCCAGAGTTACCAACAGCCACTTTTCTTCCACCACCATTTCTTAAATTAATTCTAAAAACTGCATGGTGTCCCTAAGATAGGATCTGGATTCCTGTGCAACACCTTTAATAAAACAATCAACATACTGTGCCAGTGGTTCAGTAATTGAATTGTTACCCAAAACAATAGGTCTCATAGGAAGGTCATTTAGGTTCTTATGGATTTTAGGTACTCCATAAATAACCGGTCTGACAGGAAAATCTATACTTAGAAAATCACATAATTCATGTGTAATATACCCATTATTTAATGCTTCATACAAACATATATCAATTTGCTGTTTGAACTTAATACTAGGATCACAAGACAATTTTTTATAAAAATCTTGATTACTCAGTAAAGAAACCATTCCCATCACTACCACAGTCCCACCCTTGTCCGCAGGCTTGATAGTGATGGATGGATTATTCTTTAACTTGTGTATCACATTTCTTTCATCCAAGGTACAGTTCCAAAATTTAGGCTTCTGTGGATTCTTCATCATTAACTCAATGTCCTTCTCACATGCTTGCAAAAACACACCCCCAGTGTTGTTCATTGGTGGAATAAAGTTCGATCCTCTTCTCTATCTATTAATTTGAGGATGTTGTTCCTGCTTCACTCAATCTATAATATCTGTATTTGATCAACTTAAGTCCACATAGTTACCAAAAGATGACAAAAGTTCTCCTCCATCAACATTCTTTTTGGAAAAATACACCTTCAAATTCAGTTTTTGTACAAAAGCATGAATATCAATGATAGTGTCAAAATGATTAATGGTAGTGGTATGAATAAAGGAAAGACCCTTGTTAAGGATGTTTCTCTCCACTTGAGACAATGAATAAGATGAAATGTTCACTACCAGTTGTTCACTTTCCTTCTCCATTATTATTGCTGATGGTTCCTCCAATAATTCATCCTGCCGCTGGGTCTGCCCCATTGGGACCTGCCCCTGAATCTGTATACTGGGTTCCCCCTCTTCCTTTCCTCTCCCCCTCCCCTTTTCCCATGTGCCCCTTCTGGTTCTTCATCTGAGAACCGTATAAGACGTGGCCTGCATCTCAGATTTTTCTGAGGCATTATTGGGAGTTGTACGGAGATAGGGGGCCTCCTTCCCCATAACAATATTCCACTGTGGGACTTGCACCAAATCTGATCTCAGTCCCTGTTGATTTAGAGGGGGAGTGTCTTGTATAACTTCCACCATGGGCTTCTGTCCATGTTCTAAGGGTTTTGGCGGGGGTTCTCTAATCCTGACAATGTCTGTAATTTTTTGCCCCACCTTAATGTTCCCAATTGTTGTACTGTTCTGCCGGACAATAAAAAAGGTTGAAGGATTTCATTTTGATTCTCTACAACATCTTCATCTGTTTCTGATCCTGATGCACTAGTGTAAGTGTCACTCTGGGGATTTTTTTAAATGGATTTGATGGTCCCAACATTTTTACCCCATTGAAATATGTGATCCTGCTCACAATCCCTTTTATCCCTCAAACATGTCCTCATTTTCACTTTTTTATTTTCTTATCAGCTATTCTAATAATGTATTTAAGTTTATTTAAGTATTCATCATATAATGAATGAGTAGAGAAGGAATTGAATACTTTTTCTTTTTCATTGACTTTTAGTAAGGTTGCTGTCTCCAAAATAGTGGCATGTTTTAAAATAATTGTCCTTAATCCTGCCAATGACTCTAACAGATGCATTTGCCACTCTTTAAGAAATTCCATTTCATTTACCCCAAAAGCGGGTTGCATGACCCATCACAGACCTCTATGTATACATTTTATAGTTAGGTAGGCTTCTATTGTCACCCGTTGCCAATATAACCATCTAAGTTTAAAAAAAAATGTTCCAACTGGACATAAGCCTGCTTAATATCATTAACAATCTGGGGTCCCTGTATTCCTCCTCGTAATTCTGGGCTGTCACATAGCCTTTTTTATATGTCATCATGGGTTTCTCGTGGGTTGTTGAAACATTAATTGGTGCATTTAATTGATGTTGAGTAATATAAAAGACATGTACAAGTGAATGATTGCTGTCTTGAAAAAGCATCAAGGGCGGCGTGAAACGTAGATTTTTTTTGTGTGAGGGGTGCTGCATTATTTAATAAAACTCTTGGTGTTAAAGTTGGAAACAAGTCTTCCTTCTTTTTTATCTGGATTTGGGTCAGCTGAGGGTGTTGCTGCTTTCTACTTCATTCATTTTTTGTACCTTGGCTCCCCTTAATTTTACCTGGAGCTGTGTTTTATCTATTTTAATGTGCATTGCGAGTTTGTAACGGCTTGGTTGTGGATCCGGTAATAATTGCAGCAAGAAAATATGTCAACTGGCCAGAGAAATACACCTAACAATGTAAGTAGCACCCCTCCACTTATGTTTTCTGCTGACTCCGATGTTTTAATTAATCAGAATGTTGCTGGGGGAGCATCGAAACAAGAAAATGGAAGTGGTATTTTACAGTGCATATTCTTGGATGCAGATACTGAAAATCCCTTATTGGCACTTTTTTATGCCACGCATCATGTCCCTATATACAGACCAGAATTATGAGGGGGAATACAAGGACCCCAGATTGTTAATGATATTAAGCAGGCTTATGTCCAGTTGGAACCATTGTTTTTAAAAGTTAGACAGTTATATTGGCAATGGGTGACAATGGAAGCCTACCTAACTGAAAAATGTATACCTAGTGGTCTGCAATGGGTCATGCAACCTGTTTTTGGGGTAAATCAGATGAAATTTCTTAAAGAGTGGCAAATGCATCTGTTAGAGTCATCGGCAGGATTAATTGCAATTATTTTAAAACATGCCACTATTTTGGAGACAGCAACCTTATTAGAAGTCAATGAAAAAGAAACAGTATTCAGTTCCTTCTCTACTCATTCATTATATGATGAATACTTAAATAAACTTAAATACATTATTAGAATGGCTGATGAGAAAATAAAAAAGTGAAAATGAGGACATTTTTGAGGGATAAAAGGGATTATGAGCAGGATCACATATTTCAATGGGGTAAGAATGTTGGGACCATCAAATCCATTTAAAAAAATCCCCAGAGTGACACTTATACTAGGGCATCAGGATCAGAAACAGATGAAGATGTAGAGAATCAAAATGAAATCCTTCAACCTTTTTTATTGCCCAGCAGAACAGTACAACAATTGGGAACATTAAGGTGGGGCAAAAAAATTACAGACAATGTCAGGATTAGAGAACCCCCCTGAAACCCTTAGAACATGGACAGAAGCCCATAGTGGAGGTTATACAAGACACTCCCCTTCTAAATCAACAGGGACTGAGATCAGATTTGATGCAAGTCCCACAGTGGAATATTGTTATTGGGAATGAGGCCCCCATCTCTGTGCAACTCCCAATAATGCCTCAGAAAAATCTGAGACTCAGTCCGCGTCTTATACGGTTCTCAGATGAAGAACCAGAAGGGGCACATGGGAAAAGGGGAAGGGGTGAGGAAAGGAAGAGGGGGAACCCAGTATACAGATTCAGGGGCAGGTCCCAACAGGGCAGACCCAGTGGCAGGATGAATTATTGGAGAAACCATCAGTAATAATAATGGAGAAAGAAAGCTGGTAGTGAACATTTCATCTTATTCATTGTCTCAAGTGTAGATAAATATCCTTAACAATGGTCTTTCCTTTATTCCTACCACTACCATTAATCATTTTGACACTATCATTAATATTCTTGCTTTTGCATGAAAACTGAATTTGAAGGTGTATTTTTCCCAAAAATAATGTTGAAGGAGGAGAACATTTGTCATCTTTTGGTAACAACGTGGACTTAGGTTGGTCAAATACAGATATTATAGATTGCGTGAAGCAGGAACAACATCCTCAAATTAATAGATGGAGAAGGGGATTGAACTTTATTCCACCTATGAACAACACTGTGGATGTGTTTTTGCAAGCATGTGGGAAGGACATTGAGTTAATGATGAAGAATCCACAGAAGCCTAAATTTTGGAACTGTACCTTGGATGAAAGAAATGCAATGCACAAGTTATAGAATAAAATATCCATCACTATAAAGCCACAGACAAGGGTGGGGCTGTGGTAGTGATGGGAAAAGATAAGTACCTTACAGTTATGGTTTCTTTACAGAGTAATTAAGATTTTTATAAAAAAATGTCTTGTGATCCTAGTATTAAGTTCAAACAGCAAATTGATAAATATTTGTATGAAGCATTAAATAATGGATATATTACACAGGAAGTATGTGATTTTCTAACTATAGATTTTCCTGTCAGACCAGTTATTTATGGATTACCTAAAATCCATAAGAACCTAAATGACCTTCCTATGAGACCTATTGTTTTGGGTAACAATTCAATTAATGAACCACTGGCACAGTATGTTGATTGTTTTATTAAATGTGTTGCACAGGAATCCAGATCATATTTTAGGGACACCATGCAGTTTTTAGAATTAATTTAAGTAACGGTGGTGGAAGAAAAGTGGCTGTTGGTAACTCTGGACATTCAGTCTATGTATACTAATATTCCTCAAAATGATGGATTGGATGCATTAAGGGATTCATTAAATGATAATACTGAGTATACTACTGAGTTTATAGAATTTTTGATACACTTTACAGAGATTATTTTGACAAAAAATGTATTTTTGTTTGAAAAGACAGTATATCATCAAATAAAAGGGACAGTCATGAGTGTGGCAATGCCTTCCAATTATGTCACCATTTACTTGGCTCAGTGGGAAAAGCTGGCTGTGTATGATTCTGAAAAAAATCTTTTTTTTTAATTTTTTATTTTTTTATAAGCGATATTTGGATGATATTTTTATTATTTGGCAAGGTAGTCAGCAGGATTTGGATTTGTTTGTGCAATATCTGGAGGGGACAAATAATAATTGACATGTTTCTGCTATATCAAGTTTGATACAAGTGCCTTTTTTAGATGTTTTGGTCATTAAGGATGGGGAGGGGGGTCTAGTCACTGATTTGTTTAGAAAATCTACTGATAAAAACAGCATATTGCATTTCTCTAGTTGTTATCCAAAACACGTGACCTTAAATATACCAACTGGTCAATTTATTAGGACTAAATGGAATTGTAGCACTGAGAGAGGATATCAAAACAATTGTACTGTGTTAGCAGAGAGATTCAAGAATAGGGGATACAGTAAATTGTGTGTGCATAAAGCAAAAACCAAAGTGGATTTTATGTCTAGGGATAACTTGTTGGTAGTGAAAGAAAAGGGAAAGAAACAACATAATGCAAATAAATATATTGATTGTAATTTTGTTACTATTTTTAACACACAGGCCAAGGATATAGAAAATGTTGTTAAAAGAAACTGGCACCTTTTGTCTCTGGAACCAAATCTGGAAGATATAGTGGAAAATGGACCTCACTTTTCATATAGAAAGGTGAAGAACCTGAAATACATTTTGGTCCACAGTTGGAGTGAAAAATCAAGAATGGAAAATGAGTCACATTTACCTAGAGGAAACTTTAAATGTGGCAACTGTACAGCATGTAATTATATGGGTACTGGGAGCAATGGTATTTTGCCTCGTTCTGGGGAAAAGATATGACCAATGCATTTATTTAATGCAGTACAGAAATGATTGTGTATATAGCCATTTGTAAATGTAAATATTTTTACGTTGGTAAAACAGTGAGGACATTTAAAACCAGAATAATGGAACATCAGAGACATATAGGGTTAGGTTCACCTGAGAATGCATTGGCAAATGATATTCGGTTGAAGGGAAATCAGCATGGATTTACATTTTTTGGCTTAGAAAAGCTAGATAACAATAAGCGTGGGGGGGGATTTAAATAACAAATTGGTGTGTAAGGAGACTTACTGGCAATTTAAACTTCGAGCTGGTAGATTCCCAGTATTGAATGAACATTTTCAGTTGGCCCCATATTTAAAAAGGAATTTCAGAAAAAAATAAATAAATAGGAGATGATTTGCCATTAATTTTCTATGTTGAACACAAATAGTTACTGTAAGTATTTAATTGTGAAGCTTCATATATATTTGTGGTATATTTGTAATGAGTGTATTTATATTTATACACATTCAATATATGCCTTAATGTTATTTATGTGATGAAATTTAGTATGTGCATCATGCTTAAATGCATACTGTAAAATAAAAGTATGTATATATGGTATTTTTTATGTGCTGTTTCTCTTAGAAATGTATTTTAGATAGGGTTGCTTTCTCTAGTAAAAGTTTTGGTAAATGATGTTGAGTGCTAATTTAGATGTAGTAATTATTTAGTAGTGACAATAGTAAATTGATGAGAGATTTTATTAGGCACATAGCCTTTTTTATATGTCATCATGGGTGTCTCATGGGTTGTTGAAACATTAATTGGTGCATTTAATTGATGTTTAGCACAATAAAAGGCATGCACAAGTGAATGATTGTTATCTTGAAAAAGCATCAAGGATGATGTGAAACATAGATGTTTTTTGTATGAGAGGTGCTACATTATTTAATAAAACTCTTGGTTTTAAAGTTGGAAACAAGTCTTCCTTCTTTTTTATCTGGATTTGGGTGAGCTGAGGGTGTTGCTGCTTTCTACTTCATTCATTTTTTGTACCTTGGCTCCCCTTAACTTTACCTGGAGCCGTGTGCTTTTTTTTCTTTTTTTTATGTGCTTATATACATATTAGTATTTTCTTGGGGGGGGTGACATAAATATTCATGTACTCATTGTATTGTTTTCTGTCACAGGTCACATACTGTTGGTGTGCACATTCCCGTGCTTGAGAAATTGTGGCATTGGATTTAGAAAGGGAGTACTCTCAAGACAATGAAGGTAAGTATTTTTTTGGGGGGACTATCATATTTGCAAGTAGGTCTCATTAATGGTTTATTGTTTGGTTACTTCTTCACAGATTTTATCTGCATCCTTCTCCAGTCCAGTAATGATGGTCATCATCGATTCATATGACTTCTACCTTGTTGCATGTCTGCCAGCCCGGGGGGAGGGGGGGAATGATGTTGAAGTTCTTTGGATAAGGCAACTATAACACAACAAAGCATCTGGAAGTTTCAGAAAAAAGAAATGAAGGATTTATTACAACTTGATTGAAGCAGTAACACATTATGTTTAAGCCATGGCTGTTCCACCACAGGTATAAGGATTGACACAGATAGCAAGCTGTGAAGTCACAAGAACACTAAATCATCAGATCACAACTAAATTTAGTACCAGGCTGTAAGAAATATACTTTGTCAGTGTCATTGCATCTTAATTCAAGTTACATTTGAAAACCACATCTTGTCAAGTCGCACGACCTGGGTCAAACATTTTTCAACACTGGCATGGCTGCAGCTGCAAATTTGGAATACAGTGCATGATGTGTTGGGCAAATATTTTGTGATGTACATGTCATCTACTTTATGAATCATCAGTCAGATTTTTTGTACTCTTATGAAAAAAAAAGGAACAGATTAAATGAAATTTATATACTTACCAGTAAGGAAATGGATATCCCATAGGTTGCTGTACACAGTAATGCTGCACCATTGATACAGACCTTCAGTGAAGAAGAGGCATTTGTTAACCTGTAAAAAACAAAATAAGTTGACTGTATTTGTTTGACCATTGCAGCTCAGAAAAGCAACAGGAAACAAAACACACAGGTAAAGGAAGTTGAGTAGCATGAAAAACATTAGTACATATACTCATTTTACAGTATTCATAGTAAGAAGCCTTGTGCCTGTGACTGATGGATGTGGTCTCCTGTTTGACTCCCTCTGCCTTGGCATGGTTAAGACATGTAATGGAAAACATTGTCAGAATGGTGGTGATGTGTGGTGTGGTGGTCATAGCTTAGGCACATGATAACATTCCCTCTCACATCTTCCTGCATCTGTTTGTGGTTGCAGTGGCTAGCAGCAGTCTTATAGTGGTGGTCCAGGGGGGGCACATGCTGATAATTCCCTATGGTGGCAGTGGCTAACAGCAGTCTTATGGTGGTGGTCCGGGGGGCACACACTGACATTCCCTATGGTGGCAGTGGCTAACAGCAGTCTTATGGTAGTGGTCCAGGGGTACACATTGACATTCCCTATACTGTCAGTGGCTGACAGCAGTCTTATGGTGGTCCTGGGGGCACACCGTGATATTCACTATAGTAGCAGTGGCTAACAGCAGTCTTATGGTGGTGGTACTGGGGGGCACACAGTGACATTCCCTATGGTGGCAGTGGTGAACAGCAGTCTTATGGTGGTAGTACAGGGGCCAGGATATATTGTGCTCTGTTTACAAATGTGGTGTGACATATGGAATTTGAATCTCTCTTGAGTGTGACACTGATTTAACTTTATGAAAAGAAAACATGTATCATACAACAAATGTGACAGCCTTTTAACAACTTCAGTTAAAGCCTGCCAAAATTAACCTCATCATCATCCTCATAAAGAAAGCTGCCTTCACAGTCATCTATTTCTGAATTCTGACCACTGGGAAATTCTTTCTCCATTGTGTCATCATCTATGTCAGTGATAGGCCGTTTCATGCTGCCACTGCCAGTGCCACCAGGATGGTCCATTCCTACATCAGCAGAACCATGACTAGGTCAGGGTATGAATACTGAGGTTGCAGTCTGAGCTGGTATGTGCCTCTCATTCATTTTTATGAATGTCAGCAAACTGACATTTGCAGGACAGAGATTTGTACACGATCCTGAAATATTGCACCTGCTGAGCTGAATACCCTCATGACACTTACACTGGAGGGTGGGCATGTCAGGTACTTCAGTCAGCTCTGGCCATTCACTGACCTTTCCACTCCAGCATAAAAGAGGATCATCAGTTATTGAAGGGTGCCTGTTTTGAGACAAATATGACTTGACCATTTGCTGTGCTGCACTAAGTCCAGTGGTTGATGCATCATCCTGTTCTCTGGAATCATTTATGTCACAAATCCCCACTTGGGACAAAGCCTCCCAAAGTGGGTTAACGCCAAACGGTTTTGATGACAGACCACCTGGAACTGCAGTTCCCTTCCCCTTACAGGATATGCTTGATACTCCTTCAGGCGCACCTTCAGCCTGATTATGCTGCTGAGGTTTGCTGACCTTGGTATGTGACTTCTGTGCTCCATAAACCAAGCGCACCAGTTGCCCACTGACATTTTTTACCTGTTCAGGCCCATCCTCCAGTACTGTGGCAATTCCACATTTGTATCATGGGTCCAGCATTGTTGCTATTGCAAAGCTGTCACTACACTGAATGTTCAAGATGTGATGATTCTGGTCGAATACTGTCAGCATGTGTTTCAGCAACACACTGCTAGCACTGTCTCCAGCAACATCAAGGCTTTGCTGTACATTCACCAATGTCTGCCTCAGCACCCACAGCAGTGGAATTGATTGGCTTAAGGAGGAAGACTTGCCACTCACTGCCTGTGTGGCATATTCAAAAGTCCTCAAAATTGTTATTACAGAGTCCATGAGGCACCACTGTTCAGTTGTCATTGACATGGAGGCCCCGGAACTGTCACAGCTAAAGTACATGACAAGGTATTCTGAGATTGCTATGTATTGTTCATACAGCCTCTCTGCCATGTATAAAATGAAGTTCCACTGGGTGACAACTTCCAGCCTCAAGTGGTGCTGCGGGAGGCAGTTTTGGATCTGCAACTGCCGAAGTTGGTCATGGGCCTTTGCAGAACGTGAAAAGTGAGAATAGATATGGCGTGCAGCTGTCAACATTTCCTTTATATCAGGATACTGCAGAAACTCCTGCACCACAAGATTTAAACAGTTTGCGATGCATGGAATCCGAACAAAGCCACCATTCATGATGCATTTAACCACATTTGACCCATTGTCACCTGCTATGAACCTAGCTCTCAGGACAGGGGGTTCAGCCACTTGTCAGTTTCAGTCAGTACCAAGTCCAGTATGTTTTCACCAGTGTGTGAACGGGTCACATTGCACATAGCAATCGTTGCATCTGTCGAATTCCTGGAAGATTGCTACCATGACACTCCACCTTACTACACTAATTATTCACACTACCAACAGCACAAACAACACCTGGCACCTGCGCCTAGTGTGCAGTTATACACAAATATGAACCCCCCACTGTTTTACCACTTGTCCACATATCCATACTTAAATGGATGAATGGAGAGGTGGAATGTTGAAGGGCATGTCTTTCAGAGTTGGACACAGTACGGTACAACTCAGGGACAGCATGGGTGGAAAAGTATATCCTGGATGGTACTTTCCATTTTGGACAGGCACATTCTGCAAACTGCCGGAACCCAGAATTCTCCATGAAGGAGAAGGGCAAAAGATCAATTGCCAGCATTTCAGCTACAGCAGCATTACGTTCACGTGACACTTTATGATTGGGTGGGTACTTCAGCTTATGCACGAAAACACTCTGTAACATGGGCTGACTTAAACATTTTACATTGGGTGTGATGATAAATAGTTCTGCTCTGTGACTGGCCGGGGGTGGACTGTGGACGTGTGATGAAGACGATTGCACAGGTGATGAAAAATCCACAAATGAAGTTATTTTCCCAGATTTACGCACAGGGATTGAT
Source organism: Neoceratodus forsteri (assembly GCA_016271365.2). Lineage (NCBI taxonomy): Eukaryota > Metazoa > Chordata > Ceratodontiformes > Ceratodontidae > Neoceratodus > Neoceratodus forsteri. The sequence continues at coordinate 1,639,850,835 of CM057450.1, forward strand.
GTACTACTTGCACTACTAGACATACTGCATTGACCACCACCACCCCCACCACCAAAACTGCTATTCTCACCACCACTGGACAAGATTTCAACATCATTATGCTCGTCCACCTCATCATGCCTGTAGTAATCCTCTGCTGTTATTTCATGGCTACTGCACACATTCCTAATTGATCTTACAGTCATGGAAGTGGATAACATGCTCATTATGGTTGATGACAAGGGTGAATGCCCCACTCTGGTATTAGCTGCCATCTTGTGCTGGGTCCACAGTGCCATGTGCCTGTTCTTAAGATGTTTATACTGTCCCCCTGTGCCCAGATGGCTCCCCTTTTTACCTCAACTCACACGCACCTGGCAAAGCTGGCAGATTGCAATTGACTCATCATTTACATCTTACACAAAAAAATCCCGAACAAGGGATTGTGATCCCCTACTTTTAACATGTCCCTGATGCTGCTTATTGGACTCTGTTTTTGTAAGCCCTGAAGTGGGGGGGTGTTACATGAATTTTCAGGCAGGACACGCTTGGACTGCAACTGACCACCACGGCAACCTATCATTATTACTGGGTCATCATCATCATTAACTGAAACTGGTCAATCACAGCTTTTTATGGGGGGGGGTTAATGCAAACAGACCCAGACAAAGCCACCTTGAATTTCTTTTTCTCTGGTTCCCATCCCAACAAGGGTCACTGGCATCATCATCATCATATTCATCAACATCATCCACATCCACATCTCCTGCGTGGATGCCGACATGTGGACTGCATGTTGCAACCACAGCAACATCAGGATCATCAGATTCATCATCAACACCACCATCACTCGATATTTTTTCACCACACTGTGAATCATTGCATGGCAAATGCATGACCTGAACTGTGGTGGAAGAAATGTGACATTCTGTGTTATCGTTGCCATGATGATCAGAATCCTCATGTTCAGTTACCAATGGGATGTTACTGGGGAGTATGACATCTTCTACACTGTCATTAACTGCTTTACACTCAACTATATTGTTGGACACGGTCAACTGGTCAGAAGTGGACCTTGAGGCAGCAATACTCATACCACCAGCAGCTGTACTAACACCACCAGCTAGAACAACATCATCTTCTCCAACTGAGTGACGCTACCGATTGCACTGTAAAAAAACATTGAAGGAGAAATACCTTTCCTCACATCAGCAGTGCACTTCTGTGACTGCATACTACCACACCCACAGACAATCCGCATCACCCCTTTGTTGACATTGCTGATGATAAAATGCTGGAAAAAGCACCATTACGGCGACATTCGAGGTAATGGTCCCTTTTCCATGTTTCACCTTTCCCCAGTTATCCACCCCCTTCCCAGACCAACTCTGACCTGGAGTTGGAATCTTATAGTCCAGAGCATGTGGGGGGCAGAGCCCCATTCAGAAAACACTCAGTCAAGAGGTGGCACAATACCTGTGTCGGTATTGTGCCGTCGCTGTGGGGAGGTCTGCATTCTCACCGAAGGGAATACTTGATGCTTCCCAGACAATCTTACCACTGTCAGCAGTGCCATGGCAAGAAACAGCTTTGCTTGCACATCTCTTTGCAGGCATTTTGGGGGATCAACAAGAATATTCTAAGCAAATTTTCTCCATCTCCATTTTAGCCTGTGGTATCCACCCACCTTGCCCCCTGGCTTGACAACGTCCACTGGACAGCCTCTCTCTCTCCCAGACCCACTCCTTCCCTGCTAGATCCAAACAGGGATGTAACCCACTGTCTTCTCTGAGGACCTACTATATTCATGAGTGTAACTCACAATTTTGTAACATTATGTAACCTAAGTTACATACAATCTACTACATCATGTAACCTAAGTGTATCTATGTTAAATGTTCCTTTTACTGCACCTGTAATGTTATCCTCTGTTTTAATATGCACCGTAATAACTGTCTTGATGTTTGCCCCCACTGCGACAAGGTGCCTTTGTAAATGAGTCTCTGACTCAATGGTTGTAAACCTGATTTGTAATGAATAAATGAATAAAATTTAGATTTTGGAACGTTCACTCTGGGCCACTGGATGTGAAGCCCAAAAAAACAACTGTGACTTCAACAAGAGATACAGATGCAAAGTCACAACAAGTTCAACAACACCTTAACTAACCAGTGGTGCTCAAGTCACAATACAATCTGGAAAAGAATATATTTTGCCAGTTGGGGGGGCACTGTGACTGCAGATTACAGTAACAGTGCAAAACCAAGATACCACAATGGCAGTCCAAATCATACAGGTGTAGTGGAGAGCAGGTTCACACTGCTACAATTACACTGTGGCAAAATAAAAGGTATATTATTTGATGTCACACACTGCACACACACTCACACACACACACTTTGTTTAAGCAAATTGAAAAGTTCAGTAATATACCATGTATTTTAAACAACCTGAATTTATGCAGTGCTGCAGCAGGTCCATAACACAATCAGCAAAAAAATTTCACCAATTACTGAAAATATTACTGTGTGTACATTAACACAGTTATACAAGAAAAATATAACTAAAAAACAAAGAACTCCCTATTTCTCCAACTTAAATCTACCTGCACCACAGATACGCCCTTCCCTAAAGCACACTTCCACTGTCTGTCAGTACACAGACTGAATGTTGTACATTAACATTCAAAATCCACACACAAACAATAAACACTCAATGATATGAGCATAGGAGGGTTTCCTACAATCGATGTACTAAAGTTTGAGAAAAAAGAATGATCCCAAAAGGCTTTTTTTAACAGATTTTAGAGAGTTTGAAATTAAATTTCTTTGAACCCATTAGTCAAGCATTAGATATACGAATTCCTAGTGATGTAATATTTCTTGACTTCACTAAGGCATTCGACAAAGTATCGCACTCAGTATTAATAAAGGAACTTTTAAAAATTGAACTATTGCCTAACATAATATGTTGGGTTAGTTCCTGGTTGGACAAGAGACAACAAATGGTTGCAGTTAAAAGTAATTGTTCATCCTGGGGTTGTGAAACTAGTGGTGAGCCCCAGGGTTCAGTTTTGGGCCCCACCCTATTTAATGTTTTAGTAACTTCAATGCCTATTGGAGCCAAAGTTTGGCTCGCAAAGTATACTGATGATTGCAAGCTAGGGAGTCATGTAACATCTATAAGGGATAAGATTAATACACAGGAACAATTAGATCAACTAATGAAGTGGGGGCATAAGATGCAGATGCAATTTAACCTTCAAAAATGCAAAGTAAAGCACATTGAAAGGAATAACCCAAGTTACAATTACAAATTAGGATATACATCTCTATAGGTTGTTACAGAAGAAAAAAATCTTGGAACCTTAATAACAAACAATTTTAACTTTGACAGAAATACCATTTTAAAGGTTAAAAAGTGTCACAAAATAACAAATTGCATATTGGCAAATATAAAAAGTAGGAATCAGAGAGTATTAATGCCATTACATTCTAATCTTGTACGCCCCCATCTTGAATATAATTCACAATTTAGCACACCGTATTCTATAAGAAGTTGCAAATTTATAGAAGGTGTCCAAAGAAAATATACTAAAAGGTTAAAATCTTGTGAGGCCCAGGATTACAGTACACGATTTAAACATCTACAGATTTTCAGTACGGGGTATAGGCAAATACGCGGAGACTTGTGTTTAACATACAAGGCACTAAAGGATGGATATTTGGGGGCTACTATAGGCATTACCTTGAATAAAAACATTACCAACGCTAGGAATAAAGGTCGTAGACATATTGGGGATTCCATAAAAACCACTAAGAGAAGCAAATACTTCACTCAGAGGATAATTGGAATATGGAATAGCATACCAAAATATGTTGTTACTAGTCCAACACTGGACACTTTTAAAAAGTGTTTAGATCTTTATATGGGGAACAGGAAATATATGTACAGTACCACCATTAATCAGGTGGTGAGTTCTTAAGAGGGCCTTTGGCCTATTGAACTTTTATTTAATCTATGAATCTATGAGAGCTCTCAGAGCAAACTGTCTCCTACAGCTACCTACACACACTACCCTCAACTGAGGCTGTGTAGAACAATCTAGAGCCCATGTGACCTGCAATCACTTGAATCACTGCAAAATTCACCTTTGGAGCTCGCCAACAAGGCGAAGTGATAGGAAGTATATTGATTTCAATGTACTTTGCCTTAAAATTAGTGGAGTAGTGGTTTGGGGAAGGTGGAATAACGCAGTGTCATTGCTATCAATAGACTTTGCATTCCTCATTATGACACAAAGTACTTCACTTCACATTGTGGAGTACTTTGTGGATTCCGCATTACTCTGCGAATGACTTCATGGAGCGAATTGGGGCCACTTCACCCACCACTATACGAGAGAGGTCATAAGACAAGAGAGAGACCTGGGGGTTATCATTACTGATGACATGAAGGTGGTGAAATGGATGAATTATGAAAGACCGACTGTCAGAATCCCGGGTTTCAGGAGCCCAAGACCGATTGTCCAAACCTCGATATCCCAACAGTCGGTAATTGCCCACTGTGAAATTTGTTGTCTATAGTAAGGGGGTGCGGGGGGTAACCCCCTCGAAACTTGTAAAAATACTTTGCCCTGGGCTGTCGGGATATCGACTGTTGGGCAGTCTGTGTTGGGCTACTGAAACTCAGGATATCGCGTTTCAGTCTTTCATAATATATCCTGGTGAAACAGTGTGTAAAGACAAACCTAATGCTTACCTGTAGCTGCATAGGGAGGGGTTTCGCCAGCAGAAGGAGGGGGGTAATACTTCTCTTGTGTAAGTTGCTTGTGAGGCCACACCACAACTACTTTGTGCAGTTCTGGAGGCCCCATCTTCATAAGGACAGGGACGGGTTGGAGACAGTGTAGAAGAGAGCAACCAAAATGATGCAAGGCCTGCATTGGAAGACCTATGAGGAGAGGCTAAAGAAATTAAACTTGTACTCCTTGGAGGACAGGAGGAGGTGGAGTGATATGATAGAGACATTCAAATATCTCATGGGAATAAACAGGGTACAGGAGGAGAGTATATATTCCAGAGGAAAGGATGTTCTAAGACTAGGGGTCACAATATGAAGTTGGAGGAGGGTAGAATCCGGGTAATGTGAGGATGTTCTTCTTCACAAAAAAGGGTGGTGGATGACTGGAACAGCCTAACAGTGGAGGTGGTGTGGGCAAATACAGTCACAGGTTTTAAGCGTGCATGGGATGAGCATACGGGTATCTTGGATAATGGAGGGAGGTAGGCAGTGGCACCCAAGAGTGGCTGGATAGCACTATTAGGGGGGATTTCATGGGCAGACTCGGTGAGCCAGGCAGTCCTTATCTGCTGATAGAATCTGTGAATCTATGAATAAAATGTCCAGCTGTGGTCTATTCTGGTGTTCGTGTTCCTCAGGTGTCAGTCCTTTCCCTTTGGGGCAAGTCATTAAACAGTAGTGTGATTTTTCACTTTTATGCAGTTGATACTGAGCTGCACCTGTACTTTACATCAGATAGGTGAGGGGTGTTCTTGGTGTTGGAGCATTGCAGAGAAGAAATTGCAGACTGGATGGCCTCCAGTTGTTTGAATCTCAGCCTGACTAAACCTGAGCCATTTCTGGTGGAAAGGGGTCCTCGAGTGTTGTCTGTTAGGCAAGATGCTGTTATGTTGTCATCGTTAAATGACACCATAAGGACAGCTGTGACTAGGGTGAGAAATCTGGGAGTTACAGGCTCTAAACAGCTGCTGGAACATCAGGGGCCTGATTCTCAAAGCTTCCTGAATGGTGCAAGAGGCTTCTGCCACAAGGAATGGTGCACAGTGCGGCTTGCACCAAAATATGCAACAGGCACAGTTCTCAAATGCAGCCTGTGGCAAACGCAGACTGTGTGCTCCAGATGGGGCTTGCACTATCCTTGTGGCACAAAATGGACTGCAGCATGGTGCTAGGGGGGCTTGCAGCAGACACAAGGTGCCATATCCCCAAATTCAGGCTTCTCAAAAGCCTTCCAGAGTGCAAATCTCTAAGTACTGTTAGACCAGTCAGTGCTGGTCAAAGGGTACTTAGAAATGTGTCCTCTGGAAGGGTTTAGACTCTTGTGCAAATGTGATGTGGTACCTCTCCCTATCCCCAAACCCCTGTTTAATAATGGAATTTGCATCCCTGTTGGCTAGTGGCTCCTTACCCCCGATACCCATTTTATTAAAAGGAATCATGTCCATGGTGGTCTAGCAGACCCCATCCCTATCCCTAATGTGCCCATAGTTTATAACATATAACTGTCCCTGGTGCTCTAAGAGAGCACCCTCCATAGCCCCGATGTGCCCATAGATTATAACATATAACTGTCCATGGTGCTCTAGGAGAGCCCCCCTCCATAGCCCAGATGTGCCCATAGATTATAGCATATAACTATCCCTGATGCTGTAGGAGAGCCCTCTCCATAGCCCCAATGTGACCATCGATTATAACATACAACTGTCTCTGGTACTCTAGAGGATCCCCCACCCTGTCCCCGATCTTCCCATAGAATATAACATATAAGTTTACCTGGAGGTCTAATGGACCCTCACTGGCAGGCTGTGCCCCACCATCCGGTACCCCCGCACCCTTCTGTTCGCATTCCTGAACTGGCGAGTGGCACAGACCTGCATTCTCAACCACAGTTGGCAGCCAACTGAGCTGTCAATGAGCGTGTACTGTATACAGTATGTGCTCATTGACTGACAGATCAGTGAGCTGTCAATCAATGAACACACACACTGTATACAGTGCTCATTTACTGACAGCTCAGTCGATGGCCGGTCATGTTGGAGAGTAGAGGGCTGTGCCGGTCACCGTCTTGCGGATGGAATGGAGGATGCAAGGTGGTGGGGCACTGCCTGCTGGGGTATGGGGCTGGGGGGTTCACTAGACCACCAGGGAAAACTATATGTTATATTCTATTGGCAGATCGGGGACAGGGAAGGGGATCTGCTAGGCCACCAGGGACAGTTATATGTTATAATTTCTGGGTACATCAAGGAAGGGGGGTCTGCTAGAGCACCAGGGACATGATTCCTTTTAATAAAATGGGGACTGGGGCTGAGGGGGCTGCTAGCCACCAGGGAATTATTTCTCTGTTACATGGTCCTATTACAGCATAGCCATCTGCAGCTTGTGGCAAACTGTCCAGATGTGCCATCTGTTTGGTGCACAGCCATGGTTGCTGCAAGCTGCAGGACTTTGTTGTCAGAACCCACCTGACTAAGAATCTGGCACATGACCCTGGCACACTAACAATCTGCACAAGCTGTTGTTCATGCAACTTGCGCCGACCTTTGAGAATTGAGCCCCAGGAGTCAGCTGTGGTCTGAGGTGGATTTTTTTTCTACTTTGAAATGTCTCCCAGATTAAACCCTATTTGTGGCAAGAGAATCTGGCGACCTTAGTACATGTGCTTGTGACAGCAAGGCTCAGCTACTGTAATCTTGTTTACTTAGGGCTATCTTGAAGTTTGGTCCATTGCATACAGCTGGTGCAGAATACAGTGGCCAGGTTGGTCTTGGGGTAATCATATAGAGAACATGTTACATCTCTGCTGTGGTATCTGCATTGGTTTCCAATTATGTGGTGCAGCACATTCAAGACTGCTTTACAAATCTACAAAACCCTGCATGGAATGGGCTCTGTCTATCTTAAAGACCGATTGGCCTGGTATACCTCCAGTCACTCTCTTTGATCCACCCATGAATTTTTGGTGGGTGTCCCGAGATCTTACCTAAAACGATCTGGTGATAGAACCTTCTCAGTGGTGGCACAACAATATGAAACTCCCTACTAATCCAGTTGAGGAGTTCCCCCTCAGTAGATGCATTTAAGGGGAGCCTAAATGGTTATCTATTTGAGTTGCCATTCAACACAGAATCGGATTAAGTATGTTTTGTACCTCTGTTTATGATTGTATAGGGTTATTGAAGAGTTTGCTTTATTGTTTTAAATGACGTATTTTTTTGGCATAATGTCGTGCACTATTATGCGTACGACATTATGACCCGGTATGTGATCTCAGCATGATCTGCTGTCCATTCTACAGCAAAAACACAAATTAAATCTGTACAAAAAAGTCTTGTACCTTCACCATTTTCAATCCTGTTCATACTCAAGGTCCTACAACAATTGTACTGATTTTGAAGAAAAAAAAATAACTGTTTTATTTATACCAAAAAAAAAAAAAAAACCCTGCTCTGATACCACATTTTGAAGTAAGCACAGCAAGCCCATGCTGTGTGTGTGAAACATAGAAACACAGAATTTGATGGCAGATAAGGACCACTTGGCCCACCCAGTCTGCCCATTTCCCTACCTAACGGATAAGCTGCAGATCCTAGTTAACCAACTGCCTACTTCCTCCTACCCCCCACTAGAATTGCCTTATGTCTGTCCCATGCATTCTTGAATTTCCTCACTGTTTTTGACTCTATGGCCTCCTCAGGAAGGCTGTTCCATGCATCCACAACCCTCTCTGTGAAGAAGTACTTCCTCACATTACCTCTGAGCCATCCCCCCTCTGTCTTCAAACTGTGGCCCCTTGTTCTTGCACATCTCTTTTTTTTAAAGATGCTACCCTCTTCGACTTTGTTGATTTCCTTGAGGTATTTGAAAGTTTCTATCATGTCCCCCCTCTCACTCCTTTCCTCGAGGCTATACATCTTAAGCTCATTTAGTCTTTCTTCATGTCTTCTGGTGCAGACTCTGCAGCATTTTGGTTGCCCTCCTCTGGACAGCCTCCACCCTGTCTATATCTTTGTGGAGATGGGGTCTCCAGAACTGTACACAGTACTCCAGATGTGGTCTTACCAACTGTCTGTACAGAGGACCAACAACTTTCTGTTTTCTACTGGTGATGCCTCTCCCTATGCATCCTAGTATCCCCCCAGCCCTCCTTACTGCCTTCTCACATTGCTGGCCCACCTTTAGGTCATCTGATATGATTACCCCCAGGTCCCTTTCCATTTTTGTTGTTGTCAGTATGTCACTTCCCATTGTGCACTATTGCCCTGGGTTTTTGTTTCCCAGATGTATTACTTTGCACTTCTTTGCATTGAATCTAAGCTGCCATACATTTGACCATTCCTCCAACCTTGCCAAGTCCCTTTTCATCCTTTCCACCCCACCTGGTATCTCAACCCTGTTGCAGATCTTTTTGTTATCTGCAAAGAGACATACCTTCCCCTTCAGTCCCTCCGCAAAGCCACTTATAAAGATATTAAAAAGGATCGGCTCCAGTACTGAACCCTGCGGTAGCCCACTAGTAACCCTCCTTTCTTCACTGTGGACTCCATTTGAAGTGGTTACCTCAGAAATGATAACCAGTTATCAATGTACCGCTTAGATTTGTGCATTTTGGGGAGGATCGAAGTTCAGTACATCCATATATGTAGTCATGGGATATTGCTTCCACTTTCGTATCCCAATTAAAACATAGTACACTGACTTTTCATAAATTTTTCTGTTTTAATTGGCTGCTAACAAGTCTGAAATTGCACTGCCTCACTGTTGCTATATAATATCAACTGTGTCTTACGTCGAGCCAAACCGAAATGCCAGAACAATGGTATAACCGAAAACAAAACGAATATGTTATTAGGGACACCCCAAAGTTGAACCAGTATCCCCTGTTTAAATATATGAACACCTTCAACTTTGATTTGCCCATTATGCCCCAAATCCATGTCTGAACAGTACTTCATCTGCATGTCCATATCATGGTTACTGTTACCTAGGTAACTACTCTACACACGTGCAGACTGTTGAGGCATTACTGCGGAGGGACTTTTTAAGTAAGTTAGGCACCTAAACAGTAAAAAAACAGAAAATCTTGAAGAGAGCACAAATGACCACTTGCAATTACTATAATAGCCAAAAGCTGTGTGACAGGCGCCAATGGAGTTACACCTAGCACTGTTAAATCTGAGTTTCGAAGCCTGATAACTCTGAGATACTATATGTATGTGGGTTGCTAAGGGAGTCTGTAGGAGACATTTGAACCTCAGTAGTTCTTGACTAGGTCCAGAGACTATGGCTACAAGGTTACAGTTTTGTTTTATTGTTTTAAGTTTCTTAAACAGGGCAGGATAGCCTCTTATGTGTAAAGTGCTATCGCTAAGGAGAACTCTAAAATATATTATTGCACTTTATTTCCACAAGCACAGAGGGAGGTGCTGTGACCCACACTGTACTTCCGGGTCCAGGAGCTATTTTAATCAGACCCTCTACGAGTGAGGCAAGCACTGAGACAAAAGGGCTTGCCCCATAAAGGGCAAGCAAGATTTTCATTGGCCCCCTGGGATCTGCGGGGGGGGGTAGAAGGGAAGGGAAGGAATTACAGGTGGCTCAGGATTGGCCACCTGGCACCTGCAATGGAGAGGGTCCTGGGAGGAAAGAGGGATGGAAGGGGTTGTGACATCACGGGGCTGAGGATGCCAGAAAGGGGGTGGGGCTATGACATAAGCAGCAGGTGGCAAGACGGCATTGGCCGAAGGTTGGAAGTAGAGATGCAGTGATTTAATTCCTGCCGGTGAAGTGGCGGCAAAGAGGCCAAATTCGCCATGTGGAGTAATTTGCAAAATCTTCCGTATTAGGCAAAATTTTGCCCAGGCAAAATTTCACCTTCCGTGGTGAAATTTCGCTGCGGAAGGCAGAATTTCACTGTTCCGCTGGGCAAAATTTCACATTTTGCTCTGAGAAATGGGCTGAATTTCACAGATTACTCCGCAAAGTGAAGTTTCCTCACTTCGCCCCACTGCTAGTTGGAAGTAAGTGGCAGGGCTTGAGGTGGTAGAAAAGGAGCTGCGGTCAGGAGAGCCCCCTCTTTTACCTGCAGCTAATACTGACTTCTACTTCAAAGACTGCTGCACAGACCCTCGATCTTGATTTTGAGGACAGATTTCCAGTTGGGTAAAGTGGCAGGCCAGGCCCTGCCAGGCCTGTATGGCCTAGCTGCAATAGAGATTGCTTAACAAAAGGAGGCAGTATAGCACAGAGGTTTAAGGCTCTGAACTGAAAATCTGGTGACATCCAGCAGACCAGACTAGGGTTTTAATCCCACAGCTTCCACTTGCATACTGTGTGACCCTGAGCAAGTCACTTAACTTCCCTGTGCTCCCAGGTCGCACCTGTAAAAAAGCTTTCAGTTTAGTGTGCTAATCCTGGTTAAACAACTAAAATATATATATATATATATATATGTAGTAGCTTTCTTAGTAGGGTTTTTAAAAAGAAAAAAAATAGGTAATTCATTTGTGTTCAATTGTGTATTGCTATATTTTCCAGTATTTGGTAAGGGGAATAATACTGAGCCCAGAGTTTGGTGTTGCCTTTCCCGGAAGCAATGTGGCTTTGAGGTAGGATAAGGCAGGTGGATATTTCTTGTTTTGTTTATCTGTGTTTTGTTCAGGGCATATGCAGTTTCAAGATTCATGATGGTTCAGTGGGGCCCGTTTGGGCTCTGATATGTGTTGGTAGTAGGCCAGGCCACGTGGTCATGCAGTGGGGCCTAGCTCTGTGCTGGCCCCATGTCCATGCTTCTGACCATGCAGCATCCAGGCTGGCTCATTTCCTGCTGGCAATTGGTCTCGCCTGCCCAGCAGGAGGTACGCTATTTGCGCAGACATTTCCCCAGGGTCCCCGTTGGTTCAGCCCTGTGATCCATCGGAGCTGCTCCAGGGCATCTGGCTGCTATGGTCGGGACTCTCCTGGGGATTCCTGGCTGCGGGTTTGCATTCTGCCTTCCTGCTCCCCACCCGGGAGCCACCTCCACCATCTAATGGTTTTCATGGCACGCAGTGCCCCTGGTTGGGGTTTTCCTGGCTGTGGGCTCCCCCCTTTTTGGCAGCCATCCTGTTTCCCTGCAGTGAGCTTTCCCCACCAACCTGGAGTTTTTGTTTACCAGGTGTGTGGCGGCTGCAGGGAAAGGTTTGCTCACCGAACGGCCTCTGGGAGGCTCCACAAAAAGAATAAATATAGCTCCACAGTTTGGGTCACTAATGGTGCCATTAAAGCATGGTGCTGTGGCAGCCAGCGTTATCTTGGACCACTTCTGTGACATGGGCACCTCCCCTTGGGGTTTCCAGGGCAGCCCTGCAGGGGTAGCTCAAGTCCCACTGGAATTTTTTGCCATGTTTGCTGGACATCATAGAGCTGTCACCTTCTGTTTCCCCACACTCAGAATGGTTAATATTTATCCTGCTATTGATAATTTTGTTGTACTTCTTCATCAGTATAATGCTCAAGACCCACCGGTGTTTGCCACACAGCACAACCATTTTGTTATGGCCTGGCCGGGCCCCTGATTGTTCACTTCTATGAGCTTTCTGGGGAATGGCAGACACCTGCAGTGTATGAGGCGCATTTGCATCATGCAGGTGCAGCTGGGTACTATGATGGGGAGCAGTTTGGGCATTTTTGTTTGGCCCATGAGGATGCCTCCCCTGGCGGGCCTCCTCAGTGGCTGGGATGCAGGGTATTTGTGGTATGGTTGGGCAGTGGCGTGAGCATGGCACGCACGAGGGGAGGGGGGTGTTGGGACCCATGCTGGCACCCGCCTCATGGCTCCACCATTTTGGGCATGTTGGGGGGCCCCCACCTCACCTCCCATGGAGTTTTCCATCAAATTTTCATCAGGGTTTTTGTGTTTGGTGGCTTTGGGGGGAGTTTCCTACAGCTTCCCACTCATCCTCTCCCCCCTCCTGCTTTCCAACCATTTTTGCCTGGAAAAGTTTCCACAGAGGCTCATGGTTCTCCCATATGGGCCAAGAGGGTGGGGTGGTGGCTGTCCCCTCTCCTTGGGTGGGCCTAGCAGGGTACCAGCAGCTGTGTTGCACTGGGCCCGCAATTGTAGGTGGGCAGCAAAGGCCTCGATTTGCCTCAGTGTTTTCTGAGCAGGGGTACCCATCCCTGCACACCACCCAGCATGGATGCCCCCCTTAAGTTCCCATTGAGAGGACCCCCACTACATGTAGGGGGTTGCAGGTATCTGGGGGGAGACATCAGTGGCAGTCCTGGCATGCCCCTGGGGGTGGACTGCCACAGGGGGAACAATGGGGCATTTAGTTGGCCCAGGAGTGGGAGTGCCCAGGCTGCTGGGGGGCAGGGGTCCATTAAGGGGCACTGGAGCTGGGTCCCCATCCCCCCTTCACTTGGGGGGGACTGGTTGGTGCAGTAGCCTTTGAGGATTTTGTCAAGATAATAATAATAATTATCAAACAGTGGGTGGCACGGTCACTAGTCTTTTTGCTAGTTTTTAGGATGGCACCCAGGAAGGTCACCAAGCAGAAGACCAGGGAGGCACTGATGCAGAAAGCAGCCAAATTGTTGAAGCAGGTGCAGGACATCATTTAAGAATCCAAAGTGGAGGAGGACAAAGCAAGCCAGCAAGTGGAAGCATCCACCCCCCCAGAAGGAGTATCCCAAGAAAAGGGCCACATGGAGCAGTCCAGGTGAGGAGGGTGAGCCTCAGCCTGATATGAGTAAGGATGCGGTAGTGGACCTATCGGTCCACGGCAGTTTGAGGGATTACCTTGCTGGTGCAATGGACAAGCAGGGCGAAAAAGGGTGGAACGAGGTAGACAAAGTTTGGAAAGAGCCAGCAGAAGAAAAGAAGGCAGGGGCAAAAGAGGGATGGGTGGGTGGAGAGGAGGGGGTGACCAAGGCCTGTTCAGGCTGGCCTCCGGGTATGATCTTGGGGAGCCATGTTTCCCAGGCACTCAAGAAGAAGATCTGGAAGGGGGAATTTGTAGATATGTTCACTCTAATAGACAAAGACACTGCCAATAAGTATGAGCAGAAGGAGTCGGTGGGCAATTCAAAGATGGCAGTGGCATTAGCAATAGTGGGAAAAACCAGTGAGAACATCAGTTTTAAAAGGAAAACTTTTGGGGCTTGGATGCAGAGATTTATGCACTTCAGCGCCATCATGCTAAAAAAGAAACCCGAGTTAGCTATCCCACTGCTCATGTATTTGGCCATAATCAGAGATTCTTAAAGGGTTAAGAGCAGGTATGGATGGCTGATCTATGACAAGAAGTTCTGGCAGAGAGTTGCCTTACATGAGGATGTGCAATGGGATGTCATGCTGTTGAAAATGTGGATCAGAATGCTTTCTGCCCCAGGGGGGAGCGGGGAGGGGAGGGAGAAAGGGCACAGGAAACAGCACTGCCAAGACCTGCTGGGCCTATAAAAAAAGCAACTTGTATGTGGACTAGCTGCAGGTTTAAGCACGCCTGTTCTGGTTTTGGAGGCCTGCACCCAGCTAACAGGTGCAGGATGATCAGGGATAGTCATAACTCACTGCCCCTTGGGCAGCCCAACTGCCCCGGGCAAGAAGGTGGCGGGGGGGGGGACAAGCTGGCCAAAACAACTTCAGGTCACAGTCCAGCAGGGGAAGGTTCGGAGGCAGGTAGGATAAAACACGGAATAGGAAGGGGTCCGGCCGAGCTTCCTCTGGCTCAGTCCCCCATCCAACTAGACAAGGTTTAGATCTGGACCCAAGACTACCTGGACTGGGAGGGGGCAACATTCTGCAGGAGGGATTTTCAAAGGGTTTTAATTTGTATTTCATGGGAACCAGAAAGTTTGTGTCAGGAAAAAACCTGACCTCCATCAAGGAATAAGAAAACATAGTCGAAAAAAAGATTAAGAAGGAGCTGGCAGTGGGGCTTATCGAGGCCCATTTCTAGACCCCCCATTTGCTCACTTTCGGGTTTCCCCCTTGGGCATCATTCCCAAAAAAGCCCTGGGGAGTACAGGCTTATACACCACCTGTCATACCTGGATGAGGAATCGGTGAATGATGCCATTTCCCCAGAGCGCAGCGCACTGTCATATGCCATGCTGGACACAGCGGTCAAGCTCATAAAGGCAAGGGGAGGGCGTGGTTAGCTAAGATGGATATCGATGTGGCTTTCCGCGTGCTGCCAGTCCAGCCCCAGGACTGGGAACTTCTGGGTCTCCAGTTCCAAGGGAAATTTTACTTTGACAAAGCTATTCCTATGGGCTGTTCGGTGGCCTGCGCCACGTTCGAGGCTTTCAGCACTTGGCTCCAGTGGGTATATGACAGCAAGCACAGCCAGGGGACAGTGGTGCATTACCTAGATGATTTCTTGTTTATGGGTGAGGGAGCAGAGGCCAACTCGGAAATGCTGTTGGCCTTCCAAGCAATCTGCAGTGAGATGGGGTACCCCTAGCCAATGACAAGACCGAAGGCCCCAGTAGGAGACTGGAATTTTGGGGTATCAGTCTGGATTTGGAGGGTCAATGCTTCAGGCTCCTTCAGGCCAAGTTGGAGAGGCTCCAGGATTTGTTGTGGACACTGAAAGGGAAATGTAGGGTACAAATCAAAATGGTAAAACAGGTATTGGGGCACATGAATTTTGCATGTAAAGCAATTGCCCCAGGCAGAGTTTTCACCAGGAGATTGGCTAGGGCATCGGGAAAAGTCAAACTACCACACTATTTGGTGGACATCAACAAGAGGGTCAGGGAGGACATGGTTGCCTGGGAGGTTTTTCTGCAGGGGTACAATGGGGTGAAATTTTGGCAAGACTATTGGGAAACCAACTCAGATTTAGAGTTGTTTACAAATACAGCTGGGGGGGGCAGGCATGGGAGCATATTTTCAAGGGGAATGGGTAATGGAACAGTGGCCACAGTGCTGGGTGGAGCTGGGCCTGATGAAAGACATTACTTTTTTGGAGGCTTTCCCCATATGGGTGGTCATGGTAGTCTTGGGGAGTCACTTAGAGACAGGCAAGTGATGTTTAGATGCGAGAACATGGCGGTAGTAGCAGTGATAAACAAACAGTCTCCGTCCTCTGACACAGTTCTCAGGGTGGCTCACATGATGGTGTGGGAGGGACTTAGGCTCAATATGTCTTTTAGAGTGAAGCATGTGGCCAAGGTTAAGAATGTCATCACTGACAGCCTCTCACGTTTTCAGTTGCACAGGTTCCTGTCCATGGCCCCGGGGTGGCCACACTCAGACTTCAGGTGCCACCATCCTTGTAGGAGATTGGATTGAGCGAGCCCAACTTCTCTTTCCAAGTGCCTGGGCTCCCAACATGCTAAAGGCCTATCATATGGTGTGGAGGAGCTTCCAGGAGATCCGGGAGCAGGGAGGGCTAGAGGTAAGTGGCCCGGTCTCAGAATCACAGCTCATTAGGCACATGGCGGAGAAATGGGAGATGGAGATGGCAGCATCCACCATAAGGCTGCGCCTGGTGGGAATTGGCATGGTTTGCCAGGTGCTGGGGTGGGGGGCCCCAACCAAGATGCAGGCCATTTGCCGCATGCAGCAGGCGTGGGCTCAGTTACAAGGTCAGTGGTTAGACAGGCAGCAGCCAGTCTGTGGAGAGCTCCTCCGCAAATTGGTGGGCAGCCTGTGGAATGTGTGTTCCTCGGCGTACGAGGCCGGGCTTTTTTTGGCAATATTTTGGGTCATGCATGTGGGGACATTCTGAGTAAGTGAAGTAATAGCCACAGGTCAAGGGGACAGGCAAGGGGGCCTCCAAGATCAGGACATCTCTTTGTCGGAGAAGGGCATCACTATTTGGCTCAGGAGATCCAAAACAGACCAGACAGGCAAGGGCCAAAGGATATTGCTCAATAGGTCGGCCATTTCAAGAGAGCACATGCTGGCAGCAGTGGGGGCATATGCAGTCAACAAATCGGGTGTTCAAAGGGTGTTTTTTCAGACATGGGAATGGGGCACCGGCCACTGCATACCAGGTCATGGGGTCTTAAAAAAGGCACGGACTTCATTGGGGAGGACCCAAACAGGATCGCCTCACACTCATTCCAGATTGGCGCAGCCTCAGAGGTGGCCATTTTAGGGGTTACACCAGAGGCAGTCCGGCAGGTCGGCAGGTGATCCTCATGGGCCTATAAAAAGATATGTTAGGAAATTATATTAATCAAGAGTCTTTATGTGTTGCAGGGGATGGTCGACAGTGAGTGGTTTGGATGTTGGGCCATTCCTACATTTATTGGGCAGAGCACTGGGAAAAAGTTTTGACAGGAGGCCAGCAGCAAGGGCAGGACCTCAACCAGACCCAAATCCTGTGGCAGGGGCCTACGATGGAAAAGCATGGCACAGCTACTGGATGAGAAGAGCACTTCCTGGCTGGCACCGGATATGATAGTTATCCATGTGGGAGGGAATGACTTGGGCAACACGCCCTGGAGGGTGTTGACACAGTGCATCTTTAAGGACTTTGCAGAGGTGCAAGCAAAATGGCCGCAAGCCAGACACATATGGTCTGAGATAATATCCAGGAGATACTGGAGGCAGGCCAGGAACACCCTGGCAATAGATCTGACTAGAAAGAGGGTGAATAAGAAATTGGATGAGTGGGTACAAATGATCAGCAGCCTGTACATCAGGCATGATTTGATAACATATGACACCCCAGGGATGTACCAATCAGACAGCGTGCACTTATCTGTGGGTGGGGAATGCAGTGTGGAATGAGGTGGCTAGGGAAGTTATCAAGCATTGGAGGGGCCTGGGGGGGTTGTTTTACTAGTTTTTATTAGGGAAGCCCAAGTGGTGCCAGTAGGTCTCCTTCCGGCTAGTGGGAAAAAATTTGGGGGTCCAGACAGAAGGAGGTATGGCTTGGCAGGGGAGGGCCCCTCATGGGGTAGTCACCACAGGGGGGACAGGGATGGGGATAAGGCGAGTCACCTGAACCCAGAACTACATTGGATGAGCAAAGAGGCATCAGGCTAGATACTCCTAGGCCAGGGAGAAAATTGGTTAAAAGGATTCTGTAAATATGTGTAACCTGGTAATAGAGGGGCAACCCCGAATGTTATGGTGTATTATGATGTACTGAAATGGTGAAGGCATTGTATAAAGTGAATATGTTGTGAATGGAAATCTATTCAAAATAAAAAGTCAAGTGGTTGAACCATTCAAGCAGGTGTAGAGGATTTTGATTTCAGGGAAGTCCACATGACAAAAGGATTTGCCCCATAAAGGGCAAGTAAGATTGTCATTGACCCCCTGGGATCTGCAGAGAAGTGGGGGAGAAGGGAAAGGAAGGAATTACAGGTATCTTAGGATTGGCAACCTGGCACCTGCAAAGGATAGGGCCCTGGGAGGAAAGAGGGAGGGGGTTGTGACATCACGGGGGCTGAGGTAATCAGAAAGTGGGTGGAGCTTTGATGTACGCAGCAGGTTGTAAGACAGCATTGTCCGAAGGTTGGAAGGAAAGTGCAGGGCTTGGGAGGGTAGAAAAGGAGCTGCATGCCAGGGGAGCCCCCCTCTCTCACCCGCAGCTGATACTGACTCCCACCCACCTGATTATCAGGTCCAGTGGAACATGCGGGTTGCCGAGTGAGGGCAATGGGTACACTATGGTTTGTCAGTTTATAGGGTTGCTGTCTGAGAGCAACAGGCAGTTCTGCTAAAGAGAAGGAATAAGTGGGGTAAAAAAGTGAGGGGCCCAGCCGGAAGGGGATATGGCTGGGCAGGGGATGGCGCCCTCATGGGGTAGTCATCCCAGGGGGGACAGGGCTGGGGATAAGGTGGGTCACCTGAACCCAGAACTACATTGGATGGGCAAAGAGGCATCAGGCTAGACACACCCAGGCCAGGAGGAAAATTGATTAAAAGGATTCTGTAAATATGTGTAACCTGGTAATAAAGGGGCAACCCCAAATTTTATGGTGTATTGAAATGGTGAAAGCATCATGTAAGGTGAATATGTTGTGAATGAAAAACTGTTAAAAATAAAAACTCAGGTGGCTGAACCATTCAAACAGGTGTGGAGGCTTTTAATTTAAGAGAAGTCCACATGACAAGAGCAGCGTATCTGGTGGGCCTGGTGGGGAAGGGAGGACGGGAGCAGAATCGCTTGCAGATAGCCTGCAGGTAGGGATTCAATGCATTATATCACTGATTGATGAACTTACAAGACTACTATAGCAAACTATATTAATTGACCTGTACTCTTTCAGTAACTGTACCGATTAAGATGGCAGGCAGTGAGACTGAGAACATATTAAATGCGCTTATGGGGAATAATTTCCTTTTATGCTGTAATCTGTGTGGTATGTACCAGAGAAATAAATGTGATGATAGGAATATACTGGATTTTATATGTCCTAAATGTGAGTTGTTGGGACACTTTCAAACCGAAAAAAATTAAACTGAAGGAAGAACTAAAAGCTCAGCAAGGCATTGCACACAGTAGGGGTGGGAGGACTGACCCGCAGTAAATCAGAACCTCCCTGATCCAGTGCAATCTGACTGACCCAGACAAATAAGAGTCAAGTGGTTATTTGTATCGAGTCCAGGTCCGTCAGCCACAAGTCCCCTGCAAACGTTAACTGTCTTTTTTTTTTGTAGTGTGCTTCTCTTTTCTCATGGATGGATCCTTGTTTCAGGACTCGGGAGCCCGGCCGGCAGGCACATCACATGATCCCCACATCCTGTGCCTAGCCCTTGGCATTTCTCCCATTTCTGGTACGCACATGCAGAATAGTAGCGGGGGGGGGGGTCACTGACTCCCAAGGCAGGGGACAGAACAAACTGGCAGGCACAGCATGATTAAGCAAACCAATCACCGGCTCATGAACGAGCACGCCGGGATCACCAGAAGGCAGAGAACCCTATTGGCGACATCTAGCCAGACTGACATGGAAGCATCCTATAGCTGAATGGATGCTGCCTGTGTCAGTCCTGGCTATTGGCAGATGTGGTGAGTAAGTGGAGCTCATCTGCTCTCTTTCTCTACACTGCTGGTCATCGGTTAGAAGAAGCACTATTTGCCAATGAAATAGCGGAGATAGCATACGTGTGTCTGTCTGTCGTCTGTGTCTCTCATCTTCTTGAGTCAGTTCACAAAATAATAGATTTTACGTTTTTTAATAGCTTGTGTGTGCTTCTTGTGCTTACTTTTTAAAAACAAATGAGCATTTGGAGTTTTTGGGGCTAACTGAAAAAGTGAAAGGAGAGAGGTGGGGGAAGGGAGAGAAGGTTGTGGGTAGGGCAAGGGACATCTCTGCAAGGCTCTTGATAGGGCCAGATGGTTCACTCTTATCTACAGTACAAAGTAAAACTAAAGTAAATCACAAAAGCTGAAAAGAAAGATAAAAAAAGCTGAAAAGAAAAAAAAATACATTAATGAATAAATGAAGTTGTACTATTACAACACACGTGGTTAGGTTATCAAGCCTTGTCTGCTCTGCTTTTTCTGTGATTGTCAACTTAAAGCCTACAAAGCAGTGTAAGTGCCAGAACTGTATTAAAAAAATCTGCTAACTAGAAAAGAATAAATGGGGAATAGGAGAGAGAAAAAAAGCAGATCAGACAGACATTCACCATTAACCTGGCAGGTTGAAAGGAACTTGGAAGCTTTGAGTGCTCACTGTTGCTTACTCTGTGCCTGAGTCTCTCTCTCCCCTGTGTCTCTTTTCAAGTTAGCATTGCTTTTTGCCTGAATTCTGCAGCAGGTACCTTAATTAAAAACAAGAACAGTCAGAAAGACTCAGAATCAATTAGTTTTAGTCCCCACCCCCATTCTCCTGTGTGTCTGAAGTGACTGGAGTGTTGTACTTTGTCTTGCCTGGGAGGCATTTATAAAAAAAAAGTGTGAGACCACTACCAGCTGCTGTTGTAAATATATTACCCAGTTTACTGCTCATACCATTGCTGTGGGCTCATTGTCAAATTAAAAAAAACCTACATAAAGGAAAACGCATTTTTGTCTCATTAAAAAAAAATTAGCTATAGTTGTGAAAGGGGGAGTGTGGCTGTGAGGCCGAGCCTGTACTGAGTGGGTAGAGGTACTTGGGGAAAAACTGAGAGGACTACATACATCTGTGGTATTGCAACAGTCAAGAAATATTTCCCCTAATAAAAAAAAACAACTAGCTATTGTGCTGGAAGGGGGCATGTGGCTGTGAGGCCGAACCTGTACTGAGTGGGAACAACTGAAAGGACTAAATAAAAAGATAATATATACAGGCAAAACAGTTGCTTGTGCCATTTAAAAAAAATAAACCTAGCTATTGTGGTAGAAGGTGGACACTAGCTGTGAGGCTGAGCTTGTATTAGTGGGCTGAGGAACTTGGGAACAACTGATATGACTAAAAATAAAACAGATCCTGGAAAAAGCATTTTTGTGTATAATTAAAAAAAAACTGGAAATGTTCACCAGACAGGGCGAGGTGGCGGCCGAAATGGAGAATGGTATGGGGAAACGTATGGCACAAACAACATTGCATAGTCTTACTGGTAAAAAAACAGTTGCTAGGACTTCATCCGGTAGTAGTAGTGGCTCTTCCACAGTGCTGTCCAAACAGACAGGAAAGGCCAAAACTACCTTAATTAAAACTAAAGGAGTAGTTGGCACCACAAGGAGTGGCAAGCCAAGATATGGTGCCTATGTGTACTGTAGTACCAGTACAGATTTAAATGAACAGAGGTGGAGAAATTTAGCTCTGATGAGAGTAATGATTATGAAATGGAAGCTGTAGACAAGGAGGGAGAAAAGCAGAAACAAACAGAAAGCTAGAAATTCCATGATAAGCAGCATCCCAGTGTTGAGAAAGAACAACATAGTGGAAGTAACAAAGGAGGACAGTATAGGATGCCTGGTAATAAAACAACAAGGCATTTGTCAATGCCAAATGTTGTTGCACTGGCATTGCCTTTGGTAGTGCATTGTGGAAACACATGTTTGTCAGGATGTGAAAAACAACAGCTGTACTATTCATAAGGAGGTGTAAAAATGGCAGTGGCAAAAATGTGGCATGTAGGTACTGCAAATATGCGAAGTTACAAGGGTGCAATGCACACTTGTAACACAGGCATTTTATGGAGTTTTGGCACCAGATTTTCAGTATAGGCATTTTAGCACCTCTACTCATGTATAGTGTCACTGTCATGTCCTCAAGCTGTCTCAAAAAGTGATTTCGCACAGTGACCGCGCTATTCTTCACCGGACGTGTGAAAACACATTTTGGAGAGAATATGTAAAATGACAGCTTTACTGTTCATCAAGAGGTGTGGAAAAATGCCAATGGTGAAAATCCAGAGTGAAAATATTACAAATGCTCAACATTACAAGCTTGTGTGCAAACTGTGCAATGTACACTCATAACACAATCATTTTATGGAGTATCGTCACCAAAATTTCAACATAGGCATTGTAGGACCTCTGCTCATGAGCAGTGTCACTGTCATTTTTGCAATCTGGCCCAAACACTGATTTACCACAGTGACCGCGGTACTGCGTGCTGGAAGTGTGGAAACACATTTCGGCCAGGATGTGAAAAATGACAGCTGTTCTGTTCACAAGGAGGTGTAGAAAAATGACAATGTTGAAAATCTGGTATAAAAATATTGCGAATTCGCAAAGTTACAAGCTTGTGTAGCAACTGCGTATCATACAGCTTGTAAAACAGCCATTTTTTGATTTTTTCTACCAAATTTGCAACATAGGCTTTTTGAGAGCCCACCTCATGAACACTGCCACTGTCTTTGTGTTAATCGGTCCCAAAAGGTGAGTTTGCGCAGTGACTGTGAAATCACCTTTCTGGACCAATTAACATCAAAACTGTGACAGAATTCACGATGAGGGGTCCCAAAAACCCCATGTTTAAAATTTGGTGCAATAATTCCAAAAAATGCCCAAGATATGGAGCAAAGTTGAAAAAAACTCATTTATTCCATTATACAGCTTACCGGCATTTCCTCAGTTCACAGTCGGCTTTGAAGAGTGCATACGTGTTCCCGGTCCAGCGAAGATTGTCATGCCAGACTCCAGAGTAAGTATGGGGTGGGGTGGGGTGTGGGGTGGCAGGGTGCAGTGGGTGGGTGCGGGTGGTGGGTAGGGAGACTACAGGGGACCTTTTTCAGTTTACGGGGACCAAGGGAAAAAAAAAAACACGGACGGTTTTCTTTTTTACAGATCATTTCTTTTGTTTGGGGGGGTACAGTAGCTGATGGAAGATTGGGCACCCCCATCAGCACAGAAGAAAGGGGGACATGATGCCGACAGGGTGGGCTCCCGTCAGCACAGTACAATGGGAAGGGGGGGCTGATGCTGACGGGGATTGGGCACCACCAGCGGCAAACAACAAGGTGGGGGGACACATTCTGCCGATGGGGAGTGGGCTCCCCCGTTGGCACATACTTCAAGGGGCAGGGAAGCCGACCGGGGGATTAGGCACTCCGAGGTTGGTGCTGTCAGCAGAGTAGCGGCCACTGTTCCGCCATGTTACTAGCTGGTGAGCACATAGGAAGGGTCCACTACGTGTGACAAGCTTTGCTCGGATTTCAGCGGGCCTTTCCTTAGATGTGCTGGCCAGCTTAGTATGCATGGTTTGGCATGGCTGAGTGAGGAATGAGGGACTCACCTACTGGTGCGTGCCCTGCATTCGCCCAACAGCGACCACGCCTCCAAATCCCCACTGCCGCAAGATGTTGGCTGCATATGTAAGACAACATAAAAAAGGGGTCATCTTATGTGTGGTCTTACTTTTCTCTGGCTGCCAATAATGAGTTACGAGCAGTGTGCTCTATATGTAAAAAGACCATCTTAATTATCTTTTTCAAAATGGTCTGTCAGATGCTTCATTATCGTCAGCCACTATAGTTCTTATTCCGAAGCCTAATAGGGACCCCCTTAGTATATCCAACTACAGACTGATCTCCCTTATTAATGTGGACTTTAAGATTCTAGGCAAAATTCTCTCGTCAAGACATGCCCAGGTGTGGGAACATCTTGTTAGCCCTGAACAAGTAGGCTTTGTCAAAAACAGACTCTCCTCAGACCATCTTAGAAAACTGGCATATCTCATCTCCGCGTCCAGGGACTCGGACATCTCTGCTGCTCTGATGTCCTTGGATGCGGAGAAGGCGTTCGATAGAGTTTCATGGGAGTACCTTGTCCTTTTACTCCCCCGATACCGAATACCCCAGGAATTTATAAAATGGATTAAAATACTATATACCACTCCATCAGCCAGAATACAATGCAACGGTTTCATGTCTTGCCCATTCACCCTGACACAAGGCACACGGCAAGGTTGTCCCCTGTCACCTTACTTATTTAATTTATATCTAGAACCTCTTATTAGAAAGATTAATCTTTCTACAATGGTTAGGGGTATTTGAGTAGGTCATCAGGAATACAAGATCTCTGCATATGCAGATGATCTGCTGCTACATATTACTGACCCCGGGCAATCCCTCTGCAAGGTGTTCCAGATTATAACACACTTTGAAACCTTCTCAAACTACAAGCTAAATCGGGACAAAACTGAAATCTTTCCTTTAAATAAATATACAATGAAAGCAGATGTGACACATCTGGGGATACAATGGAACCCGGGCAATTTGAAATACCTTGGCATTTACATTCACCCTTCCCCAAAAGTTATCCGACAACTTAAATTGGACAACTTGGTTCATAGTCTAATGGAGGACTTCAAACGGTGGTCCAAATTACCATTAACTCTTTGGGGGCGAGTGAATGTTATTAAAATGAATGTGTTGCCACGATTATTATATCCACTTCAAATGTTGAACCAAACCTTACCACACTCATGGTTTGTTCGGTTGCATGGTATCTTGAGTAAATTTATATGGCAAAATAAAAAGGCGAGAAGAAGTTATTTAAAACTAGCAAAGAAAAAATTAGAGGGTGGCTTACAGGTCCCCAATTTCTATATATACTACCTGGCAACACATCTGGCTCGAGTCCTATACTGGTTACGGCCCAGTCAAGATATTTGTCATTTACCTTCCTGGGTCAGAATTGAGCAGGACCTTTGTCTGGACACAGGGCTGGAGCCGGAAGCCCTAACATTTATTCCATTAAGAAAGCTTCCTAGAACCTTGCGAGAGACACCCTTATACTCTCTGATCCGGACCCAGCAACAACTCAGTGTCTCCCTTAAAACAGATAGATTGAAGGACATAGCCCAACCCATATTCGGCAATCCCAATTTCTATATTGCTGGCAAGCCAATAAAAGCCCAGACGTTCTGGCCTCAGATAGGTGTAGAAAGGGTTGAACAGCTGGTCCTTGACCAAAGAATAATTTCTTTTCAGGAAGGCTGCTCTCTGTTCCACTGGGAGAAAAACTCCATTTTTAAATACTTGCAATTATCACATTCATTAAGGCAGCACCTTGGGGCAGGGTTATGGCATGACTCTTTTTCTAAAAAGCTAGCCCCATATTTAGATACCATCCCTCTTTCCCATATAATACCATTTTCTTATGATTTTATTAGATCAATGGTTGAATCAGTGGATAACCACAGTTATACCCAATGGAACAAGATTTCCCGGATCCCCACCAGTTCTATAGACTGGTCCCTTGTTTGAGCGCATCTATATAAGTATATTAAATGGGATAAATATAGATATATGCAGTTTCGCATAATTCATAACTTATTATTATTCATATTATTCCCCCCTCAAATTATACCGATTTGGTCTCCTGCACAACAGCCGTTGCCCTGGATGCCAACAAGAGGCTGCTGATATGATTCACATGTTGTGGTCTTGTGAGAAAACAATTACCTTCTGGTGAAGTATAGAGAGCAGGTTAAATCCCTTGCTGGCTTTGACAGGTTTCTTTCGAATTGAAATATGTCTTATTGGAGAATACACACTAATACCTGGGGGTAATCAGAGAGCCCACATGGCTCTGATATCGACATGTGCGAAAAATGTCATATTAAGAAGGTGGAAGGACTCTGTTGCCCCCACTTATCTAGAATGGTTTCATGAAATCATGTTTGCCCCGGAAGCAGAGTATACGATTGCTAAATTGTCTAATAATACCAAGAAATATGTTAAGAGATGGGAGCCTCTCTGTACTCTTCTAATAAGTAACTAAGCAGCTGGGGGAGATCGATTACTTGGTATAGTAGTATTCCAGTAGACTGGACAATCTCTTATATGCAAGGATTGAATCTACTATTTTGGTGGCAGACTAGGGGATATGGGGGAGGGGGAGGTGCATGGGAGGGGGAATTGGTAAGCTGCAGACTACTATTTGTATTATTTTGTTATATACGCACTGTAATTGCTGTTTTAATGATTGTGTAATATGCTTGTCATTTGTCACCAGCTTACACTTATTTGAAAATCATAATAAAGTACATTAAATGAAAAAAAAAATGTAAAAAGACCATCAGCAGAGGGAGCAAAAAAGGTGCTTTGGGTACCTCAGCATTAAAAGACGTTTAGAGAGATGTCACCCATTACGTTTGAGGCTTGATTTTTGGGTCAGAGAGAAAGAAGGCAACATGTAGGCAGGGTTAAGTCAGACTATACCTGCATCTGTTATATGAAGTGATAGCAGCAGCATTGCTGCTTCAGTTGTACTGTCAACTCTTTCTCAGTCTTCTTCTAGAATAAGTACTACAAACAGTCCCCTTTTGCTCTTATCATCATCCAGCACTCCTAATATTGGCCATCTGAAAACTTCAACAGCTAGAAGACAGCTCACGATTTCAGAAACAATTAAATGTAAAGCTAAGTACCAGTGTACTCATCCTGAGGTAATTGCTATAACAAAACTAATTTCAGAGATGATAGCACTGGACTTACAGCCTTACAGAATTGTGGAACATGTAGGATTCAAAAGGATTTTGAATCACCTGTCACCACAATACAGTATTCCATCCAGGAAATATTTCTCGACTCTTGCAATACCACAGATGTATGATTTAGTAAGTGCTAAACTGAAACATGCTTTAAAAGATGCAGTTGCTGGGGTTGTCCATCTAACTACTGACATATGGACAAGCTGCCAGCCAGAACCATTTCTGTCACTGACTGTGCATTGGGTATCATTTACTGCCTGTAGTGACACTGACAATTCCCCTCTGAAACTGGCTTCCCTTCACGTCCAGTATATCCCATAGGATCACACAGCTTCAAACATCTTGGATGAGCTCAATAGAGAGATACCGTACTGGCTGACATTACAAGGGCTTTCTGTAGGTTTTATTGTGTCTGACAATGGTTCAAACTCAAACAAGGCATTGTCTGATGGGGGCTTTGTCCACATTCAATGTTTTGCACACTTCCTAAATTTGATTGTGCATGCATTTATGGAACAGGATAGAGATATAAAGGCTCTCATGTATGTGGCAAAGCGAATATGCACACATTTCAGCCATTCCTACAAAGCACGCCAGCGCCTTCAGGCCATGCAGGAAGAGCATGGACTGCCTCCTGATACACTCATCCAGGATGTTGCAATGAGGTGGAACTCTACCTTTTATGTGTTCCAACAACTGCTGGAGCAAAAAAAGGCTGTAAGACAGTATACATTAGAGAACAGCACAGGGGATGTTGATGTGTACATTAATCCTCAGCAGTAGGCTGTTTTGGAACTACTCATCAAGATCCTGCAACCCTTTGAGGAAATTACTAGGGAAGTGAGTTCCAACAGTGCCACACTCAGCCAAATAATCCCATTGATCAAGATTCTTAGATTTCAGCTGAATGCAGTCAGGGATGAGTTGGAAGGTACAACAAGCCAGTTTCAGATGGGAAAGTCTAGTGCAACTGAAAGGGACTTGCTACCCAGAATAAAAAAGACTTATTACATAGAATGATAAAAAAGTCAGAGATGAGAAACTTGGTGAAATACTTACAGCAGAACATTACATTATTGCAACAGTACTAGACCCACAGTACAAGATGAAACACCTCTTACAGTATAACCCAAATGGGTTCTGAAACTGCAGAAAGAAAATCATTCAAGAAGTAGATTTGCTACTGAAAAAAATCCACGACAATAGATGCAGCCCCCTCATCCATTCCTCCTGCACCTTCACAGCTCTATCTTTTCAGTCAGGCTACAAAACAGGCAGCTGCTTCCATTTGTTCTACACCGAGCAGTCATCTTTGGGGTCACTTGGATGCTGTCATCCTGGAAAAATCAGCTCTTCCTTCTCCATATGTCACTGCTTCTGCCCAAGCCATGGTTGACTGTTATTTAGCAGAAAAAGGTACTGAATGAAATGAAAATCCCATTAAGTACTAGCAAAGCAAGGAACCTGTGTGGTCTGCACTTGTGCAGGTAGCCTTGAAGTATATGGTCTGTCCCCCAACCAGTGTATTTTCAGAGTGACTCTTTAGCTGTGCAGGAAATGTGGTAACAGATACACGATCTAGGCTGCTACCAGAAAATGTTGAGAAGTTAACATTCTTAAAAGTAAACCTTCCATTTACTGGTTACAGCTATGACCCAGAGGCAACAAGTACATGTCACAGTGGCCTCAAAGATGATTACCTGCAAGAGTAGAAAGATCACCGTTTCTTCAGAAAAATAAATTAATACTCAAGTAAGCCAGTATGTGGCCTGCACAATTTTTGTACCTGATGGCACAGTGTTTTTGGCATGTCCTAACAGACTTTGTTAATTTTTGGATTGCCTGAACCTGATGGCACACATTTCGCATTTTGTCCTAATAGACTTCTTTAATTTTTGGACTGCCTCAAGTTGGGAATTATGGCACAATGTTTTCAGCATGTCTTCCTCACGTGCTTTGCTAACTATTGGATTGCTTGATCCTGAAGGCACACTTTTCGCAGCATGTCCTAATGGACTTGTGTAATTTTTGGACTGCCTGAACCTGATGGCACACTTTTCGCAGCATGTCCTCATGGACTTGTGTAATTTCTGGACTGCCTGTAGTTGAGACTGATGGCAGAATGTTTTCAGTATGTCCTAATTTCTGGATTGCCTGAACATGATGGCACAAGTTTTTCAGTATGTACTAATGGACTTGTCTAATTTTTGCATTTTTGGATTACCTGAATGTAGGTCTCTGCCCACTCAGTACTGGCTCGACCTCACAGCCACACTCCCCCTTTCAATACAGTAGCTAGGTTTCTGAATTCCCAAGGACATGCAGTTATTTTTTTGGTAGGGGTCCCATAAATGTGTTATAAATTTGGGTGGGTGGGTGGAGGGACCCCATGCTATAGAAAATAACTGCATGACTCTCAGTGGAGCAGAGAAGGAACTGGAACAACAATACCAAACTGATATCTGTTAGGAGGAAGTAGGCTGTTGGTTAGCTTAAACCTGCAGCTTATCCAATAGGTAGGGAAATGGGCAGATTGGGTGGGCCAAGTGGTCCTTATCTTCTGTCAAATTCTATGTTTCTGTGTTTCTATGATATGTCTATTGTATAGAGTGTGCTACTAAATGGGAATGGGATTTCTCCTCTAAGGCCAGACAGATCAGTTATCAGTTTACAGTTGCAGCACTAGTACTACTGACTCTGAGACAGAAACAGACAGAGGTCAACTGCATGACTGCCATATTCAACTGACCAGCACATCAGTGCTATAAACTCACAGTTTACATATCCTGAAATGCTGACTGCAATTCTATGTGTGTGTCACAAATGTCAGTGTTGTTTTATGCAATTATATAGCAGATTTGCAGTTTTCATCACATTTTACCTAAGGTCCTGATTCAAATCAGAACTTATATGAACTTTGTCCTGGATTCTGATCCTGATAATAAGGGTCAGGACCTTTTTGGGTCTGCCCAACCCTAGCACACAGTCAGGCATTTGTTAACTTGCTCAGTGATGAGTGCGAGTTACTCACTAACAGAACAAGCATTTGTCAATGCCAAATGTTTGCTTGCTGGTATTAGCATTGGAAATGCAGGAGTCAGAGAGAGATGCAGAATAGGAATGGCAGTGATGTATTGAACTTCACACCAACCCAACCTCCACTCTGCAGAGATGGACAGGCATTGGGGTATGTGTTTAGGTCATTGCCCATAATGTTCATGCCATTTCAGTTCACCCTATCCTGCAGAGACCAACTCATGTTGACGTGTGCCTTGGGGTATTCAGCTTTACAGTCACCCCATTCCATAAGGACATACGCTGAAATGGGTGCAGTATAGGAGAATGGGGTGAACTCTGGGGCTGAAGAGTCCAAGGCACACTTTAATGCCTGTCACTGGCTGCATGGTGGTGGGGTGGGGGTGGAATGGCATGAGCATTACAGTCAACAATCCAAGGGCACAACCCTGATAACTGTCAGTCTGTACAGGGTGGAACATTATGGTTAGAAACTCTAATGCCCTGGGAGTTTGTTGGTATTTGCACTACAAATTTTCAGCATGGCCTTTTTGTGACCCCCACCTCATGAATCACTTGGGACCTCTTCTCATGAACAGTGGCACTGTGATTTTGTTAATGTGTCCTGAACTTTGAGTTCCCACAGTGACCATGCCATTCTGCACCAGATATATATGAAAACACAGATTGGGCAGAATGTGAAGAATGACAGCTGTACCAGTCATAGGGATGTGTGAAGAGATGGCAATGTTGAAAATCTATAGTGAAAATATTAAAAATACTGAACTTGGGCTTATTGTGGAAATCATGAATGCAGGTATGTGAGCAACACAGTCATTTAGTGGAATGTTTTCGCCAAATTTTCAACACAGGCATTTTGAGACCTCTGCTCATGAGCAGTACCACTATGATTTTCCTAATCTGTCCTGGATATTTATTTATCCACAGAGACTGCACTATTCTGCACCAGATGTGTAAATGCATATTTCAGGCAGATATGAAAAATGACAGCTGTACTGTTCATAAGGAGGTGTGCAAAAATGCCAATGTTGAAAATCTGGAGTGAAAATATTACAAATGTGCAAATTTATGAGAGTGCGTGTAAACTGTGCAACATACACGCGTAACACAGTCGTTTCATGGACTTTTGTCACTACATTTTAAACATAGGCATTTTAGCACCTCTGCTCATGAAGAATGTCACCGTGATTTTTTTTTAATCTGTCCAGAACACTGACTTCCAATAGAGACTACACTATTGTATGCCGGAAGTGTGAAAACACATTTCGGCCAGGATGTGAAAAATGACAGCTGTACTGTTCATAAGGAGGTGTGAAAAAATGCCAGTGTTGAAAATCTGGAGTGAAAATATTACAAATTTGTGAAGTTAAGAGCGTGCGTGGCAACTGCACAACACACGCTTGTAAAACAGTCATTTTATGGATTTTTTTCACCAAAATTTGCAACAAAGGCTTTTTGAGAGCCCAACTCATTAACAGTGGCACCACAGCTCTGCTCCGCCAATGAGGGATTGCTGGATATTCCCAGGGTTTGATTAAAAACATCAGGATCTCGTGCTTTTGCTTTCTCAGCACCAACCCTATGGAATTCTCTACCTCGTTGGTTGAGAGAATGTCCAACCGTCGAGAGATTCAAAATGGAGTTAAAGACTTATTTATTTAGTTTAGCGTATCCAAGTTATGGTTGATTAATTTATGTCTGTTTTAATTTATATGTATGTATGATCTCTTTGTACAGCACCTTGGTTCTGAAAGGTGCTTTAGAAATAAAGATGATTTGATTTGATTTGCTTTGATTTGTTATTTTGTTATTTGGTCCCAAAAGGTGATTCCGCATAGCGACTATGAAATCACCTTTCGGGACGGAATAACACTATGGCAGTGATTGCATTCATGAGGAGGAGTCCCAATAACCCCATATTGAAAAATGGATGCCCAAATTCCCCACAATGCCCGAGATATGCACCAAAGTTGAAAAAAAAAATGTATCCCATTATACAGCTTACCGGCATTTCTTCAGTTCATGGTTGGCTTTGAAGAGTGCAGGCATGTTCCCGGCCCACCAAAGATCATCACATCAGGCTCTAGAAGTAGGTATGGAGTGAGGGAGGGTGTGGGTAGGTAGAGCACGCAGAGGGTGGGTACGGGTTGGGGATGGGCACTGGAGACTTTGAGGGACTGTTTTCTTGTTTTACAGGGAACAAAAAAGAAAATACGGACAACGTGGGTCAATCTCCTTTTTTTAACAGTTGTGTTTGGCACACTGAGGTGGGCTTCCAGTGTGCCACCAGCATTTGTGGGGAGGGGGACCACAGCCGATGGGGATTAGCCCTCCATCAGCACAGAAATTGGCAGAAGGGAGCATGATGCTGAGGGGGACTGGGCACCTTCTCTACACAGGCAAAACATGATTGTGGGGCCATTATACTGATGAGGATTGGGCTCCTCAATTGGCAAATTAAACTGGGAAGGGGGAACTGAAGCTGATGGGGATTGGGACCCCCGTCAGCAAAGAAAGACTGTTTTGGGGGGCACATGATGTCAAGGGGGATTGGGTACCCCCTCAGCACACCAACAAATGGGGGGGCATTATGCCAGTGGGGAGTGAGGTTTCACATCGGCAAATGAACTAGGTTGGGGCATGCCGATATGGGGATTGGCCACCCCCATTGGCTTTCATGGGGCTGTGAGGTGGTGGCAACCTGCCACCATGTTTACAAAAAATATTACACTAGGCAATGTACTGCCCTGCAATGATGGGTTGCTCCCTCATTGCAGTGGAATGGCTGCTGCTGCAATGATGAGGTGGCCCCTCATTGCAGCAGCAAAATCATTTCCACTTGTTGGCACTTTTGGAAACCAATGTTATCAGCAAAGTGTGCCTGCATTGGTCCACCAGTGCCAAGCCCCCAAATGCAGTGCCGCCATTAGCTGTCCTGGTGCTGCATCTCCACAACCTGCTTCTCTCCTAAGCTGCTGCATAATGTTTCTTGTGCATGCACTCAAGCAAACATAAAAAGGGCCCAGGATGGTCATTCACCACCAGATGACTTATTGGGCCAGGTACCACAACCAAAAATAATTCTAGGCACTGCTGAAAGGTTCATACTAGTTGACAGGCCATGAGTCACACTTAGAAGGAGGAAACAGCCCCCAAATATAGAAACCACAAATAGGTTTTTACTACTAAGGAATGACACCTTAACAAGTAACACTCCCCCACTATGTAATAGTGGTGATCAAGAAATACTTATTATAGCTCAGGATGTGGAGACTGTGTCCCCTATTGTTGTATCCTACACTGAAACAAGTGTAACTGTTAATAATATAGTCCTAGGCAATTCTATGTTATGATTTACTGATACCTGTGTTTGTGGATTGGATAATGTGAACAAAATGGTACTTTGTTACCCTGGAGCTAGAGTGGCTGATACTAAAGAGAATATTTCCAAAATAAATATCCCTCCTGGCTCAGTTATTACCCTTCATGTGGGAACCAATGATAACATTAAGGGAACAAATTAAGGGAACATGAGAAGGACATATGTCTAGATGTAATAAACTTGGGAAATGATCTCAAGAGTAAAGGTAATAAGGTCATTATATCTAGCATCCTACCAATCCCCAAAGCACATTATTTAAAAAACCTTACTATTCAAAGAGTGAATGTGAGACTATTAAATATGTGCAACATGAATAGGCTTGGTATAGTAGATAACTGGCCCCATTTTGTGAACAAATAACAACTGTTTAGAAGGGATGGATTACACCTGAATAAGACTGAAAATGGACCAGGGTGGTTCTAACTAACAATGGGGTGGGGAAGGTACTATTAATGTACTACACACTCAAGTGTCTAATAAACCAAGAAAGCGTTTGGTGCCAAACGAACATCTATCTGTATTAAAGTTCAATGTGCACAGCTTAAGTAATAAAATAGATGAGCCGAGTACAATTCTGCATCTGGTTCCTACAGATATAATTGCCATTACTAAAACATGGTGAGCAAATGATAGAGCTCTATGGAGTAGTCACATTATAGGTTATACCCTGTATGAAAAAAATAAGACCAATAAGAAGGGTGGAGGAGTGGCATTGTATATTAGATCAGATATGGTATCAAACGGCATCACTAATTGTATTAAATCACATACAGACACTGGATCTATATGGGTTCAAATTAATGGGGATGTTAACAGAGCCTTAATATTATGCTGTTTGTATAGACCTCCTGATTACTCACAAGAAAAGACAAAAATCCTCATGGAAGAAATGTTAAAGGCTAGCGAGACTGGGGATCTGTTACTGATGGGTGATTTTAATATTCCAGAATTATGTTGGAAAAACATGCATTCTAGCATTAGCACTGGTAGACTACTATTGCAAACATGTGTTGAGGCAAACTTGACACAGAGAGTGACAGAACCTACCAGAGGTAGGAACATTTTGGACTTGGTCCTAACAACTACTGCTCTTTCTGTGGACAGTTGTATACTGCCCCCCCCCAACTCCATTGCTAACAGTGACAATAACAGTGTCAGGTTTCAGGCTGGTTATCCATATCATCCCAGGAAAAGTTGCACTAAAATCTATTTATTTAATAAAACAAATAATGAAGGGATTTGTAATGCATTAGAAAATATCCAATAGCAAATCATTCCAGATGGTAAAACTACAAATGAGATGTGGGAATTAATTAAGAAGATTATTATTAAAACAGCAGTGGAGAACATCCCAAAAATTGATAAGGTTAAAGGCCAGAAAATACCTAAGTGGATGAATAAAGAAATTAAGAGATTGATTAATAAAAAACATTGAATTCATAAAAGATATATTCAGACTGGAGATACATTTATGCTAGATGCATATAACAGAATACAAAAACTACGTAAAAACAAAATTTGGAAGGCCAAGAAACTTGCAGAAATTAATTTGGCAGAAAATGCAAATACAGCCAATGTTAAGCAGTTTTATTCTTACATTAACTCCCTTAAGAAAACCTGCAAATGTAGTAGGTCCAATAAAGGGTAATGATAGTATGATCACAGACAATAAATGTATGGCAGAGGCTTTCAACATATATTTTTGTTGTGTTTATAAACAAGGCTGCAATAAGGTTAGAACAGCAGGTGCTGTCAGTAAACAGAAGGTTGAAATTACCTTAGAGGAGTTAAAAGAAAGGGTAGCAAAACTGAAGCCAAATGCATCTCCAGAATCTGATAATATCTCCTCTAGACTTATTTAGATTATGTCCTCTTATTTGTTACTTCCCCTTAAGATCTTGTATGAGAGTTCCATTAACGCAAAATCAGTGGCAGAAGATTGGAAGGTGGCACATGTGGTGCCAATTTTTAAGTCATGTTGTAGGGAAGAGTTGAATAATTATCACCCAATAAGTCTTACTTGTATTGTTGGAAAATTATTAGAAGGTATTATAAAAGACAGACTAGTGCTTTCACGTAATATTATTGACTCCCTGCAGCATGGCTTTAAAAAATAATTGAACCGTTACACCAACCTGTTGGCTTTTTTATGAAAAAACTAGTGGGTATTTGGACAGAGGTATTCCATGTGATGGCCTCTAGTTGGATTTTGCCAAGCCCTTTGACCTAACTCCTCACTGGGCCATTATTGAAAAATTATTAGTGCATAATACTGATAGCTCATTTTCCATCCGGATTGCTGAGTGGTTGAGAGATAGAAAGCAAAGCATGGTAATAAATGGACATAAATCAACAGCTGGTTAAGTTCAAAGTGGTGTACCCCAGAGGTCAGTCCTAGGACCAGTTTTGTTTTACAGTATATCTTTATCGCAGATCTGACATTGGGTATACATTCATGGAGCATTAAATATGCCAATGATACAAAGATCAGTGGTCCTTGTACTAGGATAGATGATTGTGTCACACTAAAAAATGACCTAGATAAGGTTGTGAGCTGGACAAACAAATGGGATATGACATTGAATCTAAGTAAATGTAAAGTAATGCATCTAGGAAAACATAATATGAAATTTAAATACAATATACAGTAAATGGTTACACATTAGAAGAAACAACATGTGAAAGAGATCTGGGTATCAGTATTGGGCAGGCTATGGACTTGAAGGAACAGATATCAGATGTAATTAAGAAAGCAAATTCAGTAGTTTACTCAATTAAGAGAAACTTTGTATCTAGGTCAAGTACTGTTTTATTACCATCATATAGATCCTATGTGTGCTATCATTTGGAGTTATCTGCCCAAATCTGGAATCCCTATAAAAAGGGCAATATGCTAAAGCTAGAGAGAGTCCAATGCAGATTTACTGAAATGATTCCTGATCTAAAAAATAATAACTATGATGACAGACTTAAATCATTAAACCTCATGTCAATGGAGACACGTCATGCCCATGGAGATCTATTGTTTACATATGACATCATACAAGATCCAGCCCTAATGTGTGATCTAGATATTGATTTTAAGGATACTTTTGTTGAGACCAGAGGTCACCCACTCCAGATTAGGGGTAAGAAATTTAGAAAAAACATGAGGAAAAACCTTTTTACCA
This sequence comes from Neoceratodus forsteri, assembly GCA_016271365.2. Taxonomy (NCBI): domain Eukaryota; kingdom Metazoa; phylum Chordata; order Ceratodontiformes; family Ceratodontidae; genus Neoceratodus; species Neoceratodus forsteri. The sequence continues at coordinate 1,639,887,036 of CM057450.1, forward strand.
ATCGGATTGTGAAGTTATGGAATGATCTACCATTAGGAATTATTATATCATAAAGTAAGAATATCTTTTTAACAAAGACTTGACAGATACATATTGGCTGGAGGTATTCTGAGGTATTTCTTGTAGAACAGAAGCACTTATGGGCTGCAGCCTGCTTGCTTCAATGCTTACAGTACCTTAGTATGAACCTTAGTATGGAATTTACATACATCAAAAACAGTGCAAAAATCTCACAGGGCATAACATTTCACGAACAATTATAAAATACGTACATCTTTAAAACTTGTTTGTATGCTAATATTTAAGTTGATTAAGAACAATTAGTTCAATAAGGTCCAAACACTGATTAGCTTTCCTTCAAGTTATCTCTGAGTCATCCACAAATTATACTGGTTGCAAATCCATTGTACTGATTATACATTAGACTACCATCATACTCAGTACCATATATCAAATTTTATTTCCCAGTAATCAAGTTAAATTAAAAAAAAATGTTATTATCTTAAGCAAAATTAAATAACTCCCTGCTTGTCTTCAATCAGTTCTCAAATATCCATCTACCATTTATTGGTTCCTATAAATTGTCCATAATTTCAGTAAGGTCCCCAGCTGGTACAATACTTGATGAGGACTTGTAAATTGTCTTACTTGCCTCAACTCATTTAACACCTGATGAATATTGGTCCTGTTATAAAATAAACTTTTAAACTTGAACAAGCATAGAATTAAGCAAGTATGTTTATGTCAAACCACAAGTAAAGGATCCTACGCTTGAAGGTACTATGTCCCAGCTTTAATTAAGGAGGCCTTCTCACTCAACCTAAATTAGGTTACCTTGGGGTTGCCAACAAAACCCCTGGGGGTACTTCCAAGGAGCATCCTACTGCACATGCAGTTCCATGCCTCTTCTGTCCCCCGGTATGACGGGAAATTATATGCCTGCTACTATCCGTGATCAGGTATAGATCTGTAAAGAATGACCCTACCCCACAAAGCCCTCACATTTCTCTCTCCACTTTCCAATCCAAAATCTTGAAGCTGAGCCCTTACCATTATGAGCTCATCATCCCATCCTGGAGAATAAAGTTGGACCATTATGTCTAGACCCCAGTACAGGCAGCAGATGCTACTCTTGAAGATACTATGTAACAGCCATATTTAAGGAGGCCCACTCACAAGACCCAAATTAGGACATCTGAAGCTGTCAGGTAAGACCCAGCCCATTGGGATACTACCAAAGAGCATTCTACTGTGCATGCAGTTCTGTGCCCTTATTTTACCCTGGTAAGGAGGGAATTATATGCCGGCTAATATCTATATCCAACTATGGGACTTTAGAGATACAGTTTACTCCCAAAAACTCCCACCTTTCACTTCACTTTTGTATCCAAAGCCTTCGATCTGAACCCTCTACTTTATAGGCTCTATCAGGCCGCTAAAAAAAATTAAAGGATTAAAAAGCATTAGTTATGCTTTTCAAGTAAGACAAGCTTATTTCTAGTGTTTTAACTAAATTATCCTTAGACTAAAACTTCATATTGTTCCCTGAAAAAATGACCATTGTTAACTGCACACACATAAAAAAAAAAAACATGACTAAAACACCACTGTTTAAGGCTCCATTTACTACGGGAGCACTTCTTGTAGCAGTTAGTTCAGAAATTCCTTTTATCAAAAGGAATTATTAAAGGAAGATACTAACAAAAACATATCTTAAAAGAAGGTTATTTAGTTTTCTGGCTTCAAGGCAAGGCTTAAGTCTGTCATATCACAGTCCTGTAGCCAAGCACAGTTAATCAGTACTCCAAGGGCCTTCACACTTGATTTAAATTTCCATTCATATACATTTGAAACAACAGACTATATGAATTAAGCCCATGACATAAACCAGCACTCAGACTTCACTCAACGTAGCGTTCATGAACCCTGTAAGGCTTTATCTACAGAAGCCAAAGTCTCTGAGTGCTGTAGCCACTTTTAAACATACTTTCCTCTTTTCAGCCATTGTTGATACCTGTCACTTCCCACTTGAGCTGTTAATTAGTTATACTATGAATTTAAAATACACGAGCATTCCAGAGACAGGACTCAGGCTATATTCAACAAAAGGGGATTTTCCTGTAAGGTAGAGTTCTCTAACCAATGTTGCTCCAAACTGGGAGGCTTATTCCATGGCTCTGTAACTTAAATCTCATTTCTTGGGTAATGGAGCCTTTCCAACTCCCCCCCCCCCCCGGGAGTCCTATAGTATTCTTTGGGCCAAGGATATTATAATTATTCTAAGTTATATTGCTTACCTAGCAACCACTCCACCAATCACTATCCACAAAGGGCAAATTTTAAAATAATTCTTTCAGGGTGGAATTTGCTCCAAAATTACATCCAATAGGAGTTTTTGTCAGACAGCCAACATAGAATTAACAGACTTAACTCCTTCTCCTTGTATGGGAGTTCATAGCATCCGTTGAGGGCCCAAACATTTTGGAGCTCACAGATTTTACACCTCCAGAGGTCTCCAGCAATCTCCAATCCCAACAATTTTCCTTCACTCCAGTACTCTCTTCTAATTCCAATAATATATTCCATCTGTAAGAGCAAACACAAAAAGAAGGCACTCCGCTAAAAGCAGTAGGACAAAGTGTCAAATAAATAGACACTAATAACATCCTCCAGGCAACAGTATCATACCATTTAAAAGGCTTTAACCCCTATCAGCACAAATTGTGCTATTGTAGTTGCAGGAATTCTTCTTCTCCTTTTCCTTAACTTCAAGTCTTCTTGATGTTAGCGTTCAGCATTCAAAGAAGCTGCAATGGAACAGAGCTCCAAGCTGAGTGAAAACCAGCTGTTGCTCATTTTCAGTACTTAGCACATGGAAGAATTAAAATCCTGTGTAAAAAGAAGCCATGTGCTAAAATGAGTTAGGTTTCAATCAACAAAAGTGTACTTTTCCCATATAAGATATTACAAAAAAGTCTGTTCAATGCTGAGCTGTAGGGAGCTGTGAGGAGCAGAGCAGCACAGTGGCCATCATGCCACTTTGCCCCCCACCACGTGTCCCTAAAACTTCCAGTAGAAGCAGTCATAAATAAAGCAGTACTGCATATGTATTTTTTTTTCAGCTCAACCAGTGTTTCAGGAGGTACTGTAGGCATTCTCCTTTTCTCAACCTTGCATCACTATTTTGCAAAACATTTTAATCTAGGGGCAGATCAAGAAATGATGGGGTTGGGCTCAGCAAAGGGGGAAGGGCCCTGTATTTTCTATGAATGAAACATTTGGAAATCCACCAGGATTGTTCCAGTGTTTAAAATGGGCGACCCAAGATCCAGTGTAAATTACCACCCTATTGCCATCCTGCCAACCCTCAGTAAACTTCTTGAAAAGCTTGTGCACTCTCAGGTCTCAGACAAGTTACTAAAATCTAATCTTCTGTCCTCAGTCCAGCACAGTTTTAGGCTTGGTCACAGTACCTCTGCAGCCCTTATGCAATTCACTAGTGAAATCAAGTCCCACATGAACAAAGTCTTACTTACTGGTGCCACTTTCATTGACTTAACAAAAGCTTTTGATTTGGTCAACCACCCCCTCTTATTACAAAAGCTTGGATCCCTCGATTTCTCTCGTTCTGCTCTTCTTTGGTTCTCGAGCTACCTCCGCAACCGCTCACAGTTTGTCTCATTTAACAAAACCCTCTCTTCTCCTACCCCCCTAAGATTAGGTGTTCCTCAAGGTTCTATACTGGGTCCATTACTTTTTTCAATGTTCATCAATGACCTTCTAAACTCCTCCTCTCATTGCAGAACACTTCTGTATGCCAATGACATTATACTCTATTATGTCTCCAAGTTCTTAAATGATATCAATTTCAAACTTTCTGCTGACTTCCACTCTATTCAAACTTGGCTAACCTGAAACCATCTCATCCTCAGTGTAACCAAGACCCAGTCTATGCTCTTTGGATCCCCTCAAAAGATGTGTATTTTGGCCCTAGAACTATCTATCTGGTGTCTGGATGGCTCTCCAGTCTCTTTGACCCTCTCCTTCAAATATCTAGGAATAACACTCGTCCCAGCCTTAGAATTCTCCCAACATATAAATGACAACCATAAATCTGTCAACTCCAGACATGGCCTGGCTTACCATATTCACCATGCCCTCACCCCTGCAGCAAGACTTGCAATTGCCCACGATGTTCTTCTTCCAAAGCTATATTATGCACTACTTTCATTCTTCCAGGCCAATGCCAGTTGTTTTCTGTAATAGGACTTTGCCAATAATAATGTGTGCAGGATCGCATCATTCACCCCTCTTGTAACCCACCATTGTTTACTCTACACACACCTAAACTGGTTATTCCCCTCCTTCTCCAGACGATCATATATCTGTGGATGTTTCTTTGACAGCATCATTAGATGCTCACAATGCACCTCATTGGCCTCAGTGTTTTCTCCTGTTGACCATAGAAACACAGAAACATAGAATTTGATGGCAGATAAGGACCGCTTGGCCCACCCAGTCTGCCCATTTCCCTACCTAATGGATAAGCTGCAGATCCTAGTTAACCAGCAGCCTACTTCTTTCTACCCCCAACCCCTAGAATTGCCTTATGACTGTCCCATGCATGCTTGAATTCAACCACTGTTTTTGACTCCACAACCTCCTTCGGAAGGCCGTTCCATGCATCCACAACCCTCTCTGTGAAAAAATACTTCCTTACATTACCTCTGAGCCACCCCATCTTCAAATTATGCCCCCTTGTTCTTGCACACCTCTTTTTTTGAAAGATGCTACCATCTTGGACTTTGTTGATTCCCTTGAGGTACTAGAAAGTTTCTATCATGTCCCCCCTCTCCCTTGTTTCCTTGAGGCTATACTTGGCCATCCCTATCCTCTTTTGTCTTCCACCCAGGCCCTCCTGGTTGTTCCTAAATGCTCCATGAAGATGGGCGACAAAGCATTTTTCTGCTCTGACCCCAATTTCTGGACTCCTTAGCCTATAACCTCCATGTCTCACAATCCCACACTATCTTCAAAAAGAATTATCCCATTACCTTAGATCTCATGATACATATTCATGTTTATAAATCCCTCTACTTTATCTCCTCTTGCTTCTACTGCCTCACACTCTTTCTCCTCTGCAAGAATCTTGGGCCGGTCTTCAATGTGTAGTAATCCCTGTGTGTTTACTTAATGTCACCCTATCTTTTAGCATTTATTCTCTATGTCCTAAACTATTGCTCATGTAACCCTAGGCAATTTGCACTTCATTGTTATGCTATTCTAGGTTAGTACAGTTTGATTCAGACCACAATATTCTTGATCTTTGTATTACAGTACTGTCTGCTCATATTATATTTTGGAGGTAGTTCTTGCTTTTCTTTTCTTTTCTGTATCTTTCATTGCCAGTTATAGATCCTTGATTTGCTGTTGTTCTAAATTACCTGCATTCAATACTCTGTACTAATGTATGTTACCAGTTATGTACTCTCCCGGGTCATGCCTGAAAACAGGCAGGTTTTTGCCTAGTGTACCTACCAGGTTAACAAAAGTTAAACAAATAAATATTGCCCATGTACTTAAAAAAACGTCATTCTTGTCTCAGCCTCTCTCCTGCATTCTTAAATTGCACTCCGATTAAATAGAATGAACTTGCAATGCCTAAAGCGGGCAATACTGTTAAAGTAAAGATACACCAGACTTTTCAGCTTTACCCTGGTTATTGTATCTGACAGGCACTGTACACTGGATATTCCTTGACTCTTTTCATGCAGATTTCATTTAGTTATAATAGTTTATAGCCAGTCCTAGACACATATCTCTCCATACAGCAACTAACTTGTACAACTGCAGAAACAACAAAAGAGTAAGAAGAAAGTATTTCAGATAAACAGTGGTGGTGGTGGTGGTTAATGTAGCTCAAGTTCTGCTCGTTGTTGTGCAGAGGACCCAATCCTATCTAGCATCAACTTATAACAATCATTTGAATATGTATGACATACAGAAACAATAAATGTAAAGGGATCAGTTCATTTACATCAGAATGTCCAACTGAGATTTTATTTTGTTGGAGTTCCTTCTAGAACTTGGTGACAGAACCACAGGGAGGTTAGAGAAGTTGCTAAAGGTCACAGTGGCATTTTGTTTAACCTACTGTCATATCTTACACAGTGTTATGTTCAAATCACTAGTCCACATTGCTACTGCTTTCTTCTTCACACTTCTGTAAAATGACAAGAACAACTAAAAACAATTGTAACTAAAGAAGTACTGCATATTAATAATTTCTGTCAACTAACACAGTGTTTCAGGAAGAACTGTAAGCACTCTCCTCTTCTCACCCCTGGAACCATATATTTTTTTAAATACTGTAATCCAGAGAAGGTTCTACAAATGCCATGGGGGGATCTATGCATGCGGTGGCGGTGTTGGGGGGATCAATGTAGGTATCACTACGAAAGACTGAAACTTCAAATACTGAGTGTCAGGATCCCGAGACTGAGTACCCGAAACACGGAATCCTGACACTCGGTAATTGGCCATGGTGGAGTCTGTAATATTAAGTGTGGGGGAGGTGAAGCCCCCCGAAACATGTGAAAAGCCTCTGTTGTGGGCAATTACCGAGTGTTAAAATAGTTTACAGCCAGCCTCATACTCTCGTAAATTTACAGCCAGGCAAATCTAACTTAGGCTTAGTGACAGGAATGCCTAACCTCTTACCTACAGTATTCCATTAAAAAAGAGGAATGATACTTTAGGATCTTGGAAGGGTTTAATATCTTCATCCCCATTTCCTCTGTCTTTGTCTGCTACAGACCAACTGGAAATTTGTCAAAATGAGAAAAATGGGTTTGACAGTATAATTGACCACAACAACTCTGATAAGAAAAAAAGTTTTTTTTCCTCAGCTTTGTATTTTCTCTAAATATGTGTAGGAAGGCATTTGACACAGTCCCACACAAAAGATTAATAAACAAATTAGCCAGCCTGGGAGTGGGTCCCAGGGTGGTAGCCTGGGTAAAACACTGGCTGGACAACAGGACACAGTGGGTAATAGTAAATGGAGTCCACAGTGAAGAAAGGAGGGTTACTAGTGGGGTACTGCAGGGTTCAGTACTGGGGCTGGTCCTTTTTAATGTCTTTATAAGTGGCATTACAGAGGGACTAGAAGGGAAAGTATGTCTCTTTGCAGATGACACAAAGATCTGCAACAGGGTTGATATGCAAGATGGGGTGGAAAGGATGAAAAGGGACTTGGCAAGCTTGGAGGAATGGTCAAATGTATGGCAGCTTAGATTCAATGCAAAGAAGTGCAAAGTAATGCACCCAGGAAACAAAAACCCAGGGGAAGAGTACACAATGGGGGGTGAGATACTAACAACAACAAAAATGGAAAGGGACCTAGGGGTAGTCATATCAGACGACCTAAAAGTTTAGGACATAGAGAATAAGTGGTTGAATTCAAGTATGCATGGGACAGACATAAGGCAATTCTAGTGGGGGGTAGGAGGAAGTAGGCTGTTGGTTAACTTGGATCTGCAGCTTATACGTTAGGTAGGGAAATGGGCAGACTAGGTGGGCCAAGTGGTCCTTATCTGCCATCAAATTCTATGTTTCTATGTATATATGTTTAATTAAAACAAAGAAACTCAGTGGCATGTGAAAGAAGTGCACAATCACAGTTCCCTGGAACTGACCAAGGAACAGAAAAGAAGATGATAAAATATAACAATCGAGAACACAGTACAGGGGACAAAATAGTAAAAACAGTATCAAATTGAAAAGTTAAACACATTTTAAAAATAAAATACAGGACTTAGTCACATTTATATGGGGTCTGTCTTCAGAGCAGACCAGTTCCTTTGCAGATAAAACAAATCTGCAGGAGGTGAGGAGGATGGGCATGCGACTATCACAGTGCAGAGGGCATCTTTTTAAATTCTAACATTCACCTGGGAATCATGCAGGCATAACATTGATGGAAGTTAGTGGTGTTAGAATTGAACTTGGAGCATTAACCAACAACAGTGAGGATGAATGGTATAGCCACAGGTGAGTTGTAATGGGTTAAAGACCGATTGAAGAATATGGAATAAACGGACATGATATATGTGAACAGCTTGTAATCTACAGTGCTATTTCAACAAGTAAACAATTGGTAAGCGATGTCACACTCAGGAGATCTACAGGTACATTGTTCAAGATGCATAAATGACCTGGGGGTTGACATCAGTAGCTAAATTGCCAGTAACCTCAAAATGGAAGAACCATTACACCATAACAGGAATGAGATGAAACACAATACGAAAGATCCAGTGCAAGTTTGGTAAAGTATCAAAGAAATGGAACATGAGCTTCGGTGTTCGGAAATGAATAGTGATGCACCCGGAAAAAAGACTATGAATGCAAACTATTACATAAGCATGATAAAGGTTACTGAAATCAAAAAAGAAATACTGTAGGAATATGAACAAGCTGCATTTTTAAATGGGGGCAACAGTATGGGGCAATAGATAAAAAAGAAAAGAAAATCATGACAGGCATTGAGGAAAATTTTACAAGCAAATCAAGAGATGCTATTATGGCTCAATACTGATCTGTGGTCAAGATCCACCATTAAGTGCAAGGTAATAACTGCAACTTTTCTCATTCACATTTGCCTTCCCCATGTTTTCTTTCTGTAAACAGTTAAGTATGTGTGTGTTTTTTCTGCTTCCCTGGCCATTACAATAAACTCTTTATGTAGGTACTCCAACCAGTGTCATCTGCTGTAATTTGTCAGTAGCATCTAATGTTATACCGCTACTTGCATAGGCTGCTACATCAATGACAGTTAAGCATGTTAAGGGGTAGCTCCATGTTCTTCAATGTAACAGCCCATGAAAGTAGCACAGTCAGTGTCAGTGTTGCTGACTGACCACAGCAGGTGATGCCACTGGTTTGAGCACATACAGTATGAGGGTGCAATGGAAGGGCACATGTACAGCTGCTTACAAAGACCAAAGAGGCAGAAAATAAGAAGAAACAAACATATGCTGTACAGAAAGAGAAAGGAGGTTATGCAACTATGAATTTGGAATGCTATGGTGTTTCTGTTCCCATTTTAAATACAGGGTGTTGTTTTTGTCACTTTACTTTACCAGATCTGTAGTTAAATATTTTATCACATCAGGGCCTATTCACGAACATACAGATTGCCTACGTGCTGCATATCTGAGGTGCGCAGGCAACACTAAGTCTGAAACCTGTACTGCAGGGGTCCAGTGGACCTAAGGTGGCATTCACAGTTGGTGTGCCTGGCCAGTGTGCACTCGATTCCCACTGCCACCCACACAGCTATGCGCACTAGTGATCCAGGGGCATGCTGTGTGGGGTTCCCACACTCCATGTCATACATTAAGGTGCAGAGTTACTGTGGAGTGCCATACGAGGGGGGGGGGTGTGAGTTACGTGAGGGTGGGCCTGCCATTAACTGCTACGTGTCCCACCTGATGGAAACCCACCAGCAGTGGTGGACCGGGAACCCCTTCCACAGTGCTGCCCCAGACAAACAGACTGATGAGGGGGGCTGGTTGCAGCCAGTCTGCAACGCACTGGTGAGGGTAGAAAAGGTGGGACTTGTGACTTCCCAGGATCACCTACTCACACACAGTAGGGGATCCACTGCAGGTCCTAGACTGGGCATCCTAATGGATGCCCACATGTGCCCCGTGATCCGCCCCTGCACAGCTGTGATCCACCACCATACAGCTGCATGCTGAGGGGGCAGGGCCACAGACAGATGCCCTGTGGGTGCTCGTAGTTGTGAATGCTGTGCACCCAGCAACTGTCTGGCGCCGCATAACTATGTAGGCATTATAGGTGCATTTAGCACGTATAACCCACACCTTGATAAATAGGCCCAATTATGAGGGTATACAAATGAACAAAAGTAAGTTAATTTTACATCAGGTGTGCTCTGACCTTTGTAACTATTTTAGTTTTGTCTGGGAGTAGTGGCACACCTTCACCAGTAGCACCAAGGAAGACAATTGCTATACAAATGTAAGAAGTTTTTTCTGAAGGGATAATTTAGAATTCAGTATCCTGAAAAAGGATGTGTGTTGAATTTATGATATATCACTAAACTCAAATGGTTCTTCCATTATCTGATCAAGCTTCTATGCCAAATGCAAAGGGAACTACTGTAGAGCTGAACAGAATGTTTCTAAAGAGGGCAAAACTTTATATGATTACAATGTTTGAACTGATTTCAACTAATCTCCATCTTTAACAAGCATTTGTCAATACCAAATGTTTGCTTGCTGCCATTAGCATTGGAAGTGCAGGAGTTAGACAGATGCAGAATATGAATGGCAGTGAAGTATTGAAGTGCCACCAACCCCTCCCCCACTCTGCTGAGATGGACAGGCATTGGGGTGTGCCTTTGGGTCATCACCCATAATGCTGATGCCATTTCACCTCACCCTACCCTGCAGACACTGACAAGTGCCGAGGTGTGCCTTGGGGTGTTCGGACTTTACCATTCCATAAGGAAATACACTGAAATGGGTGCAGTATAGGAGAATGGGGTGAACTTTGGGGCCAAGGATTCCAAGGCACACCTCAATGCCTGTTACTGGCTGCAGGCTGGGGGTGGGGTGGAATGGCATGAGCATTACCGTCGACAATCCCAAGTCACACCCCTGATGCCTGTCAGTCCCTACAGGGTATGGCGTTATGGTCGGAAACCCTAATGCACTGGGCGCTTCTTGGTATTTTCACTCCAAGTTTTCAACATGGGCTTTTTGTGACCCCACCGCATGAATAGTGACACTATCAGTTCGTTAGCCAAAAGCTGATTTTGCACAGTGACTGTGCCATTTGGTGCCACAGGTGCAAAAACACATTTTGAACAGGATTTGAAAAATGACAGCTGTACTGTTCATGAGGAGGTGTACAAAAATGGTAATGTTGAAAATCTGGAATGAAAAGATAAAAAAATTGATGAAGTCATGAGCGTGTGTAGAAACTGCGCAATGCACACCCATAATGCAATTATTTTGGGAATTTTTCACACCAGATTTTCAACATAGGCATTTTGGAATCTACGCATATGAACAGTGGCACTGTGATTTTCTTAATCTGTCCTGAACGCTGATTTTGCACAGAGATCGCACCCATTGTGTGCCAGAGGTGCGGAAACATGTTTCAGGCAGGATGTGAAAAATGACAGCTGTTCTGTTCTTAAGGCAATGCGTAAAAATGACAATGTTGAAAATGTGGAGTAAAAATATTAAAAATTGGTGAGGTTATGAGCGTGCATAAAAACTACGCAACACATGCTAGTAACGCAGTCATTTTTTGGAATTTGCTCACCAAATTTGCAACATGGGCTTTTTGAGACCTCTCTTCATGAACACCGTCACTGTGATTTTCTTAATCTGCCCAGAACATTGATCTCCTACAGTGACCACCCCATTGCGTGCCAGATGTGCAAAAACACATTTCAGGCAAGATGTGAAAAATGACAGCTATACTGTTCATAAGGAGGCATGGAAAAATGGCAATGTTAAAAATCTGGAGTAAAAATATAAAAAATTCTTGAAGTTATGAACATTCATGGAACTACACAACACATGTTTGTAACACAGTCATTTGTTTACATTTTTTGCACCAAATTTGCAACATAGGCTTTTTGGGAGCCCACCTCATGAACAGCGACACTGTCATTTCATTAATCAGTCCCGGAAGGTGATTCTGTGCAGTGACCACAAAATCACCTTTTGGGACTGAATAATGACATGACAGTGACTGAGTTCATGAGGTGGGGTCCCAAGAACCCCATGCTGAAAATCTGGTGCCAAAAGTCGCAAAAATGGCCGAGCTATCCATCTGTGTTGACCACTGATGCCATTATACAACTTACCGGCATTTCTTCAGTTCGTGGATGGCTTTGAAGAGTGCAGACGTGTTCCCGCTCAAATGAAGATCACCGCATCTGGCTCCCAAGGTAAGTATGGGATGGAGGTATGGGGAACTGGGGTGCACAGAGGGTGAGTGTGGGTTGGGGGAGGGAGGCAGTGCAGACAATGAGGGACCATTTTATTGTTTACAGGGTTAAAAAAAAAAAGGTTTCCTTTCTTGCAGGGACATTTGGTATACTGGGGTGGGCTCCCAGTGTGCCACCTGGGTGTTTTGAGGGGGACTGGAGCTGACGGAGATTGGGCACTCTATTGGGAAAGAAAAAGTCTCTATGTTTGGGGAGGTGCATGATGTTGAGGGGGATTGGGCGCCCCTTCGGCAGACAAACTACAGTGACATCATGCCGACAGGGATTGGGCTCCCCCATCAGCAAATGAACTAAGGAGGGGGCATGCAGATGTGGGGATTGGGCACCCCCAAAGTTGACTTTTGTGGGACTGTGAGAGGTGGACAGCGACAGCCACCGCCAAGTTTATTGAAATGTTACACCAGGCAAGGTACACCCTGCAATGAGGGGGCACTCAGAGAAATCCTTTCAAGTTGGTGGCACACTGGCAGACTACTGTCACAGCCAGCATGCTCCTTCATTGGTGACACACAGACAAGCCCCAAAAAGCAGTGGCGGCATTGGCCACAGCACTGCTGCACCTCCCCAACCTGCTTCTCCTGCAGGCTGTCACAATATGTTTCTTGTGCTTGTGCACAAGCAAACATAAAAATCAAACGCAGTTCAACTGTCACATCTAGACAAAAACTGCTAAACTGATAAAAAATCAGTGTTTCAAACAGATCTGAACCATATTAGCACTGATTATAATGTTTTCTGAGTTTGACTCAAGGTGTACACCACATTAACTTTTGAGAAGTTCTCGCAGTTCTGGCAGAAATATTGCCAATAACAATTGGACAGTCCCAATGGGTAATGCATCTTTTGAGAATATTTTCCTTTTTTTCTACTGAACGTAAAAGAAATTATATGCATGGCGTCTGGTGAAAAGGTTAATAACAGTTATGTAATGGCATCAAATGTAACACCAATAGCTTCAAGCATACAATCCCTTACACTCAGAGTGACTTGCAGTAATGTATGCAGTTCTTGTCAGACTGGCTTATCCAGCTTCTTGAAGTGTAGCCATAACATTTTGCTAATTCAACCTTGAATGTTAAGTCCTTTATGATGCCAAAAGGAGGTCCTTGATTAGTACGCTTATTGGAATGTGGCAGTGATTCAAAATGTTTATGCAAATGCCCTCAAAGTTTTAGGCAGCTTGCATTTTTTAATCAGTGATAAACGTACGGTATGTTTATTTTGTTTATATGGTAAGTTGTTTATCTAGGATACAGTAGCTAAATGGGCATCTGTAGCATTTATACTAATGTTATGCATCGGCATGTTGTATCTCTTCTGATAGTTACAACTGCAGTTTAGTTCTATCTTCTCTCCCATTTCCTATATAGTTAGCTTTTCAGAAGAAAAAATTCCTCGGACACTGCTGGACCACTGGGTCTTATTGTTTTAAATATCTTTCATTAACTGCATATTCTCAATCTCTACATATCTAAATTGGTATTGCAACATATTAAGAGTCTTAACTAGACATAGACCATGGCTGAAGAACCAGGGCAGTGACTTTCTATAAGGGTTTCAGTAATGTTCAATAAATATGGGACTGTTTAGAGTGGCACATACATACAGAGAGGAGACATAAGGGTAACCCGTCAAAATGGCAACTGAGCTTGAGCGACTCAGATATGAGCGACTCAAGTTCAACACTTGTTACTGTAAGTGAGCTACCCAAGAAGAGTGCGGGTGGCACAGCCCCCTGTATAAATAACATAAAAAACATTTGTTTTTGGCGGTGTTGCCTCGCTTGGAGTGTACATAGTTGTTTTGGTTTTTCGGCGATGTACACACACTGTTATGACATGGAACTAAACAGAAGTAAGTGCCTTAGCTTGGACTTGAATCCAGTCAGCCAGAAAAACCTTTCCAGTTGGGCTATCAGCTGCACCAGCAAGGCGACTGGATATTGGGCTGTCCCAGAGCACATTGCTCTTTCTCCAATTCACAACATGGGGCTGCACAGATAATTACATTTTCAGTAACAAGAGTGCAGTGTGCATATTTATGGAACACATACAAACAAAGGAGAGAAAGAATTAACTGCTTCGGATGGGACTTGAATCCAGGCTGCCCGGAATACTGTTCTGGTTGTACTACCATCTGCGCCACCAAGGCAACTGGAAAGTGAGCTGTCCCAGAGCACATTACTCTTTCTCCCATGCACAGCCTGAAGCTGCAGATATAATTACATTTTCAATTGTAAGAGTGTGGTGTGAATGGTTATGGAACACCTACAGACAGAGGCGAGAAAGAAGTAAGTGCCATGGTCTGGGTTCAAGTCCCAGCTGAGGCACTTACTTCTTTCTCTACTCATCATGGGGAGGTAATAAGCAGACTGCCCCACATTTATGCCTTTCTACCTGCCAACCACAGAGCAGCACTTATATCATCTATGAAGGCAGCTGCACAGTGTGATTACTCACCCCTCAGTCCAAGAAAGCGTGCAGCCATTGTGGCTCTGAGTACCGAAGGTAGGAGACAGGGAACTTGGGGATGCTGGAGGCACAATACAGTCATAAGCAGGGCCCCTGGTGTTCTGCAGCAGAATTTTCTGATTTCTGGGGTAGGGCTCCTTGACTTCTGAGGCAGCATTTTCTGATTTCTGCGGCATGATTTATTCATTTCTTTGGCAGAATGCAGTCCTGTCATTGACTAAATATGATGTGATGTCATCGATGACATCATATGCTGAGCATAGAAGAGGGGCTTCAGGATAAACGAGGTAGGAAAGAAAGCCTGACACTATGGAAAAACAGTATATTTATGAAAATTCACCAAAAACAATGAATTCTATGGCACTATATATATTCTATGGCATGATGCAAATTCTGTGGCAAATTCACAACCAGAGAACCGCAGAATTTAGGGCCTTAATATAAGGCTCTTAAAACAAAGCAGTGTTTGTAGTAACCATATATATATATATATGTTTATATATATATATATATATATATATATATATATATGTATATATTATATATATATATATATATATATATATATATATATAGTGACTTGCAAAAGTAGTCAACCCCCTTGAAAGTTATCAGATTTGTCTGGATTACAAATGAGACTTGACTTACATATATTATTCCAGTCAGTATTTTTTATTGCAAACTCATATGCTCTAACAGTATATTGTCAAAGCCAAAATTAATTATCCATCAGCAGATCTTTTAAAGAAAATTAAAAACTGGAAAATGGTGCTTGCAGAGGTATTCAACCTCTACGCATTAGTATTTGGTAGAGCCACCTTTTGCTGCAATAACAGCTTTAAGTCTTTTGGGGTAAGTATCTACCAGCCTTGCACACTGCTCGGGAGTGATTCTTGCCCATTCTTCTTGGCAGATTTGTTCCAGGTTGGTTGGGTGACGCTTGTGGACCGCAATTTTCAAACAGTGCCACAGATTCTCGATGGGATTGAGATCTGGACTTTGAAGCCAGAAGGGGAAGGAAGGAAACATATTCAATTCAGTGCTTTAGAGTAACTGGTAATTGCTATTTTTCTTTTAAACTTAGATTGTCGGCTTTTAGTGACACTATACGTTCTTTGTTGTCTTTACTTATAATTGTTTTTGGGCTGTTGAGAATTTAAAACATAGTGGTGGTGTAATTCTGTGCTGTCTTTAATTAATACAAATTTTGCCCCCCCTCCCTCCTTTCACAACTCTTAATTATGTGCCCTGTTAAATCTGATTGACAGGAGCTGAACACAGGGTATAGTAAGTGTGAAGTAGGAGGGGCATAAGGAGGAAGAAGCCCACCCTCAGCACGACAAGTGTTTTGACTCATTTATTTATTTATTGGTTTCTTTTTCTTTAAAAAAAAAAAATTATCTGAGGATCAGTGGCAGGATTTTTAGTACAGTAAATTAATAAAAAGGGAACTAGGAGAGCTTCAGTAGCAGACAAGTAGTGGAATTGCAGTATAATGTGGGGAGTGGTGCAATGCAATGGCTGTGGGGCAGCCATATTCAGGCAGACCTTCTGGACACTGAGGTGCTGCCCTATCTGCATGCATCTCTCTGGACTGCGGGATGAGGTAGCCAGACTCAGAGTGGAAGTAAACTGGGTCAGGAGTACCATCACCCCTACCCAGGGACCACCCAGTCCAATGCAACTGCCTCAAAGGATGACGAGAACGAGGAGCACTTGGATGACAGTGGGCTCAGGGAGGGTTAGAGCAGTCAGGCAGAGGCACATCCCAGATCCTATTCCACTCAAGAACTCATATGCCACACTGGCAAATGAGGACAACCAAATAGAGGTACCCAAAAAAGTGGAAGAAAAGGATGTGGAGGTTAGCCAAGGAGGTGACCTCAGCGGGGAAAGCAGTGGACCCCAGAGGAGGAGGAAGTGAATCCTGGTGGAGGACTCCATCATAAGAGGGATCCAGTTAGGAACACAGGAGGGGGAGGACAGGGAGGTGAGGTGCCTACCAGGTGCCACGGCATGGAGAGATGGAAGGAAGATCCTGGGGCTCACTGGGAAGGCAAGACGGGAGGGTGAGCTGGATGTCATTATCCACCTAGGTACTAATGACCTGGCAAATGGGGAGCCAAAGGAAGTTCAGGAAGAGTTTAAGAAACTGGGAGGGGTCAAGCAAGTAGCTACTTCTGTCACTTTCTAGAAGTACTACCTGTGAGAGGCAAGGGAAACATAGGAGTGCATGCACCAGGAACTTTAACTCATGGTTGAAGAACTGGTGCTGTGAGGAAGGGTTTGGATTCATAGGTGACTGGGGACCCACCTGGAGGGATGGAGGTTTGTTCAAGCCTGATGGCCTGCATCCATCCTGGAGGAATCAAGCACTCAATGATAAGTTTAAATGCTACATGACAAGCATTTAAACTAGCAAAGAGGATGGCAGGACAGCAAGGAGGGTACCTACTTGGTCACCCCCCACAGCTAGCAGTGGAACCAGTGAACCAGAGGAGTGGCTATCTCTGCAAAGCAGTGTGCAGAAGATGGAGATTAGTGCCCAAGAGGTGGATAAGCAGAAAAGGGACAAAACTCAGCAGAAGAGCAGACAGCAAGGAGAACCAGGGATAAATGACAACCAAGGAAGGGGCTGGAGTAGAACAGTGAAACAGTCTAGGGAGGTCAAATCATGGAAAGCCATGTTTGCAAATGCCAGGAGCCTTAGCAACAAGATGGAAGATCTGGAGGCTGTCATGGTACAGTCAGACCTGGACATTGTGGCCATCACTGAAACCTGGTGCAATGGTAACCATGACTGGGAGATGGCCATACCTGGCTACAACATATTCAGAAGAGACAGAGCAGGCAGAAAGGGAGGGGGAGTGGCACTGTATGTGAAAAATGACATAAGGGCCAAAGAGATCCAAGAGGAACAAAATGGGGGAGAGATACTGTGGGTTAAGCTGGAAAGGAAAATGGGGACAGCCATCCGCACAGGTGTGGTCTATAGACCACCAGCCCAGGAGGAAGAAACAGATAGGGAGCTGATGCTAGCCATCCAAAGGATGGCAGACAAGGGTGAAGTAGTACTGGTTGGAGACTCCAATATTCCAGACGTGGACTGGAGCATCCCAGCAGCAGCATCAACTAGGAGCAGATTTATCCTGGACTCCCTTCAGGGTGCCTTCCTCAAGCAACTGGTCATGGAACCAACTCGGCAGAAGGCAGTACTGGACCTTGTGCTCACAAACAGGGACAGTGTGATGGGGGTAACAGTGGGGGAGCACCTGGGAAACAGTGACCACCAGTCACTGTGGTTTGAAATCACAGAAAGAGCAGAACCAAACCACACAAATACACGTATCCTGGATTTTAGGGGGCAAACTTTGGGAAAATGGGGAGATACTTGAAAGAGGCATTAAGGGAATGGGACAGGAATCAGGGTTGAGGAACAGTGGGCAGTATTTAAAATGGGATTACAAGAACAACAGAATTATGCATTAAGCAGGTTAGCAAGAGGAAAAGGAAGAGGAGACCATTATGGTTTTCCAAAGAGGTAGCAAAGAAAGTGAAAGCCAAAAGATTGCATTCATACAATACAAAAAGACACAGGCAGAAGGGATAGGGAGAAGTACCAGGAGCAGCAAGGGAGGCAGGGAGGCAGTAGGAAGCCAAAGCTCAGACAGAAGAACACATTGCAAAATCAGTGGGTAGAGGACAAAACCTTTACAGGTACATAAGTGAAAAAGAAAGACAAAGGGAGGGATAATGAGACTGAAGGGGGAGGATGGGGGCTGCATGGAGGATGACAACAGTAAAGCTGACATATTGAACAGGTATTTCTGCTCAGTCTTTACTGAAGAGGAGGAGGGTAATGGGTCTGAAGGGAGTACAAGGGGTGAGAATGGTGCAGAAATGGACACAAGTCCCTTTACACGAGAAAGGGTCCTGAAGGAACTGGAAGTAATAAGAGTTGATAAAGCAGTGAGGCCAGATGGGGTGCACCACAGGGTCCTTAAAGAACTAAGAGAGGTGGTGGCTGAACCTCTGGCTATCCTGTTTAACCGATCACTGGAAACAGGGGAGGTACCCAAAGACTGGAGGACAGCAGATGTAGTCCCCTTATACAAAAGTGGGAACAAAGAGGAAGCAGGTAACTACAGACCAGTCAGCCTCACCTCGGTAGTGGGGAAGATCATGGAAGCACTACTGAAGGAGAGATTGGTGGAACATCTGGTTGTCAATGGACTACAGGACCCAAGACAGCATGGTTTCACCAGGGAGGTCATGTCAGACCAACCTCATTGAATTTTTGACTGGGTGACTAGGGAGGTGGATCAGGGAGGGCAGTGGACATGGCCTATCTGGACTTCAGCAAGGCCTTTGAACTGTGCCACATAGAAGACTATTACACAAACTGGGAAGTATGGGTGTGGGCAGGACAGTAGTGTGGTGGGTAGGTAACTGGCTGGGTGGCAGGACACAGAGGGTGGTGGTAAATGGCTGTCACTCCACAGAGGGAAGAGTGACCAGTGGGGTACCACAGGGATCAGTACTGGGACTGGTCCTATTCAACATCTTCATCAGTGACACGCGCAGGGACCCTAGAAGGCAGAATTTCACTGTTCGCTGATGACACAAAGCTCTGTAACAGAGTAGACACACCAGAGGGTGTAGACAGAATGAGAAGCAACCTGCAGAAACTTGAAGAATGGTCAGGGTTTGCAGTTGAAATTCAATGCAAAGAAGTGCAAGATAATGCATATGGGGCACAAAAACCCTGGCACAATATATCAATTGGGGGTGAGGATATTGCATGCACCAAGCAGGAAAGGGATCTTGGGGTTGTCATCTCTGATGACCTCAAGAATAGGAAACAGTGTGACAAGGCATCAGGTAAAGCAAATAGGATGCTGGGATGTATAGGCAGGGGCATCACCAGCAGGAAAAGGAGGTCATAATTCCGCTATACAAGACACTAGTGAGGCCCCACCTGGAGTACAGTGTACAGTTCTGGAGACCATACCTACGTAGGACATAGACAGGGTAGAGAAGGTTCAGAGGAGGCAACAAAGATGGTGCATGGATTGCATCTCAAGTCCTATGAAGACAGGTTGAAGGAACTGAACATGTACTCCCTGGAGGAGAGAGGAGAGAGGGATATGATAGAGACATACAAGTATCTTACAGGGAGGAACAGGGTGCAGGAAAACACTATTTTAAGCGAAAAAGATGTTCCGGGACTAGAGGGCATGGGATGAAGTTGGAGGGAGGAGATTCAGAGGAAACATGAGAAAGAATTTCTTCACAGAACGGGTGGTGGACAAGTGGAACACCCTGCCAGAGGAAGTGGTGGGGCTGAAACAATAACGGATTTAAGAATGCATGGGATAGACATAAAGGAATTCTGGAGGTCAGGGGTAAGGGGCAACAGACTTCAAGGAAAACAAACTAAACTTACAAGCTCAAATGGGAAGACTGGGTGGGCCATAGGCCCTTATCTGCCGACACTGTCTATGTATCTATGTATCTATGTATCTATGACTTGGCCACTGTAGGACATTCACCTTTTTGTTGTTTAATCACTCCTGTGTTGCTTTGGCCTTGTGCTTGGGATCATTGTCCTGCTTAAAGGTGAAGTTTCTCCCAAGCTTCAGTTTTTCAGCAGACTGAAGCAGGTTCTCTTGCAGTATCTCCCTGTATTTTGCTCCATCCATTCTTCCTTCAATTTTAACAAGATGCCCAGTCCCTGCTCATGAAAAGCATCCCCACAGCATGATGCTGCCACCACCACACTTCACTGTAGGGATGGTGTTTCTCAAAGTATGGGCAGTGTTAGGTTTGTGCCACACATAGCGCTTTGAATTTTGGCCAAAAATCTCTATCTTGGTCTCATCAGACCACAAAACCTTGTGCCACATCTTAGCTGGGTCACTCTCATGCTTTCTGGCAAACTCCAGATGTGCTTTGATATGGTTCTTTTTGAGTAATGGCTTCTTTCTAGCCACCCTACCATACAGGCCAGTATTATGCAGAGCTCTTGATATGGTTGACTGGTGCACCTTCACTCCACTCTCAGCCACTGAACTCTGTAGCTCGTTCAAAGTGATTGTTGGCCTCTCTGTGGCTTCCCTCACTAGTCTCCTTCTTGTTCAGACGCTGAGTTTTGAGGGACAACCTTGTCTAGGTAGTGCCTGGGTGGTGTGATGCAGCTTCCACTTCCTCACTATTGATCCAACAGTGCACACTGGGATATCCAAACACTTGGATATTATTTTGTACTCTTTTCCTAATTTATGCATGTCTATTAGTTTATCTCTAACTTCCTTAGAATGCTCTTTAGTCTTCATTTTCACACCCTTCCTTCAGATTCACAGTCTGACCAATGGTCATTAAACTGAGGGGGAGTTTATCTAGAAAATGTGAGCTACTTTAATGTTTCAGAGGTGAGGCCAATTGTAAGCCAATTGTGTCCTCGTTAGGGCAATATTTTTCATCTGTGTAAACTTGGAACTTCCAGAGCATAGGAGTTGAATACTTATGCAAACAGCATATTTCAGTTATTTATTTTTCTTAAAAATATTTTCTAACATAAAACCAATGTCACTTTAAAATAGTTATTTTGAAGGTCAGTCTTTTTAAATAAAATATTACACAGAACAAAATCTCAATGTATCATTTGTCATTCAGACAAATCTGACAACTTTCAAGGGGGTTGAATACTTTTGCAAGTCACTATATATATATATATATATATATATATATATATATATAGTTTCTCTTTTCTTTCTTTTTCTTCAGCAGTAAAGTTTGTCTGGCAAAAATATCAAGGTTCACATTTTTTTCCTTTTGATTTCCTTCACTCCTGAATCAAGATACAGGATATTGAAGTTTTTAAAAGTTTCCACTCCAGTGCTATGTACCCAATAAAAAAAATTAATATTTTGATCCAGTGCTGTACTGTTTATCACAAACATGTGGTAGCACCATTCTAACACATCTACAGTATGAATCTAGCATGCACATTCAACAGGTAACCTCAGCAGAAAAGAATATTAAAAATGGTGAGTGGAGGCCATCTTTAATGATGTAAAAGCTGTTTTAGCGGTATCTGAGAAAACTAAAAATACACTGGGCATGGATTGCAGGATGTCAAAGATTCATTTTTGCTAAAAACAAACAAAAAATAACCTACAGTATATGATGAATTTGTTTGCCGGCTAACAAATACTGCTGCCTTAAAAGATGACTCCACATTCTTGTAGTATATTGAAAGAAAAAACATTATTACACAGTCTGTTTTCATGATTCATTCTTCTTACACATTCTCCATAGTAAGATAATTTTCACTACAGTTAAGGTTAATAAATGGAGGCCTGTAAATATACTTTTAGCTTAATCTGGTACATTACTTTGCTCAATGACCAATCTGCTACAGTGTTATACAGTAGTGTGCAGTTTATGAAGTCTGAAACCTAGACTTATTCAAAACAGAATAATTTATTTTGGCCCCCATATTCAAAAGATTTGTGTGGCACAAAATGGAAATGCATGGCACATCCTGGAAAATGCATGGCAGCGTAGTATTCAAAAGCATGAAATGCGTCACGCACATTCGATTGCGCGATCATGCACAAATAATGTATGTGGTGCAGAAAAACAGGACGGACATCTGCATATGCTGTGCATGTGTATATTCAGTGGAAATGCATGGCACATGTGCCACGCAACCCAAATTTGTGATGTGCAAAATTAGGTATAAAAGGGGCAGACCTAAACCAGCCAGACACCCAGAGGTAGGCTGATGATCTGCAGGCAGAATGGACAGGATTGCGTTTCACATGACTGCAGTAATAGCTGCTGTGAGGAGACTGAGGGAAAAGCAAGACGGCCGAGGAAGGGCCCATAAGTGGTATGCCCCACAGAGATGGCACCAGCCCCATGTCACATTAGTACAGCAAAGTGACACATGCATTGTGGGCCAGTACCGGCTCAACAGGGCTGTTCTGAGACAGGTCTGTGATCTGTTCCATGACAAGCTCCATGCACCCACACACAGAAGTCATGCTATGATGGTGAAGACTAAGGTCATAGCAGCATTGTACCTGCTCACCATGGGCACCTTCCAGATACCGGAGGGTGACACCACCGGTATCACCCAGTCGGCAGCCTCTCATCCCCTCACACAGTTCCTAAATGTCTGCTTCCCCATGCCAGTGAGTTAATTCAATTCCCTAGCACACCAGGGGAGCAGACAGCAACAGTGCAGCACTTTTACATGGTTGCCTGCCTACCAGCCATGCTAGTGAGCCATTGGCTGCACCCATGTGGCCATCAGAGCACCACCTGGTGGTGACAAAGACATCTATGTGAAAAGGAGGGGGTACCAATCCATCAACTGCAAGGTGGTGTGGGATGCCACAGAGTGCATCTCAAATGTGTGTGTCTGGTACCTTGGGAGTGCACATGATGCAGTCATCTGGCACCAGTCATCCCTGTGCCATCGGTTTGAGTCCGGGGACACACCCAGTGGCCATCTTTTGGGTGAGTGCAAACACAGCCATAAACAAGGTGTCCACATGGTATCACAGTGCAAGGATGGTGGCCATACAGGTGTCAGCACAGTAAGAAGGGGTGTTGCACTGGCAGACATCCATGTGACACATGGGAGAGAGGGAGGGAGGGATGGGACCTGAAAAGGACTGACACAGAACAGACATGTAAAGCTGGCATGGGAGGGATCAAATGTGATGGTGAGCAATAGGCACAAGATACAGGGGCGGTGCCAGCCAGTAGGGGCCTGTAACATTGTGGGAATGTAAGTGTAAGATGATGCATAGGAATGTGTCATTGCTGTGTGGAATAAACAGACCAAGGATGTACCCTAACTGACAGACTGAACAGCATGCAGGTTGCAGTGGAAGTGACAGTGGAAATACGACAGCAGGGAAAGGGTCAGAAACAGGAAGGCAGGAATGTGCAACAATGACAATTTGGGTGGGGATATGTGCAGATGAGGCTGACCATATGTAACAGGTCTGTGTCAAGAGCCGAATATCATGATAGTAGATGGCATACTAACATATCACCTTCCCCTACAAAGGAGATAGCGCATACCCCATCGGCCATGGATGCTCACTCCAGTACTGCGGCACATGTCTGAAGCAGAAGACAGGTACAATGAAGCACGCATGGCTATTAGAAATGTCACAGAGTGTGCATTCAGCACACTGAAGATGTGCTTCAGATACCTGGACAGGTCCAGGGGTGATCTACAGTATAGCTCAGACAAGACCTCTGTCATATTCCTGGCCTGTTGTATGCAAAACAACATAGCCATAGACCTCATGAAACAGTTGTCCAGGTCCTGGAGGATGACAACGCAGATGACATGGAGCTCAGGGCTGTAGCCAGAAATTTTTGTTTTGTACACAATCTCCAACAGTTACCCCACCATTAAAAAATGTACACATCCTTTCCAAATGGCACCCCCTTCCAAACAAGTCAGATTGTTATCAGAGGATTCCTTTAATCTCTAGAGAAATTATACATGCATCTGTCTCCTAAACAACAGAAGTTTAAACAGAGTCACTCCTCAGTGGCCTACACTAACCCAAATACTACAGATTAGAATGAAAATGTTAACAGAAGGCATACGGTTTGTGACAGGCACTCATAAAACTGTACACAAATGTGTACTGTGAGTATGCCTGTCTACAACCTTGATGGAGCCGCCAGACAAGGATAAGCATTTACGCATGACACGAGGAATCCAAGATTGGCCCTGAGGGAACGGAGGCACAGAGACACCATTGTGCAGAAATATTTTGGACCCCAAAGGTGAATATAGCCTGCAGGCGTGACATTGCTGTTATGCACACAGGCACTGTATATGGGAGTTCACATTGGGCACAACAGTGATGTTGAGTACATATCGGACAGTCCGGCATGATGTGCACATAGGTGTGACGAAGTGGCATGCATACATGTCCACAAGTGGGACAACACTGGCAAAGATGCACATTGGTAATGGTAGCTGCTTGGCATGGGTCAGAGACAGACCATTGGCACAAACCCACAGTGGCAAGCCACAGGTGCACTCATCAGGCCGATGCCAGTCCCACGACACAAGGGGGCCACATCCATGTCCCAGATGCCATCCATATAATGTGACAATGTCACATAGGTTGTGAGGTGGGTCAGTATGATGTATAGGGTGTGGACATTGCACAACTGTAGGCAATACAGGGCAGAGGAAGCCCCACTGGTGGCTTGGAGGCATCATGGGCTGTCGGCATAGGCCTTGTACCCTTCAGGAGCTACGTATGTGGCCACCTCAGACACAAACATGACCTTGTCCTGATGATGCAGGCGAACCCAGCAGGGACATCTGGGCCACCTAGGACAAGGCCTCCACCTCTGAGGGGTAGAAACAAGTGTTCATGGATGGCTATGTATTGGGGTGGGTGTGGGGAACCAGACACCATAGCTAGGGGTGAGGGGATGTACAAGGCTAAGGGACAGGGTGTGAGGGGAATAGTGGGTGCTGTATGGTGTTCTGGGGGTGCTGGGGTTGCTATGAGGTGTGCGGCAGGTGGCACAGCCACCATGGGATGCCTGGGCTTCAGTGTTTTCCTGAATAGTCACCGATATGTCTGATAACCCTGCAGTAATGTCCTGACTGAACATGCGAATAGCCCCAATGAGTTCTGCATGGCAAAAAGAAGCCCACTCCTCATGGAGGTACATCTGTGCCTGCAAGCCCTGCACAGCATCATGGAGTGCCTCCTGGCTCTCCACGGAGGACCTCAGTAGCCTCATGTGTTCAGACAGCTTGTTGCCTGAGTCAATGTGTTTGGAGTTGGGGGGAAGTCTTGCTGATCTGGGGGGGTGCCTGGTGTATGACCGCCACAACATGTGGCTGCCCCACACCTTGCCACTGAAGTTGTGGGGATGATGCATGTGCATCTACCGTGTGTGCTGGGGCTGTATGAACCTGCACCTGGTCAGGCTGTGGCTGGTCACCAGATCCCCATTTCTGGGCAATAGTGCCCATCTGCTGCACCTGTACAAGCCGAAACACATTGCCCTCTAGATGTGCAGCAGCCAACTGCAAGTGTTGGCCCAGCTGCTGTGCAGAAGCTGGCCCTGGATGGCTGCTGGTGCCATGTGCAGCGTATGGGGGATCAATCCAGGGCACATGGAAGGTGGTGTCAGGGATGACACTGTCTATCATTGTGCTGTCATCCTCAGCGTCACTGGTGAGCAACTCCACAGCAGTGAGAAGGGCATCAGCTGACAGGGAAATGGTCTCATTATCATAACCATCCGACTTCCCCTGTGTGTGTAGGTCCATATCAGAGGGCCCCATGCTGGCAATGGCTGTGGCCACAAGTACGGGGCCAGACTTTGCAGTGCATGGTACCTGAGGACCACCACCTATCCCAAGATGTGATGGTACTGTGGAAACAAAAGAATAGACCATGGTTACAGCTGCATGTCCATATTAATATTACTGTAATGTGCACAGGTAGGTGCACATGCATGTACCAGGATTGTACGTTAACACACACACACACAGGCATGACATAGTGAGCACAGCACATGCCAGACATGCTAGGGTTCACACATATGCTGTGGAACACACAACCATACAGTGGACGTTGCTGGTTGGCCACACAGTGGTACACATACTGGTTATCTGGAAACACACAAACATACAGTAGGATGACACATGCAGGACCAGACGAGAAATGCAACCTGTATACTCACAGTGCTGAGACGGGTGACACCCACTTTTAAAGCCCCCACCAGGGACCCACTGCACAGCCACCTGCCGGAATGTCATGGTCATGAGTGCCTCCTGAGGAGGCATCTGCGCAGTTCCTGATGGTTCGTCACCAGGGGCCTGAAGTTCAGCATGGATCTCAGCCAGTAGGGCTTTGCACCTTACCTGTAGGCTACTGGCCTGTTTCTTGCACTCCTGGGGAGTGTGGTTAAAGTTGCCCTGGGCATTAACAGCCTCTGCCACCTCCCTCCAGCCCTGTTCCTGCTCCTGTGGTGTCCCCATCTTCCTAGAGAAGAGGTCCTCCTGGAGCACATAGGCCTCAATGAGCACCTTCAACTCATCCTTACTAAAATTAGGCTGTCTGCATCATTCCTCTGACATTCTGGTGCTTCTGGAACAAACAGATAGAGAAAGGCACAGTTACAATGACATGGAAATGAAAATAAGCCCCTTTCACAGAACAGTGAATTTCACACATAAACCTGACAACACCTACCTTCAAGGCTTCAGTACCTCTCGGTCACCTGTGAGGAGTGGTAGTGCTGGCCTGCTTTTATGGTAATGTGCATGTAGATGAGCTGAATACATTCCAGTAATGAGATGTAAATGTGCTGTTTACGCATAGACTGTGCAATGAGACCATTTGCATATCCTGGCTGAATATTGCACAGATCTGTGCCGTGCAGTTGGCTTGCCATCACGCATTTCCATGTGCTCCTCCAAATGCCATGGTGCACATGCACAGGCATCTGTGCGATACACGCAATACATCAGCTCCATGCAGGACATGCACAGTGCCATTCAATGACAACAGCAGTGTTTTATCATGAAGATGCAAACACGGGTCAGTCATGTGTGACACAAGCCTGTCACACATGCCCCTTGCAGTGCGCGGCATGGTTAGCTTGAGTCATGACAGTGAGCGCCCTTCATAATATGGTGCCGCATGGATGCCGTGCATGCACAGTAACATGGGGCATGACCTTAGTTTGCTGCATGGCACAATGCTATTGTGCATGCACAGTATCACAACTGTGACACCCTATCACACATAGTCATGGCGCTAACACCAGCAACATGCAGCAAATCAATTATGAACTATTGCACTACGTACGCAGGAGTCAGGCCTGCTAGAACATGGCTAGATTTGCATGCCAACAGCAGCTGCTGCATAATGGCCAAAGCATCTAGATGGATGGCACCAAGCCAGAGTGACCAGAGGTGGGCAAAGGTCAAGCTGGCTTACCTGGTGGACCTAGGGGTCCCCGGGGATGGCCGACTTTTTGGTCAGAGTGTGGACTGAGAGTGCCTTTAGGCCCTCCAGGTGGACAGGGGTGCATCACATGGGTGAGCAGGGTTGCCATCACTTTTGTGACATCAAGAGTAGGGACAGGACCTGCCTTGACTGGTACTGTGCCATGGTGAAGGAGGGCATGGTGCCATGCCCAGGTATGTACACCATGAGAATATGTGACATGTAGGATGTTGTCATTTTTCATGGGTATGTCTGTGTTCAACAATGACCAGTGTAGAATGTTGCATGGTATTTATATCGATCCACAGTTGCAGAACACTATGCCGCATATCAGTCCATTGTGTTTGGGACAGACATGCCCCACCCTCTCTATAGTGCAGATGTAAAGTGGCACATGTCCATGTCTGTTCTACTGAGGACAACACCTGCCTACAAAGGCTGACAACATGCTGAAAAGTACCATTCAATATCATACTGAGCAGGGAATGGTGCCATCAAATGCCGGGTGCACAATAGGTGATGGTGGACAGGCCGCAGAACCTGTGCATTGCACCTGTGTCTCCCCTGGACATGGTACAATGTCGTAACAGGTACGTATGTAGACAACAATGATGGGTCCGTTGTGAGGGTTGCTGACTCCTTAAATATCTGGGAGTCTGTCTTGATCCTCAGCTTATCCTCTCCCTGCACATTGAAATGTGAGCAAAGCAGCAAATTGTAAACTGGGCTTAACTTACAGAGCAAAATGTAATCTCACATCTGCTGCAGCGCTTGCCCTGGCTAGAAGAATACTCCTCTCCACACTTTGTTATCAGCTCACAACCTTCACCCATGCCACCAAGTCCAGCCTGTCCAAATGGGATGTTGCCTCTAACAACATATGCCATTTTACCCTCTCAGCACCTCAACTCACTCATCACTGTAAGTTACATAATAAACTTGAATGATTCTCCCCTGGAAAATATCTGATTTTCATGCTGTCATGCTGGGCTGTTTTACTGACAATGTTGTTAGAACCGCTACCCTCCAGACCTAGTGCAGCTTTTTAAGTCTGCTATCTCTACATACCTTTTAGGTCCAATGAGTCATCTGTATTCCTTGTCCTACAACTAGTACATTGATGGGTGATAGCACATTTGCTGCCTGTGCACCTAGCCTGTGAAACTCCCTTCCAGCACGTTTGTTGTGCCACCTCCCACACTAGTTTTAAAAGGTCCCTCTGAGATCATCTGAGATTTTTTTTTTTTTTTATTTAAACATTGGTAACTGAGAAAAGCACACTGAGCCAAGGCTCATTTCCAGGTGTGACCCAGGGGAAAAAACATGGAGTCGGGATAAATAGTGAACAGGATGAGCCATTAACACAGTAACAGCATACAGAAAGAAAACCATACATAAACTGGTACAATAATCCTCATGTAACATAGGAGAGTACAATCAAGTGCTAAATGATATGGTAATGATTGATAGCAAAACAGAGGATAACAGTGAACAGGGTGCACCATTAACACAGTAACAGTATACAATATGTGTATTATACAGTGATTTGTACATTAATCTGCAGGTAATATATAATAAAGCAAACAAGTGCTAAAAGGAGGTTATGGCAACAAGGGATAGCAACAATTGTTTCAAAGTCTGCAGGGTAAGAGATATTATGGGAGCATGTGGAGGTGGCAAGGTGGCACAGTAGAGCTCTGACAGTGGAGTGTGAGAGGGCATTCCCTATGAGGGGAGGCTGAGAGTTCCACAGTGAGGGGAGTCTGTAGGAGTAGTCAGATTTGCTTGCATTTGAGGATGGTTTGGTCAGGGAGAAGCAATGGGAATCCCTAGAGAGAAGGGAGTAAAGTGATGCTGGAGTGGGGGCGAGATTGTCTGAGAGGTAGGAAGGGAGAAGATGGAACCAGTAGTTGGAGATTAAGGAGACAGAGTGAAGGAGACAGAGGAGACAGTGAAGGAACAGGGGAAGGAACTTCAGAGAAGTGAGAAGAGAGCAGTGGTGGGTCCTTGCAGAAGCATTTGAGGTGAAGCAGCAGAAGGCATTATAAAGGGAGTCAAGTCTGGAGAGTGAGGAGGATGGTGCAGTGCTGTAAACTATGTCAGCATAGTCAAAGATTGGCATTATCATTTTAATTAGTAGTTCCCATCAAACAGGACGAGAGAGAGAGTCCTTGTTTTGGTAGAGGATGCTGAGCTTTTGGTGGTGTTTTGAGGATATGTAACTGAGATGGTTAGAAAAGTTGAGTTGAGGGTCCAGCCAGACACCTAGATGCTTGTATGACTGTACTTCACGAAGTGGAGTGTGCTCCAGGGACATGATGAGTGAGGTGGGGAGAGCCTTGGCCAATTT
Source organism: Neoceratodus forsteri (assembly GCA_016271365.2). Classification (NCBI taxonomy): domain Eukaryota; kingdom Metazoa; phylum Chordata; order Ceratodontiformes; family Ceratodontidae; genus Neoceratodus; species Neoceratodus forsteri. The sequence goes on from CM057450.1 coordinate 1,639,916,937, forward strand.
TTGAGAAGTACCAAAGGTCATCGAGACAGTTTTTGATGTGTTGAATTTGAGTTGATGAGCTATGAACCACAACTGAACAGAGTGAAAGTCTTGCTGCATGGTGGATTTGATGGTGGATACGTCAGGGCCAGAGGTGAAAAGGATGGTATCATCTGCATACATGTGGATAAGGGAATTGGAGCAAGCAGACAGGAGGCTGTTTATGAAAAGGGAGAAAAGAATGAGGCCTAGTATAAAGCTTTAGGGGACACCTGATTGGATAGGGAGGGACAGGGAGAAGAGTTAATGATCCTTACTGATTGGCATCTGTTTGTGAGGTATGAGTTAAACCACTGTATGGCGGGGGGGGCAAGCCCGGCATCCCTGAGGGTGTTGACAAGTAGAGGGTGAGACACGGAGTTAAAGGCCTTAGCCAGGTCAATGAAGACGGCAGCTGATTGTACATGCCAAGTGACACGGAGAAGGGAGGATATCATGGAGTGGTGTTTTCTGAATCCAGACTGGAAGGGGGAGAGGACATTTGTGGAGGTGAGGAAAAATGGTTAGTCTGGTTTGTACTAGGTGTTCTTGTGGCTTGGATAAGGTGGGGAGGAGGGAGATGGGTCGATAATTTCTGGGAGCAGAGGGATCACCTCCCTTGTGGAAAGGGATGTCACAGGTTAATTTCCATGCCCTGGGAACAGTGCCTGTGGAGAAGGATAGATTTAGTATGTTGGTTAAGGGGAGAGTAATGGCAGGGGCTGATAGGTGGGTAAGCAATGTGAGAAGTCAGTAAGGAGAGCTAGGGGGATACTGGGATGCATTGGGAGGGTCATCACAAGTAGAAAAAGGGAAGTGGTTATCCCTCTGTACAGACAGTTGGTGAGACCCCATCTGGAGTACTACATGCAGTTTTGGAGACCTCATCTATGCAAGGACATAGACTGGATGGAAGCAGTCCAGAGGAGGGCAACTAAAATGGTGCAGGGTCTACATCAGAAACCATATGAAGAGAGACTGAGAGAGCTTAATATGAATACCCTTGATGAAAGGAGGGACGGGGGACATGATAGAAACTTTTAAGCACTTCAGGGAATCAATAAAGTCCAGGAGGGTAGCATCTTTCAGAAAAGAGATGTGTAAGAACAAGGGGCAAAATTTAAAGTTGGAGGGGATGGCTCAGGAGTAATGTGAGAAATTCTTTTCATGGAAGAGTGGTGGACCATGGAACCGCCTTCCTGGAGAGGTTGTGGGGTCTAAAACAGTGTGGGAATTCAAACATGCATGGGACAGACATAAGGCAATTGTAGTGGGGGGTGCAGGAAGTAGGCTGTTGGTTAACTAGAATCTGCAGCTTATCCAGTAGGTAGAGAAATGGGCAGACTGGGTGGGCCAAGTGGTCCTTATCTGCCGTCAAAGTCTATGTTTCTATGTTTCTATGATAGGTGTAGTAGATTTGGGTGTAAGCCATCTGGGCTTGACTTAGATGGGTAAAGTGATAGGAGTGCAGCCAGTACTTCTTCAGCAGTGGCTGGGGTGAGTAGGAAAGTGTTTTTAAGTGAGCTTTGCAAGGAAGGTGCTCCTGTAGGGGTGGGGGGGCATGGATTGATCAGTGAGGGCACAGGTAGTGAAAAAGGTGTTGAGGGTATCTGCCACCTGTACTGGATCAGTGATAGTAATGCCATTTTGCTTGAGAGTGGGGTACTGAATTGAGGTTAACTTTGTCTTGCAACTGTACCTTCTGTAGTGTGGTTCTCTCACCCCCCTTACAAATGTTGCGCTTTATCATTTGTCTGGTCTCTATATTGAGCCTAGTTTCAAGTATAACCTTCGCTTAATTTACTAATTTGAAAACATTGTTTTTGTGTTGTTAACCTGGCCTTGTATGTGCCTGCACTGTCTGTATATCCATTTTTGTAACCACTGTCTGTATTATTCCCTGTAACCTCCCGGGTTGTGTCTGAAATTAGGCATTGGTCTGGTCTCTATCTAGAGCCTACTTCTGAGTATAGCCTTCACTTAATTACTAAACTGCAAACATTGTTTTTTTGTTCTTAACCTTGCCTCGGTTGTACCTGCACTATCTGTACATCCATTTTTTTGTAACCTCCATTTTTGTAACCTTGTTAAACCTTGCATTGTCTGTATTATTCCTTGTAACCTACTGGGTCATACCTGAAAATAGGCATATATTTGTCCAGTATGCTTACCTGGTCAATGAAAGCTAAATAAATAAATAGGTGACCAATATGCTATGTAGGCCCCATGTGCACCGTTCAAGTGTGCTGGCACACACACACTATAGCCACATGTCCTGATATACATATGTAAGTACACACACCTTCTGATGTGGCTGTACAGCACAGTGTGTTGCAGGTGTCATTTGCACATGTTCCGCTATGTACCACCAACTGTGCTGCTGGGAACCACCCGATGTACTCCACAGCTGTCAGTCGTCTGTGTTCTGTATGCACATAGCTGTCCTGCCTCCCACCCCTGACTGCCATAGTACCTCGTCATATGGGCCAAGGAGTGCACCATTCCCTATCATTGTAACTGTTGCACATTGACACCTATATGTTCAGTATAGTGCTATGCAATGTAGCATGGGTGTATCGCATCCCCCATGATGGTACGACGGTCAGACAAACCCTGTTCACATTGTGGGTGGGTGGTGCATATTGCTCGTACCATACACCTGGGTGGTATCTCCCATTGTATATGATCCTCTGGTGTTGCTCTCCCACATGACCAATGCACGACCAGGCTTGCACAGGTTCTGACTGACCACCCTGCCCTCATAGTGTACACATACGTCATTGTGAGTGTTTTACAATCCCACCACCATGCACAGTAGCTGTGCTATAGATGTGTGTTCCTGATGAATGTGTACAGCCTCATTATGCAGGTATGGCCACTTGTGTGACACAGCGGGCCTCGCATGTACACATGGCATCCTTTCACTTTATAGTTCATGGAGGCATGTAGGGTATGTCACTGCAGTTGTTCTGTTACAGTGCACACACACCCTTGGTCGGAGACATAGATGGAACATGTATGCCACATGCTGGCCATGCTGGTCAGCATGGCTGTGTCCCTATGTGTGATCACAGTGATGTACGGCATGGCTATTATGCATTCAGATGTCACAAACCATTCCCATCCCTCTTTTGTCCATATGTGTCCATGCATGTGTCTGCCCATGTGCCACAGGCCACACACCAGGACCGGGTAAACAGTCTAACCATGTCTTGACATGATAGTGAACAGCAGTCCCCCTGTAGAACCCTACATGTCCCTATGCATCACAGTCCTCCTTGTGGCCTTGCGTGTTGGGGTATGAAGGCATGTATGGTGCACACCACAATGTGTCGTAGTGGGTACTCATTGTGCATCTCTGTGATACAGTTTGGCAGTTGACATTTCACAGCAACAGGGTATGCAGGCATCAGGATGACATATGTGTCCTAGAGGTGTCCATTGTGTGTCATGCAGCCAGTCCTAGAACCATCAAAGCACCGTTGACAATGCATTCATGTATCCATCCTGTAGTATGTGCTGCAGGTCAGGGGTCACAGTGGAAACAGGCACAGGACCACTGTGGTGTATCCTGTTGTGACATGATAAGGTGGACCTGTGCAGCTATACACATGTAGGTGCCTGTCATGGACATAGTGACCATCAGTTCCCTTGGGACATATGTCCAAACCACTTGCCACAGCTATGTGGTCCTGTGTCTGACCACGGCGCATCAGTGGTTGGCAGTACCCCACCTTGGTAGGTACACGGCCATGACAGTAACCCTCATCCAGTGTTGTCCTGCTGCTGTGGCCTACCATTGGTGTCACATGTCCATCTACATCTGTGCAACACATTCCAGTGTGGGACATGCATGTGATTGTCAATGTGCTGACCCATGTATCATTGCAGCCCACATGGCAACACCTACTGGGACCATTGTCTGTCCTGTGCATTGGCAACATGTGCTGCACAATAGGGGTGCATGCTCAGCCTAGTTGACTGCTATGTCACCAATAATCATGGTGCATGATCCACAGGACACTGATTATGTATTGTACATGCAAGGCCCACAGTCAGGGGATTGAGATAGGGTGTTGCATACATTACATGGTACACCTGCTGACTACATGTAACTTTTACTTTCACTGTACTGTCTGTGTATTGTGGTGGTATTTGGGGGTTGGGGCCAGTGTACATCCCTATATTGTACCTATGCATAGGTACACTGTATGACATCCACTGCTGAGGGTGCATACAGTATGTTCTCTCATGGGTGTACAGTAGACATCCACATTGCTGCAACAAATTTGGGTTGATTGTGGGGGACATCTGTTAATGCATGGCTTTGATTGTGCCTTTGTCATTGTGTTCTCATTGCAGTCAGAGAGGCCAGGACACAGTCCTGGTGAGACAGGAGGAGGAGGGCCCCCAGAGATGTGGAGAGAGCCTGCCAGTGGCATGCAGCACTGGTGTTGCTGTGGAGACAGACACATGAATATGCATGTGTGATTCACAATGCCATGACCGTTCTGCACTGCACTTTTACCATGATGCATCCACTGTGGCCTTGCTTTCACTACATGTGGGTTTGTATCATGCAATCGCGCAGCTGGTGCATCCAACCTGTACATTGTGGCCTTCCCCTCGTTATTGCCCACCATGGGGGACCCTTGCCTACTCCCATGCTTCAGGCGCTGTGCACATGATAGTCCTGTGCTGCGCCACATGGCACAACCAAAATGTGTGTTCAGACCATTTCTGTGTTGGACTCACATCCCCTGCAGGGCAACACTGCACACGGGGTGCATGAAGGATCAGCACATACAACATGTGGCACCCAATGTGTCCCTGTCATGCTATATTTTGTCCATGCTGGGGCCATCTACTTACCTGCCCATGGTTGTCTTGGTGGATTGGTCATGTGGCCCCTCTCCCACATGGGCTATGGTGATCAGTGACCTGCGGCATGTACACATCCTGGCATCCCTCCCATCTGGCCCTTGGGATAGTAGTGGTGTGCAGTGGCTCATGTTTGTGCTGCTTACAGCTTCAGGGGTCTCTGCATAGTGCAGTGTGTCACAGCTCCTGAACAGACCATAATTGCACTATCACCACACACCCATGCACTTGTAGCACCCTGTTCTGCGTGTCCCCCACATTAATGTGTTTGCCCCTGCACAGCTATCCCAGCTCCCTTTGGTGTCCACCATATGTACACAGTATGCTGCTGTCATTCAGTGGACATGTTGGGCATGACTGTTTATTATAATAATCTAGCATTGTGCACTGTTTATAGATGTAGTCTCCTTTTGACCAATATTGTTTTATCTGTATGTGTCATTGTTTTTAAGACATGGAACATAGAAACATGAAACATAGAAACATAGACTTTGATGGCAGATAAGGGCCGCTTGGCCCACCTAGTCTGCCCATTTCCCTACCTACAGGATAAGCTGCAAATCCTAGTTAACCAACAGCCTATTTCTTCTTACCCCCCACAAGAATTGCCTTATGTCTGTCCCATGTATTCTTGAATTCTCCCACAGATTTAGACCCCACAACCTCCTCAGGAAGGCTGTTCCATACGTCCACCGCCCTCTCTGTGAAAAAATACTTCCTCACATTGCCACTGATCCACCCCCCCCCTCTATTTTTAAATTGTGTCCCCTTGTTCTTGCACATCTCTTTCTCTGAAAGATGCTACCCTCTTGGACTTTGTTGATTCCACTGAGGTACTTACAGTAAAAGTTTCTATCATGTCCCCACTCTCCCTCCTTTCCTCAAGGGTATACATATTAAGCTCCTTTAGTCTCTCCTCGTATGGCTTCTCTTGCAGACCCTGCACCATTTTAGTTGCCCTCCACTGGACTGCCTCTATCCTGTCTATGTCCTTGCGGAGATGGGGTCTCCAGAACTGAACACAGTACTCCAGATGGGGTCTCACCAACTGTATGTACAGAGGGATAACAATTTCCTGTTTTCTGCTGGTGATGCCTCTCCCTATACATCCCAGTATACCTCCAGACCTCCCTACTGCCTTCTCACATTGCTTGCTAACCTTAAGGTCATCTGATATGATTACCCCCAGGTCCCATTCCATTTTTGTTGTTGTTACTACCTCCCCCCCATTGTGTAATCTTCCCCTGGGTTTTTGTTTCCCAGGTGCATTATTTTGCACTTCTTTGCATTGAATCCAAGCTGCCATACTTCTGATCATTCCTCCAACCTTGCCAAGTTCCTTCTCATCCTTTCCACGCCTTCTTGTGTATCAACCTTGTTGCAGATCTTTGTGTCATCTGCAAAGAGGCATACTTTTCCTTCCAGTCCCCTATGCAATGTCACTTACAAAGACATTAACAAGGACTGGACCCAGTACTGAATCCTGCAGTACCCCACTAGTAACCCCTCTTTCTTCAGAGTGAACTCCATTTACAATTACCTTCTGTGTCCTGTTGTCCAGCCAATGTTTTACCCAGGCTACCACCCTGGGATCCACTCCCAGGCAGCTGGTTAATTTGACTATTAATCTTTTGTGTGGGACTGTGTCAAATGCCTTGCTAAAGTCTAGGTAGGCCATGTCCACAGCCCCTCCCTGGTCTACTACTTTGGTCACCCAGTCAAAGAAATCAATTAGATTTGTCTGACATGACCTTCCCGCTGTGAATCCATGGTGCCTTGGGTCCTGTGCCCCCCACTGGCCTCTAGGTACTCAACAATTCTTTCCTTCAGAAGTAATTCCATCACTTTTCCTACCACAGAGGTCAACTGACAGGTTTGTAGTTTCCTGCCTCTGTCTTGGTCCCACTTTTGTGAAGGGGAATCACATCTGCCTTCCTCCAGTCCTCAGGTAGCACACCATCCTCCCATGATTTGTTAAAAAGGGTAGTCAGTGGTTTCACTAGTTCTCCCCTTAATTCTTTTAGAATTCTGGGGTGAATTCTGTCAGGCCCCATTGCTTTGTCCAACTTTAGTTTTAGGAGTTCTTTCAGAACCCTTTCTTCTGTGAAAGGACTGGGATCGACCCCCCCATCAAGAGTGCTTCTGTTAATTGAATTAGGCACCTCCCCCTCCTCCTCCTCCTCTTTTGTGAATATTGAGCAGAAATATTCATTCAGTATCCTGACTTTTACTGTCCCTCTCTGCCCACCCACCGTCCATTCTATTCAGCCTCACTATCCCTCCCTTTGTCTTTCTACGCTCCCTGATGTACCTATCAAAGGTTTTATCCCCCTTCTTAACCGAGTTGGCTATCTTTTCCTCAGTTTGGGCCTTTGTTATTCTGACTTCCCTCCCTGCTTCCTTCTGCCTGAACTGGTACAACTCTCTGTCCTGCTCCTTCTGTGTTTCCTTATATTTCCTGAATGCTATCTTTTTCTCCATGACTTTCCCTGCCACCTCTTTTGAGAACCATAATGGCTTTTTCTTTCATTTTGATTTGTTTATTTGCTTCACACAAAGGCTTGTTGCCTCTGTGATGGCAGTTTTGATGTGTCCCCATTGTTGTTACACTTCTCCTTCTAGCCTGTTTGCTAGTGCTTTTCTAAGGCACTCTCCCATCTTGCCAAAGTCAGCCCTCCTGAAGTCCAGTACCTGCACAGATGCACTTTTGTATGGCTTGACTCTGTAGCTGAGTTTATCGTGAACCACACTGTTTGATGGTCACTTGTTCCCAGATGGCAACCCACTTCTAGAACTGAGATCCTCTCATTGTCCCCATTTGAGGGTACAAGGTCTAGGATTACTCCCTCATGACTGGGTTCCGAAACTAGTTGTCTGAGGCATGCCACCTGTAGGGCATCGAGAATGGCCCTGCTCTTGGATGTGGTTGCAGCTCCAGTTAACATCTGGCATATTCAGGTTTCCCATCAACAGTATGTGCCCTTTCTCTGCCATCCTAAGAATGCCTTCTATCATATTCTTGTCCATTCTCTCCCCTGACATGGGGGTCTGTATACAACCCCTGTGTGGATTGTTGTGCCATTTCCAGACTCTAAGGTGACCCATAGTGCCTCCTCTCCTCCCCTTCCTGTTTACTCTTTTTTTCAGTTACTTTTATCTCTTCCTTTACATAGAGAGCTACTCCTCCCCCCCCTTCTCCCCTCCCTGTCTCTCCTGTAGGTTATGTAACCTGGTATGTTAACATCCCAGTCATGGTTCTCTGTGTACCATGTTTCTGTGACTGCTACGATATCCAGGCATCACTCTTCCATCAAGGCCACCAGTTCAGGGAGCTTGTTGCCCAGACTACGGGCATTGGTACTCATTACCCTCCATTTCCTGATGATCTTACTCCTTTTTGCCCCATCTCTGTCCTTATTGCCTTTGTCACTTTCTCCATTTACCCCTGCCCTTCTCCCTATCAACATCTGTATCTTGGTGTTTACCTCACTTACTACCCTGACTTTTTTTTGGTGGGGGCTAGGATTTCCCAGCTCCTTTCCAGTGCCTCCCCCCTTAGCTAGTTTAAATGCTTGCCAATGAAGCATTTAAACCTATCACCTAGGATCCTGGTTCCCCTCCTGGACAGATGCAGCCCATCATGCCAGTATAGGCCTGCATCACTCCAGGTGGACACCCAGTCCCCAATAAAGCCAAATACCTGAGCTCTGCAACAGTTTTTCAACCACTGATTGAATCCCATGGTATGGAGCACCCTAGCCTCACCTATGCCATAGACAGGCAGCACCTCCGAGAAGGTTACCATGCGTGCTACTTGTCTAAGGCCCCTCCCCAACTCCACAAACTCTTCTTGCACTACTCGGATCCCTTTCTTAGCCAGATCATTTGTCCCTAGGTGGATAATGACATCCAGCTCCCTCCCCTGTGCAGCTGCTCCGGTGATCCTGAGGATTCATTCCCTGTCCCTCCAAGCCATGGCGCCAGGCAGGCACCTTACCTCCCTCTCCCCTTCCTCCCCCAGTTCTACCTTCCTAACAATGGAGTCCCCCACCAGGAGTTGTTTCCTTCACCTGTGGGGTCCCATGCCACCCTCCTGTGGGTCTCTCTTATGGAGGTTCCCAGCATCCTCCTTAGTCTCCAATGCAGGTGCCTCCATAGAGGAACCATACTTTGCCAGAACGGCATAGGAATTGTGGAGAGGTACAACGGGAGGGATGCACCTCACTTCCACCACTCTCACCCTCCCTGAGCCCACTGTGGTCCAAACTCTCCTCTTTCTTGGCAATCTCTAAGGCAACGGCAGTGGCCCTGGTGGTCCCTCGATGGAAGAGGAGGTCTCACAAATCCTGGCCAACTCAGCCTGGAGATGAGCAACCTCCTCCCTCAGCCCAGAGAGGTGCCTGCAGATGGGACAACACCGCATCCTCCAGAATGTCTCCTGGAAAACTGCTGCTCCACAGCCACTGCACTGCACCACTCCCATCATGTCTTATTTCTAGCCCCTTCACTGTTATTTGTAATCCTTACTCTTTACTCTTTTTTTTTCTCTCTCCCTACTTACTTACTGCCTCTGTGCCCTTTAAGCTCCTGATCATCCTGTTCTGAGAGAAGAAGATCCTATATTTCTCAGTAGACCCCTTACTTGCTCAGAGTCAGACCTCCAGCAGCTAAGGAGGGCCGGAGAGCTACTCTTGCCCTTCTAGGATGGTGACTCTTTGGTGGCTCTGTGATCACTCACTCCCTGCTCCCAAACAGGAAGTTCATGTTGTCAGTCAAATCCTGTGCCTATAAAAGTAGAACTAGCTTTGGGTGGGAGGTGTAAAAGAGCCTTGTCTCAAAGGTCTTTCTGAATAACTAACAAATAAAAAATAAATATATAAAATGTACCCCACCCCCCCATATGACCCTCACATTGTATTGGATCACATTGTTGTGGTGCTGTGCTCTTATACTTTGCCAGTTTGTTAGTTGCATTTCATAGTATGTTACTATATTGCACACAGATGTGATACCCCTGGATAGTGGTATGCCCATAGCCCCTTCCTGTGAGTGCAACATTGTGTAGCCATGTCCAATGCATCATCTGCCATACACATGGCAGTGGTGAACAGGTATGGCCTTCTTGCAACAGCCATTGCAAAATGTGTTGCCACAGCACTCACCTGACCATGTGTCACATGTATTTGTGGCCATGGCTGCATATTTGTGTTGTCCAGGGGTCACCATTGGCTGTTACCTGACAGCCCCTCCAAATGGCATAATCAACACCATGTCACTGTGCTGCTTGAATGTAACACACATCAAAGGTTGTGTCCATCTCCTGTTCCTCTGCCACACACCTGCAAATGCTACTGTCTGTATAAATGACACCAACCATTGTGCAGGTGGTAGTTGTGCAAGCTGACACTGCATTTGGCCTGTGCATTGTCCACCACCATACATACTGTGTGTAGGCCTGTTATGCCAGCTTGATGTGCAAGATGTATCCAGTGACAGGTGTCAGCCCCACGGTGCCCTCTCTGTGGCAGGGACATGGGTGTGTTCCTTGGTCACGTGCGGAAACATCTGCACCATGTGGTCTGTGCATAGGTGTGGCCCTGTGGTGCAACACATGTTTCCATTGTAGGGGTTGTCATTTAATCATGCTTCCATTACCTAACAGGGCTAGTGATTGGGATTATACATGGGCCCACAGACTATTTCAATAGCCCAGCTGCTGAACCTACTAAGTCATGTCCCTGTCCATTAAAGATCCACAGGACTAGTTCAGGGATGTTCTTCCCATGACTGTACGATGTCCACCAGTATTTGGCTAGCATGCCAGTGCCAGTGTCAACACTTGCATGTTCCTCTGCATGACTGTCCCCAGGACCGCAAGACTACGAGTTTAGCCATGGGTCAGGTCGTGGGGTGGTGTTGTTTGATAACATGGGTCCACGCTGCATCCCATCCATCCTTGCTTGCATTGGTGGGCCACTGTAGACAGTCTGGACCAACTGTGGGGGAGGGGTTGTTGCCATGCCTGTCCCATAGGTCTGACACCTGTGACTTTCCTGCACAAACTTCTGCCACTGGACAGTGTACCGTGGCTGTGGCTACTGCATGTGCATCTTACACACAGACATGTGCATCTCCACAGCATTGCCCTGTGGCATATGGGCTGCATGTCCTGCATTGGCCTATTATGGTGGCACACCTGCGACACATGTGTTGTGCTTCATGGCACACGTGTCCACTGCACATCTATGGTCACTGTTGCATGCAGCACTGTGACACAGCCTGTGGATGTCACACCACACATGCACGGCTGGACATCACCACCATTGTTCTGGGGGATGGGGCAGGCTATCTGTGCACACATATCGACCCATTGGCACTGATGCTGTGTTGATTTGTTGTTTTCTTCCCACAGGTCGTGTAAAGATACCGTCCGGTACACACAGGGGACACATTAGAGATGAGCAGCCTGTGGGATGGTGACTCTACTAAGGGCCATACTGCTCCACCAGAGGGCCCTGCTATGCTTAGTGAGGACAATAGCAAGGACATTGAGGGCCTTACAGCAAGAGATGTCATTGCTGTGCCACCTGCGGGCACCACCACCCCCTGTTGGGCCATGAGGCAGACAGCATATCCCTTGTAAAATAGTTATACCCCTTTCCCACACCACTTTCCCACCCCTACCCCCATCCCTGCATTTTAAATCATTCCACCCCTCCCACCCTTGTCCACTGTATTCCTCACCCCAATACCTACCCTGTTAATAGTTTTTCCTTTTTCTTCATTATATTGTTGTTGGTGGTGTTAAATATTATTGTTATATTATATTTTAATGATTATTTACATAAATATATTTTCATATTTCACATGGCAGTCTGCAGTGTGTTCTTTCCTAGGTATATTTGACAAGTGGTTGCCCATGTGCCCCCCATCCACATGTCCGCAGGTGCAGGGATGATTTTTGGCCTTCGCATCCCCACTGCTCCCTGTCCTCAAGGGGGGGGGGATCCACAGTGTGTGTCACTGTGTTTAACTACACAGGTTGTACAATGGGCCTGAGGGCCTTCCATTATGCTGGCATGTCTGGTGCAGCATCCATCATCTTCCCACATCATCACTATCCATTGGTCATGGCCACTGTTGTGGTCCACTATCCATGGTGGTGTATGTCTACCATGGGCAATGTGCATAGGCATGCACATGCCTGGGCATGTCTGTATAGTACACTGGCTGGCCCCTCATAGTCCTTGCGTCAGGCCCTTTCGGACCCTGTGTGCCACTGAGCCTACCTTGTCCCCTGGGTTGCTGCACTGTTGCAGCAGCCATGTTCTCACATGCACACATGCAGTGTGAAACAGCCACTGTTTATGCATCTGTCCCCTGCCCCTTTGTGCACTGTTTCCCCATATTCAAACATGGCCTGCTGTGCCACACATCTTCGAATAAGTGATCTGCATACTCGAGATATTCAGCCAATGATCACATTTGCTGGCGCAATTTCTGAATATCCCATTATTTTGTGCTGGCACAATTAAATGCATGGCACAATCACTTGCAAGGTGCACCCTGCCACTTTTGAATATGGGGCCCTATGTCAAAAAAGAAGGCAAACACAAAGGTGGGGAGTAAAAAGTCCTCATACACGTATTACGCATTGTGCAAGAAGTCATTTTGCAGGGACTTTTTCTAGCATATATATAAATAATTGGGCAACAGAAAGGGGAATAATTTCTACATCTATTATGTTTCTTTTTAAATTGAGGAATACAGAAGTACTAATGCAACATAAGCATGTCATGCTATTATTTTTTTTTTTTTGTTGGTAGTTTTTCTCACCTTGGCCCTCCAGTCTGCAATCACATCCCGGCATCCCCTTCCTCCGGCCGCCATTCGGATCGCTCTGGCTCCCACAGTGGGTTTCGCTGTATACCCCTGCGGGGGGGCAGTGGAGAGACCCCCTCTATCTCTGCCAACACAGGATCCAGTTTCCAGTGAGCCCTCGGATCTGAGCATCCTGCTGAACGGCCATCAAACCTCCATGACCAGTGCCATTTTCCTCCTTTCTCTTAGTTCCCCTGGAGTTGGGGGCATGCAAGGATGTCAGTGGCAGTGGGCACGCACATGTCCACGTGCGTCCATGTCCAGATGTCTGCCCTCAGCTTCTCCCAGTGTGTGGTGTGCATCCCTGACCCCCAGCCTCCACCAGGGGTCAGTCAGATGCCGACCAATGTGGACCCCCCTTCCCGGAGAGGAAGAGCAGTCTTTCAGACTCTTGATTCCTCTCCTCCCCTGCCAGCCCACAGTGACCCATGCTTGTTCCCGAACCTAGGTCACCAGCGTGACGGGAGGTGTGGTGTCCAGCTCCTCAGCCCTCAGCGCCACCGGGCCGGCTATTTCATACTATTATTAAAAAAGTGGGCCATCAGATTTACGTGGTGGGCAGGGTTATCAGTGGTCATTGTTGGAGTTTGCCAGTCAAATAGAGAGGAGGGCTAAGACTTCTTTATAGAAGGGCTTACAAGGGATGGGAAGTGAAACTGTTGGAGTTTGCCAGTCAAATAGAGAGGAGGGCTAAGACTTCTTTATAGAAGGGCTTACAAGGGATGGGAAGTGAAACAATGGCCTCTGTTGTTACTACTATTTTGAGTAAGTACACATCAGTTGGCAATGGGCAAGTACGCAGGAGAGAAAATGGCAACAATAGGGGAAGTGGAATTGTTGCTATACTGTGGGGAAAGGCTATGTATAAGAGAGATGAATAGTATATCTAGCCTGCAGTATTTCTAAGTTAGTTGGGGGAAGTGCTTTATCAGGGGTTTGCTTAAGTTCAAGCTGTTTTTTTATGGGTTGTTCTTTATGTGTAGCTGTTTGAATTCATGGTGTGTAGAACTCAGACTTGGTCCTGGGGTGACCCTAGGAGGTCATGCAGGGGCTCGATGGAAGGGTGAACAGCAGGGGCATCATCGATGCTGATTGCAAGGCATCAGCAGTGATGGATTTCAAAATGGCAAGCTCCCATATCAGCCAGCTTGGAGGGATCTAGAGGCCTTGTGGTGCCTTGTGGAGCCTTGTGGTGCTTTTGTGTGCTGGGCAGTTAGCCACTCCACCATCTGGTGCTGGGGTGCATGGGTAGAGGGAGCAGCATCATGATGCTTCCATGCAGTAAGTGTGTGGGGCACAGAAGTCCCTCCCCATCAGTCTGGGTCATGCCCAGCGGATTAGTTGACAGTGTATCTCACCCCTAAGTCACTGCAGTGGGAGGGTGAAGACTGGGTGGAGTAGCTCCAGCCAAGGTTTAGTTTGCAGATTTTAAAAATTGAATATGCAGGGGAGGGATTGCCAGAACTGAAAGGGTGAGTGGGGTGTGTTTTTATAACTAAAAGCACAAGGGATGGCTCTAGGTTTGAAAGTAAGTAAAAGATTGCAACACAGTTGGAAAGAAAGCCCACGGAAAGCAGGAGAAAATATAAAGGTGCAGGGATGGGAAAAAAAGCAGCAAAGAAGCTGGAGTTGGCAGTAACTGCAGTGAGAAAAACAGAACTGAGTAAAAATGACTCAATGGATCTAATGCTCTAAGGGTGTCTGAGGGGGTACATGGAGGAGCTGGCAAGAAGCGTGAAGAGAGGTTGTGGGAGCTAAAGGAGCTACTGTGGGATTTCAAAGAGAAAAAAGGTGGTTACAGGGCAGGGAGACCAGCAACAGGACGATAGAGATCTGAGTGGTGGAGCTAGCTGACAGGATTTTTTGAGGTGGGACAGTGGGGGATCACACTGGAGGATGACATCCCATTGGCACTAAAAGAAGTGATAGGGAAAGGGAGTACTTAAATATGTTTGTTTTGGTTGACAAGGAGGTGGCAAAGAAAGCAGAGAAAAAGTAGAGGATGCGGAGGAAGGAGATAGCAGTGACGTTAGTCATTCTGGGGTTACAGATGAAAGAAAAAGAGTATAAAGGAAAAGCTATGGATTTCAGGTTAACCAGTTACACTAATTGCAGTGCAATATTGTTGGTGAAACAACCAGGACAGGCAACACAATTGTTGATATATTTACTGATAGTGCACAATGGCTATAAGTGGAGTGGGTATTGGGTGGCTGCACTATGATGAGAAATTCAGCAGAGGATACCATCACACATTGACATGCAGTGGGACACCAGGCTCCAAGGCAAATCATTTGAGACCATGACTCTGCAATCTGGATTGGTCAGAGAGGCACAAGAAGGGATGGAGCAGAGGCAATCTAAGTTTTGCTGGGGCTATAGCAGGATGCAGTCTACGTGGACAAATTATGGTTTTAACATGTCTCCTCAAAATTTGCAGGGCAGCACCCATTGGCAAGACACAGAGAGGGGGGACAGCACAGCCCTTTTGGGGGAACCTATGGACCACAGAAGGGGGAATTGGGCAGAGGGAAGGAAAGAAGGAGGGATTTTGACTCCCCTGGTTAAAATGGACATGGGGGAGGAAGAGAAAGGTAGAATGGGACAGTTCAGGATGTCAATTTAGACTGGACCACTGTTGGAGCTGCTAGAGGGGGTATCCAGACAAGGGGTCAGCACACGCACTGAGCGGAGAGTGTTCAAGAAAGGTTATCAGTTGCTGTACGATGGGCCAAGGAGGCAATAAAGGCATGGAACTTTAAGTCCATAAGGTACAAGGAGGCAATGGTAGTGGAAAGATCAAGAAGAAGATGGAGGCAGGCAGGGTGGAAGGAGCATTTGATTACATAGGAAGGAAGTAGTGTGCAGTGTCATACAGTATATGACACTGGACCAGGTGGTGGAAATAGTCAAAGCAAGGGGTGAGCCATGGCTGTTAAAATGTGATACTGAGTTGGCATTTTAGTTGCTTCCGGTCAAGCCTGAGAATTGGGATTTGCTGGATTTTCAGCTTAACAGGAAATATAATATTTTGAAAAGCATTTCCAATGAGATGCTCAATAACCCGTGCTACATTTAAAGCCTTCAACATGTGGCTGGAGTGGTTTTTCAAGGAGAAGAGTGACAGTAGGGTGGTAGCACTCTACTTGGAAGACTTCCTATTTACAGAACATGAAAAAGAAGCAAAAATAATGGGATATGTGGATATTTAGGTGTGCCTTTGGAAGTGGAAAAGATGGTAAGACTGGCAAGGGTGATGGAGTTTTAAGGTACTGAGTTGAACACCATTGGGGGGCATTTCTGGCTGCTTAATGGAAGGTGCATAAACTGCAGAAACTGTTGTCTAGGCTAAAGGGCAAGAGGAGGGTCCCCTTATTGATTTTAAAGTAGCTGCTGGGTACCTTAATTTTGCATGAAAATCTATATCTCCAGGTAGCACATTCAGATATAGGCCAGCCAGGGTGATGGGGAAGACAAAGAAGCCTCACCACTGAGTCAATATCTCAAGAGATGTAAAAGATGACTTGTCAGTGTAGGAGGTACTTTTGGATGGATACAGTGGTGTGACCTTTTGGCAGGATATGTGGGTATGCAACTCTGACATGGAATTTTGTACAGATGTGAGAGGGTCACTTAGAAACATAGAAACATAGACTTTTACGGCAGATAAGGACTGCTAGGCCCATCTAGTCTGCCCATTTCCCTACCTACAGGATAGGCCGCAGATCCTAGTTAACCAATAGCCTATTTCTTCCTACCCCCACAAGAATTGCCTTATGTCTGTCCCATGCATTCTTGAATTCTCCCACAGTTTTAGACCCCACAACCTCCTCAGGTTCCATGCATCCACTACCCTCTCTGTGAAATAATACTTCCTCACATTGCCACTGATCCGCCCTCCTTCTATCTTTAAATTGTGTCCCCTTGTTCTTGCAAGTCTCTTTTTCTGAAAGATGCTACCCTCTTGGACTTTGATGATTCCACTGAGGTACTTAAAAGTTTCTATCATGTCCCCCCCTCCCTTCTTTCCTCAAGGGTATACATATATTAAGCTCCTTTAATCTCTCCTCATATGGCTTCTCTTGCAGACCCTACACCATTTTGTTGCCCTCCTCTGGACTGCCTCTATCCTGTCTATGTCCTTCGGAGATGGGGTCTCCAGAACTGGACACAGTACTCCAGATGGGGTCTCACCAACTGTCTGTACAGAGAGATAGCAACTTCCTGTTTTCTGCTGATGATGCCTCTCCCTATACATCCCAGTATACCCCCAGCCCTCCCTACTGCCTTCTCACATTGTTTGCTAACCTTAAGGTCATCTGATATGATTACCCCAGGTCCCTTTCCTTTTTGTTGTTGTTACTACCTCCCACCCATTGTGTATTCTTCCCTGGGTTCTTATTTCCCAGGTGCATTATTTTGCACTTCTTTGCATTGAATCCTAGCTGCCATACTTCTGACCATTCCTCCAACATTGCCAAGTCCCTTTTCATCCTTTCCACGCTCCTTGTGTATCAACTCTGTTGCAGATCTTTGTGTCATCTGTAAAAGGCATACTTTTCCTTCCAGTCCCTCTGCAATGTCACTGATGAAGACATTAAAAAGGACTGGACCCAATACTGAACCCTGTGGTACCCCACTAGTAACCCCCCTTTCTTCAGAGTGGACTCCATTTATAATTACCTTCTGTGTCCTGTTGTCCAGCCAATGTTTTACCCAGGCTATCACCCTGGGTCCCACTCCCAGGCAGCTGGTTAATTTGACTATTAATCTTTTGTGTGGGACTGTGTCAAATGCCTTGCTAAAGTCTAGGTAGGCCATGTCCACAGCCCCTCCCTGGTCTACTACTTTGGTCACCCAGTCAAAGAAATCTATTAGATTCGTCCTGACATGACCTTCCCGCTGTGAATCCATGCTGCCTTGGGTCCTGTGCTCCACTGGCCTCTAGGTACTGACTATTCTTTCCTTCAAAGTGTCTCCATCACTTTCCCTACCACAGAGGTCAGACTGACAGGTCTGTAGTTTCCTGCCTGTCTTGGACCCACTTTTGTGAAGGGAATCCCATCCGCCTTCCTGCAATCCTCTTGGTACCACACCATCCTCCCATGATTTATTAAAAGAGTGAGCTAGTGGTTTCACTAGTTCCTCCCTTAATTCTTTAGAATTCTAGGTGAATTCCATCAGGACCCATTGCTTTGTCCCCTTCAGTTTTAGGAGTTCTTGCAGAACCCTTTCTTCTGTGAAAGGACTGGGATCGACCCCCTATCAAGAGTGCTTCTGTTAATTGGATTAAGCTTCCTCCTCCTCTTTTGTGAATACTGAGCAGAAATATTCATTCAGTATTCCTGCTTTTCACTGTCCCCTCTGCCCATCCACTGTTCATTCTATTCAGCCTCACTATCCCTCCCTTTGTCTTTCACGCCGCTGATGTACCTATAAAGGTTTTATCCCCTTCTTACCTGAGTTGGCTATCTTTTCCTCAGTTTGGGCCTTTGCTATTCTGACTTCCTCCCTGCTTCCTTCTGCCTTAACTGGTACAGCTCTCTGTCCTGCTCCTTCTGTGTTTCCTTATACTTCCGGAATGCTATCTTTTTCTTCCTGACTTTCACAGCCACCTCTTTTGAGAACCATAGTGGCTTTTTTTTTGGTTTGATTTGTTTATTTGCTTCACACAAGGGCTTGTTGCCTTGGTGATGGCAGTTTTGATAATTCCCCATTGTTGCTCCACATCTCCTTCTAGCCTGTTTGCTAGTGCTTTTCCCACTTGGGATGGGAGCATCTTTCGGGAGGAATTGGATACCAGCAGAATGGCGGCAACTTGAAAAGAGAAGGGCCTGAGTAAAGACATAATATTGCTGGAGGTTTTCCCAATATGGGTTGTGGTGGGGGTTTGGGGGGAAACGTTCTGCAACAGGAGGGTGCTGCCTTGGTGAAACAAGGCAGTGGTGGTGGATGTGTTGAACAAGCATACAGCTGATTCAGGGGTGGTCGTGAGGGTAGTGGGGAAGTTGGTACTGTGAGACTGACAGATAAACATGTCTTTTAAGGTGAAACATATAGAGGGGGCAAAGAATGTAGTGGCTGATAGCTTTTTAGTCTTCTGTTTGAGCGTTTATGGGTGCTGACACCAAGGGCAGACACAGAAGGAACAGCAGTTTCTTCCTGCTCGTGGGACATTGAGTGGAGACAGCCTAGCTGCTTTTCCAGAAATCTTGATTAGCAGGGACTCTGAGGGCATACAAAGGAAACTGGATGGCATTTCAGGTGTTAAGGGTGAAAACAGGCATGGAGTTAAGTTGGGTTAATAGGAACAGGGTATGTCATGTGATTTGCGATTCAGATGTGGGAGGAGATGGCACATTCCATAGAGTCTGGGTAACTCATGGTCCATTTTCTGATAAGTAAAATGAAAGGAAGGGAGCATTTATACCAGTCACAGGTAGTCAGAAGAATGATACAAGGGTGGCAAAGGATGAGGGGTAGTGGTAAGGATGCAAGGCAACCAATTGCAGAGGGATTGCTGAACAGGATAGTGGTAGAAATGGGGAAGATATGTGTGACTCATTATGAGATGCGTTTGTTTAAGGAATTGTTCCTAGTGATGTTCCATGAGGTTTTCATAGTAAATGAGGTTGTATTAGAGAAAAAAGGTGACGTAGAGGGTGTGCTAGGCACAGCCACAGTAAGGCTGTAAGAAGGAAAACTACAGCTATTATTAAACAGATAAAAAAATGGACTGGGGGAGGAAGATATGCAATTACATATCAAGGAGTAAAAGAAGAACTATGTGCAGTATGGGCATTGGTGGATTTCATGGAGATCAGGCCAGCGAGAGAGGAATCATCTTTTATCTACAGGAATGGACTACTGGTTACCTGGTACCAGGTAACAGATGTGCCAGTAAAGCAATGGCATTTGTAGGGAGGATGCATCAGTTTTTGCAATGCACTCTTTTAGAATTGTTGAATTGTCAGAAGCAGCCTCAAATTGAAGTTTGGTGGACAGGATTGTGGGGGTGAGTAGATGGGAGTCAAGGAACTATAAGCTGGACATCAAGAACATGGTATCAACTTTTTTTTTCTCCCACAGAACTGTCAGCATGGAAAAATGTCTGTATATGCAGCCATTCTTCACTTACTGAGTTGAGGGAAGAGCAATGGTCAGGCCTTGTGGGTGGCAGCTGTGATTGAAACTGAGGGCCTTAAATGTCCAGTGGAAGGGTCTTTGGGGAATGAGTTGTGCCCAGTTTGTGCCATAGCTAATGGATATAAAGGTGAAGGTGCCAAAGACGGATGTACTAGTCATCCACCTGAGGGGAAATGGACTAGTGAAGCGACTGTAGGTGGATATTACATGCGAGATAACCGGAGATCTAGAAAGAATTAAGAACATGTGACCAGAGGTGATGATAGGTTAATTCAACGTTATCTTGAGGCATGTGTGGGGAATGCAGAAGACAAAAGGCAATGGATGGGTGAAGGAAGGGCTGAACAGAACAGTGGCAGTGATGGTGAAGAAATTGTGGAATGGTCATATCATATCCAAATGTTTTCAAGGGTGTGCAGGTTGGTATAGGCCAGAAAAGGTAAATTTGTCAGAGGTAGGGTTAGACATTTTAATGTGCAGTTGAAAGAAACATTGGAAAGATGGGGAGGGGGATAATATGGGGGAAGCCAACCTCCTGTGACAAATAGCAGGAGAGGGGCTAGTTGATGGAAGAAAGGGGGGAGAGGGATCAGAGGAGTAGAAAAGGTGGATACAGTCTGGGTGTGCACCTAGGCTGGAGAAGCAAATCCCTTCTGGTGTACATGGGGTGGGGTGCCAGCATGCACTGTCCTGCACCAGACCATCACCGAGGGCAATAGTAATCAGAAAACATTAATGAAATATGTAAGAACTGAAGGAGGCTTGAGAGATATATGTTAAGGGGAACTAAAATGAAGAAAAAATATATTGTTTAAGCTTGATGTAAATAAAGTTTGCTGACTGAGCAAACAATGCAAAGATTAATGGTCATTTGTGGGAGAAGAAGGGGATTCAGCAACAATGTTTCATCCTCACTATTATTATTAGTAATTTTTTTAAAACTGTGTTCTTGTTTCTTTTCAATGAGTATTATGGTTTGTGAACACAAAGCAGCTGGGTAAATTACTCAGATGACTGACCATAGTCAAATGAAACTATCCTAGCAGTGAGAATGGCAGAGCAATTACTTACCAACAGAAAGGCTTCAACACTCAATAATTTCTAAATAACAAATTTATTTTGGATACCAGTCATTTCTTTTAAGGTGAACCAGTCCTCCTAGTAACACATCCTACTGGTTGTGTCAGCCACTGCCTTACTCAGATGGTAACCACAGCCTGGTCAGGGTTATTACTAGGAGTGTGTATGTTGGTAAGTCTGGGAGTTACCCTCTAACCCACCTTGACCTTCTTGAAGCACAGTGCACATGCAGCTAAACATATTACCCAGAAACTGCAAATCAGCTTAAGGTTGAAGGTCCTCATGACTTCTGATCTACTGCTCTCTCATTATCATGCAACCTTTCACCACTCATATTTCCAAATTGAACAGAATTTATGATAACATTTGCAGGTTTGCATTTATGGCTCCTTACTCCACTCACCACTGCATTATCCACCAAGAGCATTGTGAAAATCTGCTAAAATATCTCATAGACAATTCCCTTCAGGATAAGGAGCCTAATCCATTAACTTATTTACTTATTCCCACACCATGCCACTGCATCCTCAGGTCCTCCCCTGGGCTGCTTCTTGAGAGTCCCTAGGTTGCCACTTACATGGGACAAAAGAGCTCTTTCTCCAGCTCCTGTCACTGGAAGAGCCTATCTACCTTTGCTCTCCAAGAACCAATGTCAATTTCAAATCCCACTGCAGAGTTGCCCTCCTAAGAAACTCTACCTGCAAATGCTCCCCCTGATTTTGGACTCTGGGAATGGTTATTAATACATGTTTATGATTTTCAATCTGTTATATTGCCTTTAAATTCATATGTATTCATCGAATATTGATTTTTTTTGCATGTATTGCTTGGTTTTCACCTTCACACAATGGTCTTCAGTTCTTCAGTGATACTGTATTGTCAAATCCTTGTTGTTGAATATTTTTTGTATTCATTGCTTGGTTATCACATTTTTCCCAATGTCATAAGGCATATGGTAATGCTAAATGCTTCTTATCACAATCTTTGTGGCCTAGGGCATGCCTGAAAATAGTTCCTGGGACCAGTACACCAACCTGGTAAACAATACCTTAATAAGTAAATAAGTTATTGCAGTGACATTATCATGAAAGAAGAGTTGCACTTTAAAAAAAGTCAGTTGTCTGTTCTATTTGACCAAATGCAGTGTTCACAGTTTGTTCTGATAGGTTTCACAGTAAAAATGGGTTTCAAAAATTAAGAAACCAGATTGGCTGAAGCCTAACTTTACCAGTGCTGTTATCTCAGCACAACAGCACTTGATAAAGATCCATCACTCTTTTCACACTAAAATCAGTATTGACCACACAAACCAGATTGCCATCGTAAACATGGCTGCTACCATTACACAACTAAAAACCTTCAATTGAGCTCTAAAAATAAAATTGCTTTAAATTTAGAAAATAATTAGATGTTATTTGCCCTCATAATTCTCTTCTTACCACACACACCTAAATTACAAAAATGAAGTACTTCAGTACTTACAATTTAGATTTCTAGTGTTTCATTGCTGACCATGGAAAATATCCCTCCTATCATCACTGGCTTACCAGAAAAATCTCTACTGTTTAACCTGCTACAGAAAAAAAGCCCTAGTTCCAAGGGAGGCCTCCTGTTGTGTGAGAGAGAGGGTGAACATCATGCCAGTAGTACTGAGCAAAGATTTGAATTATTGTATTTTGTCTATAGTAAACATTCCAGATCATGAATGCAGAACAGACAGAAAATAAACAAAGTAGGGAACAGAGAGAGAATAATACAAAGAAGGAAAAAGAAAGATAAGGAAACAGGTAAATGGGTGTCAGTTGAGTAAAACAGAGAGTTTGAGGACTGATTAAAAATACATGTATTTTGCTGTGCATAATATTTGAACCTGAGATATCATGTAAATGTTAGGATGTGTTGGGACAATTTTGCTGCAGAGGATAAATGTTTTAAAAAGGTCATAAACATGTTTATTTCTGTGCATTTTTTCACCCCCTTCCCCCACATAAACAAATTGGACTCATTTTGTAGTTGCAATAAGCCATTTCAGGTTGTGCTTTGCAGAGGGAAAACAGCACTTTTCGGGTTGTTGAAGGCACTCAGCGATGCCTCATGCCTCACATCATCATCAATTTTATTTATAAAAGCACCTTTCCGAAAGATCAAGGTGCTGTACATACACATAGATAAACAAAACATATTAAAATGAGAATTCATAAAATCATACATTTATAATATACAGCAGCACTATATAATAAAGTTATTCCATCAGTTCAGCTCATCCAGGAAGGCTAGGCTAAACAAATAAGTTTTGAGGGCTGATTTAAAGCCTGAGGTGCGTCATTATCCCACTACAACACATATCCTGTCATGCCTTATTGATTAAATAATATGAGGGGATCCTTTCATAAAGTTTTAAAACAGAATTACTCAGTAACTTAAGTACCCTCTCATGATACTTTATATGTTTGTGATAACTCTGAGAATTACATTTTGTTTGCTCAGGTCAAAGTAAATTGTGTCATGAAAAGCTTTTGCTCATTTAAAATCAAAGTACACAAGCACACGTTACCAGTGGTGCTACTGCACTCAGAGCTATGTGGCGTCTGAAAATGATTATAGTGCTGAGCAGAATGTGAAAATCCTTCAGCAGAATTCTGATAGAATGGCAATTCCACTACTGACATGGTTTGGGGAATTTTTTGATAAATCCCACAGAAATCCAAAAGTGTTTTCATACTAACCATGGATTAGTGTTCATTGATTTGAATAAACTGTGGAACAACAATACACAGTTAATGTAATTAAAGTAAACTGAGTATAACAAATCCACTGTTCAAATAATCAAACCACTTCTGAAATTTCATAATTCTGCTTTGGACTGATTCTGTAGAATAAGGTGGAATTTTTGAAATCCTATGAAATTCTGTCAGAGATGGAATTTGAAAATTCTGCATAGCTCTACTTAGTTTGCCACATACCTTTATGTGATAGCCTCCTGCAGCAAGATCCAATAGCGGCTTGCCACTATGCTCATAGTAGGTGCATGTGGCAGTGCATAAGTACCGTAGTTTATTCAATGTGTACTGTATGTGGGTTACAGAGGAGGCAGAGAAGGAACACATTTGGGAATGTCGATCTAAATACTGAGATCCCAGGAAGGAAATAAACTAAGAAATACAGTGGTGGGATTGTCACAGAGGAACAATCCACATGATGTTTCACCTAGAAGTGTAACGGTGGCCTTCATTTACCCAAGCAATCTCTAAGCAAAGATGTCTTTTTCCAAATATGGTCAAGTTATGATTTTATTTTCAAAGAAGTCTTGCCTTAAAATATATCTGTTTCTATCTATCTATCTATCTATCTATCTATCTATCTATCTATCTATCTATCTATCTATCTATCTGTCTATCATCTATATCTACTGTAGTCTAACCTATTTTGAGTCCATTCTGTGACCTGCCTTCATCTACAAATGGTAAAACTTCCACCAAGTTAGTGTTCCCTCACAAATAAAAATAGAACAACCACTTTGACTGGAATTTTCATTAAGTGAATATTTGTGTATACAGGGAAAACAGAGCAGAAGCCTTGCCAGTAGAGGTTGACTGATGATATGGCTGAATGATATAAAAGGTGAACTTTTAAGATTTGGCACAAATTAAAGTATAGATGGGAAATACAATTGACAGTACTCAAGTGAACAGATGATTTCCAGGAAATGGTTCTGCCAGAACTTTACAATGCAGAAATTGAACATTATGTTGAGAAGTGAATGTAGTGTTTGTATTGCATATTACTTTAAACAAAGTGGGGAACAAATACATACAGTGGTATCCAGTGACAATTGATGCAGAATATCCAGATAAATAAAGATACTATATCTCACAGGAAAATACCATTCATTTCAATTGGATTTCTTGTGATATTTCCCTGCTATAACCTACTGTATAATGCTTCTTATCATTTGCTCCCACTGTACTGATATTATGATTACAGTTTACACTAAATTTAAAGTTAAAACATGAACATGAAAGTGTGAGGCCCTTTCTGATGACATTTGATCATTATACAGAAAATGTGTTGAACAAATAGGCAGTTGCTGGGAAAAATGTGTTATGTGCTCTTGTACAGCCTGATACAAACATATTTTTGCTAATGTACTCATACATGAAGGTGTGGGGTATAATACCTTTATAACTGATTGATACCATTTTAAAAAAGGAAGTTTTTGTATTTCTTTCTACTACTACTTAACAATTAATAATAATAATTATTATAATAAATTTTATTTGGCACTGTTTTGTTGCCACTCAAAGTACCATACTAGTTAAAATGAAACAATTACAAAAAACAATAAATATGCATGAATATCAGAATAAAGAATGCAGACATGAAATAGACCAAAATAAGCAAATAGATAGAAATGTAGCTACATGGCATAAAGTAGGCAATTTCATTTGGCTAGGCAACATTATTTCTTTGGTATCCTGTCCAAAGGGCTATCCAAAGACAAGACAAATAATAATAATATTACAGTCCCCATAAAGGCACACAGCATATAAAGCTACAGTAAATAAATACTAATCAGAGAAGGTTTTATTTTTGAGAACTGAATATGTGTGAACGTATATAGATTCTGGATGTATATATACGTCCACAGTCTTCTAAGGGTTAAAAAGAAATATTTTCAGGGAGGCTTTAAAGGCCGTTGTCATACAAGCAAACTAGATACTCGGAGGAAGTGGATGTGATAAAACTGGGCAGCACCCCCAATAAACAGTCCTCTAACAGCATAAAATGAGATAGGGGGACCAGAAGCAGATGCATATCAGTGCAGCGGAGGGAACAGACAGATGTGTAAAATGAGTGGAAGTCTTTAAGATAATAAGAATGCAAACCATGCACAGCCTTGAATGTCAATAAGCGGATTCCTGAAGACGATGTACCATTGAACTGGCAGCCAGTGCAGACCATATAATGGCATGATGTATTCACTTCTGGATCAGCTGCAGGCAGCACTTCAAGCTTCAAGATAACCCTAAGTACAATGTTGCAGTAATCCAGTTTAGAGGTGACAAAGGTGTGGACTATCATCAAGTCATTGGCACTAGATGCAGTTTGATCAGGGCAATGTTATGTAGATGGCAAAAGCCATTGTGCACTGCAGATTATCCCTGCAGTTCTAGTATTAGAATGCAATCCACAATGATCACAAGCTTCTTTACCACATCCACAGCTTGGAGTGTCTGGCCATTTAATGATGTTAACAAAACTTCTACACTTGCCATTACTGACATATGCTCAGCTAATTTGACAATCAATATCTCTCTTTCTAAGTAGGATTGAGGTGCAACCAGCAGGAGGCCATCTAACTGTTGATCTCCCAGAAAGACTGACCCAATGCTGAGGCACCATTTCTCCCATCACGTGTGTAAGACAGAGCTGAGTATCATCTACATAACAGTGAAACATGCAAGAAGCAAAGCCACTCCAGAGATGCCATTACCTTGATCAACCTATTGCATTCTCCTGGTAATGTAAGGCTCACATCAGCTCAAAACAGTGTCAGTGAATCCCACATAGTTCCTCAGGTGGTCCAGCAGCACATCCTTGTCCACCATGTTAAATGCCGATGAGAGATTCAAGAGAATTAAGATGAAACAAAGCCCTGAGGAGATCATGAAACACCCTGATGAGTACAGTCTCTGTGCTAATACAGAGCCTTAATCCTGATTGGAAAGCTTCATAGATGTCACATTGTTACAAGTGAGCCTCGAGCTGCACAGCAACCATTTGCTTGATTACCTTTCCAAAATGGGGATGATTCAAGACATTTCTGTAATTTACCAGTTTGTCAGGGTCCAGTGATATTTTTTGTTTAAAAGGGGGTTAAACCATACCCTATTCAGGGCTGTCAGAAATAAACCCTTCATCAAGGATCACCTAACAATCTCTGTGTAAATTTGCCCCAGGTATTTCAGGCAGCCATTCAACAACCAGGTAGGCCCATGGTTGAAAGTACAGAAGAACAGGAATGGGCAGTATGCTAGGCAGAAAACAACTGTCTGCATCATGGTAATAGCCAAATCATGAATAAAACATGTATTAGTGAACACAAGTTACTGCAAAAATATTTTATTCAAAGTAGAAACAGCACATAAAATTGCCAGCTTTTGCCCAGGCACATTAAAGCTCACTTTCTTTTGTTGGGGAGGGTGGCTAGTTAATGTAGGCATGACTTCTCTTATATACAGTCTTACTGTTTGCCATTGGTGCACAACTGTCTGACTGACGCCTCATAGTATCTGCCACTAGGTTATCATATAACTATTAAGTAGATTTCAAATGTCCCAATGAAAAGCAGGCTCTCATGTCATTACTTCAGATGGATTTGTAATAGGGTAAATTTCATTCAGAACTTAAAAAAAAAACATGTTATTACAAAATGACAACATCATTTAATACACCTATGCTTCCATTAAAGAAAATTTTAAAAAACAAAACAGCAGATCCCAGGTGACACATGCGCTAGTGGGGGTGCAAAGGAAGAAGAGTTTGGGCATATAACAAGTACCGATTATCAGACAATAGAAGGTGTGTGAGGGAAGGGGGAGAGAAAACAGTAGAGATACAGTACTGAAAAGTGTAGATGATACAAAGAAAAACAGAAAAAATAAAGAGAACTAAACATAAAGTGCAAGTATACTTGAATAAGATAGGAGCACATAGTAGAAATAGAATCTGACAAATTCTTTATATCCTCAGTGTTGGGTTTCAAAACTAAATATAGCACAGTGTATAAGAAACACAAACTGATGGATGTGGTGAAGATGTCCATAGAGGACTTGTGAACATAGATTATTGGTCAAGTTCATGCTGCATTGACACACATCCATGAGGTTTGGGTTTGACTCCCACCACAGTATCAATTTAGTCGATTTCCAGAGATCAGAAAAAAGGAGGAATCTGAGCATGACTCAATGGTAGCAGCACAACAACCTTTTTTTAAAATTGGAAAACAGTATAGCACCTCTTATTTTGAATCCAGGTGGAACACAGTTCATGTTTAAGCAATAATCCATGACAGGGTTTGGGTTATACTGGGCTTTATCCATGCATGGTGCAGTAAGTCATCAAACATCAAGAAAAAGGTGCACACATCACCATTTAACACTCAGGGTTAGTGCAAAATTTGCATATTTATGTCTTTCACAACATCTGTTTTATATGTAATAGATCAGGGGGAAGTTGGGAATTCTACTTTCATGGAACTTTCTCAAAAGTTTTGTAAATATTGCAAACTTTTCTGAACTTCCACATTTGGTGAAATCAGAATCTTCTGAATGTGGTTAGTGAGTTTTTGTCCTGTTCCACAAATGTTTTTCTGGCTGAATTGCAAAATAATACACATGAACTGCAGAATGACAGTTCTGAGGAATTGCATTCCACAGTTTAAAGCATTACTCTGCAATACAAGTATTTATTCCAAAGTTCAGTGATCAGTACTGTGGAATTTCTTTCTGTATTTTAATATATTAAAACACAATTCTTACATTCATTCTGTTGTTCAATGACTCATTGAACTGTGGAATGAATGTATGAATTGTGGATTAATGTACTAAACTGCTAAAATTCATCATAACCGACCATTGACAGTGATCATTTCTATCAAATTTCTTTCTGCAGTATAATACAATAATCTACTATTCATACATTCATTCAACCTTTCTAAGCCAGATTTTCCATGAAAGTTGCCAAAGTGCATTCCAAACTTCACAAAAGCAAAATTCTGACATTTGCCAAAATTCTACTGGTAGAAGTTTAATTTCACACAGCACTAGTGGTTTAATAAATATTCCTGAATACATTTCTACAAAACACATGCCATCCATGGTGCAAACCTGGACGCTGTGCACAAAACAGTACGATATATAAAAACAAAGTTATGCTTGCTCATATTGAGGCTGATTCTCCATGCCTACACGCTGAGTATGTGAGGAGCATAGGCATTACTAAGCTGAAAAACTGTATAGTGAGGATCCTGTGGACTATTGTGCAAGCTGGTAGTGAATAAGATCCCCCAGGCACCTTAGAAGCTAGATGCTATGGGTGGCAGGGGGCATGCCAAAGGGTGTGCCCATACTCCACGCGAGTCTCCAAGATGTGGAGTGTTAGGCTACCAGGAGCATTGTTCTGCCCAGTGGACCATGCCATAAATGCTTATGCAAAACAAGAGACAGAGTCCAGGTTGGTTCCCTTCTAAAATGGTTTAATAATCCTGAGAGTTCATACTGGGGGCTGTTGGCATGGACCACATCAGTCAGTCCAGCAGTTCAAAGATGGCCAGCCACACATCTGATTTCTTTAAAAAGTTTTTCTTTATTTTCACTTCAGCTGTACAATCCCCTGATGCACCCAACATTTCACTCAGTAGTTGGGCTTCTTCAGGGGCTTGGGATCTATATTGATATAAAATAAGTATTATTGTAATTACATCCATTTTGTCATTTTTAATTATTTTAATATTCTGATTAATAGTCCCATTACCGCACACTCACCCTCTGTTGCTTATATTTTTAAGTATAGTTAATATTGTGCAAATGCCCATAAACATAAATGATTACCAATCTGACCTTAAGTGACTATAAATACTAAATATGCAATGGGTGCTCATAATAGTAAAGAAATCAGTGTTACTGTCTCTTTAAGAACTATATCATTATTCTGATAATAAAAAAGACTGTCACTCTTGTTACTATTACCTTGCATTATTGTGAATGTTTTTTACTGTGATTATCCAGACATCAGTAATTTACTTATTTCATTATGTCAATATAAATATGTAATTAAAAAATGCAGTCTGTCTCCTTAATTCATTTCTTGTTGTCTAATACAACTACAATGAATCACACCTATGTTTCTTTCTTAAGACCAATGATTGTTACATTGTTTCCAATCTGTTATACCACAATGTTTCACTCAGTTAATTATTTTTGATTATCCAATCATTTTTTGTCCATATTATATGCGGTAACATTTCATACAATGATCAATACATAGTCAGGTATCATTGGTATTCAAGCATCATTTCTCATTTGTACCTTGTTCTTATCCCTAACTTGCTTTACTATAGAGCTCATAATGTACTATAAATTTCCAATCACTAAATGGGCTTAACATCTACTAATATATGTCTGAATAACACAACAGAGAAATATCCACAGGCTCCAACGATACACTCCATTTTACAGTAAGTGACAATTTTTTTTTAAACATTTACTTAATGGGCTTGACATCTACTGATATTTGTCTAAATAGCCCAGCAAGAAAATATCTGTATGCTCCAATGAAACACTCCATTTTAAATACCAATTTTTTAAACCTTTTCCCCTCAAGGTAAAAAACTACTTAAACTTACTATATTCTTAATTACGCTATTGTTTATGCTGAAGTCCTACTCACTTGTAGTGTACTCCTTTTTCTGGGATCATTTCTTTCTCTAGCCATTGCTGTTAAAACAGTGTTAAGCTTCATTCAAAACTATTACAATACTGGCAAGATTTAACATTATAAGAAATGCTTGGTAAGCTATTGAGTTCCTAAATTTTTGTCTTACCTTTTTTGGCATCCTATGCACTTTTAGAATAGCTCTATGCTGCATGGTTTGCTCTCAAGGTCTCATTTTATATGACACAGTCAGTGGGCAGATCAACAAGTGTGTATGGTTGCTAAGCAACCACAAGTGAGGTGATTCTGAAGAGCAGTTGGGGCGGATGCTGTCCATCACCATCACTAGCTGCTGGGTGCCCACCCCTGTGCCAATTTTTATTTAGGTTGCTGAGTCCAGTGGATAAAACCAGCCAGTGTCTTGCCTTTAGTTCATATTTTATAAATGTATATCTTTGTTACTAAACTGGTAATTATATTGGGGGGAGTGGAAATTATGGAGTTGAAGTGGGAAAGGCTATGAGTGACAGGGTCAGGCTACACTGGTCCCTTATATCCTTCTGAATGAAATATACAGTATTTGTGTGAATACACTGTTAGTCTCTGTCTTTTTCTTAATTTCTGATATCACTACGTAATTCTATCACCTAGTTGGAACATTCACTGTCATCTGTTTATTATGTCATGGTCAGCATGCTGGCCAGTTTTCCTCTTCATTCATTCCTAGTCTATCTTCACTAGCATCCATTGTATAACTCCAAAACATTTCCCTCCTCTCTAGGAGCTTGATCCAATCTACTCCTCTGTCTGGCTGTTCTACCCATTCTGTTCCCCAGAATTTTAATGAGGCAGTCATATGGTTCTCTTTAGTGAAGTGCATTGCTACTGGGCTGTTGTCTGCACAAGTTCTTATCCTGCTTTTGTGTTCTGAAACTTTGTTTTTTAATGGACTAGTAGTTGTACCTAGATAATATTTAGAGCATGAGCATGACAGTACGTAGATAATGTGGAGGGAGTCTCATGGGCTGTGGGAATTAATGGAATATTTTGTATTTTCATTTGGGTGACTGATTTCCATTTTCCTACTGGTGTTACTACAGTGAGCACACTGACCACATGGGAATATGCCTTTTTCTAATGGGCCAAAAAATAACTATCCCTGACTTGTTTTTTCAGTTTAAGCTCTGAGTGCACTAGTCTATCCTTTAAGGTTCTTACTTTTTTAGAGGCAACCATTGGTTTGTTCCTAACCTCCAGTGGCCCAGTTGGTAACAGTGTGTCCCAATGTTTGTTCACCATTTGTGTAATGTCCTTAGTCAGTGTAGAAAAACCCAGTGACAGGATAAGTCTGTCATCGGTTGATTGATTCACTTCATCACTGTTCCCCCCTCTCTCTGATCTGTATGTGTCTGCATTCCTTGTACTGCTCTATTGTTGGCACTTGTTATTACCTTGTATTTGTACCCCTTTCTTTAAATCTCTCTGACATTTTGTCATATCCATTGTTCCTTATGTCTTCCTGACTACAGTTCCTTTTGACTCTCAACATCTAAGAGAATGGTATGCTGTCTTTCAAATTTTGGGGATGTAAACTATCTGCATGCAGTAGCATGTTTCTGTCTGTGGGCTTGCCGAATAATCTGGTGCTTAGTTTGCCATTGTCTCTGTTTATTAGAAGATCTAGGAATGATATTTCTTCCTTACTTGCTGACATAGTGAATTTTAAATTAGTAGTCAGTCCATTAAGGTGACTATGGAAAGCATTCGGCTCTTCTCAGTCCCTGTCCAGACAAGAAGAATATCATCAATGAAATGCTTATAATGCCTTAGTTTAGTATAATAGTGGTTGTATAAAGGATTAGGGGTGAACTGCTGTTCATAATGATCCATACACAGGTTAGCGTAAGTGGGTGTAAATATGCTGCCCATGGCTGTAACCCATTTTTGCCTCTAATATTTTCCATGAAACCAGAAATAGTTTTCGTATAGGACCATCCTAGCTAGCTCCACCAGAATGCTGATAGGGGGCACTAGGCTATCATATAAATGCTTATGTGCCTCCCCCATCCACCAGGTAATGGCAGGGTGCAGCATTGATGGGGTTCCCCTGACTTGGCAAGCATCTGCCCCACCACACCAGGTTGCCTGGGTGGGCTGGGTGCTGCCATTTGGGTGCATGCCCAGACATTCTGTGACCCCTGTCCAGCACTGACACTCACTCCCCACCCCCAGTGCAAGGGATCCACTCCTGGACCCAGGATGGACACCCCAGTAGATGCTGCCTGGGTCCTCAGCTCCACACCCATCTGACCCCCACGACCTGAGTGCTGGGTGACAGGGCTGAGGACAGGTTCCTTGTGGGTGCTTCACAGTCATAAATCCACACACCCTGTGCCTGTCCATGGCCGAGTAGGTGAGCATGCAATTTACATGCAAATTGTGTGTAATTTGTGCCCCTTAGAGAATCAGCCACAAAAGGAACAACTCCAAGCTACTGTGCAAGGCAATCTGAAAAGTGCACTGCAGGACCACTTTAGGGTTTGCCATGGGTACACCACCTCCTCCTTTTCATTTAGACTTCTAGACCATGTACAAACACTAAAAGAGGAAGGGACAGGCTAAAACTGCTATCGAAGAAGAAACAAAATGGATTTTTCATTTAAAGGCAATGTACCTTGTGAGACTAAATACAGAAATTGATTTTAAGCCATTTTGGGGCTGCAGAGGGTGTAGCCCTGTTGACCTCTTGCTATGAGAAAAGGACTCCAGCATTCCTTCTGACCGAACAACATTTTGGAGTTCTAACACAGTCACCTCTGCATCTGTGAAGCACTCTGCACTGCACTATTTTACTGTCAGTGGTCAATTTCTTTTTTTTTTTAATTATATTGTACATATCCCCCCACCCAACCTTCCCTCTCAGCACCCCCCAGAAACATAATGGTGACACTGGGGGTACTCAGTCCCCCAGTGTCCTGATCACAAAATCCTGTTACTAACTCCCCCATCCACAATCACACAAGCACAGCTTACTTCTTCATTTTTTTTATTATTTATTGTTTCCTCCCCTCCACCTAACCCTCCCTCTCAGCACCCACCACCCCATTCCCCCAGAAATGTAACAATGGCACTAGGGGGTGCCTAATCCCATAGTGCATGAATCCTCCTTTTGTTTCCTCTTACTGACCACCCCCCATCCACTACTGCGCATACGTGGTTATTTCTGAGGTTTTTTTTTATTCACTTGTTGTTTCCTTCCCCTACCCAACCTTCCTTTATAGCACCCACACCCCACTCTCCTCCAGAATGTAATCATGACACTGGGGGTGCCCAATTTCAATGCAGGAATTTTGTGTTTTTTAATCTAAAAAAAAGTCCTTTGATGTCTTTTGTGGCTGTTACACTTTTTAACCTATCAAAAAAGTCAATCAATGTCTTTTGTGGCCATTTCAATCCCCCCAATCAGACTCTCCCACTTAGCACCCACCACCCGCACTCTCCCCTAGCTCTTACTTACCCACCATGTGTCCAACACCATAATCCTCTTTGGACTGCAGACGCATCTTCACTCTTCAAATCTGCAGTGCAAACTGAAGAAACAGGTATGTAGTTCAGTGTATTTCAGTGGTGTTTTGTACTTAGTGTCATAACTTGGCAATTTTTTTTATACTTTTTGCTCAGATTTTCAACATGCCTTTTTGGGGACCCTGTCTCATGAACAATTGCACTGTCAATAGGCAAATCTGTCTCGAAATGTGATTTTGCGGTCCCCACACAAAATCACCTTTTGGGCAGGAGTTGAAACTTTTGTCTGCCCTTATTCATGAGGTGAGGTCTTAAGAAGGCTATGTTGAAAATATGGTGTAAAAAATAAAAAAAAAAGTTATGAGCCTATGTTGAATTTTGTGAACTGAGGCTCATAACTTTGGTAATTTGTTATATTTTTACCCCACATTTGCAGCATAGCCACATCTTTACAGCATACGAACATACAAAATTTGCCAGCAGATAAAGGCCTAGTGGTCTATCAAGTGTACTCGAATGTGCAGCTAGCACCCCTTGTTCTGCAGCTGCTCTCCCCCTCCCTTGACCCTCCCCCTTGCCCTGTCCCAGCCCCTGTTGAAGTAGCCCGCAGTTCTACCAGATACCACTTCTGCCAGTAACACATTCCACTCAGCTACCACCCTCTCCATAAAAAAGTGTCTCCTCATCTCTCTCCTGTACCTTCCTCCCTCCCTCCAGTCTCATGTCAGGTCCCAGTGTCCCTTAATCAATCAATCAATCACTTCATTTAACCAGGCATAAACACCATTGAGCAAGCTCATTTTCAAGGTGGTCCTGGGCATCAATACAATACAGTACACTTCATAAGATAACAATTACAGTGGACAGCAGTGCAAAAAAAAAAAAAAAAACATTGTGAAGGTGCCGGTCAATATGGGCCTATACATACCAGTCAACATAATTAACATGCAAAGGTACATAATGATAAGCTTTACTGGAATGAGAAGAGACAACAATCCCATATAGTCTCTGCTAAGTAAGAACTCATACCTAAATGATAAAAAATAAAGAGGTATTAAGGAATAGGGTAGAAATTGGGGTAAAAGAGTAGGCAGCCAAGAGAGAGGCCAGAATAGGTAAAAGGTAGAGACTAGGCAGGGCCATCTTGGATTAAGGAAACTAGGTTCCCTTACTTTGAACAGCCCCTCTGTACCTGTCTTGTTTATTCCTTTCATGTACTTGAAGGTTTCAGTCATATGCCCCTTGTCCATCCTCTCCTCCAGCGAGTACATGTTCAGCTCTCTTAGCCTCCTCTTGTATGGTAAGTCCTGCAGCCCCTGGATCATCTTTGTCATCCTGTGTTGCACCCCCTTCAGTAACTTAATGTCCCTCTTCAGATACAGGCACCAAAACTGCACTCAGTACTGCAGGTACGATCTAACTAATGATCTATACAGTGGCAGAATCACCTCCTCCCTCCTCAAGGATATACCCCCTTGCAATGCAACCCAGCATTTTGTTGGCCTTTGCAACTGCCTTCCTACATTGTGCTGAGTTGTTCATTGACCCCATAATGAGCACCCCCAGATCCTTCTCCTCCTCTGTCTTGGCTAGCTGCACTCCCCCAAGCTGGTAAGTCCTCCTTGGGTTTTTTGCTCCAAAATGCAGCACCTTGCACTTTTTGGCATTGAACCCCATTTGCCAAGTATCTGACCAGGTTTCCAGCTTTGCAAGATCATCCTGCAACTCCTGCCATCCCCGTGGGTTGTCCACCACTGCTCCCATCAGCAAACAGACTGGTCTTGCTCTTGATGCCCAATGATACATCTGCAATGAATATCCCAAACAACACTGACCTGTATGCTAGCTAAAAAGAATACCTTAAATCTCCTACCCTCAAGGGTTCAGTCCTTACTGGCCCCCAGCTCCAGCCCCCACCTAACCAAGAGCTCAGAATATCTTACTTTTTTTGTTCCACACTGCTGCACTACCCAAGGACAACGCTCCTTTATATACAGAGCCTCATCCTGGTACAACTCGCTTCCACCTGCTCTTACCAATGAGACTACCCTGGGCACTTTCAAGTCCTACCTGTGTCAGCACCTTGTCACAATGGCCTCCTGTGAATGTTTCTCCTAACTAAACTTACTCTCCTTCCCTCTAATTTCCCCCCAAGTCACTCCTAACTTTGCCCCCCACTAGCTCCTATCTCCTCCCTTTTTATTTCCCCACTATTATCTACATTCTCTCCCCATAGCTTCCTCTGCATGTATCTACCATTTCTCCTAGCAGTTTCTAATTTATTCTAGTGAACCATATTACAACTGTGTTTTTTTATTGTACATATGTTCTTGAATAATATACACAAATTACTGTACCTTAACATACATACTGTGAATCATTGCACATATTACAGTACTTTCATATGAACACTTTAATGTACCTGACAAAGCCTATGGCTGCTTGAAACTACTGTACTTGTTATTGTCCTCACTATGTTCTGCATTGTTTACCCCACGTGGAACCTTTGTAAAAGAGCCTTGGCTCAAAGGTGTCTTCCAAAATAATAATAAACTAAATAAACTAAAACACTGGTCCCAACACTGAGCCCTATGGAATACTGCTCGTGACAACCCTTGGGCATGAGAGCCCCCCCACCACCCTCTGTTGCTTTCCCTGAAGCCAGTTCCCTACCCATCTCCCCAGCTTTGCACCTGCCCCTGTGCCTTCTAACTTACTTGCCAGCCTCCCATGTGGCACTAAGTTGAATACCTACTGAAGTCCAAGTACAGGACATCCACTGCATGGCCCTCATCCAAATGCCTAGTTACCCAATCATTGAACTCCCCCAGGTTAGTTTGGCAGGATCTTCTACTTACGAAGCCATGCTGTCTGCTGTTCTATAGCTCTTTGGCCTCCAGGAGGTCCACCAGCCTCTCATTCAGGATAGTCTCCATCAGCTTACCCATGATGAATGTGAGGCTCACCAGTCTGTAGTTCCCCAGTTCATCCTTGGGGCTGCTCTTCTGGAGGGGCACCACATAAGCCATCCTCCAATCCTGAAGTACACACCCTGAGTGTAGTGAAGCATTGCATAGGTCTGCCAAAGGTCCCACAAGGACATTTGCCAGTTCCTTCAGTATTCATGAATGTGACAGCTGTCATTTTTCAAATCCTGGCCAAAATATTTTTTTTCAAATCCTGAAAGGTGATTTCATGGTCCCTGCATGAAATCACCTCTCAGGCAGGAATTAAAAATTTTCTCTGTCCTTGTTCATGAGGTGGTGTTATAAGAAGACAATGTTGAAAATTTGGTGCAAAAATATTAAAAACAACAAAGTTATGAGCCTTCTTTGAATTTTGTGAATGTAGGCTTGTAACTTTGGTAATGTTCAATATTTTGACCCCACATTTACAACATAGACATGTCTTTACAGTACCTCATGAACATGACAGCTGTCATTTTTCAAATCCTGGTCAAAATGTTTCACATCCTGAAAGGAGACTTTTATGGTCCCTGTGCAAAATCATCTTTTGGACAGGAGTTGAAAATTTTCT
Source organism: Neoceratodus forsteri (assembly GCA_016271365.2). Classification (NCBI taxonomy): domain Eukaryota; kingdom Metazoa; phylum Chordata; order Ceratodontiformes; family Ceratodontidae; genus Neoceratodus; species Neoceratodus forsteri. The sequence continues at coordinate 1,639,954,440 of CM057450.1, forward strand.
CTGCCCTTGTTCATGAGGTGTGGTCATAAGAAGACAATGTTGAAAAGCTGGTGTAAAAATATTAAACAATGCTATGAGCCTACCATGGGTTTTGAAAATGCAGGTTCATAACTTTGTTAATTTCCAATATTTTTACCCCAAATTTACAACATAACCATTTCTTTATAGCACCTCATGAATGTGACAACTGTCATTTTTCAACTCTGGACCAAAATGTGTTTTTGCATCCCGAAAGTTGATTTCACAGTCCTTGTACAAAATCACCTTTTGGCCAGGAGTTGAACATTTGCTCTGCCTTCTTTATGAGGCAGGGTCATAACAAGGCTATGTTGAAAATCTATTGTACAAATATTATAAAACAATTAATTTATTGCAAGACATGGTAAATTTTATTTATATATCACCCTATCCAGGGGCTCACAGTGCTTAACAAGCATAATAAAATATTATAAAAACATTCTAACAAATCAAATTATCAGAGAAAATTAAAAGCTTTTTTGAATAACTCTGTTTTAAAAGAGGCTTTAAGCCACCACTGTGCTGGCTGCTCAGATATATGGTGGGAGAGAGTTCCTCAACAATGGTGCGGCTGTGCCAAATGCTCTATCTCCCGATCTCTTTAAACAGGAAGATGGTACAACCAACAGACCAGCCTTGACAGAGCATAGGGAGTGGATAGAAAAGTATGGAACCAGGATCTCATTTAGATAGTCAAGTCCCAAATCACTTAGGGCCTTGTACGTTAACAAGCCTATCTTGAAAGTGATGCACACACTCACAGGCAGCCAGTACAGAGTGAGCAGAACATGAGTGACATGATCCCTCATGCAGGTACCTGTCAACATCCCGGCTGCAGCATTCTGCACTAGCTTCAATCAATGCATCAAATCTCCAGACAGCCCTATGAACAGAGTGTTACAGTAATCAAGTCTGCCAGTAACAAAGGCATGGATAACTGTAGCCAGGTCTGCAGACATCAAGAATGGATGGATCTTGGCAATATTCCAGAGATGGAAAAAAAATTGCTCTGATGACCGAAGACACCTGTTGTTCAAGGTTAAGATGGTCATCAAGAAAAATGCCAAGATCACCTAATCACCAACAGGGTTCACCCATCAACCACTAAGTAGGGCAATCTCCCATCAGCGAAGATGCCCCCATGACCCAGCTCAATCACAATAACCTGTGTCTTGCTGGAGTTGAAATCTAGCTAGTTAGTGGACGTCCTGTCATTAATCACAGCTAAACACCAGCTCAGTGTATCTGAAGTGGAAAGGTCATCTGGGGCACAGGACAGGTACAACTGGGTATCATCTGCATAGCAGTGAAATACCAGATTGTATTACATAGAGATCTCTCCCAGTGGCAGCATATTCACAGAGAACAACAGGGGAGCCAAAATACAACCCTGCAGAACACCACAAGACAGTGCGAATAGTCCAGAGAAAAACATTTCAAATGACTACATGCTGTGATCTTCTAGTTAAATATGAGCTAAACCAGTGCAAAACTGTGCTGGTAGTGCACATATAGTTCTGAAGATGTTACAAAAGTACCCTGTGATGTACCTTGTCAAACGCTGAAGACAGATCCAAGAGCACCAAGATGGTATAGTGCCCTCGATCCCTCCCCCTGAAGAGATCTTGTGCCACACTGACCAAAGCTGTTTCAGTGCTGTGCCAGGGCTGAAAGCTCAGTCTGAAGAGGTTCATTGATGGACAGAGTCTCCAGACACTCAACCAACTGGTCAACCACCGCCTTCTCAACAAGCTTCCCCAAAAAGGGAAGATTAGAGATGGGCCTAAAGTTTGAGAGAATGTCAGGGTCTAAAGTTGGGATTTTAAGGATGGAACTCACTATGGCCTCTTTAAGAGTCTCAGGAAAGACACCCTCACTTAAAGACCCATTAACAATTTCCACAAACACTGGGCCCAGGAAATTCAAGCAACTGATAATAAACCACGTTGGACCTAGGTCTAGGGCACAGCTAGTGAGATACATGATGGTAAGCACCTAGAGAACCTCATCCACCAAAACCAGCTGACACTCACTCCAGCTTGGCAGATGATCTTTACTAGCAGTTTGATCACCCCCAGAAAAGAATGGACCTGAGGAGGCAATACATGCCCTGATAGAGGCCACCTTGTCACCAAAGAACTACCCAAACTGCTCACACTTTACTGTGGAAAATGCTGTCCTAGATGGCAGACAGGAGGGATCCAGCCAACTGTTGAAAGTGCGGAACAGCGCAGCTGGGAGATTTCTTGCCACAGCAATTGATCATGACAAAAATTCATTCTTCTTAAGATTGATTGCCAACTGATACTCCAGAACTTGTCCTCCTCAGAGGATGACCTCCTCCAGGTACCCTCTAGCCTATGCCCCTTAGTTTTCAACTGATGCAGCTCAGCACAATACCATGGTGAGTGATGCTTGGAGGTCAGGGAGTGAACATGACTGCAGATGAAACTTTAAAAAATGTTAATGCACCAGTACTTCACAACTGCTGATGTTCCATGTCTGTGCTTATGTATTTTTTCTTTCACCTCGGTAGGTTACTGTCATTTTCTGTACTAGAGCTGATGTCTATATTGTATATTCCATATTGTACTGTGTTGTAATCCATTTTATGTAAGACGTGGATCCTTTGCAAATGAGTCTCTGACTCAAAGGGCTGTAATTCCTAGACCTTAAATAAATAAAAACTTTGGTCAAAATATTGTTACCCAAAATTTGCAACACAGCCATATCTTTACAGCACCTCATGAATGTGACAGCTGCCATTTTTCAAATCCTGGTCAAAATGTATTTTCAATCCATCAATCAATCAATCAATCAATCAATCAATCAATCAAATTTTATTTCTAAAGCACTTTTCAAAAGCCAAAGTGCATATACAATATAAAAACAGTCATTTGATCAAGTAAGACATATAAAATTAAAAAGCAGCAATAATAAAACTAGACATTATCCCTAAATGCCAGGCCAAATAAATATGTTTTTAGTGAGGATTTAAAAGTCTGAGTGGACAGGCACTCTCTAATCTGAGAAGGTAGAGTGTTCCACAGGGTTGGGGCCACAAAAGCAAAAGCCCTAGTAGCTGATGTCTGAAGACAGACCCTGGGAACCTCTAGCAATCCCCTCATTGGCAAAGCAGAGTGGGCGGAGGGGGCAGTAAGGCCAAAGGAGGCCTTGCAAATAACCTGGTCCCTGACCATGTAGGACTTATAGGTCAGCAACATGACCTTGAAGGTGATCCTCCATCACACCGGCAACCGGTGCAGGTCGCGCAACACAGGCATGACATGGCTAGTTCTTGATAACCCTGTCAACAACCTGGCTGCAGCATTCTGCACCAGCTGCAGGAGATGGAGATCCACCCCTGGTAAACCTAGGTATAGAGCATTGCAATAATCAAGATGAGGGGACACAAAGGTGTGAACCAGCATAGGAAGGTCCTCGGGCAGAACAAGGTGCTTTATCTGGGAGATGTTCCTCAGATGATAAAATGAGGACCTGACAAATGCTGACACCTGTGCTTTTAGCATCAGTTTGTTATCAAGCACAACACCTAGATTCTGCACCCATTCAGAAGGTCTCAACTGATTACCCCCTAGCACAAGGCCAGATGGTTACCCAGGAGTCAACTTCTCTACCCACTGACCTGGGTCCACCACCAACACCTCAGTCTTATCTGGATTAAGTCTCAACCAGTTAGCACTCATCTGTCCTGAATCTCAGCGAGGCAGTTGTTAAAGACCGTGATTGCACTATGCTGTTTGCATATCAATGAAAACTCAGCCCATACCACCTTATAATGTCTCCCAATGGCAATGTGTACACTGTGAACAACATGGGGGACAGCACAGAACCCTGCAGCACCCCACAAGGCAGGGAGAAGGGAGCCGAGGAAAAAATCCCCGACACCACCCTCTGAGTCCTGCCTGTAAAGAAAGAATGGAACCACCTGAGAACTGTCCCTGACAGTCTACAGTGTAGCCACAGGTGTTCCAGCAACTCCCAGTGATCCACGGTGTCAAATGCTGCAGAGAGATCAAGGAGGACCAAGATCGAATGACTCCTCCGATCCCTCGCTATAAGGAGATCATTAAGTACTCGAACTAATGCCATTTTGGTACTATGCCTCTTCCTGAAACTGGACTGGAGAGGATCATAGACTTCATGGGTGGTAAGAAAGTTCTCGAGCTGCAACACAGCTAACTTCTCAATAACCTTTTCACATCCCGAAAGGTGATTTTGTGGTCCCTGCGCAAAATCATCTTTAGGGCAGGAGTTGAAAATTTTCTCTGCTCTTGTTCATGAGGTGGGGTCATAAGAAGACTACAGTATGTTGAGAATTTGGTGTAAAAATATTAAAAAACAACAAAGTTATGAGCCTACATTGAATTTTGTGAATGCAGGCTTGTAACTTTGATAATGGTCAATATTTTGACCCCAAATTCACAACATAGCCATTTCTTTGCAGCACCTCATGAATGTGACAACTGTTATTTTTCAAGTCCAGCCCAAAATGTGTTTTTGCATCCCAAAATATGATTTCACAGTTCCTGCACAAAATCACCTTTTGGGCAGGAGTTGAAGATTTGCTCTGCCCTTCTTCATGATGGAGGGTCATAACAAGGCTATGTTGAAAATTACAATATTACAAAACAACAAATTTATGAGCCTATGTTACATTTTCTGAACTCAAGCTCGTAACTATGGTAATTTGCAATACTTTTACCCCAAATTCCCCCCCATGCAGCCCTATTAGCTCTGGCCAGAGTTTTACTATAATGGTCAAGTATTAGTAACCACAGTGAATGGATTTTGGCTTTATAAATCCTAAATTTTAATGGATTTATCATGCTGAGAAGAATACATTGCCGTGGACGAATAATGTAATAATATCCAGAAATATGTATTTTTTTCATTCTTTGTTAACTAGGTAATGCCCACTAGGCAGACATGCCTGTTTTGAGGAGTGACATGGGAGCACTGGGGTGGTTAAATGACTTGATCAGAGTCAAAGAGTATGCAAGTGCAGGTTGTTGTAATCAAACCTAGGTCTGCTGGATGTACCAAGTTCACAGCTCATTACTCTAACGTCTAGTCTATACTGGGATGTGGTGGGTAGATGAATCACAATTGGGTTGTATGGGGAACAATGTTTAATTATTAAACTCCAAGTAAGCTGCGGTTTTAACTCTGGGACTTTTAGTCACTTGAGAAAGTGAATAATTGCTGTTTCAAAATTTATGGATACAACAATCTAATATATAAATTAAATCCTGAGACTCACTACCCTATATGCTAGCACCTCTAGAATGATTAGTGAATATAACTGATGTGATAAATAAATAATTAAATGACCATCTGGGGTGTAAAGTAAGGTCAATGGGTAGCATCACTATGTGAGGTATGGGGATATTTGTGACATTTTATCGTTTGTACAATCTCATACCAACATTATTTCAGGACAGTAATAACATCTGGCCTTGCGAATAGAAATCACAATACTGTGCTCATTTAAAATAACATGGTTTGCATATAGTAATTTTACATACAGTCACAGTTTAATTTAAGCAGTATAATCGAAGTACTTCTTTATCAACACACTTCCCCATCACAAAAAGTCTCCATCCTTTTTTCTTGACTGTGTTTCTCTAAATGTTTCTCTGATTGTATAGGTGCTAATGAATTAAAATTTATTGGTTTCATGTCATAATAGCGAACATTCTTGGGCAACTCGCAAAACAGTGAGCAGACCCTGCTGAAAACCAATTTGGCACATAACACTAAACACAGAAGACCAATGCACATTTAAAATAATGTTTAATGTGGGGGGGCTACGTCCCCCACTCTCCCCATACTTATATAATCATCTCTGGGGGGAGTGGACACTGGAGGAAAGAAGGGAAGGGGAAATTGTTTAACCAGGAAAGGCACACTAAGCTGAAGCTTGTTTTTAGGTGTCACCTGGAAGCACAAGGAAGTTAAATGACTTGCTCAGGGTCACACAGTATGCAAGTGAGGGCCATGGGATTCAAATCTAGGTTTGCAGCTCAGAGCCCTAGACTCCTGCTCTGTGCTTCCTCCAGAAAGAAGAAGGACTGATGATGGCAATAACTTAAAAAAAAAAAAACCCTGCTAAAGAAAAACATGGACCATGCCTGTATGCAGTCCCAAACCCGATACCACCAGCACTGCAGATGGTGTCCCTACCCACTATGGTAGGTGGGTAGCTAAGCTGCATCATGCTCCATGTCCCTATTTAGCCCATCCCTCCTCCCTCCATCGCTATTCCTCCCCCTTGCCATTCTTCCCATTCTCCTTTGCTATTTCCTCCCCTAGCTATCCATTCTTCATCGCTGATCCTGAAAGTGATCAGATTGTAGCACTCACATCTGAGTTACTCATTTTGGTTCTCTATTTCAGTGTGCTACCACATTAAATGTATTACCAGTCTCAGGAAAGACAACAAATGTTTAATTGGGTAAAAGTGAAATTGCCCACATTGTAACAAAGTAAATTAAAAAAAAAATTACTTTAATGCAATACAAGAATTAAGCAATAAGGCACGACAGAGTGTGGTATATCATGAGATATCATCATGCCTCGGGTGATTGGGAGGCCGAGTGCGTCCAACCACCTAAGAAGTGACAATATACCATGATATACCATACCCTGGAGTGACTTATTGCTATTATGATCTGAGTTTCAAGTTTTTTAATTAAAAAAAAAGAAACAGGTATTAAAATGTTTTATGAATGAGTTTTTGGGTGGTGCAGGTGTACATTTTGAAAAATTAGTTCTCAGACAGTGGAGAGCAAGGAGGTTGGTGGCACTGGAAATTTTCTGAAGCTATGATGATGTAGCCTGATATCATCATGGCTTTAAAGAGCTCTCAGCCAATCAGATTCCTCTATTTATGATCCTCAGTTCATAATTAAGCAATAAGGCATGACAGGGTGTGGTATATCATGGGATATTATCATGCCTTGGGTGTTTGGGCATGAGGTCGCAGGCTGAGTGCATCCAACCACCCAAGAAGTGATGATATCCCATGATATCCCACACCCTGTAGTGCCTTACTGCTATTATAAACCGAGTTTGAAGTTTTATAAATAAAAAAAATAAAACAAACAGGTTTTAAAACATTTTATGAATGAGCTTTTGGGTGTAGGAGTACATTTTGAAAAAATAGTTCTCAGACAGTAGAGAGCAAAGATGTTGATGGTACAGGAACTTTTTTGAAGCCATGATGATGTAGCCCGATATCATCATGGCTTCAAAGAGCTCTTGGCCAATCAGATTCCTCTATTTATGATCCTCAGTACATAATGATAAATATATCAGCAAGCAAACTTTTTTTGTTGTTGTTAAATATGTGTACTGTGTCTTGCACAGTGTCTAAATTTGCACTATGGATGGTACGTGTTTTGTAGGAATGTATTCATGAATATTTATTAAACCATGTATAAAGTGGCTGTTATGAATGCTCAAACATTGCCCCATGACAAAGCCTTCCTGGTGCTATATAGGGGTGTTGGGTGTTTGTATGTAAGCATGCAAATAAATACTGTAGAACATGAATACATTGTCTGAAAATAAGTCTTGCAATGTTCATGGAGGAGACAGATCTGCTAAATTAATAAGAACATCAACATTTTCACATGGCAAAGTTTAATGAAATATAATTCTGAAAGCATTAAATATACAGTATATGGTATTGTTTAATCTCATTTAAATCTCAATTCATGGAATACATATTTGACATTGATGATGTTAATCATGTCATTGTATCACAGTATCAAGATTGAGGTATAATGCTGCTTTAGCATTATAGCACTGTGTAGCACTGTTTTTCTTCAGATTTCTGCATCTTCTGTTTCCTTCTCTGTACACTCTGCATTGGCATTAGCATGAAAAAGAAAATAACAGTAAAGAAAGCAAAAACACACTTGATTTATTTACTGTTTTTTGCCTGCAATCTCACAGTATTTAGGCATATGGCCTGTGTGTCTGCAATGCCAGCTTCTCTGAAGCTTCTTAGAACATCCTCATGTCTCTGGCTTAGGTTTTCAAAGGATCTTATGAGCCATTGGGCATGCTTGGTTTTTATATTGCTCATCATGAAATCAACTGAGATTTTGGCTGATGGTGTGCCAGCACTGATCTGCTCAGAATTAGAAGGTCTTGTATTGATCGATCATGGCGGGGCACCCCATGCACGTTGGGTGAGGGAAGGATTGAGATTATTAGGTGCAGAAGGCACCCTGGGTGTTGGTGGAATCTAGGGAGAGGCCAGATGTGTTTGGTTCCCATCCCTAGGGTCTCCAAAAGACTGAGTGGACTAGTACCCAGAAGGACTACACTTAAGTAATAAGCCATGAGGGGGTGTGGGTTATCGGGGGATTAACCATGGATGGAGTGGGTAAATCCTCACCAGCCATGGTAAATCCCCCAATAACCCACATCCCCTGAGTGGCTAATTGTGATTATACCAGGAAAAGGAAATGAAGGATTAAGAAAAATATATTAAAAAAGTAAGGAAAAAAATTTTTTTTTATTGATTTTTAGGTGAGGTGTCTTTGCGTAATGTCAAGTAGTCCTGTGTAGCTAGGGCTCTGTAAGTGGTATCCTGAGACAGAATTTGTTGTTTGGGAGTAGAACAGGCATTTTGTTTATTTTCTTATAGTTGACGTAAATGCTGCTGCTGGGGGACTTCCGCTGAGACATGGGAAGCTTGATTGTGCTGAACAGTATAGTGGCAGTGCCATTGAAGGAGCAGGGGTCTGCTATTCCGAGCAGCCAAGAGAAGCAGATAGCAATTTTCTTTTCTTTTTTTGTCAGCTGGTAAAGGACAGTGATTTTGTTTTTCGGTGGCACAGTTGTTGCGCTTTCAACGTTGGTGCATCATGACTCCGTTTTAAGCACAGATAGACACGCTGGACTGGTGTTCTCACCCACATCACTGCCCCTCGGTTAAGGTGCCACACTCCCGACCTTGTCACTCTTTCTGTGAGTCTGCGAACCATTAGAAGAATTTGTCTCTGCATGACTTTTTTTTAAAAGTGCTGACGGGTTGCAGGTGCAATCGCAGATCTGAGTTCACAGCGCAAGTGAGGATTAAACATGGCGGTTTTGTGGCTGTGGAGTTCAGGGGTTGGATGAATTTGAGAGCTGCGGCTGACTGGCATCTTTGCCGTGGGTATATCATAGGATTTACGACAGCAGAAAGGTGCCAGCCAGCCAATTAAAACACAGGATTGTATCTTTTGTTTTGAGTCTATGGTATAATACTCATCAATCCCCTGAGGGTAGGGCTTTGCAATGCCAGATCGATTAGGAACAAGACCACAATTATAGTGGACTTGGTTTCCTCTCTTGACCTGGCTTGCATTACTGAGACCTGGGTGGATGAGGATGCAGGTCCGGTTTTAGAGGCTGCTGTCCCTCTTGGATACTCAGTGGTGCACTGCCCCAGAGTGGAATGCAAAGGTGGGGGAGTGGCCATCTGTTCTAGCTCTGAGCTTGAAAGCACTGTACACCAGGTGAGAAGGCTGGGTTCTTTTGAATGTGTGGCCATATGTGGGGGTCCGGGCACAGGCTGCAGGATTCTCCAGGTTTACTGCCCCCCTGGGGCGGCAGGGGAATTCCTGCAGGCAGTAGCTGACTTCATCATTGGTGAGACGTTGGAGTCCCCCAGATGTTTAGTTCTGGGGCATTTCAGTGTCTGGCTGATGATGACTTCTCTAGGCTAAGTTATAACCTCCTTCAGATGATGTCATCTCTGGGCCTGTTGCAAGAAGTTTCTTCCATGACCCACCAGGGTGGCCACATGTTGGACCTGGTCTTCTCTCTTGGGCTTGAGATTAATAATCTCAAGACTGACCGGGTCATTTGGTCTGATCATTGAACAGTGGAATTCTTGCTCTGGGCCCCCCCATGAGCCCTCCCCCTGCAGAGATGGCAAGCTACCGCCCTTTGAGGGGTTTGACCCCAGAAGTACTTCTGGTGGTGGCAGATCTATCTTGTGTGAGTAATGCATGTTTAGAGGGTATAGACGAGGCCATCGGCCATCGCCGACTGTAATAGGGTGATGTCAGCTATGCTCGACTTCCTCACACTGGTCCACGTATGACCCAAATCCTCTCACTTGAGGTCCCCATGGTTTGATGGTAAGCTCAAGGCAATGAAAATTTTGCTTTGGAAGTTAGAGAGCTGCTGGCGGAAGTCTGGGCTGGAGGTGGACAAACTGGCCGTGCACTCTCATTATGCTGAGTATCAGGGGGTAATCACCCATAAGAAGGAAGAGTTCCTATCCAGGGAGATTCCTGCTGGGAAGATCCAACCTATGGTGCTATTTTGGACTGTGGACAGGCTGTTAAACCCAGCCTGTCTACAGACGAAAAAAGCCTTTTCTGACATGTTTTGTGAAGAGTTTACTCGATTCTCCCTGGACAGGGTGTCTACCATCCGGCAGGACGTTCTCAGTGTGCTACACTGTAGCTGACAGTGATCACCTTGGACATTCAGAAAGCACTCTGTCTGGTTGGAAGGAGTTCAAACCAGCGGAGCTGGCTGAGCTCATTGAGGTTGCCTGCAGGCTGAAGCATACATATTGTGAACTGGACCCAATGCCGACACTTTTCTTAATGGGATGTGTGGACATTGTTGGCCTGGTGTTCACCTTGATTGTCCAGTGTTCTATCAGAGGGGGTCTTCCCAGATACCTTGAAGGAGGCACTGGTTAGGCCTCTTCTGAAGAAACCATCACTAGACCCTGACATCAAGTCAAATTACCATCCAATCTCCAACCTCCCATTTTTAGGATAGGTTCTTGAGAAAGTTGTGACTTGGCAGCTTGAGGAGCACCTTGTGACCTTTGACCTGTATAAACCCCTTCAGTCAGTGTTTCGGGTGAGGCATAGCATGGAAACTGCACTACTTCAGGTGCACAATGACCTCCTTAGTGCCCAAGATCAAGGGGAAGGGACAATTCTCATTTTCCTCGACCTCTCTTCAACATTTGACATGGTTGACCATTGGGTGTTATTCAACTGCCTGAGGGAATTTTGTGGATTCGCTGACACTGTCATATGCTGGTTTGAGTCCTATCTCATGAATAGGATGCAATGGGTAGTGATGGGTAATTTCTCCTCCTCTCATAGCCTCCTATCATGTGGAGTACCTCAGGGTTCGGGTCCTGTCACCAATGTTGTTTGTCTTGCATATGCTGCCCTGGGAGAGCTCATTAGGAAATACAGTTTGGGTTTTCATTGCTATGCTGATGATACCCAACTGTACCTTTCCTTTGCCCTGGAACATCCAATGCGGTGGAATGCTAAACAGCTGCTTCGCTGAGATGAATGACTGGATGGGCTCCAGCTGATTGTGACTGAACCCTGATAAGATGGAGGTGGTGGAGTCGAACAGAAGGTGTGATAGGACGGCCTCTGGTGCAGTAACAGGGTTATTCCTGGGTTCTGTGCCATTAAAGGCCTCCTCTAGGGTGCGTGATCTTGGTGTGACCTTCAACAGTTGATTGACATTTTAATTTCAGGTGTCATCCATTATCTGGACCAGCTTTTATGATCTTAGGAATATCACTGTGATCAAACCCCTAGTTCTGTCCATGGACCTCCCCACCTTGGTACATGCCTTCATAATGTCCAGGCTTGATTATTGTAACCTGCTCTACTTCAGGATCTCGGGATGTACCCTCCACAGGCTGCAGCTAGTGCAGAAGGTAGCTGCCAGACTGTTAACAGGGCAGTCTAAATACTGCCATATCACCCTGGTGCTACTTGAAATGCATTGGCTGCTGGTCAGGTGGAGGATCCTCTTTAAGTTGGGCTTGCTCACCTTTAAGGCCCTACATGGGCTGGACCCCGCATACTTGTCAGACCTTCTGACGCCTGCTGCCTCGGTTCATTCTCTTTGCTGTTCCTCTAGGGACCTCCTTGAAATTCCCAGGGTGAGGCTTAAAACCACTGGCAACAGAGCATTTAGTGTTGCTGGCCCCATCCTGTGGAATTCGGTGCCTGCATTTGTAAGGGAGGCCCCTTCAGTTGAAGTATTCAAGACCTGCCTCAAAACTCAAGACCCTCCTGTTTAGTCAGGACTTCTCTGACACTGGTTAGTATATTTCAGCAGGACAGCCTTTCACTGATTGCTGCTATTTTTAAATGTATTTAGATAGTCTGTTATTTATTAGTGTTTTATTTATGCATCTGTTTTATTTAATTAAATAGTTGTATTTTGTGTACGGCTCCCAGAGCCTCCAGGATTGGCACTTAAAAATTAAAACTTAACTTGCCTTGCCTTGCTCAGTTATGAGCTCAGAGTACCACACTGTAAAGCATTTTTTACAGCTGATCTTTTAGTAGCTCATTTATTGATACATCAAGGGTTTGTAAGAGGTCAATGCATGAAGCTAGTATTAAACTGGGTATCATCTGGGTAGATTTAAGTTTGTCATTTACTGGTGCTGTACTATGTGCTCTGTATAGGTCAGGGGCAAAAGTGTGTGCTGTTCATGTGGTAGTGAATTTTACTGTTTTATGAAATGAATGTAAGGCACTAGGATATGATAAACATACTCCACCACTGTGTCTAGATTTTCTCAATGATTTTCACTCTGGGTAATGTGCCATCCCAGAGAGAAAGTTGTGTTTGGGTGGCAAGTCTCTGTTATGCCCTGGTATTTCACATGGGGTGCAAGGTAATCACTAGCCAGAGTGCACCCATCACTAGAGATACTTGGCATTTGTCACTGAGTCCAGTAACTTCCATCTGTTTTGCCCCTACCTTCTCCATCATCCACTGTGAACAAGGCACAAGATTTACCCCAGTTTCGTCAATGTTAATCACTAATTCAGGTGGTATAAGCTTCTGCATACACACTGCTTTCACACTCATTGAAACATTTGTTTTTAAAACATAAAAATTATGAGGAGTCTTCCTACCCACCATTCTGCCCTTTCTTTTACAGAACCCCTTTCTGCTAAGAAACTGCTATGCACATTGCTGAGTTATAGATACAGTCCTACCAAATTCAGTCAGTCAATAGTTTAGGGTTATATACTTTAACAACTCCAGTCACCACTACTGCCACCACCCTGGCATTCACAACAGTACCTTCTGTATGTACTTTTAATAATCTTTACTAGTTCTGTTTCTACATCCTTGAATAGCATTGTAGGCTGACCTCAAGGTTTCATGGAAAGCACAATCTTGAACTGCTGTGGGTCAGGTGCAGATTTTAGGTGCACCAGATAGGCTTTCTTAAAATTTCACACTGTGTTTTTATTAATGTTCTTATCATACTCTGTTAATGTAGTAGCTCACAGCATTCATTTTTTTTTCCTTTTTTTGAAATTTGCTCTTTATTTCACGCCCCACGTCCGTCCTCAGCCTGGTCACGGACTCCGGGATCCCTGGTCACCGGACATTGCCGACTCCAGTCATCCTGGCTTCCCCAGAGGGCGGGGCAGCGGTTCCGACCCCGGTATGGGGCAGCGGAACTAGTAACTGAGTGGGAGACACTGCCCGTGACCAACCAGGGCTGCCCCGGAGTAAAGCGCCATATAGACGCTTGGGCGGGTTTTTACCCCATTAGCCCACCCTTGAGGGAGGCGGGACGCAATGACGCTGAGTGTCTGCCCCTGCCTCACTCCTCCCCTGACGTAGCACCGGCCGCTGAGTGATCCCTAGCCTCCGCTAGGGTCCCTTCACACCGACTGCTACCTCCAGCCCTCCCCCCAAGAGAAGGAGAGCAGTCCATGGGACACTCGATCCTTCTCCCCCAGCCAGCCCTCCGACGACCTCACAGCATTCATGACTCCATTTGAAGTTGCAAACTTGCCAATTTCAAATTGAACTTCAGGTGTATAAGTTGTGTTGTGTGTGTGCCTTCATTTTGTGTGGGGGTAGAACTCTGCAGTTCCTTAATAATGCTGCCTGCATTAACAGAAAAGCCATCAGCCTCACTTAGTGCAGAGAGAACATCCGAAAGGGCAACGCCACACTCTCCTTCTGCAGGTTTGCTCTTTTGTAGCCATGATACCAGGGCTACCTTGACAAACTCGAAATCTTGACAAACTCTCAAACTCAGCAGATGGTAGAAGTAGGTGAAAACAGAGTGCAAATGGTTGGGCAATATGAACTATGGAGACATCAATCAACTTAAAATAGCAGAAGCCAACTGTGCTGTCAATCATAGAAATCAGCTCTATCTGAGGCTATACTGTGAGTGATGTCAGGAAATAGCTGACCGAGACAGGATTGTGAATTAAATTGGCACATTCTTGCTGACAGAGGTGCTACTGCTAAATTAAACAGGAGCGACCATTTCATGTTCTATAGCATGCAAATTCTGCACTGACCCTGAGTGTCCTGTGGTGTTGTGCATACCCGTTTCTTGTTTTTTAGTATCTCCTAGTACTAAAGGTAACACCTTTGATAGCAGAGGTGTGCACAGATTCTTGTGTTTGTATTTCACAGTGTTTCATATGACTGCAGGCTAAGTGGCTTAAACCAAACCAAAAGTTGGTAAATCCCAGCATAACCCACACCATGTAATGGATTATTTTGCTTATACAATAAACTGTAACTAAAGAATAAAAAAGTTATTAAAATGTTAAATTTACTGGGCTGGATTTTCAATGAGCCCCAAGATTGCCACAATTTGCAGTGATCTAGGGCTGCAGCACACTCTGGTGTGACAGTGACTTTGTGCTCTGTTCAGGAAAAAACAGGATCCCTGCACCACAAACCCAGGAGCTGACACATCCACAGGTGAGCACCAAACAATCAAAGCACCTGCAGGAAATGCCACAAGGATCCAGCAGCCCCTCCCACCTGGATCAACACAAGAGGAGCAGGGAAGGGTGGGGGGCCGGAATATGTCAGGGATGAGTGGTTGGACTGCAGAAGGGGCACGGGGTGCCATAGTAGGTGTTGAGGAGGCTGTGGGCAGTCAGATTAGTGAAGTGACACCCGGCTGGGTGCCGATTCTACAGCAATTACACTGATGACATGGTACTGAAGGGGGTCAGTGACACACACTGCCATGGCTACATGTGGGCACAGATCTGGCAGCAGCCCCTGCCTTGGGGCTGCTGCCAGGGCTGTGCCCATGTTTGGCCATGGCACTGTGTATCACTGCCCCCACACAGTACCATGTCATCAGTGTAATTACTATAGAATAGGCACCCACGCTGGGTGCCACTTCACTGATCTGACTTCCCACAGACTCATCAACACCTACTATGGCACCTTGTGTCCCTTCCATTGTTGGAAGCAACTCTCAGGGTAACATTCAGAGCCCTCCCACCTGAGTCCCCAAAGTGTGTGCCACTGGCACAAGGGACTTAGACTAGCTCAGTGCTAGTCTATCTCGGGCCCCTTGCTGCACCCAAGGTGGGGCTTTCTGAATTCCAGAAAAAGGGATGGTGCAGCCCCGCCATAATGCAAGCCCCCTTGCAATCTGCCACACCCTGCTGTGTGTCGCAAGCGGGGGCACAGTGCCCATTTGATGCATAGGCTCATGATTCAGATGCAGACTGTGTTTCTGAATTGGGAATGCCCCATCTCTTGACGCAAGGTGCCAGTTGCATCAGAACTGTTTGATGCAAGCACCTTGCATCCTTCTCAGGGCTTTGAAAGTCTGGCCTACTGTTTTTAAATTTGTTTTATTGATTTTTTTGCAATATCCTCCCTCCCTATATTATGTAGTGCCTTGTTGCAAGGCAGATTATGGTTACATTCCCACCCCCCCACAGATATGCTGGGATGTTTGTTTTTAATTATTTTTCTGTGATTTTTTTCTTAAAGAAAAAAGAAAGTCTGGTGTAAGTTATGAGAAGCCTTCTAGTTAAGACTAGGCGAGAGAGTGTGGTGCAATTGCTGAGTGGCTGCTGTAGCTGAGCATGTGGTTCTGAGTTGAGTATAGCAAAGAGTTCAGATTGAAGGGTTGGAGTCTGCAGAGTCTGTTTTGTTTGTTTGTGTTATGCACTCTATATGGTGGGGCATTTAGAGTTACCATGCAAGACACCAAGGTATTTACAGTTAGAATTAACGAGTGTCTACTCTGGAGCTGGCAGCTGCTGATCATCTGTGGAGTAATCATGGAAGAGGTATTGTAAAAAGAATGCTTGTTGTGTTATAGAAAGTGGGTTTGGGGTGTGTTTTAAGTAAAGAAATGTGTCTTTGGAACTTCATGGTGTTGTGCCACAGTAACTGGTAGGAATTCAAGATGGCACCTAGGTGGAACTGGAAAAACAAACAAACAAAAAAAGGTAGTGATTTTCTTTTTTGTTGTTTTGTGCAGCAATAAGCTGGGTTGGCTGGAACTTTCCATGTGGGTTATGCTGTGATTTACCCACAAATAAAGATCCCAGCCAACCAATCGGGTTAGTGGATTTGATACACCCCTTGTATAATAACAGATCATCAATGCCCCTTCTGGGCATGATACTGCTAGCCCATGCCAGTCCACTTGAGGAAGTCCTGGTCTGAATAGTGGACCCCTTAACATGATAGAATCTGCAAAACTCCTCATGTTTTTCCATGAAAAAAGGTTGACTGGATCACTGACTGAGGGATAATCGAATTAAGATGTGAAAGAGCTGAGTCAGCAGATTGTTTCCTGCAGCAATCATTCTTTTCAAGGAGATTGCACACTGACCCACAACACAGTAAGTCCCCAGCACCAATTTGTCCTCCACAGAGTAGGCTTTAAGCCAAGAATAGAAACTGCAACTTCAAGTGCCAAGCCCAGTGAAGATATTGGGCTCGATTTTAAAAGGAGTTAGATCAACCAAAAGTGACTTGGGTCAAAAGAGTTTGACACAAGAAGTGACTTTCGTCACAACTTGTGCCAAACATGATTTTACAATGCAGGCTGCTTCAAATCCAAATGCTGCTGCATCAAAGACCCCTTACACCAGGGTTGTATCTAACAACCCAGTGCACCAGATTGCAAGGGGGTTTGTACCATGATGGGCTGCAACATCCATTTTTTGTTGCTTTTACAAGCCCTGCCATGGACACAGCAAGAGGCACCACTTAGACCAGCCAGGAGGTGGTCTAAGTGGCTTGTACCTGTGGGATGGGGTCTTACAGGAGGTAGTAGAGGCACAATAGAAGCATGTTAGGTGGCAGCGCGGATGTTGGGGAGACAGCTATGCTCATAAATGTGCATTTGTGTGTACCTGTTGGAGTCCATTTGCAGTAGTGTTACTATAATACATATATATTGAAGACCCTATTACATACATATGCCCCCCAATCCCCAAAGTCCCCCATGAAAAATGAAAAATCTGGCCCTGTTGGTCTAGTGGACCTGCCCAGTCAGGTAGTGTCCCACCATCACACTCCATGCATCCTGAATCAGAGCTGGTGACCAGCATATCCTTCTTCTCACCACCACCATGGCTGGCCACCAACTGAGCTCTCAATGAGTGTGTATTGTATACTGTGCACACTCACTGAATGACAGCAGCTGTCAATCAGTGAGCACATACCATATACAGTACGTGCTCACTAAGATCTCAATTGGTGGCCAGCCATGGTGGTGAGATGAGGGATGTTCTGGTTGCTGGCTCCAATTCAGGATGGAGGAGCTGGGTGGTGGAACACTACCTGATTGGGTGGGGGGGTGGAGGGGTCCACTAGACCACCAGGGGCAGTGATTTCATACTATATGGGAGTGTTCACGGCTAGGGAGGGGGGAGCCGCTTGGCCACCAGGGAAGGGTATATACAAATGAATGGGGAGATTGGGGGAGGGGATCCACTAGACTACCAGGTGCAGATGTTTTATTTTTTATGGGGGATTTAAGGGATTGGGGGTCATATGTATGTAACAGGTGCTGCAATGTATATGTATTACAGTAACACTAGTACAAACACACCTCTATGGGTGCACACACATGCCACTTATGCCCTTGGGTCAATCCTGGCATGCCATTTCTCCCCCTCACCATCCCAGCCACTCTACTGTTGTACTGGGTGGGGGGGTGTATCCCTGTGGCAATGTCCACAGATACAGCAACAGTTTGGCACACCTAGAGACTTGTGGCAAACCCTGAGAGTTTGGCACCAGGATCCTGCTTTTTATAAAATTGGGTGCAGGGTACCTGGTGCGCCCAGAGTTTACCACATCCCATACAGCAATGAAACATCTGTTACTCTAAGGGCTCTTTTAAAAATTGGGCCCATTAACTCTAGGAGCTGCTGATCAAGGCATCAGGCTTCAACGTCGAGCCAGGCATTGAAATCCCCAGCACTAAAAGTCTGGGGATGTCTGACACCTTTTTTGACCATGTAGTCCACAAGCTTTTGCTAGAAATCACCCACATCTTGGTAACCGGTATATGAGGATGACCCTGCAGAAGGCAAATGGGAAGAATAAAAAAAAAATGCAATGATAGACACAGCAGAAGACTCAATTGTGAAGGTGTCAAAGGGAAAAAGGGCAAGTGGGCCAATGTGATTCACAGCCAAAATAAAGATGGTGGTATAAACCAAAAGGAGGGTAATCTTAAAGTATAAAGGAAGCCAGTGAGATGAGAATAGTGAGAAGTAACTGGAGGAAACAAAGGTGCAAGCAGAAAGGATAGAAAGGTCAAGGTGGAGACAGAACTCCAGTGTAGTAAAGGGAAATGGCATTATTCAAGAACATCCAGGAGAAGCTTAAGCTCAAACAGGCTATTGTGAGAGTAAAGATGGGATTAAATGCACAGATGGAAAGCAGAGGTACTGAATAATGTTTTTTCCATATTTACTGTGGAGAAGGATGGCCAACTGCTAGAATGTGGAGTTAATAGGGAAAGGAAGGAAGGAGAACAAGAGCTCAAGTGGCATGGCTGAAATCAAGGGGTAGCAAATAGGGAACAGGTAGTAGATGTGGTATACTCAGATTTTTGCAAGGCTATTAACTCAGTCCCATACAGGAGGATGCTCAGGAAGATAAAGAAATTAGGGGTGAAGGAAAAATGATCAACTTGGGTGGAAAACTGGCAGGGTGAAAGAACACAAAGATTAGTAGTTTAATGAGGAGTTTTCAGAGGTAAGGGAAGTAACAATTGGAGTACCTCAAGGGTTAGCGCTGGGCTGGTTCTTTTCAGTGTATTCATTTGTGACATAAAGAAAGGCATCAAGGACAAGATCTGCATCTTCACAGGTGACACAATAAGCAGATCAAGGTTGAAGATGGAGGAAGGGTAAAGGGAATTCAGGGAGGATCTTGTCAGGTTGGAGAGCTGATCAAAGATCAGGCGGCTAGGCTTCAATGCAAAAAACTGTAAAGTGATGCACAATGGGAAGAGAAACCCAATGACTGCAATAAAAAAATGGGTGAAGTGGTGCTGGAAAGCACAACGAAGGAAAAAGGTCTAAGAGCATGATATTGGAGAGCTTAAAAATAACAGAACATTGCAACACAGCTGTAGACAAGGCAAATTTGATCCTGGGTTGCATAGGGTGTGGGATAAGCAGTAGGAGCTGGGAGGTGATCTTTCTACTGTACAGGTTAGTGGTACTGTATGACCACACCAGAAACACTGTGCTACCGATTGTAGTGCACATCTAAGGACAGAGATTATGACAAGGTAGAAGCAGTACAGCATAGGACAACCAAGATGGTCCATTGATTAGGGGGCAAGACATAGGAGGAGATGCTGAAGGACTTGAACATGTACACACCTGAGAAAAGGAGGGAAAAATGTGACAAAATAGAGTTATACAGATGCCTTCATGGGATCAATAGAGTAGATGCCTAGGAAGTTTTTTCCTTAAATTCAACTATAGGGAGGAGAGGGAACTCACTTAAACTCACAGTGGGAGGATTCAGAAAGGAAGTTTATGAACATGTTTTCACAGAATGATAGGAGTACAAGTAGAATAAGCTGCCAGAGGAAGTGGTACAGGCCAAATCACGGAATAGGTTTAAGCAGGGATGTGAGAAGCCTATGTGGTTAGATAGAAAAAGGCGCAGAAACAATGAGGAGAGATGGCCATTATGGATAGTGCAGAATAGTTGGGTAGGGTGGGTAGACTGGATGTGCCAACAGGCCTTTTTCTGCCATCATTGTCTGTCTGTCTGTCTGTCTGTCTGTCTGTCTGTCTATCTATCTATCTATCTATCTATCTATCTATCTATCTGTTCAGCTAGCTATCTATGGCCTAAATCTTATTTTGAGCAACATGGAAGAGGATATAGCAGAATATTGCATTAGGAAGCCCTTGGCTGGCAATAATCATAATATGATACAGTGCTGGCTTAATAATTTAAGGCTGAAACATGCAGGGACAACTAAGGTAAGATGCTTCAATAAAGCAAACTAACCTAGAATTAGGAAACAATTAAAAAACTGGGATGGTAGACAGAGTTCAGAGTTCAGAGGACATGATCTTGATAAAATGTGGGAATGCTAAGTTCTAAGCTATAAGTCTGTATAAATGAACACATATCAGAAAGGAAAATGTACAATGAAGGGGTAAGATGCTGGCATGGTTTACAAACAGAATAAAGTGACAAATAAGGAAAAAAAGGCATTCAAAAAGGCTAAATCTAAAAATACATCTGAACAATGGGAAGCCTGCAAAATACTAGTTCAGGAATGAAAACAACGAATCAAAATATCTAAAAATTAGCAGGAATACAAACTAGCAATGAGCACAAGGGATAGCAATAAATCATTTTATAACTACATAAATAATATGAAAAAGGTGTTGGGTTGGCAGGATTCCAAGTCTGATGGCAAAACATGACACAGAAGACAGGTGTCACAGAATAAAGGTTTATTCCCCAAATTCATGTAAAAAGGACAGCAATACCTGCTGGGAGTTCAAACCCTCTGAACAACGAGATGTCATCATAGAGAAACTCAGTGAAAAACAGGATTACATGGATTATTATAGTCAGAGATAAGAGGGTTCGTTACCCAGTAGCAGGATCATCTGCATAGTAGAGAAGCTAAACAAAGCAATTATTTTGGTGGGTGCAGTGGCAGCTCACACACAAAGCCATTAGGTTTTGCACATATACAGTTATAATCATTAAGCTGACTAATGCTGCTTTTGGGTTACAATACAATGAGTCATAAAATATGCTGATCATAGCATTATGGCTGCACTAACACCAAAAAATAACTATACTGAATAATAGTTTGTAAGCACATCACAGCAAGCATAAGTAAATACCAATATGCCTTATGCTGTATCATAGAACATGGTAATCCACATTACAGACTGTAGATCATGCAGGTCTACATATACCCCTCTTGTTTGCTGATGAAGAGGTAACACTACTAGGGAAAGTGTGGTTGGTTACAGTCTAGCTGAATGAATAGAACCGAGAAATTTTAATTGTGCACAATGCTGTTTGAGCATGCGACGTAGACAGCAAAAAGTAATGATTGGAAAAACAATCAAGAAAACTTGAATGATAACAAAATCTTTAAATGTAAGTTCCAACCAAGTGTTGGACAAGGCAGTACTTAAATCACCATCATGAAACAGATCATTCAAAGAATTGCCTGCTTTGGTAATGTTGTTACTAATGTGAATAAGATGTGTATCCTTTCTGTCTAACAAGGATCAAAGATTCAGGGTGAGAAGGTCTGCTGTATACGCACATCAAACACTGGCAAATACTGTTCCATAGCATTCAGATAGTCAGGGTCACTATCTATGTAATCATGTTCTGGGGTGGGAACAGGTGTGATAACTGTATGGCCAATGGTAGTTTGCTCATGAGGTATAAAACAGAAGTTGGGCATGGTTACACCACATGTGACAGATCCATAGGAGAATGTCTCATAATTAGTACAATGCATTATTGTCCATCACTATTGTACAGTAGGTTACACGAAGTTGAGGAAGGCACAACTTCATGATTTATCGGGCAGGTAATGGAAGCATTCATCATCTGGCTGGTCAGTTGTTGTACAGTCTGTGGCTGAACTGTAGTTCCATTTAGCATCAAAGGAGGTGATGTGACATTAACAGGAGCAGAAACATTGTCAAATTGGTCATTATCAAATGTATATGACAAGTCCATAGAGTTTGCAGAATAACCACACACCAGCATGGTTATATCAAAAACATCACATCTACACAAATAGTGGTAACCCTTTATGGCACAACAGTTCATATCAGGCTACCCAGGTGACCAAGTGAGGAAGAAACGCCGGCAAAGGAAGCAAGTTGGTTCATTCTCAGAAGATGCTGCCCTCTAGATGACCCATAGAGTGGACTTTTGCCAGTTTGTTAGACTGAAGAGCTCTTGTCGAAGAGTGAGAGGGACACAGTGAATGTAATGTACAGGGTGTCACTCATGGCACAGGCACCTGATGTGTAGCAGGGTCCTTGATTCAAATGTGGTTTGACATAGCCCAAGTTCAAAACTGTGGCCAATGAAAAGGACATTGACCTGGCCATGCACCTGGTAGTGCATGACGGGGTATTACAATAGGGGCAATACCATTTAACCATATGCCTATCATTGATTAAATCTGGAATCCTTCCTGACTCCAGATCCCAGAAATGATTTGTGATAGTGTTTATGGCATACAGTATGTACCATAAGCTGCACACAGGATTTTCCTGCCTACGTGTTGCTCTTTAGCTTGTTTGTTACTATAAAAGATCAGTTCATTGATTTTGTTTTGGGTCTCATTAAATAAATGTGCTATACCATGAATGTTATACATCGTGAATCTTTCCTCCTAAGATATACCATCTATACCATGTAGCATGGGCTGTATGACACCTTGTGATAACTTACTTTTAAATAATTTAGTACTGTATGTCTACAAATTTTAGCCAAATCTGCTCTGTTCCAAATTGACATTACAGATCCAAACATATCTGTAACAGTGCAAGTTATGGCTGTAACATTTGAAAATCCCAAACTCCTCTTAGGGTGTTTCAGGCAGAAGACTCATCTGTGTTCCACATTACTTCTGATCATAGGAGACTCCATGATTCGGGGAGTTGATACCCATCTCCAGCCAGGGGGGATGGTCAGATGTCTCCCAGGTACATCAGCATGGAGAGACACTGACCGCATTGCTAAAATTGTTCACAAAGCAGGAGAAAACATTGATGTCCTAGTACACATAGGGACTAATGATCTCGCCAGCCGGTCAGTTGTGGAGACCAAGGAACACCTGACTAGGCTGGGTGACAAACTATCATCTATTTCATCCGCATCTCCTTCTCTGAGATCCTGCCAGTCTGGGAGGGGAGCAGATGGACGGAAGGTCAGAGAAGGGAGATAGGGAGCTAAACATGTGGCTCAAGGGCTGGTGCCAGGAAAAGGACACAGATTTGTAGGAACTGGCAACAGTTCTGGGAGCGAAAGTTCTTTAAATTTGATGGACTGCATTTGACTAAAGAGGGAGTCAGTGCATTGGGGCAGAAGTTTGACGTCTTTACAGAATATTTAAACTAGCAAATGGGGAGAGGGGTGCAGCACCCCATACGTCGAATGGGAAGAACACCCCTTCCCCTCAGCTAGTGGTCAAACTGGAATTCAGCATGTTTGCCGTTCATTTGCATCACCAGGTAAGAAAAAAGGTTTGTCTCCCCATACGATGCACAGGGGTAATGCCAAACTTCACCCAACAACTAACACACCAAAATCTGGCCAATGGAAAATCATGTACACAAATGCTCACAGCCTGGGAACAAGATCCCAGACCTGCAGGCATAATATCAGAGGCTAAACTGGACATAGTAGCAATTAGTGAGACGTGGTTTACCAGTAACCACACTTGGGAGACTTCAGTACCTGGCATGTATTGTTCAGAAGAGACCCAGGTGCAAAAGGGGGCAGGAGTGGCCCTGTCATGTTAATGAAAATATCAAAGCTACAGAAATCAGAATACACATAAGGAGCCAGAAGAACTGTGGTCACCCTGAAACAGGAAATGGGATAGCCATAAGAACTGGGGTTGTCTACAGGCCCCAGACCAGAGGAGGACATCGACACATTACTGTTAGAAGATATACAAAACATGACAGCTAAAGGGAGGTTCTGATAATGGGAGACTTCAACATGCCGGATACAGATTGGTCAATACCAGCAGGAACATCTGCCAGAACTAGACTCATAGTGGATTCCCTGCAGGAGGGCCTCAAACAACTGGTACAGCAACCCACAAGAGACAGGGCTATCCTAGATCTAGTACTGACTAACAAAGAAGGATCTAGATCTCCAGGTAGAAGGTCACCTGGGGCCAGTGACCATCACATGGTATGGTTCAATTTGGCTATTACATCTAAATCATCCCATTCCAAGGCAAAAATATGGGACTTCAGAGGGCTGACTTGATAAGATGACCAACAGAGTTAAGCTAGCCCTGGCAAAAAGAAACACAGGTGAGGGGTACAGGCAAAGTGGGCAAGCATTAAGGATGCAATACTTGAAGCAACATCCTATTGTGTTAGACAGAAAAGGAAGTGCAAAAGAATAAGGAAACCACTTTGGTTCTCAAATACAGTAGCAGAAAGGTCAGAGCCAAAGGCTGGCCTTCAGGAAATATAAGGGGACACAGCGATGAAGATAGGGAGGCATACCAAACTGCCCTAAGGAAGCAGGTAAGGCAGTAAGGCAGGCAAAGTCCCAAACTGAGGAAACACTAGCACAAACAGTAAAAGAAGGTGACAAGACTTTCTATAGATACACTAGTGAAAGGAGAAAGTCCAGAGGGGTATTGCTAAGCTTAATGGAGAAAAGGGAGCATGTGAGGAGGAGGACCCTGTAAAGGCATCTATCCTAAATAGATACTTTTGCTCAGTATTTACTGAAGAGAAGGTAGGGCAGGGCCCACAGCTCAGCATCATGGACACAGGGGGAGGAGGTGAGCACTACTCCTCTCACAAAGAAAGGGTCCTACAAGAGCTTGCTAAGCTCAGGGTGGATAAGGCAATGGGACCTGATGGCATACATCCCAGGGTACTTAAGGAGCTAAAGGAGGAACTAGCAGAGCCATTAGCAGAATTGTTTAGTGAGTCTCTGAGCACAGGAGAGGTCCCAGAAGACTGGAGAAGGGTCATGTGATCCCGCTCCACAAGAGTGGTGCAGGGAGGAGGCGGGCAACTACAGACCGGTCAGTCTTACCTCAGTAGTGGGCAAGATTATGGAGGCACTCCTTATGGAAAGGATAGTGCAACACCTGGAATCCATAGGGGCACAGGATCCAAGACAGCATGGGTTTACAAAAGGAAGGTCCTGTCAAACTAATCTCATAGATTTCTTTGACTGGGTAACCAGAGTGGTGGACCAAGGGGGAGCAGTTGATGTCGCCTACCTTGACTTCAGCAAAGCTTTTGACACTGTTCCACATAGAAGATTGATAAATAAGCTGGGTAGGCTCGGGGTGGGTCAGAAGTTGGTCAACTGGGTGGCAAACTGGTTGATGGGCAGAAAACAGAGAGTGGTGGTAAATGGTATACAGTCAGAAGAGATGCAAGTCACAAGTGGGGGTACCTCAGGGATCAGTCCTGGGGCCAGTCCTCTTCAACATCTTCATTAGTGACCTTGCAGATGGACTAGAGGGTAAGGTTTGTCTGTTTGCAGATGACACCAAGATCTGCAACAGAGTAGATGATCCAGATGGGGTGGGCAGAATAAGAAGAGATCTGGATAAACTAGCAGAATGGTCAGAAGAGTGGCAACTGGGATTTAATGCAAAGAAGTGCAAAATCATGCACATAGGGAAGAGAAACCCTGAAGCCACCTATAGGCTGGGACGGGAGTTGCTAGCAGTCACAAAGGAAGAAAGAGACTTGGGCATCATCATCACTGATGACCTAAAATCAACAAACAGACCTCTAAAGCAGTAGGTAAGGCTAGGGAGGTGTGTAGGTGTATCAGTAGGGTATCACAAGTCGTAAGAGGAGGTAATAATCCCTCTGTACAAGACACTGGTTAGGCCCCATCTGG
Organism: Neoceratodus forsteri; assembly: GCA_016271365.2. Classification (NCBI taxonomy): domain Eukaryota; kingdom Metazoa; phylum Chordata; order Ceratodontiformes; family Ceratodontidae; genus Neoceratodus; species Neoceratodus forsteri. The sequence continues at coordinate 1,639,980,405 of CM057450.1, forward strand.
AGTACTGCGTGCAGTATTGGAGGCCACACCTTCCAAGGACATTAACCAAATTGAGGCAGTCCAGAGAAGGGCAACCAAAATGGTGCAGGGACTGCATCAGAAGACATATGAGGACAGATTAACGGAGCTCAATATGTATACCTTGAGCAAAGGAGGAGAGAGGTGATATGATCGAGGCATTCAAACACCTTAAGCATACAAATAAGGTGAAAGAGTCTAACATGTTTAAATATAAGAAAATAGCAGGACAAGAGGACACAGCATGAGATTAGAGGAGGCCGATTAAGAAGGAATGTGAGGAAATTCTTTTCACAGAAAGGGTGGTGGATGCATGGAATGGCTACCACAAGAAGTGGTGGCTATGAATACAGTGCAGGGCTTCAAACAGGCATGGGATAGGCATAAGGGAGCAATACAAATGACTATGAATAGATAGGCCACTGACAGAGCAAAGGCCGATGGCACATTTATAAGGTAGAAAAGAAATGGGCAGACTGGATGGGCCTTGCGGTCCTTATCTGCCGTCAACTTCTATGTTTCTATGTTTCTATAATGCCCAGCTGCAGGGTCTTGTGCACATGCCTGATAGACTACCATTTAATCTAATAGCATTACAGTGCAAAATGTTGACACATTAGTTGTGAAACAATGGCCTAACTCAGCCATGTTCCAGTGTGTAAGGTTCAAAATAACAGGAACATGCATAAATTGAGAACATTGTTAATAAGTGTCCCAGAAACAGAGGTTGCTGCCAGGCTACTGGGCAGACCTGGCTTCATGACTGGGCATTGTGAGGATTCACTGGTGAATGGTGGGATAACAGTGAGGAAAAGAGCAGCTGTTGCAATGGACTGGTTGACACAGTTTTGGTGCATGGTGCTATTGGGAAACTGGTAACAAAAGTCTGGGCTCATCATTGCGGTGAGATTGTAGAAGCCTGTATGGCGTTGGTTAACTTGGCATATGCACAGCATTCCACTGGGGCAAATACGGGTGTTAGGCCAACCTTGAAAAGTTCCTTTGGCAAGGTGGGCTACCAGAATTTCTTGTCCAGGGGGATAACCAGTTGTCCATTCAATTTGGAGAGTCAAGTTATCTGAAGAGACCACCACAGCATTCAGATATGCATCTGTTCCCTCTTGAATAGTCACATGGGCAGATGGAAGTTGGAAGATCACCTTCAGTTCAGAAGGTGGGGTTGGAAATAGGCATGGATCCCAGCTTAGAGGTCCAAGGGCTATCTGAAGATTCCTTAAGGTCTCGTCTGGATCTTGTTGTGATAGTGCTTTCCAGATGCCCAGGATGAGAAAAGGGATCATCGAGGTTAGTTTCATTTCTGAAAAAAACAAAGAAATTAACAGGTTAGAGGACAGGTCTCCTCCCCCGGACAAGGGAAAGAGCATTAATCACCTTTATAGAGTTTCAGTTGATTGGCATAGTACCATTTGTCTATGGGTTTCTTGAAGTCTACCAGCTGCACTTGTAGACAGCAGGGCTCTATTTGTTGATGATGTCATAGGGACCCACCCACTTGTTGGAAAATGGGAGGGCTGGTGTGGAAAATTTTAGCACCATGACCTGGTCTCCCACCTGCCAATTGAATTGTTTGACAGTCTTGTCAAAGTACATTTAGGATTGCTGTTTGGCCTGGCCCAAATTATTGGCAGCAAAAAGGTGAGTCTGGAAAAGGTTGTCCTTCAGTTGTGTGACATAAGTGTCCACTGACATGTCTGTGGTGGGGGTATTTAGATCGATCCACAAATGTTCTGCCAGTTTAATTTGTATGCCAGTCATCACCTCGAAGGGTGTGCACTGGGTTGCTGCAGCCAGGGTAGCTCTGATTGCCTGTAGAAATAAGTGCAAGAGAGTGTCCCAACTTTTAGCATTTGCATTTGCAAAGTTACACAACATTAGTTTAATCTGTCTATTGGCTCTCTCTACCTGTCGAGAAGACTGAGGGTGGTATACAATGTGGAACTTTTGGCTAACTCCCAATATCTCCAATCATTCTTGCATTAGTTCTCCTGTGAAGCTAGTCATTTTATGAGAATCGACCTTGAGGGGTAGGCTCCACCTAGTAAATACCTGATCTACCAGGATTTTGGCAGTGGCTTTTGCCATATTCGATCTACATAGGAAGGCTTCTACCTCTTTCAAGAAAAGGTCAGTGATCACAAGTATGTACTCGTGTCTTCGTGTAATTGTCAAGGACCAAATGAAATCAATCTGAACTGCATTCCAGGGTCCTGATTGCCTTTGTGGAAGTAGTTTTGCATTTTTCTTCCCAAGGATAGGGTTGTTCTGAGCACAGGTAATGCAATTGTCCATGTAATGTTGGACATCAGTTGCCATACCGGGCCACCAGCCCACGGTTTTCAGTCTCTGTAAAGTCATAGCTGCCCTTTGGTGTCCACCTGTAGGGGTGTCATGGACCTGGTGGATGAATTCTGATTGGAGCGGTCTGGAAACCACACACAGTTTTTGATCATCTGAATGGTACAGGACCAACTTCTGGTCTATAGAGAGGTGAAGGTGGTCAGAATGTCTTTTGAATGGGTTATTCAAAGACATTTCCTTTTCTGTTTCCTTTGAGAGGTTTTTATATACCTCTTTTATTTCTGTATCCACCATTTGTACCATGGCTAGATACAGAGGGACCACTTTGGCCCTTTTGTCTGTGGCCACTGTGTGGCTCTCAGTTGGGGGGCTGCCTGATCCATACCCCCCCCCCAAGGACCATCCTTTGCTAAGGTATCTGCTTGATCATTGTACTCATGGTAAGGCTCAGACTTGGAGTGGGCCTTAACCTTCTGTATGTACAGCCTAAAAACAAATTGCTTGGATAGGCTGATAATATGTATGAAAAGGTCCCTGTATTTCACAGGGGTGCCTTTGCTATGGTGTCTGCTCAATCATTGTACTCATGGTAAGGCTCAGACTTGGAGTGAGCCTTAACATTGTGTACATACAACCTGTAAACAAATAGTTTGGATAGGTTGACAATATGTATGAACAGATCCCTGTATTTCACAGGGGTGCCTACCAAAGAGGGAAACTCATGGGTCTTTCAAAAAGGGAAGAAATTCCATCAAAGAACTGCACACCCAGGAAGAATCAAATAACATAATGGTGCCCTCTTCTCCTTTACCATGGATTATTTCCAGGGCACAGGCAACTGCAGCAAGTTCTGCATACTGGGAAGATTTAATGGTGCACTTCCCGGACACCTCAGAGGTGTCATCTGCTGGGTAAAGGACCAGGACCCCAAAGCCTGCAATTTGTTCTTCTTCATGATAGGAGGAAGATCCACCTGTAAATATGCAGTGAAATGTAGGATCTGTCAGGGTGTGCTCAGTAGCGGGAAGGAAGGGGCCTGGTTCTGGCAGGGAGAGTGGCTGTAGGCCACCCTTGTGGGGATCTCCTTGGTATAGGAGTCCATGTGACAAGATGGAAGGCATTTAAGTGGGAAGCACAGTGATGTCTCAATCTTGTATGAGGAGAGACCAATGAGTGAGTCTGGTATTAGCCACATTGCCATCTTTGATTCTGTCTGTCAGTAGGAAATTAATGGGATTATGGTTGGTGTGCAGCACAATAGTGGAACATGCTATGATGTAGGTGAAGTGTTTGACAGCCCAGAAGGTCACCAAGAGATTTCTCCCTTGCAGAGAGTATTTTGGTTCCACAAAGGACAGCATCTGTGAGGCATCGGTTATAGTCCTCAAGGTGTAATTTGCCTTTTGTGCAAGGCAAGGACTGCTGACATGCCCACATCAGAGGTGGCAGTTTCCAGATGGAATGGCAGTTCTGGGTTAGGGTTGGCCAAAGCTGGAGCAGAGGCCAAGACCTTTTTCAAAGAAGTGGCAGCAGCTGTGTGTGTTCTGATACCCACTGCCAGAGGACATCTTTCTTCAGTAGCTAGTACAGGGGTGTGACCTTTTGTGCAAAATTAAAAAGGAAGTCTCTGGAATAGTTTATCATACTCAGGAAATGTCTCAGAGTAGTCACACCGGTAGGTAGTGGTAAGTCCTGAATGCCTTGGATCGTGTCCAAGGTGGGAATCCTGCCATCAGCAGTGTTGCGCAGACTCAAAAAGGAGGCTTCAGGGAGGCACAATTGTACATTTCCAGGGTTGCATCTGTAGCCTGCCCTGTGTAGAAGTGTCAAGAGCTCATCTAGGATCTCCAGGTGTCTCTCCAGGCCTGTGGTGGCCAAGAGAAGGCCATCCACATACTGCAGGAGGTAGTTTGGTGTGGAGAAGCCTCATATGGCATCCCTCATATAGATGTGAAAAAGGGAAGGGCTGTTGTCAAATCCTTGTGGGAGACAGTTCCTCGTGTACTGACGTCCTTCAAAGGTGAAAGCAAACTTGTACTGACTCTCTGGGGCCAGTGGGAGTGACCATAAACCACTGGAGATGTCCAGGGTGCTGAACCACTTGTGTTCAGGTTTCAAAAGTTTCACAACATCCGGGGAGGATGCCACAGTGGGTTCACAACTAGGAGTTCCTTGGTTAAAGCTTCTGTAATGAATGGTAAGCTTCCAGCTATTGTTGGGCTTTTTCATTGACCAGATAGGGGAGTTGACTGTGGACACACAGTGTCTAATGAACCCTTGCTTCAAAAGTGAGTCAGTTGTAGCCCTCAGAGAAGGTACTACCTCTGCTGGGAAATGGTATTGTTTTTGGTATGGCGGTTCATCACCAGTGACTTGTATGAGGGTGTCCATTCCCCCACAATCATGTTTGTGTTTGGCAAAGGCATCTTGATGCCTTTCCAAAATTGGCTTCAATTGCTGGAATAGCTCTTGCTTTCAGAACATGAGGGTGATGTCATACTCCATGCCATTGGCCTTCACTGCTGCTATCACATATGAATCAGAAATTAGGAGCATATTGCATTGTCCAGGTACCTGGAGTAATAGCCTATTGGCCAAGTCCACTACCCACAAGTAGCACGAGAATACATATATTCCCAAGATGCTCTGGTGATGACATAATACCATGAGGTCAAAACGGTGTGTCACCTCTAAAGTACCAATGACAACTGGTATTGGTTTGGACCAGTACATTGTAATCATGGTCCCCTCAAAGGTCTGAGTGGAAGTGGCCTTCCCCATAAACCAGTGAGACAGCTGCTGATCATTTTGATGCAGCAGTGAAACAGTGGTGCCCATATCTAGAAGTAAATCTAGCTGGCGGTCCCCAACCAGCGTTTCTACACATGGACATCTAGAATCATTGGTTACAAAGGTGGTGATGATGTGAAATGAGGTCTGTCACTATCAGTTCAATTCACTTTTTTTCTGCTTGGGATTGTTGGGTGTGGGGTCTATCTCTCAAAGCTTTTGCATCATTTCAGAGAATGGAGAGTTTGTCCACTTGCTTCAATCAGATTCATCCAATGGAGCAGTGAAGGGAATGGCTGCCACAACTTTGGCCGCTATTGAGGCCATGAGTGACTGGACTTTGGTCTTAAACTCCTGAAGCCATGCATTCTCCTCTGGCAAATCCCTATTCAAACAGCCGGACCACTGGTATTGTCCGTTGTTTCCCTTGGTATGTTGCAGGTTCGACTTTTGCAGATACCTTTGTCTGTTCTTTTTGGATCCTCCTCGGTTTTGGTTGAATGGTTTGTCCTGTTGGAAATCCTTTGATTTCCCTTTCACCACATACTGGTTAGATGACTCGGTACTGTTTTGCACCATGGCCAATTTGGCCTTGGAGCTGGAGGCCAGGTCCCTCACTTAAATCTGGTACGTGCATTCTACTTTCTCCATGATCTCATGGAAGTGGTCCCATCTTGGGAATACCGCTGTCTCTACCTTCTCATGAAGGGCGGGCTGTAGATATACCCAGGTCCTAGAGCCCTGGGCTCTACCCAGGTCCATCTTGCAAATGAGCTTCTGCTCAACGATGAACGCCTGGTTAAATAAAGACTTGATATGATTAAATAAAGACTTGATATGATATGATATGATATGAGATATTCAAGAACAGGCATTTGTACCCTATCAATTCCCTGTCTGGATGTTCACTGGCCAGGTCTTTTTCTATCATGTACACAACCCACAAATGGCCTTCATACTGGGCCGGGGTCTCTTTGGTGTGCTGCTTTACTGGATGAGCAAGCGTTATGCCAACCATGTTAGGAATATGCACCACCAAGAGGTGGGTTGTGACAGCTTTGAATGGGGCTGTGACATCATTACATGTGCCTTCCGGCAACTTGGCCCACAACTTAAGGTCCACAGTCTTTTTTAAAACCTGTACTCTGTGCTCAGCATCAAGGCTGAGTATTTCACAGTAATTTCTTATTTTTCTAAATGGCAACTGAGATTGTCGCCATAGGCTATTTGGCCTATCTTGTCCACAATGTTCTGGATGGCCTGCATGGACTGCAGAGCATTCAGGATAGGCCCTTGCTGCCCTGTGATGGACTTGATGACTACCACAGCTGTGGCAGTGGCCATGCCCTGAAGGAGGGTCTGTTGTTCCACCTCCTTTTTCAACATGTCAGATACTGCGTGTCTCAACACCCTGGCCTTAGAGTCAGAGATTGCAGATTTTTAAATCGCCTTCTGAATCAGGCTTTGTTTCTCCTCTTTGTCCTTCTTATTCAAGGTGGCTACTGGTGGGTGAGGCCTCAACCCTCCGGGATCCTAAGGACTGTCATCTTGAATTTCTCAATCATTGCTGTCATCATCCTCTGATGATGACAGGTCAATAAGTGGGTCATATGGCATAGCTTTCACATGACCCTTCAGGACTGCCAATGGCTGATGCAAGTTTGTCATCTTAATTCTACACATTGAATGATCCACTCTGCCTTTGTACTGTCCCTTACTGACATGCTCTTGTAAAACTTTGTACGCGTTGCTCACTTCACGATTTTCCCCAATCTCCCTGTCCAATGCATCCTGACATTTCCCAAACTCTTCCAGAAAATCATCATTCTCACTCAGCAACGTATCATTCATACCAGTAAGCAAGTCATTCAACTGTAACACATGCTTCTTATCCTGATGTAACATTTCACAATCCTCTCTCAATCTAACAATCTCTTTGTTTTTTTCCTGTATAGTACTCTCAATTTCCTTCTGGGTCTTGTTCCTAAGATATTGAATTTCTTGTTCCAACTCCCTCCGTTGCTTGCCTGCCTCTCAGAATTTGGAGCCCAGTTCCTTTTTCAGCACTAGGACCTCCTCTTCCACTGCTTTTTATGCAGTATACAGGGCACAAACCATTATACTTTTTTGTCATGTTTCTTAACTGTAGGTTTTATCTCCAAATACAGTTTGCAAATGTACTGTATCGCATGGGCTTGTGATTTCGCATCCAGCATGAAATCTCACCAACGTCGATAAGAGGTCAGAACGTTTGAGATGTCTAATTTGAGCTCTGTGCTAATGGCCATTTTGGAAGGTTCCCCTTTTCCTGCACTAGCCTGGAGTCCAAGGTGTATCAATTCACCTTGTGCTTGACAGCCAGACAGTGACATGCTTGGGTACTGAGAGTCCCACAAACCAAAGCTGCAAGGTGAACGAGGGGGTGTAGGTTTGAGCACCTTAATGATTCCCAGTCTCTTTCATGGTACTGGGGGGCTTGCAAGACCATCCATATGGGCTGAATGGGAGGGTGTAGGTTCAAACACCTACATGATTCCTGTGCCCATTCGTTTGTACACCTTTTTGTGTACTGGGTCAGTTCTGTCCAATCAGCTGCATGCCATGGTCGCCATTTTGTTTGGTTGGTGGGATTCTAAACCTGATGACAAAACACGACACAGAAGACAGGTGTCACAGGATAAAGGTTTATTCCCACATACATGTAAAAAGGACAGCACTATCTGCTGGGAGTTCAGAACCTCTGAACACCACATCATCATCATCATAGACAAACTCAGTGTAAATCAGAATTACATGGATTATTATAGTCAGAGATAAGAGGGTCAGTTACCTGGGAATGGTCTCCTTTGCATCGTAGAGAAGGTAAACAAAGCAATTCTATTGGTGGGTACAGTGGGCAGGTTGCACCCAAGGCCATTAGGTTTTGCATGTATACAGTGATAAGCGTTATGCTGACTAAGGCTGCTTTTGGGTCACAACACAATGATTCATAAAATATGCTGATCATAGCATTATGACTAATAGCAGTAGGTGGTGCACTAACACCACAAAAATAACTATACTGAATAATAGTTTCTAAGCACATCATAGCAAGCATGAGTAAATACCAATATGCCTTATGCTGTATCACAGAACATGGTAGTGCACATTAGAGACTGTAGATCATGCAAGTCTGCAAGGGGCAAAGTACAGAGAGGACCAATACTCAAACTTAACCAACAGATTACAAATAGTTATGACATGGTAGAAATCCTTAATGAGTACTTTTTATAGGATTTTTTTTTCATATTCTTATGTGGGCTTCACAGCCCATTACCTTATGTTGGCAATAGCCTTTTCCTGCAAAAAAATACATTTTTTATGAGGTTCTATTCAAGAGGGAAGGATAATAGCTGAAATTGAACCCATGACCACACAATCTCTTCCACTTCCAGATCCACCAGCACTGCCCCTGCACTGAAATGTTTTGTGACATCTAAGCAGGGACAGCACAGGGGCATGCCCCATTGAAGTCTATGGGGAGGGATTTCAATACCTGTTTCTAAATGATTAAGCAAACTTGAAGAAAAATGAAAGCCCTCGACCAGATAATAGGGGCCAGGTACAGATGGCTGGTGAAATCAAAAGGAGGAGTTTGGCAGGTGAGCATTGGAGATGGAGGGAAGGGGATGGATTGGTGTAGATATCAAGACCCAATTCCCTAATAAGATGGGAGGTCATGGGATCAGTAGGAATTTTTCTGGATAGCACAAAACAAAAACAGGTAACAGATGACACTGCTACCAAAATGTATCAAAGTTTATTTAAACAAAAGGACTGACATACCAGCAAGATTGATGGTAAGGCTTCCCGTCTGGTTTTGCATGCAGTGACTCTGCAGAGGGAGAAGAAATACAGTAAGTGAAATACATTTAAAGGTACATACACTAGCACTTTTAAAGTTCTAATAATAATAAGTGCCATTTAATGTTCAGAAAGAGAGAAAAATGCAACATCAGATGCAAAAAAAGAAATACCCGCAGAAAGTTCAAATGACATTAGAAAATCAGGAGTCAAAATAGGCAAGTACTAGCCCAAATGTGCAATTATACCTAATTCACAATAAAAGAGTTCAACAATGGCTACGGAATGTCCTGATAAGCTGTGAAGACAATGTTCTATTTGTAAATGGCATGATAGATAACTCCAAGCAAAGTAAGAGGGCTTTGATATCAATCAAGTCCCTAACTTCATGCATCATCTTCAAACTTCATAACTTCATGAAGAAACAGTCAGGAACACTTACAGGTCACAGAGCAGCATACAATTTAGGTACTTAAATGCACAAAACAGTTGTGTCCTGCGTAGAGTACATAAACAGTGTCAATAAGCACAGACACTAATAATTAAGTCATAGGCACTCCAGGGTGTGTGTTATTGTGTAATAACATCACTCCTGTGGTGGGTTGAAGCACAAGGCAAAGCAGAGTGTTTCCACCACCCCAGGAGTGATGTTATTACACAATAACACACACTCTGGAGTGCCTTATTGCTACTATACAATGGCTCGTGTGGTGATGATACTAAAAAGTTTAAAAAAAATTATCTTTTAATGAAATTTAATGAATTTTTTTTGTCTGGAAGGCATATATGAAGGGTATGGAGAAAAAATAATCCAGTAGGTGGTGCTGCTTCATGCTTCCACCCTCCCCCTTGTTTTTCTGTGTCAAGTCACTTTGTGTGCTGCCCCCCCCAGCTTGTGCCATATACAATTTTTGTTAGTGACATGCTTTAGTTCACCTGCTTTTGTCTATGGTTTTGCTGGTTTGTTTTAATGTGTTTTGATTTAGGATCTGTGTGGTAACAAGCAGGCAGTCAGGATCGAGCGAGCCACCGTGTGCTTGCTCAGGTATGATAATAAGGAGCAGTACAAAGTGTGAAAGGTGTGTGTCGCTATATGTCCTGTTCCTCTTTATAGCAGTGTTCTGTTTTACTGTTTCCTGTTTCTGTACTGATGTTTCACTTTACAACATAGTGTGGGTGTTTGTAGTGAGTGGCTTCACTGAACCATGCAGCCGGCAGATACAGATTGTGAACTTCAGTGAAGTGAGTTGCAGTGTATTCCCAAATGTATGGTTTCACAAAATTACAGGCAGTATCATGAAGGGAGAAAAAAAAAGAAAACATTTGCAGTTTGGTGGCACTTTGTTGTGGTTAGTTGGGGTCTACCTACTACAGCAGCAGATTTATGATAGAAACTGAATTTAATTTTCTTGCCACCATTCTCTCCCTGAACCGAGTGGCTTCAGTGAACTGCGCGACCAATACTTATGGTCTACATGGTTCATTCAAGCTGTTAGTTTGGGGTGAAAATGCTGGCAAGACAGTTATTTCTATTTTCTACCCAGAACTTTAATTTGGGCTGAAAATGCTGGCAAGACAATTATTTCTATTTTCTACCCAGAATTGTGATATTTTGTGTGACTGCTGCAGCGAGAGATAGAATAGGTGGGAGAGGGGGAGCTGTGAATGCTTCAATGTGGGTTCAGAGCATCTGTAACTTTGTGGAGTGGTGGTATGATTTATTTTGCTCTGATATGGTCATGTGTGTGCCTGAACTTCATAAAAAATGTTCAACAACATCACTGCCCCAGGCACACACTGAGCAATCAGAGACAAGGAAATATTATTGCCATTGTACAATCATTATTTATTCAGAAATGGCATTATATCAAACCTGTCATTTAGATCCAGACCAACTAAAGCCCACAGGGTATAAATCCAGTAAAAGTCTCTCATTAAAAGGGCCAGGTCCAAGTCTCCACCCATCACCCCTAGTGTAACCCTGTCAATTGCACAGACTTTAAAACCATGCTCGTCCCCTCTATCTCTATGTGACATGATAGGTAAAGCAACTGTATTGTTTTCATTACACTTAGCAATACTCTTAAGGTGTTTCCCCACTCTAACTTTCAATGGGTGAGTAGTTATACTCACATAGAATGTCACAGGTGCATGCAGCAAGGTAGACAAAATTTGTGGTTACACAAATGGTGAAGTGTTGGACGTCAAAGGAATTGATGGTATTGACATTAGTTAAGTTTTTAGTTTTGAGGATATCTGGACGGAATGACTGATTCCCACAGGTCTGGCACCCATTGGGACAAGTAGACAGCCATGTCCTATTCGATGACTTCTGTAGTAGGTTGGTGGCAAGTTAACCTCCCACTTAAACACAACTCTGGGGGTTAACACCATAGTGTTGTGTAAGCAAAGGCTGGTCTAACTGTATGATATGCCAGTTATCTCAAAGTATCCTTTGAATGATCCCTGTCTGCCCAGAAAAGTATGTCACAAAGTTCAATGTGGAATCCTCTTCTTTCTCTCTACTATGAACAGTAAGGAAACTGTGTCTATCCCCATTGCCAGCCTCTGACTTAGCCAACAAAACTGTGTTTCTGCAATATCCTCAATTAAGGAATCTCTGTTTTAGTTCTTCATTTCTAGACTCATAATCTGTGTGGTCACTGTGGGGTCACTACAATTATTCTTAATTCTCAGAAACTGGGACTTGAGAATATTCCTAATCATATGGTGGGGGTGCAACTAGTGGAATGAAGGAAGATGTTTCTGCCAGTCTCTTTTCTGTACAGATTGGTACATAAAGAGCCATCCCCATGCTTCTTTATAATGAGATCTAAAATGGGGAGACCTGTTTGTTGACTGCATGGATGGTAAACCTGAGGTTATGGTTACTGCTCACTTTGTAGAACACATATTCGTCAAGTTCATTTTTGTTGTTCCACCACACCAAAACAATGTCATGTATATAATGACACTAAAGATCAATGCAGCCATAGAAACTGGCATTGGTGTCTCCCATTTCCACAAGTACAGATTTGCATAGCTGCATACAAAGGTTGCCCCCATTGCTATAGCATTCTTTCTTGAATGCAGTAGTCTCCCTGGAACAGGAAGGCATTGCACATGAGAACCATCTCAGAACATTTAAAGAGGAACTTCTTAATATCAGGCTCCAGGGAGGTCTTAGTGTCAAGCCAGTACCATAAAGCTAGAAGTCCACCTTGGTATGGTATATTTGTATATAATGATTTGATGTCTAGTGAAACAAGCAACCAATTTTTTTTTTAACTGGAGATCCCTCAGGACACCGAATATACTGTATCTGTGGTGTGCCTAACATAAGATGGTAAAATGGATACAATATCCTTGATGTTGGCATCCACAAATTTAAATGTGAGCTGTATAAGATGTCCTATACTTGCCACTATTGGGCACCCAGGGGGATCCAGCAACATTCTGTGGATCTTCAGCAGTACATACAAAGTGGCCCATACTGCACATGTGACACTAAGAAACTCCCATTCTACTATACCTTTGACCCCTTTCATGAAGTACTGATTTTAAAAACAAATCAATATGATCTTAAACTTGTTTGGTGGGGTCCATGCTGAGTTTCTCATAAAATTGTGCTTTGCCCAATTGCTGGTATACTTTGCTGGTGTCAAGTACTACCACAGTGTTGCCTTTGTCAGCTGGTTTATCAGCAATTGAGAAGTTTCTTTTCAAACTCCTCAATGCATCAGCTTCTTCAGCGATGATATTAATGTATGTAGAACAGGGTTATTCATCAAGCTTTTTCTTGAACCCTGCTTCACAAGCACAATCAAATACCCTTACTGGATCTGTGTATGACGGACTATATGTGTAAGACATCTTGAAGCTGGGTCTGGCATCAACAGTTTGACCTGGATTTTGGGTTTTGGCAGTTGCATCTTGGGTGCCATTGGTGACAGAGTTCACTGGTGGACAACACAATGTCTGTTATTAAATAAAAGGCTTTCTTTTTTTTTGTGCACCTCACACACACCCCAACCAATCACTCCTTCAGAGTGCCAATGCCTTCCTGCCTCCCTCCGACCTCCTGCCACCTACTCTCAGCCCCAATTGCAGCCTACCTTGGGAAGCCTGGCATATACCTATGCCAGGACAGTCCCTCCCTCTCTTCTGGGGGAGAATGGCCTTTATGGCCTACCTTTGCATCCCAGGTGCTGCGGGGCTGGATCTGGGCTGACTCTGGGGCTTTGGGTGGCAGGGGCCCAGGCGTTCATCATCCAGTTGGCTGGGGTGTAATTTCCATTTTCTGTGCCATGGCTACCACATTTCTCGGCCTTGTGTAAGCACGCAGGGTATTCCTGGGGTGGGGGCGTGCCATGGGCATGTCAAAGGCCACACATCCCCAAGCCCACCACCAATCCACCCACAGGTACCCAGGCAAATCCCACCCCCCTGAGAGGGAAGTATCCAATGGACACTTATAGAACCCCTCCCTTGCTGGTCTCCACTCCTGGTACCCGGGCTCGGGGCGTGAACCCGGGTCCCCAGCGTGCCGAGCGAACCCCTTCACTTGGCTCCATGGAGCCAGCAAATAAAAGGCTTTCTGATTAAAAACCCATGTAAAATATCTGACTTCAATGAACAAGTCATAAGGTCTGTTTTCAAACATAGGAACAAAGGAAAGCCCTTTGGCTAGGACTTTTAGTTTCACCTCTGTGACAGTATGTTATGACAAACTGATCACATTAATACCTGTTGGACTTCTTCTATGGGATTTTCTTCCCCTGTGGTCCTCTTGTCCCTTCTCTTTGTGTCACCCCTCCTTGTCCTCTTCCCTATTTGTGAATGTCACCACCTTCCTGCTGCAGCAAAGTAGTGTTGATGTAGACAGAGTCTGCCTCTTTTAAAAAAAAATCTTCAGATTCAAACTCATTGTTGGACTCACCAGTTTTGATCTAATAGGCTGGTGACTCTGTTCTCGTGAGGTTGGAGTGTGGTCTCATTGGGGTAGAATATTTTCCTTTCATCTGTGACTGTTGTGATTGACCTTGTTCCATCAGTGAAAACCCAATCAGACCAAAACCTTAAGCCATTTCAGAGATCTAGGATGACAAAGAAATGTTAAAAAAACAGATTTTTCCGTTTTTTCAACACTTTATATCTCAGAAACCACTTGACAGATTCTTGAAATTTGTCAGGTCAAGAGACCTACCCTTAGAGAATATAATATGCATGCCAAATTTCATGCAAATCCATTGAAGGACTTCAAAATTATTAAGGCTCAAAGTTTGGACTTTAACATAGAACTGCTGTTTCACCTTAACTATAATGGTGTGACCGCACCAGTATAATATATAGTAATTAACAAAACACTTATTTTAAAACAAAGTTAGAGTTCTATACATAGCTCTTCAACCAAAGTGATACTTTTAGGAAAATTGGATGTTAGGGTTTACAACTGTTATACCCCCAACCCACCAAAGCCTACCATTGGAACCGCACTCCCCACCCTCCACACAGCAACAAGCATTGGGGTGTGACTAAGGTTGTGGGTCCCACCCCAACCCACCCACCACCCAACCCTACCATTGCAACACCACCTCCACCCTCCACTCACCAACAAGCACTGGGGTGTGCCTTAGGGTCATGGACCCTAACACTCACCCCATTCTCCTATACTGTACCATGTCAGATTCCTTACAGATGGAATGGGGTGAGTGTTAGGTTCCATGACCCTAAGGCACACCCTAATGCTTGTTGGTGTTTGGAGGATGGGGTGGTGTTGTGATGGTAGAGTTGGGTGGAGCGTGGGGTGTGTGGTTCCAATGGTGGGGTTTGGTGTGGTAATGCAGTCATTTTTGGGAATGCAATTATGCACAACTGTAACGCCATTCCATGCCACAGGTGTGTAAAAACATTTTTCATAGGATTTGAAAACTGACAGCTGTACTATTCATGAGGTGGTGTGAAAAAAATGGCAAAGTCAAAAATTTGGGGTGAAAATAAGACAAATTGCCAATGTTATGCACATGTGTAGAAAAATTCCAACAATGGCACATAACTCAGGCATTGTTAGGTATTTTTGCACCAGATTTACAATATGGCCTTTTTGGGACCCCACCTCATGAACACTGACAGTTTAATTTCATTACTGAGTCCCAAAAGGTGATTTTATGCAACAACTGTGCCATTCCGCACCAGTGGTGTGTAAACATATTTTGGGCAGGATGTGAGAAATGGCAGGTGTGCTGTTCATGAGGTGGTGTAAAAAACTGGCAATGTTGAATATTTGGAGAGAAATAATTAAAATTTGCCAAAGTTAAGCACATGCTTAGCAAAATTTCAATGACCGCACATAACACGGGCTTTTGTGGGTATTTTTGTACCAGATTTTCAACATGGCCTTTTTCGGTCACCACTTCATAAGCAGTATCACTGTGATTTTGTTAGTAGATCCCAAAACTTGATTTCACACAGCCACTGTGCCATTATGCGTGAGAGGTGCGAAAACACATATTGGGCAGGATGTGAAAAATGACAGCTGTGCTGTTTATGAGTAGGTGTGAAAAAAATCTCAATGTTGAAATTGTGGAGTGAAAATATTAAAAATTGGCGAAGTTATGAGCATGCATAAAAACTTGGCATTGCACACTCAGAATGCAGTCATTTCTGGGAATTTATGCATCAGATTTTCAACATGGGCTTTTTGGAACCTCCCCTCATGAACACTGGCACTGTCATTTCTTTAATTGGTCCAGAAAGGTGATTCTGCACAGCAACCGTGAAATCACCTTTTGGGACCGAATAATGAAATGACAGTGCCAGTGTTCATGAGGTGGGGTCCCAAGGACCCCGTGTTGAAAACTTGGGGTAAAAATTTCCTACAAATGGCTGAGATGTTAACATAAGTTGAAAACCCCATTGACAGCCATAAAACAGTCTACCTTGATTCCTCAGTTTGCAGTTGGGCTTTGAAGAGTGCAGACATGACCCGATCCAAAGAAGATCACTGCTCCTGACCTCCAGAGCTAAGTATGGGTAAGGGAGGTGCGGGAAGGTGGGTGCTCAGTGGGAGGGTGGGGATGGGGACTGGGGACTGAGGAGACAACGAGGGACCGTTTTCTTTATTACAGGTTTAGAAAACAAAAGATATCAGGGAACTGTTTTCTTTATTACAGGAAAATGAAAAGTAAATGAGGGCACACTGGGGTGGGCTCCCAGTGTGCCACATGAGTTCGGGGGATACATAATGCCGACAGAGGGATTAGGCACCCCCGTCGGCAATGGAAGTGGGCTTTGGGAGACATTCAACACTGGGAGTCGGCATCCTGTTGTTGGAAAATGGAAAAATAATATTAATTAAATTAATTATTTTGTCACACTGGGGATGGGCTCCTCAGTGTGCCACAGTAGTGGAGGGTATGATAAATGCTGACTTGGGGATTGGGCACCCTGATGTCGGCGATAGTGAGCACTTTGATGCAGGATTCTGTATCAAATTAAATAAATGATGTCAGGGACTGTTTTCTTTTTTTCAGGGAAAAAAATGATTTTTGGGACACTGGGGGTGGACTTCCCAGTGTCCCATATTACTGGAGTGAAGACAAACTGACTCAGGATTCTGTATCATAACATGGCAGTTTGATGCAGAATCCTTCATCAAGGTATCATTTATGTGAGCGCGTGCATCAGTGCTCAGCAGTCTGTGGACACTGGGAGTGGGATCCTCATTGTCCCACAGTACTGGGAAGTTTGGGGACACTGGGAGAGCTCTTCCCAGTGTCTCACAGTTGTTTTGGGGGTAGGGGTGCTGATCTGCACCTGTACTCTTCAGCAGGATACTTTCGCATACAATCCTATGCTGGACAGCTGCTCCAACATAGAATCATATGCCCATTACTAAACTTCAGCATAAAATCCTATGCCATAGTGCTTCTCTGTCATAGAATCCTATACCCATTACTAAACTTTGGCATAAAATCCTATGGCAGAAGGCTGCTCCAACATAGAATCCTATGCCACCACGGACATCTATTTTTTGCCAAAAGAAAATAATGGGGAAAAACAAAGTTTAATAACTTTGAAACGGATTCATATTTTTTCACCAAACCTTCAAAAGGCTTATCTGTGATGCCAAAGATTTCTACCCTGAAAATGTCAGCCCTGTTGCTACAGCCATTTCTGAGATACAGGTTGACAAAAAACAGCCAAAAACATAAAAATCTCTTTTGTTTTGAATACTCTGTATCTCAGAAACCACAGAAGGGATTCAAACTAAATTTGGCATATCAATAGACCTGCTCCATTCAAAAGACACATACAAAAGTTCAAACAGATTTGTTGACCCTGCCCAGGGTTATTACCCTGCAAAAATTGCCATTTAACATTAAATGTTTGCATAAACCCTAACTATAGTGTTGCTACTGCATGATATTTTATAAATATATATATATATATATATATATATATATATATATATATATGTACACACACACACACACACATACACATATATATATATATTATGGTAGGCAGTAGTGTTAGCATAGTTAGGGTTGAGTAGCCCATTTAAGGTTAAAGGGTGAAATTTGCACCTTAATAACTTTGCCACCATTCAACAGATTTGCCTGAAATGTGGTATGCATGGTTTGGAATGGTAGATCTTGGGATCTGCCAACTTTTGTACCAGTCGGATATACGTCTGTGGAGTTATTAAGCAACATCTGAATGCACAATTATGCATTTTTGGACACTCTTTGCTCACGCCTACAGGTAGCATGGTTTGTGTGACTGGTCTGAAAACTTCAGGGAACACATGGCCAGGGTCCCCAATGTGCCTGCTGAAGGTGTCATGAAAAAATATTGAACGGTTCAAAAGTTATTCAAAAAACAAGTTCCCATTTTAAGTCAATGGGAAAAGTTAACAAAAAGTTCAACACTTTCGCAAATGCACTATTTAGTGTTGCAAATGGCCATAGTAGTGTTGCAAATACACCATTTTTTTCAGTTATTGATCAGAAAAATGCTTGGCATTTAAAATTGGGACCCTCAAGGAACAAAATTATTTTTGTGTTCACCTAGTTGGACCCTCAGGATGCTAGCCATGTCTTTATTTTGGGGTTAAGCACCCCAGAAATATGTTTTTCAACTTTCTGGAAAAAGTAGTGTCACAAAGTAGTGTCGCACTTGCGATACTTTCGCAAAATTTTGTGAAAGCTTTCTGAAATTGCGACACTACTTTTCCAGACTATGGCCAAAATGACAGGAGTTCTTTGCCACCCTGCTGCAAAAGAATGGTGTGGTCTTTTGAACTGACATTTGGAAGGAAGGCAGTCAACATCTCTCAGATGTGCCTTTTGGTTGTTTGATGACAAAATATTGCATGGATGCCAAGTTATGGTACTCCAAAGTTGACGTTTGTTTCCCATAGACTAACATGGTGGCATTCACCTCTCATTTCGGGGGTCATATCTCAGAAACGATGTGAGATACAGAATTTTCGTTGCAACAGTGCGTAGCCCTATGGGCTATGCATTCAGTGAAAATCTAGCCAGGAAACTCATGAAACATGTGAAATTCAATTTTTTTTCCTACGTCGCATGGTTCCTGAGATATAAGCAATTTAGTATTCCAACAGCTCATTTTCTACTCCTAGGGCCATTATTATGCATACATACTTTGTACACACTGTGTTTCTCTATGCAGCTGTTGGCCAAAAACAGGGTGTGCACTTCCGTTACTGTAACAGTTAGCGTTTCCACTTGCATTTCCGTACCCGTTTACATTACCATTCCTGTGTATGCATCCGTGTGCGTTACCCTCTGTGTTCTCGTTTGTGCTTGCGGTTGCATTACTGTTACCATTTGCATTTCCACCACTGTTTCTGTTTGCATTTTGGTTTGCATTCTTGGCACCCCTTTCGTTTGCATTTGTGTTTCTCTTTCGGTTTGCATCTTCATTGCTGTTACTGTTACCATTTGCATTTCCAATTGGGTTACTGTGTCTGTGCGCATTACGGTTTGCGTTTCTATATGTGCTTCCATTTGCTTTTGCATTTCTGTTTCTTTTGGTGTTATTGTTGCTGTTACCATTACCATTTGTGCTTACAACTGCGGTAACGTGACTGTGCACATTATGGTTTGCGTTCCCATACACACTTCCATTACCATTTCCATTTCTGTTTCCTTTGGCATTATTTTCATGTTAACTTTACCATTTGCGTTTACAATTATGGTACCGTGACCATGTGCATTACAGTTTGCATTTCCGTGTGCGCTTGCATTCGCATTTCCATTTCAGTTCCCTTTGGTGTTATTTATGCTGTTAACATTACCATTTGCATTTCCAATTGCCGTACCATGACTGCATGTCACGGTTTGCGTTTCCTTACGCAGTTGTGTCTCCCTTTTGCGTCACTCTTCGGTTTGGCGTCACTTTGAGCTTGCATTTCTATTAACGTTTGCTTTACCATTTATGTTTCTGTCACCATGTGCGCAACTGTTAGTGCTTGCATTTCCCTTGCACTTACCGTTGCTATGTCATAAAACATCATGTGGTGGCTTTGGGCCCCGCGCTCCCATCACAACATTCTATTCACTACTTCTACTGCGCATTCTCAAAAAGAAGGTAAATTAGAGGCAAAAAAATCCATTTAATTCACCAGTTAGGATTGTTCCACAGTGACAAAAGTGAGGAAATTCAATGTTAGGGTTGAAAACTCCCCCTTGCATCCACCCCACCCTGCCCCCCCCCAGCTAGCATCAGGGTGTGCACTGGGGTCATCAGTCCTAACTCTTACTCCATTCTCCTATAGTTCACCACCTCAGCTTTCTTTACACATGTGATGGGGTGAGAGTTAGGACCGATAACCCCAACGCACACCCCAATGCTGGCTGGGGGCAGTGAGGGTGGGTACAAGGGGTTCAACCCTAACATCGAATTTCCTCTCTTTTGTCACTGTGGAACAATCCTAACTGATGCATTAAATGGAGTTTGTTGCCTCTAATTTTATATATATATATATATATATATACAGCATATATACACACACACACACAGTTAGACATACCTCTACAGTTTCACGGGGCAAAGTGTTAGTGCAAGGTAAATTTGTTTACCCTGGGCTAAACTGTCAATAGCATGGCACAGTTCTGCTGTGTGTGGACTGCACTGTTTGCTGCTGTTGTGCAATGCTCCATTACTATCACCCACATTGGCCACCTACTGCAGCTCTGCCTTACTCCACCTCTGTGTCCACTGAGCTGCTGTTGCTGTTTGGCCTTCCCAGTTGTTATATTCAGAACTGTCTTATTTGCCAGACTATTTTTGCACTGCACTCCCAGCCCCGTTTGCACGGCTTCATTTGCATGCTATATTCAGCTGCTTTAGCCCCAGGGCTATTCACTTGAATATAGCGTGCTAATGGTTCAGGGCTAATTTAGCATGATTTGCAGTGCTAACTTTGCCCTGGGCTAAGTTTTAAATATCTGGCCCTAAAAGTAGATTGTGTTTGCCGATTTTATTAAACTCTTTCCTAATGTACACCTTTGTTATATGCTGGCAAAAATACATCAGTACTTAAAGATGAATTCAATAAGCCTTTGTGAAAACTGTGGTATTTCATGACAATTATGTTGTATCCATGAGTATTTTATAGCCATACACCAAACATTCAAAGTAGGAGACAGGAAAAGGCTTGTGAGAGCTGCAATAAAGCTGGAATTTTAGAAGACTATGTTCTAAAAGTAGAAGAATGGTTGGAGGGGCATTGCAGGGCATTTGTGCTAACATAGGTAATGTGAAAAGCCTGCCTGCAATGCAGGTCAAATGAGTGTGACACATTGCTAAGCACTGCATGTAGAGGATGTAGCTGAATGTCCTGCTCATTGTGATAAGAAGTACAAATCCTGAGGATGTAAGGCTGCCACTTATTAAATAAGAAATGTTCCTAAGGGAAAAGATGTCCAGCGGGATCTTCTCCAAGTCTCTCATGGTTCTGTAGTGGTATAAATATTTGAGGACATTTTATCAGTGATAATTTTTGTCATTTCCACTGTAAATTCAGAATGGCTAAACCATGTTTTCTTTTCAGTTTTGTTACACACTGTACAAGGATACATGGACATTGGATATGCTTGACAAATATCAGATACACAGTATATCTGCAAGGGCAAATAAATTACAAACATTCATATTCTAGAAAGTTTTCACAAAATAATTACCTATTAAAATTTTGAATCCCTACAACGTTCACAATTCTAAACCATATATATCCATATTTAGTTAGTTTTGTAACCCTTACCAAAAGGTTGAGCATTCAAATGTTCATATATCTACCTTCATTGTTGGCTGTGCTATATGTAGATAAAAATATTCTTGAAATTTCCCCTAAACAGTAAAGTGGTAGACTTTGAGCTGCTGTGTCATAAATGTTGACATGTCTTTAAGGTAAATACCATTGCCAAATCTTAGATCTCAAGCTCAATTAACAGCTGAGTTATGACTACTTAGAAACATTTCAAAAATTACATAAATTCAGGAAACACTCATGAAATTATAGCCTTTTTTGCTTTAGATCACTCAAATGAACCAGAGGCTATGGTGAGATTTGTTCAAATGATTTCTTGGTTGACTGAAATGAATTGTAAATGGCATGGTTAAATACTTTAAATAAATATTAACTTTCTCTGCCAGCATTATCCTGGTGACTTGTCAGATATAAATTTTTTAGAGGTGAATTGTAGCACTCAGCAATGGTGCATTAAAAAGGTTTCAAGACTGTATGGCATTTCTAAACGTTTAGGAAATTCATTTTTTTTTTTTTTTACATTTGCTGAACAATAGCCAATTTCAGTGATAGACAAATACTAGATTATCATTTCTGCCAGACATCCTAGTCCATTCCATTTCCAATCTGTCTGAAAAATGTTGAATTGGATTACATTTTGGTTTTTAACTACTGTGTATCTACTAAATTTATACATACTTTCTCCATTTACAAAATCTGCTTTTTACAAAACTCTTTTACAAAACTCTTATAGCAATTCATGACTCCACAGCCATAGCAAAGATACAACAGTCCTCCAATTAGGAGATGGTTATGGTGAGTGGGCAGGGCCTAATTGTAATTCTGGCCTGGACCTGTAATTGGTGCCCAAATTAGCTATTGAGAAAAGGGATAAGGCAGTCATTGTGATTGGAATGAAAGCGAGACATCATACTTGACAAGAAAATCTCAGCATCAGTGCTCCTGTAAGGGAACTGGCAGTATACTTTTGAAACTCCCTACTGTTTCTTCCTGGCTCAGTCCTACAATGTGGAGGCAGTTTTGGTGAGTGGGTGTGGACTATAAGAAGTGAGGAATTAGTTTAATACTATTGTACATTAACTGTATTTTGCCAAGCAGACCTCCATGCACCAGACCATAGTGCACGGGTTGGAGCATAAGGGTATCACACTTGGGGGCATTAGCGTGGGGTGGCAGTTGACAGGAGATGCTGCCCCTCAAGTGTTACACTCTTTAAAGAGCTTCTAATTAAATGTGTTTAATGGTGCCACATCATACCTCCTCTCTTATGATCCTGGGGGTGTGGGGTTTTACATGGATAGATTTAGTGGGTTAGTGTTACTGCGGGTTACCTCCACCATAATGACCAAAAAGATGTGGTCCACTACAGTGTTAAACATATGATGCCACTATGATTACTTTTATAGATATACACTGATACAGTTATTGCTGGGTACCTCTCCTTCACACCAAGGGATGTCGTGCTTTACATACATAGAGATATTATTTTACTGTTAAAACAAAGCTCTGGGCAGCCAGTGGATCTCTGGCTTACAGCTTCCTCCATCTCACAGGCCCGCAAACTAAGACCAGATCTTTGGCTTTAGACCTATTATGATATTTCCTGAAACTCAGTGTTTCATTGGACAGTATTTTCCTGGGCTGACAAGGCTTTGGAATGTTACCCCAGCTATGTAGCACTTGCATTCAGTCTTTTCTGTAAACATGCTTTTCATTTGCTGACATTCATAGGCAGGAATGCTGTCAGCTCTGATTCCTTCTGGGCAGCCCTTGCAGGGGTCAAAGGGTTGAGGAGTTACAAGGCTGCAACCAAGTTTATTTACATTCTGTGCAAGTCTGTTGCAGACTGCTGCTGCTTTTATTTGAGCCCAAGGGGGCTGGTTTCATGTCTTACCCTTCACACCTGCCCTGGGGCCAGGGATGATTTCATTTTTGTTGGCTAACGGCCCATTTTAAAGTTAGGAACTTCAGGGAGAATGCTAGCCCTTGAGCCATTCTTTCTCTATTTGTGGGGACGCAATTGCTGCTCAGCTTATCTTTTATAATCCCAGCTCTACTACCTGCTCTGGGGCTGGGATATGCTACATGTCGGTGCCCAATGGCACTTTCTTCTTTGGTCCTGGCTTTGCTTCCTGCCCTGGAGTCAGGGACCTTTTGTATGTGGGATCAGGCCCTGACTTTTTGGTAAAGGAGCTCTTATTCCTTTCAGTACCATGCCAAACATGTGTGGTCATGCTCACTCTGGCCACAGGCTTTCTCTTTGTCCACCAACCCTGCTGCCTGGCCTGGGGCCAGGAAAACAATCTTACAATGCTCGATGACTAATAATTAGAGATGTTGCAAAGATTTAATTCGCTGGTGAAGTTGCCATGAATTCAGGAAATTCACACTATTTCCTGTTAGACGGATCAACTTCGACGGTGAATTTATTATTAAAAAAAAAAAATTCAAATTGCATAAAATATCTCCCCTACCCACTGAGGTGTAATTCCTTCATCTCCCAAACCCATTGAAATCTTAACCTTCCCCCTCCCATTCCTCCACTATCATACTTCACCCTCCTCTTCCCCAGCAAATGTATGTATAATTGTAAGTAACATCACATCATCACTGATTTCTCATGCATAAAAATATGTCCTTCCCCCAACCGTGTGCCAAACACACTCCCCACAGTCAACCTGGCCCTATTTTACTAGTCATCTCCACCCAATCCCCCTCTTGTCTCCACCACCCTCCTTCATTCACACGCATTCAGGAAATGTCATTTCATGGACTGCTGTAATAAAGAAAACAGTTCCCTATTGCAGACTGCCTGCTCTGTTCAGTGTCCTGTTCAGTAAAGGGATGGTCACATCACCATTCTCCTTGGGTTGGGGAGATCTCTGAACTTCTGTTAGTCATACAGGCTGGAGCAAAGCGCTTTAAATTTTTCAGAAAACAGGCATTAAAGGAAACAGAAACTAAGGGCTCAATTTTCAATCAGCCCTTAGAACGGTGCACGGTCAAATGAAATCAGACTTTATTTATAAAAAGCGCAATTCCAGTTTTGTTCAAAGCGGTAGTACAACTTAACATAAAGTACAAATGAGATAAAATTAAAACCATATCACTTGTAAAAATATTATAAAATCTAAAAAGTTTCAAAAAACATTCTGTAATCATCAAAAATACACCACTAGTCACAGTTCAAAGATCCAAAGAATAATCAGGAAAGGTCAGACTGAATAAATATGCTTTAAGAGTAGTCTTAAAGCTCAGGATGGTCAGCACTCTCTCTCCCAATGAGGCAAAGACTTCCACAGGGCAGGGGCCACAAAAGCAAAAGAATGGGCCCCAGAGGTCTTAAATTGAACCCTGGGAACCTCTAGCAATCCCTCATCAGAGGAGCAGAGTGGATGGAGGGGGTGGTAGGAACAAAGGAGATCTTGCAAGTACTGAGTTCCCTACCCATGTAGCACTTTATAGGTCAGTAACCCAACCTTGAAGGTGATCCACCACTGTGCTGGCAGCTAGTGCAGTCCCCAGAGCACAAGTGTGATATGGCAAAATTTTAAAGAGCCAGTCAACAACCTGGCCACCGCATTCTGCACCATCTGCAAGCGGTGGATATCAACCCCCAGAAGACTTAAGTAAAGGGCATTGCAGTAGTCAAGCTGGGAGGTCACAAAGGCATGGACATAAGTTGGAAGATCGACAGGAGGGACCAGATGTTTTATCTCTGTGATATTCCTCAGATGGTAAAACAAGGTCCTGACAACAGCTGACACTTGAGATTTAAGCATCAGGCCATCTTCAAAAATAACAACCAGATTCTGCACCTGGTCAGAGGTTGCCAGCTGGATGCCCCAAGCCAAAGCCCGGAGGGGTGTCCTGCCAGCAATCCCACACCTTGATGACCTTAGTCCACTACCAACACTTCAGTTTTATCCGTGTTCAATCACAGACAGGTGGCACTCATTCAGTCCTGGATCTTGGAGAGACAGTTATTAAAAACCAAGACGGCTCCGCCCTGCTTGGGCACAAAGGACATGTATAGCTAAGTATCATCTGCATAGCAGTGAAAACTCAGTCTGTACCACCTAATAATGTCTCCCAACAGCAGCATATACACTGTGAAAAACATGGGTGACAGGATGGAGCCCTGCGGCACCACAGGATAGGGAGAGAGGGGCAAAGGAATAAAGCCCTGACACCACTCTCTGAGTCCTACCTGCAAGGAATGATTGAAACCAATTGAGGATCAGACAGTCCACAGATCAGCCACAGGCACTCCAACAGCACACCATGGTCCACAGTGTCAAGTGTGGTGGAGAGATCAAGGAGGACCAAGACTGAAATAGTCCTCTGATCCCTCGCTATTAGGGGATCATTAAGCACCCAAACAAGTGCCATCTCGGTACTGTGCCTCTTCCTTAATCCAGGTTGAAGAGGATCATAGACATCATGGATGGTCAGATGATCATCCAGCTGCAATGCAACCACCCTTTCAATAACCTTACCCACAAAGAGCAAGTTAGAGATGGGTCTGTAGTTTGCCAGACAGCCTGGGTCAAGGAAGGATTTTTTAAGGAGAGGCCTTACAACCACCTTCTTCAGGGGGTCAGGAAACACTCTTGTCTCCAGTGACCTCCAGACTATCTCAGTTAGGACCAGGACAATTACCTCAATACACCACACAAGGAGGCGCCTTGGGACCTAGTCCAAACTACAGCAAGTTGGTTGCAGAGTCTGGATAATCCTCATGATGTCAATGACCACCAGCTGGCCAACATCAGACAAAGTAAACTGTGTGCTCGCAACCTCCTGCTGACCACGCAATACCCAGTAGTGAGGGCTGGACAGATTCAGGATCTGATGGTGGCATTCTTATCTGTAAAACAGTGAGCTAACTCATCACTCTTACTTTGTGAATATGCTCCCCCAGTCTGAAGACAGATTAGATTGCATAATCTGTCAACAGTCCAGAAGAGTTAAGATGGTCAATTTTGGGCTGCTGCAATCTCCCTTGGCAGGAGCTCTGCCTTCTTACAAGAGATGGTTAATTGATAGTCCTTATAATAAGCCTTCAATCTAAGTTTATCACCAATCAGGCCCTATTTCCACCAGTGCCTCACTAAGCCTTCATCCCACTCTCCTCAACTCCTTCAAGGTCCCATCAAACCATGGGGACCTTGGGCAAAGAGCGAGGGGGGCGAACACGGACAGGAGAAATGGAATCTAGGGCCACTGTCACCACATTATTATAAGTGAGTAACAGATCCCTTGGATCCATGCTTCCATTCAGCATTCCCGATAGGTCAAGTACCACCATTTGACCATCTGGAGTCATACCTCTGAAATGCGGTACCAGACCATCTCCGCAAGGGCAGGTCTATTTGGGTGAGCCTCGAAACTGAACCCTATGGTGTGATGGTCAAATCACCTGACTGGCTCCACCACCCAGTCAGAGATCTCCATCTCCAGGAAGAAGACAAGGTCCAATGAGTGACCTTGATTGTGGGTCACAGAGGTAATTACCTGTGTAAGGCCCAATAATATCATCAGTTGCAGGATGTCCTGACCAAATTGCAAGAGTTAATCATTGACCCAGGCATTGAAATTATCCAGAATTAACCATCTGGGGAATTTGAACACCATGTCAATAATGAGGTCCATGACTTTCTGCAGGAAATCTTTCTCACCACCATGTGGACGGTAGATGAGAGGTATCCTGCACCCTACACCTACACCCACGATATGCTCAAAGGATCTGGTTATCACTACTGGAACATCCTTAAGGCCCAGTTCTGTTTTAAAACAAATGGCTACACCTCCGGCCCTATGATCCATCCTGAGGCGATGTATCACTGAGTACCTGGCTGAAACTGCTGATGCCAGTACAGGTCCAGCATTGTCGTCCAGCAAGGTCTCAGTGATGCGTTAACCAGGTCAGTTGTTCCAACAAGATCCACTATCACAGCGGTCTTGTTTTTTATAGACCTGGCATTGCACAACACCACCCGAGTAGGATGGGATGCCAACGGAGACCGTGCTACTTGCCTACCTAAAGTAGAGCCTTTGTATATGGGAACAAGACAGGGATTTCCCCTATCTTGATCCCATTTTTCCCCAGGGTGTCTCCTTGTCACCACAACCCCAATCTGCCCACTCCCCTCCACTCCCACACCAGACCCAGTTCCCCCTTCTTTCTCCTTCTAGCAATACCAAAAGCCCAACAGCATCTGAGCACCATGTGCCAATCAATGGCAGCAACAATCTCTGGGTGTGTCAAGGAGCCTGCACTCTGTTTTATAAAAATGGTGGTCACTCTGCCAAAGTCCTGAATGTTGCCACAGCCACAGGGTTATGCCAAACATTTGATGCACTTGAGAGGTTTGATACAGGGTCCCGTCAAGCCCCATGGCCCGGTGCAAGCCTAGATGAGTCATGGAGGTTGGGTGGTTAAAATGGCTGAAAGGTGGGGACTGGGGGCCAGTGGAGCAGTTGGAATGCCATGGGAACAATGGGGGCATGGTGGCAGAGAGAGGGATCTCAGGAGGCATCCAGTGGAGGATCCATGCTGCAGTATCACAGAGCTGATCAGCCTAGGTAGGAGGGTTGGCACAGCCGAACCACCATGACATAGATCCCAAGAGACAACAGCCCTGGTACCTGCCCCACAGGATTCACAGTCCCCAACAGTGTAGGTAAGCATCTGCAAGCCACTATGGGGAGGCTGAGTACCAGGGGAATATCACAGTGCCTGTGGCATGTAGCAGTCCACTGAATGCACCCCACATCCTGCACCTACTGTGAACCACCACATGTAGGGGACTGTTGGTCCTGTGGGGAAGGTGCCAGGGCAGTTGTTATCTGAGGTACGGATGCTGTGGCTGTGCTCACCCCTACTAGCCGGGCCAATTGGCTCCATGCTACATCAGATGGCACCTCCATCAGGTGCCTCCTTAGATCTCTGTCACTACTGCCATGCCCCCATCCCCCCCATGGCACTCTCACTGATCCATCACCCACTGGTACCCACCTTCCAAGTCTCCCTTGTCACTGCCCTTCCAGCAGCGGTGTAGGGCCCTTAGACCAGCTCCTGGCTGGTCAAACCTGAGCACCTTCTTCAGCCCATGGCAGGGCTTCTGGAAATTGAAATAAGGGGATGGTGCATCCCCACTGTGGCATAAGTCCCCTTGCAACCTGGCGCAGGAGCACTTCTGCTGCAAGACGGGTGCAGGGCATCTTTGGTGCATGGCATCCCAATTTCAATGCAGCCTGCAATGGAACATCATGATGACTGCAAACTTTAGCACCAGGTGCAACTTGCACCAAATCTGTTTGGTACTGACATCTTGTGCCAAAGTGTTGGTTTTGAAAATTGAGCCCCAAGTTTTAAACTGAGTGTTTGAATAACTATTATAACTGATGAGACATGCCAATATAGAATATTTATAGAAAACAAAAAGATCTGCAGGTAATGTAGCTCATATGAATATTTGTTTTCAATAAAGGCACGTTTTGTTCTCCTTTAATTTTGAAAGGGCTTCTCAAAAACATGAACAGCACATCTTATAAGAATTAATTAATTAACATTTAGTCAGCAGCTTTTCCACAGCTATGATGCTGTTCATGTAGAACAATCTGTATTATGATTACATTTATTATTGCATTTCTTGGCTAGCAGTCACAAGTAGTGACAGATATTAGTCATGTACTAAGGCATATGCAATGCTAACCTCCTGTTGCTTGTCTAATTTGTGAAAGTGAAAATAAATCTACCTGCGTCAACATTTTTGGTCTCCATGGGAATGTTAGGATATCTAAGACATAAACATCTATATTTTAAGTCATTTATTTCCTAATGTCTTACATCCTCCACTCTTTGTCAATTATCTGAGTCAGCAGGTAGAGGGCCACATCAGATTTCAGATATTCTGATTCAGCATCCAATTCTGTTGCAGTTCCAGTACGTTCTAAGAACTGGTATCAGGGTTAGAATTTGAATAATTGATTCAGCATCTAATAACTTCCTAAGTTTCCAACTATCTAACTATAACACTACAAAAAAGCCACAGCCTGAACCTGATGCCAGGCTGGGCTACTTGTACCCCCACACAATAAAAACACTGCTGTGTGAGAGCGAGTGGTCTATGTTAAATCCCTACATTTGTACTTTAATAGTGTTGACAATATTTGATGAAATTAGCTGCAGTTTTGCATATGTTGTCTAGGAGGTAGGGTATAAATCTGTAGAAAGTTTTTTGATCGCAGCTTCTGCAGTTTCTGAGATCCGCATATGTCATTTTCTTGCAGATATCTCATTCTTTCTCCTGTCCTTAACATAGCATTCGGGTTTGCTGTCATGTACAGCCTGCACGGAATGGAATTTTGTCCACAAAATTCAGAATAGAAGTATGCTGTCCCAAAACAATGCCTTTGGAAAGTTTCATGAAAAATATTGAATGGTTCCAGAGTTATTAAGATTTAAATTCTGTTCTGAGCATGCTCAGTAGATGTTTTGGAATAATGGTCAGATATGACACCAACAATTCTGTCACAAGATGCTTTTTCATTTCTTACCACTTGCTTCTTACAGCACAATTGTTTTTGTGCTGTGATAGCCAGCATCTTGTTTTTTCCCCCTCAAACTAAAAAAACATGGAAAATGCATAAATGTGGTATAATTTTCAAAAACTAAACACCTGAACCTAGTTAAATGTATACCATTTAGCTAGATTCTGATGTTTTTTTTTTAAATAATGGCCAGAAATACCTTTTCTGGGCATCTCAAAATCCAGGGCTCCTAGCTTAGCGAGAAGAGCCAATCACCCATGTCCTCTGTATAAGAACAGCAGGAATGTCTTGAATGCTGAAGTCACTGTTGAGAGTTGAGCTGCCAGATTCAGCTAAAACAGTGCACCTGCAATCCCCTGTTCTGTGTGTGTGTATGTGTGTGTGTGTGTGTGTGTGTCACTGTCTGTCTGTCTGTCCATCTATATCTGTCTGTCTGTCTGTCTATCTATCTCTCTATCTATCTATCTATCTCTCTATCTATATATCTTTCTATCTATTTATCTATCTGTTTTAAGCAGACTCGGGTGCCCATCACTGGTACCACTTCTTTTCGCCTTTCCCCTCCAGGTCACGTGCCCCCCAATAAATGCCCTGGTGCCACATCTGCTCACCTCCAGGTCACTCGCTCCCCATTCTCAATATATACCTAGTGGCACAAGGTGCCCACTCCCAGTGCCATCTAAGAGTAGCCTGACACAGGGGTTCCCAATCTCCAATGTTGGAACACCAATATACCCTGACAAGAAGAAAACCATCCCTCATTGATTTTTTTTATTACCTGCAGAAAACAAAATGAGCCCTTGCCAATCTGACCCCCCCATCCCAACCTTCCACTCAGCACCCACCAAGCCACATACCCACACACTGACTCACTCAACTGAACATGTCCCATGGTGAAGATCCACTCTCCAACAGAAGGCACATCTTGCTGCTGGATATAGCAACCGTGATATAGAAACTAAGGTTAGGTGTGGTTCAAAGTATTTCAATGGGGTTTGAACTTTTATTCAAAATGTTGTAATTTTTGCATACTGTGATCCCAAATTTTCAACATGGCCTTTATTGGACCCCACATCATGAC
The DNA here is from genome assembly GCA_016271365.2 of Neoceratodus forsteri. Classification (NCBI taxonomy): domain Eukaryota; kingdom Metazoa; phylum Chordata; order Ceratodontiformes; family Ceratodontidae; genus Neoceratodus; species Neoceratodus forsteri. The sequence goes on from CM057450.1 coordinate 1,640,011,316, forward strand.
CAGTAGTGGTGGAATTATGACAATCTGGCCCGAATGGTGATTTCACAGTTGCTTTGTGAAATCACCTTTCAGGCAGGATTTGAATATTTTCACTACCCTTGTTCTTGAGGTGGTGTCATACGAAGGCTATATTGAAACCTTTGGGTCCAAATCTATAATAATGATAAAGATATGAGCGTATGCTGAAATTTTTCTATGCTTGTTCATTACTTTGGTAATTTTAAATATTCTGAGCCCAGATTTTCAATGTAGCCATTTTTCCACACCAGCTCATGAACGTGACAGTTATCATTCTTCAGATCCTAGCTAAAATGTGTTTTTGCAGCTGTGGCACATAATGACATTTCGGTGGCAAGGAATGACATTTTCTCGGGGATTTAAGCATTTTCATGTACTGAGTTCATGAAGTGGGGTAAAAAAAAGCTATGTTGAAATTGTGATGAACAAATATAGTAAAATGCCCAGGTTATGAGTGAACATTGCAGTATTTCAATGTTCACTATTGATTTTGCTCATTTTCAATATTTTGACTCCAAACTTGAACATAACCATTTTTCCACAACACTTCATAAACATGATAGGTATATATTTTTAAATCCTGGACAAGAAGTGTCTTTGCACTCCTTGTGTGAAGTGACATTTCAGCCAGTATGCCATACTATTACATGTCATGTTTATACAGGGAGTCATAACTTCATTATCTTGAAAATCTGGGGTCAGCATTAAAATATATATATAGCGGCCGCGAGGAGAAGGATGAAGCATCCTAGGGACTGCTCTCCTTCACTGGGGTGAGGGCTGGGTCATCACCCGGTGCTTGACGGACCCCTGGAGGAGGCTGGGGGTACCACAGTGACCGGCGCTCAACACTACTTCAGAGGCGGGGCAGATGCAGGTCATCATGGCACACCCCTGTCTCCCACGTAAGGGGGGAAAATCCACTCCTGTACCCGCTGGCACAATGAAGCCCACTCCAGCTGCACTAGGTGCTCAGGCTGACTCCCGCCTCTCCCAAGTTGATGGCACCCTTGGTCAAGGTGCTGTGACCCCGCCCTGGGGGTTAAGCCAGGGGGTTCAAGGGAGGATGGCTAGAATGTGAGCTGCCACAGCCAGAGTCCATGACCGGGCTGATGATCTCAGCGTGGGAATGCAGGGGAAAAAAGTATAAATAGAAAAAAATACACATATATATATATATATATATATATATATATATATAAATTTATAAAATGGCAAGAAGGAATTCTCACCTCTGATTGGCTGACACTGCCTCCAAGCTGGGCATTTATTTCTCAATAGATGCCCAGCTAAAAACAAGTGCCACCAAAATCCGCTTTACAATGTACCCTGCTGCCCAGCCTACTTCCTCATTGGCTGAAGGCAGCTAAGAATTTTAAAATCCCCGCCATTTTTTTCTCTTGCTTAGCGAGAGAGAACTATCCCCCCTCCCCACTTTCTGTCAGTAGCACGCAATAAATAAACAAAAAGGAAAACTGCAGTCCTGTCATTTTGTGGTCAGAAGACTGAAAACACACAATGACACCAGTCTCCTGACCGCCGTTCTCGCAATCCGTACTCCTGAAGCCGACATTCGCGTCAGCTTCATCCAGCACGTGGCTTTTTTAAAAAGAATAAGACAGACATTACCACTTTTGGTCAAAGGTCGCTCGCTGCTGCTTCCATTCCCTTTCCATTACTCGTTGCTTAACAAGTCCAACTTTTCCACAAGCTGCAGAAACAACCTCTACCCATACCACAAATTAGTATGAAAAGGCAGCAGCATTCACTTAATCTCCTGTGTGTGTGTGTGTGTGTGTGTGTGTGTGTGTGTCGGGGGGTGTTCAGAAAACCAGAACAGCACTGCAGGGAGGAGTAACAGCACCTAGAACAGCTGGTGCACTACTTTGTCAATGAACACTGTTTTAACAGTGTTTTGAACAGATTTCACATTCATCTCCTCTTTATTTTCACATTTCACAAAAATGTAGTTACATGGCCATTTTATAAGTGCAATAATACCCTTCAGGGTGGGCATTATGGAAATACCGGACCTTCCAGGGGCTATAAGGCCCTCCGCCTGCGGCGTCGGACCTCATTACGCCCCTGGGTGGTCCGGTATTTCCCAATAATGCCCACCCTGTCGGGTATTATTGCTTACATAGCGCCACTATAGTTAGGGTAGAGTAGGCAGTTTAATGTTAAACCCCGAATTTTGCACTTTAGTAACTTTGCAACCATTCAACAGATGTGCACAAAATTTGATATGCACTGTCCTATGTGATAGATCTCTTGATGTGCTAAGTTTTGTTTCAATTGGATTTGTGGATTTCATGCAGCACATAGTGAAAATAGTGGAAAGTTGCTTTTTCACCCATTTTTGCAGATTTTTTCCTCATTGTGCAGCAGCCACACCATTTGTAATTTTGTCTTGAAATTTTCAGGGTATAAAGAGACACCTAAAGCCAGAATCAGTTAGGTGAAAAAATATTAATCCATTCCAAAGTTATGCAATTTTGAGATTTTGGGTTCTGAGTATGCTCATTTCAGTCTTTTGGATAGTTGCACAGCTTTGAAGGATTTGGGCTCACGCACAGGGATTTTGACAGCTCATGAACAGGAATTCATTAAATCCCTGTTTGTATGAAAAAAAATCCCTGTTCATGAGCAACCACCTTTTTTTTTTTTATTTTCTTCAAAAACAGAACCTTGTAACTTGCCCCAGGGATGTCTTCTGTAGAGATTGAAGTATGGGTTTTGTTCAAGGCGATACCCTCTACAAGCACAGGGCTTTGGTTCCGCTTAGTTTAGTCAAAGAATGGCCATTTTTAAATTTGAAAAGCCCAGTCTGTGTTTTGCTTCAGATCCTTGTTTGTGAGGAGTCAAAATCCCTGTTTGTATGGTGACAACCAGATGCCCCTATCTCATGAACAGGGATTTTGACACCTCTCGAACAGGGATTCAGCTCACGAACAGGGATTTTAACATCTCACAAACAGGAATTATAAAAATGAATCCCTGTTCATGAGGTGTCAAAATCCCTGTTCGTGAGGTGTCAAAATCCTGGTTCATGAGAAATCCCTGTTCATGAGCAGTCAAAATCTCTGTTCGTATGGTGACGACCAGAATTAAAGGTTGCTGTTCTTTGCTAGTTCACTGCAAAGAAACGGTTAGGACTTTTGGCTTGAAATTTGCTGGGTATAAAGGGATTGTCCACAGATGTGACTTATGCTGGTTTGGTGTGAAAAATGTTGTCGGTTCCGTAGTTATGCCATTCTGAAGTTGAGAAATTTCCCATAAGATTATACTGTGGTGAACACGGTGCCTTTCGGTGCCTATATCTCAAAAACTGTTCAAGACACAGACTTTTGGTTAAGTGTAGCTTATACTAAACATGCGTGCAGGTCACCAGACCATGATTAAAATTGCAGGGGAATTTGTTTTCGAAAGTTGCTATGGTTACTGAGATATTGCACTATTTGTAGCACAAGGGTTACTTGGAATGTGTCTTGGCCTGCGCTGCGTAGCTACAATTATAGGTAGGTTGGAGAGCAGGACCTGGATACCATTATGCAGTAGTGGGACTGCTGCACCATCCATTATGCAACATTGGGAGATCCCCACAGGGAGATGATAGCTGATTACAATGTCTGTGCACTTATGGATAGATAAGTGGGCCCTGCGCTCCAACAAACTGATAACATGGGAGCACAGGGCCAGGCCCTGTGCTCCCATATATGGATAACATTATGCAGTAATGGGACTGCAGGGCCATCCAATTTGCAAATCCCACAGGGAGATGACAGTTCATTACAAAAAAAAAAACTGATACCATGGGAGCATAGGGCCCCCAGTGCCATACACACCCAAAACCATATGAGGGTAAGATTACACTAAAAGTAAGGAAATTCATTGCAAAACTCTTCATTAATGCATCAGTTAGGGTTGAAGCAACAAAAGTAGGAAAATGAGGAATTAGGTTTGAGGCCCCAACACCTCCCCACCCTACACTTCCATGCCAACCCACTCCCACCCTCCACAGACCAACAGGCAAAAGAGGTGTGCCTTGGGGTTATCAGGCCTAAAGCTCACCCCATACTCTTATATTGTACCATGTCAGCTTTCTTACACATGGAATGGGGTGAGAGTTAGGACCGATGACCCCAAGGCACACCCCATCACCTGTTGGGCTGTGGAGGGTGGAGGTCGGCTGGTGTGGTAGGGTGGGGGTTGTTAGGATCTCAGCCCTTACACCCCCTCATTTACCTACTTTTGTTGCTTCAACCCTAACTGATACATTAACAATGTTTTTGCAATATATATATATATATATATATATATATATATATATATATTATATATATATATATATATATATATATATATATATATATATATATATATATATATATAGATAATCCACTCTGAAGTGTGCGGTTGCACTCTGATATATGCATGCCTTGGTGTGCGTTGTTACGCACAAGGCTGCAGGCCGAGTACGTCAACCACCCAAGGCGTGCTTTTATCAGAGTGCAACTGCACACCTCAGAGTGGGTTATCTATCTTATAAAATAGCAAAATTGTTTTGGAGGAGGGTAAAAGTGCAGGTGTGCAGTTGCGCTCTGATATACGCACGGTCATGTGACGCTTATCATCCAATAAATTCCAAGCAATTTCCCTTCCCATTTTATAAATATATATATATATATATATATATAATTTTAAGACATTTTGTGTGTAGTGCCAGTCTTGACCCCACCCTGATTGCTTTGTGATCCCATGGTGGTTAGCTGAGTTCAGGGGCAAGTTCAGTTACCCAGCTGGATGTGGTGAGGGAAGGAGGATGGAGCTGTTATGTGACACCCCCACCCAGGGAATGAAAGCTGCAGGGTTGTCTGCATGGACCCAGGTAGGCAAGGCAAGGCAAGGCAAATTTTATTTAAAAAGATGCCCATCCTTGAGGCTCTTGGCACCGTACATCAATCAAATAAAAATAACACAGCACAGTAACAATCAATAAAATATACAACTCCAAACAATTAAAACATAATTTACTACACAATTTGTTTCATTCTCTAAAACTAAAATAAACCTTAAAAATTAGACAATATAAACTATAAAACATAGTAAAGGAATGCCTGATCATATAAAAATGTCTTGAGTCGGGCCTTAAAAACCTCAACAGACGGGGCCTCCCTAACAACTAAAGGAAGCAAATTCCACAGGATGTCAGTGGTGACACTAAATGCTCTGTCACCTGCAGTTCTTAACCCCATCCTGAGAATCTCAAGGAGGCCTCGAAAAGAGGAAAGTAGGGAATGGACCGAGACAGCAGGTGTAAGAAGGTCATTCAGGTAGCCAGGGCCCAGGCTGTGTAGGGCCTTAAAGGTGAGGAAACCCACCTTAAAGAGAACCCTCCACCTAACCGGCTGCCAGTGCAGATGATGCAGCACCGGGGTAATGTGACAGTATTTAGATTGTCCTGTCAACAACCTCGCCACGGCATTCTGCACCAACTGCAATTGGCGCAGGGTACCCCCAGAGACCCTGAGATAGAGTGCATTACAGTAGTCAAGCCTGGACATCACAAAGGCATGTACCAAAGTGGGGAGGTCCAGAGGTGGAACTAAGGGCTTGATCCTGGCGATATTCCTCAGATGATAAAAACTAGTACATACAATGGAAGACACCAGGAATTCAAGTGTCAAACCGCTGTCAAGAATAACACCCAGATCACGCACCCTAGAGGAGGCTTTCAATGGTACAGAGCCAAGGCAAAGTCCTGTCTCTGCACCAGAGGCCAACCTATCACGTCCTCTGTTCGACTCAACCACCAGTACCTCCGTCTTACTGGGGTTAAGTCGCAACCAGCTGGAGGCCATCCAGTTAGTGATTTCAGCAAGGCAGCTGTTAAGCACTTCTACTGCACAAGATGTTCCAGGGGAAAAGGAAAAGTACAGCTGGGTATCATCAGCATAGCAGTGAAAATCCAAGCTGTACTTCCTAATGAGCTCTCCCAGGGGTAGCATGTACACGGCAAACAACATCGGTGACAAGACCAAACCCTGGGGAACTCCGCACAACAGGTGGTCAGGGGAGGAGGAGAAATTCCCCATCACTACCCTCTGCCTCCTGTTGGATAAAAAAGACTCAAACCAGTGGATGACAGAGTCAGCGAGTCCACAGAATTCCCTTAGGCTGTCAAGTAACACTTGATGGTCCACCGTGTCAAATGCTGAGGAGAGATCAAGGAGAACAAGAATTGTCCCCTTCCCTTGATCTCTAGCCCTAGGGAGATCATTGTGCACCCGAACTAGTGTAGTTTCTGTGCTATGCCTTGCACGAAACCCAGACTGGAATGGTTCATAAAGATTATGGGCCACGAGATGCTCCTCAAGCTGAAGCTCCACTACCTTCTCAACAATCTTACCTAGAAGTGGAAGATTAGAGATAGGACAGTAATTTGCCTTGACTTCAGGGTCCAATGATGGTTTTTTCAGAAGAGGCTTCACCAATGCCTCCTTCAAGACATCAGGAAAGACCTCCTCCAACAAGGAACGCCGGATAATCAAGGCAAACACTGTGCCAACAGATTCAATACATCTCATTAAGAAAAGGGGTGGCACCGGGTCCAGTTCACAAAAGACGTGCTGACGCTTGGAGGCAATCTCAATGACCTCAGCCACCTCCACCAGTCTAAACTCACCCCAAAGAGATGGAGTGCTCTTTGGAAGCCCATGGCAACCACTGTCGGCCAGATTCTGGTCCACTGGCGGAAACCCGTGCCTGATGGCCGACACCCTGTCTGAGAAGAACCAAGCAAACCCATCGCACAATGCATTCAAAAAAGCTACCTTTGGCTGTAGACAGGCAGGGTGAAGAAGCCTGTCCACAGTCCGAAAGAGCACAGTTGGTTGGTTCCTCCCGGCAGCAATCTGCCTGGACAGGAATTCTGCCTTCTTACAGTTGATTGCCCCCTGGTATGAACCATAGTGCATACGCAGGGCCAGTTTGTCCACCCCCAGGCCAGACTTCCACCAGAAGTGCTCTAATTTCTGACCCAATGTCTTCATCTCCTTGAGCTCCTCATCAAACCAAGGGGAACCTCAAGTGAGAAGACCTGGGTCGTACACAGACTGGCGCGAGGGAGTCAAGCACACCAGAAAGCGCCTTATTATAGGCATCCACTACTGCGTACACACACCCCCGCATGCATTGTCCACACTAGATAGGTCATCCACCACCAAAAAACCCTTGGGGGTAAGCCCCCTCAAAGGGTGGTAGCTGACCATCTCTGCAGGGGGAGGGCTGCCGAGGGGGTTCCCGAACCGGAACTTCACAGTGCAATGATCAGACCAAATGACCCTATCAGCACTGAGACTATTTATCTCAAGCCCCAGCGAGAACACCAAATCCAGCATGTGGCCACCCTGATGAGTCATGGAAGACACTCCCTGCATGAAGCCCAGAGAAGACATCATCTGGAGGAAATTATGACCTGGCCGAGAAGATTCATCCTCGGCCCAAACATTGAAGTCCCCCAGCACTAAACATCTGGAGGCCTCCAATGTTTCACCGATGATGAAATTGGCCACTTCCTGCAGGAAATCTCCCATCGCCCCAGCAGGCCGATAAATCAGAAGGACCAAGCAACTTGCGCCTGGTCTCCCACGGATGGCCACTCACTCAAACGAATGTGGTGTTCTCACTGGGTGCACGGCGAAGCCCAGCTCAGATCTAAAACAGATGGCTACCCCCCCACCCCTGCATTCCACTCTGGGGCAGTGCACTACAGTATACCCGGACAGGATGGCAACCTCTAAAACTGGGCCAGCATCATCACCAATCCAGGTCTCCGTAATGCAAGCCAGATTGGCCAGAGAAACCAAGTCCACTATAATTGCCGTCTTGTTTCTGACCAATCTGGCATTGCAAAGCACCACCCTCAGGGGATTAGTGGACAATGCAGCCCTTCTGACTACCTGCCCACTCGGTCTGGTGGGAACCCTGGTAACAGGAATTAAACATGTCGGGCCTCTCCCCAAGTCTGGTCTAATCCCAGGGCACCTTCTTCACCCCACTACCTTGATCCTACCATCCATAGTGCAAGGGGCACCCAGCCCCGATCAAATCCTATGATTCCTCCCAATTCCAACCTCCCTACAGTGCCTAGCTGTAGTATCTGATACTGGGGGACTGAAAAAGGGCCAAAGATCAAACAGCCGGGATGCCCCATACACTATCCTGGCCCGACCCAGGTCTACATGCATTCCCAGACACATCGTTCCCAACTACGTAATCCCAAAAACAAAACAAAACTCAATCAAACACAAAAAACACACACAGACACTCGAAACACACACACACACAAATCAAATCACCAATAAACCCCCCAAAACAACCCCCTAAAACAAAACTCCAGATAAGATCTTCAAAAATAATTCAAGAAACAAACTGCAAATCGTATAAAAAATACCAATGCTCAGAATGGCACAGTCACTTTATATTCAAAATTTCCAAAGTCTTTCGGCAGTCAGTTCCCAAGATACAGTCCAAAATATAATCCTCAAGAAGCCCCAGCACTGCTCTCACCAGCCGCTGGGACCTTAGGAAGATCCCAGAAATTTCTTAGGCCCCCCAGTCAATAAGTCCATAGGGGCCCAAGTCCTGAAAAGCAATCCGCAGATGAGTATGCCAAATGGCACTCTCACTGCCAATAGGAAGATCTTTCAACAGTCATTAAAACCACAGAGGTGCTCTCACTGCCTCTGAAGTAAAAATTAAATTCAAATGCAGCAAATAAATTCCCAATAAGTTATTTATTTGGAGATTGAATCTTGCTTTCAGAATTTCAGGGCAGAAGGAAAAAAAACCTCCACCACTCAGCCCAAGAGGGAAATACCCCATGCTAAAGAGACACGACTATGGTCCCCAGCTGGAGCTTGCTAAAAAGAAGACTCCCCTGAGAGACCTAGAAGCCACCGATAGCACATCCACTCTTCATTAGACGTGCATCGGCACCCCCCCAAAGCAGCTCCAATGCACACATAGGCACCCCTCAAAGGACGAGTAGGAAGCGGAATACCGAGTGCCCAAATCGTCCTCAATTCAATGAAGCATTGCAAGTCTGCTGATTAAAAACAGTGTGGTGAACATGCAAAATAAACTTACCAGCATAGCATGCCAGCAGTACCTTGAAGGAACTCACAAAAACTACTGTCCAACAACCACAAGGTACTTATCTCCCAGTGTGACCCCTCAATACTTGTTCTCCTCCAATGGAATGTCTTCCCGGTTCACTTTCTGGGCTAAACACAAATGTCCAGGTCCAAAAAACCGATACTCTCCTCTTTGGTCCCACCAGTCCATCAGCGAGACAACAGCAGCACCCCAAACACGGTGCATAGTCTGATACGGAGCAGAAACTGCAACGCACGCCCGCCCAACACACCAAACACCCGAGCAGGAGTGTAGATCCAGTCATGCCTGCCCTCCAAGTCCATACAACTGGCACTGCTCTCCCCGGTCTCCCGATCCACCGACGGGACCACAGCAGCCCCCAGACTCGATGACAATCCAAAAGGGGGCTTGATAACAGTTTCAGTAACAGCTTCAATATAGGACCGATGTCCAGGACCAAGACTCAACAAATGAACACGAACTGCTAAACCACACTGCAAATAAACACGGACTGCCAAATAAATAAAATGGGATTCAAACTCTCCAAAAACGGAATGCAAAAACTCTGCAGATGGTCAGCCCAGCATGGCCGCCATCTTGTTCACATCTCCATATAGTGAAGACAGCTGTCCTCTTGGTATACAGCCCTCCACCTCTGCATTTGTGGGTTGCAGTGGACCCTGTTCACTGGCTGACAGATGGACTCTTTGTCCTGTGCATCTGTACCTGCAGTCACATGGAAGCACAGGGACCAGGCCAGTCAGCCCTATGAATTCTTGACATCAACTGTTGCACAGATATGCAGGACCCTCTGTAGGCAGATGGAGTCTTCCCTGGACACAGGGCCAAGAGGGTCCTGCACATCTGCATTAGTTCACATGGGTCCCAAAATAACCTGCATGAAGTAGGATGCAATTCACAATCTCAAAAAGAAAGGAAATTCTTTGCAAAATCTTTGTAAATGCACAAGTTATGGTTCAGGTTAATGCCACAAAAGTAGGGAAATGTGTCAGTAGGGTTTCCAACCCTAACTCCCCACCCCCAAGTAGCAAAAGGAAAAAACATTAGGGTTTGGGTCTCCCATATCTTGATGAATAAATGGCGAGGTCTTCATTTGGTCTTCATTTGGGTTGTCAGCTGTAATGCCCACTCTGTTCCTTGAACAAACAATGTCATATGTTGTCTCTTTCTTCATGCAGGGACCTACAGGACCTGTGTGAAGAAAGCAACAACCGATTGTGTTGGCAACAGTACTCCTCTACCTTTGAAGAGTGTATCACGAAGAGGCATTGGATTGGGGCTGTACCTTGTGCTTTGGACAGGAGGTTATGGGCTGGGAAAGGGATGAGCACTGGTGTTTACAACCCCAAGGAAGACTCTGCCACTCATTTACCAAGACTGTAGGGGTTCCAGAACCCTAAAGTGTTTTTCTTTTGCTGCTTGGGGGGGTGGGGTGTTTGGGTTGGAAACCCTAATGACACATTTCCCTGCTTTTGTGGTGCTAACTTGAACACTAACAAGAGGTCACTTGTGTGCCTGAGTAAGATGCCAGCCTAAGCCTTTGTCTCAGAGCTGCCCTCACTGTACCTGTTGCTATCCATTGATTTATAGAAGTTTTGGAAGAGCAGAAAATGATGGTCGGGAAGGTGAAGGAGTACTGTATGTCAGTGGACTGTTCCTTTTTTGAACTGTTGTCACAGAAGACAAAGAGGAAAAGGCATCAAAATAAATCAAACCCTATGACCAACATTCCAGTAGCAAAGATGGCAGAAATAGAACTGCCCCCAGAACAGTAAACAACTATCCCGACTATCTTCCTGCAGCAAATAGCGACGAGCGTGGAGCAAATTAAATCGATCGTGACTGAAACCAACCTTAAAATTTACCAGCCAAGTGGGTCACCTGCACTGAAAACCAGCTCACTGCCATTACTGCAACACAAGGGATCCATGAGGAACATCTCCAGAAAACAGACACTGCTATAACATGTAGCATGGTAAAATTAGAGGATTGGAAAGGCCACGGGTGATGCAACAACCTCAGAATATTAGGGTTAAAAGAGGGTCTTGAGTGGAATGATCTGGTCAACTATTTGAGAAGCAACCTTCTACAGTGGCTACAACTGGATCCCAAAACCTGGGATTTTTAAATAAAGACAGCCCACAGCACTGGCCACTATGGGAAGCCCTACACAACATCCAGACCCCTGCCTTTCATTTTCAAGCTACTATGATTTCAAGATAAGGAGCTTATTCTATGAACTGCCAGGAAGCTAAAATAAATTAATATAGCAGGCCAGTGTATCTCTTTCTTCCCAGACTATCCTACATCTATGCTCCAGAGATGTCAAGCCTTTGATAAGGTGAAGCAGGGGCTCCGGAACCGAGGCCTCATATATGCACTTCTTTACCCTGCTATCCTGTCTGTTACTTTCCAGGGGCGAAAACTAACCTTCCAGACCCTACTTTCAATGATTTTAAAATAGTGTCTTGGAACACAAGAGGCCTTAACTGCCTAGAAAAATGAAGGAAAGTGCTATTAAAGTTTAAAGATTTGCATTGTGACATTGTATTACTCCAAGAGACACATCTTACAAAAACAAGAGTCTCTTCTCCTTTACTCTTCCTGGGTAGGAGCAGTATACATCAGCTCCCTGCCCATGAAAAACAGAGGGGTAGCCATTCTTTGCAGAAAAGGATTACAGTTGGGTATCCACAGCCAGACAACAGACAAAGAAGGCTGAATGATCACAAAGGCAGCTGTCAAGGAGAGCCGATTATTATAGGTAGCATATATGCACCTAACTCTCCAGATGCGACCTTCTTTGACAGCTCTCTGAAACTGCTACCTAGTGAACCTGCCAGTATCAGTATTAGGAGGCAACCTTAATGTTGTCCTGAAACCCCACCTAGACAGGACTGGACCTAAATCTCAAACAGAAATACGCTGGGTGGGCAAGGGTCCTGTGTGGGTGGGAGGGTGGGGGGTGCCACTGGACCACCAGGGATACAATCTGTAAGGGTTACCTGCGATCGGCGTTACAGGTGGGGTGCAGGGGCCACTAGACTACCAGGGATTGCAGTGTGTCATTTTACTGGTGATCGGGGCTAGGGATGGGGGGGCCACTGGACTACCAGGGAGTGTACATATTTCATTTTACCGATGATCACAGCTCTAGGAAGGGGGGAGAAACCCTAGATTACCAGGGATTGTGTTTTCTATATTATTAACCGCGATCATGGCTATGGGGCAGGTGATGCCCCAGGACCCCCTCAGTCCACATGTCTTTCTGTGCAGGGTTCCAGAAGCAATTTGCCAGGCTGCCCTGTGCAATGCATTCAAATGGGGTCATAATGACATGCAAATGGCCCCATTTGTGCCTTGCATATATTATGGCGCCATCTGCATGCACTTTTCTGAGTATAATGGGTGCTGTGCCCAACGCAAACTGCATTTGCGCTGGCACATCCCCGTGCTCCCTATCTGTGGTTTGTGCCGGCGCAGTGCCACTGCGCCATGCGCAGTCTGTGCCATATTCACCAGTGCTGCGCCATGCTTGCGCCATTGCCAAGCGCAGTCTGAATATCCGGGCCATAGTGTATGTATATATATATATATATATATATATATACTGTATATGTATGTCTGAATCCAGTGAATAAGCGCATGCTTGTACAAGCACGCGCTCATTTATTGAAGCACTCAGTCAGGTTGCTGGCAGTGGAGATGAGTGAAGAGCTGTGCCAGTGGCCCAATTGGGGTACTGGAGGGAAGTGGGGTGGGTGCTATCTGATGCCAGGGTGGGGAGTGGGGGATCCACTAGACACTAGGGAGTTGTGGATTTAATTAATTATTTTTTTTTAACACAAGGTTGGATTCAGGAGGGGACTCAGTCAGGAGTTGGGAAATGACTCAGTGTAACTCTGGGGTGTGTTGGGGCTTTATTCAATTTTGGCTGTGATCAGGGACCACTAGACACCAGGGAGGAATTTTTTTTTAATTTTTTATTTGGGCCAGTGGGTAGCCAGGGCAGGGGACCTCTACGGACACCACTGGGAGATGTCTATTTGCAGTGGGCAAAATTGCAGTGAAATTTCGTCATTTGACTACAATTTCATGAAAAGTTTTGCACTGAGAAATTGCCAATTTCACAGCAATTGGCAAAATTTTATTTCACAACATCTCTAGTTGTAATCCCTGTTAATACTTTTTATGAATAACAATTTTACTTACTGACTTACTTACTTACCTACTAAGGACATCACCTGGTATCTGTCTGGAGTCAGCCTGGTGTCCGCAGTTGGCCGGGTATGCTGCTCCACACTTGACTCTTTGCCTACCCCTCCTGACAAGTAGTCATCCATCTCTACATAGTAACTTGTTGACCCCTTTACTGAATTACTAGCTGTCACAACCCCACTCAGCAGGTCAGCCCTCTACTCCCAAAGTACCAACCTCTGAGTGTAGAATTGTGAACAGTTAACAGAACAAAGTAACCCTTTTGTGTGTTTTGTAGGTTCGAGTCACCTTAGTCCCAAGTTCTGGAGGGATTCAAACTGATAACTTCTTGTTAGCATACCCAATTGTCAGGCTCAGATAATTCTGTCTTTGGGGGGCCAGATATCTTTGCCTACTGGTGCCTAACCAGGTATTACAAAATGAACCCTTAGAACTCTATACAAGACCTAGAGAACTCTCATCTGTTTCCCAGTTTGGTACCACAATAAGCTCATGCACAGTGTCAACTATAACCATCTAAGCTTCACTTATATAAAAAGAAGTTTCTGTTTTTAAAATATATATCTTTACTTTAAAATAAGTAACAGAGGAAAACAGTAAAATACAGAACAAGATATCCCCACAAATACAGTCTTAAAAACAAAACAGGTTTAAAAGTGCAAATTCCTACAATCCATACATTCAGACTGGTCTTAGCTAATTGTATTCTTACTTTCTTAATCTTTCAGTGCTTTGATGTTCCTCTCTCTCAGTCAGAAAATGAATGTCTCTGTGTTAGGTCTGCTCAGTATATTTAAAAGCAGTCTTGAGACGGCGTTCTCTCTGAAGTCACCTAACTCTGCCTTAGTGTATTAAAATTTATATTTTATAAAACAGGATGTCCTACTAAGATATTTAAAAAAATAATAGGTGACATAAATAAATCTCCTCTCTTCATGCGACTTGCCAAAACTGGTCTGTGATCTGCTTCACACAGACATCAAAAGCTCTTTGATGTAATTCCTGGCTTCCTGGGATGACGGTCCAAGCAAATGCATATTGGGCTTCCCCATTTAGTCTGGGACCTGCTTCACACAGACATCAACGCCTCTTTGATGTAATCAATGGCTATCTTGGGAGACTTCCCGACACATGCATATTCTCCTTCCTTCATGACACCTAATGCAAATCAAAGGATTTCCCTGAGGATGTCATGAATTTATATTTTATTTCCTGGGCTTCAAAGAAAACTTAACAAAGTAATTGCATTTCAGATATCTGCAGTTTAAGCTACCTTGTGTCCTTTGAACTTATCCCTGGAGGGTTTTGATGTTTCAATTTCAGCAAGACAGCATTTTCTCCCTGACAGACACTCCCTTACATATTTTATATTGCAGAAAAAATATAATTGAAATCAGAACCAGCTGTCCATGTGCCACACTAGATACTGTTACATTCCAGCTGGATGGACTTGAATGTCTGCTCATTTTGTACCACACCCTAGAGCCTGTTTGTGTCCAGCCCATAACATATATTATTGCTTACACTTCATCTAGCTGTCTGTAGGTTCAGTTTATTCATTTTACTTACTCCCATTTGGGGTCACCTAAAACTTTTGAAGTTGTCATGCCAATAGTTTATGTAACTTGTTGCCTAGGTTATTTGCTCCTTTAATTTATGCTATTGTATTGTTCTGCTTATCAAGCTCATTTTAGTCATTATTTATAGGATTTGCTGCCATTGTTGCCATTTTATTCATACTGGCCCCTATGCATTAATGGGTGCAAGATACACGCCTAAGGCGCATAAGCCGCCTGAGCAGCTCCACACCTGTGGACAGGTGTGAACCCACCATCATTCACTAATGGCTGCCACCTGTCTGCGGCTCCACCCCTTGGTGCACAGGGCCATGCAGGGTGGCCGCAGGTGGAGTCACGGACCCAGCCGGGCACCCAGTCTGATGCCTGACATTGGTCCCACAGTGGATCCCTTGCACTACAGCAAGGAACTGGGAGTATGAATGCCCACCGTAGGCACCCAAACTCATGTGGAATGGCCCCAATGTCCAGTAGACACCCCTACCAGCCCAAACTGCATGGCACCTTCCTGGCATACAGATGGATCCTGGCTGTGGTACCCCACCCCGTCCTGCAGGCTGCCCTCCAGCACAGATGTACCCCACTACTTCACACCCCCAGACCCTGACACCATACCCAGCACCCATGTGTCCAAAAGTCAGTCCACACAGAAGCCCTTTTGGTGCAAGGCCACAGGCCACCCCAGGTACCCCTTCACCACATCCTTTGGCAGTGAGCCCCCCCACCTATCACAGCACTGACAACCTCCTTCCCACCCCTGGCCCATCTGTGCAATGGCACAGGATGGCCAGTGGCACAACCCTCCTGACACCGCCTTGGCCACTGGCTATCGAAGTGCTGCTGGGAGCACGTAGCTATAAAAAGGCAGCATGTGCCAGCAGCACTTGGATGGCCTGTGGCCAAGGAGGTGTGCAGAAGGCTCAGCCACTGGCTGTTCCATGCCACAGCACCAACCTGCAGGTATGGGGAAGGGGGGCATTGTTGGTGATGTGGGGGTGAGCGGCAATGGCTATCACTGTGGGTGCCAGGGTACCGGGGTTGGGATGGGAGCCCTGGACACTACTGCATGGATGGGGGTGTTTGCCTGGTAGACAGGGATGGGCTGCCATGTTCTGGGGGATCCGGAGCTGTACGGGGACCAACTCACCCAAATGCCCCAGCTCTCACCATCATCCTAGTGGGCTGGGGCAGCACAGAGGATGCTGTCCTGGGTCCACCATGATTGGTGGGGTACTTACAAGGGGGCATGTAGTGAGTTATGGCAAGGTCTCCCCCTACATTTGCTGTGCCCTCCTCCACACCCCCACAGGCAGCACTACGTGCCATAATGCATGGTACATAGTGCTGGCATGCCCCTGCCCACCCCTGGTGCATTGCTCTTCACATGGCCAGGGAATCAGGCACGCATCTGTCTTGCACCCAATTCATGAATGCCATGAGACCCCACTCTGCTGCATTCATGTGTATTGATGCAAATGTGCCCAGTTTCCGTGGCACGTTGGCATCATGTGTAGGGCCCAATGTTTGTTACTGCCCTGTCTGATTATTTTCAAAACATTTTACTGTTGCATTTTGTCATCACTGTTAAGGTATTTGCACTGATCTAATTATACTAGCCAACTGCCTCTAATTACACCTCACTATGCTCCATAACCTTCCTGTCTGTATCTTCCTTCTCTCTCTCCTATCCTCATCCCCTCCCTCTGCCTCATCCCCCCCCACAGGTCACCTCACATGCAGTCCCATCTTTTTACCTGCTTTTTTTCCCTTATTTCTCCTCTCCTTCATTTGCCCTTACTGTACCTCTCCTTGCCTCTGCTGTGCCCATCCCCACGCCACTCTCTCCCCCCTCCTCTCCTTCTCTTCCCCTGCCCTACCATTGCCATCCACCCAGGGATCCACCAGTCCCACTGACTGAGCCTTGAATTTGTCCACCAGGCCCACCTCTCTCTCCCCCCTTCCTCCTTCACCACCTTGGTCAAGGGACAGAAGTCCCACTTTATCCTCCTTCTCTTCCTCATTCTCCTACTCCTGGCTGGTGACTCTGAAGCTAAACCTTGGCCCCCCACTCTACCTAAAGGCCGCTGCATTTTCCACCTAAATGCTTGAAGCCTCCTCCCTAAGCTTGACTCACTTAATGTCTGGGTGCCAGATTTTCAAAGGTTCCTTACACAGATGCAAGGTGCATCAAACAGCCACCATTCATCACATTCAGGTGTTCCAAAGACTGTGCTCTATATTTGCAAGAAAAGCATTCTTTGTGGCAAAATAGCCCAAAACAATGCAAGAGAACTGCTGTGTCAAAAATATGATACATGGGGTGATAATAACATAAGCTAAGAATGACACAAGTTAAGTCAAAAATACAATCCATGGAGTGAGATAGAGCTAAAATGATACAAGTTGGGTCAAAACTTACAGCAGATGAAATGGCCTGTGGAAATAGTATTTGACATGCTACAGTCCTTGAGACAGCAGTATGATATCTGCAATTCAGGACTGTTGCAGTGGAATGCCATTTATAGTACCATAGTCAAGTCTGCCCACCTGCTGTGGGCCTCTGTAAATGCTCTAATGTCAGTTAGACCAGCTCTGGCTAGTCTAACAGTAGCATTCATCTTTGATGGAGTGTCCACAGGTTTCACCTTAGAAAATCCCCAAAAAGGGGATGGTGCATTATATTTTTGACTCAAGCCCTGTTGAAACATGATGCACCCATTATTTTGACACAAGCCTGTTGTAAGCCATTTTGGCACAGGTACATCTTATTTTGACACAACCAGCATTAGAACATGAGAACTGATTCAAGTTTTGAAGCAACGTGCTCCTTGCATCATTCCTTTTTGGCACAATCACCTTGCGTCATTCTCTGACCTTTGAAAATCAATACCTGGATCTCTTAGCATTCTCCTGGCCCCCTGTGTATATTTGAATCCTAGTTGTCATCCAGGATCTTGGACTCCAGCCTAGCTCTTCCTCACTACCACCTTTTCCATCAGGATTGTGGCAAGCATGGTGGTGGAGATGTCTTGTATGTTTGTCAGAACTTGTCCTGCTCTATCACATTCAGAAAGTCAGTGCCTTCCTCTCACAAGCTCCTCATAGCCAAGCTATCCATTACTTCCATCCTCCCTATTTCTGTTGGTGTTTTCTATGCCTCAGCTAAGATCTCTTCCTCTTCCCTGGTCAACTCCCTTTCATCCCTTGTTTCCCATGCTGATTCCTGTGAGTTTATCCTTTTGGGAGACTTCAACTTAAATTGGCTTTCCCCTACCTTCAGATCCACTTTCCACAGGAATGAGCCCCTAAACCTCATGCTACTAATTTCCGAACCCACCAGACTTAGTCATCGCTCTCCTAATCACTCCCTCCTGGACTGGGTGCTCACCTCACACCCCCACTGTATACTTGCAGCAGGCACCCTATTAGATGCATTCAGTGACCACAGCATAACCTACTGTATCAGAAAAGTGAGGTCCACTCACTCTGTCCCCAAATACATTTGGTCAAGGTCCCTTAGATCACGAGATATAAATGCCCTCTTCTATGATCTTGTTGCCTTTGACTGGTCCCCTGTCTTTTCTGCCCCAAACATTGACGCTGCCCTCTCCCACTTTCATGCCATATTTAACCATACCTGGAACATTCATGCCCCCTATGAAAATCAAGGGTCAGACTCTTCCACCATCCCTGGATTATAGCTGACTTTATCAATTAGTACAGGTCCAGTGACCAATCATGGGCACGTTTCAAATCTTCCCAATCTCTGCCTGACTTCCTCTCCTTCAGATCACTCAGGAATTCCTGTATAAAGGTTCTCTGCTCTGCCATGGCCCTCTATTTCAAATCTAACCACTGGTCTAAAATGAATTCTGCTGCTAAATTCTGGAAGGTTATTCACTCCCTCTTTCATGCCTCTGCCCAATCTGCTCCCTCTGTCATCCTGGTGGATGGTTCACTGATCCCTGTCCCTCCCTCAGTTGCTGCTTAATTTAACAGAAGATGCTAGAAGTTTTAATACCTTTTATTGGACCGAGTGTCTTGTGCAAAGATGGAATTATACACAAGATTTCAGGGCCTCACAGGTCCCTTCTTCAGGTGAATAACAAAATTGAGCAACATAAGCAGTATTTATTCCTACTGTGGAGCAATTTATAAAAATAATTGAAAATAATTATTTAAAGGGTAGACTGGCAGGAAGTGTAGCTAGAAAGTGATAAAAGTCTATATAAGTTGCAAAATTAAAAAAAAAAGATGTGTGAGAAGAACTGTGGGGAGGAAATGAATAGGAACAGATCAGCTGAAGATAAAGGGATACTAGAAAGAGGTAAAAAAGTGACCAGACAGGAAAACAGATATGAAAGATCTGAGATACAAGGAGTTGAAATTAGGCAGAAAGGGCAGAATATGTAGAAAGTGTTAAGAAATGCATGGAAGCTTTGAAGTTTGAAGAAAGAAAACAACAAGACTTAGATAACCAGAGTGTAAGGTTAGTATATACAATGAGGTGTGAGAACTAATCAAGGGGTGGGGAGGGGGCATGCAGAATTGAAGCTGTAAAACATTTGTACGAGAGGCAGGAAAGAAGTTAGGAATAGGTAATAAACAGAGCAGGCAGGAACACAGAAAAAAGTAGTAACATAAGAATTACAGTTTACCATAGTGTGTCTTAATCCAATGGCCCAATTCAGTCAAAAAACATTAGATTTACATTGCTTGATATATTTTGATTCCCATGTCATTCTGTCCTGTGTGTTTTTGAAGTTGCCTCTCAGTATCAGAACAGATAAGTCAGAGAGAGAATGATCTGTTTGTGAAAAATGGGGTCATACTGGTGTGCTGGTGTGCTCAATTTAACAAATTCATCACCACCTGTGCTCTACCCTCCAGCAAATCCTCTGATCACTCCCCCCTTCAGTTCCATCCTGTCTGTCCCCCAGCACTCTCACTTGAAGGCTTCCTTTTCCCTCTGTCTAAACCCTTGAAGTCTTACTTTCCCTAACGTCACTTTACCCTTCTAAGTCCGGCCCTGAAGGACCCTAAACTTCTAAATATATCAGCTCTGGCCATTGCCTCCCTACTTGCTGAGCTTTTGTACCTCACCTTCCCCCTCAGTGCTCTCTATCAGGCCTGAAAGGTTGCAAAGGTTTTGCCTCTGCACAAAGGCAGTGACCCCTTCTCCCCTGGGAACTTCTGGCTGATCTAATTCCCCTTTTTCTTGAAAAGCTACAGAAGACCCTTGTCTACTCCCGACATGCTAACTTATTTTACTCATCTGATTTTCTCTCCCCCTTCCAGTGTGGTTTTAGGAAGCACCACTTCACTGTCTCTTCTTTACTTGAGGTAACTGACTATATCTTCACTGGGACTGATTAGGGACATATCACCTCAGCTATATTCATTGACCTGGCCAAAGCCGTTGACTCGGAGTCCCACCCTCTCCTCCTCAAGAAGCTGAGCTCTGCTGGCCTCTCAGCATCCACTGTTGACTGATTCCATTCATACTTCATGGGTCACCAGCAGACGTGCAAGTGGGAGGCGTCCTGCCCCCCCCATCCTAGCAGGTGTCCATCAAGGCTCTATCCTGTGTTCTGTTCTGTTCTGTTTTCCATTTTCCTAAACAACCTCCCCTCTATCTGTGTCTCTTTGTAACTCAATTTTTATTCAAGCAAGTTAATTCACCACAACCACAATATTGTTTGAAACTTTCATCCAAGATATTCCAGATGCTGTAAAAGGTATATTAGAAACAAAAGGAAAAATGAATTTAATAAAGTCTTTAAAGGTGGTGTCCCTCTTTTTTGGTCCTTTTTATTTTTTTTTTCCTTTCTGTAAGTCTTCATCTTCTGTTTGATTATGTCCGGTCCAATACTTCAGTCTGGACCCATCTTTCATGTAAATAGAATGTACCTTAAGTAATCTATCACTTTCAGGATAAAACAAACAACATTTAACTATAACTCTACAACAAACTTTTAGTAGTTCATGCTGCCAAGATTTTAAAATAACAATCAACCATAGAGAGTTTATATCACTCTATTTAAAACTGAGTTAATAGTGACTAATATTGGGGGCGGGATTATTGTTCTTCTCCCTGTTATCGACTCATGATCCTTAAACCAGTTTAATGTATTATATTAAGAGGAGCCTTCCATCCAGAGGAGGGTATTACAGCCCGCCATTGGGGGACAAGGGCAGTACAAAAGAAAAAAAATGGTAATTGGGTTTATCAACCATCACTGGTTTATGGCTTCCTATTACTCAAGGTGGTGCAGGGGGGCCCTTATGGTTCTTTTAATCCAGGCCACCTATTAGCCTGTTTGCAATCCACCTTATACAGGGGCTCCATATCTCGGTATACTTCTCCTCCCTAAGGTATAATTTGGCCATTATATGCTCCATGTTACTAATACTATTTAGTCTATTGTACCATTCTTTAAGGGTAGGTGAATCCATACTTAGCCAATAGGATGGTGAGCATTTGAAGGCTGCTACTATGAAAATCAGGAACATTTTTCTAAAGGGAGTGGGGAGTCTCATCACATCAGGGTTGCCTAGGACCCAGTTTATAAATCTATCTTGTATGTCTATTTGTAAAATTTGCTTTACCACATCCTGCACCTCAAAATCCCCTGATGACTGGACATTCCTAAAGGACGTGGTAGTGCGACCTCATGGCCCCACAACCATGCCAACATCTATCTGTGTGGGTGGTATGGAAGTGCTTAGTCACTGTGGGAGTGTGAAAATATCTGACCAAGACCTTCCAAAAATACTCCCTCCACCCAGGTACGGAGGTAACCCTCCAACCTATATTTAACAGTTCATCCCAGTCTCCTTCTGATGTTTGTTCTAAGCTCTTTTCTCCCTGGATCTCCTGATCTTCTGAAGAAGATCTATTTTGGTATCACTTAATACCCCATATAGTTCAGAGGTGTATCTAACCTTTACATTTATACAGGTTATGACATAAATTAAATCCTCCCACCCTGATCTCTGTCTACTCAAGAGGATCTCCTGCACAGTACTTCTAACAAAATGCCTCACCTGTAGGTGCCTAAAAAAGTCAGCATAGGATAAACCAAATCTTGTTTTTACTTGATCAAATGACATACAGTTCTCTCGGTCCAAAATCTGAGTGAACCATGTGAGGTCTTTCATCTCTCACTGCGCACAGCCCCTATCTAAGTTAGGAGGAAGAAACTCAGGATGATATCTGATGAATGACATTGGACCCAAAGTGGTCAGAGGTCCCAGCTTGACTCTTATTTGAAACAATACTTTCAGAGTATGTTTTACCCAAGGGTTGGTAAGGTGGCTGTAGGAAAGTTTAGGGAAATCTGAACAGGCCAAAGAAAACAGGGATTGGTGGAGCCCACAGCCTTCTTCAATATCATACCAATCTGAGGTCCTGCATTGTTTGGCCCATGTGCATACTGGTTCCATTTGACTCACTGAATAGTACCTCTGTAAATCCAGCATCCCCAACCCCTCCCTGAGTTTTGGGTAATTGTAAGATCTTCATCGCAATATGAGGTCTGTGTCCCCCCAATATAAATCTGCTGATCCCAGCCTTTATTTCTGACCAAAACTCACACAGTATGGGGAGTGGCAGAGTAGAAAAAAGAAATAAAAATCTTGGAAGAAGGCTCATCTTTACAGAGTCTACCCGGCCTGCAACTGATAATGGTAATAGCGTCCATCTAGCCATATCTCTTTGCATACCATTCCATCGTTTGTTGTAGTTTATATAAAACAGTTTAGTCTGGGAGGTGGATATCTGAACCCCTAAGTATCTGATTTGATTGTTTTTTTACCCAGAAAAGAGGAATGTCACACGAAATCTAGGAGGTGGGGTCCCACTGAGGATTAAAGCTTCTGATTTGCCAGGGTTTGTATTATGACCAGAGATCTGGCAAAAATTGCACAAGAGGTGAAGTAACTTTGGTAGAGTGACTTTGGGGCGACTGATAAAAGTAAAATGGAGTTGTCCACATAAAATGCTACTTTCTGCTTTAGACCCCTCTCCAACACTCCTTCTATCCTCTGGTCCTGGTGGACAGCTGCCACCAGAGGCTCCAGGAAAATTGCAAATAATAGGGGGGACAAGGGGTAACCCTGACGGGTTCCTCTCTCAATGAAGAACCATCCCAAATTTATCCCATTTACCCAGACTTGCACCTATGGGAAAGAGTATAAGTTAGCTACCATCTTAATGAATTTACAGCCAAATTTCATTTTCTCCATGGACTTTTGTAAAGATAGCTAATTCACCCTATCGAAAACGTTTTCCTTGTCCATGGAGACAGCCATTTGGAACTCCCCCTGTCCCCAATGTGCCAAAATGATACTTAGAAACTGTCTGATCTTGTCCTTTAAGTATCTCCCTGCCACAAAGCCAGTCTGATTTGGATGTATTACTTTGGGGATAACTTTCTGTAAATAGTTTGTCAATACTCCAGTGAAGATTTTTAAACGTGCGTGTAGAAGAGATACCTGTGTCTCTTTGCATATCCACATGTACATGGATGACATGGTCGTTTACACCTCTGGTCCCTCAGCCTCAGCCATGATAGTTCTGCTCCAGCTGTATTTTGACAACATACTGAGCTGATTCCACATCAACCAACTCAGGGTCAACACCAGGAAGACTATGTCTATGACTTTTGGTACTAGCCAGAAACTGGCCAGGCTCTTGCAAGCCCCAGTTTTCTCCATTTTAGATGGCACCTTCTAGAGGTTGTCCCTGCCTTCATGTGCCTTGGAGTGTGGCTTGACTCCAAACTTGACTTCTCTGCCCACATCGACACCATCCATGCCAAACTCCACCAAAAGCCTGGTACCTTTTATTGCAGTAAAGACTGTCTCTCCCTCCTGATCTGCCAGGACCTGTTAACCCAAATAGTTCTCCCAGTTTTTGACTATACTGATGTTTTCTATGGCACTACACCTTCTTCCTCCCTTTCTAGGTTGGAAACCCTCTGCAATATTTTCTGTCATATCACCACCAATTCCTGCATACTCATCATTGTACCCACTATTCCTCCCTCTCCCTCTTCCCTCTACCATTATGTCACTAGCCCCACTGTGCTGCCTTCATCTCCAAATATTGGTTCAGGTCCCTTTCCTCCAACCTTTCCTCACTCATCTCCCCTATTCTCTGCTCTTCCTACTCTCTCTGTTCCATGGACTCCTACACCTTTTCAATTCCTCACCTTCACTCCTCTACTGGACAAGTTGCTTTCTCCTATTGCCTCTCTTCCATCTAGAACCTGCTCCCCTCCACCTCTCCCCCCACTCCCCACCTTTAGACATCAACTAATGCATTCTTCTGCACCTTCCTGTTCCTGTCTACCACCTTCCTTCACATCCTGTTTGCTGCCTTGACCCTCTTCCTCTCTGACCAGGGCCTTATTAACTTAGATGGCACCCATAGGCTGGAAACTTCATGCACCCCCCTTGCACCCTCCCCCCCACCAGAAACAAGTTTCAATTCAAGGGATGGCAACAACGCATATTCACAGTACCGCTTTCTTTGTTGTTTGCATGACTCCAATAAACCACCTGTTTCACTGCACCACTGTGGCCACAGCTTCGGTTCTTGGAGTGCAGTTTTGTTTTGCTTATGGATCCATTTTGGTAATGCAGCTCAATCTCATTGGACCAGTACCACACATTTTTTTTGTGTCACATACTACTTGGCATATTGGCTGCTACATCAAATGCCATTGTCATTACTGTGGTGTCTGCCTACCTATAGTCTAGCTGCCTAGCTGGAGCCCAATTGGTCTCCTTTGCACAGACCATAGTTCGGTTTTGCTGTGGGGTTTTGGTGGTTTCATTTATTTACTAATTTATTAATCCTAATCAGCCAGGAGTCTCTTTTGATATTTCACTATCACTCCCTGTGTGCATAGTTGTTTGTAACCTTAAACTTGTCTAAATGCACAAAAGAGTACGCATGACCACAGTAAGTGTGAACAGCTATGCTGCTGACACTTAAAGCCTAAGGTAAACAGAGAAGATGAAGCACAAGAAGATGACAAAAAGGCAGAAGGAGGAAGTATGCAACACCTCAAGACAGAGCCAGAGAGATCTCAGAGGGAGAGAAAACAGAAACACAGAAATAATTAACTTCTCAAGCAATCTTTTTACAGAAACCCAGGAGATAATGTTACAGATGTGGTTGTCTTTTTTACTCAGTTCTAAACCAGACAAATTTCAGGTTAGAGTTGAGGTTCAGAAACTGATTAATTATCTATATCTTGTCTCCTTTTTCCACTACACAGAGAAAATGCTGGTCCTCTACAAGCACCAGTTCTGTCTTTCCAGTCCTAAAAATACTCAGGTTTGACTAAAATTTCAACTGTCATTTCAATTACTGTGTTTTTTTCATACATAATTGCTACGTTAGCTTTGAATATAAAATTGAACATGCAGTAATATGGCACAAAGCTAAGTATTTCATTGAAGTGCCATTAGCAGAGCATTTAGTTTGGATTCAGTATAAATATTTAACCTGATTATTTTTATTTCGCTAACCCATACTACATTACAAGACTTATAAATTTGCAGGGCTAGGTTAACCAGAGGTAGTGATAGAAATTGTTTTAGAATCTCTATAACTCTTTGGATTATTGCATAGGGACTGCTTATTTCTGCTGCCTTTTTTTTGGCCAGTCAATGCATGGGTAGTGAGCAGCACTGACACCAGCTTGATCTTTTGTTTTACTTATTTCTTTTTATTTCCTTGGCTGAGGGGGGGTTGTGCTTTGGTTCCCCCTCCCCTTCAGTCAGCCTTCATGGCTGCTTCCCCGGACCTGACCAGAGTTAAAACCTCCCTCCACAACCCTCCCAGGCTGCATCACAGCAGGTACGTACCCCACCACTGCAGAGAACTGGAGAGTGGGTCCAGGAGGGAGCTATCTTGGGAGAATCCACGGCGGCGCTGTTGGGCGGCCATCATGCTGCTGAGGTGCTTTCTTGTTTTTCCTCCCCTACGGGGAGGGTCATGCAATACGCCAGCAGAGGGAGAGCACACACATCTGCACGCACTCCTCCCAAGCATCTGCCTCTATCTTCATCCCTCGTCTGCAGTGTACATGCCCTGCCCCCAAGTCTTCACCAGGGGTCAGTCGCACACCATCCACTGTTATCCCTCCTCCCCAGAGAAGGAGAGCAGTCCTACAGATGCTCAATACTTCTCCTAACCTGCCAACGCCTTGTGGCCCATGCTCATTCCTGAGCACGGGTCACCGGCGTTGCGTGAGGTAAGTTGTCCAGTGCCTCAGCCCTCAGCTCCACCAGGACATCCAACTCCAGCTTGCACTTAAATTGTTCATTAATCATTTGCTGAGCCTGATCCAGGACATTTACGCAAGGAATAGAGTAGGGTCAACTCTTTAAAATCCTTCTGATATTTTCGCTTACCTGAGGGGGAAATCCAGCTAAAATGTAAACCTATTTGTTCTGCTCAGGCATTGCTCCCAAAAACAGAAACATGCAGTTGCCAGTTGGTCATCAGTGCCACTGCCAAGAGTTACATTACCAAGTTCCAGTGCTAATGTGTGTGCTGCAGCCAGTCCAAAGTGAATCAACACCAGGAGTTACTTTCTGAAAGAAAGAAAAGTCAGCTGAAATATGGCCTTCTTATAGACCGAGCGCCCACCCGACTCAGCATTCCCTGGCTGCTCTAAGTAATTTGGTGCCAGTGAGATTTGAAATCCAAATCCACCACTGATTACAGATGTTCAGCACCATTTCATTGATAGAATGGAACTGGGAGGCAAGGACATTTGCTGCATTTATGGAGTGGGGAGGGACAACAGACAGCCTTTGGCTGTATTCCTACTCTGGAACAATGTTAGGCCCTAGCCCTTAGCTTCTGTCTATCTTGTTAGACTATGTCCTTAGTTGTTGTTTTTCCCTCATTTGGTCTATGACAATGCCACTTGGCTGCATCTTTTTCCTCCTGTAGCCAGATCCCAACCCTAATACCCTTCCTTGCTAGTTAAGCTTACTCCTAGCCACTGTATGTCTGCAAAATACATGTTTTTGTAACTTAAATCCATATGTGCTTATTTTATTGTTACCTTTTCTCCTAGGATCACTATGTATTTTCTCACTATACTGTTTGTTCTGTTCTTTGATATGACGTGGAGCCTATGTAAAAGAGCCTTTGGCTTAAAGGGATTAATTCCAAGACTGAAATAAATAAATAAATAAAACAGATGACTCAGCAGGTTAGCATTAGCATTTTTTTCTCGAGATGGGTAGGAAGGGAGGAGAGAGGGGAGTCAAATGACGGCAGAGTTGAGTCACAGCGGGAGTGGGGATGGGGCAGGCTTTGTTATTTTTTGCTGGAGGTGGACTCTGACTTTGATTTATCATGCTAGTTAAACCTGTGATGTGGTGTGTATTTATAGTGTGCTGCAGGGCCAGGCTTGCAGCAGGAGTCGAGACGGGGCGGGCTTGGTGTTTTTTTGCGGGAGGCGGACTCTGACTTTGATTTATCATGCTACTTAAACCTGTGATGTGGTGTGTATTTATAGTGTGCTGCAGGGCCAGGCTCACAGCGTGAGTCATGATGGGGCAGGCTTTGTTGTTTTTTTGCAGGAGGCGGACTCTGACTTTGATTTATCATGCTAGTTAAACCTGTGATGTGGTGTGTATTTATAGTGTGCTGCAGGGCCAGGCTCATAGCGTGAGTCATGATGGGGCAGGCTTTGTTGTTTTTTGCGGGAGGCGGACTCTGACTTTGATTCATTATGCTAGTTAAACCTGTGATGTGGTGTGTATTTATAGTGTGCTGCAGGGCCAGGCTCACAGCGTGAGTCAGGATGGGGCAGGCTTTGTTGTTTTTTGTGGGAGGCAGACTCTGACTTTGATTTATCATGCTAGTTAAACCTGTGATGTGGTGTGTATTTATAGTGTGCTGCAGGGCGGACTCTGGCGTGAAGTCAGGATGGGGCAGGCTTTGTTGTTTTGGAGGCGGACTCTGACTTTGATTTATCATGCTAGTTAAACCTGTGATGTGGTGTGTATTTATAGTGTGCTGCAGGGCCAGGCTCACAGCGTGAGTCAGGATGGGGCAGGCTTTGTTGTTTTTTGTGGGAGGCGGACTCTGACTTTGATTTATCATGCTAGTTAAACCTGTGATGTGGTGTGTATTTATAGTGTGCTGCAGGGCCAGGCTCGCAGCAGGAGTCAGGACGGGGCAGGCTTGGTGTTTTTTTGCGGGAGGCTGACTCTGACTTTGATTCATTATGCTAGTTAAACCTGTGGTGTGGTGTGGTGTGTATTTATAGTGTGCTGCAGGGCCAGGCTCACAGCAGGAGTCAGGACGGGGCGGGCTTTGTTGTTTTTTGCTGGAGGCGGACTCTGACTTTGATTTATCATGCTAGTTAAACCTGTGATGTGGTGTGTATTTATAGTGTGCTGCAGGGCCAGGCTCACAGCAGGAGTCAGGACGAGGCGGGCTTGGTGGTTTTTTGCTGGAGACGGACTCTGACGTTGATTTATCATGCTAGTTAAACCTGTGATGTGGTGTGTATTTATAGTGTGCTGCAGGGCCAGGCTCACAACAGGAGTCAGGATGGGGTGGGCTTGGTGTTTTTTTGCTGGAGGTGGACTCTGACTCTGATTCATTATGCTAGTTAAACCTGTGATGTGGTGTGTATTTATAGTGTGCTGCAGGACCAGGCTCACAGCAGTAGACAATGAACAAGCAGCCTTAGCAGCCAAACGTATCTTGGTGACCAGGCAACCCTAAACAGCCGGTGCCCCTAGGCTGCAGCCTACTTAGCCTATGCATAAAAACTGCCCTGTCTTTGACCGCCCCTTAAATTGAGACTTGCTTAGCATAGTCTCCTACCTCAACAGGTGCAACGCACTATATTGTATTCTGTCATGATTATCCACCTCTTGTTGCAACATTCCATGCAGTTAAGTTTGTTTATGACTTCATTAGCTGTTACAATTGTATTTGTTGCTTCTGTATCCATAGCATACATTGTACATTCTGCTTTTGTTCTCCCTTGCGCTGGGTAGCACCTGGAAATGAGCCTCAGTTCAGTGTGCTTTTCATGGTTACCAACTATTAAATAATTAATATTAATGCCCCACAATATACTTCCTTGAAACAAACACTTACAAACCTGCAAGTTTCATAATTTCATTCTGCTTTTTTTTGTTATTGGCGAGCAGAAAAAACTGCTGAAAAAATAGAAATTTTACATAAATTCAATAACTAATAACTTTTAAACTGCCAAACAAATTTTTCCACAAATTACAAATCAGTTGGCTCCTAGAAAATGTGACTGGGCATTCTGAATTTCACAGTTCTAGGGGCTAAGCTGACAAGATATAAGCTGTCAAAGCCCCCATTTTTGACACAACTGCTAGGTCAACCTTAACATACAGGTGTTACCATGCACTTATATCATATATTCATTACAAAAAATTTTGTTAATGCACTGGTTAGGGTTAAACTGACAAAAGTTGGTAAATGTTGCTTTAGGGTTTCCTACTCTAATACTCCCCGCAGGCAGCAACAGGAATAGTGATTACGGATTGACCTCTCCTGCATCTGTGAAAATCAGGTGAGGGATGTGCCTTGGGGTTGTTAACCCTAATGCTCACCCCATTCTATCATTAAAGAATCTGAGATGTGTACAGTACACGAGAATGGGATGAGCATAAGGATTGACAAGTCTGAGACACACCCAACACCTGATTTGTGAAGATGCAGGAGAGGTCAAGCCATAATGGTTGTTCCTGCTGCTGCCTGCAGGATGGGGGTGGGGTGCTAGAGTTACAAACTCTAACGGCACATTTCCCTACTTTTGTCAGTTTAATTCTAACTAGTGCATTACAATGTTTTTTTTAAATGTATTTCCTTATTTTTTGAGATAGTATAATCATATCCTCATTTGCATCTGGAAGCACAGGGCCCTCTGGGACCTGACTCCCATCCCTCTATAGATGTGTACAAGTATCTTGCATCTGTGGCAAAATGGCAATTTCTTTCCATCATTGTATGGCTTGTTAAACTTCCAGTGTTATCCATTTGAGAAACTGCATTTTTTTATCATACAAACACAGAAACATAGAAGGTGTCGGCAGATAAGGGCCTCATAGCCAACCTAGTCTGCCATTTATGTCTCTTTTATCCTAATGTGACACTGCAGACCCTTCTCTGCCTCCTGTTCCTCCCCCCTTTTTACTTCCAAGATCTCCATGCTTTTTTGAATCCTGCAACTATTTCCAACCTCACCACTTCTGCCAGTAGGCTGTTTCACTTGTCTACCACTCTTCCAGTGAAGAAGAGCATCCTCACATTCCCTCTGAACCTACTCCCTTCTAATTTCATAGTGTGACCTCTCATCCTTGTGCATCTTTTCCTTTGAAAAATGCTGCCTTCCTGTACCTTGGTTTTCCCTGTGAGGCATTTGTACATTTCAATTATATCCCCCCCTCTTCCTCCTATCCTTCAGGGAGTACATGTTTAATACCCTAATCCTCTCCTCATAGGCCTTCCGATGCATTCCCTGTATCATTTTGTTTGCCCTTCTGCAAACCACCTTCACCCTAACAATGTCCTCTTGGAGATAGGGACTCCAGAACTGGACACAGTATTCACGGTCAGTACAGGGGAATTTTACCTCCCTCCTTCTGCTGGTGATGCCCCTGCCCAAGCATCCTAACTTTCAGTTAGCCTTCTCCACTGTCTTGTTAGACTGTTTTGCAACCTTTAGGTCATCTGTGATGATCACCCCCAGCCCCCTTTCCTGATCTGTTTCTGTCAGTGCCTCCCCCACAGTTTGTATGTAGCCCTTGTGTTTTTGTGCCCCATATGCATTATTTTGCACTTTTTTGTGTTGAAACCCAGCTGCCAATTTCTTGTCCATTCCTCCAGTTTTTTAGATCCCCTCATTCTATCCCTCCCCCAGTGTGTTCCCTATGTTACAGTTTCGTGTCATCATCGAAGAGGTATACCTTTCCTTCCTGTCCTTCAGTAATGTCTCTAATAAAGACATTGATGAGAACTGGGCCTAATATTAATCCATGTGGCACCCTATTAGTGACTTTGCCTATACCAGAGTTTGTCCCATTTGCCAGCATCCTCTGAGTCCTACTGCTCAGCTGACTCTCTACCCATTTAATGACCTTAGTACCCACTTCTAGTCTCCCCAGCTTGTTTATTAATCTTCTATGTGGAACGGTGTCAAAGGCCTTGCTGAAATCTAGGTAGACATGTCCACTGCACTTTCTTAATTCACTTCCCTGGTTACACAGTCAAAGAACTTGATCTGGTTAGTCTGGCACGCCCTCCCCCTTGTGGTGCCATGTTGCCTTAGATCCTGAAGCCCACTGGTGACAAGGAAATCACTAATCCTTTCCTTTAAAGGTGATTCCATTACCTTACCCACCACTGATGTAAAGCTGACAGGCCTGTAGTTTCCTGCCTCCTTCCTATTCCCACTTTTGTGTAGAGGGACCACATCTGCCTTCCTACACTCCACTGGCACCACCCCATTTCATATGACATGTTGAACAGGGATGTCAGAGGTGTTGCCAGCTCCTCTCTGAGTTCTCTCAGTATTCTGGGGTGCACCCCCTCTTGTCCCATTGCCTTGTCCACGTTTAGCATCATTAGTTTCCTAAGACCCTTTCCATTGTAAAGGGACTTGTGTCCACCTCACTGCCTCAAGTGCTCCTGTCTTTTATCCTTGACCCATCCACTGCCACTCCTCTGTGAACACTGAACAAAATTAACTGTACAATAAGTTTTCCTTTTAGTGACCCTCCTCTACACTTCCCCCTCCTTCATTCTTCAGTCGTACTGTCCTCCTTTTTGTCTTTCTCTTTTCACTAACATATACCTAAAAAAATGTGTTATCCCCTCTTTTTTCTGACTTGGTGATCTTTTCCTCTAATTGAGCCTTTGCACTCCTAACTGCCTTTCCTGCCTCTGTTTGCTTCTCTGAGTAACTTTCCCTGTCCCACTCCATCTGCATTAGTTTGTATCAGTGTTACTTTTGTTTTTTTATGCATTTTTTATATTGCCCTTAAATTATTGGGGGGGAGATATGTGTTATTGCTGTAGTGCTCATTAAGACCTTTGTTTTGATATAGAGTTTCTTTTAAGCCATAACCCCTCAATATTTAGACTTATCAAAATTGAAATATGGGAAACATGTAAGCCCAAATGCTTTATTTTGTTTTAAGTGATCCTTTTTTGTGAGAACAGAACAACCTCAGAAAAAAGAATCCCTTCAAATTAAAAAAGAAATCTAAGTCCAAATTCCTTTTTCATTTATGGGATCCTTTTTCATGAGAATGAAATAACCTCATGAAAAAGTATTTACAGGAGCAAATGCATAAATTTTGGCACCATAAAGTAATTGCGTGTTGTATTTTTCCAAATCATTGTTACTAATGGCTGGATGCCATGTCTGCTATAAAGATAATTAAATCTTTTCAGTCCCAAGACAGAGGCCATGGCTTTTACCAGGAGGTTGTCAATGTGACTCTTCCAAGAGTGTTTCCAGGTGAAGGTTGGTCCCAAATAGCAATATTTCTTTACGGCCTCTATTGGGTGTGTATCTATCTTCCAGAGAATCTTGATACTATGCTTTCCAAATGTCACTTTTGTTTTAGAGATTTTAATTTTGAAATCTAAGTATTCTATTTGACCATTCAAGATGTTGATTTTTTCTGAAGTCCCTTGCGGGTGAGGGCTAGGAGCACCAAATCATCTTTGTATGCCAGAGCAGGGCAAGTAATAGTTCCAGTCTTGGGAGAATCTGAATCAGAAATGTCCAAGAGTGATATCAGCTTATTAATATAGATGCAAAAGAGCAAGCCAGCCAAGTTGGTTAAATAG
Source organism: Neoceratodus forsteri (assembly GCA_016271365.2). Lineage (NCBI taxonomy): Eukaryota > Metazoa > Chordata > Ceratodontiformes > Ceratodontidae > Neoceratodus > Neoceratodus forsteri. The sequence goes on from CM057450.1 coordinate 1,640,044,196, forward strand.
AGAATAATGGTTAGGTAAGTGTGTGTTATGGATTTTTTTCACACACCCGGGGTGTGTGATGACCCATAAACTTCTCAAGCAAAGCTTGAGAGATTTATGTGGTTATCACATACCGAGACTGTGTGAAAAAAATCCATAACATCTAACTTACCTAGCCTTTATTTTTATGTTTGCTTGCGTGCAGCGTAAGAAACATATTGCGGCAGCTTGGTGCTGAAGCAGGTTCTGGAGGTGCGGCACTGTTGAGGCCAATACTGGCATGGCATTTTGGGGCATGTGTGATGTCCACCAATAATGGGGGACACAGACGGTGACAGTAGTTTGGAACATTGCCACCAACTTGTGACAATTTAGCCAATGCAGTCAGGGGCTGCCTCGTCATTGCAGTGTCAGCCATCCGCTGCAATGAGGGAGCGACCCATCATTGCAGGGCGGGATGTAAGAACCCTGATATTGTTTGTGAACATGGCGGTGGCTTGCCGCTGTGTTCACAAACAATATTCCCCTCCACCATGTTTATCTGCCGATGGGGGAGTCCACTCCCCATTGGCATAATGTAACACCCCCATTTTATTGTCTGCTGATGGGGTGCCAAAATCCCTGTTGGCAGAAAGGAATTCCCCTCTTTTGTTGTTTGCCAACAAGGGTGCCCAATCCCCGTCTTCAGAAAGGAATTCCCCCTCTTTTGTTGATTGCCGATGGGGGTGCCCAATCCCCCATTGGCTACAGCTGCCCCCACAAAAGCAAGACTCTGGAGGCATGCTGGGAGCCCACCCCAGCATGCCACATGCCCCTATAAATAAAAAACGGTCCGGCAAAGTCTTTTTTTTTTAACCCTGTGAAAAAGGATACTGTCCCTCGGTGGACTCCCAGCCCCCCCAACAACAACCCGCTCCCACTCACTGTGCACCCTGCCTCCCCACAGCCCCCTCACCCCATACTTACCTCCGGAGTCTGGCGCGATGATCTTTGGTGGACCAGGAACATGTCTGCACTCTTCAAAGCCGACCGCGAACTGAGGAAATGCCAGTAAGCTGTATAATGTAATAAATATTGTTTTTTCAACTTTAATGCATATCTCAGGCATTGTTTGGAATTTTACCACCAAATTTTCAACATGGGGTTTTTGGGACCCCTCCTCATGAATTCTTTCACTGTCATGGCGTTAATGTGACTGAAAGGTGATTTGCAGTCACTCGTGGGAATCACCTTTCAGGACCAGTAATGAGAAACAGTGCCAGTATTCATGAGGTGGTTTCTCAAAAGCCTATGCTAGAAAATTTGTGGAAAATAAAAAAATGATTGTTTTACAAGCTATGTTGCGCAGTTGCTATGCACGCTTGTAACGTTGCAAATTTGCAATATTTTCTCCCCAGATTTTCAACATTGACATTTTTTCAGACCTCCTTGTGAACAGTACAGCTGTCATTTTTTACACTCAGGATGAAATGTGTTTTCGCACTTGCGGAGCGGAATAGCGCGGTCAGTGTGGGAAATCAGTGTTCCACACAGATTGAGAAACTGACAGTGGCACTATTCATGAGCAGAGGTCCTAAAATGCCTGTGTTGAAAATTTGTTGATGATACTCTATAAAATGACTGCGTTACGAGCATACATTGCGCTATTCCTACGCATGCTCATAAGTTCGCACATTTTTAATATTTTCACTCCAGATTTTCAACATTACCATTTTACCACACCTCCTTATGAGCAGTACAGCTGTCATTTTTCACATCTTGCCCAAAATGTGTTTCCACGCATGTAGCTCACAATGGCGCAGTCGGTGTGCGAAATCAATGTTCAGGACAGATTAAGAAAACTGATTAAGAAAAGTGACACTGGTCATGAGCAGAGGTGTTACAATGGCTATGTTAAACATTTGGTGAAAAAAGTCCATAAAATGACAGTGTTACGAGTGACTATTGCGCAGTTTCCACGCACCCTCGTACATTCATGGATTTCTAATATTTTCAGTCCAGATTTTCACCACTGGCATTTTTCCACACTTCCTTATGAACAGTACAGCTGTCATTTTTCACATCATGGGCGAAATGTGTTTTCGCACTTCCAGGGCAGAAATGCGTGGTCGCTGTGGAAAATCACTGTTCATGAGAGATTAAGCAAATCACAGTGACAGTGTTCATGAGCAGAGGTTCCAAAATGCCTGTGTTGACAATCTGCTGTAAAACCTCCCCAAACTAATTGCATTATGGGTGTGTGTTGCCCAGTTTCTACACACTCTTGTGACTTCACCAGTTTTTTTAATATTTTCACTGCAGATTTTCAGCATTGCTATTTTTTTCACCACCCCATGAACAGTACAGCTGTCATTTTTCACATTCTGTTCAAAATGTGTTTTCACACCTGTGGTGCCAAATGGCGTATTCGCTGCACAAAATCAGCTTTCGGCTAATGAACTGATATTGCCACTGTTCATAAGGTGGGAATCACAAAAAACCCATGTTGAAAATTTGGAGTGAAAATGCCAACGAACACCTGAGACATTAGGGTTTCTGACCATAATGCCCCACCCTGTAGAGATTGACAGGCATCAGGGGTGTGACTTGGGATTCTTGCCTGTAATACTCATACCATTCAACACCCTGCAGCCAGTGAGAGGCATTGAGATGTGTCTTGGACTCCTTGGCCCCAAAGTTCACCCCATTCTCCTATACAACACCCATCTCACCGTATTTCCTGATGGAATGGGGTAAGCATAAGGGCCAAAGACCCCAAGGCACACCGTGACACTTGGTGTCTGCAGGGTAGGGTGTGGTGAAATGGCATAGCCGTTATGCCTGATGACCCAAAGGCATACCCCAATGCATGTCAGTCTCTGCAGGGTGGTGGCGGGGTTGGCTTCAGTTCAATACTTCACTGCCATTCATGTTATGCAGCTCTCTAACTCCTACACTACCAATGCCAATGCCAGCAACCAAACATTTGGCATTGACAAATGCTTGTTTATAATTGCTGGTGTGGAGGTTTAGACTATATTTCTAGCAGCTTGAAAGTAAAACAAGTTTTTTAGCTAGAGTGCAGTTTAATTTTTTAAGAAATTGAACTGTACATGAATAAAACACAGTTGAAAATATTGCAGATGAAATACATTTTGTGAAATAATGGAATGCAACAGTTTTAAAGTCTTTTCTTTGGGGAATGTCATATCAACCTGATTTTGGGTTATTATGACGTGTCATATCAAACTGATTTCAGGTTATTATTGCCTTTGGAGCATAATAACCTGAAATCCTGCTGATATGCATTTCTTTTGCAGTTTAACTTTTTATTGAATTAAAGAGACATATAATATCACACTGGTAATGGCTTTACAAACAACAGTTCATATGGAGCATTAAAAACATTATGCGCCATTAACCACAAATATACAAAACTTTACCATATGTATCCAAGTCCTGTGTAATGAACTCAAGTGAGACCAATGACATGACATTAGGTTTAAAGATGAGTGGGGGGTCTTGGCCTTTTGAATGTGGTCTGTCCACGCTCATTAGACAGTGGACAGTGAAGGGTGACAGGAGAGGGCTAGGGGTTGGAGGGGGAAGGGGTAACCCTCAGGGAGATCATGACTTGTCCCATTGACAAAAGTTATGGAGGTGGTGGAGTTGGCTCTGCATATGCTGCAGGAAGGGAGTCCACCTCTCTGTGAAAAGCGACAGGGTGTCATTGCTTAACTGCGTAAGCCTGGAATAGCTAGCCAACTTAGCCAAGGCCGTAAGCCAGGCTGTAAGGGATGAGACCTCCTTACTTCTCCATCTGCATACTACGAGCTGTTTGGCTTTGACCGAAGCCTGTAACAGCCACGCCAAGCTTGGGGCTGTTAGCTTACACTCAGCAGGAGGAATGCTAAGAACCCAAAACACTGGATCAGTGGGGACATGATAGCCAAGAATACTGGAGCAACACTGAATTATCTTAGCCCAAAAATGACTTAATGAAGAACAATGCCAAATCACTTGTAGGAGGTCTGTTCCTGTGGCATCACACCTCCAGCAGGTCTCCTCCTGTATCAAACCCATTTTCAATAGTATTGCTGGGGTGTGGTACCAAAGGTTCCTCACTTTATTTTGAATAAGGAAACTTCTGGGGGTCCACACAGGTTGTTTTTTCAGCAACCCAGCTATTTCTCCATTCAAACCCTGAAATCTCCTTGCCCAGCATTCTTTGCCATTTCACTTTGGCTGGCAGGGAGGGGTCAGGTAAGTCCTTCCTCAAGAATTTATAAATCTGACCTGCCAGGCCTCTCTTGAGTTGTGTCCATTTACCTAATGGCAGCTTCCTAGGGGTGGCTATATCCTTGGATAGGCACATAGTACAGGAGCATCCTAGTTTAAGGCACTCTGAGTAGGGAAAGGGGGAAAGGGGAAATTGTTTAACCAGGAAAGACACACTAAGCAGAATCTTGTTTCCAGGTGCAAACTGGGAGCACATGGAAGTTAAGTGACTTGCTATGGGTCACACAGTATGCAAGCGGGGGCTGTGGGATTCAAACCTAGGTCTCCAGGTTTGCAGCTCAGAGCCTTAAACCACTACATTATACTGCCTCCTAAGTATAGGTGTTGAAGCTATAAATACCTCCAGAATTCCTTTTTCTCCAGTTTATATCTTATTTGTAGGGAAGTAAAACTATCCAGGGTTTATCCATCCCCCATTAGAATATCCCTAAGCCTAATAATCTGTTTGTCCTTCCACTTCACCCGCATAATAGGCCTTTGGTTAATTGTCCAGCTGGAGTTATTCCAAAGATGCAATAGTGGTCCTGGGACCAAACACGATTTACTGATGACCCTTACCTGGTGCCAAGCCCTGTGGGTGGCCTTAATGGTCAGCCAGTGCCAAGCTGAGGGTGGCAGGGGGTTGCCAAGATACCCTGTAAGATGGTTACTGAGAAGGGCAGCCCTATCAATTGCTTCACAGGCTGGTGTGGCCTCTGCCTTGTCCCGAAACAACTTACAGGTATTGGCTACTGAGAATGCATAGGAGTAATGTTGAAAATGAGGAAGGCACCACCCTCCTTGGTTCCAAGGAACCTGGAGCCTGGCTCTGCTGTATCGGAGGGTCTATTTTTCCCATATGAACAAACTCATTATTGCCTCCAATTTTTGGAAACAATTTTTAGGAATGTCAATTGGAAGGTGGGAAAGTAAATAATAGACCATCGGTGCCGACATCATTTTGATTGCTGCTACTTTCCCAAACAAGGATAGATTTAATTGTTTCCATCTCTGAGTTTCCTCCCTTATGCTGGTGATCAAGGGGGCTAGATTAATTTCAGGTAGAAAGGATAAATGGGGTACAGTTCTTATGCCCAGGTATTTAATACCCTCCTTAGCACAGACTAATCCCATCCGTGTAATCTAGCATTTAGTGCCGCGGCCCCTGTTCTGTGGAACTCCTTATCAACTATGGTCAGAGAGGCTTCATCGGTGGATGTTTTTAAGGCCCAGCTAAAGGCCTTTCTCTTTTCTAAGGCATTTAATGCTTAGATAAAGATTTATAGTTAAGGTTTAGTTTTTGTAATGATTTGTATTTATGTGTAAATTTATATATTTATTATGTTTAAATACCTGTTTTAATGCTTTGTACGGCGCCCAGAGCCTCTGGGATTGGGCGTCTTTTAAATAAATTTTGCCTTGCCTTGCCTAATCTGTTCCGGCGGTAGCCTGTCATTTAAAGGGAGGACCTCTGTTTTCCCTTGGTTAACTTTTAACCCCGAAATATCAGAAAAGGACAGCAGGAGATCAACAATGTACTTTGCACTGGCTTGAAAATCATTGGTTAAAATTAGGCTGTCATCCGCTGTGCATAGGGTCTTTATCCAGCTTCTGAACCCAAAGCCGAAGCCATAGTGTAGTAGGATGGCATGGAGAAAGTCCCATTCTACCGAATCGAAAGCCTTCTCAAAATCAACCAAGATGGCCATGGCTGGGGAGGGAAGTTGGTCCGCCTTTTGTATAAGGGACACCAAAGACCTAAGGTGATCCGTGCTGGCTCGACCCTTCACAAAACCCACCTGAGAGGTGTGAATTAAACTTGGAAGGATTTACTCCAAATGAGTTGCAAGCACTTTCACTAGGATCTTAGTATCCGCATTTATAAGTAAAATGGGTCTATAACTTGCTGGCAGCTTAGGATCTTTCCCTTCCTTCAGAAGAACCATAATGACTCCCTCTCTAAAGGTAGCCGGGAGGGTCTTTTTTTGCAGGGCTTCTTGTAGCATAGCCCTCATAGGGGGAGAGGTAGCCTCTTGTACTACTTTACAGAAATCTATGGGGTAGCCATCCCCCCCCGGGGCTTTATGCACAGTCATGCCATTAATTGCATCCCTAAATTTCTTGCATGACTATGGGCCCCTCCAGCTGTTCCCTTTGCATGTCGGTAAGTTTAGAAAGTTTCATACCTTTCATAAATTTATCAAACTTTGTTTTGTCCCAAGTTATATGGGAGCTGTAGAGGGACTCATAAAAGGACAGCATGATTTTATTGATGGACTCAGCTTTACTATTTATCTCCCCTTTGTTGTTCTGCAATTGCATTATATGCCTTTCTGCCTCTTGTTTTTTTAGCCTATATGCCAGTAGCTTCCCAGCCTTTTCTCCTCCTGCCCAGTATTTCTGTTTCAATCGCAAAATCTGAAGCTCTGCCTTACGGGATGCCAGTGTGTTTACCTTCATCCTGAGGTTTAGCAGTTCAAGTAGGAGCTCCAGATTCTGAAGTTTCTTAGGGTCTTTTTTATATTGATTTTTCTTTTCCCCTAGTGTCACCTCCAGTTCCCTATGTTCCCTTTCCCTCTGTCTCCTGCGATGGGCAGCATAGCTTATAATTCGGCCTCTGATGGTGGCTTTAAATGCCTCCCATATGGCAACTGCTGAGGTGGATCCAGGAGGATTTTCTGAAAAGTAAATCTGGATCTCCCACTGAAGCCATTCCCTAAATTCTTTCTCGTGTAATAGTAGGGGGTCTAACCTCTAGCTTACTGATCTAGGACCTGAGGTAGCCGGTAACATGGATAGTGTCAGCGGAGCATGGTCGGACATATACAGGGGGAAATTGTTACATCTAAGATTTTACACAAGATATTTGGGGAAGTAAACCAGTAATCAATCCTACTGGCCACTTGTTTGGTCTCAGAAAAATATGTATAGTCTCGCATATCTGGATGGGCTATCTGCCATGTGTCTTGTAGCTTGTGCAGGGTGATAAAGTCCTTCAAAGCTTTAATGGACCTGAGGTGTGCATCGGGTTTGGAGTTGGATTTGTCCATGAGGGCGTCCAATGCTAGGTTGAAGTCCCCTCCTAATAAAATGTCTGTCTCGCCTGATGCCATCTCTATCAATACTTGTGAAAGTTTGTGAAAAAACTCTGCATTATCAGTATTTGGGGCATAGATGTTAGCCAAAACGACAGCTTCCATTGGAGTGGAGACCCTGGCCACTACCAACCTCCATTTCTTATCCTCCCTTTGTTCTTGTAATTGCCATTTTAGGTTTTTGTGACATAGGATAGAAACCCCCCTTTAGTGTTGGAGGCCGCACTATGCACCTCCTACCCCACCCATTCCTGCACTAGTTTTTGAGCTTCCTTGTGACTCAATTTTGTTTCCTTTAAGAAGGCTATTTAGGATTTCAGGGTTTTGAGTCTAGCCAGAATTTTCTTTCGTTTAATTGGTGAGTTCAAGCCCCTCACATTCCAGGAGGTGGCAGTTATCATATATTTACCTGCCATCTGGTATTACATTTACCACCACCAGGATTTTCAGCCAGACCAACCTAAAGAGACACAATCCCAAGGCAGGAATGTCACCCATAATGTAATTATTAGCCATACCCCCGCTGCCCCCCCTTGTTCCCTTCCAAAAATCTATCACAACACTCATATATTGGCTCAGAGATCTCAATAATTATTTCTCCCCCTTCCTAAACTCCTGCATCAATCCCTTATCTAAGAGGGCTACCCTTAGCAACCCGGCCACCATAGCGATTAGTAGCCCAGGGTTATGGTAGCTCCCTCTGGGTGTAGAGCTAGGCTCTTTGACCAAGTTCACTTGCCTTCTCAGTATTTGGTGCATTCACATTTCCCAAATTGGAGCTCGGGACCTTGTGATCCCCTACTAAAATAGTTAGAATAACAATAAACAATCAGTAGTTTAATACTCAAAATCAACCTAATTCCCTTAAAAGGGATAAACTGCACTTGCTTGTAAGATAGGCAACCATAACCTTCCCCTTCCCGCAGGAGAGGATCACACTGACAGCTTGAACTGGAAAACTGACTCGCTAATCCATTGGCGACTATTTAACGCGCTATCCCCCATTTCCCCAAGCCACAGAGTGCAGCAAGGCAGCAGCCTCGGATTGAAGGAGAATCTGACTTACTCCCCAAGGAAAACCAGTTTCATACAGCCAGTTACCCTAATCCATGACATCACTGGACTGGTGACAGACGTAGAGGAGACTCTTGTAGAAGCCTATATCTAAGGCACAGTCCCCAGCCATCACTGCCGTATGCACATAATGTGACCGCAATAGCAGGGCAAGAGACAGCCGAGCAGGCAATGCACCTTCTCAGCCTTAGTCTGTCAATTGGAAAGGTAACTCCTGCAGGGGAGAGGGCATACCAGCTCAGTGTTACAGGGGTTCAACCCTGCTGACAGGGTCAAGGAATCTGCTAGTTACTCACCTAAAGGACCAGGACTCCCATAAAGCTGCACCCAGGCTTAACAGAAAAAATCTAACCCTATGAAAAACATGTTTAAACAGGTTAAGCCCAAGTGTTCAGCAACATACCAAACATTTACAGTAGAGTAGGACCATATGCACCCAGAAGGAGAGGGAATACTCCCTCTCTCCTCAGCTCTGAGAGCATTCCATCCTGTGCTTCAGAAAAACTACAGCAGGTCTATATTTCAAGGCGGTAGCTGGGCTTCTTCCCCTGTCTCTCCCCCACAGTCCATCCAGTCTTTGCATAACGAGGCCAGTCAGCCAGCAAGCTCTGGTCCACGCTGTCGTTGGGGGCCAAGCCATCTGATTTGTCCATATAGTCATTTAGATCCAGGGCAGTGGGAATTAAATCTCCCAGAGGTTCAAACCTGTTTAAAGTTTTGACTGGAGTAACCACAGGGGAGATTGTGCTGTCATCAGACATGTTTTGGAGCCGCTGTCGGCTTCTAGAGTGGTTCTTCATGGGACGCCTGTGGGAAGCAGCCTTACCCGGCTTCCTCTGTCGGCCCCTCTGGACATTGTGCAATTTGTCATTTGGCTCCGGATCTGCCAGCTTAGCATCTGCAGACACTTCCATGGGTGCTGGGAGACTCGCTACCTTTTGCCATGTGACATCATAGGATGACTGTGGGGAACGCCTCGCACCTGGAATCCTAGGCTGGATTGACAGAAGGAAATGTTCCACCTCTCCCGGGTTGTTAAATACATGAAATACCCCATTGTACTGGATTCGTAACATCGCAGGGTATCTCAAGGAAGTAGCAATAACCATCTTGTAAAGTTGCTGCTTCACCCCTGCCCATCAGCGTCGAGCTAACTCCTACGAGTAGTCCTGATACAATTGAATCGAGCAGCCCTGTCAGGGCACAGTTTTCGGTTCCCTTGCCAGTCGCAAATATCTTTCTTTTATCGGATATCTCAGGAACCTGCACAGGATGGGGCAGTGGCATTCACCCTGCTTAGGTCTGGGGGCTAATGAGCGAAGGGCCCTCTCAAGCTCTGGTGGTGCCTCATGCACCAGATGCAGCATCGCTGGTAAAGCGTTTTCCAGGAACGAAATCATGTCATTGTCCTCCATGCCCTCCGGAATGCCCACAATATGGATGTTTTGTCTTCTGGGCCTATTCTCCATGTCGTCCACTTTAGATAACAAGTATTGAATCTGGCCATGATGCTTCCTCAGGTAGCCATCTTGTTGAGTCAGTTGTTCTGCCTAAGTCTGCACTGCAGTCTCCGTGCCCTCCACTCTACGAACAAGAAGCTGCAGGTTCTGGTTTATCTTTGAGGAGGATTGTTTGAGTTCTGCTGTGTCCTGCAACACTTTACTTAACATCGCTGTCATTTTCGCGATATCTTGTGCCATGTTAGGTGTAGAGATTGATGAGGCCATTGCCCCCTCTGCCACGCTGAGATTGCAGCCCAGCTCGCGCCTCCTCAGATGGGCACCGTATGAACTGGAAAGCGCTGCAAGTGCAGCTGGGAGCTTGGGTACCTCGTGTTGGTGCTGGTTGACTTGTACACGATGCGTCTGCCCAGTGCTTCGCTCAATTTGACCAAAAAATTGTTCGTTACGTAGTGCGGGTATTCTGGTAACTGATTTTTGCCATTATATGCCAAGACATCATGGATGACACATACGGATGGATGTTTAGGGTTCACAAGGTCTTCCCAGTCGTTTTTAGTGTCCCATCATGTTGGTTGCCAGGCCATTGATATGCATTTTTAACAAAATGGTACTTCAGTTGATACATGGTCACCAGTAATTATACACATAACTATCAGGTAAAAATATTCCAATTAGCTAAATAATAACATGGTAAAGGCACATCAAGTATAAGAATAACAGCTGGATTATTTTAGAAAATTAACAGTATTTGCAAATGGGCAGCAGCTCTTTAAATATTTATTGCACTGCTGATGCCTCCACTTTCACATCAGGAAGCCTCTTAAATTCCTTGACAATGGAAATACTCAGATTGCTGAATAAATAGATTGTGCTTTCATAACAACAGGACTACTCGATTGCATTATCTTGAGTTTTGTTTTCACTAACAAAGTACTTAAACAGCTTTTCCTAAATTATCTTGATGCACTACATATTGGGCAATACATTTTATATATCATCTATGAAGGATAGCCTGTGAAGTGCACAGTCTGATTTTCATTAGTCTGCTAAAATGAATGTACGGTACATTAAATGACTTGATCAGAATTCTGTAGTGAGTTTTTAGATATTATCAGATTCAAACTGATTCACAGTCCAGTGTTTTAACTGCTAGCCAAAATAAAACTTCATTTTTAGATTGAAATATGTTGCATACAGTATATGGGATGGTGGCTGTGCATTTGTACTTATTTAAAAATGGCTTTAGTCTCAGTGGTGTGCACTGCTGACCATCCCAGAGCATCTGCACTAAGATTTTGTTTCTTTTAGTTAAATAATATTACAGATCAAGATTTTCAGTGTGTGCTTCAGACGTTGGTTATCTGTTTCAGCTACAGGTGCCAACATTTTGATTCGACATGCACTTAATAATCCTCCCAGCTGGCATCTGAGACTAAATTGTTTGCTTTCTGACTTTGTGCCTGATACAATGAATGTTGTCACGTCAGCATTTTGAAAGTCAATTATTATTTTGTATTAAATGTCAAGCACAGTTTCTTCAAGGTCTATGCTCTGAAATTAAAATGGCATCATGCTGGAGACATAAGGTCTTCATTATGGTTCTTCCTGTCGTTGATCATTCTTGTACATTTGTATTTATGTATTGTACTGTATGGCTTTATCCCTTGCAACGGGTCACACCTAGAAGCAAGCCTTAGCTCTGTTTGCCTTTACTGGTTACCAACTTTTAAATAAATATATAAATAAATAACCCTGGTGCTACCAAACATGACATGATCACTCGGGGTGCACAATCCCCCAGTTTTACCACTTGAAATAAAGAAAAGCATCCCTCATAGCTTTTTTTCAATAAACCCTGTAAAAAAAGAAAACTATCCATTGATGTCTGTTGCTGCCACCACCACCATTAGCCCCCCCCACCTGACCCTCCCACTCAGCACCCACCCCCAATCCCTTAAGCCCTTACCTCCCCACTAGGGGTTCAATGTCATAATCCTCTCTGGAGCACAGACACATCTTCACTCTTCAATGCCGGAGTGCAAACTGAGGAAATCAGATATGTGATTCACTGTATTTCAATGCAGTTTTAAACTTACTGGCATAACTTTGTCATTTTTTAATATTTTTTTCCAAAATTTTCTACATGCTTTTTTGGGGGCCCCACCACATGAACAACAGCAGTGAAATTAAGCAAATCTCTCCTGAAAGATGATTATGCTGTCACTGCTTAAAATCACCTTTTGGGCAGGAGTTGAACATTTTCTCCACCCTTGTTCATGAGGTGGGGTCATAAGAAGGCTATGTTGAAAATTTGGGGTAAAAATATTGAAAAAAAAAACAGCAAAGAGCCTGTGTTGAAATTTAGGAATGCAGGCTCTTAACCATGGTAATTTTCAATATTTTGACCCAACCTTTTTAACATAGCCATTTCGTCACAGCACCCCATGAATGGGACAGCTGTCATTTTTCAAATCTGGGCCAAAATGTGTTTTTGCACCTGCGGTGCAAAATCTCCGAGCAGGATTTGAGCATTTTCTCTGCCCTTGTTTGTGAGGTGGGCTCATAAGAAGGCTCTGTGGGGTCATAAGAAGGCTATGTTGAAAATTTGGGGTACTAATATGAGAGAACAAGAACATTATGAGTCTACATTGCAATTTTTTAATGCATGCTTGTAACTGTGATAATTAAGCAATAATGCATGACAGGGTGTGTGCTGTGCTGGGATAACGTCACGCCTGGGGTGATTAGGCACGAGGCCAGAGGCTGAGTGCGACTAATCACCCCAGAAGTGACGTTATCCCAGCACAAACACACACCCCTGAAGTGCATTATTGCTATTATACAATGGCTCCTTTGTAAAATTAAAAAAAATAGATTGAAATTAGTTTAAATGTGTTTTATTCCTGATTTTTCATTGAGTAGGAATACATAATTAAAAATAGTGCAGTTCTATTGTTTGCTCAGTAGGTGGTGGTGCTGCATTTGCTGTTTCCTTTAACACCCCACACACACACAGACTCGTTTCTTTTTCCTTTTTTTGCCATCAGGTTTAACTGAGCTGGTTCTGCAGTCCTACATGTACAGGCTGAGGATTTTTTGTAAATATATTGCTGCATGTGCGTGATAGGGCTCGGGAGAAGGACGTAGATGTGAATTTCGGTTTTAAGATTGCGTGTCTCTTGAAGGAAAGGAGAGGTTTACCTTGCTGTTTTGAAGGTAAAACTTATTTTAGACCTTAGGGGACAGCTGCTGTACTGTAGAAAGTGAGAGGCATCAGTGAATCGCGCTACCAACAGTTACGGTCTCCGTGGGAACTGAAGCCAAATGCTTGGGGAAGAAATGGTGAGAAGTATAATTTTTCTGCGAGTTCTGTGTTGCGGGACTAAAATGTGATTTGTTTGGTGGCCAGTTTGAACGTTGAGGTGATACATGCAGGGAACGGCTTCGGAGCGCAAGTCGGAAGCTCTGACACTGGGTTAAACGCGGGTTGAGAGTGCGAATTACAAACGGGCAGGTTGCGCTGCTGAGGAGGTCCATGGATTGATTTGTTTTTAATGCGGTCATCTAGGTGCTGGGACTAGACCCATGATGTTGTACTGGGATAACATCACGGGTCCAGTCCCAGTATGACCAATCAGAGTCCAGGAAATTTTTTTGCCATTGTATAATTTTCAATATTTTGACTCCAACTTTTCAAGACAGACATTTTTTCAAACCACCTCATGAATGTGACAGCTGTCACTTTGAAAGTGACACTTCAGTCATTGTTTTATAAATGATACCTGTCATGATCAGAAGGAGTGGTCAAAAAAAGACTATGCTGAAAATGTAGGGTAAAAATGTAAAAAAAACAACTAAGTTATAAGGAAATGAATTGTTCCTACAGATATTCATAACTTTATTTTTTGTAGATTTTGGCCCCTAATGTTCAACATATCCCTTGTGTCACCCCACCTCATGACCATGGCAGGTGTCATTTTTCAAATTCCCTCTAAAACTTGTTTCCACAATCGCACAGCAAAATCACCTTTTAGATGGGATTTTTAAAATTTTACCTGTCTTGATCATAATGTTAGGTCATGAAAAGACGGTTGGACATTTTAGGTCAAAATGCTGAAGCTCACTTTAAAGTAGATATTGCATCTTAGCTGTCCTATCCTGGGTATAAAGCAGGAGCCACTGAAAATGAGACATTGCATCTCCTCTGCTCTATCCTGGGTAAATATATAGCAAAAATGTGTACAAGTAAGACCTCGTGCAGTACAACAGAAGTACCAGTGGTGAAAATTTGGCATTGACAAATGCTTGCTAAATGTAGTTGTCACTTTGTATTTTTGATACTTTTTCTGTTTCTGTTTGCTCATTAGAAAATGTGCTACCTGACTGTATTGGGTGTGATGGAGAAAGCAATATGTTACTTGGAGCATGATATGTCCAGTTCTAGTAGCACTACAACCTCATCAACCTATCAAATAAAGAATTTACACCATTTGAAACACCTATGTAAGCCCTCCATTTTTGGCTTACCTTTCTGGTTCTATCCTCTGTTCCTCCACTGTCCCCGTTGCCCGAGAAGGTTTTGGACCCATGTGGTCCCGACAGTACTTCACAACTAGTGCCGAAAACTCCTGTGACCTCAGCCCATGTTCCAAGAAGGGCTGAGGTCCGATCACAATTTCCATGCCTCCAGGCACTGGGGCATGGATTGACCTGTCCAGGGAGCTGCCATCAGATGGACCAGCCAATGTAAATAAAGACGTTGGCTGCCCAACTGCAACTGAGCATGCATGACTGGCAGTCCCTAAATTTAAAGGGGCTATAGCTCCAAAGTTCATTTCTGGCTATGGCCAGTATTAAATCTTATACCTGGCTCCAAGGCAGTCTGTGGGGCTGGGGATCCAGAGGACATATATTCAGGGTGCCTCTGGGAGCACATGCTATGGATTCCAGCCATGGAAATGGAATAAAAAACTAATATGGCAGCCCCCAGGGACTCTGTAGCAGTGGGGACCGATGGAATGAAAGCGCAAAGGACACTAAAAAACCCAGCCAAGCTTCAGCCAATTAAAAAAGAGACTTTTCAAAACCTATCAATGCTGCAGCTTGCCCACCAGAAGGGGAGATTGGAATGAGATCCCAGACTGAGAGAAGTGCAGGAAATATTGCTATTGGGCTATCCTGCCACCGTCCTGCAATAGGTACCCCATGACCAGCTCGGCCCCAGCATTCAGCTGATCCAGGGAAAGCTTGAACAGTGAGCTGCTGGCTGAGTAGAGAGGTGCAACCATGCAAGGTTGAAGGAAGGAGGAGCTAGTTTGGGCAGTGCCAGAGGGAGAGAGAGATCTGTGAGCATGCAGCTGTAGAGGTGAAAGAAAGGGCTGCAGCTTGAGAGCAAAGACTACAAAAGACTGCCTGAACTGAGCATTGCTGTTGAGGGAAAAAGAGTCACTATGTTTCACCCCCAATGGAGCAGATTTGCAGAACTGCACTGCATAATGTCAAAGACTGTGCATTTGCTGGGCTAGAGACTGTGATAGGGCCAGCCTTCACTTACAAAGATACATAGATACTGATGGCAGATAAGAGTCTTTGGCCCACCTAGTCTGCCCAATTGCATATGTAATTTTGGCCCTTCAAGCTTCTCTTGAACTGGGTTGTCCACTTCCCCCAACTGCTAGGATCCCCCAATGCCTATCCCATGCATTCTTAAATCCCATAGTCATTTCAGCCCCCACCACCTCCTCTGGCAGGGCATTCCACTTGTCCACCACCCTTACCATAAAGAAATACTTCCTCACATTACCTCTGAACCTCCCTCCTCCCTCCCCCCTCAATTTCATCCCATACGCCTAGTCCTGGAACATCTCTTCCTCTGAAAAGTAGTGTTTTTTGCACCTTGTTCCTCCCCATCAGGTACTCGTATGTCTCTATTATATCCCCCCTCTCCTTCCATTCCTCCAGGAGAACATATTCAAGTCCTTCAGCCTGTCCTTGTAGGACTTGTGATGCAAACCCTGCATCATTGTTGTTGCCCTCCTCTGAACTGTCTCCATCCTGTCTATATCCATAAATAGGTAAGACCTCCACAACTCCCATTCTGTCTTTGGCCAATAAATCTGCACTGCATCTGTGGGACACTACTTTCAATAATGTATGCAGGTATGCAACCAAAGCACCTCGACTGCAGCATCACTGCCAACTATATCAAGACCTTGGCTGGCTCTCTCCCTCCTCTACCAGACAATACTACCTGTACAATCTATCAGATACCATCATAAGGACATCCAAACCTGCTATCCTATCAGAACTCCTTAGACCAGCTATTTCCCAGGAACCTTAGATCTGCAGATCAGACCTTATTATCCATCCCCCTCTGTCGGACAAAAAAGCGCATGGGCTCCTTCCATTATGCTGCTCCTCACCTGTGGAACCTGCTGCCTCAGGAACTAAGGGATGTCCCTACTCATGCAACTTTTAAGGGCAAGCTCAGGACTTTTCTTACTGCTTTGGACAAATGTGTTTGCTCTGATCCTACCTGATCCCCTTGCTCGTAACCTGTTTTCCCCACTTCCTTATTGCTAGCACTTGTGCCTTTCCCAATGGTTGTTTTATGTGGTGTTTTACTATAATTGCTGCTTGAATCTGTTTGACTGTATGCCAAATATTAGCTTTTGCCATTTACAAGTTGTTGTTTACTTCCTGCCACCACTTGGCTTCCCTTGATCCTGTTCTCTTCTCCCCTCACCTCTCAGCCTTCCTTCACTCAACTCCCCTGCTCCGCTCTTCCCCGACCACATCTCCTGCACTCTCCTTTTCCCCTCCCCTGCCTCCCCTTCCTTTCTCTGCTTGCCCTCGCCTTTACCTCCTCCTGAGTCACCCCTGCCCGTTCGCTCATCCCACCCTCCCAGCTGAGCATTGTTCCTATACCTCCACTTGCCATAAACTTACCTCCTCCACCAGCCTCTTCTTCCTGCCCTGCCGTCTCTCGTTCCACTGGCTCGGCTTGGCGTTGTTACCTTCCGCTACTGCTGTAACTCTTCCTTCTCTCCTCCTCTTACAGCATCATCACCCTTGCCCTGCCGTCTATGGTTCCACCAGCCCAGCCGCATTCTGCTACCTTTTGCGCTGTTGCCGTCTTTGCCGTAACCTCCTGTCACCCTTTCTCCGCTTGCCGTCTTCCGGCTCCACCGACTAGGCCGTGAAAGGAACCTGTATCGCCGCCTGTCAGATTAGCCGGCTTTCTTTAACCCTCACCCCTTCCCTCCCTCTCCGCCATCCTCCTCTACTCCCTCCTACCTCCCTATTCCTGCCACCGCCTCTCTGTCCTTATATTCTTAGCCATTTCTTTAGCCCCCCGTTTGTTGCCCTCTATCCTTCCCTCTATCCTTTCCTCACCTCCTCACCTTCCCCCTTTTGTCATTTTCCATCTTGTTTCTGGCTTACCCCTACACCTATTCTCTCCCCTTTCCTAGGTCCTTCAATGCACTTTATGTATGCGCTCAATGGAAAATGTCCTTGAAATGTATTTTGCCTTGTATTTTCCTTTGTCATGTATTGTATCCTGCCATATGTATCTTCCTGTATTTCTGTGCATCATGTATTTTCGTTATCCTTACTGTATCATTATGTTCTGTAATTTTATCTCCCGGGTCGTGCCTGAAAACAGTCACTTGCTGGCTAGTGCACTTACCCGGTTAACAAAAACTAAATAAATAAATAAATAAACTGGAAACTGTACTCCAGGTGTGGCCTCACTAATGTCTTGTACAGTGGAATTATGACCTCCCTTCTCCTGCTGGTGATGCCCCTGCCTAGGCATCCCAGCATCCTGTTTGCTTTGCCCACTGCCTTGTCATACTGACTCCCAAGCTTTAGGTAATCAGAGATGACAACCCCAGGTCCCTTTCCTGCTTGGAGCATGCTATATCTTCCCCCTCCAGCTGATACATTGTGCATGGGTTTTTGTGCACTATGTTCATTGTTCTGCATTTGTTTGGCATTAAATCTCATCTGCTATACTCTTAACCATTCAAGCTTCTGCAGATCTCCCCATTCTATCCACTACCTCCAGTGCATCCACTCTGTTACACTTGTGTCTTCAAAGGTGTGCAACAGAGGGGTCTGGGCACTACGCCTGCCTGCCTGTCCCTGGATTGAAGAGGATGGAGATCAGTGGAGAAGATGGTGAGAGGCCTGCCTCATGAACACCATTTACAAAGGCCTCTGAGGGGAAGTTGGCAAGGCCAGGCAGGTGAAGACCAGTGACCTCCATCTTCCTTTTCACATGGCTGCTCCTGCTTCGTTGAACCTACAGGAATACCCTCATGGTACAGTTACAGAACTGACTCAAGATGGCTGAACCCCCTGAGACTCCCAAAACCATGAGTACTTCTATGCTGCTGCACAACAGAGAACTGTTATTAGCTAGCTAGCTAGGTAAATGTAAGAGGGGTTATGTCCTGGGCAGGACTTTACCATAAAGCTAAGCCCAGGCCTGAAAGTTACAGTTACAGCTGTGAATTTAAAGTTTGGGCCCCAACAAAAGATCCCAGTGTCAACTTCTACACCCCAGTGTGAAACCCACCAAAAGGACTTTGGGATTACATAGCAGCTGCTATTGAAGAGTTGGGTGCACCCGAGGAGGAAAAGGGAGGTCATAATTCCGCTATACAAGACACTAGTGGGGCCCCACCTGGAGTACAGTGTACAGTTCTGGAGACCATACCTACGTAAGGACATAGACAGGGTAGAGAAGGTTCAGAGGAGGGCAACAAAGATGGTGCATGGGTTGCATCACAAGTCCTATGAAGACAGGTTGAAGGAACTGAACATGTACTCCTGGAGGAGAGGAGGAGAGAGGGATATGATAGAGACATACAAGTATCTTACAGGGAGGAACAGGGTGCAGGAAAACACTATTTTAAGCGAAAAAGATGTTTCAGGACTAGAGGGCATGGGATGAAGTTGGAGGGAGGACGATTCAGAGGAAACATGAAAGAATTTCTTCACAGAGCGGGTGGTGGACAAGTGGAACACCCTGCCAGAGGAAGTGGTGGGGGCTGAAACAATCACGGATTTAAGAATGCATGGGATAGACATAAAGGAATTCTAGAGGTCAGGGGTAAGGGCAAATAGACTTCTAGGAAAACAAACTGAACTTACAAGCTCAAATGGGCAGACTAGGTGGGCCATAGGCCCTTATCTGCCGACACTGTCTATGTATCTATGTATCTATGAGGTGGGAGGTGGGAATTCAGTGGAGCACTGTTTCATTAGCAGTTATTACTGTTGTTGTTGCTTTGCCTATCTCTCCCTCTTCCCCCAAAATAAAATACTGTTATTGTTCATGTTATTTGCTGTTCTAGAGTATTACTGTAAAGAAAGGTATTGTCATTGTACAGTATGTGGGGAACTGTCTGGGGTAAAGCTAAAGTATTTTCTCAGGGGGTGATAACCTGCTATTTGCCCACAGGTATTCCCTATCACTTCCTTGAGTGGAGGCACCGCACTATCCTACAACTACTCTTTTCAGCCCAGGCTGGCCCCCTCAGAGGTGTATGCCATGAGCACTTTGAGTGCCCTGGAACTGCCAAGGTGAGTCAAAGGGCTGTTTACACCTATATAATCCAGAGGCATCACTTTCTACTCCACACAGTAATTTGATAAAATCAGATTCTTTGAACAGATGGAGGAATAAGTTAGACAACTTTTCCTAAAGGAACATATGTATGATGACAGGATTACACAAACATTACAGCATGACAGCACAACAATATCATTAAAATGAACTCCTTGGAGTGGACACAATCCCAAATTACATGCCTACATTTGCTGCTTCCATAAAAGAGTAAATTGCCCTATCCTAAGAAAACAGCAGAAACTCTTGCATAATTTCACACTGCTAGAAAAGAGGGAAATACAAACACTGAAAAACAATCATAGTATCATAATAAAACAAGCTGAAAAGTAGGAAAGTAGTTGTGATAAGCACAGAGGACTACATTAAAGATGCACACAAACAGCCTTCAGACTGACACAGCTAATTTTCAGAAAACTCATAGAAAACCCCACAATACAATATACAGAGGAACTTTTTTTTTTAAATTGAGTATACGTTATTGAAAAAAAATTAGAAACAAGAGTACAATAACAGCAAAAACACAATGACCATAAACAGAAACATACACAAAACAAAACATACCACACAGTCCCACACCCCATACTGAGGAACCTAAACAAATCCTCAAATCTTTACCAAATAACACCCAAGAATAGCAAATAAACAAACAGACACACAAACAAACAAATAAAATAAGTCCAAACAAACTAACTCCAGGAACATTCTACATGCTAATTAAGATACACAACCTGGAAACCAAGGTTGACCCATCATTTCTGGAATTAGTACAGCCATTGAGAACATTTCAGGATTTGTAGAATCCATTTTAAAACCACTAGTGACAGCAACCACTAGTTTCATTCAGGACACCAGGGCCCAGATATTCAAAAGAGTTGAGCCATGTGCAATAGGGTTGCGCCTGCACAAGTCCGAAAATGCGCCATTCTGCTATATTCAGCAGGAGGCAGTTGCGCCCCCCAAATCACACTGAGCAATAGCGCAATGATAATGAATGCAGGTGCAGCTGAAGGGGGAGGAACCATGCATAAATGGTGCAGTGCGATATTCAACAACATGCTCCATGCGCAATAGGGGTGCCAGCGGAAGTTGCGCTATAGTGGAAATGAGCCAAAATAAAAGGGAGCAAGGGGGAGGCGCAAGAACGCTACAGGGAAGCCACATGAGAGCAAAATACAGCAGGAAACACTGGGCAGCAGGGACACACAGGGCAGGCCAAGAAAGGGCACCCAGAAGCAACAGGCACAGGGGAAGGTGTGGGGAGCCACAGTGCAGAAGGGGGGAAGTACACCACACAGCAGTGAGACCAGCACAGGCAGATGTTCCCGGTGCAGGGGAAGTAGGAGCCAGGACAGCGGGGGGAATGCATAAACAGCTGCTGGGGGGGTGAACACAAGCCAGGGACATGGCCAGTGCCACCATCCAGATGGAGGCCATAATGAGGGGGGTGAGAAGGTGGGCAGCAGGGGGGCATGGCCGTGGAAGGGCCCGTCGGCGGTATGCCCCCAGCAGGCAGTACTGAGCCTGCACCAGCTTTGAGCTGTACAGTGATACCGAGATTGTGGGCTGGTACCACCTGAATCGGGCAATTCTGAGGTAGCTCTGTGAGCTGTGCAGTGATGTGATGCAGGCACCCACACGACAGAGCCATGCCCTGTCAGTGGAGATGAAAGTTACAGCTTGCATGTGCTTGCTCACCACGGGTACCTTACAGAGACCAACTGGGGACACCACAGGCATAACCCAGTCAGCCACGTCATGCCACCTCACCCAATTCCTCAGCGCACTGCTGCCACATGCTGCAGAGTACATCCATTTCCCCAGCACACCAGCAAAGCGCACAGCAAACATACAGGAGTTCCACAGGGTAGCACATATGCCTGGCATGCTAGGGGCAATAGACTGCACCCATGTGGCCATCTGCACACCACCTGGCCCTGAGGGGGCTGCTTATATAAATCGCAAGGGCTATACCAGCATCAACTGCCAGGTGGTGTGCGATGCCAGGAGGTGCATAATCAATGTCTGTGCCACGCACCCTGGGGGAGCACATGATGCCTTCATCTGGCACCAGTCGGCACTGTGCCACAGATTTGAGAGTGGGGATATCCCCACTGGCCACCTAGTGGGTGAGTATGCAAACCACATGGACAATCATAGGGCCTGGGGGGGCATGGTCAGAGGTGACATGGGTAGTGACCTACATGGCTCGGGGCAGGGTGATGCTGATCACCAAAATAACTTCCACCCTCTACACACAGGTGACAGTGGATATCCACTCCGTTCCTGGCTGCTCACACCCTACCAGCGACCCGTGACCCCATCGCAGCAACGCTACAATGAGGCACACGCCACCACACGTAATGTCATCGAGCGGGTGTTCGGGATGCTGAAGGCACATTTCCGTTGCCTGGACACCTCCGGCGGTGCCCTACAGTACAGCCCCTCAAAGGCCTGCGGGCTATTCCTGGCCTGTTGCATCCTGCACAACATGGCCAACAAATGTGAGATAGCCGTACAGGTCGAAGAGGGGGACAGCGATGGGGACGATGAGGACACCGGTGACAATGATGATAGGCAGCCCCACCTTGGCCAATGGGACCCCCAACTGCTCCGTCTGGCACAGCTGCACTGGGACACCATCACAGAGGAGCACTTCAGCCAACCCAGGTTAGTCATGGGGCCATGTGCAACCAACAGTGGCTAAGGCACAACCCACAAACACGCATGGACACACACCAGGGGTGCATTCCATCAAGGGAAGTGGCCGGGCATGGAACCACACACACAACCAGGGATGTGTGAGGTCTAACATGCCACGTGAATGGACACACACACACACACACACACATACAATGCACCACACATGCACAAAGGGTAGGAGGCACACCGACCCAGAACACCACCCCTAGCCACACACATGTCCACAGACCACCAGGCCCACTGCCTGTCCTTGTGCATGTGTCAGATGCTGAGCACCATTGCACATTGGTGTACCGCACAATGCAGGCATCATCATGCACACACAACTGTGGACAGCAGCTGGGAGGGTGTGCAGATGGACTGTGTGTCCACGTGCAGGGCTGGGTACCCACCCATGCAATGCCCGCTGAATGACACAATGCACACAGGGCAGCACCAGACAGTAGCCACGTTGGGAGACAGGTCAGTCACACGCCACAATGCCCTGGCTGCCACGGACGCATGGGCAGCCCCGCTGAGACCCCCCAGCACTGACAGGCTGACCACTGGCCTCATGGGGTGGCACCGATGTTCCCCCAGGGGTTCCACTGAGTGAACACGACCATGCTTGCGCACTGGTCTGCAGCACACCAAACATGCCTGTGCCAGGCATGCTCGGGATGCCCACAGCTGAACCCGGTGTCAACAAGGAGGGTGTCGCATGATGCTGGGAACGGGGGGTGGACAGTGCACTGCGTGATGTCTGTGACACGTGGGCACATGACTGTGTGCCCATTGTGGCCATGACAGCAGTGAATGCCTGTGTCTGCCTGTCAATGGCAGCGGTCACATCCTCCCGCAACCGGTCCATCCCTGCCAGGATCAGAGCGGTGTCTCTGCTGCGATGCTCCTCTGCTCGCTCCAGAGCTGCACGCAGTGCATCCACCGATGTCACAAGCTGCATCTGCTGGTTGACTGATGCTTGCAGTATGCAGGTGGACAGGCCCACCACCGCTGACCCATGCAGATGCTCAGGATCTGTAAGGGAAAACAAAGTCGCGTTACTGCACATGACCTACCCTGCCCCCCCAATAGACAGACCATGACCTACCATGCAGTGATGGGCTACCACCCGTCTGGAAGCCACCACCTGGAACACCCTCAATGGCACAACGCTGCATGCTTCCAGCAAACCTCTCCTCCTGTGGGGTCAGGTGTAGCACCTCTGGCTGTCCCCCACCTGTCGCAGCTTGTGCTGTCTTTATGGCAGCCACCTTTTCCTTTATCCTCCTCCTGTCTGTGCCCATCTTCTTCTTCTTGCACTCCTGCATGGAGTGCTGGTGGCTGCCATGCAGGTTCACTGCACACGCCACCTCCTCCCATGCAGCAGCACGGGCCTGTGGTGTTCCCTGCCGTCTGCTGAAAAGCGGCTCCTGATCCAGGTAGGCCTCAAACAGGGCATCGGTCTCGGCCTTGGTGAAATTAGGCCTCCTCCTCCTCCCACCACTGTGTTCCTTCTCTCCCACAACTCGCTCAGTCATTATTTAGCCTGTGACAATGAAAGTTGTTACCTGTGACTGTGCAGTCCCATGCATGTACCAGAATCCACAGTCCACACTCCCAAACAGCATGCAACTCACCAATAGACTGCAGTAACTGACTATGGCCAGTGCAGCCCAATGTTGCACTTTTATAGCGCAACCCATGCAAATGAGGCGAGGCGCAACTTTAAGAGGATGCAAATTGCAGTGCTGCGCCATTGAATGGCTGATTAGCTGATTTGCATATGACAACTGAATATCATGCTGTTGTGCTTTGCGCAATTGTGTTGATCGTGCTGAGCCAAGGGCGCAGTTCTGTGACATGCGCAGTACACACCTCACTGCGCATGTCCCGGGTTGTTGATGCAGGCGTCTGCCATGCTGCTGATGTGCTGTGCATGGGAAGCAATGCAGGGCATGCCCACCATTGTGCCAGTGGCACTACGGCGATGTTCACCTATATGGGGCTGCGGCACTGGGCCATCATAGGCACACTGGGGCAACAGCGTGGTAGGCCGCTACTGGAGGTAGCACACAGGCATCCAATTGCGCTACATGCATTGGGTTCCAATGGCACTGTGCCTGTCCATGCGCCAGAGACCCTTGACCCTGTGCCTGACCTTTGCCACCAGGCGCCATGCATCAGGCATGGGTGCACCATTATCGCGCTGTTCGGTGACAGCGTGATAGGGAATGGCAGTGCTGTACCACGCAGCATCTGCATGTGGTGGAGCCACGCTGTAAAGCACCATTTTGAGCTGACTGGGCAAGTGGAATGGCACGGAGGAGGGCTGCACAGTGGACCCAAGTTGAACTGGTCAACCTGGTGGCCATTGTAGAGCCACTTTATGGCCCACTGTTGGGGAGGCACCCATGGACAGGTCCCGGAGCCAGGTGGCCAATGTCCTTGAGGAGGCCACAGGAAGGGGTGGATGGTGGACCAGTGCCACCACAGGTATGGTGACCTGTGGAGGAGGTAACCAGACCTGCTTGCCCACCTGTGGGCACATGCCAGGAGGGGCATGGTGCCATGGCCAGGTAGGTGATACGTCCACACACTTTTATTTTCCATATGGGTATCACAGTTGTATGTGTCCGGAACATGGGCGAGGGACCATCTACTATTGGCTGTGGTGGTGTTATCAGGGTGTGGGGTGGGTGGGTCTGGATGGGTGGGAGTGCACACATGGGGGCAGGGGACTTTGCTAGGATTGTACTGATGTTCCTCTCTCCATGTTTGCACCACAGGGCTGGAGGAGAGGCATCTGGCCAGGGAGATGCAGCGCCAGCAGGACGACAGGGCCGCTAGGAGGGGCGATGGTCAACAGCAGCCGAGAGACCGGCCTGATGATCGTGAGTGCCATACCTCCATGATTACTATTGCATACTGTGTAACAGGGTGGGCAGCAGGGCATGGCCACCATCCATTGACACCACTGCCATGCATGCAACTTGTTACAGTCAGTACTGTCCAGTGGCACTGCATGTCTGGGAGTGCATTGATGGTGGTCCATGTATGCACCAGGTACATGGCTGTGCCACTGCCTTTGCACCACATAGCCATGTCACTAAACAGCCATGGTGGTGCTGTGCATGACTTGGCCAGTGGGTGTGTGCAGCAGTCCGCCTGGCTGTATGCACCTGGGTGGGCAGGTCTTGTGGATGTGATCACTGTGGGTGGTCACACACCATCACAGAGGCATGTCCCATGGCCGTATGCCATGCACAGTGGGTGGGCTGTATGGGGCTGTTCATTCACACCTATTGACTGTGCTCCCTTGTCCTAGGTTTCTGCCAGTTGCAGGAGATAAGGGATGCATTGGGGAGTGGGGCTCCCATTGATCATCCCTCTGCCCCTGATATCCCTTACCCCCCTGGACCCACCCTCACACCCCTCCTTTCCTTTCCCATTTGTTCACCCCTGCCCCTTACCCACCCCCACCTTGTTTGTGGCCCCCCCCACATTTGTACATAGTTTTGTAAATAGTTCCTTTTGATATGTTTTTTGAATGCAAATCTTTTGCTATGAATACTGTGGTGGTCTCTGATTTGCAGTGGGCTATAGGTGCTCAGCTGCAGTGGTGTGCATGGCGTCAGGAGTGGTGCAGTCATGGGTATGTGTGTGTGTCCATGGGGAGGTGACTATGGTGTGGAGGTAGCTATTAGTCAGTGTCTGTGGTGTGTGTGTTGTCCCCTGTGCACTGGATGACTGTGTGCAGTGGTCCATGGTGCATGCTCTGTATCCATGGCAACCCTGTCAGCCCGTCCATGGACTGTGCAGCTGACACTCTTGCATGTCTGTGACTTGCACGGTCTGCTGGCAGGTCAGTGGTGGTTGTCCATGCAGGTCAGCCACTGTACCCATCACAATGCTGGGTTGCCTCCTGTCACTGGTGTGGTGCATGTCTGCCGCAGGTGACACTGTGGCCTCCGCAGTTTTTTGTCCCACCTCCATGCTGTGGCTTGTGTGTGTTGCAGGGGATGTACACCACTGTCTGTGACTTGTGCTCCGGGCAAATGATGGTGGTGTACAGGTCCACAGTGCCTGCGCAGGGTGGCTGACACTCCTGTGCCATGGAGGACTGCAGGCTCTGTGTACACAGTTTTCATGGGCCCACGCTGGGGGCTTGGTCGCCCCGCTACTGCGTCCCTATGTTGTTGTGCCCTTGGGTATCAGTGGGTGTTTGTCCATGCACTGTGTGGCATCTGGTGTGGTGCATGCTTCCACGCACCACTGTGGGTGTCTGCACTGGCTGTTGTGGCCAGTGCTGGGGTGGGGTGTGTCCTTGGGAGGGTGTGCAGGGTGCTGTACCACTGGTGGTGGTGTCCGGGGCATGCACTGTCCTGTTTGGGGTACCTCGTGTGTGGACGCATGGTTGGTCTCTCAGCTGTACCTCAGGGGGGCTGTGCATGGTGGCACTATGTATGCCATTGTTGCATGGCTGTGTGCTGCCACCGGCTGATGAGTGCTCATGGTGGGGCTGCCTTGCATGGTTCTGTGCTGCACAGGGTTGCATTGTCACAGTTGGGGTGGTAGCATGCATGGGGTTTCCTGCAGTGGTGGACGCTGCTCCTAGGCAGGGTGTCTGGGGGTCATGGTGCAGGGTGTGCTCTGCATTGGGGGGATGGTGTGGCACGGGGTGGTCAGCCCTCCTTGTGTGCCAGTCATAGCTTGCCAGTGGATGTGATGGGGCACCATGTCCCAGCTGTGGGTTGGTTGCTTGTCTCCATAGGCCAGTGCTTATTCCAGCCCTCCCCCAGTTGTGCAGTGCATGAGGTGTAGGGGGACAATGTCTGTTCTGCTGTGTGTTCCTCTGCCCATCTGTGGCATGGGTGGTGGGCCCCTACATCCCTGGTTGTGCAGTTGCATTGCTGCACTGCTGCTGGGGGGCATCTCTGGTTGCACTATGGCGCCTCTGAACTGCTCAACTGAACATCCCTTTTTGCGCTATGGCGCATCAGATCTGCTCAGCTTCCCCTTCCTAGTTGTGCTATGGCACAGGTGGTGCGATATTCAGTCGTCGGCTGTAGGCGCATGTTGGCCAGCTCAGTTTTTGAATATCACACCTCTTGTGCATGGGCACAATGGACTTGCGCTTGGTCTTGCTATTGCGCACTTTTTGGGCACAGTTTGAATATCTGGGCCCAAAAGTTTTCTTTGGAAACTGAAGCAAACTGGACAATTACCATGCAGCACTATCCTAGCCCCAATGAATGTCAGTGTCTACTACACTAATCTTTCACTTGAAGTTGACATATCAGTATGTCAGAGATTTTTACAGGATAACACATCCACAAGATACATCCTGAAAACCACTATCAACAACTTAATTGTTTTTAAAACACTACCCATGTAAACCTTTATTCTACCTTTGATATATAGATGATATATTTCTTATATGGACAGAAAGTGAAAACTCTCTTAAAAAGTTCAATCAGGATTTCAACAATGTTCACCACTATATAAAACCTCACATTTGAATACTACAATACCAGCATAAATGCACTGGAAAACCCACTGACAGACACAGATACCTGTACAATTCCAACTTTCAGCTTAGGCACACAAAACAATATGTAATCTAGTCAGGCAATTCTACACCATCAGATCTGCTCAGATGAGATAACAAGAAACAGACAGCTCACCGCTCCTCACTTTTTAATTCCTTCATCCAGCAGGGCCACGCCCCCAAAAAAGCTGACAGAGAAAGGGGATGTGCTATAAAAATACCATGAGAAAATTTACTGGAATACAGGAAAAAAACATCAAACTGATCACACACTCCTAGTTGTCACATACAGCCCTAAGTTAACGCCCCTTCAGCAAATAGTTAAAGAACTGCAACCCATGCTGAGTGAAGATGAAAGACTTAGACATTTACCCTGAACCATCTGTAGTTGCCTACAAGCAGCCCTCTAACCTTGATAATATAATAATTCATAGTAAACTTGCAGCAGATCAAAGTAATCATTAAATAAGAGGAACAACACCATGCAACAATACAAGATGAAAGACATGCACCCACATATGCACACAGACCACCATCAAAACAGGATAGAAAAGCACAATAAAAATAAATGGATCCTACATATGTCAAGCAATGTGGTTTCCCTAATTCAGCACAAACATGCACAGGTGGATGCTATATAGGGGGAAACAAAGCAACCACTGAAGACCAGGATAAACCACCATCAACACAACAATGTTAAACTAGGTTATCAGCACAGACAGCATTTTTCCCACCCGGCCATTCCATCTCAGACCTGTCTTTTCCAATACTAAGAGTCAACTTCAAAAACACACAGGAGAGAAGTACATGGGAATTAACATATATCAAACAGTTTAACTTGAACTGTAGCAGGCTCAATCAGGGCATTGGGATTATGATACACTTTGGAAAACTCTAATACGGTGTCTTGCAGAAAACTCTAATACTGTATCTGACTATATACAAATATGTTTTTCCAATTTATTCAATCTATAACCACCCCCCCCCCCCCGTACTTTGTGTATCTCAGGTCATTACTACCCTGTGTTCCTGTCAAGATACCTTTCAAAATAACATTTCAAGGCACCCATTCGGCACCTTTTAATAATAAATTTGCACTTCCTGCTGAACATCACCTCACAGTTACAATATAGACCCATTTTTATTCATTGTCCACCCACATTTCCTTTTAAGACCTCTTAACCCTTCCTTTTAAGTCTTCTCTATATCCTATCATAAATTATTTTGAAACAATGCATCACAGTATACATTATATAACTTCAGCTTTTTTTGTCTAGTTTGCTATTTCACCTGATGACCTGACCTGTTGGTCCCTAAAAGCTTGTGTACTAAATCATCTTTTTCCAAGACCTATATTGGTCCACTTAAAGGTATCGACCTATCCAGCAACTCCTGACCTCACTTATCATGATAAGACAAGTGACCAATCCTGTAGACGGTGAGTGTCTCTTCTTGGTCAGTTGTGATATCATAGACAATGAGGTCATATGCATGAAGATGTATGAGGAGGAATACATTTGGCTATGTCAGCTTCCAGTTAGAGTACTGTTCCACATATCACATCAAGTCTTGTCAGGTCAAAACCTCTTCAAATTAGCAAAACTATATTATATGCCAATTTGTGATTCATAAAGGGCAACTAAATAGGCTAAAATGGAAAATCCTCTTTTCCTAAATTTATCCCAGGATGCAGTAATGCGGACTAGCTGTTTACCTTGCAAATGTAGTTTATGTGTGGTTTCATGTTGTAGAAAACACATTTCTTTGAAGATAAGAGAGGGATGAAATAAACACGCAAATTACTGCAACTGATTACTTGAACCTACTTCTTGCACAGAGTATGAGCAGTTTAGCATTGCTCTGAAGCCACTGTACTGGTAAGACATTTTCATTTCATCTCATAACTGAGGGTATATTTATCAGTTCACACACTTGACTGAGCCATGCAACCTGAGGAGACTACATGCAAGAAAGTCAGGGAGATCTCTTCCCAGCTGGTGGCAACATGCCAAAGGTTAGATGGGTATCCAAGCTGAGAGAATACACATAGGGACAACATTTAGAATGTGTCTGAGACAGATTGTTCTGAAGAAAGTGCATCTGTGGATGGCAGATACTACTGAGCTATTTTCAGAAATACTGATGAACTCGCCATGCCCATACTGAGGCAAGGTGTGCCAGGTGGTAAAGGATGGGGTAGTGCCATGGACAATGAACACATTCTTTCCTAGCAAATATGACTAAATTCATCTGTCACCTGCTTAGGTTTGAAGGGCTTTCCTTTAACTCATTCACACCACAAAAGCTCTTTGAGACTTCCACCACTTGTGCCCTGTATACTCTTAGCACTGCATCCTGGGCCTTTCTAAGCAAAATCAAGCCATAATCAGCATGCCACAAACAAATGTGAATACCTCTTGAACCATAAGTGCTACACACAAAGTATCAGTGGCAGAGTTGTTCAGCACAACGTTACCTTTCCAATGGTGCTATGCAATCAGTTGTAATCAGTTTAGTTTTTATTTTATACTAGCTGAAATACCCAAGCAACTGAATTTTTTCTGATTTTTTTCAAGGTGCTTAGGTGACGCATGAGAGACAAATGTCAGCCATGCACACCATCCCTTAAACAAATGCAAATGACTCTTAAAGTATATGTGGTAGACACAAAGCATCTGTGGCAAAATTGTTCAGCACAAAATAACCTTTCTAATGGTGCTATGCAAGCAATTGTAATCCATTTAGTTTTTATTTTATAGTAGCTGAAATACCAAACAACTGTTTTTTTTTTTTCAGATTTATTCAAGGTGCTTAGGTGAGGCTTGACAGACAAATGTTAGCCATGCACACCATACCTTAAACAAATATGAATAACTCCTAAAGTATACATGATAGACACAAAGTATCTGCAGCAAAATTGTTCAGAGCAAAATAACCTAACGGTGCTATTCATTCAATTCTAAGCAATTTGGTTTGTTTAATAGTTAGGTAAAAACTGCTGACTTCCTCAGACGTTTCTAGGCCTGAGCGAAAGTCAGTTGAGTACGTCTACAGGCGTTATTGTCCTGAGTGGCTAAGCTTTCTGACACCGCCTACAGACGTCTCTAGGCCTGAATGAGTTAAGGTAAAAAGACTTTAGACACAGCAGTTCAGAATCATTTGCTAATCAGGCATAATGCACTGTAAGCAAGATAAGGAAATCCTATACAGTATATTCAGTACAAGATACTGGTTAGGCCCCATCTGGAGTACTGTGTGCAGCACTGGAGGCCACACCTTCACAAGGACATTAACCAAATTGAAGCAGTCCAGAGAAGGGCAACCAAAATGGTGCAAGGATTGCATCAGAAAACATATGAGGACAGATTAACGGAGCTCAATATATATACCCTAGAGCAAAGGAGGGTGAAAGGTGATATGATCAAAACATTCAAACACCTTAAGGGCATTAAAAAGGTGAAAAAGTCTAACATGTTTCAATATAAGAAAAATAGCAGGACAAAAGGACACAGCATGAGATTAGAGGGAGGCCGATTAAGAGGTAATGTAAGGAAGTTCTTTTACACAGAAAGGGTGGTGGATGCATGGAGCAGCCTACCTCAGGAAGTGGTGGATATGAATACAGTGCATGGCTTCAAACAGGCATAGGATAAGCATAAGGGAGCAGTACAGATGAGTATGAATAGATAGGCCATTGACAGAACAAGGGCCAATGGCACATTCATAAGGTAGAAAAAGAAATGGGCAGACAGGATGGACCTTGAGGTCCTTATCTACCCTCAACTTCTATGTTTTTATATTACATTTTATTTGTACAGTTGATCTTCAAATTCATATACCAAGTATAAATTCTATTAGAAACTGAAAAATAACATATTACTGGTGACAGAAAATTGCACCAGTTTATCAAAGACAACTAAGAGCATTATCAAAGAGATGCATTTCAACTTCTATGGTACCTGTTTTTGGCTGGGGTGACAGTGAACTTGTTGAAAGCTGTAAATTGCATATCACACCCTGTACAATACTCCACAGATAGTATCAACTGGATATTCCCCATTCATCAAATAGATTGAAGCATGACCAATTAAATCTGAGTTGTCTGGGAGGCCAGTCCCCATCCCGTCCCATGTACAGCACTCCAGTTTTACTTCATGCATCCATAGAGTTTGGCTGTGATCCCTGTCTGCTTCCAACTTATCAGGTATTTAATCCAATTTTATCTAATTCTATCCCTGCTTTGTCTAGCTATTTGCTCTCTGTTAGAAAGGAGTTTGATGGAAACATCAACTGCATTTAGGAATAACTCAGGAGCTTTCTAATTTTATGATAACTGGTACTGCAGGCATCTTCAGGAGCCCTTAGCCCTCTTAAGCACCAGGAAGCATAATACAAATGCTTGGGATTGTTTAGATAGTCACATGTGCACACAGCCTATAGCTCCTATAGCTCCTACAGTAATTAGCAACATGGGTTTTGTAGCACATAGACTGCCTCTGCTTAATCCATTCTCCCCAGGGAGTCCAACAGGTTCAGGTGTAATGGGACTTGGAGCGGGCCCACCAGAAGCTTCCACTCCTTAAGCCAAGACTGTCTAAATATGCTGTGCAATTTGGCTCAGAGCGGACCCTCCTATAGAGTCCCCTCCTTTATCCTCAGCTGTGTGCATATGCTCTGCCAGTCCCCAAGATCCCTTCCTAATGTCCTGGTGGACCTGGCAGACTATATTAGTGTTTTTTCCACCCCTGCTCACCAACCAGCAAGTGACTCTACCACCACACTTAACAAAGAGATACCTGATAAGCTGTTCTCTTTAAGCACACAGTGTTTGTGCACAAGCAGACATCTGCCTACCTCACTCCAACATGATGACCCTCGATCCAGCAGAGCCCTTCCTCCATCTCCACCCTCATGGTTCTGCTGGATGAGGTGGTCTTATCGACTGACTCTGAACAATTGTCCCCGCTCAATGAAACCAGAGCATGGTTATCTTCATCTCCTCTTATAAGAGCACAACTTCTGTGAAACTTCGGCTATTCCTCTGGTTTCACACAAGTCTCATGGGAGTTGTAATTTAAGCATTCATGC
This sequence comes from Neoceratodus forsteri, assembly GCA_016271365.2. Taxonomy (NCBI): domain Eukaryota; kingdom Metazoa; phylum Chordata; order Ceratodontiformes; family Ceratodontidae; genus Neoceratodus; species Neoceratodus forsteri. Next base: position 1,640,077,022 of record CM057450.1, read on the forward strand.
TGGGAGAAGGGCCTCCACTCTGTGCAACTCCCTCACTACCACATGATATTTCAGCCTTGGTGGTCATGTTGCAGTCTGGTCAAAGGAGTCCTACTCACACAAGATACACTGTTCTCATGATATTTAACTCACATTTTTTGGGGGAAAAGAATGGTAGCAGCCATTTTAGTATAGCAGCTTCAAGACCATTTGGCCATTTTAGGAGGGGGCAGGATATGGGGTGGCCATTTTTAAGGCCTCATTTATACCATAGAGACTGCCATTTTGATTGGCCCAGTCTTGTCTATCACTCTCACAATTGCATGAGCCCCTTATGAATTGCAGCCACTTTTAGTGGCCTTAATTCCCTGGCATGAGTCCTAATACAACAGTAACATCAGAAGGGACTACGCAGTGCTCCATAACAAGCTCTTCTTCAAGATCTTTCCCACTGCTTTTGCCTATTATTTTCACATAACCCTTCTTATACATGTCTATTATTTAGTTTGAAATGGGGTGAGATAGCAGTATCTGACTCATTTCTTTCTGCCAGGACCCCACAGAGTCTCAAAAGGCAGTTTCACAATGCTCAGATGTAAAAAATGTGGATTGCCCCTACCTGAGACTCATGGGTAGAAACTCTGTGCAGTGTGCTCCACCTTTGAGTTCTAGAACATGCAAGATTGTGGATACTCGCACCAAGACACAGAGAACATTCTTGTCAAGAAAACTCCTCAGCTGACATCGCTGTTAGCCCTGGATGTGGATCAGGCACAGTTTCTTTATAATTTCCTATACAAACTCAAGTTGAACACACTGACTACTCCACTGAAGAGTAAGAAAGATTCAGCACCAAAAGTGGTAAACCTACAGCCAAGAAATGAAGAATGTCACCTAACAGAGACATGACTCTGAGGATAAAAAAGACAAGTCCAACAGACTATGTTACATAGAGAACATAGACAAATTCATCTGGATGGTGGAGATGATCTGAAGATTTCTGAAGAGGTTGCAAAGCCAACGACATCAACAAACCCACTCTTACTAAGTGGGCCACTAAAAGACAGACCACATTTTCTTATATTCAAGGTGGTTGACACAATCATCCAAAATCAGTACAACTCATTCAGGCTGATAGAATTCCCTGGACAACATATGGTGGACAAAACCTACACACTTTCAACAATCAGAAAGAAGGCATGGCTTAAGGCATTGAATGTCAGTCCACTATTTTCTGCCCTATCAAGGTGTATGACCATCTCAGTGATAATACTTCAGCACTATAGGAGCTGATGAACAAAAAAAAAAAAAAAACAACTAAAAGAGCACTTAAAAAAAAATTCACAAAGCTCCCAGAATGCTCCTTTTATCTGAAATGGCTGTCTGGTTCAGCAGTAAAGCCTTACTAAGATGGATGGAGGCCCTGGCTCAATCCATGCTGAAGGTGTTTGACAGGAAGATACATTGAAATGTGACATGCATGCAGCCAGATACATCACTGATGCTTCCTCCAATGTACTGCAGTTTGGGTCCCGAGTCACAGTAATGAAAAACATGGACAGAAGAACCTTCTGGTTTAAAATCTGCCAGGCAGATAACAAATCAAAAACTACACTCAAGAAGTTGCCACTCAAGTACAGACACCTGTTTGGCAAAGACCTTGCCTCATTTCTTAAGGATAAATTAGGAGGAAAGCAAACACCAGGCAGCAAGGATCTACAATACAGCTGCCAAAAAGAAATACTCCTTTTTGTCCTAAATTCAAGGCCTTCAGGTACTCCTTTTTGTTCTAAATTCAAGACCTTCATATCAAAGTCTTGACCCAGGTGACCAAACTTCCTGCAGTGGTCTTCAAAGCCAAGGTTGCAGCACAAGGTCTCACAAAACAGGTCTAAGTTCAACTTCAGTTACAGCTACAACATCTCCAGAACTAAGTCCACTTTCTGGAATAATAAAAAGCAATGATACACAATGGTCCCAAACAAATCTTCCCCCGGTCACAGTGAGACTCCACTGATTTGCTGCTCAATGGGCCAAACATTCAGGTAAATTGTTCAGAGAACTGATTTCTCAGGGCTATGCCATCAAACTGCAGAACAAGACAGTGCAACAAAGCCTGGCCATTTCTCCAAAATCACGCTGTCCCATGAAAAGAGAAACCATTTGACTGTTAATATCCAATTTGATAGAAAAAAAGGCTATTAAGCACTGCCACCAAGAGAAAGGAACACTAGAGTTTGTTCTTTATTCTTTGAGGTCCCAAATAAGACTGGAGGCATGTGTCCAGTATTTTTGGACCTGAAATATCTGAACCAGTCTATAACTTACAGAAGATTCAAGATGGAGAGGCTGATGTTAACCCTACTAGCAATTCAGCCCAGGGACTTACTGATCTCAGTAGATCTGAAAGATGCCTATGTTCACATTCCAATATAGCAATGTCATCACAAGCAGCTAACATTCACCTTAAAAAGGAAAAATTACCAGTGCACATGTCTGTCAGACTGGCCTCAGCAGCCAGGGTGTGCAGCAAACTGTTAGTAGTATTAATGGCATCCCTGTGCAAGAAGTGGGTACATGTCATCCAAGAAAGTTGCAGCAAAAAGGCAGGGTCATATACTTCTGCAACTTTCTGTGATATCGCTAGAAAAATTTCAAATCAAGTCAAATTAACTTTATCTATACGCCACTAAATCCAGTCTTACAATCAACAGACAAAAACAATTTAAAACAACAAGTTAAAAGTAGCATGAAAGAGTTAAGAGGCCAGTCCAAAACATAAATTAATGTGTTTTCAGTAACGATTTAAAAACAGTCAGCGAGGGAACCTTCCTCACTTCTTAGGGAAGGGTGTTCCACAAAATCAGCGCTGCTACCCCATGAGCCCTATCCCCCAAGGATTTCAGTCATGAACAGGGAACAAAGAGAAGGTCTGCTTCTGCTGACTGGTGGGCATGAGCTGGAACATAAGGAATCATGAGGTATTTCAAATTGCCCTGACCCAGACCACGTGGGGCCTTGTAAATTAATAAGCAAACCTTGAAACTGATGCTTCACCTGTCCAAAAGCAAGTGGAGAGTGCAGAGAACCAGAATGATACCATCCAGCCTGCTGTTCAATTAAAGAGCCAACAGTCAGACTCATATTAGATATACTTCATAATAAGTTTGGTCTGTTAGAAATTAAAATACAGTAGAAGCTGCTTAATTGGGACACCCCAGTGGCAGGACTATTGTCCCGATTAAGTGGCTGTAAGGCTTGTAGATAACATGAGAGTTGGCATGGAATGCAAAGCACAAAATATTGCTTTATTCAATAGTAAGCTGCATCAAGTGGGCTGGATGTAAGGCACCAGCAGACCTCCATTTTCTTTTCTTAAGAGCGAGTAAGGTGCTACTTCATCTCCCTTTACCGATCACTGTTATTTTATGCTGAGAGTGAGTGCTGTGGGGGAGAGAAGTGAGGAACAAGTAAGGGGCAGAAATATTTTAATCAAATCTCCATTTTTTCTTAAAGGGGTGAGCTATAAAGTCCCCCAAGAGTGAGTGAGGTCATGTATGCTCAAAACAAACATGGTGCTGGCTGTGCTGCTAAATTTCCTTGTCAAGCAGATCTCCAATATTATTTGTAACGGAATGAGCATGCGGGGGAGGACTAAAAATAAATAAGTGCTTCTTGAACTTAGTTGGATGAGCAGGCTAAAATGCTGGAATGCTGGGGGGGTTAGCTGACATTTCATAGAGTGAGCGCTGTGAATTCAGAGAACCAGAGAAAGGAAGTGGCAGACATGGGAGTCACACATATTCACAGGTACTCACCATTTCATTAATGATCAGTTAATGTGTGAGAGGGAGAAAGACTAGGATTAAATTGTCCAAAATATCTGGCATCAGTGTCCCCATTAACTAGATGGGGTCTCCATTTACAGTAATGGCCTCTTAATCTGTTCCTGGAGAGACAATCCAATAAAGTGGACATCCCGATTATCCACATCCCAATTAAGTGACTTCTACTGTACAAAACCTAATGACCCACATCAACAATGCCAAACAACAACCCAGCACAGCAGTACAAAACTATCCTCAGACACTAGTCTTCATGGTGACAATGATAGACATAGTACCCTTGGCCAGTCTGCAAATGAGGCATAAAAGCATAGACACTGACAGCAGATAAGGACTGCTTGGCCCACCTAATCTGCCATTTCTATAGCCCAGCTCTATAGAGTCATCTTCAACACATAGGAACAATCATTTCAGAATTTCCAGTTAATGATGACACCACATGCACAAAATCAGGGCCAGTCTGCTCTTTAGGTGGAAAAAGCAAGCCTGATGAGAGGGTAACCACTGTCTCAGCCATTCATTATAATGATATCCATAGATTCCAGCCTTCAGGGATGGGGGTCAACATTGTGCTGGTCCAGTGGCATGGAGGGCTGAGGCACTGGATACCACACCTCTGGCATGGGTTCAGAAGTGAACTCGGACTACTGGTAGTCAGATGGGGAGAGGACTGAGTGTCCCATGGCTGCTCTCCTCTCCTGAGGAGGGGGGGAATGCCATGTCACTGCAATGCTGTCACAACATAGAGATATGGTGGTAGGGCAAGCAGAAACAACATCACTGTGGGGCAATTGGCTGCTTGAATATGGTGCAGGCATATCTCCACATGCATGCACCCTTACAACATTGAACACTGCCGATCATGGGGAGAAATGTGGGAAAATAGCTGATGAATGACACCATTCTCATCTCTGACCTGCACTGCTGCCCAGTGCCACCTGGACAAATAGACAGACTCTTTGGGGAGGATAGACTGTCCCTCCTGGCCCCAACATGGAGGTGGATAACTCATGGAGGAACATGTGAGGTAGGTGCCAGAAAAGCTGGCAGTTGGTTGGTGGTGGGTTGAGGCAAGGCAAGGCTATCTGACTGGGGATAACCTTGACAAAAAACGAGGATTGGGTCCACTGCATATATCATATCATTCAGGGTCTTTGGTTCTCAACAGTACCTATCAATGTGCTGGAGATGCAGGTGGTCTAAAATGCCCTGAAGTTCTTTGAACAAATCATCACAGGACAGGCACTTCTTGTGAGATTGGACAATCTGGTAATGGCGGCTTACCTGAACAAGCAAGCTGGCATATGCAGCAGATTGATGATCAGAGAACTGCTGAAAGTCCTTTTCTGGGCAAAGCAACACCTGTAGACAATCTTAGTGACATACCTGGCTGGCAAGTCAAACACTCAAGTGGACTGGCTCAGCAAGGTAACCCTGAGCCAAGCAGAATGGAAATTGGATCCATGGGTGTTTTTTGTTCATGCAACGCAGAGGGGGTCCCCTGCAGATGGACTTGGTGGCTTGCAGTGTCAATATTCAGCTCCTGCAGTATCACTTATGCTTCTAAGAATGCAGGGTTCAGGATGTCAATCTGTTGTTGTCTCCATAGACCTTCAGCATAGTCTCCAATTTCCCCCAGACAACAATGATCCCAAAAGTGCTACACAAGACATGAATCACAAGCTCAACAGTAGTTCCAGTGGCTCTGGACTGTCCCAGGAGACCATGATACTCCCTGATAGAAGCAATGATGGTAAACCCACCATTCCCACTCCCTCTATGGCTGGATCTCCTAAGCCAAGGTCAATCTTCCATAACAACCTCAAGGCACTCAAGCTGAAAGCATTCTACTGAGAAGAAAAGAATGCTAGTGCTAGATTAACATCAAACAGTGGTAGTCCATCTTATGCAACCACAAAGAGGCTTATCAAATGACACCAACAAACAACACATACCAGAGACATTGATGAATTTTTGAGAGGTAGAGCCTTGAAAAAGATACCTCATCTTTCATGGCTGAACTTCCTGTTTTTCCAGGCTTTCTCAGTGATTTAACTGTTAACATTCTTAGTTCCTCTGGTTTCAAGATTGACACATCAGCCATATCAGCAGTAAAAGGTCCATTCCATGGATGGGCCCTATCTGGGCTCACCCAGAGGTAGCCTGGGTCCTGAGAGCTATTCAGACCTCATCTCCCCACATTAAGCCTGTGTGTGCACCATGGCAGTTAAATAACATCTCAACAGCCTCTGTACTGGACCATTTTCAGAGTGGTCTTCCTATTCTTTATGGAGGCTATGCACACAAGTGTGCAAGTTATGTGTGATTCAACTCATGGGTAACTTGGCTGTGCTCCTATGCAGGGCAGAGTGTACAGATTCATGACTTCTTGCACTCACAAGGTGCCTGTCCACACACCCCCAGCATGCAATCCTGCAGGAACAGTCAGGTGCAGAACAGTGGACCCAGGTGGGCATTCGATCAGTCCAGGAGTGGATTCCCTTGTTACTTGAGAGCAGGGGAGTGTGGGTAGGAGTGGTTGCAGACTGGTAGAATGTATGAGCACTCACCTGAACATCTGCCCTGAGTCCTCCCCAGCTGCTCCATGGTCTGAGGCATCATAGATGGTGAATCCTAGTCCTGCCATAGCCGGTGAGTGCCATCCATGGAGGTGCACAAGGAGTTAAGGCAGGATCCCAAGGGTGTAGCTCAAGCACCCCTGTGCCTAGCACTTTGCACATTTGTGCATCACATTTAGTGTGGCCATGCCCCTGACATTCCCCTGGTCTGGCCCAGGGGAGAAGTGGCACAGTTGGCTGGGGGATCCAGCATGTAACTGACTGGTGCATGCTGCAGGACCCCTGCTGTGCAGATAGCACCCATATGTCTGCCTATGTGCCAAAGATATGTGGTGCATAGGCATTACACACATTTGTGCTTAGAGCCCAATATGCTCAGCCAAATAAATTGGCAAGTTGCAGGACCTGTCCTGCAGGGAATCATGTTTGGTGTTTCAAAATGACTGGGTACTGCTACAAATAGTTTCTTCATTCCTACCCAAAATTGCATTATTGTTTCATTTTGCATATGAGCTCAAACTGCCTGTTCTAATCTTGGAGCAGTGAGGTTCAGATGCCATACCTACTACACTCAATGTAGGAAATGAAACAGCAACCTTGTCATTGCTCTATATGCTTATGGATCACTATCCTCTGGACATAGTGTCCACTGAAAGAACATCCTTTGGGTGGGTGGCACTGCAGGCTGCCTGTGACCTGCTGAAACACAGACTTTTGTATTGCCCCACCCAGGAAAAGTTGAAGGCAACTGCTGCTTAGGTCCCATTGGTATTTACTGCAGAGTACTATGAAGGGTGCAAGATGTAATGGAATTTAGTCATCTGGTGAATGGTAATATAGATATTGTACTCATGCTAGGAAAGTATGGATACTGGACAATTATACCCATAATGCAAGTGGTCATACAAATACCCTTCATAGTTCTCTGAAGCCCTTCCCAATTCAGCCTTGTTTACAGTAAATAGAGACATTTTATTTGGTCAGCTTAACTGTTGTGTCAAAAACAACATTGTACTCATGAAAATAAAGGAAACCTCTTGTATACAGGGCATAGTTGTACACTTAAGGGTGTTGGAAGCACTAAAATGTGGATGTGGCTGAGCTATATATTGTTTTCAAAATTCTACCCTTAACAATATGCACAGTGGTTAACCCCCCCCCATCACATTGGTACCATATTCAAATCAAAAGAATACAAAATATTCCACCTCCCACAACCTATCCCTATAAACAAATATCCAAGGTGCTGGCAGTACCCCCTCCCTCACCCTGTCATCTGTAAGAAAATATCCCTGGTGGTAGTGGAATACCCCATAGCACACCCAATCCACTGTTGTCAAATAATCCCTCCCTAGTAATTTAGTAACCCACTTCTTCCCCGTGATATCTTCTGTTGCCTAATTCCCTCCCCTACCCACTAACCCCAGTCCCAAGATGCTGACTTGTACTCATCCTCCACTTACCTCCACCGCCAGCCACTGCCTCATTTATGCCACTCATTCACTTACATTATAGAAGTAACTATATAGATATTGTTCTTATGCAAGGAAATTATGGATACTGAACAATTGTATCCAAAATGCAAGTGGCTGATATACATGAGTGAAATTGAAGCCAGCAGTGGGGGTGAGTGGAGGATCAGTACCAGTTGCCATCTAGATGCCAGGGGTAGGTGGTCAACAAAGAATGAAACCAGGAAGGAGACTGGCCACTAGACTACCAGGGAGGGATTAAGTGACAAAAGAAAATAGGGTGAGGAAGAAAGGGGTGCCACCAACATTAAAGAACTATTTTTTTTTTACAGAGGATTAGGTGAGGGAGGAGGGTATCACTAACACAAGGGTTTAGTACTAAAAGGCAAATGGGGTTCTAAGGTAAAGGGCACTGAATGACTGTCTCTGCAATTCCACACATTTACAACAGAGCAGAAGCATAGTACAGGGCTGCAAATTTTTATTTATTTTATAATCTTACAGTCTGGGGCCAGGAAAGACACATTGAATACAGCATCATTCCCAGATACATACCAGGATCATAGGGAGGATAAGTGACTTGCTCATGGTCACACAGTATGCAAATGGAGGTTGTGGGAATCAAACCCAGTTCAGCAGGATGCATCAAGCTCATTCACAGTTCATTGTTCTAACCTCAGGCCATACTGCTAGCTTGACATCCATATATTGTAATTCAAATGGCTTCTTATAACCTTGCATGATTTCTGTGGTCATTACTAAGCTGATGTTTGAACACAGCAGCCAGATGCACAGGTGCTAATCCATTTGTGATGCAGTATTATCCTTTCTTCATTGGTGTTTGGTGCCAGCAAGGGGGTGTGGTGTGCTGCACCTCTGCAATTTTCATTGTGCTACAACATAGCTATATTCATGCATACAGTGTGCTGTGGTCAGGGGAACTTTCTCATATTTAAATCTAATGTAGAAAAAAAGCTGTCTAAATCTATTTTCAACATGTTAATCTTGCACCGTGGCAAGGCTGGAGGGATGTAAAAAGGAAACAAGGATTACTATCTGTATGTTATACCTTTCCAATTAAAACTATAGTTGCAGCCAAAGTTATGGCTATAGATTTCCAGATATTTCATTATATTTCTGAAAAGATTCTCCTGGTGGCCCTACTGTGGAACTGCAGGCAGGGAGTTAATTGATATCACAGACATTTCAAGAAATCTCTCTCTATGTCATTGACTGCAACTATAGTAGAAACTAGTGTTAAAAGGCTACACTTAGGACCTTACAAATTACAGGTCTTTTATCCTAGGACTATCAGAGAGGTATAATCATTAATAGTTAGTCTTTCATAGTTAGGCACTCTTGCCTCCGGTAGGAGAATGAGATAAAATCTCCTTATATATCTTAATCAGTCTTTATCATCAGATTTTCTTTTCAGGTCCAGTATATTCCAAGACAAAATTGTAATTTCCTCAAATTCACAAAGGGAAGTTTCAATGACTTTGACTCGTGATGACTCTAACTCTTCCAGAAGCCCAAACCTATTTTAGGACACCAGCTCATTTGTCACCTGCATGTGTATGTTACACCCCACTAGAAGCTACTTCCTATCTAATAACCAAGATTTCTTCCCTCACTTGTGAATGGTTAATTCTATGACCTCTTTGTTTTCTACCTCTTATTTATTTATTTATTTATTTATTTGTTTGTTTGTTTATCTTTTATCAGAAAATACACCTTTGAGTCAAGGACTCCTTTGCAAAGGTTCCATGTCATAGAAACATCTGAAGTTACATAAGAGAGAGAGAGAAATACATTGGCAGTAATGTTAAATAAAAGAATACATCAGGAAATTAGCCATAAAGTACAGGTTGTCAAATATCCATATCTCGGACTTTTCCTTCTGCCCAGTCACACTGTATTTACTTTGTTTCATCGGCTTCATGAATTGAATAATTTGTTGCTGTTTTGGAGCTGCTTTATTTTTTTAATTCTCCTCATGACCTGGTATTAATAAATTATAACTCTGCCTGCTCTATCATATCAGAATCTAAGAAAAATATAAGATGTGCACAGTACCTGAATGTCGGCACCAACCGGAGGCCTGGAGTTCCAAAACATTCAGTCACAGAGTCTGTTCCTTAGTACCTCAGTTCCTGAGGTTTTGAGAAAGCACATTACTGTGCGAAACATGTCAGTTGATTAGCTACCTGGATAGAGGAGCCATTCAATTGTATGAGCTTGTGTGCTCTGTTCCTGTTTTTATTTACCTTTTGCACCAGTGTGGATTAATAAAGAGTCTTTTTCACAATAAAGGATGTCCATGGTCTATGATTTGGCATAAGAGAGCCAAGGAACTGAAGTACTAGGAAACAAACTCTGTGACTGGAAGTTTTGGAACTCCAGGCCTCTGGTGGGTGCTGGCATTCAGGTACTGTGCACATCTTAAATTTTCATTTCTGCCAGGCACCACCTTATTTCTAGGTGCAGTCACACCACCTTGCCTTTACTGTCTAAGAAAAATACCAGTGTCTAAGAAAATATCCTTTTCTCTAAGCAGGTCTGCTTTCTTAAATATTGCACTCCCATTTCTCTACTACACCACAGATTTAACATCAAAACAGTTTGTCCCAGTATCTAAATTAAAAACAAGTCATCCCATTTGAACTTTTCTTTCAATGTGCTCATTAGTGTGTTATATATGAAAATCTTTAATACGGTTTTATTCTTAGAATATAACTTATGAACTCCATTTAAGTAAAATGTTCTAGCACCTGGTTTTGACTTCTCAGTATAATTAATCGGGGTCTTCTGTTTGGCCATGCTTAATTTGTTTTCTTTCTTAGTTCCTGTTGTTCTTTTCCTTAGGCCCTGTTCAGACTACAGAGTTTAAAATGGTTTGAGGAGCTTAAACCATTTTAAGCCCCTGTTGCTTGGTTCACATCCGCACCTAACTCGATATTTAGTCCATTTTTTAAAACCATGCTTAAACCCTGATAAGACTAAGGCTTAAACACACTTTTTAAAACATTACTGGAGTTAATTCTGTTTTACGGGCAGTGTGACAGTCAGGTGTAGTTCTCCTCCATGCAGCACAATGTCAGCTCATGGAACCATTTTTGTTTAACCCCAAGTTTAACTCAGTTGGGAGACAGTGTAGATGCTGTGAAAAATTTTTTAAAATAGTTTACAACATGCTTGCGGTAGTGCAAATCCAACAGTGTGGTAAATCTTCATTTGTTTTTAAAAACATTTTAAATTACCGTGCTGTAGACTGAACAGGGCCTTAGATCCTAGTGTCTATCATTATTATTCAATGTTTGACTCTCCTTCCCCTCTCTTAACCTTTTGGTCATGTGAACCTGTTCTGTTGATCATTTATTTATTTTTTGGCAAACACTGCTGTTATTTCTTTTACTTTTTTTTCTTTGTGTTAATGTTTTCATTGCCATGTTTCTGTTTACATTGTTTTGGTATGTCCTTGTTTCCTCTTTTTAGTGGGCATTTCTTGACTTTCCTATTATCAATTTCTAAAGAGACTAGAATAATTTGTAGTGAACTACTAGTCCCCATGTGTCTCAATTTCAAGTGAATAGCTATAGGATCCTGTGACACAATCAAAATGGATATTAGACTTGTAATCTCCAATAAGTGTTGATTGGTTTACCATAACTGTTCCCTAAATTTCTGTGGTCCACTTACAGAAATGTGTGCTGCATATACAGTACATTATATTCAATATCTTGATTTTCCTTCATAGACTTATTTCCTTAATATTGTTGATTGATAACTAATGTACAGTATGTTTATCAAATTCCACAAGTTCTGGGGATCTGAGTTATATATGTTACCAAAGGCATGAAATACTATGAAGAAAAAATGAGTTTTGTATGGGCTCAAACTATTCAAATTATGGCTTCAAAAAATTGATCTGCCTGACAGAGTTATAGGTGTTCCTTCCAAGGCAAAATAATGCAGTTATCATGTATAGCCGAAGCTTCTACATACGTTGAAGTCCACTCAAAAATTTAGGACTAAAGCTTATTGTTAAACTTAATGTGAGATTTTATTCAGTTCCACACAGCACAATCATTGTAGAAAATGAAAACAAAATACCATTTTGACTATATAAAATACTTTACACAGATTTATTTCAGAGTACCCTTCTGTTAGGTTCTTTCTCCATGTGTTTGCAAAGTTCATTTGGTTTAGCAAAAAAACGGTTATAAAAATGTTAATACATTACGTGTTTCACAAGTCCAGAATGATTTTTCTCGGCTCAATTGCCTAATCCCTTATTGGTTGTGGACCTCTGTTGCTCAGCAAACAAACTTAAGGAGAGATTCTGGCAGCATGTTCTGTGTCAGAAACGTCAGCTTAATCTCGTGGTAATACCACATAGGTGATAGTCTGAGACGTAGGCAGCATGAGTAAAGAAGGAGAAATGGTGCAAGGCAAATATCAGAACATGCTGCCAGAATCTTTCCTTAAGTTTGTTTGGTGAGCAACAGAGGTCCACAGCCAATAAGGGATTAGGTAACTGAGCCAAGAAAAATCATTCTGGACTTTTGAAATACATAAAATATTAACATTTTATAACCATTTTTTCGCTAAAACAAACAAACTTTGCAAAGACATGGAGAAAGAACCTAACAAAAAGGTACTCTGAAATAAGTCTGTGTAAAGTATTTTATGTGGTCAAAATGGTATTTTATTTTCATTTTCCACAAGGATTGTGCTGTGTGGAACTGAATAAAATATCACATTAGGTTTAACCATAAGCTTTAGTGCTGAATTTTTGAGTGCACTTCAACGTATGTAGAAGCTTCGGCTATACATGATAACTGCATGAAATACTATATCTGGAAGGCCACTGGGTCCCTGTAGGTTAACTTTCTTAAGAAGAGTGGTCTGAAAACCCTCAGATTCATAAATTCTTGCAAATATGTTTTCCCTGATGCTGGATCTCTTTATTATTGTCCAAAAAAAAAAACAGCTGGTATCACTTTATATCAATTTCTGTTGATGATTTGAAAGATATTTTTCCTTTGAAACTAAATTCTGATCCCTATGTAAGTGATTGAACACTTGTCTGGATTGCATATTGCCAGATATGCGAGTGCTATAAACCATATTATTCATATTCACTAAAAATACCACCAACAGCTTAATCTGATTCAAGGTCAGTTGGCATTCATCTGTATCCCCCTCCCCCAGGTCATGCCTGAAAATAAGCAGAATTTGTCTAGTGAACCTACCCGGTCAACAAAAACTAAATAAAATAAAATAAAAATTAAAAATGTGCTTCTTTATCTAATTACATTCATATACCTTTACTTTTAATTGCATTAGCATTTGCTATATCCCCAGGCCTCTCAGTTAACTTTATCATAGCTGGAATGCCAATATCCTGGTTTCTGTTAACCTGTTGAACTTCCCTAATCAGTGAAAGTATAATGGCTTCAATACTATCAGGGGACATTATTAACATATCATCCTTCTAAACATTATTTCTATCATGCTCCCTATTGGTACAAAAGGCCATTTTTCTACCCTGTACTTCTGTTCCCTTCCCACATAATTTACTTAGTTCTTTTTTTTGCCCAATTTTACCTCTAAATATGCTTTATTCCAGCCTCAGATGTTATCAGCTTTAGTCTAGATATAGCAAACTGGCATCTCTTTCAGTGGTATACCGAGAAAAAAGAACAACATGAAAGTATAAAATGCCTCCAAGTTTTTACATTCTTTTACAGTACAGGGTTCTTTAGCTTTTCTTAGTATCCCAAGATATCAGAGCCATTTTCCATGCTTCCCTTACTGGAGATGGAGTTTGATTCCGAAATTATCAAAGAAGATTCTTAGGGGTATTATTAAAGAATGCTTTTTCAGATTCTTGAGAAATTATTTTTCCTCAGTTTGATTCAGTTCAGTACCCCTGTTCAGAAGTGCAGCACATGTATGCTGTTGGAATTCACCCCCTTCTCCATGTTCCAATACTGGAATACCACTTTTCTTATTTCTCACTGCAGTCTCCTCCTTCCTTTCTTTCTCACAGGTGACCTTCCAAATTCCTAAAATTCTTTGTCCTCAGTGTCACCACAAAGGAACTGAATAGGCAACTGCAGGTCCTGGACCCCTCACTTGCCAATGGGTACTAATTTGGGTCAATGTTTTCTTCAACTTTAAAACAAGTCAAATAAAATGTTCAGGTATAGGTGACTAAAACATTCTAATATGTTTTCTATTATTTGTAATGCCCAGAAATACTCAACCAAAAAAATAAAATATATATATATATATCCCTTGATTAAAAGGCAAGCCCATGTGTCAGAGGATTATATCCAATATACTGTAGTAAGAAGGCTGTCTAAATTAATGTTAATAATGGCAGCTAGCTCTTGTGCATATAACTCTGACAGAATCTTCCATGCATATAGCAAACTCTTTATTCTGAACCCAAAAGCTTGGAATACAAAAACAGTATGTGGATTTACGAAATCTTTAAAGTCACAATCAAAAACTGTGTTTAAAGGACAGGAACATTCCAACTTTTTTGTTTTGTTTTGTTCTGTTCTTTCCTCTGAATTCTGTAAATGGAGTTTTATTTATGTTCAGACTCTGGGACATCATTTTCTATTAGTCGGTTTGATTAAACTTCTGTAGATAAATAAGAAAATGCATTTCTTGTGTGGACTACACCATTAATTAAGTTTTTGGCATTCAATGTTAAAAATCTTGATTTAATTTTTTTTTTGTGGTCACCATTAGTAGAGTATCTTAGAAATAATGTCTTCTATTATTTGAGGTTGAGAAGTCAGTAATTTGTCTATATTTACTATGTTTATTCCTAGTGGATTTAGTTTTTCTCACACCTTCAAGAAAAGGTTTGTTAATTCGCTGTCCCTCATCTCAATTATTATAGCTATTTGACTCTGCTAATAGATAATTATCATGTTTGATTGATTGTTGTTCTTGCTTAGAGTAATTGTCAAGTTGCTTCTACAAAGTGTCCTAGCAACTCCCTTTCTAGTCAGAACCCTATTCCTAGGGTCTATATAAGGATGGGGTAGAGTGGGGATATAGTTAGCTGTGGGCACTGTGAAATACTCTTCTGCAGGGCAATCCTCTAGAGGACAGGACACTGCTGTATCTACAGAACCTTTGCAGCACTCCATGCTCAGCTGGAGGCATAGATAAATGAGATATCTCTGATGCATTGCCAGTTAAGCTAGAGATAGCACACCACACCCCTACTACCCCAGAGGCCCACTGATCCAGGGAGATGGAGTGTGGTGGAGAGAGGGAAGGGGAGACAATCAGGGCTAGCCACAAGGGGGTTGTCCAGACCCACACCATTCAGAAGGTAACTCACTTTCACCCTGGAAGGAGCCTCAAGTATCTGACTCCAGTGGGGCAGGGGACTCTGAGTCAGGTAGGGGAAAGGGGCAGAACAACTTGATGGCATCCAGGGGAACAAACAGGAAGAAATCAATTAGAGGAGCTTTGGTGGTTGGGGAATCAATGATCAAGGGAGTAGACATGGTGGTGGAAGGAGGGTTAGATGGGAGGGGATGATCAAGTGCCCTCCTGAGGTAATAACCATCCAGGATACAGACAGGATCGAGATGGTGGTGAGAAGAAGATGGTAGCTGAGGTGCTGGTACACCACTGCAGAGTTCAGCTTCACCATCTCCGCATTTTCATTTAGCAGATCACTGGTACCCAGGACCTGGGTATCAGTTATCTGGCAAATGAAAATGTGGAGATGATGAAGCTGAACTTCTAACTCTAGTGGGCAGACTGAAGGCATTTAGCCTCCTGATCTTTTCAATGTTCTCCCTTGGTGGGGTAGAGTTGGGAAGATAGAATTGGGAGGGACGAGATAGAGGAGTTTAATAGGTGGCTAATGGGTTGGTGTCAAGAGAAGAGGTACCACTTTATGGAGGACTGGGGCAACTTCTGGGACAGGGACATCTTCAAGGATGATGGCTTTCTCCTGACAATAGAGGGTACTATTGTACTAGAACAGAAGTTTGATGTTTTTATCAGACAGTTAAACTGAGAGTGGGGGAGATGGAGTCTGGGGGAACCAAGGTGGTAGGAGAGATGAAGGGGAACCTGGCTACTACTCCCCCTAATATTGGAGCTTGTCAAGGCACAGTGGACAAAACTAGGGTTGAGGTTTAAATTGGGCTGGGAGAAGTGACCAAGAAGGGGGGATCACAGAGCCCACAATCAACATGAAGAGATGAAGACCAAGGCAGAATAAAGAAAAAAGACTAGTAAATAGCCAAAGGTGATCAAGAGTTAGATGGAAGGGGACCAGACTGTATGCTAGGAGTTTAGGTAATAAAATCAGCAAGCCCCAGGCAATGCTTAAAGACAGTGAGGTGCACACTGGAGCCATCATTGAGACTTGGGCCTTAGAAAATAATGTCTAAGACCTGACAGTCCCTGGGTATGCCATGTTTAGGAGGGATGGAGGAAAAGGCAAAGTGGGAGATGTAACAAATCTATGTATGTCAGGGTTGGAATTTAGGCTGTGGAGGATGGGCACACTAAAGGAAAACATAGGGAGACATAGTAACTGTGGGTGCAGCTCACAGCAGCCTCAGGCAAGAAAATATAGGTGGGGGTGATTTATAGACTGCCAAGACAGGTAGAGGAGATGGATAGGGACCTTGGAGTAGGACTAATTAGGGGGTGAAAATGGTGGTGGTGGTGGGAGACCTGAACATACTGGAAATCAGCTGGGATGTTCCAGCTGCCAGGAGTACCAGAAGTCAGACCTTGCTGGACACAGTTCAAGACTATCTGTGGATACAGCTAGTTAGAGAACTCACCAGGCAGACTGCCATCCTCAATGTGGTGCTCACTGACTCAGAGATGGTAGGAGTAGAGCAGGTAGGATGGCCACTAGGGAACAGCAACCATAACCCTATCTGGTTTGAACTAGCTCCTGGGACTGGTTAACCTCAATTGAAAGCTGAAGTCACTGATTTAAGAAGGGCAGACTTTGAAAAGATGAGGGAATTGGTCCAGGACACGTTAATCAGTGATGACAGCACAGGGAGGGATTGTGGAGAGATGGGAGCAATAAAGGGGGTCATTCTCTAGTCATCAAAGATATGCTTGAGGATAGTACCCAAAAGTAATAGATGCAAACAACCAATGTGGTTCTGGTAAAGGGTCATGGAAGCAGTGAGGGACAAAAAAAGG
This sequence comes from Neoceratodus forsteri, assembly GCA_016271365.2. NCBI lineage: Eukaryota > Metazoa > Chordata > Ceratodontiformes > Ceratodontidae > Neoceratodus > Neoceratodus forsteri. The sequence continues at coordinate 1,640,094,116 of CM057450.1, forward strand.
GCCTTCATCAGATACAAAGAAAAGCAGGTGGAGGAAGAATGGGGAGAATATCAGCTGAGAACTAGGGAAGCAAGGAGGGTGGTTAGAAAGGCAAAAGTGGACACTGAGCTGCATATCACTGGGGGTGTCAAGAGCACAGAAAAGCAATTCTTCAGGCATATTATGGAATAAAAGGTGGAATGGAGGGAGAATTGTTACGATTTCAAAGGGAGGTAGAGTAATAAAGGAAGAGGGGCAAAAGGTAGCAATTTTTAATGACTACTTTTTTTCTGTCTTCACCAGGGAAAATGGGGGCACTTGCCAGACAGGGGCGTCAATGCAGCCACTAAGGGGGTCCTGGAGATGAGGGATCCAGTATTTACCAGTGAAAGGGTCCAGAAAAGGTTAACAGCCTTTAAGAGGGATAAGATCCTGGGAACAGAGAGTATGCATCTGAGGGTGCTCAACAAGCAGGCAGCAGAATGAGCTGAACCACTGCTAGGGCTATTCAATAGATCATTAAAAACAAGAGCATTTCCAAAGGACTGGAGGGAGTGAACATGGTTCTGCTTCAGAAGGGAGGACAAGAAGCAAACAGGGAACTATAGTCCTGTTATTCTTATCTCAGTTATGGAGAAACTGATAGAGTCACTAATCAAGGAGGATCTACTGGACATCCTGGAGAGCAATGGCATCCAGGATAGTATGCAGTATGTGTTCTTGGTAGGGAGGTCTTGTCAGACTAAATTAATAGTTTTGTTTGATTGGTCAATATGAACACTGAATGAGGGACATGCCATTGATTTACTCTGTTTCAGTTTCAGCATGTCCTTTGACTCAATGCCTCACAGGTTATTGCTGAAAAAGATATAAGATCTGGGGATGGCAAGGAACATAGCAATATGGGTAGGAAATTGGCTGAGGGGGAGGCAGCAAAGGATTGTGGTAAATGGGGTCAAATCGGAAGAGCAAAAGGTCACAAGTGGCATGCTACAGGAATTTATCCTGGGGTTGGTCCTCTCCAATATATTAATCAGTGACATTGGAGAAGGAATACAGGGTTGGTTGTATGTCTTCACATTTTACAGAATGCTCTTTTCAAGGGTGGACAGTGATGAGGTGATTAGGGAAATGCTGAGTGACCTGCATATACCGAAGAGGTGGTCTGAGGTCTGGCAGTTGAAAATCAAGATCAAAAAGTGCAAGGTGTTTTACCTAGGGAGCAAGACTCTAGGACAGAGGACTGGATGTGAGTGGTAAACTGAGCACTACAGCTGATGAAAGGGACATAGGAGTCACCATTAGTGACACTCAGTCAAGCCAGTGCAATAAGGCCTTTAGTAAGGTAAATAGGATGTTTGGGTATATCAGGAGGGGCATTGACAGTAGTAGAAAAGGGGTAATTTTACATCTTTATAGATCAATGATAAGGCCACACCTGGAATACTGCACCCAGTTCTGGAGACCTCACCTCAGGAAAGATAAAGGCAGGCTAGAGGCAGTGCAACAAATGGTGACCAGGATGATACTGGGCTAGCAGGGCAGATTTTACAAGGACTGACTCAAGGTGCTAAACACGTACTCCCTTGAAAACAGATGGGAAAGGGGTGATATGATAGAGACCTTCAAATTCTTGAATGAAGCAAATAAGGTGAAAAGTGAGGAGTTGTTTAGCATATGCACAAGTCTGAGATTATGGTGATGCAAGTTCAAATTGACAGGGGAAGGTTCAAGATGAATATTGGAAGTGAAAGACTTGGTTTGCTGGCAAAGGCACCTAGCTTCACCTGAGTTCTTTTCTTCTAGGTTTGCTTGAAAGGACAGTGCAAGGAACAACATTATCAGAGCAAGGAGAAAAATTAAGGCTTCTTTTGGCTAGGCAGATTTACTGTGTGTTAATATTTTCTTTTGTGCTTCCAGATTTTGTTACTGTTTTTTTTGCTTATATATTACTGCTTTATTGTTCTCTGATTCAAATTGTTTTTGTAGGGTTTACTTTCTGCTACTTTGTTACAGGGTGTGCCTACAGGTTCGTTACTGTTTTGTGCTTATAGATTACTGCTTTATTTTCTCTGATCCAAATTGTTTCTTTGCAGGGTATATTTTCTGTGGAATTGCTCAAAGTTGTGCTTATAGGTTTTTGTTACTGTGTTGTGCCTACAGCTGTTACAGTTTACTGCTTTATTTTTCTCTGATTTAAATAAATTTTTGCAGGGTATATTTTCTGCTAAATTGTTACAGGGGTGTGCTTGCAGGTTGATACTGTGTTGTGCTTACAAATTATTGCTTTATTTTTCTCTGTTTCAAGGTTTTTTGCAAGGTATATTTTCTGTTAAATTGTTGTGCAGGTTGTGCTTACAGGTTGTTACTTTTTGTGATTACAGATTACTGCTTTATTTCTCTCTGATTCAAAGTGTTTTTTGCAAGGTATGTCATCTGTTAAATTGTTCTGCAGGTTGTGCTTACAGGTGTTGTTACTTTTTCTGCTTACCAATTACTTCTTTATTTTTTGGAAGCAAAGTGTTTTTACAGGGTATATCTTCTGTTAAATTGTTGCAGGTTGTGCTTACAGGTTTTGTTATATTTTGTGCTTGTAAGTTTTACGGTTTTATCTATCATTAGACTAAGCTTTCAGGGCTAATTGCAGGAGCACATATGAGATACAGACTGAGGGATAATATCTGCATTTGTATTTGGTTGATTGTTTCTGCTCTTATCTTTTTGTTTCTTTCATCCATGGTTCTTCTTTTTTGACAGGGGAAGGGTCCACCCACCGACCCCCAGCCACAACCACCAAATGCTATACTCCTTTTATAGAGTAATACAGTAGTGACATTTCCAGTAGCAAAGCAGGAAGGGGAGGATCAGATGGGTTTCCACACAGTGACTTCACTTAAAGGGGCACAATTAATTATACAAAAACAAAACAAAAAAATTATAAAAACAAAATGTTATCAAACTTTTGCTTTCATTTTCTTTCTAATTACTTGGACCAGGTTATAAACTCAGCAACTCAGCTGGAATGGATATTATTAACTGCAGGTACTAAGGGACACTTTTCAAAAGGCCAGTTATAAAGGATTTAGGATGCTGTCCTACATGCCGGGCCATCAGAGATCTAAAGGCTCAGCTCTGGGCAGCATGGGAAGAAACCGCACACCTCAAATCACATATTCAGGAGGAAATGTATTACAAGAACTGCCTGCCATTTCTCAACATCCAACTGAAGCCCCTCAACCACAGAGGGTAGTTGGTCCAGGAGAATGGCAGGTGGTTAGGAGGGGCAAAGCGGGTGCCCCATCACTCAATGCTCACTAGTGTATCACCTCCACAAACCATATAAAAACTACAAACAGGTATCTGCCTCTATTTTCAAAATCAAACAAAGGGGCAGAGGACACTGTAGAGCAGGACACTGCAGAACAGGAGCTAGTGCTACAAAACTCACCCATAATATGGACCAAAACAAAAAAGGCAAAAAGGAAATCCAAAACACATCTGATCATGGGAGACTCCATGATTCAGGGAGTTGATACCTACCTCCTGCCAGAGGTAATGGTCAGATGTTTCCCAGGTACATCAGTGTGGAGAGATACTGACAACATTGCTAAAATCATTCAGGAAGCAGGAGAAAACACCAACATCCTGGTACACATAGGGACTAACAATCTCGCCCAATGGTCAGTTGTGGAGACCAGGGAACAACTGACCAAGCTGGGAGACAAACTGTCATCCATTTCATCTGGCATCTCCTTCTCTGAGCTCCTGCTGGTCTGGGAGAGGGGGGCAGATGGGCAGAAGGTAGGAGAAGGGGAGATAGGGTAGCTGAACATGTGGCTCAAGGGCTGGTGCAAGGAAAAAGGACACAAATTTGAAGATAACTGCAACAGTTTTGGGAATGAAAGTTCTTTAAATTTGATGGACTGCATCTGATTAAGGAGGGAGTCAGTGCATTGGGGCAGATGTTTGATGTCTTTGCAGAATATTTAAACTGGCAAATAGGGAGAGGGGTGCAGCACCTGATACATTGAATGGGAAGAGCACCCCTTCCCCCTCAGTTACTGATCAAAGAGGAGTTCAGCAAGTTTGTAGTTCATTTGCATCATCAGGTGAGGAAAAAGGTCCAACTCCTCATATGACACACAGGGGAAAACCAAGACCTTGCCCCACAACTAACGCACCAAAATCTGGCAAATGGAAAATCATGTACACAAATGCATGCAGTCTGGGAAACAAGATCCCAGACCTAGAGGCAACAATAACATAGGCTAAACTGGACATAGTAGATATTAGTGAGACATGGTTCACCAGTCACCACACTTGGGAGACTACAGTGCCCATCTGTGTACTGTTCAGAAGAGACTGAGGTGAAAAAAAGGGGGGGAAGTGGCCCTTTATATCAATGAAAATATCAAAGCTATAGAAATTCAGAATACACACAAGGAGTCAGAAGAACTGTGGGTCACCCTGGAAACAGGAAATGGGACAGCCATATGAACTGGGGTAGTCTACATGCCTCCAGACAATGGGGAGGATATAGACACATTACTGTTAGAAGATATATAAAACATGACAGGTAAAGGGGAGGATCTGCTAATGGGAGACTTCAACATGCTGGATATGGATTGGTCAATACCAGCAGGGACATACACCAGAACTAGACACATAGTGGATTCCCTGCAGGGGGAGGACCTCAAACAATTGGTACAACAACCCACAAGAGACAGGGCTATCCTGGATTTAGTACTGACTAACAGGGAAAGGATCACAGATTTTCAGGTAGAAGGTCACCTGGGGGGCAGTGACCATCACATGGTATGGCTCAGTTTGGCCACTAGAACTAAATCATTCCATTCCAAGGCAAAAATATGGGACTTCTGAGGAGATGACTTTGATAAGATGGCCAGCAGAATTAAGCTAGCCCTGGCAAGAAGAAATACAGTTGAGGGGGTACAGACAAAGTGAGCAAGCATTAAGGATGCAGAATTTGTAAAAAAATATCCCATTTTTTTAGGGAGAAAAGCAAGGGCAAAAGAAGGAGGAAACCTCTTTGATCCTCAAAAACAGTATCAGTAAATGTCAGAGCCAAAAGGCTGGCCTTCAGGAAATATAAGGGAATGCAGTAGGACGGAGATAGGGAGGCATACCAAACTTCCTTAAGGGAAGGTAGTAAGGCTGGCAAAGGCCCAAACTGAGGAAACACTTGCATGAACAGTAAAAGAAGGGGACAAGACTTTTCTATAGATACATTAGTATAAGGAGAAAGTCCAGAGGGGGTATTGCTAAGATCAAAGGGAATAAGGGGGAATGTGTGGAGAAGGACCAAGGAAAAGCATCTATCCTAAATATATACTTCTGCTCAGGATTTACTGAGGAGAAAGTAGGGCAGGGCCCACAGCTCAGCACCATGGACATGGGGGGGGGGGAGAGGTGTGCACAAGTCCCTTCACAAAGGAAAGGGTCCTATAAGAGCTTGCTAAGCTCAGGGTGGACAAGGCAATGGAACATGATGGCAGACATCCTAGAATACTAAAGGAGCTAAAGGTGGAACTAGCAGAGCCATTAGCAGAACTGTTTAGTGAGTTTCTGAGCACAGACGAGGTCCTCCCTGATATCATAAATGACCACTCCCCTATTTATTGTGTCTGGAGGGCCATGGCCCCTTACCCCCCCCCTCCCTGAATCATACACGTCAGAGATTTCTCAAAGCTTGATCCCTCTGAAATGAAACAAGAGGTTGAGAGGGCAAACTAGTCACAGCAGCAGGCCACTAGTGACATAAAGCATGCCCTCTTTCTCTTCAATGAGGTCCTAATAGAAATAACAAATAAATATGCTCCCTTGACCTCCAGATCATTAGGTGGACCCATCACTAAATGGCTAGATCACCCTCTACTGGTCTTTATTAAACAAAGGGAAGCCAGCTAGTCTACAATGAAAACCACCAAGTCTGCCACTAATTGCAATAGCTACAGAATGCTCAGAAATGAATGTAAGAGAGCCATCCGGTATAGTAAAAGTTTTCATTTTAAATCCCTGTTTGAGCTTCAGCCAGAAACCCAAGACATTTCTGGAAAAATATCAAGCATGTCCTAGACCAGTCTATTAACTTTTCACTCAATGATCTAAATTTTAAGGGAATTAACTGCAATAATTCTGTCACTATAGATAACTTCTTCAACCAAAGTTTCACTGACCTCTCTGCTCACACTGGGACCTTCTTCTTCCCCCATCTATCCCCCTGACCTATCCATCACTGATGCCTGATCCTGTTACCTCCCTCCCCTTTTTACCTCAATGTAGTCACTTATGGCAAGGTTCACAGACTCCTTATACAAATCCCTATATCAAGTCTCTCAGCTCTAATGACTACAACCTAAAATACTGAAGATTACTGCCACAGGACTTGCCTTTCCTGTCACAAGAATCTTTAACATGTCCCTTACAACACATACAATCCCTGATATCTGGAAACTCACACATGTTGTTCTGGTTTACAAAAAAGGTGACTGTATGAACATTGGCAACTACAGTCCAATTGCAATACTAGCAGTGCTCATTAAAATGCTTGAAGAATTGGTTGCCTGCCAACTGACTGAGTACCTTACCAATCATAACCTCCTGTCTCCTGCACAACATGGCTATAGGAAAGATCATGGCACTAGTACTACCCTGCTTTCACTAACCTCCTTCATCTCCTTCACCATGGATGGGGTGAGCTCACTGGTGAAGTCTTCATTGATCTTACTAATACCTTTGATTTGGTTAACCACACCCTGTCAGTGGGAAACTAGGTGCCTTGAGCATCCCCCCGACTGCCCTGTATTGGTTCAAAAGCTACCTGGCAGTAGACATCAGTGAGTTAAATTTAGTCATGCCTTGTAATACCCAGCTCCTACCAAAGTGGGCATCCCACAAGGCTCCATACCAGGGCCCTCCTTTTCTCTTTACACACAAACTTAGTCCAGACTAGTTTTATGCATTGCACTCCAGTCCCATACACTGATGACCTTGTCCTCTTCACGAGCTCTTGCAACATCCCATATTTGCCCAGCCCTTGCTAAATTACAAGAACACCTCGTGCCTGCCAAACTTATAGCCTTTCTCTCTGATTCCAACTTCTTCACACTGTTCCAGTCTGGATTCAGGAAGAGCCATTCCACTGCCTTCTCCCTGATAAGGTTCACTGACACCATCCTCTCCAGAATGGATAGAGGGCAGATCACCTCAGCCATCTACATCAACCTCACAAAAGCATTCAACACTGTCTCCCATTCTCTCCTGTTAATGTGCCTCTCGGAATCTGGCCTTTCTGAATTGGCCACCAACTGTTTCAGTGCCTACCTCACAGGGAGGACCCAGTCCATCAGAATTGCAGATGCCACATCCACCCCCCTTCCCATGACCACTGGAGTCCCTCAGGGTTCAGTACTCAGCCCCATTTTGTTTTCCATTTTTCTAAACGACTTGTCACTTATCTGCACATCTACATCTATCCAGATGTATGCAGACAACACCTTTCTATTCACCTCCGGCTCTTCTCCAGAAGTGGTAACTACCAAACTTCAGGCTGATTTCAACAATGTTCAGCTCTGGTTCAGCTCTCATCAGCTCACCCTAAATGCAAAAAAAAGCAGTCACCATGACCTTCGGCACAAGGCAACGACTGTCTAGGCTGTCCACCCTCCCCTCCTTTCATACCATGGATGGGACAGTACTGGATAACACCACCTCCTTCTGGTACTTAGGGGTCTGACTCGACCAACACCTATCCTCCCCAGTTCACATTGACGCAATCTTGAAAAAACTTTGCCCTAAGCTTGGTGCCCTGTTCAGGAACTGCAGCAGCCTCCAGCCAACTGTGAGGCATAAACTCATACAGATAAAGATACTTCTGTCCATTGACTACTGCGATGTAGTCTAAAGCGCCACTCCAATATCTACCCTATCCAGACTGGACCCCCTCTTAATGCTTTCTGCTGCTTTGCTCTCAATGCCCCCTCCAGCACCCATCACATCAATTTCTGCTGTTGTCTTACATTCCCATCCCTCAAAAATCCCCACCAACTGCACTGTGCTAAATTTGTCTTGAAATTCTGGCTTGGCTCCCTCCCGTCCTACCTCTCCTCCATATTATCGTCACCCCCCCACTCTGACCCATGCCCTTAGATCCACTGCCTCGCATCAATTATTAATCCTCAGGTGGAGGACCTCTGCCGGTCAATCAGCCTTCTCTCACCGCTTCCCTAAACTCTAGAATGACCTCACTCCCCAAATTCACATCTCCTCCTCCTCTGCTCACTCCCTATCCACCGCCCTGGCAAATTACCTTATGATAAATTGTGCCTGCACATGATACCCTCATGTGCCTGCCCCCCCGTTGCCCTATACCCCCGAGTGCCTGACCAGTGGCACCTAACATATGAGACAGAAGCGGGATTATGTACTAACTATAGCACTTACCACTCCACAGTGTCTTACCTGCACTTTTTGTCTCTACATGAACAACTGCTCTGGCTATTCATGTCATGTGTCTAACTGTTCCCAAGTTGTTAACTGTAACTCAGCTGCTATTCCTACTGAATGCAACCACATAATATTGTACAACTTGTAATGTTAAATGTTCCTCTCATTGATAACCTGTGTGTTATCCTCTCCTGTGATCCTGTGAACTACTGTAATGACAAATGTACTCTCTTTGATAGCCTTCGTGTTATCTCCCTTGTTCCCCCACCCCCAGGTCACACCGGGAGACAAGCATCTTTTTGCTCAGTGTGCCTTTCCTGGTAAAACAATTCAATAAATAAAAATAAAATAAATATTTAAATAGTCAACTCTCTTCTGACCTCAAGCAGTACAAGCAGGGCTCCACTCAGACAAGCTCCTTATGAACACTATTAATACCCAAGTCATGCCTTTTGGCTCAACTCCAAGGATATAAATGTGCCATACCTCACCCCCCAGCAGTAACATGTATTGATGAACTGGTCTTACCACAATCTGTTCCTTTAACTAACTGGGAGTTACACCTGACACCTTGTTGGACTTCTCAGCTCATATCTCTGCTGCTTGTAAGCTGTGAACACCAGATGGGGGCTCTTTTATAAGGTTAGAAGCAACCTTTACCCAAAGCCCATATTGCCATTGCCTAGGACATGCTGCCTCCCAAACTGAACTATGGAATGGCAGTCTACTACTCAGCCTGCAAACTATTCAACAAAAATGGGACGTTGCCTATAACAACATTTGCAGGTTTTTGTTGCCCATATACAGATACACACACCATTGCAGCCTTTACTACAGCTAAGATGGCTTCCTCCACCAGCCTTGCACAAATTTACCATAGGAGGTGTGATAGGCAGTCCAGAGAAGGGCAACCAAAATGGTGCAGGGACTGCATCAGAAGACATATGAGGACAGATTAACGGAGCTCAATATGTATACCCTTGAGCAAAGGAGGGAGAGAGGTGATATGATCGAGACATTTAAACACCTTAAGGGCATAAACAAGGTGAAAAGAGTCTAACATGTTTAAATATAAGAAAAATAGCAGGACAAGAGGACACAGCATGAGATTAGAGGGAGGCCGATTAAGGGGGAATGTGAGGAAATTCTTTTTCACAGAAAGGGTGGTAGATGCATGGAATGACTTACCACAAGAATTGGTGGCTATGAATACAGTGCAGGGCTTCAAACAGGCATGGGATAGGCATAAGGGAGCAATACAAATGACTATGAATAGATAGGTCACTGACAGAGCAAAGGCCGATGGCACATTTATAAGGTAGAAAAAGAAATGGGCAGACTGGATGGGCCTTGCGGTCCTTATCTGCCGTCAACTTCTATGTTTCTATGTTTCTATGATACATGCTGTTGTGGCTAAGCAATTCCCCATGTACCTTTCAGAGCTGCTCACACCTGATAGCCAATCCTATCCACTAAGGTGTAATTTGCCTGGTTCCTTAAACATACCAAAAACCAAGAGAAAACTAGAAGAAATGTATTTTTCCTCAGCTCCCACACTTAGGAACTTCATTCTGATCAATGCCCATCAATGTCCCTCCAACCTAACCGTCAAAATAGAATACCACACTCTTCTTAACCAGGCTTCTGAATGTATCTGCCCATAGGCTTCTAGGAATTGTGTAACCTTGCCAATGCATGTTACCTGTCCTTTGATTGCATGTATACTGTTGTACATAATAGTATATTGTGCACAATGCCCTTCATATATTCTGTTCTGTATACTATTTCCCCTTGCTCTATTTATTTCCCCTGTACTTCTACCTGGTTATATGTATTGATTGTATTTTTACTTGCATACTGTTGCGATGACCTCCTGTGATGTAACCACCCTGGTTGTGTCTGAAAATAGGCAAATGTTTTGTCTAGTGCACCTACCTGGTAAACAAAAACTAAATAAATAATTAAAATAAAGTGAAATGGTGCAAGATACACTTTTTTAAGCATGACCAGGATACCAAGTGCACAGCATGGTAAAACATGATATGACAAATATGCACATGCAACACATACAGTGAGTAGATACAAACAATAATATTTAAAAATTAAATATAGCTATAGAGACAATCTTACACCCAATAGAAGACGGACACGCAGGCAGAGAAACGCGCATCAGCGTGCGTCGGCTGTGTCCGCTGGGTCACTCGGAAACGGGGATAATACACTTTATAGCAACATTAAATAAATGAGTAAGTAATGAAGAAGTGTATTACATGTGGCATGTTTGATGAGAGGGAGGAGAGTCAGGAGTTTGTATGTGGAAACTGCATTTTAATTGAGGCACTGCAGGCCAAGATCATTTCCCTGAGGCTCAGGGTGAGTGTACAGACTGAAATCTCTGTATTGGAGCAGTTTATTGATTCAGCAGTCAGTGAACACTCTGTATCACAGCACTGTCCAACAGACAATATGTTACCATCTGATATAACAATCTCTGGGGAATTTTAAAACGAAAATAAATGGTTTACTGTGCAAAAAGCACCAAGAGGAAAAAAGGGCAGGAGGAATATAGGAAGATCATCTAACATCCTAACCCCAAACAGATTTAGTGCCCTTGCGATAGATCAAGAACTTGTAAATGAAAGAGAGGCCACATTTCTTGATGCCCCTACTATAAACAATAGTATCATGAGTCCACATACTTCAGATAATCATGACACATCAAAGCCCATTATAAGACCACCTAGGGATGTACTAGTATTAGGTGATTCCATGCTTAAATATACAGATCATATTATATGCAGGAATATACCATGGTTTCTGCATTATCAGGGGCTGACATTGGGGACATAAGAAAGTTACTCCTGGGTCTACTAGAGAACACACATACACCAGTGACACTCTTGCATACAGGATTAAATGATGTTGATAAAAGAAACAGTATTGGTATTAAACGGGATTTTGAGAATGTTGGGGAAGAACTTGTAAGTAAGGGATTTGACCTGATTATATCAGGTATTTTACCAGTACCCAGGGCAGGACAGCTTTTAGCTGAGAATATTAAACATCTAAATGGGTGGCTAAAGAGGTGGTGCCATAGAGAAGGTTTATTGTATATAGATCACTGGGAGGATTTCCAGGATTTTCATTACTTTTCACAGGATGGATTGCACTTAAATAGGCAAGGGAAAAGTTTTTTCTAGTAAATTAAGACAGTGCATAAATGATTATTTATAGATATTGGGGGGGGGGGACTGGGGGTATTACAAAATGATGTGATACATAAACCAAAGCGAAATTGTAATTGTTTGGTTATAAATGCTAGAAGTGTTATTAACAAAATGGATGAATTAAAATTGAGGCTATATGACTCAAACATTCATTTATGTGCTTTTACGGAGACATGGCGGAGGGCTGAGGATACTGGGATAAGCAAATAACAGGATACACATTATATAACAAGGATAGGTCACATGCCAGAGTAGGAAGAGTGGCACTATATGTCTCAAATGACATAACATCTGAGAATATAGTTTGTTTGGCCTGGGAAACATCTGAGTTATTATGGATAAAAATTAGCCCCTCCCTCAAGGTCAGCTAGGATTAATGTGGCTGTGGTTTATAGACCCCCAGCAAACCCAACATTGAATGATAGTCATTTACTGGATTTTATTAAAAATATTACACAGGAGGACAGGGTTATCATAATGGGAGATTTTAATTTACCTGGTATTAACTGGGAATTGGCTCACACAACCTTTAGGATTGAGGCTAGTTTATTGGAGACCTTTCTGGTGGCTGGACTGGAACAGTTTGTTCTAGAAAATACTAGGGAAAATCAAATTTTGGACTTAGTATTGAGTAACATAGCAGATAACATCCATGAATGTGTAGTGGAAACTTCCCTGGGTACCAGCGATCACTCCATGGTCAGTTTCAAGTATGAAATAGTCAGCGAAAAATACGTGAGAAGTACAGTAGTGTATGACTACAATAGAGACGATTTCAATACCATAAGGATGGAACTGAATAAACGGAACTTGGAGCATGAATTCAAAAATAAAACAGTGTGTGAAATGGGGGACAAGCTTAGTACTCTATTAAAAGAATTAACTTATAAGCATGTTCCTACAAAAATGAAATATCACAATTCAAGAAAAGCTACTCCCGCCTGGCTGACACCCTCAATTAAAAAAAATAATCAGAGAAAGAATAGGGCATATAATAGGGCAAAACAAAGTGGAAAGACCAGTTCATGGGTTAGTTATAAATATTGGTTAAAAAAGGCTAAGACAACCATCTCTAAGGCCAAGAAAAAATTTGAATATGAGCTGGTCACAAAAGTACAGGATAATTAGAAATCTTTCTACACATACATTTATAACAAGAAGGGTATGGATAGGTCAGTCGGACCCCTTAAAGACAGCAGTGACAATCTTATATTAGAAAATAAGGGAGTGGCAGACATGTTGAATACCTATTTTGCTTCAGTATTTAATGTAGGCCATAAGGTCACACTTCCGGAAAGTACTGTACAAGGAATAGCAAGCCCTAAAATTGAGGTTGAAGATGTGAGGAAGAGGTTAAGTAACCTAAAGAAGAACAAAGTTCAAGGGCCTGATGGGATGCATCCTAGAATGCTTAAGGAACTGGTTGATTGTTTGGCAGAGCCTGCAGCATTATTGTTCCAGAAATCCCTGGAAACAGGACAGGTAATTGAGGAGTGGAAGCAGGCTGTGGTGATCCCTATCCATAAGAAGGTATCAAAGCAGAAGGTGGCTAACTATAGACATATTAGCTTAACCTTGGTCTTAGGGAAGACACTTGAGAGCATAATCAAAGATTTGATTATGAATACAGCTGTTTCTGAGGAGATTATCGATGAGACACAACATGGGTTTACAAAGGAACAATCATGTCAGACTAACCTACTGGAGTTTTATGAGAAAGTAAGTAGAGCACTAGATCAGGGTAGATCTGTGGATGTAAAATGTAACTTTCATTGTAACCAAGTGATAAAAAAGACTGGGGGTATTTTGAGCTGTATTCAAAGACACAATAAGAGTAGAAGTAAGAGGGCTCTGCTCCCTCTTTACACCTCCTTGGTGAAGCCACATACTGAATATTGTGCGCAGTTTTGGGCACCAGCAAATGAAGGTGACATAAAAGTCCTTGAGAAGATTCAGAGAAGAGCAACTAGAAAAAAGAGGGAAGTATAGGGTATGAATTATGAGGAGAGGCTGAGGGAGCTTGACCTTTTTTCCTTGGAGTACTGCAGATTAAGAGGTGACATGTGCCTGGTTTATCGAGCTCTGTCGGATCACGGGTTATGGGAAATATTAGGCCTTGAACTCAGAGATCAGCTATGTAATATGCGGGCTTATCTAGTACAGCTAAAAGGAGCACATTTTAATACCTGGTCAAGAAAACATTGGTTTTCAGTAAGGGTGGTTAGTATCTGGAATGAACTGCCCTTTGAAGTGGTAGGAAGTAAAACGATGCAAGCTTTTAAGCATTCCCTGGATTGTAATTTTCATGATAAAAATATAGCAGGGTATTATTAGGTAACAAGGTGAGCCAAATGGACCCCGGTCTTTATAGTGCTCTGAGTACCTATGACCTATGACCTATAAGCATGCAGTACTAGATATGTTTTCAATTGCAACCTTTACAAACAATTAAGCTTCAAAATTGATCTTTCAATACAATAATAAAAACTGTTGATGAAGAAGAACATCTTATCGTGACTGCTATGGTATTTCACAAGTGAGATGCCATATAGCTAAAGGAATTTTTGCCTGAAGTTGTTTTTGTTCAAGAAACAGACAACAGATCACATGATTTGGAATAAGAATTATAAGTAGTTTGTTTGTTTTTAAGTAGGTTTGCCAGACAAAAGGTTGACCTGCTGTGCAAAATTTTAAAAATAAAAATTGCCAATGACAATTGTGCTGTATAGTCACGTGAAATCCAATTTAAAATGGTAATATTAATACAGTGAGTGGTTATATTACCATTAAATATAACAAATGTAGCTATTTTATGGTAAAGAATGTTCTTTCTGTTCAAATTAGTTTTGAAAGCAGCATCAACCACTATTGAATCATAATCAGTAATCGGTAGTAAATTATGAGTTGCAATCTTCAGATGAGATCCATGATTAAGATATTTTCTGACACAATATAACTGACCAAGTTTTAGAAGGACTGTTAGTCATGTTCTTAATATGAGGACTGAAAGACAGTCCTAAATCAATATGAACACCAAGATACTTAAACACAAGGGGCCCCATTCCAAAACTGGTTACTCATGTCACAAGATGACTTATGCCAAAACCAATGGTGCAAATCGCACTTTGCGACATGCATTATGCTGTTAGCTATTCCAAGACATGGCCTGCACCATGGCGTGGGTGGCTCATGCCATGGCATGAGCAGCCTGCATCCAAGGGGCCTTCCACCAGCTGCAGCCCCTATGGCATGGCAGAAGGTGGGGTTACAGCAGCACCTGCACCCTATTCTGAAAGTACAGCTGACATAACCCACTTACACCATTCCAGGACACACTGTGCCATTGCAGTGTTAGACCAGCAATTAGTTGGTCTAAGGGGTATCCGTCCTGGCAAAATGATGATTACCCCCCCCCACAGCACTGCAAAATGTATGCAGCCATGCTCCATGGACCCCCACCCATCAGAGTGCTTCCCCCCACAAGTCTGGGTGCCACTTGGGTCCATTATTTGGTGTGCCCCCCTTGTGTCTGTGCCACACTGCCTACCCCCATGGCCCCCAGTGGATTGCGGGCTTGTTTTGGGGTGGGGGCTCGGGGGGCTTCTCCTCATAGTCTGCAGCTTGCAGCACCCAGGTCCATTACGCCATTCTGGTCGCACAACCCTGCAATTGCCACAAGTAGCAGGATGTAAGTGCCAGGGACACTGACAGTCCTGGAATAGGAAGCAGGGTCCATGGCATAGCAAGCATGTCACAACTTGCATATGCCTGAGAGTTGTGACATGAATCTCGGATTCGGGTCCAGGAACTGTTTCAAGTGAACTTCCATTTATATGCTTGATTGTGAAATGTTTAGAACATTTCTTAGGTTTGGGGCTGAACCAAGCAACATAGCATCTATTTATGATGTGTTAATTACCAGTTTCTTCATCATAAACCATACTTGTAAATTCTGAAAATTGCTTTGAAGATTAGTATTGATTTTATCAATGTTATTAGAATGGAGAAAAAAAACCGTGTCATCATCATATAATAACATATCTACCAAGGAACAAATCCTAAGGATATCATTAATGAACAGTGTAAAAATTAAAGGAGCTAAGATAGACCTCTGGGGAACACCACAGAAAATCACAAATTTATCTGAGAAAATGGAACCCAGTTTTACAACTTATGTCGTATTATTCAAGTAAATGCAGATCCAGTTCCAAGAAGATGCGCCAAAACCCAAGAGCTTCAATTTTTGTAAAAATATACTACGATGTACAAGATCAAATGCCTTGGTCAGGTCCATGAACACCCCACCTGTCATCATTCCTTTATCTAATGCTTTGCATACAGTGTTCTAGAACCTGACTTAGGCAGTATCTGTCCTATGACCCCTATGAAAACCATATTGTTCATTGCACAGGGGACCATATTGTTCTAAATAATCCATAAACTATACATGAACAATTTTTTCTTTTATTTTTGAGAGTGTAGATAAAATGGATTTTGGTGATAAATATCAATAACCAGAGTTAACCTTTTTTATGTAATGGAACCATTTTCCATAGGTCAGATACAGGTTGTGACACAAAGGATAAATTTATTAATTTTGTGTCTGGATAGGCAATAGTTGGTATTGCCATTTACAAAACATTAGAATCAATACTGCACAGACTGATATATCAACTGTTATTTTAAAACATGTTTATTGAACATTACAGACAATAAGATACAACACTATGTACCAAAAATATAAATTACTGATGCAGTATTCCTTTTGGTAAAATCACTACATAATACAGGGTATTAAAATTATCTAATGCAGTTTACTAAAGAAATACTTACTTTTGTAAATATATGTTCTACTTTAATGTATAAAAAAGACAGTTTCTCTAAATATTAACTGATGCAAAGCTGTAACAACATCTAGACCATTGGAATCTATCTAAAGTAGCAAGTAAGAAGTGAAGAAGAAATTAAACATACAAAAGTTCCATAAAAATATTTACACTTCTGTAAGATAATGGTACTGTATGTCAACCATTAACCATGATATTAAATATAATACCTCTCAGAAGACACACCCTTTGACAGATTTTTCAGCTTAAGAAAGGGACCGCAAATGATTAAAAATCTGGGCAGCTTGTGGTTTGCTAGGTGGAAGAGGAACTCATATTCCACAAGCTTGGTAAGTACTGAAATCCAATCTGAGACTACTAGAGGAGAATCTTATCTCCATTTAAGGAGTATCTATCATTTGACTTCCATGGCTGCTGGGAGGAGTCAACTTCTAACCTTTAGTGCAGTGATGGGCAAACTGTGGCCCGCGGGCCACATGTGGCCTTTGAAGTGAGTTTTGCAGCCCCCAACATCATTTTCAGCAAAAACAAAATAATTGCCTTTTCTCTATTGCTGTGCCTTTAAATTCTGTCTATGTTCCTTCTGGGATGCTTATCCCGCTTGCTGATGATTGTGCGCACCAAGCGTAATGTACTGAGGGACCTGACTTCGTAAATGTATCATGGACCGGGCGTCATTTTTTAATGTACCATGGACCAGGCTTAATTAAGGGTGAGTCTAACTTAATGTATCGAGGGACTGTGTGTACTACTGTGTGAGTACTTTCATTTGTGCTTCCAGATCACTATTGAGGGACTGGGCTAACTGAGTTAATTTACAGAGGGACCGGGCATACTGCTGTGGGACTGTAGTGCTCATGTGTTCGGTCAGACAGGTGATCTTTTTAACTTCAACAGGACCATATTCTGCAAGTTAGTGCCTGTGTGTTTTGTTGGTCAGGTCATATTTTGTAACCATTATGGCAGCACTGTATTAACTTCTGCTACTTTTGCTTTCAATACAAAAGATAATTTGAGCAATTAGGGAGTCAAGTTAATTAATATTATTTATAATATACTCGTGTACTATTTAATACTGGTTTAAAGTTTTAATGAAGCTAAATTAGTATAATACATTTAATAAATGGGTGCTTTTTCTCAAATGCATCAATTTTGTTGGAAAATGTAAAATGTGTTACCCATGCTTAGCAGCCCTCGAGGTGGTTCGAGGGCCACATTTTCAGCCCTCAGACATTTCCAGGTTGCCCACCACTGCTTTAGTGGCATAGATTTCCATGGTGGTGGACTGCCCAGGATCCAGAACTTTAAGTGTAATTGGGAATTTAAAATCTCTCTTGAAGTAAAATTTAGGTTGAGATGGACAAGAAGTTTTGAACATGTTGGGTTTAGTGCAACTTTTACAATCTGTGTTTGGTCTATGTTTTCTAACATTACAAACATAACTGTTAAAGATATTGTATATGTCATGATAATCTGTGTGAACTTTACCACCCGGGTCAAGACTCAGCTTTGATTCAACTTCAATAGGATGCAGAATTTTTTTTTTTAACAACCTTAGAATGTTTTTGGACAGATAAAATTTTCCATTTGTTTCTATTTGAAAATTCACTTTTTGCAATATGAATAGATTTCTTGCAGATATTACACTAACACCTATAAGTCATTCTGTCTTGCAAAGAACCAGAAGCTTTAAATTCTGACCATGTTTTTTTTTTCTCTCAATGTAATATGATTGAAAAGCTCCCTGTTCATCTGTTTGGAATCTTTGCCCATAAATCATCTTCTAGTTAAGAGAGCATGCTTTTGAACTATCCTCAAAAGTTCTAAACTGAAAAGGTCAACTGCAAAACTTACATCCAGGACTGCATCTGAAAAAGACCAGTCCATGCTGTAAAGATCTGCAAGAAAATCAGATAACACCGGATTAGAACAATCGCAAAATCATGATACTACTGGGTCCTTTTTTGCAAGAATACCATTGTTCCAGTGACAACAATTGAATGCATGGTCACTAATACTATTGGATAAAGCACCATGGGTCAGATATTCAAGGATGCGCAAACCACTGTGCCAAAATGTGCACTGCACCTTGCGCTTGCCTGGGTGCACAAAGCTGCTATATTCAGTGGAATAGTGCATGTTGCTATTTGACTGAATTTAGTGCTGTGCTGGCCTAGTGCTAAGCCACTTAGCACTGGGCAGACATTGCTCCCAAAATAGGGTGCTATAATGGCTTGTACCCATGCTAAATTTCTGATATTCAAATGGACCCATGAAAATGAGCACATTGGGCATGCAAGGCACAAAGGAACCCCCACAAATTGCTAGCCAGATGTAAAATAGAAACATTCCCTTGTGCTAGTGGTCATCCCTTACCAATTGCCAGCCCAATGTAAAATAGAAAATTTACCTGGTGCAAGTGTTCCCCCCTCACTGATTGCCAGCCTAATGTAAAATAGAAACTTTACCTGGTGCTAGTGGTCCCCCCCGGCTGATCATTGACTCAATATAAAATAGAAACTTTCCCTGGTGCTAGTAGTCCCTCCAGCCTGTCACCTGTCTAGTGTAAAATACAATCTTTCCCTGGTGCTAGTGGTTCCCCCACCCCTGCTGATCGCTGACCAGATGTAAAATAGAAACTTTACCT
The DNA here is from genome assembly GCA_016271365.2 of Neoceratodus forsteri. Lineage (NCBI taxonomy): Eukaryota > Metazoa > Chordata > Ceratodontiformes > Ceratodontidae > Neoceratodus > Neoceratodus forsteri. The sequence continues at coordinate 1,640,113,282 of CM057450.1, forward strand.
AGTACTAGTGGCCCCCCTGCTGATCATTAGCCTGATATTAGACATAAATCATTAATCATTCCCTGGTGTCCAGTGGTCCTGCCCCGTCATTCCAATCCTCTATGTAATAAGATATCACCATTCCTTAGTGCCTAGCAGACCCCCTTCCATTTCCCAGTCCCCTGTGTAATTAAATATCATCATTCCCTAGGGTCTGGCAGACCTCCCACCCCAGCAAGTAGTGACCCACCACAGTGCTTCCCCCATCCCGACCCTGAACTGTTGACCAGTACATCCTTCCACCCTCCACCATGACTGGCCACCAACTAAGCTATCAATGAACACGTAGTGTAACAGCTGATTGTACAGAATGTGCTCACTTACAGCTCATTCAGCAGTTGTCCATGGTGGAAAGCAGAAGGCCGTGCCGGTCACCAGCTCTGGATCAAGATGGGGAAGGAGCAGAGTGGTTGGGCACTACCGACTAGGTTGAGGGGTGAGGTCCACTAAACACCAAGGAATGGTGATATTTAATTACACAGGGGTTTGGGCAAATGGAGGGGTCTGCAAGATACCAGAGAATGGTGCTATTTAATTACACAGGGAATCAGGATGGGGAGGGAGTCCACTAGACACCAAGAAATGATGATATTTAGTTACACAGGGGATTGGTGATGGGAGGTGGTCCACTAGACACCCAGAAATGGTGATATTTTATTACACAGGGGATTCAGATGGGCATTGGACCACTGTACACCAGGGAATGGTGATATTTCATTACACAGAAGATCTGGGATAGGGAGCAGTGTCCACTAGACACCAGGGAATAGTGATATTTTATTACACAGGGGACTAGAATGGGGGGAAGGACCTCTGGACACCAGGGAATGATTTATGTCTAACACTGGGTCAGCAATCAACAGGGGGGACCACTAGCACCAGGGAAAGTTTCTATTTTACATAGGGCCAGTGTTTGGTGTGGGGGAGGAGCACTGGATACCAGGGACTGCTGTGTTGGTGGTCGGAGGGGATGATGCATTCCTCCACCAACCACTAGGGTTGTGTGGGAGAAAGTCATGATGAAAGTCAGCAGTATCTGTGCCATGGAAAGGACCACACAACATGGCCTTGCATGGTGCAAATACTTTAAATATTGGATTCACAAATATTCAGGTCCCCATCCCTTCATTTACATTGCACTCCCCTCTGAATATTGCCTGGGTGCAAACCCTGTTTACCCATTGCTATGGGGCTTTTGAGTATGAGACTTTCATGCAAAGCTGTGTTTTTGCGTGCAAACAAGGCCTTGCAACCTTTTAAATATCCATCCCCATATGTTTTAATTGCATTAGGGTATCACACTAAAATCCTGTCTAGTAGGGTATGTTTGTGTAATTTGTTATTCATTCTTGTGGGAACACACAAAATCTGTTGAAGGCTTACCTTTTCCAAAATATTTGCCAAATTTGCAGTGTTTGATTGCCAGTCCAAATTAAAATCACCTAAGGCTACAATTTCACCCACTTTTATGTGACTCAACATAAGGGTTAAGTCCCAGAGGTGGCTGGCTATTTTTGAGAGAGATTTCCAGTTCCTGTTCTGAGCAGCTATATCACTTTTCTTGTGAGAGACCATGAGGCTGATTCTTCTTTTTTTCTTATATTCCTTTCCTTGTTTAATGTTTATTTATTGAATTTGTTATCGTTTTTAATCCTTGTTTTTTTTTTATTTAATTTGAGGTTACTGGTGTTAAAAAAAACACACACACACATATATATATATGTATAAACAAATGGGCTTGGGTATAAACAAATAAAGTTCTATATCCCTGGTGGTCCAGTAGACCGCTTGCAGCTCGATCGTGGGCATTTGTAATAATAAAGTTAAGTCCAATATCCCTGACGGTCCAGTGGACCACTCGCAGCTCGATCGCGGGCATTTGTAATACTAAAGTTAAGTCCAATATCCCTGGTGGTCCAGTGGACCACTGTCAGCCCGATCACGGGCATTTGTAATACTAAAGTTAAGTCCAATATCCCTGGTGGTCCAGTGGACCACTTGCAGCCTGATCGTGGGCATTTGTAATAATAAAGTTAAGTCCAACATCCCTGGTGGTCCAGTAGTACCCCCTCCCACCCACTCACTGAGCCCCACCGCCCGCTCCCTACGGGTCAGCAGCAGTAAAGAGCCACCAGCCACCTCGGCGCCTGCTGACTGACACCATAGGCTGTACCATTGGTCCACAGCATGAGCCAATGGGCGTAGCCTACATTGCACATATTCCAGATATGTGAATGGATTCCATTCACCTATCTGGACTGTGTAGTATGGTACAGGCTGCACGCCCATTGGCTCACGCTGTGGACCAATGGGAGTACAGCCCTACCAACGGTGTCAGTCAGCGGGCGGCCAGGTGGCAGGCGGGTGGGGTGCTGCTGCCTGCCGCTGACCAGGATGGGGATCTGAATATTTGCGAGTCCAATATTTAGAGTATTTGCACCATGCAAGGCCATGTTGTGTGGTCCTTTCCATGGCACAGATACTGCTGACTTTCATCATGACTTACTCCCCACAACCCTAGTGGTTGGTGGAGGAAGTGCATCATCCCCTCCGACCACCAACACAGAATGCAGCAGCAAGATTATTGACGGGGTGAAAATGTGCGACCATATCACTCTGGTCCTCCACAAACTGCACTGACTGCCAGTCAGATGGAAGACTGTCATCAAGGTAAGGCTCCTGACCTGCAAGGCCCTGTATGAATATGGCTGTCTACCTGCAAGATCTTTTTGTCCCCTATAGTCCATCCCAGGCACTCCGTTCTACTGCGGGAGACCTCCTTGGTGTTCCCAGGGTTGGTTGTGGCATTCTGGGGACAGGGCATTCTCGGTGGCCGTGCCTACCCTATGGAACTCCTTGCCAGTTTATTTGAGGGAGGCTCATTGGTAGAATCCTTTTAAGAAGAGCCTGAAAAAGCATCTGTTTCAGCAAGCATTTATTGATTAATTAAGTGGTTTTAAAGGATAGACAGATTGAATGTATGCTCCCGGTTAAAATTGTGTATATATATATATACATATATATATAGACTTGATTTTAATAATTGTATTGCCATTGTTTTGTATAGCACCCAGAGTCTTTGGAGGTGGGTGCTTTTATAAATAAAATATCTAGTCTGTAAACCAGCAGTAGGCATCCTGCAAAAGCCCCACCGATAGGAAGGACCTGATGAGGAGTGCATGGTTTACAGTGCTGAGTGCCTTACTCAGGTCAATGTGCATTTATCTGACAAGGTGTCCTTTATCGAGAGCCTAGTGGATGAAATTGGTATATTCCAGGAGGGCAGAGGAGGTGCTGTGGCCCTTCTGGAAGCTGTGTTGTTCCGGGCAAAGTAGGTCGTGTTTAGTGAGATAATCAGTGAGCTGTTCAGCAACTATTTTTTCAAGAGCCTTGGAGAGAGGCAGCAGGTTGGAAATGGGTCTGTAGTTACCAGGGAGGGTATGGTCACCACCTTTTTGGATAGCGGTAACAGCAGCGGCTTTCCGGCAGGAGGGGAAATGACCAAGGCAGAGGGAGAGATTGAAGATTTTTGTAATGGGAGAGAGGACTGCATAAATAGCCAGATGTAGGAGCTTTACATCTAAGGAGTCACCGCTATGAGGAGATTTTCCTAGGACCTTGGACAGATAAGGTTTGGCCTCATGGGTAGAAATAGCTCTAAAACAGAAGCTGGGGATGCCAGGAACTGGAGGGGGAGGGAGGGAGGGAAGAAATAGAGTCAAAGAAGTTAGGGTAGAATAGTACTAAGGTTAGAGAAGGAAGACTTATGAGAGTCAGCAATGCACTGAGAGTCTTGGGTAGGGGTACCATTTATATTAAGCGGGAGGGGCACAGAAGACCCATTTAGCTCCTTTAGGTTATTGAAGAACTTACATCCCAAGCCCCAGGTGGGGGTGAAGGTTTCTTGGTAGTAGTCAGCCTTGACCTGTCTTATCTCCCTGGTGCATTGATTCCTAGCAGCCCTATACAACTGTCTGTCAGAGGAGTGGCCAGATTCAAGGGCCTTATGCCAGAGGTTATCTCAGTGGTGCATTCTGTCCAGGAAGGCCTGGATTTAACAGATCCATGGAGCTAGAGTATGAAAAAAGAGATATTAACTCAGGTCATGGTGGCCAGACTATGGAACTATTACAGCTGGTTGATGGACTTGCATGCCAGCAAGCCAGGCATGGAAGGCTTGAGTATAACGATGAATTTCATCATAGGAAACAGAATAACCTTGCCAGATCATCCATTACTAAGATTCACTGACTTGGGAGGGGGTATCCAACACACAGATGGGAATTGTTTGCCCAAGCAGCAAGGGCAAGCAAGATTACCTTGCATAAAATTTAACAGCTTCTTGGCCTCCTCAACTTTTTTTGCAAAACAAGTCCTATGAGCAGAACATTCTTGCACCACTTCTCAAAGGTGGCTACAGGATTCCAAAAGTCTCATCACAGGCTCCCAGTGACCAAGATCATGAAAGCGGACCTGGCAGTCTGGCTTGCATTCCTTAATTGCTTCAATGTAGTGCCAATCTGGCCAGAGGTAACCATCAGTAAGGAGTTTGAATGTTCACAGTTCCATCTGGGGGCTTTGGCTTCAGGGCTTACTTTCAAGAGGAACAAGTGCATGGTGCAGTGGCCTCCCTCCTAGAGGGAGGCTTGGCCACACAAGTCATGTTGCTGTTTTGTTTGTCCCATTGTGGTCATCCTGGCAGTGTGGGGTGACTGCTTAAGAAATAAAGAGATATGAAGGTGTTATGAAATATATGAAGAGATACTGAGGGAGCTGAATTTGTACCCACTGGAGACCAGGATAGAGAGGGGGGACATGATAGACACATTTAAGTTTTTGAAGGGGATTAATAAATTGGGGGGAAGCTTATTCACAGGGAAGGTAGGCACTAGAACTAGAGGGTATGGACTGAGGGTGGATGGGGTGGGTTTAGGGGTAACATGAGGGGGCATTACTTCACTGAGTGGGTGGTAGCACCCTGGAACAGTCTGACAGAGGAAGTGGTGGAGGCCAAATCTGTGAAGGGGTTCAAGAGGGCATGGGGCAAATACAAGGGGTTGACTTGGGAGAGGAGGGTGGAATATATAGAATCTATGGCTGAGGGGGGGCAAGTAAGGAGTGAAGAAATGGGCAGACTCAATGGACCAAGAAGGTCCTTATCTGCTGACACATATCTATGAATCTATAAAAAAAGTAATCTTCAGGACAGACAACACTGGGTGGCTCACTCCATTAATGGGCAGATTGGAGGAAGGGGTCTACTGGGTGACCTGATGTTGGATTTGCTGCTCACATGTCTGATGCTTAATATCTAGCTTAAAGCTGTGCCTGTGTCGAGTGTGGATAAAAGTATTACTGACACTCTTTGTAGTTTGCAGTGGTGGATGCTTCGTGAACTGACACCAGAAGCAGATGTGCATACCAGGGAAGTCCTAGCCTTCCTCTGGGAGATGGTGATCCAACAGACTGGAAGTTACTTATGAATTTGCTGATGCCAACACATGGCAGGCATACAGGAGGAGTGTTTAGAACTTCCTAAGTGTAAGGCAGGTCCAGGGTTGGCAGAACATGTGTCTTATTCCTGTGGCCCAGCTATGCCATTACATAGTGCAGATGAAATGAGAAGGTTTGTTGCCAGGTGGTTCTCCAGGGTCACCAGTCTAAAAGACCCCACAAGGGCATTCTACTTTGCAAAAAGATGGGGAGATGGTCCTGTGGTGTTCCCAAACAACTGGAGAAATGCTGACGAATTGGTTCGGCCCTGCTGGTATGTGGTGACCTACATAAGGTGTGCTGATCTCCATCAAAGGCAGTGTTGTTCTGCACTGCATTCATTGTGGCCTTCTTTGGGGCTTTGTGGATGCCTGGATTAGTCCAGCCCAGCAAGGCAGCAGGATTTCTTAGGCTATTGCTGGATGAGGATTGGTGGTGACCCAAGATGTTTTTTTGTATGGCTCCAGAAGAGCAAGATTAACTATGTGACCCGAGGGTGCATGTGCAGTCTGAGGCCTCCAAGAGGTACAGTGTGATGTCCAGGCCCAGGTACAGAAATAAACTGCCCAGAGGGTAGGTAGGGGGTTCACAATCTCCTGGCATGGGGACAAGATCCCGATGATGATATTCCAGTTCCACCACATCCTAGAAGAGGCCATGCAACAGCTGGGCATGGATTTGACAGAGTTTGATACTCATTTCTTTTGCATCAGGGCTGCCATGAATGCTAGGGATGACTGTTAATGAATGGACATACCAGGTGCTTGGCCAATGGAGGTCACATGCTTTGAAGGGCATGTATAACCACATTTGGTTTAACCTGCTTGTTTTTGCTTTCCAGACAAGACAGTTTTGAACATGTGGGCACTCCTTCATTAACTGGACAACTGTTCAATCAAGGCAGATCCTAGAGGGTGAGAATCTTTTCCTGGATCCCAAGCAATTTTTTTTTATCACTAGAATGCTTTCTTGGCATACTGAGATATTTTAACATTTATGTGACAAGAACTCTCTGGCTGTAGAGAATTCTTGATAACCTTTGCCCTTCTGAGGCTCCTCAGTTAAAGGCATACTGGTGTTAATTAGCTTCTCTGACGTAATCTTCTATTATGTTTAAATGTATATGTTAAACCAATGAGAATTATTTCTGCTTTTTCTATATAATCTGGTGTTAATAGTATGGGATACTTGAAAAAACTGCCACAAAACTTCTGAAGAAGGACCTGGTTGGTTCGAAAGCTAGAGCACTTTGTTCTTTTCTGTAACATCCATGTTGGTCCAATAAAAGGTATCAAATCATTTGTTTCTGGATCTATACTGACCCAGGTAATTTAGGACAGACACCCATTTAGTGAGTGCAGGTACAATTACTTTCTGTGGAGATGTGTGCTCTTAATAAGTGGTTGAACGTGGGGAGTGAGGGAGAGTTCTGTATAATTGTGAAGAGCTTGTTCCAGGACTGCAAGATTTGATATGCAAAGGGCCTTTGTCCAATGGCCGTGGATATTCTGGGCACAACAAGGAGGGGTTGTGACATTGGGTGAACAGTCCTGATGTGCTGCCTGTGTGCCACAAGATTTTGGAGGTGAGGTGGGCAGTTATTCAGAATTTTGTACATAAGGCAGAGAGCAATGGGTGCATAATTCTGTTGTCCAGGTGGGGCCAATTTAATGATGCAAGTGTTTTGCAATGGTGTTCCCTGCAGTCTGCTTGTGCAGCGAATCTGCTAACCTCGTGGTAGTGTACAAAGCCTGCTGAGCTCAGTTTACATTAGAGATGCCAGTATCAGAGCTCTGTATCGGAGCGTGGGGAGCAGGATGGAGTTCACCACCATTAAGCAGGAAGCTTTATTGAGGTACGCCCTTAGTCTGTAGAGCAGTCCTATCTTCTTGTGTATTGTCTTGGTAGTGTGGTCAGTATGCGATTGCTTTTTTTTTTTCCCCAAAATATTTTATTGAAATGGTTTGGGTAAAATCAAAGCCAGACAGACACATATCAATCATCCAAGTAAATAATTCAAGTATGATAACAGAAAGTATACAGACAGTAACATACCAGGTACTATCGAGTAACATCCCTCAGGTCGTACTTCACATAACAGGTTACTAAGCCAATTTTTAATTTTTAACCCCCAGAGCTGCTCTAAATAGGGAAGCAGGCTTCCTTGATTGCCCACTGCAGAGGGCTCCAAACCAAGTTAAACCTTTCCCCCTTGCCCATGGCATTCCACTGCTCTCTTTCCAGTATCATACTGAAACACAAGTTGTTAACCCACTGCTGGACAGAGGGAGGGGAGGGTGCCATCCAACACTGAGCAACAGTCTTTCTAGCATTAATCAGGGCCAAGGACCAAAGTGTTTCAACTGTGCCACCCTCAGGGTGCTGTGGGTCATCGCCCAGCATAAACTCTAATGGGCTGCATGACAATTATCAATCCAACACCTCCTGCATAAGACAATGAATTTCTAGCCAAACGAAGCAATTTTTGGGAATGTCAATGCCAGGTACAGGAAATCCCTGGGGCTGTCCTGGCACTTGGGACAGATGTCAGGCTTAGACAGGTCCATAACCTGTAGGTGCACTGGGGTGAAGTACGCTTGGGACATAAAATTATACTGGATCTGTCTTAATTTATTGCTTCTGGAGCAGGATTTAAAATGTCGAATTGCATGAGACCGCACCTCTCCACCACAATCCATATTCAAATCATTCTGCCAGGCCTGACAAATCTTCTCTATGCCCCCCAACCCAACGCCCACAAGGAGTTTATAGAATATAGTTAGGGGCTTAGAAAGTGGTTGAGGGCAGAAAAGCTACTCCTCAAAGGGGGACATGGCACCCCACCCATGCTCAGGGCCCAGTGTAGTGCCCAACTTACTCTGCACTTTTAGGTATATAAAGTAGGTATATAAAGTAGTCAGCTAATGGAATTCCCCAATTTTTACATAAATATGAAAAGGGCACCAACGCTCCCCCCACATACAGCTGGTTCACCAATCTCAACCCATTTTTTTTGTCAGGCCAACAGTCATCGGATAAGAGAGGCAGTTCATGGGCCTTTATATTGTAGAGCAGTTACCAAGTCGGTATTTGTGGAAGGGGCAGCCACATGTCCAACCAGTTCATGCACCTTAACCCAGCACTTAACTGCTGTTGCCGTGACAGGGTTGCTCACAGTAAGCTGGCTAGTGGGACAAAAGATCTAGCCAATAGCCCTTCAAACATGGGGAGTCGGAGTTATTCTTCATCCAGGCTCTACCAGCTAGGATAATTCACACCCCTCAGACTCACCACATTGGCCAACTGTGCTGCTAGGTATTACCAGTAAAAGTTAGGTAGACCCAACCCACCTTGCATGGTAGATTTAATTAAAATAGATCTCTTAATTCGGGCAGTCTTAGCTCTCCACAAAAACTTGTGTATGATCACATTAATATGTTTAAAGTGTGAGGGGGGGAGGGCAATAGGCAGAACCTGATATAGATATAGACATCTAGGGAGGATCATAATTTTTACCACTCCAACCCTCCCAATTAAAAAAAGTGGTAAACCTATCCATTTGTCACAGTCCCCTGAGATCTTTGGAACTAGGGCTTTAAAGATTAAAGCATACAGCATATTTGTATGCACCAAAATAAGGACACCCAAATACCTCAACTGATCCACCATCTGTAGACCCATGAGATTGGAGACCAAACTGGCTCTATCCTCCTGTCCAACTGGGAGCAATTCACTCTTTGTCCAATTTACTTTGTCACGAGATAAGTCACCATATTCTCGCATAACCCTAAATACCTCAGGTAGGTCACTGGAGGGGGATTGTAGATATAATAAAAGGTCATCAGCATAAAGTGCCAGCTTGTGTTCCTCTCCCCCCCAAAACACCGGATATGAGTGTTCGCCTGCATCCTGGCAGCCAGGGGTTCCAATGATAGTACATACAGGATAGGCGACAAGAGATAGCCCTGCCTCGTGCCCCACCCTAATTCAAAGCTCTGAGAAAGGGCACCATTAACTGCCATCTGGGCACAGCAGCACTGGTACAAAGTACGTATCCAAGAACAAAAGTTTGGGGTAACACCAAACCTACGGAGTGTGTCAAAGAGATACCCCCACTCCACGTGGTTGAAGGCCTTCTCTGCATCAATAGAGAGTACTGCTGCACCATGGGCACTGGCCCTGGACCTCCACCTGTGAATGATGTTGAGGGTGCGCCTAATGTTATGTTTCCCCTGCCGACCCTTAATAAAGCCTGTCTGATCTGGGTGAATTAAGTAAGGGAGAAGGTCCTCCAACCTTGAAGCCATAGCCTTAGCCAAAATTTTATAATCTGTACTTAGTAAGAAGATAGGCCTATATGACGCACAGCAAGTGGGGTCCTTACCCGGCTTTGGGGGAGCACAGTAATTACCGCCGACCATGTGGAAGGGGGCAGTTCCCCCACTCCAAACACTCCACCAACATAGTATGTAGTGGGACAAGGAGCTGATCCTGAAAAGCCTTAAAAAAATCTATAGGCAGTCCATCCGGGCCAGGGGCTCTACCTCCCCTAAGATCTCTAATCACACTTGTAATCTCAGCACTTGTAAGAGGCATGTCTAGATCTCTAACCTGATCTGCTGAGAGAGCCAGCAATGGGGCAAGGGCAAAAAAAACATCCAGGTCCGATTGCTCAGGGTGTCCCTGAGAAGTGTAAAGCTGCCTATAAAATGACACAAATGCCTCACCTATGCTTGGGGGCCCCCCCCCATCCCGAATGGAGTCCACAGTTCTATCTGCTTCCTGTTTGTGCAACTGCCAAGCAAGGTATTTACCACCTCAGCCCCCATCAAAGAAGGCACCTACTTGAGACAGCAGAATAGCTCTCTCCAGACTAGTGCTACTTAAAGTATTATACTGCCATTTAAGTTTTTATAGCACCCCATAGATTGCAGCAGTAGGGTTATTCTTATGAGCCAACTCACATGCCTCAATTTTGGTCCTCAACTTTTGTAAGACTATCTGGTATCCTCTGGCTTAATGGATCACAAATGAGATTGAATAACCCCTTATAGAAGCTTTTAATGCTTCCCAATGGACCTTCTGTGAGGTGTCCCCACTCCGATTAAAAAGTAAAAATTCCTTTAGCATAGCAGAGACACCAGTACGGTACATCCCATCCTAAAGCAACAAAGGGTCCAATTTCCACTGCCTAACCGCTGGAGATGAGGTGCCCACCACCACCTCCAAAGTTAAAGGGGCATGATCAGATAGCAACATTGGTGAGTAGACTTCAGACTTTGAGGCTGAGATCAGAGAGTGAGAAACTAGGATCCTATCCAAACGTACATAGGATTTATGGACATACAAGAAAAAACTATAATCTCTCCCAGTGGGATACATATGCTTCCACACATCAACCAGGCCCAGATCCCCCTGCAGCGTAGCCAAAGCCTGAGCATTATTAGACTTGGCCATAGGGATGGTATTCGACCGGTCCAGCACTCCACCTAAAACACAATTGTAGTCTCCCCCAATCACCCATAGGCCTGGCCAATGTGTCAGTTCCAAGGCAAGTTGCTGGAAGAATTCAGGCTGTTCTATGTTCAGGGCATAAATAGACCCCAGGGAGATCGTGCTCACACCAGGAAGGGACACCCTCGCCAGAGCAAATCTGCCATATTGGTCTGTGCGCTGCTCAATAATTTTGACCCCTGATGCTATACAGAACATATAGTGGCCCTTCTGTACTTAGAGGAGAATGTCGAGGATACCCAAGACCCTCCCAAAGCCACTGAAAGATTTTATTGCCAATCCCGGGGACATGTGAGTTTCCTGGAGCATAATGATTTGCCTCTTGGATCGTTTAATCTCTGTCTGTAATTTCTTCCTCTTGATGACTGATTTCAGGCCATTAATATTCAGGGAGGTAATTCTAGTAGTGTCAGCCATGATCCCACCATGATTTAGAGCATATCAGGTACCTTGCACATAAAAATAAAGCATTCATCGATCTGACTGTCACACCCAACCAATTTTTATTTAACACCCTGTAGTTTCCCCAAGCTGGCTGAAGACTGTGGGCTTCCTGTGGCTCCGGCTCAGCATTACAGTGGAGTCTGATATTGGCCAACAGTCCGATCCCCCCCAACAATAACCCAATGAGAAATAACAACCAAACCCCCCACCCTCCCAGCACGGATCCAATATCTGCCATAGATTCCCTTACAAATAATCAGCAAACTTTAAAACTAATGTTCAGTTTCATTATCTAAATGTTAGGCACATTGTCCAATGCAGTGGATTACCACCAGAGAAATATCTTAGAGAGACCCCCCACATCAGTTGATCAAGGGCCAACAGATATCAGCTTCCCAAAAATATACATGCCCCCAGAAAATTGCAGCATCAAAAAGTAGGTTGCCAATATCATCAGTTAAGGACACGTAGTGAAGGCTTAGTTCCAAGCCCATGGATCTAACACCAAATAGGCTATAAATTTAATAAAGGACTGGAAGCGGCCTATGTGAAAGTAAGAGGGGGGTAATGAAGAAAACAAGTCAATCATAATAGTCAATGGGTAACTGATATGATGAATGGTAAAAGTAACATAAGCCATCACTTTGCAGTGTCAGCCACAGACCACAGATCCAGAAATGAAAACTCCAGAGCCCCGCTGCTACCCTAATCCCAAGACCAGGTTGAGGATTTATAGGCCGGGTTTCCAGTAAACACAGTCGTTCTGAAGAAAATTTAGGTGCAAATCGCTACCTCCGCTTGTATGAGATATACCTTCTGCAATTAAACTCAAAGCTTCTTAGTGTAATAGAAAGATAATAGCAAGTTAAAAGTAAAATTGCGGCTTAGCTGCACCTGTAAAAAAGAAATTGGAACCCATTTCAAACCCGCCCTCACGAGGCGGTAAACCAAGCCCAGAGTACTGGACAGTGAAGTCACTTATCTGGATCTGCATGTGCACTTGGGCTCTCTCTCCTGCACCTTTTCACCTCCTCCTCCTCCACCCAACAAGCAGCTTCCTTGGGGCAGGAAAACAACTTCAGAGCACTCCCAGGGCAGTTGATATGAAGCTTAGCTGGATATAAGAAGATAAATCTCCACCCCATATTGAATAGAAAACCATAACCGTAGCGTTCTTCACCCTAATCGGTCCTTTCACCTTGGCCACTTTTAAAATTGCTTCTTTTTCTGTGTACCTGAGGTATTTAATCAAACAGTGTCGTATCTTAACTCTCGGCTTTGGTGGAGGCCCCACTCTATGAGCCTTTCAACTTCACACTGAACCAAGTTAGAGGGTAATTTGAGGTGCTCAACTAACCATTTATGAAGGTTCACTTCAGGCTCTTCCCCTTCCATGCCCTCTGGTAACCCCACAATCCTTAAATTCGATCTCCTCGATCAATTCTCCTGATCATCAACCTGGGTGAGTAATTCCTTTAATGTGCTTTGTAGGAAGGCCTTATCTTGGGCAGATCCAGCCAGGGCATCCTCCAGGGTGCTAACGCATTGTTCAAGCTGGGCGAGCTGGTCAGAGTGAGCAGCAGTGGTTTCTGACAGGCCCGTAATCACGGATTGCATGTGCATAATCTGGGCTGCTATATGTGGCAAAACCTGCTTTCATATTATGTTGGATTTGAATAAGGGTGGTCGGCACTGCCGTGAGGGACTTTTGCAGATCAGACATCTCTCATGGATTCTCATCAGGCTCCGATCTCCTATGCAGTGGTTCAGGCCCAGGATTAGATCGAGTCGTCTTGTGTTCCAGCCCGAACTGAAGTTTTCCCTGCTTGTCTCTTTTCTTTCCCATCACCATCCATGACTTAGACACTCCGTGCCCGATTAACACTGAAATTAGGTAGTGGGGGTCTCAAAAATCACCGATTAATGCAAGTGCCTCGAGGAACTCAGCTGCACTGCATCCACCATGTTACAGCATCATCCATGCCCCCTCCAGTATGCAATTGTTGCCTGGGCCAGATTGTTCTGTTATGTTTGGCTTACTTTTATTATTTACTAGGAAATCTATTAACTGAAAAGCCCTATATGCAATTCTAGCATACTGTTATGATATGTAATGAGTATATTCTCTTGTTCTGAAGAACCTCAATAAAATATGTTTACACAAAAAAAAGGAGGTAACAGGGAAGATCGTGTCTTTGCAGATGGTTCTCCTTGAGGTTGGCAGGTGGTGAAGGCCCAGACAACTGGAAGGGCCCTGCAGTGCTGATCATTAGATAACCTCTTCAGGCATGGTCTGCATGTGTAGGCAGGGGAGGATGGGGTAGCCACAAAGAGGCTGACCAGCCCCACACCATCCAGATGGCAAATCTCTTTCCAGTCCTGCAGCAGACTCAGGTACCTGACTCCACTCGGGGGCAAGGGAGGACTGTGATTTAGGCAGGGGTAATGGGCTGGATGACATGGTGGCACCTGGGGGGAATAAGCAGCAGAAAGTTAGTGAGGAGAGTCTTATTAGTCGGGGACTCAGTGGTCAGGGCGTTAGAGAGTACCATCCTAGTACATCAGTCATCTGGGATGTAGACAGGATAGGGAGGATGATGGTGATGGAGGGAGCGAGGGGGAGCTGGGGGTGCTAGTACACTTGGGTACCAATGATCTGGTGAACCAGTCTGTGGAGATGGTGAAGCAGAGCTTTTTCATGCTGGGGAATAGATTGAAGACACACTTGGTGTCCCTGGCCTTTTTTGAGGTCCTTCTTTTATGGAGTAGGGGGAGGATAGAATAAGAAGGGATGAGACTGAGGAGTTTAATGGGTGATTAAAGAGATGGTGTCAGGAGATGGTGCAACACTTTGTGAGGGACAGGGAGGACTTCAGGGACAGGTGGCTTCTTAAGGGTGACAGTCTTCACTTGACAAAAGAGGGGGTCAGTGTGCTGACGCAGAAGTTTGACATCTTCATTGAACAGTTAAACTGACTGTGAGGGATACTGAGGCTAGTGTAACCATGGTAATAGGAGAGAGGAAAGATAACTTAGCCAGTACTCCCCCAATCTGGGGGTCTTTAGCATCACAGCAGGCAAAACTAAGGTTGAGGTTCAAACTGAGATTGGGGAAGGTACCAAGGAGTGAGGGCCACAAAGCCTGCAATCAACATGAAAATTAAGAAGTTCAGGAGGCTACAGTAGGGAAGGATATGGGAGAAAGGCAAATAAAAATCAAAAGCCGATCAGGAGTCAGATGGAAAGGGATCAGTCCTAACACCAGGAACCTTGATAATAAAATAATCAGAAAGCCTCAGCAAATGATAGCAGACACTGAAGTGGCTCTCATAGCCAGCTCAGATACTTCGACCTCATAAAATAATGACTGAGACATGACAGTCCCTGGCTGCACCATGGTTAGGATGGATAGAGAAAAAGGTAAAGGGGATAGCCTTACATGTCTGGGAAGGCATCAATACCAGAGAAGATGGACATATCAGGGGAAGTAATGAGGAGACATCATTTCTGTGGGTGCAGCTCACAGTGGCCTCAGACAAGAAACTACACTTGAGTGTGATCTAAAGTCCACCAGAACAAGGGGGAGAGAGGGAGGGAGGGATAGGGAGTTGGGGAAGAACTAGAAAGAATTAGAACCTGGAGTGACAAATGGGGTGGTCATGGGTGACCAGAACCTGCCTGATATTGATTTGGATGTTTCAGTTGCCTGGATCACCAGAAGTCAGGTCCTGATGAATACATTCTGGGAATGTCAGCTTGCACTGCTGGTGAAGGAACACATCAGACAGGCTGTTTTTCTCAATGTAGTGCTCACCAACTCGGAGGTGGTAGGAAGTGTGCAAGTAGGGTAGTCACTAGGGTACAGATACTATAACTAAATGGTTGTAGCTGGTCCTTGGGACCGGAAAGCCTCAATTGAGGGATGAGGTCCTTGATTTCAGATGAGAAGACTTCAACAGGATGAAGTATGTAGACCAGGACAACTGAGTCATGGTAGACAGCATTGATGGTGTGGAGGAGAGATATGGGGCAATGAAAGGTGCCATTGTTGGGGTATCTAAGTAATACATGAGAAAGGTAACCAAAACAAAACTGCTACAAGAGAGTAGACCAATATGGTGAAGACCCTGATTTTTCTGCGGCACTTTGGAGCAAAGTTCTACGGCAGGGCTCCCATTTGCCACAGAACTTCTAATGCGGCGCACAGTTATTTCTGTGGCAATTCTGTGGCTCAGAATTGTCCCATTATTCCATCTTATTTTTAGAGTCAATAGTTTATTGATCAGTGATTGCCATAACAAAAGGAAAAGGTTACATTAAATACATCATTCGATGTATGTAATTAACATTTATAAAATCATACAGTCCATCTACAGTAAAAACTTTAGGCAAGAATTAAAGTGCAGCATTAACTATATACTTTCTGAAGTCAGTCAGAGTATTACCTTGTTTAGTATTGAGATTTATATCATATTGTAGTTATATTGCACTAAATCACAGTATAACAGTAATTCAATCTTTACATTTACATAGCTACATCCCACTAGAATTAAAATTCTCATGAAAGAGTGGCCAAAACACTGCGGTAAGCCTATACCTGACATCAAACCTTTAATTCATTTCCATATTTAGTAGTTGTACATACCTTAAATTTCCCAGCTTGCATTCAGAAGGGGAGGGACCCCAAACTCATGCTACCTTAGATACCCACAAATGGTTTCACCATTTTAACACTTTTTCCTGATTTTGCTTATTTCTATTTCATTTATAGCCAGATTATTTATTATCTCTTCATTTTCTGCATTAAATAACAGAGCCAACAATTATCCAGAAGGAATATTCATATATCCTATATAATTTCCTAAATATTTCATCCTGTGAGTAGTGTACCATGGGCATCTTAGTAGTACATGTTCAATATCCTCCTCCTCCCATAAAGTACAATGACACAGATTTGAAACATCTTCATTTTTGTTTAATCTAGCCTCCAATACATTGCTTGGGAGGGCTTCAAATCTAAATCTGGCTAACATGGCTGTTTGGTTTAGAGATTGGCAATCTCAAGAGTTTTTTTTTTATATGCTGTACCGGTATTTAGGATTGTTTCTATTTTCTCATATTTGCCTACACCACAAATCTCTGCAGTGTATAATGCCTGACTGATTGCCTTTGCATTAATAGTCTTTAGCATTGGTACTACTGTCCAACCTCCATTCAGATGATTGAATCTATTTAATGCTTTTAAAGTAGTTTGACCTGTATTACCAGTGTGATTTATATGTTTATTCCAGCTAAGGTTACTTGAGATCCAAACCTCTAGATCTGAGAATACTTTCACATAGTCCAATTTATTGCCTGTTAACAAGAGTTTCCTGGATCTCTTGTAGCTCCCAAATACAATATATATATATTTTTAGTAATTGCTTTAAGATTATGTTTAATGCATAAGATGTCTATTTGTAAATTCCTTTGCAAACCTGGCCTGCTAGTTGAAATTATTGCATTTATAATCTCATTGATATATATGTTAAACAATGTTGGGGCAAGTATGCATCCCTGGCATATGCCCATATTCGTAGTTATCTTATTTGTAAGATTTCCTTTTATGAGTACTTTATTCAAGTCCAGGTATCATTGTACAGTTTTTTTTTTTTTATCAAAACTAGGAGATTATTATCAGTTCCAAGCAGCCTTATTTTTATACTCACAAGGGAATCGTAAGGGCAAGAAAAGTGGTGGTGGGAGAGAGATAGCACCATAGATCAAGTGGGTCTACTGCATACACCAAAAATGAAGATAGACAAAAAAGAAAAAGATGTAAATTGAGCAGACTGGGTGGGCCAAGCAGCCTTCAGCTGGTTATAGATTGTTTCATCGCAAATGTGTATGCAGAGAAAGGCTTTAATTTTTATTTATTTTTGGGGGTGTTGTGTGACATACTAATTACATTTATTTTTTATCATCTTGAACACAAGTTGCTAATAAAAGTTTTTCACAATGTGTATGTGTCTTCGTTTTATATGTACTATAAAATTAAAGATGTCATATTCACTGCAAACCACCTTCACATATCTTCATGAGAGTTATGATGGCTCATGAATGCCACATAATAATAATACTGCATTGCCTACAACACCAGACAAGCCTTACATAGCAACAGCATGTTTTTTTTGTTTTTTTTGCTTGAATTCGGCACACACACAGAAAATAAGCCTTTCTGAATGTTTCATACATTTATTTTTAAGAGACAAAGAACCTCTGTGCATAAACACTGAGGCAAGGGTTACCCCAAAGGGCATTTGGCTGGGAAGCCAAGTTTCAAGAAAATACAAAATCACACATGCCCCCACAATGCAAAGCACCATGGGCTGCATATGCAAATCACCACAGAATGTTATGCTGGTCCAACTTTAAGCAGAATTGCATGGTGCCAAAAGGCCTCTCACACAGTTTGCAAAGGGTACTAACAGAAGACATAGACACGTGTTTCGACCTACCAGGACTCATCAGTATGCCTCGTCTGTTTGACACCCCAGTGGAATGGACCAGCTACCCCTAAGGCAGTGTGCCTGGGATATATTGTGGTGAACCCATTAAAATAAAAAACTATTTAAAAGACAAAGAACCTTTATTTTTAGATCACAATGTTTGTTCAATTGGTTCATTTAGTAGGGTTGCACATCAGGATGGTTAGATAGATAGATAGATAGATAGATAGATAGATAGATAGATAGATAGACAGACAGACAGACAGGTAGACAGATGTGTATATATGTAGTATAACAATGCATATCTTTCTGTCTGTCTATCTAGCTACAGTATCTATCTGTCTGTCTGTATGTCTGTCTGTCTGTCTATCTATCTATCTATCTATCTATCTATCTATCTATCTATCTATCTATCTATCTATCTATCTATCTATCCATCCCCTAAGCATGATTGTATATCAGCATTCACAATGTACAGTAATACAGTTTTGATCACATTAAGCATACGCACAGCAACACCATGAAATGGACAACCAGCAACAACATGAAATGTTTTTAGCTGGAATAACACACACACACACAACATAAGAAGATATTGGGAGGAAACAAAAAGAGCTCTCACTCAAGTAATTCTGCCCAAACAGCCTGCACAAAAAATATGTTCGCAGCAGAGATTCTTTCTTTCTCTAACCATAAACTAGATTGAGCAACTGGAGAGCCACAGGAGGGCTTAGATTGAGTTAAGCAATTCCAACTTGCAGTGGGTCTCTGGCCAGGAGGGCATTACTGTTTTTTAAAATAATTCAGTACAGGGGGTTTTATTGTTAAATAAGTCCACATAAGCCTCTTCATAGCTCACTGGGTCTTAGTCCCACTATTGGCGAGAAATAGACAAGATTTAAATTTTAACTGAAGCCTCCCTGTCTTTGGAGGAGCTCAAACTCTCTCCAAGTGCAAAATTAAGAAAAAAAGTCACCTCCTTGCTGGCATCGTCCCTGCTAGGGACATGTTGGTAAATTACCTTTTTTGATAATGCCCTCTGAGAGAATTATTTTTACAAATACAAATGCCCTCCTGGCCAGAGACATGCTACAATACAAGGGGTCCTGACATAAAACGGTTGTACAGGCCAGTCTCAGCGAGGGCGGGGGCAGAACAGGTTTCAGAGAGTATTGCAAAACAGCACCAGCTACTTTAGTCTGTATTATTATTTATTTATTATTAGGCTTTGCCGGTGTCTCTGTTTTTTAGCTGATCCTGCAGCTAACTGCAAGAATTATCTAGGTGTAGAAGAGGAGTTACAGGAATATATTCTGGGGCATCAACATTTAAATCTGTGATTATTTTAAGCTGATTTATTCCTGGATCTGATTTAACTGGTTGCCCAAGAATGATTGGTTCCCTTGTTTAATCTCTCCAGATCTCTAACTTGTTGCATCAATGGATGCCTACTGATAACATTTTTGTTAGTTGGAGACAAGGTTACTTTTGGTATAAAATTGTGCTGCAAACCTTTCCTTTCATAAGTTCTTGAATTGCTTCTGAGGTTTCTCCTGTTGGAGAGTATTGGTGGTAATAGGTAAGGAGTTATACTTTCCTTATGACACTATATTTAATTTTGACAGATTTAGTGGTTTTGGTCTTATTGTTTTTTGTGCCCTCCATGCTTGAGTTCAATTGCTGGGCTGCTGAAGCAAAGAATAATGAAGAAGCAAAGAGCCGAGGCAAATGTAACTCAGCAGGGACCTTAATCGTTGACTGTTGTTCTATCTTTTGACCTCCAGTCAAGAACTAGACTGGCAGTACCAGATATGATATAATAAACAAGCTCTGTGAATCTTGACATAATAATTAAAAATGTCTGCTGATTAGTGCTGGAAGTTAAGATGTTTGCTTAGGGAGAGCTTATGAGAAGATCCCACTTTTTATGGTTAAAAAAGAGTTGCTGGCAGTCAAACAAAATAACTGTCAGAACATGCTAGATATTAAGAAGGAATTAGGGAGTGCCTGATCAAAGTTCCTATCAATGCAAAACAGCACTGACTGGGTCTGGGCCTTATCTGCAATTAACTATTCACTAGTCATGAGGCCACCAAGACAGTAACAGACTAGGGTCTCCCTTAATTGATAACCTAAGGAATCAAAGTGGAATCCAATATCTGTAGGCCTAAAAAATTGGGAGCTTTTAAACCAGCAGCAAATGTCAGTTTTAACAGAGTATTGCGCACCTTGCTCCAAAAAAAAAGAAAAAAAAGAGAGAAACAATCAATACAAGAATAGTTCTATATAAAAAGATTAAAGCAAAGTAACACACATACAAACTGAGCAAACAATATAAAAACATATATTTAAATATATAAACACCAATACTCTTCACAGCATAGGGATAGGCAACTGACCTCACAAGATATATAATGGCCCCTGGCCAAAAAGCTGTGGCACTCAAAACAGTCCTAAAACAACTGAGGAAATTCTGGAACATACACAGATCTCTGGCAAATTAACTAAAGTAACGTTGTCCCCTAGTTGCCCCGGTAATCCAACCACTTAAAACCAGAAAAGAATCAAAAGCTCAGTTGACAGCAGCATGTGAGTAGCCAAATAAAGGCCTTTATCAGGTACAAGGAGATACAGGGTGAGGAATAATGGGGAGAATGCCAACTGAGAACCAAGGAGACAAACAGGGCGCTTAGGGAGGCATTTTCAGACACTGAGCAGTATATCTTGAGAGGGTCAGGTCTGGGGAAAAGCAATTCTTCAGGTAATTGGAAAAAAGAAAGAAAGGAGGGGGAATTGTTAGGATATCTGAAAGAGGTACAGTAATAGAGGAGGACATGCAAAAGTCAGCTGTCCTAAATGATTATGTTTGCTCTGTCTTCATCAGGAAAGGCAATGACCTCAAGGCAGCCATGAAGAGATTCCTGAAGATGAGTTGGCCAGTATTTTCTAGCGAAAGGGTCCAGAAAGGGCAAGCAGCCCTTAAGACAGATAAGGCCCTGGGTCTGATAGGATGCACCCGGGAGTACCCAAGGAATTGGCAGCAGAACTGATTGAAGCCCTAATAGGGCTGTTCAATAGCTCATTATGGAAGTTAGTAGATTTGAAAAACTTGAGGCTGGTGGGCACAGTTCCACTTCATTAGCAGGGACAAGGAGTAAGCTGGGAACTACAGAACAGTCAGTCTTACCTTTGTCATGGGAGCATAGCTGTATATATAGCTGTATATTTAGGGAGACAGTATAGCGCAGTGGTTTAAGGCTCTGAACTGCAAATCTGGAGACCTGGGTTTGAATCCCACAGCCCCCACTTGCATATACTGTGTGACTCTGAGCAAGTCAATTAACTTCCCTGTGCTCCCAGGTTGCACCCGTAAAAAAAGCTTTCAGCTTAGTGTGTTTCACCTGGTTAAACAATTGGAAAAAAATATATATATGTTTAACCCCACCTTCCTTCAGAGTAACCCATTGCTCGCATCTGCACCACAGATGACATTGGCAAAAGTCCATGCACTCTGATGGCAATTATTTCCCTGGGTCAGTCTTGGGAGGAAGGGGGGTACCCAAGCAACATTTGTATTTGAATGGGTTCTGGGGTAGGCCATAGCACTGGGGGCACCAGAGACTTGACAGGACACACACACACAGACACACATATACACACACAACACACACACACACACACAAAACTGTCCACAGCAGAAGTCAGTAAGTAGGTTTTATTCTGACAAGTTGGAAATGACAGAACAACCTCTGCCCACATTGACTGCAGGCGCAGTGACAACAGGTACAAAGTTCATCTTTTCACAGTAGTAATTTGCAGTTACATGTAGGTATCAAACCCACCCTCTTTTATTTAGGGGCACAAACTCTGTTTCTCCCATTCATCCCTCTTCTGGGCTATGGACACAAACTACTTTTGACTGGCCTTTCCCAGAGGCAGCCAACATCTGGACTTCCCATATTACCACTGTAGCCAAACTACAGGTTCATGCATGTCAGTGCATCAGGAATCTGGCTGACGTTGATTTAGGGTGGAAGCAATATGCTGCCTGGCATTACTGCAGCTAGCATTGTGTCTCCTCTGAATTTGAGCACCAAAGTGCCATCTTGGGAACAGTCAGGTTTTGTAGGGGGCTTCACAACCCTCACCCCCCAAAAATAAATATAACTTTCTCTGGGGCAGGCATGCCATGAAGAGCAAAGAACATGTGTGGACGCCCAAAACAGAGTGCGTACGAGGCATTCTAAAATCAAGATTGCCTCTGTCACTCACACCCTTGTTGTGGCACCCACATTATGGCATCCTAATCATGGCACCCCACTATCGGTATATGAAACTACATGTGATCTTGCTCCTCCTGTACAAGATCAGGTGCATGGGGTTCGTCCCTGGACAGAGGTGTGCCTCTATTTTTTTAAACTTCAGATCCATGCTAAGGAGGTGCCACCTATGTCTGAGGCAGTCCTCTCTCACTGTCTAAAATGTTCTACAGGAATTCCCTTAGCTAAGAGTGCAATTCCACTTTTCCCACACTGGACAATACTTTACTTCACTTTCACATTGGGGAGAATGCATCCCCAAGTTACTCAGGGGTGAAGAATTTATCTCTACTGACTTCTTTACCTTTTGGAAGGGCTTGCATGTGTAACCTCCCCCCAATCAGCCCCACAGTTCTGCTCTACCAGCAGGCAGAAGGCAATCCCCAACACTTTGGACTAAGGCAGAAAACTCTGGCAGGATTCCAAGCCAGTATTCCAGTGTGGCTTGTGCTGCTGCAAGAGTTCCATCCCCTTGGACCCTCTGCCAGGCAGACTGACAGAAGTTGCCATGGGAACCAAAGCAGGTCTATGGACTGGGACTGTCCAGCAACCCTACCTAGCAACCTAATCTAGCTAATCTGCCAGGGATCTGGTAACCCAGGGGAACCTAGGCATTACATGTGTCTGATGCAGTCACTGATCAAGGAGGACCTTGTGGATTACCTGGACAGCAATAGCCTACAGGATACTAAATAGCATGGGTTCAAGGCAGGGACAGGTCATATCAGACCTACATGACAGTTTTCTTTGACTGAGTGACGAGTGTCTTGGACAGGAGCCATGTCATGGATTTACTGTACTTTGACTTCAGCAATGCTTCTGACTCAATGCCTCACAGAAGATTGCTGAAGAAGACTGAGGCTCTGAGTGTGTCAAGGAGCATAGAGAGATTGGTAGGAAATTGGCTAAAGGAGATGCAGCAGTGGGTTGTGATTCATGGTGTCAAACCAGATTAGTGTGAGGTCATGAAAGGAGCACCACAGGGATCCATACTTGGTCCTGTCCTCTTCAATATGTTGATCAGTGACATTCGAGAAAGAATCCAGTGCAAGTCGTTTCTCTTCACAGATGACATTAAGCTCTGTGGTAGGGTAGATAGTGATGAGGGAATTACAGAGATGCAGAGTGTCCTGCAAGGATTAGAAAGGTGTTCTAAGGTTAGGCAGTTGAAATTTAATGCCAAATAGTGCAAGGTGATGCACCTAGGGAAAAAGAACTCCAGGACAGTGTACTAGATGGGAGGGGTAAAGCTCATCACTATGACTGAGGAAAGGGACCTGGAAGTCATCATTAGAGACTCCCTTAAGCAATAAAACCATTGCAGCAAGGCCTATAGTAAGGCAAATAAGATGCTGAGATGAAACAGAATGGGTATTGACATTAGAAGAAAAGAGATATTACTACCTCTTTATAGAGCATTGGTGAGGCCACACCTGGAGTACTGTGCCCAGTTCTGGAGTCCTCACCTTAGGAAAGATAAGGACAGGCTAGGGACAGAACATTGAAGGGTGACTGGGATGATTCAGGGCCAGCAGAACAGATGTTACGAGGACTGGCTCAAGGCTTTGAACATATATTTGCAGGAGACCAGATAAGAGAGGGTGATATGACAGAGACCTTCAGGCTCCTGATCGAAATAAACAAGATGAATGTCAAGGAACTGTTTAACATGAGCAGTAGTTCAAGGACACAGAGGCACAAGTGGAATCTGATGGAAGGGAGGTTCAAGAGTAACATGAGAAAGTTTTATTTTACAGAAAGGATGGTGGAACTGTGGAAGTCTGTTAGCCATGGTGCTGGGCACCATAACCATGAACAGTTTCAAGCATGGCTGAAACAGAGTGAAGGGTATACTGGTTACTCAGGGTGGTAGTACCAGGGAGCAGAATGGAGGGGTTTTATAGTGAGGGTTAGCATCCCATATGGGCAATATGTTCTGGGGTTTTATAGGGACCTACTGTACAGGAGACTGGATGGATCACTGGTCTTCTTCTGGTGTCATTTTTTATGTTTCTATGTATGCCTCAATCTGCTTTGGTGAAACAGGGGGATATGGCTTGGTGAGACAATGTCATATCAAAACCTAGAGAAATTAAATTATTGCAGTTGTCTCTAAAATGCTCATAGCCTGAATATGCATCTAGCCTCTGTTCACTTTCAAGATAACAGTACAATACACCCGCAAATCACTCTTACTCTTTTGATGCTCTGAAGGTTACTGGTAATAAAACTGTAGTCTAAACACACTAATTAATTCACAGTTAAAACAATGCTTTATAAAAAATTAAACTGACTAAGAAGCATGATGTTATAAATAAGCCTAATGTAAAATCCATTATTGGATCGGGGGGAGGGGGGGAGGTGTATTAGAGGTTTTAGAGCAATATCACTAACAATGTCCAAATCCTATTCTGCCCACAAATCCTGTATGCAGTAGAAATGTGTTGCCATGAATGATGTTACCAACAAATAGCGCTGTCAGTATGATTAAATATCTAAGATGATATTAAAGCACAGCCACATCACACCCACCCATCTACTAATTGAGTTTTCCTTTCAGGTTTCATACTTTTGAGGTCATATCTGTTAGCTAATGTTACTTTCTTTAGACAAAGCTTTTTTGTTAATGAATGTATATGGCAGTTACTTCATTCTATCAGCAGCATTTTAAACATCAGTAGCAAAACCAATCCAGCTAATTGTCTTTCTCCTTGTGCATTGTTTATTGGCTGCCCTTCCGCAAGCATCAGTTGGAAACAAAGTCAAGGTTATGCAGCACATCCTGCAAAAAAAGTCTCAAAAGTAAAGCAAGTAAATTTACATAGTGTAGAGAGTTGTTATGCATAATTTAATGTTCATTGATTTCTTGCTTTGGTGAAGCATTTTTAATTTGATTGTAAGATGTTTTTAAAACCTGCTTTTAAACTCTGCATGTCCCTTACCTGTTCTGCCAGTCTCTGGAGTCCCCATGCCACTAGACTGGCTGTTTGCTTCTGGACATTCATGCTGTGAGTTCACATGGCTCCTTGGGCTCTCTCATCACTGTTCTTCAGTGCTGTGAGTCTCACTGTTTTGTGCTGGCCTCCATGTTGGTGTGCTGCCAGCTCCCTTGGCTTCCAGCTGTCAACCCATATGTCGGGTGGGGCTGTCTTGGATGCATGGGTTCTGCAGCCATGGTTTCTAGTGCTGCCTCTGCAAGCTGTCTTTTCATGCACTGATTACCTCAGTGCCTCTGTGTTGGTGGTGGACTGTTCTTGGTCTGGCTGTCATTCAGTTGTGGTTGCTGGAGTCAGTTCTTCACTTTCACAGTAAAACATGTCACTTATCCTGTCTGTCACTGTGGAGCAATGACTCCTGCAGCTGCTGTCCACAGTGGCCATTTCATAAGAGCTAACACCCTGTGGTTTCCATTATTCTGTGCTGTCATCTCAGTGGTGACTATTAATGTGAGCTGTTGTTGTTTGCTTTGTTCTGGGAGAATGGACTTCCCCAGCTGTCGGCTGCACTATCCCAAGAGAAGTGACCTCTATGTGGCTACTGTTCTGGTCCAGAAGTGTTGACACCTTTGAAACTACTATTTTCTGCATTGTGCAGAACACATTAGCTCCCCAGTGGCTGTTGACTGCTCTACTGTCCTAGGAGCACTGACCCCTTGTGGCTGCTGTCTGCTTTGCTATCTAGGAATACTGATCCATATGTGGCTAGTGCATTCCATCCTATTATTGTGAGCACTGACTTCCCTGTGGCTACAATTAGGAGGTGCAAGTAATAAACATTAATTAGTGAATTCCATGAATAATACAGTGTTTAGTACTCAGAAAATTGATCAGTCTGCCTAGCATCATCAATCACACACATTGCTCTACTCCCTTCCTGTTGGTTGCATGAACCTCACCCTCTGTCAGTCATATGACTGACTTGTTTCTATTTAAGTTTATTCCCTTTCTTTTTTAATTTTTATTCATTGATACCTGGTATCCGGGTGAGGCCCACTAGGCACAAGGCTCATTTACAGTGGTGACGCAGAAACACAGGAAGGTTAAATGACTTGCTCATTTCATGAAGGTCCTGAGTATTACAATTCCACTATCAGGAAAAGAATGGAAATTCATTAGAAAACTCTGTGTTAATGCAGACCTTAGGGGTGAATAATTCAAAGTGCATAAAGTACAGAAATAAAAAACATTAAGGTTTTCACTTGTAGATAATCTGTGGTGTGGTGCTCCTTGGGGTTCTGAGTCCTAATGCTCACCCCTACCCTTAACAAACAAGGTCATGCATGATCTCTTTTCTTCACACAGGACCCTGCATGAAGAAAGTTATGACTGCATCTGTTGGCCACATGTGGAGAGCCATTCTTCTCTACCTCCAACGAGTATATCACTATGAAGCACTGGCTTGGAGCTGTACCTTGTGATTCAGAAAGTAGGTTATAAGTTGAGGAGGGGGTGGGCATTATGGCTGACAACCAGGCTACTGATGGAAAGAATTATTGGGGCTGCCTGGGGGCTGCAGATGCACTGGGCCCTTCTATGTGGCTATAGATGCAGACACACAAGGTCAAGATTCCATCTGGGTGTGCTTCTGTACAGCTACAGATGCAGAGGTTCAGGACCCACTGAACTCTGCACCAAGAGATGACTTGTCATTGCACTACTGTTACTTTAGCCCATGTGGTCAACACTGTATCCTTCCATAGACTGGTAGTGGTGTCACATGGCAGAACCATCTCCCCAGCCTTATCCCATCCAGCTGGCTTACTAAGCTTGCCCCAAAACTCAGCTCACTGGCATGGGATCACAATGCACTACCCCCTGGGCTAAAGGATGGCCCAGCACATATTTCTTCACAACATTTTTTTACCCCTAAACTTTCAACATAGTTATTTTATGACTCCCTTTTTAACATGATAGGTGGCATTTATAAAATACTGGCCAATGTGTCATTTTGCACCACAAATGCAGAAAAATATTTTGGACAGGATTTGGAAAACAACACCTGTGATGTTCATAAGATGATGTGAAAAATGGCTGTGTTGAAAACTGTGAGTCAAAATACGGAAAATCACCAAAGTTATGAGTGAGCATTGAAAAATTACAATGTGCATTCATAACTTCATTGTTTTTCAATATTTTGACTGCAAAGTTTAACCATAGTCTTCTGATGACACCTCATCATGAACCTGGCAGTAGAAATGTTCAAACCCTCCTGAAAGGTGAGTTCATGGAGCAACTGCGAAATCACCTTCTGGGCCAGATTTGAAAATTTTCACCTATTGTGCTCATGAGTTGGGGTATCAAAAAGACCATGTTGAAAATTTTGTGAAACAATAGTTAAAAATGATAGTATTATGAATACTGGTTCAACAAACAGTAAAACTAAATTGAATGCACCTACCTTGTTTCCTTAGTTTTCAGTTGTGGTTCCAGGAGGAGGATGGCTTTCATCACAAAGAGTGAATTACAGCTCTGGACATTCTGTAGCTATGTAAGTAAGGGTGTGAAGAGCCCTGGGTGCTGAGTAAGGGGGTGTGGGGTTGCTGTAGGCAGCAAAAGACATCAGTGAATGGTTTTCTTTGGTTCAGAGCTTAAAAAAAACACGAGTGACAGTTTCATTGTTGCAGGTACCAGGTGAGCTGTTCAGTGACACCAGGGGTGGGCACCCAGGTTTTGCAACATTAGGGGAATACAAATATAAAAAAGCCCTCCTGGGCTTGGACAGTGTCTGCATGGTGTGGTAATTAAGTAAAACCATCCTAGGCATGGACCACATCTGTATTGTGCAGCAAGAAAGTAAAGCCCTCCTGGGGTCAGAGAATGGACACACAGTGTGCTATTTAAGCAAAGCCCTCAGGTGCCAATGCCCATTTAAGAGCTTCAGGAAGCTGCCCATGCTGGTCAGCTATATAACCCAATATAATTGCTGTTAAAATGATTTGAGGTGTCATTACAGTGGGCTATGCCTTTTGGAGAGTTTGTCTGCTGTTAGTCCATTTTTGTTTACTGTCCTGCAAGGGAAAAGCAATCAGACTGTGCTGCTGCCATTAACTATGGCAGCTGAGACACAGGCAAAATCAGGGCTGTCACCATGATTTTGTAACTCTATTTAAAGCTTTTTTTTTCATGACTCAGTTCCCCTTGTAACAGACCACATTCAACTGTTGCTGGTTTTGACAAAATAAATGGTATGATCAAGGTTGCCCCCCCCCCCAACAATCTATTGAATTCTTAGTGAGCTGAAGAGGGAATATGATTCTGCCTTTTTAGATTAAATTGGATTAGTTAAGCATACAGTGTAAGTCACAACAGCAGATGTGTAAACTCTCTGGGTCCAGGAAAGGGTTGAAACCATACATCAATGTTAAAAGCCCTTTGTGGCTCGGGCAAGGGTCACATCATGCAGCAATGTTAAAATGCTCTCCAGGGATCAGAAAGGGCTATATCATGCAGCAATATGGAAATGTCCTCTTAGGTTTGGGAAGGGCCTAATTGTGCAGAGATTCAGAAAAAAAAGTCCAGTGCATAGTTAAGTGCCACACTGTGCAATGATGTGGAATAGCACTCTGAGGCTCAGGCAAGGATCATACAACACAAAGCTGTGGAAAAGCCCTTCAGGGCTCAAGCTAGTCATATAGTTTGACAAGGGTACTTATGACATATTGTTTTATAATCTCCTTACAGTAATAATGTGAGCCAAGAACAATTGTGGTAGGTAAAATTGATTAAGTTGAGTAATTAGATATCATTTAAAAAACAAAACAACAACAAATTAATTTCCTGGCTCCTTTCAGTGTGAACTGAAAATTCTTTGGTCACAGCATTTTATGTGCTATCAGAGATTTTTTTGGCTCAGCTCCTGACCCAGAAATCAGTGCCCTCGCAAAGCTGGGAACTGGGATTTTTTTTTGTGCCTAGAAAATATATTTCTTGGTAGATTTTCAACAAGTCCAGTTTACCTAGGTTGAGGTGCTTGTTTTTCGAAATTGATAATTTTTATATATTTTCCAACTGTTATTAAAAAAATATACAACATGATGGCTGTCATGATCTAAAACTTTTTTCTCACAACCCAAAAACACAATTAGTCAAAAAAGTTAAAAACATTTGCTGCTTTACATATGGCCCACAGGATCAGACATAACTTACTTCATGCAGGAGAGCAGCCATAACATTCTTCAAGCAAAGCTCTATAGATTTTGTTTGAAGCAGGATATTAGTCATAACTTTCCTTGCACAGGGCCCCAGACCTGTTGTTTGAAGCAGCAGACCACCGGGACATGGTCCTGAGTGTGTAGTTTGGTATTGGGTCACACTGGCTGGGGCTGAGGGATGGGTGTTAGTATTGGAGAAGCCGTGACACCATTTTCCCTACATTTGTGGATTTGTAAGCCTTACATATACTTTACATGTGCTTTAAAATAGTTTATCACAATGAATTTCTTTACTTTCTGAGAAAATAAAGTTGAAACTTCCTTTGCACAGAATCCTTCAGGCCCATCATGGAAGTAAGTCCTAATTTGCATCAGTGCAGGACTAGAGATGTAGCGAATTTAAATTCCGCTGGTTAAATGAATGCAAAGTGGGCATTTTGTGTTGCCACTCCGCTATGCAGAGTGAACAATGCATAGTGCTCACTCTACCTTGTCATTACCACTTTGCGTTAAAGCGGAATGGCAATGCGAAGTAAGGCGAAGTCATTGTTTTTAATGGACTTCGCGTTCCTCGTTATGATTCTAAGTGATCACCTTGGTGTTTCAGATTTGGCAGTCCCCCCACACATCACATGGCTTACAGTACTGTAAGTCACATGCTCTTTAGCTAGGCAGGAAGGAAGTGAGTCATACAAGCAGACACTTTTACTTTCTCCTATACAGATGAAGAGAGAAGAGTGTGTTTTGTGACTGCTGATACTTTGAGATCGGAGCGAGGAGGAGATTTAAACTTTGATTTAGACCTAACAGCTTTTCTAAAAGCTACATTTTTTTGCCTTTTCTGTACTCTTTTTCACTTAATTTGTTCTTTCTGTAAATTTTATTTTTCTTACCTTTATAAGTAGTTAGTTGTTTGTCCCCCCACCCCGGAAGCAGGACCAGCACCACCTCCTGTCCTGACTCTGAGGCAGTTGAACCACCACCACCACCACCACCACCACCAAGTCCAGCACCAGGTCATCTGGAGCAGGATGCGCCTGTTCCCCTGGGTCCAGGTGTGGATCCCATCCCTGTTCAGCACCGTGACCAGTTGGCTGCCAGTTCATCTGGTCCTCCCCTGCCTGTGCCTGGTCCTCCCCCACTTCCATTGTTTGGTAGTTTTTTTACTGTGTTGGGGGGAACAGCAGTGTGGTCAAGTGTCGCCTATGTGAGGTGGAGGTGTACCGTGGCCTCTGAGGGACTCACCTGGGGACTGGGGGCCACCACACCCATATGCTCAATCACCACCAGTTGGAGTGGCAAGCAGCCACAGAATGGACCATGCCTTCCCCTGCTGGTCATTCTGTGGCAGAGGATGCAGCTGTGCATGGCGGCATCCCTAAGAAGAGGAGGGCCACAGCAGCACCTACTGTTCCACCAGCACCCCCCCCACCACCACCACCACCACCAGCAAGTCAGCCTGAAGATCATGTGGACCCCAGAGAACTATGTATAACACAGGCTGACTTGGCAGTTCTCTGGAGCACTGTTGGGGAGAATAATGAGAGGGTGAGTGCTGTGGAGCAGCCGCTGGATCATATACAGGGACATCAGTTGCAAATTATGTCCATGTTGGAACTGCTGCTGGATCACCATGGGATCCCACATTAGTTTTTTTTCCTCAAACCATGTGCCCCCCCACACCTTCCTTGCTGTGTTATAAAATGTATTCCTCCATCATCCCCGACCCTTGTATGTAATTATGCCCTTTTTTGTTGTCTTCCATATGCATGACAATTTGTATTCTGAGCAGTGCAAGTACACTGTACTAAACTGCATGTGTGCAGTCAGTCTTCTTTCCAGTCTGCGTATGTACTGCAGACAGTGTCCAAACTCCTGACTTAAAAACACTTATTAATGAGTACAATTGTGAGAAGGTGAAGCCTGGAGAGAGATACTACAAAACAGGCTTACAATACATCCAAGTAACTAGTAAAAAAATTAATGTTGTGATTCACGACATAATCATAAATCATGATTTGTGACTGCATTTGTGACCGTGATGATGAAGAAATGTGAATGCCTATGGCTGTACTTCCCTGGGCCCCAATGAGGTGTGGCACAAAACTCCACAACTTAAAAACGCTCATTAATGAGTACAATGATGGGGTGGTGAAGCCTGGAGAGATACTACAAAATAGGCTTACAATACATCCAAGTAACTATTAAAAAAAATTAATGCTGTGATTCGTGACATGATCATAAATTATGATTTGTGACTGCATTTGTGACCGTGATGATGAAGAAAGTGATTTGTATCACACGTGACTTGTGATAATGGTCCTGACTTAGAAACACATATTAATGAGTACAATGTTCATGCAGAATTATACACCACACCTGTCCAGTACTCTGAAGGGACACCAAAGAAACAACTGTGACTTACGTTAGAGATAGAGATGGGCCCTAAAGGGATGCAAATGCACAGACAGATTAAGATTGCGCTGTGCACTGAAGAGATGCAGATGCAAAGGCACAACACCTAACCAGCGCTCACCATCAGAAATTCAAATCTGGAAAATAATTCCTTTGCCAGTTGGGGCGGCCACTGGGGACAGTGTACTGCACTGCTGGAGTAACAGTCACTAGTACTAGTACCAGTAAAGATACCACAAAGAAGTACAAAAATTATACAGCTGCAGTGGATAGCAGGTTCACATTGCTGAAATTATGTGGCACAATAAAAGGTGTCTGTTTTGATGACACGTGTCACACACATACTTACACACACACTCAGTAATGTGTAGTAAATTGAAAACTTCAGTAATGTAACCACATATTTTAAACAAACTAAAATTATGCACTACTGCGCCACAACAATCAGCAAAAAAATGGCAAGAATTATTGAAAATATTACTGTGTTTACATTAACACAGTTATACAAGAAAAATATAACCAAACCAGAAAGCACTGCCTTTTTCTCCAAGTTAATCTACCTACACCACAGATACGCCCCTCCCCCAAAGCATACTTCCACTGTCTCTCAGTACACAGACTGAATATTGTACATTAACATTCAAAACCCACACACAAACAATAAATGCTCGATGATATGAGCACAGGAAGGTTTCCTATTATCGATGAACTAAAGTTTCAGCAAAACAAATGACCTGAAAAGGCTTTTTAAACAGCTTTTAAAAGGTTTGAATTGCAGAGAGCTCTAAGAGCAGATTGTCTCCTACAGCTTCATACACACACTACCCCAAACTGAGGCTGTGCAGAACAATTTAGAGTCCATGTGACCTGAAATCCCATGAATCACTGCAAAATTCACCTTTGGAGCTTAACAACTATGTGAAGTGAGGCGGAGTACATTGTTTTCAATGTACTTCACCTTAAGAATTGGTGCAGTAGTGGTTTGGGAAGGTGGAGTAATGCAAAGTCATTGTTTTCAATGGACTTTGCGTTACCCATTATAACTCGAAGTACTCCGCTTCGCATTGTGGAGCACTCTACGAATTCGCCTTCACTCGGCGAATCACTTCGCTGAGCGAATTGGGGCCATTTCGCCCATCACCATGCAGGACCCCTTGGCACAGTAAGAAGCAAAAGGTGAGCCTTAACTTGATTTGAACAGGGTCCTTCAGGCTCTGTGTGAAGCAAGTGATAAATCCTAACCTGCTTCTTGCAGGTCCCTGTGTGGAGCAGGACATGAGTCTTAACATTATTTTTCCATGGTTCTGTGGGATCTGTGCAAGTACTGTAGGAGTGTTGCATATTTTAAATTAGCTGGCATCTCTGATGCAAACTTGAAAATTTAGTACTACATGTAATTTCCTTTTTATCTCAAACAAAAACCCCACCCTTGTGTAGCATAAAACAACCATCTCTAACACCACCAGCTCAAACACGTTACCCCCACACCCCCACCCTCATAGCACCCTTCTCTCTCCTAACCCCCCATTTCCCAGAAATGTTTATTTATATTCTATCTAAAAAAATCAGTTAGAAATAATACTATAAAGTGATAATATTGACTTTGTTGCTATAACAAAAACTTGATGGGATGAAGCAAACCTATGGTCTTGAGAAACTGAAAGGTATCAACTATTTCATAAGGATAGATCAAATAAAAAGGGTATAGGAGTCTGTCTGTCTAAAACAACATTATGAGAGGGCAGAGATCATAATGGATGACAATCCAATTACTGATACCGAGCCCATCTGCATCCAGTTATACCTTCGTAAGAAGTAAACTCTAACAACAGGTAACTGCTACAGACCATCAATGAGCAGTACTGAGTACACTGCACAATTACTAAAAGAAATCACAATAGCTTCTGATAAATCAGAAGTAATCAGTCTAGGTGATTTTAATTTTCCAGGAATAGACTGGGAAAATCTTACTAGCAACTCCACCCAGGAAACTACTTTTCTTAACTCGCTTTCAGCAGTAGGTTTTGACCAACTAGTGAAGTCCTCAACTAGGGGTGACAGCATACTCAGTTTAATAATCACTGTTATCAGTCATGGAATGTCAGAGGTCACAGTGAAAGAACCTCTAGGTAGTAGTGATCACTCCATGCTAAACATTGGTTACTCTGTAGAGCATAGTTCAGGAAATAAAAAAAATTAAAAACTTACATCAAGAACAGTAACAGGGCTAATTATCAGAAGATCCAGACAATACTCGACTCTGTTGAATGGGAAAAAAATAGTTTGATAGAAGACTGTTGGATGATTGTATGTAACATTCTTAGGACTGTAGAAGAATGGTTTGTTTCTAGTAAATTAATGCACAACAATAAGGGCAAAGTACCACAATGGATGATAAATAAACTAAGGAAGCAAATTAAAAGGAACGAAAAGGCTTACTCAGCACACAAGAAGAAAAAAAACGGACTTTTCTATGAAGAAATGCAGGACTGAAGTTAAAAAACAAACAAAGCAACTAATAAGGAATGAAAGATGTAATCCTGAGTTTCAAATAGCTTCATGAAAAGGAAATCAGAAAGCTTTCTTTTCATTTATAAACAATATGAATAAAAACAGCCACCCCCTAGGGCCACTGGTTATCAATGGATCAACGATTAAAGATCCTATTGAAATAGTGAATGCTTTTAATGATTATTTTGGTTCTGTATTCAACAAAAAAGATGACTTCACCACATCATGGAATTCTGAGGATAGTGGCATAACGGGTTTCTCATTTGATGAGGCACTTGCTGTGATTCAAACAAACATAGTAACATAGAAACATAGAAGCTGATGGCAGATAAGGACCACAAGGCCCATCCAGTCTGCCCATTTTTTTTACCTTATGAATGTGCCATAGGTCTTTACTCTGTCAATGGCCTATCTATTCATACGCATCTGTATTGCTCCCTTATGCCTATCCCATGCCTGTTTGAAGCCCTGCACTGTATTCATATCCACCACTTGGGGAGGCAGTATAGCGCAGTGGTTTAAGGCTCTGAGCTGCAAATCTGGAGACTTGGGTTTGAATCCTACAGCCCCCACTTGCATACTGTGTGACCCTGAGCAAGTCACTTAACTTCCCTGTGCTGCCAGGTTGCACCTGTAAACAAGTTTTCAGCTTAGTGTGTCTC
Organism: Neoceratodus forsteri; assembly: GCA_016271365.2. Classification (NCBI taxonomy): domain Eukaryota; kingdom Metazoa; phylum Chordata; order Ceratodontiformes; family Ceratodontidae; genus Neoceratodus; species Neoceratodus forsteri. The sequence goes on from CM057450.1 coordinate 1,640,148,317, forward strand.
ACCTGGTTAAACAATTAGGAACTTCCTGAGGTATGCTGTTCAATGCATCTACCACCTTTTCTGTGCAAAATAACTTCTTCACATTACCCCTTTATCAGCCTCCCTCTAATCTCATGCTGTGCCCTCTTGTCCTGCTATTTTTCTTATAATGAAACATGCTAGACTCTTTCACCTTGTTAATGCCCTTCAGATGTTTGAATGTTTTGATCATATCACCTCTCTTTCCCTTCTTTGCTCTAGGGTATAGATATTGAGCTCCGTTAGACTGTCCTCATATGTTTTCTGATGCAGTCCCTGCACCATTTTGGTTGCCGTTCTCTGGACTGCCTCAATTTGATTAATGTCCTTGTGAAGGTGTGGCCTCCAGTACTGCATGCAGTACTCCAGAGAGGGCCTAACCAGTGTCTTGAAAAGAGGGATTATTACCTCCTCCTCACGCCTTGTGATACCCCTACTAATACACCCCACCATGCCTCTAGCCTTACCTACTGCTTTAGTGGTCTGCTTGGATAATTTCAGGTCATCTGTGATGATGATGATGAACAGCTTAATCTGGTTCAATTTCAGTTGCTTACCATCTGTATCCGCCCTCCCCCCGGTCACCCCTGAAAAAAGGGACTTCTAGGCCCAGTGGGCTTACTGGGTCAACAAAATTCAATAAAATAAATAAAATAAATGATGCCTAAGTCTCTTTCTTCCCTTGTGATTGCCAGCAGCTCCCCTCCCAACCTAAAGGTAGCTTCAGAGTTTCTCTTCCCTATGTGCATGATCTTGCACTTTTATGTGTTAAACCCCAGTTGCCACTCTTAGGACCATTTTGCCAGTTTTTTCAGATCTCTTCTTGTTCTACCCACCCCATCTGGATCATTTACTGTGTTGCAGATCTTGGTGTCATCTGCAAACAGGCAGACCTTACCCTCCAGTCCATCTGCAATGTCACTGATGAAGACATTGAAGAGGACTGGCCTCAGGACTGGTCCCTGAGGTACCCCACTTACTTGCATCTATTCTGACTGTATACTGCTTACCACCACTCTCTGTTTGCTGCCTACCAGCCAGTTTGCCACCCAGCTGACCAACCTGTGACCCACCCTGAGCCTACCCAGCTTATTAATCAATCTTCTATGTGGAACAGTATTGAAAGCTTTGCCAAAGTCAAGGTAGGTGACATTAGCTGTACCACCTTGGTACACCACTTGTTGCCCAGTCAAAGAAATCTATGAGATTAGTTTGACAGGAACTTCCTGTTGTGAATCCATGCTGTCTTGGATCCAGTGCTCCTATGGATTCCAGGTGTTGCACTATTCTTTCCTTAAGGAGTGTCTTCATAATATTGCCCACTACTGAGATAAGACTGATTGTTCTATAGTTCTCAGCCTCCTTCCTGCTGCCACTCTTGTGGAGCAGGATCACATGAGCCCTTCTCCAGTCTTCTGGGACCTCTCCTGTGCTCAGAGACTCATTAAACAGTTCTGCTAATGGCACTGCTAGTTCCACCGTTAGCTCCTTTAGTACCCTGGGATGTATGCCATCAGGTCCCATTGCCTTGTCCACCCGGAGCTAAGCGAGCTCTCGTAGGATTCTTTCTTTTGTGAAGTGACTTGTGCACACCTTCCTCCACCATGTGTCCATGGTGCTGAGCTGCGGGCCCTGCAATACCTTCTCCTTACTAAATACTGTGCAGAAATAACTATTTAGGATGGATGCTTTTCCTTGGTCTTCATCCACACACTCCCCCTTATCCCCTCTGATCTTAGCAATACCCCCTCTGGACTTTCTCCTTTCACTAATGTATCTATAGAAAGTATTTTCCCCTTCTTTTACTGTTCATGCCAGTTTTTTCTTGGTTTGAACCTTTGCCTACCTTATTGCCTTCTCTGCTTCCCATAGGGAAGTTTGATATGCCTCCCTATCTTCATCCCACTTCATTCCCTTATATTTCCTGAAGGCCAGTCTTTTGGCTCTGATCTTTACTGCTACTGTTTTTTAGTACCAAAGTGGTTGCCTCTTTCTTTTGCTCTTGCCTTTCTCCCTAATACAATGGGATGTTGCTTCAAGTATTGCATCCTTAATGCTTGCCCACTTTGTCTCTACCACCTCACCTGTATTTCATCTTGACAGGGCTAGCTTAACTCTGTTGGCCATCTTATCAAAGTAAGCTCCTCTAAAGTCCCATATTTTGCCTTGGAATGGGTTGATTTAGTTCTAGTGGCCAAACTGGACCACACCATGTGATGGTCACTGGCCCCCAGGTGACCTTCTATCTGGAGATCTGTTATCCTTTCCCTGTTAGTCAGTACTAGATCCAGGATAGCCCTGTCTCTTGTGGGTTGTTGTACCAATTGTTTGAGGCTATCCCCCTGCAGGGAATCCACTATGTGTCTAGTTCTGGTGGATGTTCCTGCTGGTATTGATCAAGCTGTATCTGGCATGTTGAAGTCTCCCATTAGCAGAACCTCACCTTTAGCTGTCATGTTTTGTATATCTTCTAACAGTAATGTGTCTATATCCTCCCCCAGTTCATATGGTTGTCTCATTTCCTGTTTCCAGGGTGACCTACAGTTCTTCTGGCTCCTTATGTGTATTCTGAATTTCTGTAGCTTTGATATTTTCATTGACATAAAGGGCCACTCCACCCCCCCTTTTTGCACATCGGTCTCTTCTGAACAGTACATAGCCAGGTACTGAAGCCTCCCAAGTGTGGTTACTGGTGAACCATGTCTTGCCAATGGCTACTATATCCAGTTTAGCCTCTGTCATTGTTGCCTCCAGGTCTGGTATCTTGTTTCCCAGACTGCAGGCATTTGCATACACGATTTTCTGTTTGCCAGATTTCAGTGCGTTAGTTGTTGGATAAGGTCCGGAGTTTTCCCTGTGTGTCATATAGGGAGCCAGACATTTATCCTTACCTGGTGATGCAAATGAACTACAAACATGCTGAACTCCTCTTTGATCACTAGCTGAGGAAAGAGAGATGTTCTTTCCATTCGATGTATCAGGTGCTGCACCCCTCTCTCCATTTGCTAGTTTAAATATTCTGCAAAGACATCAAACTTCTGCCCCAATTCACTGACTCCCACCTTAGTCAGATGCAGTCTATCGAATCTAAAGAACTTTCACTCCCAAAACTGTTGCCAGTTACCTACAAATTTGTGTCCTTTTTCCTGGCACCAACCCTTGAGTCATATGTTTATCTCCCCTATCTCCCCTTCTTTGACCTTCCGTCCATCTGTCCCCCTCTCCCAGACCAGCAGGATCTTAGAGAAGGAAATGCTGGATGAAATGGATGACAGTTTTCTCCCAGCCTGGTTAGGTATTTCTTGGTCTCCACAACTGACCGGCTGGTGAGATTGTTAGTCCCTATGCACACCAGAACGTCAGTGTTTTCTCCTGCTTCATGCACGATTTTAGCAATGTGGTCAGTGCCTCTCCATGTTGATGTACCTGGGAGACATCTAATCATTACCCCAGGCCAGAGGTAGGTATCGACTCTCCCAAATCATGGAGTCTCCTATGAGCAGAAGTGTTTTGGATATTTTTTTTGCTTTTTTTGTTTTGGTCTCTGTTCTGGGTGAGTTTTGTAGCACTAGCTCCTGTGCTGCAGTGTCCTGCTCTATGGTGTCCTCTGCCCCTTTGCTTGATTTCAGAGATAGAGGCAGATACCTGTTTGTAGTTTTTATATGGTTTATGGAGGTGATGGCTTTGTGAGCATTGAGTGATGGGGAAACTGATTTGCCCCTCCTAACCTCCTGCCAGCCTCCTGGACCCCTGCTGAAAAAGAAGAAGAAGAACCACAGACGAAAGAAACAAGGAGGTAAGAGCAAAGACAATCAACCAGCAACAAATGCAGTCACTATCCCTCAGTCTGATTCTCATATGTACTCCTGTAATTAGCCCTGAAAACTTAGCCTAATGATAGATAAAACTGCCAAATCTGTAAGCACCACATGTAACAATTTCACAGAAGATATACCCTGCAAAAAACACTTTGCTACAAAGAAAAATAAAGCAGTAAAAAAGTAACAACACCTGTAAGCACAGCCTGCAGAACAATTTAACAGAAGATATACCTTGCAAAAAAAAAAGTTGAATCAGAGAAGATTACAGCAATAATCTGTAAGCACAAAACAGTAACAAACCGGTAGGCACACCCTGTAATAGTACAGCAGAAAGTATACCCCGCAACAGTAATTTGAATCAGAGAACAATAAAGCAGTATAATGTAAACAAAAAACAGTAAAAAACCTGTGAGCACAAAAGACAATAGTAACACACAGTAAATCTGCCTAGCCAAAATAAACCTTGATCTTTTTTCCTTGCTCTGATAATGTTGTTCCTTGTTCTGTTCTTACAAGCAAACCTAGAAGAAAAGAACTCAGATGAAGCTAGGTGCATTTGCCAGCAAACCTAGTCTTCCACCTCAAATTCTCAGCAGGTACTGATGGGTTACATCCTTGCGTTCTAAAAAAACCTTGCTAACAGTACATGCAAACCCCTATGGCTGTTGTTTAATAAGTCCTTAATGACAGGATAATTACCACCTGAATGGAAGCAGTTGTTGTAGCTCCTATACACAAATAAGGTAGTAAGACATCCCTTGAGAACTACAGACCAGTAAGCCTGACACTGCTGCCGGGAGAGCTGATGGAAAAATTAACAAAGACCAGGTTCGAAAGTGAATTTGCTTCATTAGGCTTACGGGATAATACACAGCATGGGTTCAGTAAAAGAAGATCTTGTACCACAAATCTTATTACGTTTTAGGAGTCAGTGAGTTCAAGTTTAGATGCGGGGAGACTATCTGATGTTATTTTCTTAGACTTCAAAAAGGCGTTCAACACAGTCCCACATCAAGCATTTCTATTTAAGCTTAAAAACCATGGGATTCAGTTCCTGTTTGAATAAATGGGTTTACTCATGGTTACAAAACAGAACACAGCAGGTGAGAATATCAGGACAGTTATCTTCAGAAAGTGGAGTTACCAGTGGAGTTCCGTAGGGGTCAGTCCTGTATCCCTCCCTTTTTAATTGCTTTATTCATGATCTTCATACTGGGCTTACAAACAAAACTATCACATTTGTGGACAGCACAAAAACAGCAAGTGAAGTCAACAGTGATGCAAAATATTTGTCCTAGACTAAGATTTGGAATTGGTTGCATACTCGGTGTTAGAATACAAAATGGAATTGAATCAAAACAGATGCTCAGTTCTTCACTTAGCCCATAACAATCCCACGAGGCCATATTTAATGATGCAATTTCCATTACCAGCAGTAAGTAATGAGAACGATCTAGGTATTATCACTGACAACTCCCTTACAATGCATACACACATTAGGAAAATAACACAAACAGACAATAAATTCATTAACATTATTAAGAAGACATTTGTCACAAGAGACGATCATAGTATTATGAACCTATACAAGTCATATGTAAGACCCCACATAGATTATGCTTCACCATTCTGTGCACCTTATCAAAGGCAAGATGTCAGTTTACTAGAAAGTGTTTAAAGAAGGATAACACAGCTCATTACCAGACTAAAACACAAATCCTAAGAACAGTGGTTAAATAACTTACACTTTCTATACAATTATTTAATATAATTAAAAATCTAGAAGTAGTTTCAGCATGTGAAACCACTCCTTATATGAGGCCCATAGATCTTAGGTCACACAAACAAATTGAAGTATACAGAGTAAAAACAAAGAAAAGAGGCAATTACTTTACTAACAAGGTCCCATGATTATTAAACAAACTGCCTCAGTATCTGGTGGACTTTACTGACATCAACACTTTTAAAAGAGAACTTGATAAATATATGGAGTTCTAGATAATAGTCACACAGAGTGGGAGACAGTCAAGATGGACTTATGCCTCATTTTGTCTTCAGCTTGCCAAGTAATTAGTAAAAAAAAACAAAAATCTTCCCCTTCCCAGTGTGGAATAATCACAATTTAAATTGCCTCCACCTTCCCCAGTCCTTTTCACATATACCCCACCCCACCCCACCACCCACTGGCACCAAGAACCCTCCTCCCCATTACAAAAGAAAAAGATACATAGGAGACACCTATAAAAAAGAAAACCATCTCCAGCAGCAGCGACCAGCCATCATCACTGATTCTTTCAGAATAAATGCATTGATTTTGTACTAGTAGTAACAGCTAAATGGCTGACTACACTGACCAATCAGCTCATACTTCTATCACAAAACTGTGGCAATGATTGATTCACTGATATTTTAGAAGGTTAAAATGTGCAAAACATACCTTTTAAATACTTTTTTTCTGGTTCACCAATACTGTAGAGCAAAAGTGGCTGTCAGTTAAAATCAACAATTTTCAGTATACAGTTTTTACAATGTTGATTCTTTGAGGGTGGATTTTCTGAGGACTGTATAATTTTTAAATTATTATGAAAATAAAATTCCATTTTCATGCATGCACAGTTTCTGTGTTTGTCCATGTGCATGTTTTCAAAGGTGTTTTCCATTGCATGGGTAGTTTCCATATTGTAGAGGCAAAACTCATTTTCATGAGATAAGACATTTATTTTAATGGGTCTTTGTGGTCATGAAAGTAGGTAAAAGAAAACATTATGCATCAAAAAACCCAACTTGCAGCTTAAGGAAGCACCATGTATTCCCGTCAGTGAGAATGCCGACCTCCCCCACAGCAACAGCACAATACTGATGCAGGTATTGTGCCGCCTCTTGATTGGGTGTTTTCTGTGGGGGGCTGTGCCCCCTGCACCCCCGGAACTCTAGGATTCCAACTCCAGAGTTGGTCTGGGGGAGAGGATCACTGGGGGAAGGTGAAACACGGAAAAAGGACCATTACTGTGAATGTCGCAGTAATGGTCTTTTTCCATGTTTCGCTGTCGGGGTGTTGATGAAACAGGGTGATATGGCAGCTTAAATATGTTACAAGTCACAAAAACATGGCATTGTTAAAAAGTCAAAAACCTGTTTGCATGACTTCCAAAGTCTTTTCATTGGTGTTAGTGGTCATGAAAGTAAATAAAATAAGACAGAATTTTGCTCATTAAAAACAGAAAAAAAACACTTGGTGGTAGGTTTCAGGCATTGACAACACCTAAAAGAACATTGTGGCAAAAAAACCCACCACCAAAACATCAAAAAAAAAATAACATCAGTAAAAATACAAAGTGATAAAATCATCAGGAGTTCTTTGTTTTAAGGGGGGGCTTCACCCCTCACACATCCCCATGTGGGGTGCCTTGTCTCCCACATCCCATGAAATTAATATAATCAGCTCCGAGGGGGTGTGGACCGTGGGGATGGGGAGAAACACTAAAGTTCACTTCTGGGAGATAGGGAACCAAACTCTGGTCTCCAGGTCTCCTCCACTCCAGGAACGAGTGCCTTAGCCACTCCACCATGGGAGTGGCTTAGCTAGGCACCACACCTCCTTCTTTCTTATCTCTTATACACTACTGCTTTCCCTTCATCATCTACACATACAGTGACAGGGGTAGGCATAACTCTGAAATGATGTACTATCCCTGTCACTGTAAAGGTTCCTGACATTCTGCATCACAATATTATTGCACCAAATTTTTTTTAATGATGTTGTGGGTGGATACATGGTGCTAAACTCTGAAACTTGTGTGCTCAACAGAATATGGAATACACTTGATTCTATAAGTTTACTTTTTGAAAAAACATAAAACTTTTAGAATGATCATTGTAATTACTGTATATTGTCCAGTATCATGGAAACAGAGGCTTTTTATAATATGGGATGGGTGGGGTTAAGAAGGTGAAGAGAGGAAATTGATTACTGTCTAGGTAGGAGAAATGGTTTTCATTTTGGTGACATACTGAAATATGACCATTTTGCAACAATCCATTTATCCTTAGGACATTGAAAAGATTGTGTGTGTGTGTGTGTGTGTGCACGTGTACACGTGTGCGCGTGTGCGTGCGTGTGTGTGAAAACTGCACTTTATACAACCTGAGTGGCAATAACAATGTCAGGATAAGTGATATCTTATATTCAGCTCACAAGATATCATGTTAGATGCAACAGTTGATTTGGTTAGATATTTCCAGATATTTTATGAAATTACTAAAGTGTTTTCTCCTGTGTCCCTACAGTGGTACTGTGGGCAAGCAGGGGATTTCTCTACAGAGATCACAGAATTTTCTGGAACTACTGTATCTTACAATGTCAGTTGATGCAACTTTTTGTGAGTTGGGTATATCACAACTGATATCTTGCACTGTTTGGTACTTCACAATGTATACTGAACTAATCACAGATCAGCTTTTACAATGGTGAGGACATCACAGTACCACCGTACAGAACTGAAGCCAGCAATGGAACTCAAAGAGAAACAGTTATATATTTAAACAAGCATCATATTTAAAAGTTATAACTAGTAAATAGGGGTGTGTGGAAAAACAATTCCATAGGCAGAATTTTGGCGAAAGATGGATTTTCACTTCTGTGATGGTTCAGGAAATTATTTCACCAATTTTTGTGGAAATTCTGCTGAAAACTGCAGAACAAATTGAAGAAATGCAGATTAATGTATTAAACTCAGGAAAAAAAAACTTCACAGAACTAATGACTGTTAGTGTTCACTTCTGCAGCTTATGTATTAAATTGCTGGAAAAAAATGCAAAAGTAATGCAAACTGCAAATAATTTTATGATATACGGTGAAATACTAAGCAAGAGACTTTATTTCCACATGTCATGTAAAATGTCCACAGTTCGTAATTAAGTGCTGCATTACTAGGTGGAAATCCACATTTATTTGGTGAAAGTTCAGAATTCTGCCATAGTCAAAAGAGCAGAAAATTCTGCAAAATTTAAGAAATTTTGCAGAATTTCTGCAACAGCAGAAATCTGCACTTTTGCCCACCTCTACTAGTAAACTAATATTTATTTATTTATTTATTGAATTTTGATGACTGGGTAGGCCCACTGAGCCCCGATGGTTCCTTTTTCAGGGGCGACCTGGGAGACAGAAACAGTACAACGCAGTCAGGTAGTACAGGGTACAGAGAAAGTAGACATGAAATTCAAGGTTACAATAAAGGCAATATTTAAAATTCAATGGTCTGGTTAAAAATATATAGTTTATCTTTACTTGTGAAGGGATAAGGACTTTTAAAAAATAACTCACTTGTGTCTCTGTCACTCATGAGTTATTGTCTCCCTCCCCCCCACACACACTTGAAGATGAATTGTATACTTTCAATCAGCCTATTGCATATCCCATATTTAGTTTCCTGATACTTTAGAAATTATACATTGTTTCATAAAACCACCTGCCAAAGAATATTCCTTGGACCAAACTCTAAAAAATGGAAAACTTCAGGTTTTAACTGTTAGCCATATTTTGTGGTATCAGTAAGCAAAAAAAGATCAACATTTCGAACACTGATGTGCTTTCAAGCTTCTAGATCTTTTTAACTGCAAAACCAGCCATTACTAAACATGCAGGATCCAGAGATCATGGGCCCAATTCCAAGATGGCTGGAGTAACTTTCAGGAAGTTGCAAGTTACACCATTTGCCTCTACACCAGGGACCATATGCTGCATTCCAGAAGCAGCAGGGTCCCAGCAATTGTGACTTGTGATATACCCCATATGTGTGGTGGAAGCCCACGTATGACATATACCTGCCAAAAATCACAACTCACGATGAATGCCAGGTGGTCCCCCAATGCACCCCCTGCCCTGGAACACCACCAACCTCACCAGGGAGCATGGAGGGGGCAGGACAGGAGATACAGGTGTTAGGGGGTCTGACAGAGAACAGACCCCTGGGATCACTGTTATTTGGGGGTGTGGAGGCCAGGGGTATATATTAGGGGACATTAGAGACATGTCTGTGCTGTTACTGCGGCACCAGGAGGCAGGTAGCTGATGGATGGCACCGTTGGTTGCCACTTGGAGCAGCTTGAAGATGTTCTAACTTAGCCATGCTATTGTGACTTCTGTAATTGTGCTAGCGGGTTATGACAGCTGCCCTACTGGAATGGGCTAGGTTGTTGTCATAACCCACAGTTGTGCCAGGCATTAAGGGCTGAGGCATAAGGGTTGGCATAACCTGCATTTTGTCACAGCCCACAGACTCCAAGGTAGAACTCGCATCTTGGAATAAGGACTGGCATATTGCCTGGTGTAAGTGGCAAGATACATCATGGGGTTAGGTGTATCTCAACTTACGATGGAGTATGCCCTTCTGGAATTGTGCCCCATGTCACAAAACAGCATGCATGACAAATTTCAGGATGTTCCATCCAGGCTTGGCCATGTTATTAAGGTGCAATAATCAGTGTTTAACATTAAACTGCCTATTCAACCCTAATATGATGGAATTACATTGCATCCACAATATGTATTAAAGCAGCAGTGCAAATAAATTGGGTAAGACATTTATCCCTACTTTTTTTAACAATAAAAGAATCGAGGCATATTCTGGTTTTATCTGACGGTAAAATATTTCTAGTTATACCATAATATGAGAATGTTATAAATGTTTAAGTTTAGATATTTTTTTCATCAAAAAAAAAAAGATGGCCACCACATTTGGCTTAGAAATAGCATTGTAGACCTGGTAAGGGTTAGGATCAAGAATATTAAAAAAACAACATGGTGCCCAGCATATGAGGTAACTAGAAAAGTAGATTTGAGAGGCATGCCAATATTTTCATTAATTGTAACTGAAGCTGACATTTTTGAAAAACAAAATCTTGCTTTCATTGCACTACTGTTTTAATTGCAAAAAAAAAATAAAAAAATACTGTTTCATAGTTTCATAGTTATGTACGGTTCATAAGGCCGAGGCCCATAACGAATTTGCCACCATTTACTTTAATTTTGGAAAATATATATATTTTTTATGCATATAATAATACAGATTTCATTTAAACTATTCTACAGACTTACTCATAACTACATATCTAGGTAGTGTTTTCCAAATAGCTGGGGCTCTCTGCGTGAAAAAATGTTTTCTGCCTAGTTGTCTTGCTTACTGAAGTTTTCAGTTTTAATTTATGAGACCTAGTATTATTTTGTGTTATTTGTCTTTCTTTTTTTTTTTAACTTTAATTTTTATTTTGAGTATTTTAGGCATACCAGTATGTTCAATACAATTCAATTAACATATTTCTTTTTCCATCTAATAAATGTTGGTTCTACACATATTCTTTTCTTTTACTGAAAGACACTAAATATTCTTGACCTCCTGAAGTTACCGAGACTAGTTACTCAGATAAGCATCTAGGAACAGCAATAAGTTCACTGGAGGCTGCTATGAGCTTTAGATGAAATGGTACAGATTCTTGCAGTGAAACCACTAAAGTCTCTGATCCTGTTCCATCAAGGATATAGTCCGAGTTCCAACTCCTACCATCCTCAGTCGTCGCTTTACTCTGGAATAATAGTCTCAAAACCATGTGGTTCTATCAACTACAGGAATACAACATTAAAATGAAAAAAAAAGACCCCCCCCCAACAACCATGTGCACAGATACTCCGTCTCTTTCTCCTTTTTTTATACATATATATTTTCATTTTAACACCCAGCTTCCTATTCCTTTTGCTCACATTTCCGCTTCCTTCCTACCCTTACCTATCCCTTCCTCGATTCCCATATGGGCCATCGACTTAGACTGCTTTTCTGTATAACTTTATGTTACCCTTCTATCATCTCCCTCTAGTTCTTCCCTGTACCCCTCTCCACAGCCTCCAAGGGCTACATGTTCTGGAAGTTTTCAACTTTAAGATGCAGTGTATATGTAATATTTTCCATCCTTTCTATTTCTTCCATTTTGAGACCCACATAGTTAGGAGGGGGTTCAGAGGATAGCCATTTGGTGGTGATGCATTTCAATGCAACCACTCTCATTATCTGGCACAATTCCTTCTTTGACGCCTCCATCGATAAGGTGGGGAGGCCTAACACTAAGTCCTGAAATGTAAAGGAATAGGAAGAGTGCTACTGTTCTATCGCCGAGTGTACCTGTCTCCAGAAACTTGACAGTCTGTCACATTCCCAAAATATGTGGAAGTGAGCACCCATTTGTGTACCTCACTGGCGCCAGCATGTAAGAGGTCTGTGGTTTATAATGTGCTGTTATCTCTGGAGTTCTGAAAAATCTAATGAGTATTTTAGTTGAATTCGCCACATCGTGGCTCGATGTAATTTGCCAACCTCTGAAGCTCACAGTCCCACTCTCTCTTGTAATGGTTATTTTAGCATCCTCTCCCATCTTGTTCTTGTCTCTTCTAGGATTGGAGCCCCTTTCGAGTCCGATAGAATTGTGTATAATGCTGACAGGTATCTCAGTTTATCCCTAATTTTTATTGAGTCCCACCAGTATGATTCGAGTGGATTCAGGTCTCTGTTTATCTTTAGTAAATTTCCTTCCTCTAAAAGGAAGTGCCGTGTTTGGAGGAACCTATAGAAGTCTTCTTTGCCAAGGGAGAAGTGTTCCTGTAAGGTGCTAAAGGGGAGACAGCCATTCTCATCTAGGAATTGTTTAAATGTGGTAAGACCCTTATGTTCCCAATACGCAAATCCAAAATCAGCCCTGGGGGGGGGGGAGCTCGGTGTATGTCTAATCAAGGAGAGGGGTCCCAACGTGTTCGGTGTATGTGTTATCCTTTTAAGTTTTTAAGATACACAGGAGTGTTTAACCCATGGATTGTCTGTAGACGCCAAAACCTGGGGAGATATCTCTGACGTGGGCAGGGTCCATAATTTATAGTTGTTCATTGTATTTTTTTCTAATAGATACCATCCAGAGTCTATCCTCTGTTTGGCCCATGTAACTAATTGTGACCCTTGAGCCGCTAAGTAATACAAATACATATTAGGCAGTCCTAACCCCCCTCTTTCTTTTGACTGTGTTAGGGTCTTATATGAAACTCGTGAATGTTTCCCTGACCAAATAAAGTTAGAAATTTCTTTGTTTAGCTTTTTCCAGAAGTCGGGCTTTACAGGGATCGGAAGGGTTTGAAAGAGAAACAACCATCTCGGCAAAATGTTCATCTTGATTACCTGGATCTTACCATATAATGTCAGGGGTAGCAGTTTCCAACAGGCAAAGTCTGCTAGCATATTTTTATACAGCTTCATGAAATTATCCGTGAATAATCAAGATATATCTGTCGAAATCTGAATCCCTAAATAACGAAAAGTATTATTGCGGGCCCATTTAAACGGAAGATTCTGCTTGAAGTCCCTCTGAGGACCCCCACTTAATATCACTGCTTCTAATTTAGTATAGTTTATTTTGTATCCCGCTAATGTACCAAGTTTATTCAGTGTATTTAATAAGTGCGGTAGGGAAGTTTGAGGGTCACTTATAAAAAAAAGGGAATCATTGGCATAGAGAGCGACTTTTTGTTCTATTCCCCCTGCCATTACTCCCTTAATTTCAGGATTCTCTCTTATCTCTATCGCCAGTGGTTCCAATGTTAGGGCAAATATTAGGGGGGGGGAGAGGACACCCCTGTCTAGTCCCTCTATTTAAAGATATTCTATCAGATAGCAATCCATTCAGTTTGATCCTTGCCTCTGTTTTATGATACAGCGCTCCAATGGCTGAAACAAAATTTTCTCCCAACCCAAATTTCGACAGGGTGGACAGCATAAAGTGCCAGTCCACCCTGTCGAAAGCCTTCTCTGCATCCATACTAATGGCCATCTGAAATGTTACCTTATTCTTCTGGGCTGTTATGATATTCAATAGGCGTCTTATATTGTCTTGGAGAAATCTCCCTCCAATAAATCCTGTCTGGTTCTGATGGATAAGGGGGGCAATATATGCCTGAAGTCTCTCCGCCAAGATCCCTGTAAATATTTTTAAGTCTACCAGTAGCAGGGAGATGGGACGGTATGAGCCACATTGCTCGGGGTCTTTATCCGGCTTCAAGATAACCGAAATCTGGGCAAAATTCCAGGAAGGTGGCACTGATTTATGATGTAATAAAATCTCATTATGCGTACTAACCAAGTAATTTCTATTTTTGCTGCAAACTTTTTATAAACTTGGCTGGTAGGCTATCTAGTCCTGGGGCTCACCATTTTTAAGATGCTTTATTTGTGATCTCACCTCTCCCATAGTAATATGGGAATTAAGGTTTGTCCGGTCTGCTTCCTCTAATGTAGGAATAGGCAAAGATTCCAAATAATCCTGCACTACTCTATGGTGCTCCGGAGTTGTTTCCGCTGTATAGAGATCCGCATAGAATTTCCCAAATCTATTTAGAATCTCTGTCGGAGATGTTGTGGGGCCTCTCTCCTCTCCTTTTAACTGGACCACTGCTCTATTGGCCGCTTCTTGTCTCAACTGCCATGCTAACAGCCTGCCCGCTCGGTTCCCATGTTCAAAGTATTTTTGTCTAGCATATCTTAGCTGCCCTTCCATTTGTCTATCTAGTATCTGGTTTAGTTCTTGTCTTGCCTTGTCCAGCTCCTGCTTTTATATATGTATCCTTCCTATCTGATGTTGGGTCTCTAATTGGTGATTTTCTGCTCCAGCAACACTCTAGTCTGATCTCTCCTCTTTAATCTGGATGAATACTGGATTATTTCCCTTAAACAACATTTGAGCGTGTCCTATCTTATCCCTTCACTTGTATCACCTTTTAAATTATGTTGTTCAAACTTCTTAATAACTTCCCCCACTAATTCCCCAAAGTCTTCCATTGAAAGGTGACTTACATTTAGCCTCCAGCAAGATTGCCGAAGGGTCGGTGTGAGAGCCAACTCTAGTGAAACTGGGCCATGATCTGAAATGGTAATTGGTCCAATATCACATTTCTCCACCCTTTGTAACCAATTGGATGATAGAAGAAAATAATCTATCCTAGAATAGCCCCTATGCCTGGGAGAATAATGAGTGAAATCTCTTTCCCTTGGATGCACGAAGTGCCAGGCCTCTGATAGGCCTAGTTCTTGATTCAACCTCTGGATTAGTTTCCCCGTACGTGTGGCTCCACCCCTGGCCCCTCCAGACCTATCTGCCCCTGGATGTATTACTTCATTAAAATCTCCACCTATAAGTACTAAACTCTGCACATCCGTGACTGCTTCTTGGATGACCCTTTCCAAAAATGCTAATCTGGGGGTATCTTCATTTGGGGCATATATATTCAAAAAGGTACACTTCTGACCCCTGTATGATCCTTGTAACTGTACAAAGCTACCCTCTGGATCTGTGTGGACCTTCTCTACCACAAGCGGGGCATCTCGTCTAATCAAGATTGCTACGCCTCTGTGATGAGGGCTTTTTCAAAATGTGAGGCATATACCTCCCCCACCCAAGATCTTTTTAACTTAAGATGTTCTGTTGCAGTTAAATGAGTTTCTTGAATAAATGCAACCGTAGCCTTTCTCCTCCCAAGATCCTGTATAATCTTTGCCCTTTTTACTGGATTATTTACCCCATTTACATTAAGTGTAACTATGTTTAAATCAGCCATAATCTTTTAAAAAAGGGAAAATGAGTATCATCTCTTTACCATGGGACATTACTAGCATTCGGTGTATTCGTGAGCATCTGTGCTTTATCAACCACATACAAACTAAAACTCCACTAAACATATAACTAAACCTTTGGTAACTTATAGTACATTGCAACTTATTAAACATGAGTTCTTTCAAGGTGGCTTTACCATGTGTCCACCCTCTCAAAGATGTTATTTCATGAGGTGTGGATGGATGACCTCCTAAATGTAAGCCATCTGCCTGGCTTAGCATCACTACTTAAGAGCCAAGTATTTGTTTTGCACCAGCTCTTTCAGTAAGACACACGTTTAGAACTAGTCTAAGCATTATTGACCAGCCTGAAAAAGAAAGTTAGGCCCCTCGTCCAGTTCTTGTTCTGAACTTATCACTCGGCTACTTAATTTGCTTAATGTAAATTATAAACCCATCGGATACCTTAATACCTGAATATCTAGGTAGTATATCCTTTGTTGGGGGGCTCACAACCGCTGAGAACCCTACTGCCCAACCACCCAAGCTTGACCCTTCCCATGACCTCGGGGGGGGTCCCAAAGACCAAAAGCTGCACTCTTTCCTACATATCTTAAAGATAGTCCATTATTTTTTGGTTTAATATTTATTTAAGTTTATCCAGTTGCTTCTAATGATGCAGATTGCCATCGTAAGATCTGGAGGGAGGGGGGAGGAGGGCACCCCTAAGATAGACAGACAACCAGTATTCCTTTATCTATTGTAGATATTTATATCTCCAGTTTTCTTATCTTGATGTTTACCTTATGTAGCTCTAGAAACCTTCACCAATGGCTCCTCGTTATGGAGGTACCAACCTAGGTAGAGGTATTATCCATGGAGCTTTCTGTTTGCATGGAGCAGCCCTTCATCAGTGCTAACCCCCTCGGGTCACAATCTCACCTCTAGGGCTGCCTTTAAACATTGGGAGTTACTATCTCATCCACTGATCATCATCTCAATCAGAGCGCCTCGACCCCTAGCCCCCCCGACCTCTCCAGCCTTTGTTTCCAGAAGTGTGAACTTTTTTTTTTTTTCAAGAGTGCAGCTGTCCTGTTTTCCCCTCTCCCCCTTAATTGAGGGCCGTAGGCTGCTGGTTACCCAACGGGACCTCTCCCCCACCTTTATATCCGAATGCTTTGATAATAGTGCCAAATGAGTGAGAATGTATCCATCTAATCTAATTTCCCTATAACAATTCTATTCTACCCATCCTTTTACCAAATGGTCAAAAATACCATCTACTAGATCTACTAGATTCAGTGGGCCGTCTATGTCTGCCAGAATTCTAAAGAAATATTATGAGATCAGCATAAATAGTTCAGGTTTGGAGATTTTCTTTGTTTTGTTCTGTTAGGAAAACAGCATCCCGATTCATAACACAGTCTCCTCGTCTTTGCACTGTTTTCCACAGACCGATACTTCGTGTGATCATATAACCCTTTCTTTTGTTCCCACCTTTTGCCATCCTCCGACTTAATTTTGTCCTCTACTTGAAACGATTCCTGGGGAATCTCCACGTCCACCTCCACCGATGACAGAAAGTTCTTTGCCTCCGACAGGTCAGCTTAATCTCTTAGGCCCATTTTCAGTTACAATTTTAAGTCTAGCTGATATTCTACAAATGCTTTGATGCCTTTCTGTTGCAGGGCGCGAACCGCCATTAGGATCTTTCTTGCTAATAGCAATTGCGTGTATTATCCTGGTCGAAAACAATCTGGTGTCCCAAATATTATCTCCTTATTTGACCATGCCTTCTTTAGTAAATCCTCCTTGATGCGAAAATCTAAAAAGGCTATTATTACTGACTGGGGGCGAGCATTCGGATCTTTAGGCCTAGGTATCAGAAAGCGATGGGCCCGAATTATGTTTAGCGGTTTTTCTGGTGGCCAGTCCAGTATCTCCGTTAGAAAAGATTCAAAAAACATCGGGGTAGGGCCTGATTCTGTGCCTTCAGGCAGGCCATGTATTCTTATGTTATTTCTTCTGTTTCTGTTTTCGAGTTCCTCCAATCTGGATTCCAATTGTAGTTCTCTCCTGTGTAAGTCAATTAGGGCCGCATTGTGAACTTCCACCATGATTGAACAGTCCATTAGGCTTTCTTCTACTTGCCCCATTTTCCCCTCCAGACTCTCTAGTTTTCTTTTATTTTCTTCTGTCCCCCTTTCCAGTCTCTCTAAGGATTCGCTCATTTTTTGCAGCATTGCACATAATTGCTTGGAGGTTATTATACACTCTCGTTCTTCTTTTTCTCCAATTATCTCTGGCCTGCTGTGAGGATTCTGATGTGTTGGCTGATTGCGGCTGGCGTAGTCTAGTAATGTTTTTAGCTACGAGTTCAGCTGGTTGACGCTTTTCTCTCTGTTTTGTCTGGAAGTCATTTCGTCACGATCTCCACTGAATTCTAGCGATGGATGGGTTAGACTTCTTTCTGATTTTGATGGATTTAATCTGGACGAGGTAGAGTTACCAAATCAGGCTGCCATTCGGTTGGTGCACCCACCGGAATGTGTTATTTGTCTTTCAGGACAGATGGTAGCAAATAAGGATTAATTTTGAAATGCTTTAAAGATGAAGATTAAGTCTCCTCTAAGGGATCTATATTCCAAGGAGTAAAGGTTTAGTATTCTTAACCTATTGCTATAATCCTTATCATTTATGTTATCAATTGTTCTTGTGACCCTGCATTGGACTCTTTCTATCATGGTCTGACAACCTACAGAAGTGGGGGTGCAAAAGGGGGCACAGCATTCCAAATGTGGACAAATGAGACTAATATATAAAGGAAGTATAACTTCTGTTTTTCTACTTTTTATATGCCTCTGTATACATCCAAGGATGCTGTAACATTTCTTAACTGTTTTGCTTGCGTGTGTGTCACACTTAAGGTTATCAGTTATTATGACACCCAGATCTTTTTCTTCCGTCATTACTGCTAGTTGGGTAGTATTCATTACATACTTGGCCCTAACATTGTTTATACCCATGTGCATCACTGTACATTTTAGTTAATTGAAATTCATCTTCTTAGCAGATGCCCAACTGCACAGTTTGTTTAAGTTATCCTGTAGGTTAGTGATAGACTCAACATTATTCACTATGCATCCCAGTTTGCAGTCGTCTGTGTATTTGTTAATCCAGATACCACTGTTTGTCTACGTGCTGGAAATAAGAATATTAAATAATAATGAGCCCAGCGTAGAGACCTGAGGCACCCCACTTGTAACAGATGTTCAGTTAGATTCCTGTCCTCTGATGACTACCCTTTGTTGTCTGTCTTCTAACCACGAGGCTATCCATTTTATAATTTTTGCGTCTTTGTTTATTTTAACTAATTGTTCAAGTAGGACTCTATGGGACCTGTGTCAAATGCCTTTACATAGTCTAAAAAGACTATATCAACAGGCATTCCATGCTCCAGTTCCTCACAGATTGGGTCAAAAAAAATTATCAAATTGGTTAGGCACGAATGACCTGATGTAAATGCATGTTGAGTTATGTCAGTACAACCACTATTATTTATATGATTAAGTATTTTGTTTTATAATAGTCATTCTAATAATTTTCAAATGATTGATGTAAGGCTGATAGGCCTATAGTTGCATGCCTGTAGTTTGTTGCCACCCTTGAATATTGGTGTAATATTTGCAGTTCCCCAGGATTCAAGAGTTTTTCCCTCCTCAATGGATGTATTGAATAAAATGGTTAGCAGTCCTGCGAGCTCTTTACTTAGTGTTTTTAAGAACTGTGGACTTATACCATCTGGTCCTGGGGATCAACCTATTTTTAGCAGTCCAATGGCATCTAGTTCATTTTGTTCAGTGAACAAGATTGTGGAGTTGCTTGTATGTAGCTTATTTTGGTCAAAGTTGTTATATAATTAAAAAAAAACACTTTCAAAATAGAAATGAAGTTCCTCTACAGTATCTGTTTCATCATTTAGTATTTTGTTATTAGATTTCAGGGGACCTATTTAATTTTGAGTTCCCTTAAGTGTTCCAACATAATTGTAGAACTGTTTCCTGTTATCTCTAGTTTTCTTTACTAATTTTATTTCTAGTTTCTGTTTTGCTAAACGAATATGTTTTTTTGTTTTCTTTGCCAACACTCTAAACTTATCCAGGTCTGCAGTCTTATGAGATTATTTGTATTTATAGTGTGCTCTTTTTTTTTGTTAATTAGTTTCCTTATTCCCCCATTCCACTAGGGTGGAAATGTTTGTTTCTTGTTGTTGTATTTAATTCTCTTGGGTTCCCATTTGTTAATACAGTAATCTATTTTGTTTTTAATATACTACCAGGTTTGTTTTAAAGAGAAATTATTTAAAGTCTCCTTCCAGTTCCATAGATTAAGATGGGATTGAATACTTGCATAATCAGATTTTGAATAATTTCTAAATTTAGTCATTTCTTTTACATTTTTTTGGTGTATTTCAATATATTGAATTGAACCGTGTTGTGGTCACATTCACTAAGTGGTGGCAAAATAACGTGTTGAGTAAAGATCATTGATGTTAGTTAGTATTAAATCTAGAATGTTATTGTTTTTGGTTGGGAGTACTGTACATTAATGCATCTATTAAGGATGAAATGCAAAGTGTACACAGGAAGTGTAGGGACTGCCCAGGGCCTTCATGGTCTACCCCTACATATCCACTGAGGAGATCTGCCTGGAATTGCAGCAACAATGCTGCACTGAACACCTGGATGTAACAGGGATGTAGTGCTTCCACCTGCATACCAATAAGAGACACCTGGACATTGCATATTGCATTATTCCCCTCAGGAACAATAACATATACAATAATGGATGGGGTGGTGAGTATAACAAGATTTTATTTTATTTATTTAAGGAATCGTATTTTCAACCTTTGAGTCATGGACTCATTTACAAAGGCTCCACGTCAGAGTACAATACAGGTCAATAACAATCGTGTACAAAAGACAAGAAACAAGGTTTGAACAGTGCAGTACAGTTAGTCCTATACAGTGTGAAACAATTCAGATAATCCTATACAGTTTGGTAGCTATACAGGTCTTGAGTGGAGTTTGTGCATTTTACTGAGCAGTATAAGCAGGGAGAGCATAACACTTAAAAACCTTCATGTGGCGTGATCTGTTGGAATACCAACATTGTCCAAGACATGCAGTCGATACAATGATACCAGCTGAAGATACGGTGACCTTAACCTATAGTTCTACAATTTTACACACACCCAAGCTGTGGGATGCTACATAAACCCTGAGGGAAAAGCCCGGGGGGTTTATGAAAGCATCCCACAATAAGAATGTGTGTAAAATTGAGTTTTACACACCACCTCATCTCTTATTTGTTATAATTGCTGTTCAGCAGTTTTTTTGCCCCAAGGGTTTTAGTAGTTAGATGCACTTTTGTAATTTATTTTGATTGTGGTTTGTCCCCTCCCATTGGCGCTTACCTGGGAAGCGTGTCTGAGGTATTTCCTGGTGGCAGCAGTTTTTCTCTGGTGAAGGGTTGAAGTGCACCATGTAGGATGAAAATGCCAGGATTAGCCAGATACAATTATGGGAAGAAAACATGTTTAAAACTTATATACACACTCTTGGTGTGGTGGCTCCTCACTAAGCAGGACAGAGGAGTTGCCATTTTTCAAAACTAGTAAGCCCACCCAGGATGAGTAAACAGCCAATCAGGATGCAGTTCTTGTTTGACTGATGTGGCACGTGTTCGCATTATAACCCATGGGTTATAATGGCAAATTATAACTGGGTCAGACAATGGAAAAAATTGCTGACCAGTTATTATAATACTTTAGCTCACACTGCCCCTCCCCACAACATGCAACACTGAACCAGTGATGTCCTCCAAACAAATAAATGCAAGTCCAGCAATAATTGCTTAAAAGGGGAGGGTGTAAATTTGGGAGGCCTAGGCCACCCTATGCTTTAGATAATGTTAATGTTTGCATGGCTATTCTTTGATTTTTATTCTTCAAAGAAATTTAGTAATCGCTTTATTCAAGAAATTAAACACCAAGTCGTGACTGGCTGAAACAGATAAAGATATATAGCAAAAATAACTATTTTAACTAAGTTAACTCATCCAACTAGTGTGCAAGGAAAGTCTACCCATCTTATAAGAACCAAAATAATATTATTTATTAATGGGGTGAAATTTGTCTCAAATATCATTTGATTGTCTTTGGGAAGAATATAGCAAAAATAACTATTTTAACTAAGTTAACTCAACCAACTAGTGTGCAAGGAAAGTCTACCCATCTTATAAGAACCAAAATAATATTATTTATTAATGGGGTGAAATTTGTCTCAAATATCATTTGATTGTCTTTGGGAAGAATTACACCAAGATATTTAATTTAATTTATGGTTGGCATTGTATTTATAGAATTTAATGGTAGTGTAGGCAGAGTTCCAAAGAGAAGCATTTCTGTTTTTCTTTGCCTGTTGATTTAATACCTTAAGGTAGCCCCACATTTATTAATTATGTTCTTTATAACTGGTATGAATTCAGCTGGGTTTGCTAGCATTAATAGTACAGTATGTCATCTGCATAAAGACTTATCTGTACATTTTGCAGGTTATGAACAGTGACTGTGAGGGGTTCTGTTACTATGGTAAAAGCTGAGGAAACAGAGAACAGGCATTCTGTGTGCCCATATGCAACTGCAATATTTTGGGACATATATAAATTTGTTTTAATAAAAGTTTGGGGTATCCCCTTCCTATTTTTTGCACTAAGACCTTTTTTTAAACAGGCTATGAATGGAATACCATTCCTCTCAGTCAAGCACATTCTCAGCATCAAGGATTAGTAAGGCATAAGTGGTATTTCTCATTAAATCAATATAGTTAGTTGCACCCTTAGTAGCTAAAACTGTATATAACAAAGATTCAGATATTAAGCAAAAATCAATCCAAGAATGACAATTATGAGCTAATGAGTAGTATAATTATTGAATAATGATAGGATTGCTTTGTCTCCGGGGACTCACTAAGTTAAAATCATGTATCATATCTCTTAAAGTCTTGCTAGTGCTTTTTCTGGACTAACAATAGATGGAGTTCTATCCAAGGGGTTACTAATCATAATATTAAAGTCACCCCTGATTAAATATGGTGTCAGAAAATATCTAGTTCCAAAAACAAATTAATAAAGAATTTTGATTCATTCTCATTAGGTCCATACACACTGAGTAACATGAATTTAAATCCTGATACTATAATTTCTGTTAAGAAAACTCTTCCATTAGAACCCTCATATGATCTTCCAAATTTAGCTAGCATGATTCTCCTGGTAAACGTCACCACCTCTTTAGAGTTTGCTTCAAAAAAGAACCCTTTCCCATCCCCCATTTCTTACTAATGTAACTGAGATCCTTCGGTAAGAAATGTGTTTCTTCAGAGGAGAGGATTGAGTGTCCTGTGGACTACTCTCATCCTCTTGTGGGGAAGGTGCATGTGACTGGCACATGATTAACCCCTGGAGGAGGCTGGGGGAACACAGCTGCAGGTGCCTGTTTCTGGGGGAAGAGAACCCAACATCAGCACTTCAGCCTTGGACATCATTGTACGTGTTTCCTCTTTGGGATCTTCCTCTGAAAAACCCTTGGAGTTCCATCCACAACATGACATCCTCCCTGCCCCAGGACCCTTCACCATGATCTGCATCCCCTCAACCCCCCTGGTACCATATGTCAGTCCATTGGGGAACTGGTGGCCCTGCTCTGGGGAGAAGCCAGGGTGCCTTCCAATACCATAGCAGGAGTTCCATTGGGGAACCTGTGGCACCACCCTGGGGGAAGCCAGAGTGCTTGTGGGGTGGAGATGTCTCTTGGGATCATGGGTGCTGGGGTGGAGCTCACAGGAGAGAATTGACAGTGGCCATTGAAACCCCAACAAAAGCATAGTCAATAAAAAAAATTGTTTCTTAAACTAGCAAGATGTCTGCATGCTTTCTATTAACATAGTCCAGAATCTTCCCTCTCAAATGAGGACAGTGTAAGGATCTCAGATCTAGAAGTGGGTTGCCATCTGGGAATAAGTGACCATCAAACAGTGTGGTTCACAATAAACTCAGCTACAGAATCAAGCCATACAAAAGTGAGGGTAAAGGACTTCAATTGGGCTGACTTTGACAAGATGGGAGAGTGCCTTAGAAATGCACTAGCAAATAGGCTAGAAGGAGGGGTTGAGCAACAATGGAGAAACATCAAAACTGCCATCACAGATGCAACAAGCCTTTGTGTCAAGCAAATAAACAAATCAAAATGAAAGAAAAATCCATTATGGTCCCCAAACGAGGTGGCAGAGAAAGTCAGGGAGAAAAGATAGCATTCAGGAAATATAAGGAAACACAGAAGGAGCAGGACAGAGAGCTGTACCAGTTAAGGCAGAAGGAAGCAGGGAGGGAAGTCAGAATAGCAAATGCCTAAACTGAGGAAAAGATAGTCAATTCAGTTAAGAAGGGGGATAAAACCTTTTATAGGTACATCAGGGAGCATAGAAAGACAAAGGGAGGGATAGTGAGGCTGAATAGAATGGACAGACTGGGCAGACTAGGTGAGCCAAGCGGTCCTTATCTGCCATCAAAGTCTATGTTTCTATGATGGTGGGTGGGCAAAGAGGGACAGTGAAAAAGCAGGGATATTGAACGAATATGTCTGCTCAGTATTCACAAAAGAGGAGGAGGGGGAGGTGCCTAATCCAATTAACAGAAGCACTCATGATAGGGGGGTTGATCCCAGTCCTTTCACAGAAGAAAGGGTTCTGAAAGAACTCCTAAAACTGAAGGTGGACAAGGCAATGGGACCTGACAGAATTCACCCTAGAATTCTAAAAGAATTAAGCAGAAAACTAGTGAAACCACTGATTACCCTTTTTAACAAATCATTGGAGGATGGTGTGGTACCTGAGGACTGGAGGAAGGTGGATGTGATTCTCCTTCACAAAAATGGGACCAAGACAGAGGCAGGAAATGACAGACCTGTCAGTTTGACCTCTGTGGTATGGAAAGTAATGGAATCACTTCTGAAGGAAAGAACTGTTGAATACCTAGAGGCAAGTGGGTCACAGGACCCAAGGCAGCATGGGTTCAAAGTAGGAACATCATGTCAGACAAATCTAATTGATTTCTTTGACTGGGTGACCAAAGTAGTAGACCAGGGAGGGGCTGTGGACATGGCCTACCTAGACTTTAGCAAGGCATTTGACACAGTCCCACTCAAAAGATTAATAGTCACACTAACCAGTCTGGGAGTGGGTCCCAGGGTGGTAACCTGGGTAAAACATTGGCTGGACAACAGGACACAGAGGTAACTGTAAATGGAGTCCACTCTGAAGAAAGAGGGGTTACTAGTGGGGTACTGCAGGGTTCAGTACTGGGTCCAGTCCTTTTGAATGTCTTTATAAATGACATTGCAGAGGGACTGGAAGGAAAAGAATGCCTCTTTGCAGATGACACAAAGATCTGCAACAGGGTTGATACACAAGGAGGCATGGAAAGGATGAGAAGGGACTTGGCAAGACTGGAAGAATAGTCAGAAGTATGGCAGCTTGGAGTCAATGCAAAGAAGTGCAAAATAATGCACCTGGGAAACAAAAAACCCAGGGCAAGAGTACACAATGAGGTGGAGGTAGTTACAACAAAAAAAATGGAAAGGGACGTGGGATAATCATATCAGATGACCTTAAGGTTAGCAAGCAATGTGAGAAGGCAGTAGGGAGGGCTGGGGATATACTGGGATGTATAGGGAGAGGCATCACCAGCAGAAAACAGAAAGTTGTTATCCCTCTGTACAGACAGTTGGTGAGACCCCTTCTGGAGTATTGCGTCCAGTTCTGGAGACCCCATCTCTGCAAGGACATAGACAGGATAGAGGCAGTCCAGAGGATGGCAACTAAATGGTACAGCATCTGCAAGAGAAGCCATACAAGGAGAGACTAAAGAAGCTTAATATGTATTCCCTTGAGGAAAGGAGGGAGAGTGGGGACATGATAGAAACTTTTAAGTACCTCAGTGGAATCAACCAAGTCCAAGAGGGTAGAATCTTTCAGAAAAAGAGATGTGCAAGAACAAGGGACACAATTTAAAGGTGGGGGTGGTTCAGAGGCAATGTGAGGAAGAATATTATCACAGAGAGGGTGGTGGACACATGGGACAGCCTTCCTGAGGAGGTTGTGGGGTCTAAAACTGTAGCATAATGAAGAATACATGGGACAGACATAAGGCCATTCTTGTGGGGTTAAGAAGAAATAGGCTGTTGGTTAACTAGGATCTGCAGCTTATCCTGTAGGTAGGGGAATGGGCAGACTAGGTTGGCCAAGTGGTCCTCATCTGCCGTCAAAGCCTATGTTTCTATGTTTCCCAATTTCACTCTGTTTCCAAAACTCTTGATATTCCATGTTAATATTTTCAATTCAGCCATATTCATAATCACCTTTCCCTAACTGCGATTTAAATTTCAGAGTTCCTATTTCTTTCCTACTGGCCCTATATATCTGTCTCATTATGTTGTTTTTCCTTTGAAAAAACACCTATCATTCCAATATCCCTCTGCATTCCAGCACTCCAGTAATGATTCCATCAGTTAACTATGTCCACGTGTATTTGTCTCAAACCATTTACCTCCCTATAACTTCCAATCCTGCCACACCTAACTCATCCAACCATCCACTCTGAAGTATCCCTCCCCAAATTAACAAGGACAGTCCAAAGAACTAGGAAGCCTTTCTACTCACCAGTGTGCAAAAGAAAGAAGCTGCCATGGTGCATATGTTGAAAAAAGTGACAATTATCAGTGATAAATAATTTTATTCAAGAGCAAAAAAAAAAAAAAAACAACATTAATGTAATGTAAAGCCCAGACCAGCTATGGTAAAATTAAACAGTCTAATGTTTAAAAAAGAGAGTGGAAGAAAAAACAGACAGTTCCTTAATGTAGGTGTTATATTACAAGAGTAATAATCTTAAAGCAGTAAGGGGTAAAGCACAAAGGAAGAAAGAGAGAATAAAAAAGAAGATAAAAGAAAACAAAAAAGAAGTAACAAACAAGATCAAAAATCAAAGCCAAAGTGTCTAAGTTTTCTTCACATGTTAGAAGACACACCTGCTTGTATTGTGATGAGGAAGAAACCATAAATTTCCAAGAAAGTCTGCAAATCAGGTTCCATTAGCCAGGCTAGATGAAATTAGATTATCAAAATTAGATGTAGGAGCAACCTGAGCCTTGCCAATGGCTAAGACAGAAAATATATTACTGAGAAATAAATCATCACTGACACTGTTCTATTATGCCAGACTACTGGGCCCACTACAATGCTGGTTAAAGAATCTAGATTTAGCCTGCTGCCAGTCAGAACTGATTTATACTCCTTATTTTGCTCTATCTCATATTTTATTCCCTGCATAGCCTCTTAACAATAACACAGCTATGCTACCATCTACTATCTCTCCAATCAAAATCTAGTTAAAAACCCACAAATGTATTATTTGGAGTAATAGAATGTCGCTGTACTCACTGATATGAGATAACCATAATTCCACCCCATCTATCAAATCAACAGAGCTTTGGAAATTATGCATATTGGGTCTTACACACATAGCTAGATGTTATGAAAATGGTACTCATATGACTTCTCAACAACTTGAGAAAAAATTTAAAATTCTGCATCACAATTTTTTCAGATATCTACAACTCAGAAATGTTATGTTCAAAAATATTAATAGTTATTAATTCCCTGAGAATTTATATTGTTCAGTGACATCATTGTCATGGTAAATACCAATGAAGTTACTGCATGCACTATGTGGGAAAATGATTTAAACACATCATTTACAGATGATAATTGGCAAGAAATAATAAATACATCACTTAAAGTTATAATATCTTCTAAATTACAACAAATACAATATAACATTCTACATCATACCTATTACACCTCCACAGAGCTTAAAATAAATTAATGTTGATATTTTAGATGTAAGCGCGAGACGTAAAAGTCACCTGCCTCTCTTATTCACATATTTGTAAATTGTTGAAGCATACAACAATTCTAGCAGAATATTTTTAAACTAATTTCAGTAAATCCTGAAGTAATCTTATTTAGTAGGTAGACTACTAGCTTTCTTCTTACTGCACAATACAAATGTATACATTTAGTAACAATCAATGCCAATAAGATTATAATACTGAACTTGAAAAGTACAGTTCCCTTAGATTTATAAGATTGGTAAAATATGATAATAGATATGACACAAATAGAAAAACAATCATTATTGTGTTATAAAAAAGAAAATCCGAATGGGAAACTTCATGGGCCCATTTTGTTAAACCCTTATCTTGAAGGATGATAACTGAAAACATTAGGAAATGATTCAAAAAACTACCCACCCTGTATTGAATGAATTTTTATCAAATTTACTCTGATTCAAGATAATTTACTCTTTATTTAATTATTAGATTGCTAAGATCTGTTACCCTTGAGTATACTATGTACAGTGAAGCCCACTAGGATCAAGCACAGTGCCACAGTTTCCCTGCATGACAAAAGGTATTAACTTCCATTGAAATTGCACTGCTCCCTGCAGTAACTTTATTGCAAAATTCTGCAGAGTTGGGCTTGATCCTGGAGAGCTTTGAAGGGAAGCTTGCCAGGATCAAGTCCAACTCTGCAGAATTCTGCAGCAGAGTTACTGCATGGAACAGTGCAATTTCAATGGAGGTTAATCCCTTTGGTCATGCAAGGAAACTGTAACACTGCGCTTGATCCTAGTGGGATTCACACTATATATGAAGGGATTAACCCACTCCAGGGCATGGGTTTACTGAGCATTAATCCATGCCTGGGGGGAGGTGAGGTATAAGGCTGCAGGCCAGGTGACATCAGCTACCCAGCTGTGGATTAATGCTCAGTAAACCCATACCTTGGAGTGGGTTAATCCTCTTATAACATGGGCAGCATCATGTTAGAGGTTTATCTAAAGGAATATTAAAATAAATTTCTGTGAACATGCATTTGTAATAAAATAGTCTTTTGGACTAATGAGGTTGTCCTTCTGAGGATGCTGTAGTTGTAATTCTCTAATAAGTAGATTTGCCCTAATGAGGATGCCATAGTTGTAGTTTTTTACATGTTTCTCCGGTAGAGTGATCTGAAAAGGTCACTTTACATTGTTGTCAGTCAGGATTGTGTGGTCCAGCAAGGCAACTGTGGGTATAGTGGGGATTAATCAATGGTAAGGTGACCTGTTTGGCTAAATCAGAATACAGAATTTTTTGTACCCATGTTATAGGGGTCATTCTCAGCTATGGCTAGGCTATGCAGTATCTCATTTTTTTCAAGTTGAATTTTTAAAACAATGACATTATATTGGTGATCTTTTTGTGTTAAACTCTTCATTTCCATGCAGATAAATAATATTGACAGTTTTGTTTTGAATGGAGTGTTTTTCTATGTTTTATTAATAAAAAAAGTTTTAAAAAGTGTTGTCACTCATTTGTTTTGTAGTGTGACATCCAGACACATCCTTTTTGGGTTGATGGTTAAGTCCTGAATTGTTTGCCTATTCACTACGCCTCCCATATCAGTTAAAAGACACTATTTCAAAATGTAAACAAATATTGTTTTCTAACAATTAAATATATTTATTTAATTAAAAAAAAGTATATATTGCAGGCTACAGGGTCTGTTCCCTGTGTAATCTTCAATAAAAAGTAAATGATTCACTGTTAAAACTGAGATTTAATTGTACTTTTACAGCTTTTTGTTTAGAATATTGTCTAATTTTTGAGCTCTACTCTCACCTGAAAAATCTTCCTTTCAGAAAATGAATTTATGCGAGACATAATATCAGGTCCATCCAAACACATCATTCATTCATATGCCCCATTTGAACATTTCATAAAGTTTTGGTAAAGGTGCCATCACATGCAAATACAGTGCAGTGGGCATTACAGGGGAACTACACATTTACTTGCAGTTAAGATGATGAGTGAGAGTGAGAGGAGTATCAGACCTGGCATTACCAGCACTGGAGCAACAGACAAATGCACAAGATAAACTAAGCCCAATAGCCTTTAAATAAAAAAAATGTTTAAAAGGCAGTCAGTCTTAAACCATTGCATTGCCATTTCATAGTATTACAACCTGCTGAAACTGACCAATATCCAAAATGAATATATATTGCTTTTGGTTTAAAAAGTTAAGTTACTTGTAACAGTATCCCAGCCAGATGTTAGTTCAGAGGCGATGGAGATAAGTGTGGAGTGCAGTCCAGTTATAACACTTGATATCTGATCTGTTTGGAATGCATTGTTTATAGACTTCCCTTAAAATAATGATTTCTCAGGATGCTCATTTTAGATGTTTCTGTTCATCTTGATTTACTGTTTGGCTCCTAGAAATTTGGAAATGTATCGTCTCCATATTCTGGCTTGCCCATCACACAGTGAACCTGAGGGGGTGGATCTCAGTGATGAGCGATGCGATTTTTTTTAATCAAGTCTCCATACACAGTTACTCTAAATGGGTAGCTGATCAATAGTGTGTGTGTGTGTGAATAAGAGCACAGTAAAAACCATGCAGAGAAAAAAGTATAACTGAAAACAGCTACTAGTGAATAATAGTGCAGTCATGACAGCATCTAAACCAGTAGCTGTTCTCACTGATGCCAACTACTACAATTGCTTACAGCAGAAAGGCACATGCTGTGAAATTTGTGCATCCAGCTAACTGAGGTTTGAATCTCAGTGATCCTTCTTTTTGTCATTGGCCCAGTAACTCTCCCCTCTCAATTCCCCCCTCCGAGTTGATTATGTTAATTTAAAGGGGGTGCAGGGTCCCCCACATAGAAAAATACCAATGGGCAAAGTTGTGAAGTGG
The DNA here is from genome assembly GCA_016271365.2 of Neoceratodus forsteri. Taxonomy (NCBI): domain Eukaryota; kingdom Metazoa; phylum Chordata; order Ceratodontiformes; family Ceratodontidae; genus Neoceratodus; species Neoceratodus forsteri. Next base: position 1,640,178,710 of record CM057450.1, read on the forward strand.
AACTTTGGGATGTAATTCCCAAAACTGAATTTTACAACTTCAACAGAACTTCGCTGGTGAATTAAGACTTTGCAACATCTCTAATGTGCATATGTCTGCACGGCCAGCCTCCATCCTTCCCAAGTAAATGTGCCCCCCCCACCTCTGAGTGTGTCTCACCACCTTCCACTTGTTCCCCGTTAGTAAGTATGGGAACTAACATTCAGGGTCCCCAACTCTAGTTTGCGATGCTACATCTCTGCTGCCTTACTAGCACTGTCGTTTGTAAGCACTATGGTTCCTTTCATGGTTTTGCCTGCTCTCCTTTGGACCATGCAATTTATGTGTAGCAGTTTTGACCTGGTTCCCTCTAAATGTAGTTATTTTTTAATAAATCACCAATATAAGTTTGTACACTAGACTTCATAGCTTACCTCGCCAAATGCTGAGAGTATAGGTCCCAGAATGTGTGGTCTGTAGGATTTGGTTAGTGTCCTGACAAACGGCATGCTCCAACCAGTTAGTTTTAAGTATTGCACATATGTCCTTACTTACTTAAAGAATTTCCATACTTATAGGCATTTACTATAATGAACCTACCAATTTACCAGGTCCAGTGAATATTATAAATTACAGTTCACTGTGGGAATGGTTTTGTGTTTTTTTAAAGACTCCATGCTTTGTTGTTAGCCCACGTGTCCCAAGCTGACATCTGTGCATGCAGTGCAATGCCTCCTACTATGTGAGCCTGGCTCTGAAATATTACAGACCACCCTACCCTTACATTAAATAATAAATGTGAAACTTTCTTTTAATTTTTTTCTGAGTTCTTCCTGGGTCTGTCCATGAAGGCTATGGTTGGGATGTGGACTTGACAATTAAAGCATTATTTTTTTGTAGTGTTGCAGAATGTGTTCCCTCAACCCAGTTTAATCATGAAATTGAAATATTCCATCTAAAGTTTCAAAGGGGCTTATGTCTGTTTGTGTTTTTTGCTTGAATGTTACCTCCTTGAATCTGAATCAATGAGTTATGGGGTGCATGTTTCACTGGACTACAATGCGCGATGTAACCCGTATCATCTCGTGCTCACATTTTAGCATGCAAAATCTGCTACATTATGAACCCGACTCTGAAACATTACAAACCCCTTTACCATACAGTTCCTTACATCAAATAATAAATGTGGAACTTTTGTGCTACATATTTCTTTTTCTAATTTTCTCCCTGTGTCTGGCAAGAAGGTTATGGTTGGGATGTGGACTGCACAATTCAAGTGTTCATTATGACTTGTAGAATGTTTTCCCTCAACCGAGTTTACTCATTGAACTGAAAGATTCCATCTACCATTTCAGAGGGGATTACATTTATTTGCCACTTTTGGTTGAATATTACTTTTCTGAATCTGAATAAGTGAGTTATGGGGCACATTTTTCCCTGGACTGCAAAACTCCATGTAAGCCATGTGGTCCTATGCTAAAAACTGTGCATGCAAAGCTTGCTAATATACAAACTGGTTCACCAAAATATTATTGACCCCTTTACCCTTCGATTTTGCACTTTTGCAGCAGGATGCTCTACTACTGTCTCCCTGTGCTGCATAAGCCATCTCTGCATTTCTGCTTATAAAAGTCTCCTGGGGGCTTGTAATTTGCACTCTTCTAGGGTGCCACTTGAACCCTACCTTTCCAGGAAGTAGGAAGAAGGACTTGTAGTTTCTGTCTAAAGAGTGGAGAGCTACAGCTCATAAAGGGGTCTTAATATTAATTTAAGGGCATGCATTGCAAAACAGCATGCTGTTTCCATGTATGAGTGGAAATCATCTGTTTGAAAGCAGTTTAAAGGGCATTTGAAATATTTTAACTCTGGTGAACTTTTAACATCACTTCTCATTCACAGACTCCTTAAAACTCACACACTGGTGAGCAGGGCATTTGATTTTGCACTTTTGCAGCAGGAGGCTCTGCTCACAGTCTCCCTGTGCTGTATAAGCCATTTCTGCATTCCTGCTAATAAAAGTCTCCTGGGGCACGTAATTTGTACTCTTCTAGGATGCCACTTTACCCCTACCTCCCCAGGATTTAGGAAGAGGGGCTTGTAGTTTCTCTCTAAAGAGTGGAGAACTACACCTCATAAAGGGGTCTGAATTTTAATTTAAGGGCATACATTGCAAAACAGCATGCTGTTTCCATGTATGAGTGGAAATTGCCCATTTGAAAGCAGTTTAAAGGGCATTTGAAATATTTTAACTCTGGTGAACTCTTAACAGCACTTCCAGTTCATGGACCCTTTAAAACTCACACACCGGTGAGTAGGGTGAGAGCAGCAATGTGTGCGAAGATGCACACAAAGACACATGCTTCTTGCATGTGTTTTACATGTTTAGTGTGCTTAGCAGGTTAAGCGGACCAACACTATCCTAATGGTCACAGAACGATATTCAGGTATGTGCTAGTGTACCTGTGTTTTCATCTTAAGAAAAATAAACCTACCACTGCCTCTATAAAACTGCAGCTGCTAATGCTAATATAGGGGTGTTTTCATTCTTACTAACCACTCTCATCTTCTTGTGTTACAACTGAAGCAGGGAGCAAGCATGCATATAGTGGATTGCCTTACCATTTGTCACTGTGTACAGGGGTTACAATAACAACCAATTATACACAATGGCAGACACTCCTATAATGCTTGATGGGGATGTTGGAATTAAATGTGTGTCCTGTCAGATGTATAAAATCACAAAGGCTATCCCCAAATGTAGCTTTAAATGTGACAAATACACTCAAAATGAGGATTTGTCCAAAGAAATAAGCATCTTTAATTCTAGATTGGCTTCATTAGAATCAAGCTAGAGAGATATGGCTTCAAGACTACAGGTTAACAGAAACAGTACATCTTGTTTTAAAGAAACACCTACGATAGATAATATCACTATGTATATCTCCAACACTAATGTTACACATCCTTCCCTGGCTGAAACTAGTATCACTTAGCCCTTAACCTCACTGAATTCTAACCAAACAAACATAACGAATAAAAGAAGAACAAGGAATGAGGAAGTCACTGAGGGCTCAGATGAAGAGTGGTGCATGGTCCAGAGCTCTAAGGTAGCTAAAAAAATGGTGTAAAGAGAATATTTTCTCTCTGCCACTTCAAAATAATTCTGACCCAATATGATCATCTTCAGAAAAATCAGACTGTATTCCTTCTACATCCAAAGAACACTTGTTACTACCTCCTCTGGTGTATAGGGTACCTCCTACTAGGGAGATACTAAATTCTATACAAACTGTACTCAGCATTTTGCACTCTACTACTACTACTACTGCTACTACAGTGGCATGCTCTGAAGTTACTCAAACTAATTATACCCTCTCAACCCGAGACCCAGAAGTTACAATGGATATGGGTGCAGATTACATTACTGAACCCAAATAAGTATTTGCATTGGGTGACTCTATTGTTAATCTTCTGTACTGTGTTGCTTGTAATCCATATACAACTAGAAGGACACTGTCCAGCTTTAGCGGGGCCAGAGTGACTGACATTACACAAATGTTAAACATCATTCTTCATGATGTGGGTGACAGGTCATTGGTGGTTATCCAAGCTGGAGCAAATAATATATTTCATGATTCTGTTTCAAAAATCAAGTAAGAGTATGTATCCATGACAAACAAACTGATAGGACTGTGGTGTGATATTGCTTTATCGGAGATGCTACCAATCCCTAAAGCATCTGAGTATCAGTGTAACAAAATAAAGGCCATCAATGAATGGATGAGGAAATGGTGCCTAAAACAAGAAATCAAGTGCATCACTCACTGGAAAGAATTAATCAACCATGAGATACTATTCTACTGAGATGGCATACATTTAATCAGAAGAGGTAGTTCTCTTCTTGGTAAACATATCACATCCTTCATTACAGATCATTTAAACTGAATAACCTGGGGGAGAGGTGAAACTCCTAAGTCTCTCTTAACTCAGGAATTAACTATACCATTACTACAAAATGAGTAAACCCATTACATAATAATAACCCAGACACCAGACCTAACCTAGACAGAAGGAAGGTTAGTAACAGTAATAATGAGCTGAAGTTCCTACCTGTTAATGCCCATAGTCTAACCAATAAAACTGATGAACTGAAATATATGCTGTTGTCCCAAGACATAGCTGCCTGTGGAGTCATGGAAACCTGGTTTCAAGATAAGGACTGGAATATTGAGATACAGACATATACTAAGATATCCAAAAATCATAGTCATAAAAGAGGGGGTGACATAGCTTTATAACATAGAAACACAGAACATAGAATTTGACGGCAGATAAGGGCCGCTTGGCCCACCTAATCTGCCCATTTTCCTACCTAACAGATAAGCCGCAGATCCTAGTTAACCAACAGTTTACTTCCTCCTACCCCCCACTAGGACTGCCTTATGCCTGTCCCATGCATTCTTGAAGCCCCCCCCCCACTGTTCTTGACTCCACGACCTCCTCAGGGAGGCTGTTCCATGCATCCACAACCCTCTCAGTGAAAAAATACTTCTTCACATTACCTCTGAGCCATTCCCCCTCAATCTTCAAATTGTGCCCCCTTGTTCTTGCACATCTCTTTTTCTGGAAGATGCTACCCTCTTGGACTTTGTTAATTCCCTTGAGGTACTTGAAAGTTATATATGTCAGAAAAATTAAAGGCATATGAGTTATGTCCCATAACATACACTTGCAATGATATTGAACTTGCATGGGCCCAAATACGTTTACCAGCAAAAAAAACTTCTAGTGGGACTATGATATCATATACCCAATCTAGATATGGAGGAAAATGGCAATTTCCTGTCAGCTATAGATAATATGGACGTTGCATGAGACTACATACTAATGTGTGATTTTAATTTTCCTACAATAAAATGGTCCACTCTATAGCACTGAGAAAAAAATCATTGATATAGTGATACAGCATAATCTGGATTAGTTAGTTATGAATGGTATAAAAGAAGATAATGTATTTGACCTCGTTCTCACTATCATATATGAAGGCATAACGCTGCCTAGAGTAATCCAACCCCTAGGTGACAGCGACCACAAGATGGTTCAATTAAGCATAGACTGTAACAGAAAATGTAGAGAGAGCATAACGAACATCAAAGACTTCTTTAAGGCAGATTACTGTAAAATCCAACAATTTCTCTCTGCTTGGGACTGGGAAACTGAATTAAGAAATCTAGAGCTGAACTGCATTTGGGATTTACTTTCTCAAAAACTAAACCACTGCATTGAAAATCGGGTCCCTATAAGAACTAAATATAAACATAACCATAGGGTTCTACTATGGTATAGGCATAATATCTAAAAATCTATCCAAAACAGTGATAATATGCAAAATACAAAAAACAACCAACTGACAGTAGCTGGCAGTTGTACAAAAAAAATAGCCAACAAAGTTAAGACCGCTATAAGGAAAGCAAAACAAAATTTAGAGATACAACTAGCTACTGATACTAAAGATAATAAGAAAAAGTTTTATAATTATGTAGGCTCCATAAAGGGTGGTCACACAATGGTTGGACCAATAGAAACTGATGTAGGGATTGTGAGTGATGAGACAGAGATGACAACTGAATTTAATAATTATGTCTTAAGTGTATTTAAACCTAAAGAGTACAACACTGAAACTAATCAAACTAGCTCTGAACACTGCTCACCATTTACAACACAAGAAGTAATGCATGTACTCCAAACCTTAAAACAAAATAGTTCGGCAGGACCCAACGGAATACATCCCAGGTTCCTAAAAGAAGTGTCAAACCAATTATTAAGACCACTTATGTTATAATTTAATGTGACACTGATGAAGGGAAAACTATCTCCCAGTGGAATGAAGCGATTGTAATACTCATACATAAATCGGGCAACAGGAAAGATGTAGCTACCATTCGACTTATAAGCATGACATCAGTAGTGGGTAAAGTGCTAGAAAGGTTGCTACAACAACGTATAACCCTTCACATCTCACAAAGTGAACAACCTGACATAACTCAGAATGGTTTCTTCACTGGAAGATCCTGCTTAATGAACCTTCTACATTTTTTTGAACCCATTAGGGCAGCTCTTGATAAAGGTCTCCCTGTGGACAAAGTATTTCTGGATTTTTTAAAGGCCTTCAACATTGTCTCACACAAAATTCTGATTGAACAAATTATCAAACTCAAAATTCATACTAATATAATAAATTGGTTAACCTCATGGTTAGACAACAGAAAGCAGAATGTGGCAATTATGGGACACATGTCTCCGTGAAGCCAGGTCATGAGTGGGGTCCCACAGACTTCTGTGCTGGGGCCTATGCTCTTTGACATCCTAATCTCCTCCAAGCAAACAGCCAGCAATGCTTGGATGCCAAATATGCAGATGATTGCAAAATCAGGTGCATAGGGAATAACATGCAACTTACACAGGATTTCAGGGGGAATCTTAATAAACTAGAGACATGGGCACACGATAACAAGATGATATTTAATGAGACCAAATGTAAGGTTATGCATCTAGGGCATAATAACCCTAAAACCTCATACAAACTAAACAATTTATACTTGCAAGAGACTGTAAATGATAAAGACTTGGGAATAATAGTTAACAATAAGCTAACATTTGTTTCACATACTAAAATCATGGTCAAGAAACGTGAACGAATTACTGGATGCATTTTCAAAAATATTAGGAGCAGAGAGCCTGATGTAATTGTACCCCTATACATGAGTTTGGTCAGGCCACACCTCAATTATTGTTCACCATTCTGTGCACCAACTACAATATGAGGGAAAAAATTATAGAAAGAGTCTAGAGAAGAGTAACTAAAAAAGTAAGAAATATGCAGAATTTAGATTACGGGGAAATTAAGAAAACTAGGTTTGTACTCAGTGGAGTACAGGAGACAAAGGGGAGACCTTTGCCTTACATACAGTGACATGCAGAATGAATCACTGATGGAGACAATACATTTAACAAGACAAAATGGCATTACAAACACAAGAACTCATAACCAAAAACTGAAGGGTGGAGTAAATAGGACTCATAAAAGAAACAATTGGTATACTCAAAGAATTATATCATTATGGAATGCACTACCTAACAATACAGTTGAGTGTGATAACATGAATACGTTTAAAATAAGGCTAGATCAACATATGGGAATTATAAAACAGTACTTCCTCTTTTAGAATGTTATAGTACTTGCACCATTAGAATTAAAGTGGCGAGTTCCAAAAAGGCCAACGGCCTCCTGAACTCATATTTGCCTATGAACATATGAACCCTACAGTTCCTAGATGTTTCTGCTTCTTTTGATTTATGTTTGTCTTTTTGAAATTGGGAAAACTAATTTTCTCCATATTCTGGCTCGCCTGTCACACCAAAAATCTAAGAAGTGAGTCTCAGTGAAGAGCGATGGAGTCTGCTACCAGCATTGTTTCTAATTCAGCTGTCCATACACAATTACTCAAATGTATTGTTTTGATAAATCATCAGCATAAGTTCTTACACCTAACTTTATAGCTTACCTCCCCAAATGCTGAGCCTCTAAGTTCTGAATGTGTGGTCATTAGGATTTGGTTGGCGTCCTGACAAATGGTGTGCTCTAGCCAGCTAGTTTTAAGTATTGTACAAATGTCCTTAATTATATACAGAATTTCCATACCTACAGGCATTTACTATAATAAGTCTACCAATTTTCCAGGTCCGGTGAATATTATAAATTACAGTTCACCCTGGGAATGGTTTTGTGTATTTTTCAAGACTCCATGATTTGTTGTTAGTCCACATGTCCCACACTTACATCTGTGCATGCTGATTGAGCGGAGCAGTGGGTGCAGGAAGGGGGTGAGGGGAAAGGCACCTGAGCAGCACAAGTGGTAAGCAGAAAGATGTGGAACCATCAGACCAGGGGAGCAGCCAGTGCGCAGGGAGGAGCAGGCAAAGGATGTGAAAGAAACACCTTGAGGGAAGCACGCTATTTTTATTGTGTTCTTCAGTTTGCTTTGGGCTTTTTGATGTACAGTATACTTTAAATTACCTGACTGGGGAGTGCAGCGGTGGCAACTTATAACTTTTAGATTTTAACTTACCTGACTGTCCACAGGGTGTTGCTTTCGTGTTCCTCGGCCAGTGGGACACAATGGAAAGGGGCTTGTAGGAGTGTAACCCTTGCTGGGATAATTGTTGGTGTGGAGAATGAAGGGAGCACTGGAAGGGCTGGGGAGTGCAGCAGGAGCAAATCGCAACTAATTGACTCCCTCAAGAGGGGACTGCATAGGCCCAACTCACCCTCCCCCATCCTTCTCTTCACCAGCTAATCAGACTTTATAGGGGAGGTGCTCTGTCAGGATTGGTGATTGTCTCTCACAGGTGCTACTCTGGGACTGATAGATGGCTCTTAAGAGAACAAAGGGGATGACAAGGGCAGCAGATATCATGGGTAGCTCTGGTAAGGTGGAGCATCCAAGGGGATGGGGTGGGCACTATGAAGCAGGGACAAGCTGGATGGGTGGCAAGGAGTCAGATAGGGGCATGGGCAGGATAGTAAGCTGCAAAAACTGTGGAGCAGCTATCCTGTTAGGGGTCGCATGGAGAGCATGGAGTTGCCTGGTACGTAGACAACTGGAACAACTCAGGGAAGAGATTATGTGGTTATGGGCAGAGATAGGTAAAGTGAAGGGAAGAGATTGGTGAAATAATCCAGGACTAAGGGCATGGGGGGATGGCCCAGAATATTGCTGGCAGCCCAGGCCTAGGGGTGGAGGGTGGAAGTGATTTATGGACCAATAGAACCACCCCAAGAACTGCTGTGTACAGATAAAGGGGGAAGGAGGACAATAGGCTGCAGGGGCAGGAAGGGCCCCAGAGTAGGTTTCAAATGTGGTTCTTTCAATAGTATGATAGAGTGCATTCTGTGTTGGGGGAGTCACAAAACAGGTTCTCAGTGCTGGCTTCACTGGAGGAGATGAGGCAGGAGGACCAAGTAGGCAAAGCAGGAGAGGATGGGATTACTAGCAGCCCAGTGGGCATGGGAAGGGTAGCTAAGGAGGCAAAGCTTTGTTGTGTAAGGATAAGGTGGTGGGGCTAGAAAACTGGACAGAGGGTAGGTAGCTAAGGGAGGGGGTGGGGATATGAGAAGGTAAGGGAGGGATGCATTAGGGAGGAGGGACAGGTGATGACCAGAGGAGAATGGTGGTGATATCAGAGGATGATGGGTTGGGGGAGGCAAGGCAGAGATGGGGGTGGAAGGGGGTACAGCTGAGCTGCACTTGGGAACAAAAAGCTGGGCAGGAAGGGACAAGGGACAGACAGGGCAAGCAGTACAGGAAAACAAGGGTGGGATTCTAGTGCTGGGGGATTCAGTTCTGAAGGGGATCAGATGGGGGAGCATGGGGGAGAGGCATAGTAGAATATGGGTGGAGGCCATGCTAGGTATGACAGTAGACAGGGTGGGCAATCCATTCTGAAGTATGCTAGGAAGGGTAGGGAGAAACCTCACATAGTTCTGCATTTGGGAACCAATGACCTGGCAGGTAATACAGTTGATGTAGTCCAGGAGAGGTTTGTGGAGCTAGGGTGGATTTGTGAAGAAGTGGTAGTATCAGTAACCTTCTCAGAGGTGCTTTCTGTACCTAGGGCAAGCATGGCAAGGAAGCTGAGGATTGAGGAATTTAATGTGTAACTAAGGGATTGGTGCCCATCCAAAGGGTATGGACTGGTAGAGGGGTACAGAAACACATGGGAGGGCATGGATCTCTATGCCAGGGACAGGTTTCACTTTAGTGGGGAGGGTAGGAGGGTCCTGAAACAGAAGCTGGAGGAGTACTTAGCAAACAATGAGAATTAAACTAGTAATGGGTGAGGCAAGAGAGCAGAAGCCCGGCAGAATGTTCAGGCAGGGAGGCCTAACAAGCTTACCTCCCATGCTGGTGGCAGAGGACCTAGGGAGGAGTCAGGAGGGGGTGCAAAGAAGGGGGAGCAAGTAAGGAGAGTGGTAAAGGAAACAGGGTGGTAACATTGAATGCTAGGAGCCTGGCTAATAATGTAGCAGAATTACAGGCTCTCATGGTGGATGGGGAATTGGATATGGCAGTCATAACCGAGACATGGGCCACCCACTACTATGATTGGGACTTGGCAGTACCGGTATATAAGCTATTTCGGTGGGACAAGGTAAAAGTAAAAGGAGTGGATGTGGCGCTGTATGTGAGGGAAGGTCTGAAATGTGTCAGGAAGGAGGGAGAGGAGTGCAACACAGAGGCATTATAGGTGCAGATCCAGGTCTCCAAACATAGGACCCTGAGGATGGGAGTGCTTTGCAGACCACCCTCTCAGATTGAGAAGTTAGATAGGGAACTAGCAGGGCAGGTCAGAAGGATCTGCAGAAGGGGCAGTACAGTGATTGTAGGTGACTTCAACCTACCAGAGGTGGATTGGGGTACCCCAGCTACAACAAATAGGATGGAACAAGTACTTCTGGATGCCTTCCAGGACAGCTTCCTTTTACAGATGGTCAACGAGTAGACCAGGTTAGGGAGCACCCTTGATCTCGTCCTGGCAAATGGGGAGTTCATAAGGAAGCTCAGAATGGAGGAACCACTCGCAGGGAGTGACCATCAATCAGTGTGGTTTAGGATGAACATAAGGAAAGAGGGAGTAGGATATGTCACAAGGGTGTTAGACTTCAGAAGGGATTGCTTCGGGAAGATGAGGGAAATAGTGCTGGGGGTTCTAGCAGGGTTTAGTTCAGATGCGGATACTAATCAGAAGTGGGAGGCCATTAAAACGGGATAAAGGAGGCAATAGCAACATGTACAAGGGTCCAGAGTAAGAGATCAAGGGCAAAGAAGCCTAGTTGGGTGAGCAGGGGAGTCATGGAGAAAGTAGGAAGAAAAAGAGCCACCTTTAGAGTGTAAAAGAGAACAGGGAGGGGGTGGACTGAGAGATGCACCTAAAGGAGTCAAGGGAAGCGACAAGCGCAGTTAGGGCAGCTAGTCATCCCGGGAACTCAGGCTAGCACAGGGCATTAAAGCTGGGGAGAAGGACTTCTTTAGGTACAACAGGGAGAAAAAGAACTGCAAAGACCAAATTGTGAGGATTGAAAAGGGAGAGAGGTGGGTGGACACTAAGGCAGAACAGGCAGAAGCATCAAATGAGTATTTCTGCTCTCTATTTACCAAAGAGAAAGAAGGGGCAGCACTCAAGGGGGTTAGGGGGTGGGCACAGGGGGATGACGAGACAGACTGGGAAATCACAGTGAGTAGTGTACTGGAGGGATTGAGGGCACTGAGGGTGGACAAGGCACTGGGTCCAGATGGCATATACTCTGGGTGCTAAGGGAACTGGTGGATGTCCTCGCTTGTTATTTATTTATTTAGTGATTCAGAAAAGACCTTTGAGCGCAAGCTCTTTTACAAAGGTTCCACGTCATAGATTGCAAAACAAAGTACAATAGGAGAAAGCAAAGGTGCATTACAATGAACGATACAGCTTGGATTTAGAATTTACAAAATAACTCAAAACATAAGTATAAGTTAAAATAACAAGAAAAACACTTTGGGGGGGGGATAAGCAGCCACAAAATGCCCTGTTAGTAGTTCAGAGGGACGGGGATAGCTGGCAGTGGGGTGAAGAAAGGAAGTACGAGAGAGAAGTATGTACTGCGTTGGTGGTGAAGGGTGGGGGATGAAGGGCAATAAAGTATAGGGAGAAATGGCGGGGTGAGGGGAGGCTGAGTGGAGAAGACATGCTAGAGTAAATGGTGGGGTGTGAGGGGGCATGGTCAGGCAGCCTGCATTAGTAGTGACTGTTAGGGAAACGCACTGGACTGTGAGTTGGGAGAGGGGGAAGGGGTGGTGGGTGCTGACAGAGTATGACGTAAACTGATTGCTGAGGCAAGTCATGAAAAGGGACAGAGGGAGGGGGTACCTAAGGCCTGCCTAGTGATTGCTGGAGGGGAAGGGTGAGCAGGTGTGGCTGGACTCAGGGGCAGGTGCACTTAGAGAGTGTTATTAGGTGCTGTTTGAGGTCAGTTTTGAACTGTGCCAAACAAATGGTGGCCAAGAGGTGCCCAGGGAGTTCATTCATCCACAGGGAGCCTGGTAGGCAAAATGCATGTTGCCCGAGTGAGGTGTGACAGAAGGGGATAGCCAAGGCCCCTCTAGTCCTCCCTCTGGCGACCTGTAATGAGTTGGCCACCTTGATCAAATTACCTACACAAGGTGGTGTTTTACCCAATAGAGCCTTTTTCCCTAGGATGCAAGTCTGAAATTTGACCTTGTTTCTTAATGACAGTTAATTTGCACCTTTGTACATAGTACAGGTGTGAGTGCCACTCTCAGCATCCAGGGTGAGTCGCAGGCTTTGTTGAGCACAGTCTGAACCCTCTTGAGTGCTGTATTCATTGCCGCCCCATAGACCACTAGTCCATAGTCAATAGTAGATATAATTGAACTTTGGACTGAGAGGTGAAGGGCCCCTGGAGAGAGGTATTGCCTGTGTCTGTACAGGACATCAATCTTGGTAGTGACTGTCTTGACCAGAGAGTCAATATGGTGCACAAACATGAGGGTATCATCTACTATGACCCTCAGATACTTGAACAAGTGAACTTGTACCAGCAGCTCACTGTATGAGTTGGAAATGATGAGGGGGTGGTGCTTATTTTTGTTGTGGGGGATGGACATCAGCATGGCCTTGGTCTTCTTGTAGTTTAGTAGCAACTTATGACTACAGAACCAGCCTTTGAGTTTGAAGAAGGAGTTCTGCAGCTCAGATTGTAGGGCAGCCTGAGATGTACTACTGCTCAGGAGCATAGCAGCATCTGCATATAGTATGAGATTGGTGTCACAGGCTGTGGGAAGGTAATTTAAGAAGAGGCTGAATAGTAGGGGCCCCAGTATTGATCCCTGGGGTACCCCTAATGATACCTATCTTGCCTTGGATACTGTTTGCCACATTGATTTCTCCATATCAGGTAGTCTTGGAACCAGCAAAGGGCATTGGGCGCCACACCCATGTTTCACAGTTGGGTCAGTAACAGGGTGTGGTTGACTGTATCGAAGGCTTTGGTGAGGTCAATAAAGACAGACCCCACCAGTTTGTCTTCATCCAGGGCCTTATGTGCTTAGCTCATGTAGTCCAGCAGGGCAGTGGTGGTACTGTAATTCTCTCTGAAGCCATGCTGAACCACTTGCAGATCTGCTTAACACCTCTCTGGACTCGGGGTATGTACCAAAGGAGTGGAGGATGCACACATGGTACCCCTCCACAAGAGTGGGACAAAGGATGAGCCAGGGAATTACAGACCAGTAAGCCTCACATCTATCGTGGGAAAGCTGATGGAGACAACCTTGAAGGAGAGATTGGTTTCCCCACCTGGAGGCTAATGGGCTTCAGGACAGTGGGCAGCATAGGTTTGTCTCAGGCAGATCTTGTCAGACTAACCTGGTTGAGTACTATGATTGGGTAACCAGGAAATTGGACAGGGGCAATGTAGTGGATGTCCTGTGTCTGGACTTCAGCAAGGCATTGGATTTGGTGCTGCATGGGAGGCTAGGCAGTAAGCTGGAGGGCACAGGGGCTGGGGCAAAGCTGTTGGGATGGGTAGTGAGCTGGCTGCAAGGGAGACAGCAGAGGGTGGTGGTGGTGGGAGGGGAGCTCTCGTAGCCCAGGTAGTGACAAGCAGGGTGCCACATGGATCTGTGCTGGGGTCGGTATTATTTGGGATCTTCATTGCAGACATTTCAATAGGCATCAAGAGCAATATCCATCTGTATGCAGATGACACCAAGATGGAAGCAGTAGTGGATGACCTAGAGAGGTGGCAGGGGTTACAGGATGATCCAGCAAAATTGGAGGCCTGTTCAGACACTTGGCAATTGGGGTTCAATGCTAAGAAATGCAAAGTGCTACATTTCAGAACAAAGAAAACAAGGAGGAGCTACCAAATAGGGGGATATTCAACTGGCCAAGATGGAGGAGGAGGAGGAGAAGGATCTAGCGGTGATTATAACGGGAGCAAGGAACAACTCTGTGCAGTGTAGAAAGGCAACTGAAAAGGCTAACAAGATGCTGGGTTGCATTGCCAGAGACATATCCTCCAAGAGGGGGGGTGATTCTGCCACTGTACAGGTCACTGGTTAGATCACACCTGGAGTACTGTGTGCAGTTCTGGCAGCCGTACCTGAGGAAGGACATTAGCCTACTGGAGGCAGTGCAGCGTAGGGCAACAAAAATGATCCATGGGTTGGAGGACTTGCCCTATAAGAGTAGGCTGAAGGAGCTGAACATGTACTCCATGGAAGAGAAGAGGGACAGTGGGGACATGACTGAGACCTTCAAATACATGAAGGGGATAAACAGGATGGACATGGGAGGGCTTTTCCAGTTAAGGATGGCGAGGGACACCCCTGGGCACAATCTGAGATTGAAGGGGGGGGGAGGTTCAGGAAGGAAATGAGGAGACACTTTTTCATGAAAAGGGTGGTGGCAGGCTGGAACATATTACCAGAGGAAGTGGTATCCTGTAATATGGTGGGCTGCTTTAAAATGGGATGAGGCAGAGTAAGGGGAGGATCACTGGAGGAGGAGGGGCAGCTGCAGTATAAAGGCAGCTAGCTGCACATTTGAGCAGACTAGATTGACCGTATGGCCTTTATCTGCTAGCAGGATTGTATGTTCATACGTAATGCAAAGAATGCTACTATATGAACCCACACTCTGAAATATTACAGACTCCCTACCCTTGCATTAAATAAGAAATGTCGTACTTTTTTTGTCTCTTTTTTTGTTTCTAATTTTCTCCCTGTGTCTGGAAGGAATGTTACGACTGGGATGTGAACTACGCAATGGAAGCTTTTGTTATGCAGTGTTAAAGAATGTGGGTCTTTCTATACCTGTATGTTCAAGCAATTTTTTAACAATAAAATAAAGTGCACTGCTTAAAATTCAGATGTTGTCTGGCTTACAGCTCAGAGTACTTGTTCCTGTGCAGCACTGGATCTAAGTGCGCTTTTGTGACTGACTTTTTCTTCCCTCTAAAGATGTCCCACAGAAATACTCACCTAACACATCCTGTTTAGCTTTGATTTCATAGGGAAACTAGTAACATCCACTTATTCTCATGTGATGGCCATTCTTAACAGATACAAAGAACATTTTGGACCCCATATTCTGAGCTGGCAGACAGCGCAGTATAAACATGTGCTCCACGCTATGGATAGCACCAGTCATCTCATGGGGCAATGTTCAGACAGGTAGTGTACTCCCACTGGATCATCCTAACTGTCGGAATACTGGACCATGGTAGCACAACACAGGGCTGAACATGGCCCATAGGAGCATAGTGCAGCCCTAACAGGACAGTACCAGGGCTCCCATGGGCTGTAGTCAGCCCTAGTATGCAAATAAGTCCATTGGCATGTGTGGCACTAAGGGTCCTGTTGCATGCCCATTATGAGCTCATTTGCATGCTGAGCATGTCCATTTGCACCCACATGGGCCATGGGAGCCTCCCTGACATCCCCCCATACAGTACGTTCTGGAACCTGGTGTCCAGTTGTCATCCCCACACAGCTGCCCCTCTCCACCCCTCCAACATGGCTGCTTATGGCATACCACCATGCACTCCCTTCTCACCCTGGTACCCCCAGACACTGCTGGAGATCATGACCAGCACAGCCCTCATCTCACTGCTGTCAGTGAGCACATTCTGTAGAAACAGCTATTTCTACATCATGCACTTTCTGACAGCTCACACACTGGCTGGCCATGGTGGTGAAAGGAGGGATGTGCTGGTTGCCATCTTCAGCAATGGCAGGGGGTACAAAGTCAAGGGAGGGGGATACAGGGTACTCTGCCATAGGCAGCCAGGTTGGTGTGAGGGGTTGGAAACTGTGTGGGGAGCCCAATGGACACCAGGGAGCAGGATACTGTACGGGGAGGGGGCAGAGGTCAGGGTGGAGAGAGTACACTAGACATCAGGGATACCTTGGCAGTTTTCCATTGCGTAGAGGCCACATCTCAGAAATGACATTGATAAGGTAGAGGAAGTCCAGAGGAGGGCAAAAAAAATATTGCAAGGTTGCTTAAGAAACTCTAAAGAGAGACTGAGGGTGAATATCTCAATGTGTGCACACTGAAAAACATAAACGCATAGAAACTGACAACAAATAAGAATATCTTGACCCACACAGTCTGCCCATATTCCCTACCTACTGTAATACCACAGTCCCTACTTGATCTCTGGCTTTATCCATCCTTTCCTAACCATTAAGTTTCCCCTTATGCCCATCCCAGGCATTCTGAATTCTGTTACCAGTTTTGCCCCCACCACCTCTGCTGGGAGACTGTTCCATGCACCCACCACTCTTTCTTTAAAGAAGTACTTCTCATGTTTCATCTGAGTCTGCCCATTCCAGCTTTATAGCATGACCCCATTGTTCTTGAATTTCTTTTTCTCTGAAAAATGCTTTCCTCTTGTACCTTATTTATACCTGTAAGATATTGGAAAGTCTGTATCATATCTCCCTCTCTCCCTCCTCTCTTCCAGGGTGTACATATTGAGGTCATTTATTCTCTCCTCATAGAGCTCCCTAGAGGGAGAAGGGGAAAGGGGAGCATGGTAGAAACACAGAAATAGAATTTGATGGCAGATAAGGACCACTAGGCCCACCTAGTCTGCCCATTTTTATCCCTACCTACTGTATCACCACAGACCCTACTTGATCTCTGGCTCCAGCCTTTCCCCCCCTTGCCTTACCACTAAGGTTCTCTTATGTCTATCCCATACATTCTTGAATCCCACTACAGGATTTGCCGCCACCACCTCTGCTGGGAAACGGTTCCAGGCATCCACCACTCTTTCTGTGAAGAAGTACTTTCTCACATCATCACAGAATTTACCTCCCTCCATCTTCATTGTATGACCCCTAGTTCCTGAGCATCTTTTTTTCTGAAAAATGCTTCCCTCTTGTACCTTATTTTTTGTCGTGATGTATCCGAAAGTCTCTATCATATCACCCCTCCCCTCCTCTCTTCCATGGTGTACATATTGAGGTCATTCAGTCTCTCCTCATAGGACTTTTGATGCAGACCCCGCACTATTTTGGTTGCCCTCATCTGGACTGCCTCCACTCTGTCTATGTCCTTCCAGAAATGCGGTCTCAAGAACTGGACAAAATACTTTAGGTGGGGTCTCACCAGTGATCAGGGGTAAAACCACCTCCATTTTCAGCTGGTGATACCCCTCCCTATGCACCTCAGCATCCCACTAGCTCTCCCAATTGCCTTGTCACACTGCCTGGCTACTTTTAGTTCTTCAGATATGATTACCCCCATGTCTCTTCCCTGTTTGGTACTCATTGGTGTACCGACGTAAAAACGAAACCCTTCTGGCAAAATCCCCCAAAGTGACAGTTTTGACAAGAATTGAAACCGTTGCTGTGGGGGACCGGCTGGCGAAATTTCACCCTTACGCTGAATTTTGCCCCCCCCCCCATCATATTAACTCTGACTGGAGTTAACAATCCTAGAGAAGGTGGGGCCCAGGGGGTGCAGCCCCATGCATGGGAGGTTTGGGGGCTATGCCCCCCGATAGGAAAATGACCAATGTCTGACAGGCAAAATGTTGCCTGTCAACATCAGGGACATCTCTATGCCGCACATCAACAACAATGTTGTCGCGGCAGCATAGGTAAACCATGCTCATCAATACCTCTCCCCCCATGTTGTAGTCCACCTTGGGTTTCTCTGCCATTAGTGCTTAATTTTGCACTTTTTCACATTTAAACATAGGTAACATACCCTTAAACACTCCTCTAGCTTTCTCAGATCTCTACTCATCTCCCTCCCCCCCACAAAAGTGTCTACCCTATTGCAGATTTTAGTGCCATCCACAAAAAGTTGCGCATTGGAGAAAGAGTATTGTGCTCCAGACAAACCAGATTCCAGTTGCCTTGGTAGCACAGCTGGTAGCGCAATTGGAATGGTATTCCGGGCAGTCTGGGTTCAAGTCCCACTGAGGCACTTTTTTCTCTCTCCTCTGTTCACGTGTGTTCAATAAATATACACACCATATTTTGTGACTGAAAATATAATTATCTGTGCAGGCCCAGGTTGTGCATTGTAGAAAGAGAAATGTGCTCTGGGACAGCCCAGTTTCCAGTTACCTCAGTGGCACCGCAGGTAGCACAACCAGAACAGTCTTCCAGGAGGTTTGAGTTCAAGTCCCATATGAGGCACTCACTTCTTTCTCTCCTGTCTTTGTATGTCATCCCCAAAATGGCAGCCCTTCCCAACCAGTCACTCTGCAATGTCACTAAAGACATTCCCACCCATGGGCTTCCTCCTTTCACTTACTTGAAGAATAGCTTGTCCCCTTTCATTACTGCCTCAGCTATTTTCTCCTACATTTGCACCTTTGTACCCCTTAAAGCTTTCCCAGGCTCTCTCTGTTTCTCCTGATACATCTCCCTATTCTCCTCCCTCTGCATCTCCTTATACCTCCTAAATGTTAACATTTTTGCCCTTACCTTCTCAGACACCTCATTTGAGAACCATAGCAGTCTCTTTTTCTTCGTGCCTTTGCTCACTTGCCTTACACTGAGGTTTTTCTGCTTCACTATGCCCCTTTGTAGTTTCGCTGAATGTTCCTCCACTACTCCCAAGTCCTCCCACCCAGCCTGGAAATCCCTGAGGCATTCCCCCATCTTTTTAAAATCTGCCCTCCTGAAGTCCAGGACTCTCTCCCTTATGTGGTTTGATAGAGACCTACAAGTACCTCATGGACTGAAAGAGTTGTGGATGTCTGGAACAGTCTTCAGGCAAGATAGTGGCTGTGAAAACAGTGGGGGGGGGGGCTTCAAGCAGGCAAGGCCCAAGGGAATATTAATAAACTGGCTGGGAGGGGGGAAGTAATCAGTGAATAAAATGTTCATATCAGAGCACGTCTTCACTGGCATACTACAGCAGGACAGTTTAAACTCTTAATCTCATTCATTGTTTCAGATGGCATGATGTTGTTAGCATCTTAAGACTTTACACCTAGCTGGGGACTCTACAATGGACTCAGTGTGAGTGTTCATCACTCCATTGTTAATCTCCAACTAGATTCCAGACTGTCTGAAGGTCATGTTACATGTCCAATTTTTCTGATTTGTGTGGTGATGTACCCCGGTCTCCTATATTATGAGTGTCAGTGTCCAATGTTTTAACAACATTTTAAGAGCAATATAGGGTCTGCCAGGTAGGTGATGGGTGTCATCTCAGACTCCCCTTAGTCTCACATCTTTGTACTTTCTCTGGACACCACCGTATGCTGATAACAGAGAAGGACGTGGGTGCTAAAATGAAATTAATAATGACATCCAAAGGTAAAGTGGATCAATCAGTGATTAATGTTGATTGATAATATGATTATATACTATTGATTTCTTTTGTAGTAATATAGTTTATATGTAAATCTAGTCCTGTTCTAACTTCCTCATATGTTACCAATGCAATCTAGCACATGTCAATTATCTGCGACCCTCTATTTGTCAAAAAGATGCCCAACAAAACTGATGGATAATAGTGGGGGTCACTTTTCAGTCCACTGACAGCACTGGATGGCTACCAACACAGCATCTCTAGTCTAACCATTTAAGGCATTAGAATGCTGGCTTCAAATGCCTCATGTAACCATTTCTGCATACCTGAAAGTTTGATGGTAAAGTATGTCCAGTACCACAACTGACCTGGGCTAGTTCTGAACAAGTTGTGACCTAGACAGTTTTAAATTTCTGAGAGGACTCTATTGATAATTTTTTCACACTAAGGACACAATTGTTGCCTCATAATTTAGGTGTGAGATTTCAGCTACATCCATGTACTTCAAAAGCATCAGCTCTAGCGAAAACTCCCTTAAGTCATTCAGAGCGGATGAAGTTATATTGCCAGCATGTAAAGGAAGATCCAGAAAAATACGATTCCTATAGAAAATATAATAAACAGCATGCAAGGGAAGCACAATGGAACATGACTGAAGAGCAGAGGGAGAGACAGCAAGAATTCTATGCTGGGAAAGACATAGCAGACTTCAAGAAAGACGTACGTTAAATGCATCAACTTTGACTGAAACATGGAAACCAACTCCAAAAACAAGATACCAAAAAGAAAAAATGGATGAGTATTTGAGGCTCATAAAAGGGAACAATGGGCAAAGATGATGGGTCAGCAGTGTCAGAGACAGAGGGAGAGAGATTCAGCCAGAAGAAAAGAGAGAGCAGAAACGAGGATGGAAAAAGTACAAACACCATGACACAGTCCAACACTGATAACTGGCAGACACCATGTAACAACAAAGTACTGTAGATGCAGCAGTATGTAAAGGAATATTATGTTTGAATCATAGACTGCCATCAAGACCAAGTCAATTTGCACTGTTAGTAAAAAAAATTATTTTCATGCCTCACCACGCAACCAGGCTGCCATACAGCAACTTCACATTATAAACCCTAATATTAACAGAAAACTGAAATTTGATGATGCCTTTGTTGATGGCCTAAGTCCAAAACTGAATTAAAAAACAAAATCAAAAGAAATAAAAGAATTTACATACTGTGTTTGCACAATATTGAAGGAGTACAACATACTGAGACTTGGCTCTAAATTACTTCAGACAAATAGTGCTTACCTACAAAAATGTGTGCAAAAAAAGTGAGCCTTATAGGAAAAAAATGCTTAGATGCCATCTCACAAGTGAAAACAAAACAAGTGACCAAATTTCATGAAAGTGGAGAAGTTGGCCCCTTCATCGGGCGTGCAGAGTTAGATCAGGGCCCTGCCGGGCACCTGATTATTTCTTTCTCCTGTTTTTCATCAAACTAATTCTTTCATCAGCAGACATTCAGGGGAGCGTACTGGAGTGTATGGGCAAAGCAAAGAAAGTGAAGGGTGGTGATTTCCCCTGGTGAAAATTCAGCAGACTTTCCTCAGCTCTGTGTGACCACTACTATGGCAGCAGCTCCCTCGGCAATTGCATTCCCGATGTGGTCAGGAGAGGTGGATCTGACACTGAGCAATGTGGCAGTATTAGAGGAACTTTGGGCGTTTTGTAAGGAAAGCCGGGGGAGGGGCGTTTTGCAAGGAAAGCGGGGGGGAGGCATGAAGAATTCAAGGCCTCCATCACACTCTTGAATACAAAACTCCAGAACCTAGAATTACATCAAACATGAACTGATTCATGGGTAGATAGACTGGAGAGGGTCACCATAAAGCTCCTACAAGAATTTTAAAGGTTATGAGAGATGTGATGATCTAGAAAATAGATCACATCGCAATAAAATATGATTGTATGGCTTGCCTGAAGGGGAGGAGGGAATGGGGGATTTAATCATCTTTTTACAGGACTTCTTGCCTTCTATTATAAATATAAAATATAAACGATCTGTGCCCTTTGGCTATTGAGAGGGTGCACAGGGCTCTCTCCCCTTGCTCATCTGCCTCTGCACAGAGACCAAGATCTATTACATTTAAACTGTTTAACAATCTATCCTTATAAAAGCCTGGCATAAAGGATTGATTGCATATAAGGGTAACAAACTAAGGCTGGATAATGACTGCACCCCTGAACTGGCCTCTCGCAGCCATGCTTTTGTTCCCCTTTTTAGTATTCTCAAGAAGCACAGGTTAAAATTTTCCACACCTTACCCAGCCACATTGTGAAGGTGTTTGAAGATCCTGACTCTGTGTACCAGAAGAAGCATTCGGGCAATTTTTCAATTCTGGAGGAACAGATGGAATTTGTGGACACCTGTGAGAAAAAAAAACAACTACAGATGGACTCCTGGACTATAGTTTCCCCATTAGGAAAGAAACGTATATCAGAGCAAGCTTTGGCTGAAGTTAAAGCCTTGCTGCAATCTTTTTGAAGTGAAGATTCAACCTGATAAATTGGTAATGTGTATCCTGCAGTAGTTTAAGACTTGACAAGATGTTGTCTGAAGAGGGACTTGTCATAATTGGTCCTAGTTGACCCAACAGGAGGATTTCAAACTAGTACAAGTCTGGTGTTTCTCTCTCTCTCTCTCTCTCTCTCTTTCTTTTCCTTGGCAGGTGCTTCATGTTTCCTGTGATAAAGTTGGACATCAGCTTTAAGATGGGCTGTTGAGACTCCTGGAATACAGTTTGGGACATGTATGGTTTAAACAGTGCCTTTGTCAATGGATGATACTATTGTTTAAGCTAGTATGGACTATGCCTGACCATGAGATGGAGCTATTTCCCTACTTTTCACTCAGGACTTTAGCAGCTTTTATGTTACTGACCGACACATTTTTTGAATTCTACTGTGGATTTTGTTAATGTACACACAGTGATTTTAGTCATATGCTTTGTATAAGTTACTTCCTTAGAAGTGTAGGCTTTTCACCCTTCTTTTTGGTGTCTTTTTAATGATTGTTGAGACATATTTTGGTAAGAAAAGAGATATTAAATTCTTGTTTTGCTCTCCTCTTTCAATAATACCTTTACCCTTTTAAAATGGGACCTTTCAGTTTTTTTCAGGTGCCAGGGGGGCACTGGGAAGACCTTCCTGAGAGTTTTACATATAGAGGGAAGTGTGGTTTGCAACTACTGCCTGGCAGGAAAATTTTTACACTCTCACTGTTGGTCTCCAACTGGGGAGGCTTGTTCCCTCTAAGTGGAACTAAAACAGTTTCCATAGGGATCTTTGGTATTCCATCAGCAGCCTAGGATTGTATCTTTTAGTACTGGCCTCTAAGTGGCATTTTCTGTTTTTGAGATTATTTATGGTTGTTATTATTGTTAATAGGACATTGGGTGATTTTGAGGGGTGGGGGTTCTTTGGGTGGTTATGTTGTTGGTTGATGTTTTTTTTTTTTTTGGTAGTGCATTTTTGTTTCTGGCTAGGGAGAATTGATTAACTGTTTTTATAATATTGTTACAATTGTTGGATTGGAACATTAACTGTTGGTTCATTAAATGTCGAAGGAATACATAGTTTTGTGAAGCGAACCAAGATTTTACAAGAGTTTAAGTGTTTAAAGTGTGATGTTAGTTTTTTACAAGAAACTAGAGTATTGGATTTAGAACAAGGTAAACTTCATTGTTTGTGGGTAGGAAGGGTCTATGCAGCAGCTCACCCCTCTTCAAAGAAAGCCGGTGTTGCCATATTACTTTGACAGGGTTTTACATTTCATCCAGTGAAGGTGTATACAGATCCAGGAGGGAGATATGTTGGGGTAACTGGAACTTATTTAGGTCAACTGGTTCATTTGATTTTGGTTTATGTACCAGCACCCCTCTCAGGTGATTTTTTGGGGCATTTTATTTACTTTTCGGCATCCCTACTCAATGGTCAACTGATAAGTACAGGGTACTGGAACTGTGTAGAATGCTCCAATTTAGACAGAACTCCAGTCCCTAAAAAAGGTAATAGGACCAGTTCCAAATTATTAAGGACTTTAATTTCAGAAGGGGGTTGGGTGGACCCATGGAGGCAGCAGTTCCCTAAGTCTAAGGATTACACATTTTTCTCTCCAGCAACAAACTCATATACCTGCCTTGATCAATTCTATACACAACAGAAATGGGTACATACCACTGAGGCAATGAGAATGTTCTCAATATTACTTTCAGACCATGCAATGTTCTTTGGTCGAATAGACTTATGTATAACAAAAAGAGAGGGGTTATGGAATTTAAATGCTGGTTTACTTCACAGCTTCCTTTCTGTTACCTCTGTTAAGGAAGCTATCAAGTTTAACATAGCGAAGAATGAGGGGAAAGGCTTGTCACTGAAATATGTTTGGGATGGCTTAAAGACTATGATATGGCTACATATGATTTCTTATGTCTCAGCTAAGCATAAAGATTTTTGGAAACGTCATACTAACTTGGAGACCCAGTTATTCCAGATGGAAAAGGCCCATAAACAGAATCAGGACCCCTCTGTCTAGTCTCAAATCCAAAAAGTTAGGGATGAACGTAATAGACTAGCATTGTGTTGGGTAGAAAATTCCTTAAGTTTTACAAGTCAGAAATATTATGAAGGAGGAGCTAAGGCCAGTAAGATTCTTGTCATGTGATTGTGAAAGCAGGCCACAGAGAGATACGTTCCTTTCCGCCTTGTAGATTCACCCTCCCCTAATACTCACCTCATCAGATTGTTCAGGAATTTTATGATTATTATTTTGGTGTTTACTCGAAGAAAAGGGGACCCAAGCATGAAGCTAAAACAGATCATTTTTTAAATAAAGTTGAGTTACCTACTCTTTCTAAGAGGTAGTGTGATGATCTGGAAGCCCCCTTTACAAAAGCTGAAATTATAGGGGTTATTAAGACTTTAAAATCAGGTAAGTCCCCGGGCCCAGATGGGTTTATTTCTGAATTTTATAAAACTTTGGCTTCAGAGCTTGTTCTCCTATTGACCAAACTTTGTAATTCCACCCATGACCTTGGAGCCCCTACCTGATTCCTGGGAGGACGCAATAATTATACTATTGTCCTGCTGAAACCAGTGAAAGAGCCTAATCAATGTATGAATTTCTGTCCAATTTCACTTCTTAATTGTGATTACAATACATTTACCAATGCACATAGCCTGAGATTGCAAAAGGTACTGTAATCCCATCCCTTATACACATTGACCAAACAAGGTTTGTCCCAGGGTGCCACCTGCAGGATAATGTTAGGAAATTACTGAATGTCATTTTGGCCTCTAGTTATGGAGAAAAGAGTGGGTGGGTGCAGTTGTATCAATCGATGGAGAAAAGGCATTTGATCGCCTTGATTGGGCTTTTTTGATGGGTACTCTTTCCAGGTTTCAATTCTGTCAAAAGGTCTGTACATGGCTCTGAAATTTCTATAATACCCCAAGGACTTGGGTACGAGTAAATTGACACCTTTCCCCAGCATAAGGATAGAGAGGGGCACCAGGCAAGGATGCCCCCTCTCCCCACATTTGATTGCGTTAAGTGTAGAACCATTATCGGCATGGTTGCATCATTCAGACTTATCAGGACATCTGGGTGGCTGGAGAAGAATTGCGTATATTGCAATATGCTAATGATACACTACTGAATCTTTTAAATGCATCTTGTTCACTTCCAATAGGTATGGCCCTGCTGAATGAATATGGTCAACTGTCTAGATTCAAGATAAATGACTCTAAAACAGAGATCAAGTATATAGGCCACCCACTAGATGGTTTTAACCTGCAGAATTATGGGTTTAAGCTGGTTAAGTTTTTTTTTTTAATATTTGGGAATATGGATCCCTAAAAGTACAGAACAACTATATAGCATTTATTACATTAAATTACTATCGGAAATACAGAAAGACCATCTTCATTGGAGGGAACTCCCCCTTTCAGTTGGTGGTAGAGTAGAAAAAGTTTGTGTGAACATTTTACCCCGCCTCCTTTTTCTATTTTTAACTATACCTATACCATTGCAGACTTCTTTTTGGACCTCTCCAAAATGTATGTTATCCAAGTTTATATGGTGAGGGAAGCAACCACAGATTAGATGGCTTGTACTTTTGGCCTCCAAAAATAACGCTGGATTAACCTTGCCTAATTTTATAGCCTATTACTGGGCTGCTCAACTATCTTTCTTCATTACATCCCTTTCACACCGTACACTTAGTTTGGTGACCATGGAATCCATAGCTTTAAAGTGAATACAATTAGCAGATGCACCATTTATAAAAAAAAAAACTTTTTCCACTCTTTACAGTTGTCGAACCCATGGGCGGCACATATGATACAGTTATGGTGTGAGGTTTGTAGGGTTTTTAAGTTTAAGATTACATTGTGTACACAGACCCGTATCTGTTCCTGTATAGGTTATATGCCAGGCCATTGGGATGTTGATTTTCAAAACTGGGCAAAATGTTGTCTTCGGCGGGTGGGCCAACTTTTTGCTGGAGAAGTCTTTAAAAGATTTTCGAAACTTAGAGATGAATTTGGCCTTCCATCTTAGGACCTTTTTAAATATTTACAAATTTGGCATTTTTGTATTGAGGTCCACAGAGAGACTCCCTCCAGGTAGAGCATAACCCTTTATGAACTCTCATATTTTCCATGGCCACACAATTTGATAAGCGGGAGTTATCTTTATGCTTTATCATTTCCTTAGGGATTTAGAGGAAAATCCTTTTATTCAAATTAAAAATAAATGGGAGACAGATGCAGGGGTCTCAGTGGCAGATGAGGACTGGGCCCAGATTTGGTGGGGGATTCACCCTACCTTGGCCCCTCCTTCATGGCAACAGTTGTGATGGCAGGTGGTATTACAATATTATTATACCCCAGTGATGGTTAAGCATTTAGGGAATCATTATTTGGACCAGGGTTGGAGAGGCTGTTGAGCCTAGGGAACCCACACCCAAATTGTTTGGGCCTGTCCACCTTTGCAGCCGTATTAGTGGATTGTGGCTGATGAGGTATGGAAGATGTTAGAGACTGATATACCCCTTATTTTTCAGATTTGGATTCTGGGTCACCCCCCCCCCCAAGAGTTGTGGGCCACAGTTGCTTTATATTTATTTTTCATTTTGATTGGGGCAGCTTTAAAAACTCTTACTCAATTGTGATAAATCCCAGCAGCTCCTTCAGAGGATCATTGGTTAAGAAACTGTCAAACAATTCTGATCATGGAGCAGGAAACACCTCTCTTAGACTTCAAAAAGATAAGTTTAGGAGCCGTTGGCTTCCTTTTTTTCATTTTATTGCAGAAAAAGAAGGGGTTGAAGTTACAGATATCCTTGCTCACTGTGGTTAATAGTTTATTGTGGAATATCCACATAATACTTGTATACTCTCCCAAATCATTTTGTTTACTTTTTTCAGATATAAAGATGCCAGAAGATGTATTTTGTTTTGTTTACTGGTTTTGTAAAGGAGAGCATTGGGCCTTCCCTTTTTAGTGCATTTACTTAGGTACTAGATATTAATGTTATAGTGGGGGCTTCATTTGTGAGAATATATAGGACAGAATTTGGTAGTGTGATATATTTAAGTTGGATGATGGGATTCATCGTACTGATTGTATCATGTTTGGTTAAAAATGAATAAAAAATTAAATTAAAAAAAAGTAGGAAAGTTGCTCATGATGAACTGCCAGTGAAAAAAATTGGTCAGCAGGAAAATGGCAAAACCTAAGCACATGTTGGAACACACATTGAAAAGTCCATATTCATGTTATACTTCACAAAATAACAGCAGAATTGCATGTAGTACAGTTTGCAAATTGCATCCAAGAATGTAATGATGACCAGACATGGAACATTCATAAACTGTGCAAATACTGTGAAAACATTGAGCTCAAGCTGAAATGTTGTCCATCTTGAGATCAATCAATATTGAGATACATGATTGTTATGATGCTGTCAATGTGACACTATGCCCAAAGGGTGAGAATGACAAACACAAGGTGGCATGAGTGGGGGAAGGGGCGTGGATAGCTCTACACCATGGTGGATGTGTGGTAGCTTAGCTCCTCTGGGCAAATCATTTAAACAGCCTAAATTGCAGACCTGAGTGCAACCTGAGTAACATCTTTAGTAGTACTGGATCCCGTTAAGTAAATGGCAACAGGAAAGCAAAAGAGTAAGCAGCTGAAACTCACCTTCGATCCACTGGAGTCTCCGAGGGAACAGCACCCGGGGCCTGAGGCCAATACTAGATTGTAGGCCCAAGCAGCAGCAGAGCAGGAGGGTGGAAAGTCTGAGCTGGAGCGCCTGCTGGTGGGAATTCCCACTACCCTTACCAACATACAGGCAGAAATAAATGTGGGGTTTATAAATATAACCGCCGATTTCACATCTGCAAAACACTGTCATGAGATTATCAGAAACTATGGCTGCCCACTCTACCCATACATCTGAATTAGAAAAATGGGTCAGT
This sequence comes from Neoceratodus forsteri, assembly GCA_016271365.2. Classification (NCBI taxonomy): domain Eukaryota; kingdom Metazoa; phylum Chordata; order Ceratodontiformes; family Ceratodontidae; genus Neoceratodus; species Neoceratodus forsteri. Next base: position 1,640,206,638 of record CM057450.1, read on the forward strand.
GACTTGGAGGATACGGTTCTCTTGTTGTAACATTTTTTATTTTTCATAAAATGGTGTCTAAACATACAGCTTGAGGCCTAGATTCTCAGGTAAGCATGCAAAGAACAGGTGCATAAATCCACTTCAAAAGGGAAGGGGGAAGGGAAAAAAGGGAGGGGGTGAAGGGGAAAAGGGGAAGGGTAGGGGGGTAAGGCACCCAGGGGACTTAATCTAAAACACAAGTTAGTCAATAGGGTAATTGCTAGCAGTGCACAGGTGTATCCTGAGAGGTCTTATACATACATACACATCTGGCAAGTGATAGGGAAGTGAACAGAGGATGTACTAATAGTATCCAGTGACTCAAGAAGGCAATTATCTTATTATTGTACTCACCAGCAGGTAATTTTCTCCACTAATCACTGCAAGACATAAGCACACCGGGTGAATCCTGTTACCTATTCAGGCCAAATTCCTCTTCAAGGCTTTGGGAAAGGGGCCGAGTTCTGAGTGTGTGTATATGTTCTGCAAGGTCTGGAGTAGGTCCGGAACAAAAACAAATGTTCCCAAAGATCCTGTTGCTTAATTGGAGTGACATATATCTTGCAGAAACACATTTAAGAGCATGTACAGATATTTCAGAAAACTACAGCTGTGTATATCTGATGAGGGATGGCTGACAAGGGTGACAAGGGTGAGGTAGTACTGGTTGGAGACTTCAATATACCAGATGTGGACTGGAGCATCCCAGCAGCAGCATCAACTAGGAGCAGATTTATCCTGGACTCCCTTCAGGGTGCCTTCCTCAAGCAACTGGTCATGGAACCAACTCGGCAGAAGGCAATACTGGACCTTGTGCTCACAAACAGGGACAGTGTGATGGGGTAACAGTGGGAGCACCTGGGTAACAGTGACCACTAGTCATTGTGGTTTGAAATCACAGAAAGAGCAGAACCAAACCACAAAAACATGTATCCTGGATTTTAGGGGGCAGACTTTGGGAAAATGGGGAGATGCTTGAAAGAGGCATTAAGGGAATGGGACAGGAATTAGGATTGGGAGGAACAGTGGGCAGTATTTAAAATGGGGATTATAAGAACAACAGAATTATGCATTAAGCAGGTTAGCAAGAGGAAAAGAAAGAGGAGACCATTATGGTTTCCAAAGAGGTAGCAAAAGAAAGTGAAAGCCAAAAAGACTGCATTCAGGCAATACAAAAAGACACAGGCAGAAGGGGATAGGGAGAAGTACCAGGAGAAACAAAGGGAGGCAGGGAAGTCAGTAAGGGAAGCCAAAGCTCAGACAGAAGAACACATTGCAAAATCAGTGGTTAAAGGGGACAAACCTTTACAGGTACATAGTGAAAAAAAGAAGGACAAAGGGAGGATAGTTAGACTGAAGGGGAGGATGGGAGCAGCGTGGAGGATGACAACAGTAAAGCTGACATATTGAACAGGTATTTCTGCTCGTCTTACTAAGGAAGAGGGGGTAATGGGTCTGAAGGGAGTACAAGGGGTGAGAATGGTGCAGAAATGGACACAAGTCCCTTTACACGAGAAAGGGTCCTGAAGGAACTGGAAGTACAAGAGAGTTGACAAAGCAATGGGGCCAGATGGGTGCACCCAGGGTCCTTAAAGAACTAAGAGAGGTGGTGGCTGAACCTCTGGCTATCCTGTTCAGCCAATCACTGGAAACAGGGAGGTACCCAAAGACTGAGGACAGCAGATGTAGTCCCTTTACAAAAGTGGGAACAAAGAGAAAGCAAGGAACTACAGACCAGTCAGCCTCACCTCGGTAGTGGGAAAGATCATGAAGCACTACTGAAGGAGAGATTGGTGGAACATCTGGTTGTCAATGGACTACAGGACCCAAGGCATGGTTTCACCTAGGGAGGTCATGTCAGACCAACCTCATTGAATTTTTTGACTGGGTGACTAGGAGGTGGATCAGGGAGGGCAGTGGACATGGCCTATCTGGACTTCAGCAAGGCCTTTGACACTGTGCCACATGAGAAGACTATTACACAAACTGGGGAATATGGGTGTGGGCAGGACAGTAGTGTGGTGGGTAGGTAACTGGCTGGGTGGCAGGACACAGATGGTGGTGGTAAATGGCTGTCACTCCACAGAGGGAAGGAGTGACCAGTGGGGTACCACAGGGATCAGTGCTGGGACCGGTCCTATTCAACATCTTCATCAGTGACATTGCACAGGATATAGAAGGCAGAATTTCACTGTTAGCTGATGACACAAAGCTCTGTAACAGAGTAGACACACCAGAGGTGTAGACAGAATGAGAAGGGACCTGCAGAAACTTGAAGAATGGTCAAGGGTTTGGCAGTTGAAATTCAATGCAAAGAAGTGCAAGATAATGCATATGGGGCACAAAAACCCTGGCACAATATATCAGTTGGGGGTGAGGATATAGCATGCACCAAGCAGGAAAGGGATCTTGGGGTTGTCATCTCTGATGACCTCAAGGTAGAAACAGTGTGACAAGGCATCAGGTAAAGCAAATAGGATGCTGGGATGTATAGGCAGGGACATCACCAGCAGGAAAGGGAGGTCATAATTCCGCTATACAAGACACTAGTGAGGCCCCACCTGGAGTACAGTGTACAGTTCTGGAGACCATACCTACGTAAGGACATAGACAGGGTAGAGAAGGTTCAGAGGAGGGCAACAAAGATGGTGCATGGGTTGCATCACAAATCCTATGAAGACAGGTTGAAGGAACTGAACATGTACTCCTGGAGGAGAGGAGGAGAGGGGATATGATAGAGACATACAAGTATTCTACAGGAGGAACAGGGTGCAGGAAAACACTATTTTAAGCGAAAAAGATGTTTCAGGACTAGAGGGCATGGGATGAAGTTGGAGGAGGACGATTCAGAGGAAACGTGAGAAAGAATTTCTTCACAGAACGGGTGGTGGACAAGTGGAACACCCTGCCAGAGGAACTGGTGGGGGCTGAAACAATCACGGGATTTAAGAATGCATGGGATAGACATAAAGGAATTCTAGAGGTCAGGGGTAAGGGGAAATAGACTTCTAGGAAAACAAACTGAACTTACAAGCTCAAATGGGCAGACTAGGTGGGCCATAGGCCCTTATCTGCCGACACTGTCTATGTATCTATGTATCTATGAGGGATGTTATGTCGTATACTATATCTAGGTACTGGGGTCCAGGACAGAGAGAGGAGTTATGGGGATCGATACTGTTCTCTTTGTTTCCAGTGACTTGAATTGCATAAAAGAACACCTCAAGGAGCTACAGGCCTGCATGGATGACTGCAGGTATAACCTTTGGATTTCGGGACTCCTGATGGCATCGAGGGCAAAAGCCCAGAGCAGGAGCTACAACAATGGCTGATAGAGAAGTTAAAAATAAAGCCTGAAGCCCTGCACTTTGAGGTTGAGAGAGCACATAGGGTAGGCCCTCCACCCAAGCCTGGGGACCATCCACAACACTGTTTAATAAAATACCTGCACTACACAGACAAAGAGTTCATGGTTCTGGCTGCCAAAATGCAGGATCCTATCACTGTGGCAATGGTAAGGTGTTCATATGTCAGGACTACAGCAGAGAGATGCACTTTAAGCGATAAAAGTTCAGTCTTGTAAAGTCATGTCTGCATTCTCTCAGCTGGTCCTTTGCAATCCTATACCCCACAAAACTGAGGGTTGACTGCCAAGGGAAGCTCCCCAAGATTTTTCAGTGACTACCTTGAGGTGGAGAAGTGGTTTGAGGTGGACTTAGCTGCAGCTGAGGGGCACACAATGATCTGCTCAATGGCACCAGCTAAAGGATGAATAATCTATTATCTTTTTCTCATGCAAGTGTCTGATTGCAATAACCCTGCTGCTCAGCGCTGACTTTCCCTGACTCAGTCCAGTGCTTGCCACACCGACAAGTTTGTGATTCAGTGGTTCTGCCCTCCATTTTTCTCTAGTGCTGATTGTTGTGAGAAGGAGGGAGTTCTCCTTCATTTAATGGGTCATCACAGAGACTGGGGCTGAATCAACCTATGCGGGGATCATCATGGTAAGGATGACACAGAGTTTTCACTTGTGTTAATGGCTACAGGTACACTGGCATACCTACTTTGTTGTGGCCAAAAGTATCTTTCTATTTGATGCCTCCATTCTGCTAGGGGTATTGGGCTATGATATCAGGTACAGCACCTGGCAGGTTTGACATGGTCCTCTTGGGTGTGGAACTTCATGGATGCTTCTCATACTTTCAAGGTTCAGAAGATCCTTAAGGTCTGGAGCAAAGGGTTCCCACAGAAAGTTGACCAATGGCACCCAGTTAGCCCGGCAACACTTGAGAAAGTTTGGGATCCCCTAAAAGTGGTCGTCTGGTTCCAATTTGAGGTTGGGTTATTCAAGACTGGATTCATGTTGGCATTTTGTGGGGTCTTTAGTGTCTTGGAGTTAATGAAGCCAACAAACAGTGAGGTCAAAAAGGGCTTGCAGGATGCAGGAGTGGCAGTGACACTGGAGGGTGTACATTGGGGCTTCAAGTTCAGTTTGACCATGCTGCTTAAAAGGTCAAACCTCCCCTTTGTGTACTAGTCTGCCTGTGCATGAATGTTTACCTCAAACCAGTGAACTTTATGAACTTTGGTTTTCCCTAGGGAAAACATACCCGCAAATGCATGCTACTCTGCTCCACATGCTCTGCTTTCTCTGCAGTGTCTCTCTTGCTCTCCAATGCAGCTGCTAGTCACACTGTTTAACCCTGCTGGACTGTCACCCAGAAAGAATGGAGAGTTAACAAAACCAGTGGGTGATTGGTTGCTATTAGTATTTTTTATTTATTTGTTAATTTGTTAACTGGGTAAAGACACTGAACCAAAGGCCCTTTTTCAGGTCCAACCTGGATACAAATAAGGATACAGAATGACAATCATTAACAGTTACAAACAACAGCACTAAAACTATTACTTAATACATTTACAAATTGAATTAATCAATAAAAACTGTTTAAACATGAATTTAAAATATGCCTCAGCGTTAGCCATACAACTAGACAAAGATAGTGAATTCCAAAAAGAAATTGGACAGAGTTGGAAAAAGCATGGGACTCAAGTTTTTGTTTACATAAGGTTGTTTTGAGCAACAACCTTATGTAGCGGTAAATGGCAATCAGTTCCACCATCCTTTAAGACAAGCAGCTGTTGGACTACAATACAGAGATCGATGTGAGGGGTCATTAGCCGCATTTACATACACATACTCATGCCATTTTCTCCCAGCATGTTGGTGAGACTTGTTGTGGAGGGAAGATGAAGTAGTTTACCATTCCATCCCCTCGTACTTGAAGACAAATCTCTCAATGTCTCAGTCAACAGACTTTGGCAGCTAGGGATCCTTAGGGGCTAATAATCATTATAAAGGCATGTTAGTGCCCCTATAGTTAGGGTTGAGTAGCATGTTCAATGTTAAACCCCTAACTTTACGCCTTAATAGCTTTGGCACCATTTGACACAATCAGCTGCAATTTAGCATCTATTATCAATGAGGCAAGATATAAATCTTTGGAAAGTTTTGTGATGGCAGATTGTGTGATTTCTGAGATCTGCATATGTCATTAGAGCTGCAGTGGGCAAAGCCCTGCAAAGCTTTTATAATCATTTAGAAAAAGGATTCTGCATTCCTTCCAAATGAACATGTTGGATTCTGTCACAGTTACCTCCACATCTGTGAAGCAGTCAACCCATGTTGTCCCTACCAACCGCAGAACTGCACTATTTCACAGTTCCAGCGGTCATGGCAAAACACAGCATACTCTGTAATTTCCAAGATGGCCACTGCACAGTACTACACATGCACTAGCAGTCACGCATGCAGAGTAGCATGCAGTGGCCATCTTGGCAACAGCAGAGTAGGCCATGTTCTGCCATGACAACGGCACTTATTTATTTATATATATTTTTTGTATGTTATAGAAATTCCTGCCACCCAACCCTCCCTCTCAGCGTCCACCTCCCCACATATCCCCAGAAACATAGAAATGACACTGGGGGGGTACACAATCCCCCAGTGTCATGATTGGGGATAATCTGTCTTTTTGTTTTCTCACCTGTAATTAAAATAGCCAATCGATGTCTACCTCCACATAACTGTGACACTGGGGGTGTCCAGTTCCCTAGTATCTCGAATGGGGATCATCTGTCTTTTTTTTTTTTGTTCACCTGAAAAAAAAAAGGTCCATTGATGTCTTTTGTGGCCATTTCTTACCCCCACCTGACCCTCCCATTGAGCGTCTGCCACCCCACACGCCCCCCCAAGCCCTTACTTACCCATAGGGGGACCAACACCATAATCCTCTCTGGACCACAGACAAGTCTTCACTCTTCAAAGCTGGACCACAAACTGAAGATGCAGGTATGCAGTTCAATGTATTTCAATGGGGTTTTGAACTTAGTACCATTACTTGGGCATTTTTGCACATTTTTGGCCCACATTTTCAACATGCCTTCTTTAGAACCCCATCTCACAAACAATGTCACTGTCATTAGGCAGATCTGTCCCAAAGGGTAATTTAATGGTCCGTGCATGACATCACCTTCTGGTCAAGAGTTGACATTTTTTTCCTCAGCTGCAGTATTATTGGCTCTGGCCAGAGTTTGTTTTTTGGTAGATGTCTAATTTATTTCCTATACTTAACATGAGATTTTTTTTTTGATGTCACCTACAGCCTACAAAAAAATAAACTTTTTCCCCAAACTTTCTGGGTGCAGGTGTGATGTCGTAAGGCTGTGCCTTTGAAACATTTGGTGAAAAATTATTAAGTAGTTCCAGAGTTATAATGCTTTAAAATTCTATGTTTTTATTCTGAGCATGTTAAGTAGGGTTTTTGAGATAATGCTCTGATATTCCAAAATTCTGTGCTGCAAGACCATTTTTGGTTTCTCACCACTTGCTTCTCACAGCAGAAAGCACTTTTTTGTGCTGTGAGACCCGTCATCTTATTTCTTTTCTCATCAAACTAGTAACATGGACATTACATAATACTGCCATCATTTAAAAAAAAAACAAACACTAGCACCTGCCTAAATGGTTGCTGTTTAGCTAGATTCTGATGTTTGTTTCTTTAATTAATGGCCAAAAATACATTTTCTGGACACCCCAGAATCCTGGGTGCCCAGCTTAGTGAGAGGAGACATTGACCCACATTGTCTGTTTGAGAACAGCAGGACTTTCTTCATTTCTGTAGCCACAGCTAGAACCTGTGCTACAGGCTGCTCTGAGAGCAGTGAACTGCTTTCTTCCTGGTATCTTGTGGCACCCCCAACACCCATTGTCATCACCTTATGTATGTAATGTTTCCCTGATGTCTATTGACAACCCCCCACCCTCTGATCACTATCCCATTATGTATGTTACATTTCCCTGGTATCTAGTGGCACCTCTACCCTCCCAATGCCATCCCATTATGTATGTTACATTTCCCTGGTATCTAGTGGCACCCCTATCCTCCCATTGCCATGCCTGTATTTATATATTGTTCCCTGGTGTCTAGAGGCACCCCCACTCTCTGATTGCTGGCCCCATATTTATACAATGTTTCCCTGGTGTCTAGTGGTGCCTCCGCCCTTCAATCAGCATCCCCTTAATTATATAATGTTTCCCTGGTGTTTAGTGGTGCTCCCACCCTCAATTCACCATCCCATTACACATTCCTGGTGTCTAGTTGTTCCCCACTCTCTGATCACCATCTCCTTATGTATTATATGCTTCCCTGGTGTTTGTGGTGACTCCCCACCCTCCAATTGCTATTCCCTTATTAATGTTTTTTCACTGCTGTCTAGTGGCACCCCCAATCCTCCGATCACCATCCCAACATTAATGTTACCTGTTAAACCTGTAAAAAAGAAAACAGACCCTCGCCGATCTGACGCCACCCACCCTGACCTCCCACTGAGCAACCACCTCCCAGCACCCCCACACACTCTCACTGACATGAACACTTCCAGGGTGAAGATCCACTCTTCGATGGAAGATGAATCTTGCTGCTGGAACAGTTAATTGCAGTATGAGAAACTAAGGTAAGTGCAGTTCAATGTATTTCGATGGGGTTTTTAATTTTGATGCATAACTTTGTCATTTTTGCATCGTTTGACCCAATATTTTCAACATGGACTTTTTGAGAACACACCTCATGACCAATGGCAGTGGAATTATGCAAATCGGGCCCAAAAGAAGATGAGTTTGTAATCACTTGGCCGGATCTGAACATTTTTACCACCCTTGTTCATGTGGTGGGATCACAAAAAGGCTGTGTTGAAAATTTGGGGTCAAAATACATCAAAATATCAAAGTTATGTGCTTATCTTGAAATTTGTTTATGCTTGCTCAGAATGGTGGTGATTTTAAATATTTTGACCTCAAATTTGTAACATAGCCATTTTTTCACACCACCTCATCAATGTGACAGCTGTCATTTTTCAAATCCTGGCCAAAATGTTTTTTTGTACATGTGGCATGGAATGATGTTTCAGTGGTGTGGAAAGATGTTTCAGTGGGGATTTGAAAACATTCACCTACCAGGTTCATGAGGTGGGGTAGCAGAAAGGCAATATTGAAAATCTGGTGTGCAAACATGGTCAAATACACAGGTTATGACTGAACATTGCAGTATTTCAATGTTCGCTCATACAGTAACTTTACTTATTGTGAATATTTTGACTATGAATTTTCAACATAGCCATTTTCCACACTACCTCATTTAAGTGACACTTGTCATTTTTAAAATACTGGACAAGATATGTATTTGGACTTCTGGTGTGAAATTACATTTCATCCAACATACTATAAATGGTACATGTAATGTTTATAAGATGAATCATAATAGGGGTATTTTGAAAATGTGGCTTCAAAATTAAAAAAGGAAAAATTGTTAACAAATGTTGCCAATCTTGACCCCAGCGGGTATGCTTTCTGATCCTATGCCAGCAAGCTGAGTTTAGTGGTGAAATCATTGACACAGCTGGATTTAGTGAGGGTGGGGGGATGGCACTGATATATGACACCCCTTCTGCAAAGGAATGGAAGGTGCAAGGTTGTACTCATGGGCCCAGCTCCCTTATAGTGAAGCCAACTGTTGGCTTGGTATAGGATCCCACTCCTGTCCCCCGTTGGGTGGCAGAGGGCCATGTACATTGGCTGGCAGATGAACTCTTTGCCTTGTGTATCTGTAGCTGGAGTCACTTAGAAGTACAGGTACCACAGGTCTCTGCACTTTTGCAGCCCACCACTCAACCCCATGAATTCTTCACTTCCATTGTTACACAGAACTGCAGGGCCCATAAGATTCCTGCACTTCTGTAGCTGGACAGAGTCTTCCCTTGGCACAGGGCAGCTGCATCTGTTCATGCAGGTCCCAAAGAGACCTGTGTGAATGAGGATATGATTCCACTATCTCAGAAAGAAGGACATTCTTTGCAAAAAACCTTCATTAATGCACCAGTTAGGGTAACTTAACCCTACAAAAGTAGGAGAATGTGGCATTTTTCCAACCCTAACTCCCCACCTCCTCCCCCCAACTAGCAAAAGGAAAAAACATTAGGGTTTTGGGTCTTGGAATCTTGGTGAATCAGTGGTGGGATCTTCCTTGGGGTTGTCAACCCTAATGCCCACCCCATTCCCTGAGCAAACAACATCACACATGATCTCAATTCTCAGGCCCTACATGAAGAAAGCTACAACAAATTGTGTAGTCAAAATGTGGTGAGACCTAATTCTCTACCTTTGAAGATTGTATTAATATGAGGCACTGGCTTGGAGCTGTTCCTTGAGCTTTGCGCTATGGGCTATGGGCTGTGGGGAGGGGGGACCATAATGGTTAACAGTCCCAAGGAAGACCTCAGCACTGAATTGTCAAGACTTTAGAGACCCGAAACCCTACTTTTTGGTTTCTTTTCCTGCTTGGGTGGGGGAGTTAGGGCTAGAAACCCTAAAACAACATTAACCTACTTTTGTAGCATTGAGTTACTGTACCGTAACTAGTGCATTCACAAAGTTTTTTGCAAAGAAGCATATAATAGCAGCACAATTAAAAAAAATGATAATGAGTCAAGGACTTGGAAGGAAGGGAAAGCACTTGCACTGTGGGAAGTCAGTTTCTGCTCTACTCTACTCAGACAGCTCCTCTGTCCTTAATCAGTGATTATCCAGACTAAGGAGGCTGATTTTGGGTACTGCTGTATAACAAGGGTAAACACAGCTTGCCCTGCCACTTCTAGCCCAAATACACTGAGTGCTGGAAGAAAAAAACATAATCTGAAACAGGAAAAAACAAGTATAATATACCTCTCATAGCAGTTTATGGCATGGGTGTGCATCACTACAGTATAGTGCCAGCTGAATGCTGCTATGCTGTCTATACGTAGTATCACTACAAAGTAAATCCTTGTACCATGTCCTTTACACAGCACGAGAATTTAACAGTCTGTAAGTGAAAAGACAGAAGAATCTGCTAGCAATTAAGATTTATTAGTCACATAGTGTGAACGGCTGCTGCTACTTAAGGTCAAATAAATTGTGAAGAACTGGACCACAGAGAGATTGAGAGAAAATTAATTTAAAAAAAAGTTAGCAAGAAAGATTGGTCTGGTTGTTCACCCTTTCTCAACAGTCTTAGACTGGGAGCAGCATAGCAAAAATGGCATGTCAAAGTTTACACCAGAATCCAATAGTCAGCCACTGCTCTAAGTCAGGGAGTAGGGAATTTGCTGGTTTAAAATTTTTATTACAGGCTGCAAGTGTACTCGCTAATGAATAAAATACCAAGAATACAATTTCTTTTTTCTTTAGCTGCAGCACCTGCCTACTAACCAGCAATTCCTTCCACCAAACCTTTATTGGATTTGTACCCCAGGACAGAAGACGTGGTATGCTCTGCACTTTAGTTATGTGCTGCAAATAGTGATCAAGATCATTCTCTTGTGTTCACTCTCAACACACCCACTAGTGCTTTATTGACCTGTTTGGGAATACATTTCCCAGTGTTAGCACCTACAGCAGCTGTGTAGTACTGTATTCTTGCTTATTGCCCAACTTGAGATTATTTTTCTGTTTTAAGATTTGACATACCCATTAGTGCTTTATTCAGCTATATGGGACTATACACTCCTAGGGTGGGATATTCAAAGCAGATGCACCATGTGAAATAGGGATGCACCCGTGCAAGAGCAGATATGCGCCAAAGTGCGATATTCAGCGGGAGCATCTGTGCAGCACAACACCCAATGTGCCACAGAGCAACAGAAATGAATGCATGTGCAAGTGCAGGGGGAGTAACCAGGAATAATGTGTGCAGTGCGATATTCAACAGTAGGCGATGTGCGCAATAGTGGAGCAAGCGGAAGTTGTGTGACAGTGGAAATGAGCCAAAACAAAAGGGAGCAAGTGAGGGGAGAATGAATGCACCACAGAGGAGCCATAGTGGGGGAGCGTGGAGACAGTGTGGTAGGGAGGCAATCCAAGAAGCAGGGGGCAGGTGTGGCCAGGACGGGGGGCCACTGGAGGTGTGTGTCAGTGAGTGAAGGTGTGTGTGTGTGTGTGTGTGTGTGTGTGTGTGTGTGTGTGTGTGCAGAGGGTCTGAGCATGCCACAGAGGATGGAGGGCAGTGGTCAAGAGGCAGGGCACACAGTGGTGAAGAGCCAGGGGTGTACCTGGTCCAAGGGCAGCACCAGCAGCACACAGCTGGGGTGGACCAGGTAGACAGTCACCCGGGGGGGGGAACACCAACCAGCGACATGGCCAGTGCCACCTTCCAAATGGAGGTGGTAATAAGGGGTGTGAGAAGGCAGGCAGCAGGGAGGTGCAGCCATGGAAGGGCCCAGCAGTGGTATGCCCAGAACATGCTGTACCATGCCTGCACCACCTTCGAACAGTACAGTGACACCAAGATTGTGGTCTGGTACTGCCTGAACTGGGTGATTCTGAGGCAGCTCTGTGAGCTGTGCAGTGATGAGATGCAGGCACCCATACCATGGAGCCATGTTCTGTCCTTAGAGACTAAGATCACAGCTGTCATGTGCCTGCTCACCATGGGCACCTTCCAAAGACCAACAGGGGACATGACAGGCATAACCCAGTTAGCCGCGTCATGCCTACTCACACAGTTCCACAGCACACTGCTGCCACTTGCTGCGGAGTACATCCATTTCCTCAGCACACAGGCGGAGCGCACAGCAAACATGCAGGAGTTCCACAGGGTAGCACAGTTGCCTGGCATGCTCGGGGCCATAGACTGCATCCATGTAGACATCCGCATGCCACCTGGCCCGGAGGGGACAGCATACATCAACCGCAAGGGTTGCCTGAGTGTCAACTGCCAGGCTGTGTGCGATGCCAAGGGGGCACATAATCAATGTCTGTGCCACGCACCCTGGGGGAGCACGCAATGCCTTCATCTGGCACCAGTCTGCACTGTGCCATAGGTTCGAGAGTGGGGACATCCCCACTGGCCATCTGGTAGGTGAGTATGCATAGCACGCTGGACGATGGGTGCAGATGGGGGTGTGTGTGGGGTATGGACAGGGTGCCTAGGGAATAGCCATGAGGCCCGCGCCATGTGGCGAACCACATGCCTAAACCTCGCACAGGTGACAGTACCCTGCCGCGCCACCACTGCAGTTGCCTCGGCCCAGTGCAGTAACAGTACAATAAAACGCAACACGGAATGTCACCGGCGGTGTTCGGGCTGCAGAGTATGGTTCGTTACCTGCATCAGGTGGTGCCTAGTACAGCCCTCAAGGCCTGAACTATTCTAGCCTGCTGTATCCTGCACAACATGGCCCACCGACTGTGGGATAGCCATTGAGGTCAGGGAGGGGACAGTGGTGGGGGATGATGAGGCGCCAGTCCAGCTGGTGTTGAGGGCAGTCACCCCTGGGTGAAGGGATCCCCAGCTGGCCTAGATGGCCCAGCAGCACTGGGACACCATCGCAGAGGAGCACTTTGGACAACACAGGTAGGTCAACAGGGCCACATGTAACCATCAAGGGCAAGGTCACAGCTCACAGACAGGCAGGGGTGGACACCAAGGGAGGACAGCATCAGGGGCATGGGAATGAGTGGGGGACTGCACACAAAGGCAAGGAACAGCAGGGCTGCATGTGGCATGCACACACACGCACACACATCCCTACCCATGCCCACAGGGCCACACGCACACCCACCCCAACAGGCCCCCCCATACTACCACAGGACCCAACACAACCACACCCAATGACTGGCACTGTGCATGCCTCAGACACTGAGCACCATTGCACAGTGGCAGACAGCGCTACACTGGCATCATCATGCACAAGCCACAGTGGCCAGCAGCCAGGAGGGTGTGCACAGGGGCAGTGTGTATGCAGGGTAGGGCACCACACCCATGCAATGCACACAGAACACCACAGTGCACACAGGGCAGTGGCAGACAGTGGCCATGGAGGGGGAAGGGTCACAGTAGCACGGCCGCCATGGATGCATGGGCAGCCCTGCTGAGACCTGCCAGCCATACCAGGCTGACCAGTGGCCTCATTGGGTGGCACCGAAGGGTCCCCAGGGGTGATGCTGTGTGAATGCAACTGTGTCTGCGCAGGGGTCTGCAGGCCACTGAACATGCCCTCACCAGGTGTTCTAGGTATGCCCACAGTCAACCCGGTGTTGACATGGCAGGGGTCACCAGACGCTGAGAATGGGGGGTGGACATAGCACTCTGCAAGGTGTGCAGTGGCTGGTCACACAGCCAGTCGACCAGTGTAGCCACGACAGTTGCCATTGCAGTGGTCTGCCTGTCAATGGCTGCAGTCACATCCGCCCGCTGTTGAGCCAACTCTGCCAGGAGCAGGGCATGGTCCCTGCTTCACTGCTCCTCTGCCTGGCGCAGCTCTGCACAGAGTGTATCCACAACTGCCATGAGCTGCACCTGCTGATCCACAGAGGCCTGGAGAAGAGGGCTGTGGTCATCCAAGGAGTGATCTGCATGGTCAGTATGCTGTCCCCCATGCTGTTCCTGGCCCTGCTGCACAGCGCCTCTCGACAGTGGGCGCTGCACAACACTGCCTTCCTGGGGTATGTCCGCACATGGTGCACTGCCGCTGCCCCCTGCCCCTGTCCCCACATCGACACTGGCCATCTGCTGCTGCTGCCCCTCTGGCTGCTGATCACCAGGCACCACTGGCGCGGCCGCAGTGGTGATAACAGCCCCACTACCATGGTCCCAAGCCAGTGCTGCTGCACTGGAACCAGCAGACGCAACCTGGACAAGGGCTGTTGTGCAGGCAACCATGCCAGCACTACCTGCAGATCTACCTGGGCAGATGCCATCCGTGGGATCACCCTGTGTCTCACATATAACACTGTCCGGGATGTGCATCATGTCATAATCAGTGCTGGAGTCGGCCCTGATCTGTGTCTCAACACACAGGACACCATGAGTGGCATCACGCTGGAACACGGCCAGGGCCATATCTGCACCCGCTCCACTGGCATCAGTCAGGACAGATGTGCAGAGCTGCAGACAGTCAGTCCCTTGGACACCTGAAGAGGTGGATGAGTGCTCCATTGTGTCCAGGGCTGCCCCCTCGGTGGACACACCCACCACCACTGCCCCATGCAGACACTCAGGAGCTGTAAACGAACACAGTACTGTTAGTGGTTCTGCCTGGCCCTGGAGCCTGCCCCCCCCACCACCCACACACTGCCAGCACCAGTCCTACCATGTATTGATGGGCTGTCACTCATCTCAAAGCATCTGCCAGGAACACCCTCAATGGCACTACGCCGCATGCTGTTGGCCACTTGCTCCTCCAGTGGTGTCAGGTGGGGAATGTCCTGCTGGCCACCACCAGTGGCAGCACGTGCTGCCCTGATGGCAACCACTTTATCCTTAATCCTCCTCCTGTCCGTGCCAACCTTTTTCTTTCACTCCTGCATGGAACGCTGGTGGCTGCCCTGCTGGTTGATGGCACATGCCACCTCACCCCATGCCACCGCATGGGCCTGTGGTGTGCCCCTCTGTACACTGAACAGTGGCTCCCTGTTGAGGTAGGCCTCAAACAGGGCATCTGATTCCACCCTGGTGAAGTTGGGCCTCCTCTTCCACACCCATCCCTGCTCCTCTTCATCCTCTCATTTGGTCATGCTTGTGCTTGGGAGGATGGACAGGTGTTACCATTGACTGTGCAATCCCATACAGCCCTCCCAGAAAACTGTATCCACATCTCCACAGCATGGCACCTACCTCAAAAGACTGCAATACTGATCCATGACCTATGCATTCACAGGTTGCTTTTCTAGCACATTGCATGCAAATGAGGCCAGGCACAACTGTAATGGGATGCAAATGCAGTGGATGCGCTGTGGAATGGCTCATGAGCTGATTAGCATAACCTTGCTGAATATTGCGCTCTTGCACCTTGCGCAATGGTGTTGAGCATGCCCAGGCTGTGGTGCACCACTGTAATGTGCAGAATTGGCACCACACCACACTTGCCTGTGGTGCTGATACCTACGCTAGCGGCGCAGCTCACGCATTGTGTGCGGGAGGCAGTACAGGGCACTGCCACTACTGTGTCTGTGGCACTCATGCACTATATGTCTGAAGGGGTGCATGTGCCATGGTGCACCATGGGTGCCATGGTGCCTCAGCGCAGTAGGCCACTGCTTGGTGTCACACACATGCACCCTACCGCGCTCCACGCAGGGGCCTCCCAATAGCGCTGTGGTGCTCCATGTGCAGATAGACCCTTGACCCTGTGGCTGCCCTTTGCCCTCTAGGCACCATGGGTCTGCATGGCCACCACCCTATTGCGCAGTCCGGTGCCAGCATGATTGCGACTGGCAGTGCAGTACCACGCTGCCTTTGCATGTGGGGCACGTGTGCTACCGGGTGCCATTTTGAGCTCGCCAGTGTCTGCAATACGCCACACACCAGAGCACCAGTATGGACCTCGGTGGAACTGGTGAACCTGGTGGCTCTTGTGGAGCCCCATACAGGTGATCTGTTTGGGCAGGTTCTCCTCCTGAGGTCATGCACAGTGGTGTGGCAGGAGGTGGCAAAGGGCCTTGAGGAGGCCACAGAGAGCAGCAGGACTGCAGAGCAGTGTTGCCACCGCTATGGGGACCTCCAGTGGTGTGACTCTGAACACCTAGGGAGACTGCAGGTGCGTGCCCAGCAGGGAGCCATGCCACAGCCAGGTAGGTGCTCCTTCACCACACTAGTAATATCCATCTGTCCTGGTGGCATGGTGATCAGCAGGCCAAGCCGCCGGTGGGGTGGGGGCTGGTACCTGTGTTGCCAGTTGTGGGGGTGCATCGAGTACACCCTGCGCCACCACGGCACAGATCAGCTGTGTGGGCACAAACACTGCTGGGGGGGCTATGGTTCAGACGTGTACTGATGAGAGTCTCTCCATGTTTCCACACTATGCCAGAGGATTGCCGAAGGGCCCAGATGTCCCGAGAGCATGGAGGGCAGGACGTCACTGGTGGTGTGGCCATGCAGGCAGGACACAGTGGTGGTGCTGGGGATCAGCAGCGCCCTGTTGACCGGGACACAGGTGAGTGCTGTGTTTCCCTTTACAACTGTTCATGGTGGGTTACAGGGGTGGTGGTGAGGCATGGCCCCCTGCACATGGCCCCTACTGCCATGCATGTCCCATGGTACCCTCCGCACCATCCTGTGGGTCTGCACTTGTGGGTGGATGTCACAGGTGGGCTGTGTGTGCATGGGGCACTTGGCTGTGCCACTGCCATCCCACTGCAATGCCATGATGCCAGATGGCCACGATGGTGCTGTGCAGTGCATGGGTGGTGGGGGTGTGCAGTGGTTTGCATGGCTGTGGGTGCCCGGGTAGGCAGATCATGTGGGCGCACCCACTGTGGGTGGTCACATGCCATCCCATGGGTACAGGCCACTGATGTACACTATGCACATTGGGTGGGCTGCGTTGGTCTGACCAGTCACTCATACTGATTCTGCTCCCTTGTCCTAGGTGGACTACGCTGGACAGCTCTAGAAATTAACAGTCAGAAGATCCTGCAGGTCACCCGGGCCACATGGAAGCTGCTGCAGGGGATGGATTGAGGTGACCGTCGGCAGCACAGAAGGTGCCACAGGGAGGACAGGGGTGACAGGGGCCACCAGTAGGGCCTGCAGCACCTGCACTGTACCATTCCCTCCCTGGACTGTACCCCACACCCCTATGTCCCCCACCTTCACCTTTCCCATTGTCCCTTGCCCTTCCCCCCTTGTTGTAGCCTTGCACATCCCCTCCTCCACTGTATATGTATCTTTGTACATAGTTTCTGTTGATGTTTATTGTTACTTAATACGGTACATGCTTTTCCCACTATGTCTGTTTCGGTATCTGTTTTGCAGCGGGTGCATGATGCCTTGCTGCAGTGGTGTGTATGGCAGCTGTGGGGTGGTGCTGGCCTGGCTGTTGGTGTGTCTACGAGGGATCCTCCACTGGTGTGGGTTGGGGCCATGGGCTCTGCCCAGGGTATGTGTGGTGTGCCCTGTGCACTGTTTGCCTGTGTGCAGCGGGCTTTAGTACATGTGCTATGTCCCAGCTGCCCCTGGCGGTGTGTGCCATGCCCATGCAGCTGTGTCCCTTGTGTGTCTGTGCTTTTTTCACAGTCATGCCAACCCCACCACCACTTGCATGGATGCTGACATGACATTGGTGGCAGTCCATACCAGTCGCCTTCCAGGCATGGCACTCTGGCAGCTGGCATCCCGACCCCTGGTCTATTGCACGTCTGCCTCTGTTGTCACTGTGGGTGGTGCTGTTGTTGTCCCCCTCCATGCAGTCTATGGTGTCTGGGGCAGTGCCTGTGGTCTAGTGACTGTCACATGGGGTCCTGCTGCATGCAGGCAGTGGCCTGGTTCATGGTGCACACACCACATGGCAGGCTCACCAGCGCCATGGTGGTGTGCAGGCCATAGGTACATGGCACCATGGGACTCATGACAGCAGCATCTGTTGCTCCGCTAAGTATGGCTGTTTGATGGGGTACCCTTGGGACTGTGTTGGGGGGGCTTTGTATGTGCCCTGTGTTGCCTCCTATGTGGCGCATGCCTCAATGCACCACAGTAGGGTGCTGTCTGGTGGGGCCAGTGCTGGGTCAGGGGGGTGTGCATGGGTAGGTGTTCAGGGTGTCTTCCTGCTGTGGTGGCATCTGGGATGGGCCTTGTCACATGCGGGGTCCCTCGGGTACTGATGCCAGATCGACCTCCTTGCTGTGCCTCAGTGGGGCCATGTAGGGGAGCCTTGTGTATGCTGTGGTGGCATCAGTGAATGGTATTGCCACATGCAGGGAGGGGTCATGGTGGGGATGTTGTGCATGGTGCCATGGGACAAGGGGTTGCATTGTCACGGTGGTGGTGGTGGCATATCTTCGGTGCCATGCACTGTTTGGTGATGCTCCTGGGCTGGGTGTCTCAGAATCGCTGTACTGGGGGTGATCTGCATTGGTGTGGTGTCATGGCATGGGTGGGTCCTGGCCATCCTTGTGTTCTGGTCTCTGTTTGCCGGGGGATAGTGCAGGGGCACATTGCCCAGCGGGTGGGGACTGCTGGCCCACATCTGCTGTTGGATCGGTGCCAGGGTTCTTTGGCTGTTGGTCTGTTCTGTTCACATCTGGTTGTGTGGCTCATGGGAGCCTTGCCCTGGCGGGGGGCGGGGGGATTGGTCTGTCTGTCCTGCTGCATGCTCCTCCGCACATGGCACATCCATGGCTGGTGCACAGCTGCTTCCTGTCTTTGTCCCTGCACATCACTAGGGGTGCTAATGCGCATCGTCCCTGCTCCATTGTGCAACCCTTATTGCGTTATGGCACATTGGGCGCAATATTCAGCTACATTGTGCAGGCGCACCTTGGCCTGTGTATGGTTTGACTATCGCACCCGTTGTGCCATGGCGCACTGCACTTGCGTCTGCTCCCGCTATTGTGCATCTTTTTGGTGCAGTCTGAATATCCCACCCCTAGTGTTCAAGCACCTGCTCAGACATGCACCAACTGCTCCTTGCCTCTGCCCCAACTCTCTCCTTATACTAAGCTCTGCCTAGCTATGCTCTGTCTTTCATTATTATGTTTAAACCATCGTAATTTTACCCAATTGTGATTCTAAAACTGCTCTGCTGATCTCTGAATCCTACTGTATTGCATTGTTGTTTTTTTACTGTTATGTCTTTGCATTGTATTTATATTTTTATGTCACCTTCTTTTGCATCTGTTCATATTTATTCCCTGCTCCCCAGTTAGCACTGGAAATGAGCCCTAGCTCAGTGTGCCTTTCCCAGTTGCCAAACTTTAAATAAAATAAAATAAAATAAAAAAACATTTTTCTGTGTTTTCACTGCTTAACTCAGTGCACCCACTATTGTTTTATTGACCTGTCTGGAATGAACAGTTACGTAAGAACTTACCATAATAGTAGATCTTCGAGGGGATCTTAATCATAAGGCAACACCACAAGATACTCTTTCATTGGTGAAAAGGAATAAACATAAAAAGTTTTTCAGCAGTACAACTGAGGCTGCTCATGCTGTCGACATCATTTGATGTCACCAACCCTGTACAGGCGTGGGCAGCCTTGCTCCCTCCTCAGTTCTTTCCCCCCGGAGACTAAGGGAGATAGGCTCTTTCCCTGGATGACTGAGGAGAGAAAGAGATACCAAGATCTAACTGAAAACTTGGATACACCACATAGCCAGTTCCTAGACACGATCCTAAAGAAGTGGTGGGAGGGAAAATATGCCTGATGACTGAGATCCCTTCAAAGATCTACTGTTACGGTAAGTTCTTACATAACTGTTCTATCTTCTTTGGGGGTATCTCAGTCATCAGGCAGCACCATAGGAATGAGTACCAAGGAGTTATAAGTGAAAACAGGCAGTCTGGGAGGAGGGCTCTCCATGAACTTAAGACAGGAGTCCCTGCAACACAGCTCTGCCAAATCGTGCACGGGCTCTTGAGACAATGACCAGACTGCAGTGCTTGGTGAAAGTATGGACTGTACTCCAGGTGGCAGCAGCACAAATGTTAGTTGCTGAGACCCCTTTGAAACAAGCCACCAAGGTAGCCATTACTCTGGTAGAATGAGCTTTGACAGCACCAGGCAATTCTTTGCCATACTTGTAGCAGAACACAATGTAATTTTCCAACCATTTCGATAAAGATTGCTTAGAAATTGAAATGCCCTCTCTATTCAGGGTGAAGGAAACAAATAACTTATCAGTGTCAGTGGCTCAGTAGGTAGCACAATCACCTCTGAGGCCAGGAGATCAGAGGGCTGTGGGTTCAGTTCCCACATCTGGCACTTGGGTTAATATCCCAGTACTGACACTGTAGTGCAGCATGAGAGGAGTGCTGCACTTCTGAGGTGCCGTCTTTCAGATGAGACGTTAAACTGAGGTCCCATCTGCCTGGATTGGTGGTAGTTCAGGTGGATGTTAAAAATCCCATGGCACTTATCGAAAAGAGCAGGGTAATTTCCATGGTGTCCTGGCCAAATTTCCCTCATTCACTAAAAATACCACCAACAGCTTAATCTGGTTCAAGGTCAGTTGGCATTCATCTGTATCCCCCTCCCCCGGGTCGTGCCTGAAAATAGGCAGGTTTTGTCTAGTGCACTTACCCGGTCAACAAAAACTAAATAAATAAAAATAAAAACTGTTCTGACTTTCTGGACTCCTTAGTCCTAAGCAGGTAGTACTTCAAAGTTCTGCGCACATCTAACTTTTGGAAGAGTGCTTCCCTTGGATTGCCACACGCAGGAAAATAAACAGGAAGGTGGATAGACTGATTGAGTGTGAACTCTGAAACCACCTTAGGCCGAAACTTGGGATTTGTGCGCAGTCTTTGTGAAAAAATCAAATTAAGCTCCTCACACCAGAGGGCCTGAAGCACTGAAATTCTTCAAGCAGAAGTAATTGCAACTAAACATAATGCTTTCCAAGACAGAAAGCGCAAATCTCAAGAATGATTGCATCAGGAGGAGACAGGGTCAACTTTTCCAAAAGAAAATTCAAATCCCAAGCTGAGACAAGGTAATGGATTTGAGGTATCAGATGCAGAAGGCTCCTTAGAAAGGTATGGGTGACATCCATATGAACAACTGTGCAGTAACCCACAGGCTCATGAAATGCAGAAATACTGTAGCTGAAAGGTAGACCATGAGGGGAGAATACTGGAGGCCTGAGTTGGACAATGAGATCAGGTAGTCTAGGATATGGTTCACCAAACAGGTGAAAGGGTCTAAGTCATGTTTGGTAGCCCAGATGGTAAACCGCTTCTACTTCATGGCATATGTGGCTCGAGTGGAAGGCTTCCAGGTGGCCACAAGGATGTTCAACACCCTGTTAGAGACCCTGAATCTGGCCATGGCTATGTTCTCAGGAGCCAGGCATGCAGATGAAGGGATGATCTGAGGTTGGGATGGACCAGGATTCCCTGATCCTGGGTCAGCAGATTCCTGCAAAGAGAAAGAAGGACTGGAGGTTACTCTGGCATCTGCTGAAGTAGAGGGAACCATATCTGGTGAGGCCAAAATGGAGCCACTAGGATCATGCTGGCCCCCTCCATCTGCAACTTGATTAGTAACCTCTGGATCAGAGTAAATGGAGAGAATTCAAAATGAAACCTCCAGCTCCAAGAGAGGGACAATGCATCTCACCAGGTAACTCCAGGACCTGGATCTAGTGAGCAGAAATTGGGCAGTTTTGAATTGAGAGGGGACACCAAAAGGTTTAGCTCTGGATGACCCCATCTGTCAAACAAGTCTTCTATGACAGATGAGAGAAGCTCCCATTCATGCATGCTGGACTGAGTCCTGAGACTGTCTGCCACAGTGTTTAGGATGCCGGGCACATGGACCATAGAGAGTGTCACACTGTGATCCATCACTGAGTACCACACTCTCATGGCCTTCCAGCAAAGGGGGTATGAGTGAGTCGCTCCCTGCTCGTTTATGTAGTACACTACACTCAAATTGTCCCATTGCACCAGCAGTTGACCTGGAGCAAGGTGTTCCTGAAAAGCCTGCATGGGGTACAGCACCACTCTCATCTCCAGGACATTGATATGCAGGGAGGCTTCCCACTGTGACCAGTAGCCCTTGGTTTAGAAGGGGCCCAGATGTGCTCCCCAGCCCAGACCTGATGTATCTGTGATTAGGATATGATGCAGGAAAGAAATATGGAATGGGACGCCTTGAAGTGGATTCAAGGGGTCCATCCACCACAGAAGTACCTTGCTTAGTGGGGAACAGACAAGGTCTGGGTGGTCTAACTCATCTACAAACTGGTCCAACTGTACCAGGAGGGTCCACTGGAAGGTATGCATATGGATTCTGACCAGAGGAATAGTGGGTGTGGCAGCTGCTATTAGGCACAGCATTCTGAGATATACCCTGGTAGGAATGTTCTGGCTCTGAGTGACTTCCTGAGCTTGGGCTATGAGGCACTCTGCCCTGTTTTGGGGCAGGAAGGCCTTCCCCTGAACTGAGTCCAGAACTGCCCCTATATACTGCAGCCTTTGGGATGGTACCAGAACCAACTTGAGCAGGTTGACAGTAATGCTCAGGAAGTGGAAGAGCTGGAGAGCTCACTCCAGAGTCAGCAAAAGCTGTTCCTTGGATTAGGCCTTGAGGAGCCAATCATCCAGGTAAGGAAAGACATACAGTCCCTATCTTCTGAGACCTGCTGTGACTGCTGTCAAGCACTTGGTAAAGATCTGCAGAGCAGAGGAAAGCCAAAAGGCAGCACTTTGAACTGATAATGCTCACCCTGAAAGGCAAAATGGAGAAACTTCCTGTACAGAGGAAAGAACAAGATGTGCAGGTAAGCATCCTGCATGTCCAGTGAACAGAGCCAGTCCCCTGTCTTGAGGAGGGGCATTAGGCCTTGCAAATACACCTTCCAGAACTTCTTGTACTGGACAAAAAGATTGAGGTCCTTTAGATCTAAAATGGTCCTCATATCTCTGGTCTTTTTGGGGACCAGGAAAAAGCTGGAATAAAACCCCTTGTTTCTCTGGTGCTTGGGCACTGGTTTGATGGTCTGCTTGCATGGAAGAGATTGCACTTCCTCCCAGAAAACAGACAAGTAAGCACAGTGATAATTGGATGGTGGAGGAGGGCTGTCTGTAGGCTGGTCTATGACTTCCAAGATGTGACCTTTTTCTATGATCTGCAGAATCCATATATCTGTGGTTCTCCCTTGGTTCAGATGGAGGGAGTATTGACCTCCGACCACAACCTCCTGGTCCAGAACAAGAGGAGGGGGGTCTGGCAAGGAGTCAAGCAGAGGTGGAGCCAGCTGCAGGGGCTGGTCCCTCACTTCTGGGGAGCTTTGCCACAGCTTCAGCACTAAAGGGGGCAGGCATGGGAACTTGAGCTCTGCATTTTCCCTGGGAATGGGAGCTGTTCCAGGCCTTCTGGTCTGTTTATGAAAAGGAGGCAGTCCTCTGCCCTTTGGCTGGGCATGATAAAGGGAATGGACAGATTTGAGGGCCCTGCCCAAGGTTTACAGATCATTTACGATGTCCTGGACATCAGGGCAAAAACAACTTGATGTCATTGAAAGGGAGCATTAAGCACTTTCTACTGCATATCAGCTGCAAACCCCAATGCTAGGAGCCAGGAGTGCCTGTGGAGGCATATGCCCATGGCAGTCGCCCTGGCAATGGTGTCAACCATGTTATATAATGCTCTGAGTAGATGACTGTTAACATCCTCAGCTGTCTGGAGGCACTGAAGAAGCTCCTGCTTCTGGGTGACCTCAGGAAGAGCCTGGGCCATAGCCTTGCCCTTATTCCAATTGGCATTCTGGTATTTAACCATGTGTGACAGATAGTTTGCAATCCTCAGACCTAAGGTAGTGAGGCATAAACCCTTTTTCTCCATAGGTCAATTCTACAGGACTCTTTGGTTGGGGAAAGGGAACTAAGGTGCTTAGGCACCTTAGGTCTGTCACAAGCTGCCTTAATGACCACTGAGTCAGTCTCTGGTTGGGCAGTATAACAGGGAAGACACTGGGGGGCATGATTTGTCCACCCTGTGTGGCATAGCTAGCACCATGACTGGTCTGTGCCAGGCTGCCGTGGCTGCATTCTTCAATGCTGGAAGCACTGGAGGAATTACCTTTTGGAGAGATTCTGGAATCTCCAGGTAATCCACAAGATCTTTTGTGGTGGCATCATCTTCCTCAGTGTGGAAGCCCATGGCTGAGGACAGTTGTTTCATCACATTAAAAAATGCGGTGTCCTCAGCAGGAGACCTGGGAGTATGCCTGGCAGAGTCCTTAATGAAAGAGGAGACTATAGGCCTATCAGAGAATAGGACCTCTTCTTCTTCTTCCTCCACATCATCAGGAAGAACGAAGTCTGGATGATACTCCTCCTCAATGTCAACATCTTCAATCTCTTGGTCTGGCATCGGGTGCACAATCAAGAACCCACAGGGAGCTTCCAGGGCCAAGAAGTCAGTGTTAACAACTAAGCTGTCATTGATGTTGTCATCAAAGGGGGTCTATTTAAGGTGCCCAGTTGCTGCACAAGCACATTGGTGAACTTGATCTGGACTTCATTTAGGTTGATGGTGGGTGTTGAAAGAGGGGATTCAATGGCACAGGTGTCAATGACCTGCCTACTGTGTCTTGAGAACCTGACAAGCCTGTAGCCCTGGTATGAGAAGGGTCAGGCCTCGATAGGAGAGCCATTGATGATGAGTATGTAATCCACGACAGAATCTGGGTGCCCTTTGAATCAGGTGGAGGTGCTGTTGGTATGAGTCTGGTGGGCACAGAGACCTGGAAAGCAGTTCGCTTCATTGGAGAAGCCACAGTCAAAGAAGATCTCCAAGAAGAAGGTGAGGCAGATGAGGAGCGAAATCGATGCTGGGGGGAGCAGTCGAAATCTCAAGTCTTTCATATGGCTTTTCACCCAGGACTTGTCTCAGGCCTTGGAGACCTGGGACCTTAAAGAACCGTCTGGTGACTGGGGGTTCAGGGACCCGGAGGACCCCTTCCTGGACATAGCTACCTGTTGATCCATCAGGAATTTTTTTAAGAGCCCTTTTGTGTCACCAAAAGGTTGTTTGATTAAACATCTGGCAGAGCTCACAGTCAGAAACTTTGTGGTCAGGCCCAAGACAGCAGACACAGATGGAGTATCCATCTACAGAGGCAATCTTCTTTCTGCAGCAACAGAAGAGAGAAGTAGAAGGATTGACTCTCAACAGAAATAAAAAGAAGAAATCTCTTGATAAAGAGATTTTTACAAGGTAAGTGAAAAAAGCCTCAGGTGGAAAAAAGACACCAATATTGCAATGGAGCTTCTGCAGAGACCCATGCAAGTTAGTCAACAGTGGTAAAAAACTGAGGAGGGAGCAGGACCGCCCATGACTATGTAGGATTGGTGATGTCGACGGAGTAGGCAGCCCCAGTTATAGTGCTGAAAATCTTCCATGTGTATTTCTCTTCACTACCAGTGAAGGTTCCTACAGTGTTACCAGATGACTGAGATACACCCAAAGAAAAGCTAAATTTCCCAGTGTTTGCATGCCCTGCAGCTATGTAGTGCTGAACTCTAGTTTATTAACCACTTGAGATTATTGTCCTGTGTACACATTCAACACACTCACTAGTGCCTTATTAACCAGTGTGACAGGGATGAATAAGACCCTGTCCCATTTATTATGCAGAAAGAGTTAAAACAAAGGATCTGTCCTATCCTCTCATTTTCTGTCTCTTGACTGTTCAATTGCATGATCAAAATGTTTTTGTGAGACCTAGGAACTGATCACTCTGACAGCCTCACAGTTCTCCCCCTCCCACAATCGTCCTTCACTTGCTCTTTCTCGCTATTTCTATCTTTTCTTCCCTTACACTTATTTGAAGTTATAAAAATATATGTGGATTTTATGTGAAACTGGGTTCTGTGATTTGAAAATGTATATAGTTATATAGCTGAAATGAATCCAAAAAGCTATTTGGAACTCAGGGTTAATCTTGAGATGCAGTTTTACCTCCACAGCCTTGTTTGCAAAACTGTCAGGAGGACAGCTTGGGAATCAGCATTCTATTTGCAAGCCTGATCAGGAAAGAAACTGACAAGAACTTGTATACATTTTGAGAGAAACAGAATGTCTCTTAATGAGCTCAGGATGCAGAACTGAATTGCCAGTCAAAACCTTCTTATAAAAAGAGAGCAATTTTTTTTTAGGGAGAGACAGATATTGAAATTTAGAATTAGAGATACCCTCAGCAGAAGGACTTTGTTTTGTTTGAACTGCCAAGCTACCCTGCACACTTTTAATTTTTTATGTTATTGTAATCTAAAATAATAAAATGCTCCTTGCAAATGTTATAACTGCTCCTAGTTTTCCTTTGCTTCCTGACCTTTGCCTTGATGATAGATGGTATCAGAGTGGGCTTTACAACATGCAAATTCTAAGCCAGGAGTTGTGTGCAAGGGTACTATACCTGGTACCAGGGAAGCATAGAAGAAAAGTTTGGATCTTGCAACAGCCAGCCCAGGTGTGTTTACTAGAAGAATGGCAGCCAAACTAGCAGAGGCAAAAGTCCAAACTGACACTGTACAGCCAGAACCAGTGATGGAAGAAGGACAGGCAGGGAAAGAACCTGGAAACATGTCTACCTTCTTCAAATGGTGGGCTATACAATAAAAAGAGACAGAAGAGAAGAGAAGAGAAGAGAAGAGAAGAGAAGAGAAGAGAAGAGAAGAGAAGAGAAGAGGAGAGGAGAGGAGAGGAGAGGTGCAGCAAAAATGAGCAGTGATGGGTGGTTGACTTGCAAGCTATTAAAGCTGGAGGATCTGACACAGGTCCAGCAGAGCGACAAACAGACACAACTTTAAACACATTAAACTTACAAAGTTGTGTCCCTCAAATGATTTTGAAGCATACCTGATAACATTTGAAAGTGTTGCCGGAGCCTGCCAGTGACCAAAGCAGCAATGGGCAACCAGGCTGGTACCTTTACTGACAGGTAAAGCCAAAACTGCTTACAGCAATATGGACACTGGACAGTCAGAAAACTATGACCTTGTGAAAAGGTAAATCCTGAAAACATATGACAACTCAGGAGAGACCTACGGGCCACGGTTTGCAACATGTTCACATTTTCTACTCCTCTAGTCTGTAACTAGCTAAGATCTTATGTTGTATCATCTGATTGCCTTCTTGTATATTATTATTGCTAATATGTATTATTTTTTGTCTCTGTATCTCTGTAATTCACTGTACTGATGAGGAACCTTTATAAACAAACTCTTAGCTCAAAGGTAAATGTAATCCAATTCTTTCTAATAAATAAAATAAAAGATGCTGGCCCCTGAAGTACCACTCAAGTCAAAAATCCTTGAAAAGCCTTCACCCAACTCAAAGAACTTTCCATTAAATGGTTTCAACCAGAGGGAAAAACAGTCTCATAGATCACCAACATTTCTGCAATGGAGCACAGAAACATAGAAACATAGACTTTGACAGCAGATAAGGACCACTTGGCCCACCTAGTCTGCCCATTTTCCTACCTAACAGATAAGCTGCAGATCCTAGTTAACCAACAGCCTACTTCCTCCTACCCCCCACTAGGACTGCTTTATGTCTATCCCATGCATTCCTGAATTCCCCCACTGTTCTTGATGCCATGACCTCCTCAGGGAGGCTGTTAAATGCATCCACAACCCTCTCCATGAAAAAATACTTCCTCAAATTACCTCTGAGCTGTCCCCCCTCTATCTTCAAATTGTGCCCCCTTGTTCTTGCACATCTCTTTTTCTGAAAGATGCTACCCTCTTAGACTTTGTTGATTCCCTTGAGGTACTTGAAAGTTTACATCATGTCCCCTATCTCCCTTCTTTCCTCAAGGGTATACATATTAAGCTCCTTTAGTCTTTCTTCATATGTCTTCTGGTGCAGGCCCTGTACCATTTTGGTTGCCCTCCTCCTGACAGCCTCCACTCTGTCTATGTCTTTGTGGAGATGGGGTCTCCAGAACTGCACACAGTACTCCAGATGGGGTCTCACCAACTGTCTGTACAGAGGGATAACAACTTCCTGTTTTCTACTATCGATGCCTCTCCCTATGCATCCCAGTATCCCCCCAGCCTTCCTTACTGCCTTCTCACATTGCTTGCCCACCTTTATGTCATCTGATATAATTACCCCCAGGTCCCTTTCCATTTTTACTGTTGACAGTATCTCACTCCCCACTGTGTACTCTTCCCCTGGGTTTTTGTTTCCCAGGTGCATTACCTTACACTTCTTTGCATTGAGTCTGATCTGCCATACATTTGACCATTTCTCCAACCTTGCCAAGTCCCTTCTCATCAATTCATCAACATCCTCCCACAAACTTGCAGATTTGGGTAAATGACTACCAACCAAAAAATTGGGGAAAGGCTGTTTATTTGGTTAAGGACTATCAGATGGCCAGACGGACACAGCAGCAATGAAGTAACAGCCAAGGACTGGTGAGAATCTCTTTTTCACAATTTAACTCTTGGTCAGATATGAACTTTGGTGGGGGTAACAAATCTGCACCCAAAGACTTTACTTGGTATAACTGTAATAAGCCAGGCCATATTGCAAGAAACTGCAATAAAAATAATGCGGGTAACACTGGACAAGATTTGGCCTTAGCAAATTGGGGCAAGTCTGTAACAGATGTCAATGTGGGAGATAAGACTGTGAAGGGACTTATTGTTTCAGGAATCAGACAGACCATAGTGCATGTTGAAGTGCTGGGAAATACTGTGCAAAAGGACCAGGTACTGCTGTTATCTGCATCCATGGGGACACGTGATATTATCCCATCACCCAAGTTACTCTGAATATTAATGAGGTGTCACACCAAATAAAATTGGAAGTAGTAGCTAAGTTACTGGTACCTGTGATTATTGGAAATGACTTTCCAAAATTTACTGAATTAATCTCAGAGAAGTGAAACCTGTTGTTTCAGCAGTGGTGATAACAAAACCTCAGGCAAAGAAAATCTCAGATGGTGGGGACACACTTCCTTTTGGTGACTTTTTTTTAATTCTTTTTCCCTCTGGTCACTGAACACTGGGACCTCCCTCGGGCATAACACAGAGGGGTCAATCATTTCTCCCACCCTTCTTGAGGTCCTCCCACACCAGGCCCCCCTCTGGAGCTGCTCACCATCCCAATTTACCAACCTCACAGCTTGCACACACACCGTGGTGGGGCCGCTGCTCCTTTTTGGTGCCCTTTCTCAGAATTCAGTTGATGTCAGTGGTGTAAGAGGAATTGGAGACTCTGGTGCAGGCAGGATCTGGTGGTGGGTGTGGGGGACCAGCCCATGGGTCCATCGCCGTCCTCCCAGTGCATGGGGTTTTTCCTTGTTCTGCCATCCCAGAAGCATGGACATGCAATGGTGTCAGCACACAGAGGGCACACTCTCACTCCATCCCACAGATGTCAACCATCACCTCTCCCCAACTTACATCCTTACTGGTGTAGTGCTCCCAGTCTCCACCGGGAGGTGCTACAAGGTGGGTATTCCCAGTCCTCCCTCCCCAGGAGAGGAGAACAATCCTCTGGATGCTCAATCCTCTCCTTCTCTTGCCAACCCCTGACACCCCAGGTCCGCTGCCGAACCTGGGTCGCCTGCGTGGTGTGAGGTGTGGTGTCCAGCCCCTCAACCCTCAGTACCACCAGGCTGACACTTTTGGTGACTTTGATGCAGACTTATTTGCGACCAGCTCCATGATATGGAAATCCAGAAAAGAAAGAAGATGCCTGAAAAAAGCAGTGACAACAAAAGACTGATGGACATAAGGGGATGAAAATGCTGAAACTGAAACGATAACTGATTGTGATTTTGTTTCAGAGCAAACTAACAATCCTCTGCAAGATTATTTTGAGCAATTGGGTGTGAAACAAAAACAGGGTGCACAAATGTTTAAAAAATGTAGTTGGCTACTGTATACTGTTTAGGCTAATCCTCAGATGAAGGAACAGATAGAACGATTGGTCATATCAAAGAAGTAAAAATCTTAGTTGTTACAGATAGCACATAACAGTCCTATGGCTGGTCACTTGGGGAAGGATTGCATCCTTGCCAGATTTCTGCACAGATTTTATAGGCATGGAATTCATGAAGATGTTGCTACCTATTGCTGTTCTTGTGCTGAATGTCAGACAGTAACCCCAGTAACTAAAAAAGACAAGGTACCCCTAGTGTACCTACAGTACCCTTGATAGATGTGCCTTTTGAGAGCATTCTAATGGATGTATTTGGCTCCTTAGACAAATTTAAAAAGATTAATCAATTAATTTTTGTAGTATGTGACTATGCTACTTGATACCCAGAACCAGTTCCAATGCATACAGTCGTAGCCCCAAAAGTGACAGCTACAGTTGTGATAAAGTTTTAATTCACTGACAAAGTTGCCGCACAGTGGCTGAAATAAGCATGCGTGGAGTTTTGCAAAGTTTTTCCTGCCCTCAGCAACTTCAACTATGCCCGAATCATGACGTTTTCAATGTGAACTGTGAATTTTTTCCTACCGGGTCAGTATCTCACACGCTCTAACGCGCATATCAAAACTGTGCAACACGAACAGTGCAGTAGGGAAGAGCGAGAAGGTGCAAAACCATGAAAGGGTGTGTGCATGATAGTGCACCCTCTCACTGTTCCCAGGCAGAGGATAAAACCTCTGCAGGGAGGAGAGGCCAGCAAACAGCTGCCATGGTTCGACGGGATGAGCCACAGGTAGCAAGGGAGGCAGTGCATCTGTGGACCAGGTTTCAATTCCTGGTCCCACACGCATGACATTTTTTTATTTTTCACACTTTGTGCAATTTTAAGAGTTACCTCCCTCCCCCCAGCGTTGGTTATTTAAGTTGGGGAGGGGTTTGCAAAACCTGCAGTAATCAGTTAACGTATGCTGCACTGTGGCAGTCAGTATGCTGTGCTAATGTCTTGCGACAGTATGACCCCATGCTGGAATTTTTCCCATGAATTGCAGAATTTTGCCTTTGAAGTGTACAATTTTGCCTGAGAATGGCAGAATTTTGCCATCAAATGGCGAAATTCCACTGTTCGCCAGTGAAACTCCACACTTTGGGGGTGAAATTTTACACTTCATGGCACAATTTCACACTTTGCGGATCAATCTGCACTTCACAAATTGAGCTAATTTTTTGGATTAATTCTCAGAGCAAATTTTAGCAACTTTACCCATCTCCAGTGGCAGTAGAGCTTGTCAAAATGTTCAGCAGGGTGGGCATACCTCAAGAGATTATTACTGATCAGGATAGTCATTTTGGTGTTGCACTGCTGAAGGAGTTGTACTGACTACTATTGTAGGTATTACTGCCATATGAACCTCCCATTATCACCCTCAGATAGATGAGCTTGTTGAGCATTTTACTCAAACCCTAAAAGATACATTAAAAAGGTTTGTCAAAGGTGAAGTGAAAGATTGGGACCACTATATGCCATACCTGTTTTTTGCTTACAGAGATGTGCAAGCATCAACAGGTTTTCCATTAGAAATGCTGTATGATAGACAATCTAGAGGGCCACTAGATTTTATAAAAGAAATGTGCTAAAATAATCCTGCTCAGAAAAAAAATCTATTACATCTTATATGTGTGTGCTGAGAAAGAAACTGTCAAAATCTGTTGCAATCGCCCTTAGTAAGCAGGAAGAGGCCCAAACCAAGCAGAAGGCATATTATAACAATGGGATAAAAGAAAAAGTTTTTGAGCCAGATAAAAGGTCTTGCTATTGTTACCCACTACAGAAAATAAACTGTTAAGGAAGTGACAAGGACCTTATAAAATGCTTAGACGTACTGGCACAATCGACTGTGAGATTGTGACCTCTGATAGGAAAAGTCCTACCAAGATATATCATGCTAATCTCCAAAAGAAATGGTTGAAAAAACACCAAAGGCTGCTTTGTTAGTTTTAACAGAAACGTCTACAGAAGATATTGATATTGCTTATGACAGAGTGGAAAAACTGTAACTGCAGATACTGTAAAGGTGAATGTTTCCTTAACCTCTCAGCAAACTGCAGAAATTTAATTTGGTAAAGTCATTTAACAGTATGTTTACCTCAGTGGCTTTTACCAGAGTGCCCGGCCAAACAAAAGAGGATGAGCATGTAACAGTGACAGGGAATGCTCCCCCCATAAAACAAAAGACAAACAGATTACAGTACCAGAGCAGTTAAGAGCAGATGTGGTTAAGGAAGTACAAAAATGAAACAGTTGGGTATCATAGAAGAGTTGAGAAGTGTTTGGTTATCCCCAATGGTGGTGTAAATAAAAAAGAACAGGCTGTAAGAATTTGCCTTCATTTTAGGAAACTTAATCAAGTGTCTGAATTTGACAGTTATCCTATGCTCGAGATAGATGATTTGGTGGACAGATCTGGATTTGTCAAGTACATCAGTACCCTTGATCCCACCAAGGGTTCCTGACAAATTTACCCTAGCTAAAGAATCCAGAGACAAAACTGCATTTGCTACTCCTATTAGATTGTATCTTTTCACCACCATGCTGTTTAGTTTACATGTCACACCTGCTTTTTCCAGCAGTACATAGATGTAAGTTTAGCTACTCACACTGGTTATTGTGCTGCTTACCTGGATGATGTTGTGCTGTAAAATCCAGACTGGAAAAGCCACCTGAAACACCAACAACCAGTTATCCAATCTATCAAGAAGGCAGGTCAGACCATTAATCCTACCAAATGTATACTGGACATTCAGTAAACCAGATATTTTAGGATATGTTTTGAGAAATGGAGAAGTAAAGACAGCGATTTCTAAGAACCTGTTTAAGTTTCCGTGTGTTTTGCACCTTGATACACCCACTATTTGCAATTAAAATGTTTAATTAGAAACAATCATCTTTACTGTTATGGAAAGACAGGAAGACAATGTTTTGGAGCATTTAAGCAAAACAAGGAATGGTAAAACAAAACAAAACAAAGAGTAGCAGCACTTTCCGAACTTACCCTGTACTTTCCCAAAAATGCCAAATACTTTTGTGCTTTTAATCATGTACAATCAGGTAGAACTTGATTATGTACTGTAGAACCTGGTTATATATGGTAGAACTTGGCTGTACCCAGTAGAACCTGGCTGTATCTGGCAGAACCTGTTTAAATATGGTAGAACTTGATACACCTAGTTTTCTTGGAAGAACCAGGTAGAACTCACTAAAAGTTTTTGGGGTTCAACTAAGAAAGTTTGCAAGGTTGAACTTTTTGAGGTTCGCACAAACCTTGTGTACATATCTGTCTCCGCAAGAGTAAGAATGACCAAGGAGGCATAGGTTTCTGGTGCACCATGTGGGGTCCTGCTGGGTTAGCATGGGTCATACAGTAAAGACCATAATTACATATTACATGACCCTCACCCACAAGAGGGTCAGCCTTTCTGTGGCATACAGATGTCACACCCATTATGGCTTACCAGTTTAGGCATGTCTTAAGCTTGACAGTACAGCAAAGCCAAGTCCAACTATTTTAAATCTTAACTTCAGGCTAGATCCAGCTCACCAGCCTATTTTTGAAAAGTTCTCTGCAATCTCTTAGGACCCCTCCCCCCGCTTAAGCCCCCCAAATCCTAAAAGTCAAGGGTGTGACAGTCTCTGACTCTGCCTCTATCACCGAGACTTTCAACAACTTCTTTATGACCTACCCTTCCCTGATCCTCCTGCCCCCTCCCCCACAATTTCTCCTCCTACCCCTTCTGGGCCAGGTTACACTTTTCCCCCCATCTCTTCTCAAGAAGTCTACAAGGTGCTTATGTCACCCAACCCCACAAAAACTAGTCCAGACAGCCTCCACCTCAAGATGCTGCATATTTCCACCCCTGTCATTGCTGCCCCCCATGCTCAACTCCTAAATCTCTCCCTCACTACAGCTTCATCCCCTTGGTGTGGAAACTGGCCAAGGTGCTCCTCCTGCACAAGGGAGGGAATCACACCTCAACTGGCAGTTACAGACCAATATCTCTCCTAATCACTCATGCCAAACTCCAGGAGTCCCTAATCTACTCACTGCTCCTGGAACACCTAACTGCCACTGATAGTCTCTCTCCCTATCAGTCTGGCTTCAGAAAACAGCACTCCACAGTCTCCTCCCTGCTCCATGCCACTGACTCACTCCAATCAGCTATGGAAAAGGGCCATGTCACCACAGCAATTTTCATCGACCTAGCAAAGGCTTTTGACTCTGTCTCTCACTCCCTCCTCATCCAAACATTTCACTGTTCCGGTCTGGCTCCATCTGCTGCCAACTGGTACAGTACATACCTTCACCTAAGGCAGAAAACCACCCTCATTGAGTCCACATCCTCCCCCCACATCATAGATGGTGTCCCCAAGGCTCCATACTGGGTCCCATTATCTTCTCCATTTTCATAAATGACCTCCCACCTGTCTGCTCCCCCTCAAATATCCATATGTATGTGGATGATAACGTACTATACTTCTCTGGCCCTTCTGCCACATATGTCACAACCCCATTCAGCACAACTTCAGCAAAGTGCAGGACTGACTCCATCAAAACCAGCTAAAACTAAATACAAAAAAAAAACAGTTTCTATTTTCTTTGGCTCAAGGCAAAGAAGTCCCCAAATTCTCCTACTTTCACCACCCTCGATGGCTCACTTTTACAGTCAGTCAACCCATTTAAATACCTCAGGGTCTAGCTGGATAGCAACTTCAACTTCTCAGTCCACATCGATTCCATCTGCTCCAAACTCTGCCCTAAACTTAGAGCCCTCTGTCGATGCAAAGAATGCCTCCCTCCTTCAACTCGCCAAGTCTTAATCACAAAAATCATCCTCATCATAATAGATTAAGCTTATATTGTCTATGGATCCACTCCTGCTACCTCTCTTGCAAGACTTGATACTCTACTTAATTCATTTTGCCATTTTGTCACCTCCTCCCCTCCTCACATGCACTATACCCTCTACTCCTCACTCTCCCTTTTGCATCTACCTTCTATGTGCCAGCTACACAGCCTTACCTTCATCAGTAAATTCTGGTTTGAAACTCTCCTCTCCTATCTCAACTCCTGTCTATTCCCAGTCAGCTCCTCCACATACACCCTTTGTCCCAGGGATGCTTGAATTTTCTCCCTACCACATTCTCGGTCATGCTCAGGCCAAACTGCTTTCCCCTACCATCTTCCTCACCTCTGGAATCAACTCCCTAGGGACACCCACCATGCAACAACCTTTTCTGCCCTCAAATCCCTACTCCATGCCATCCCTGAACCTCCATACACCTGACCCTCCCCTGCCCTAATCCACCCCACCACCCACCCACACCCGTCCTCCACTCCTCCTTCAGATTCAGCATCCTCAATTACCTAATTTGGCCTCTTTACCGCCCTGATTCCAACCTCCTTCCTTCTGTATACTTCTCAAAAATGCAACCTAAACTTCCACTGGCCTCATCATACTTAGTGATGTCACACACACACACCCTGTTATGAAGACAAAGAACCTCTGTGTGCAAGCACTGAGGCAATGGTTACCCCAAAGAGCAGTTGGTCGGGAAGCCAAGTTTCATAGAAATACAAAATCACACATGCCCCCACAATGCAAAGCAGCATGGTCTGCATATGCAAATCACCACAGAATATCATGCTGGCTCAACTTTAAGCAGAAATGCATGGTGCCAAAAGGCCTTTCACACAGTTTGCAAAGGGTGCCAACAGAAGTAATAGACACGTGTTTCATCCTACCAGGACTCATCAGTATGCCTCATCTGTCTGACACACCAGTGGAATGAACCAGCTACCCTAAGATGGTCTATCTGGGTTATGATGTGGTGAACCTAATTAAAACAAAAAACAATTTAAAAGACAAAGAACCTTTGTGCGCAAGCACTGAGGCAATGGTTACCCCAAAGGGCAGTTGGCCAGGATGGTGGCTCTGTATATAACTGATTTATGGTGCATTTATTTATGTAACTACTTTTTAGAATGTATTAGAAACATAGAATATGATGGCAGATAAGGACCAACCGGTCCACCTAGTCTGCCCATTTCCCTACTTGGTTTGGCAATCCCATCTCTTATCTGGACTCCCGTTCCCCTACTCTGCTGCACAGCAGGATGCCTTTATGCTTATTGCATGCACTTTTGAATCCCTGTACTGTTTTCACTTCCACCACCTCTGCTGGTAGGCTGTTCCATAGATCCACCACCCTGTCTGTGAAAAAAATACTTCCTAGCATTCCCCCTAAGCCTCCCTCAGCCTCATGTTATGTCCAATTGTCTTTCTGCACTTTCTTCTCTGAAATATGCTCCCCTCCTGTACCCTGTTTATTCCTCTAATGTATTTAAAGTCTTTATTATATCCCCTCTCTCTCTTCCAGTGAACAGATGTTAAGTTCCTTGAGTCTTTCCTCATAAGGCTTGTGGTGCAGTCCATGTATCATTGTTGTTGCTCTTCTCTGGACTGCTTTCATTCTTTCTATGTTCAGGAGAAGCCAGAAGCCAGAAGGGGAAGGATCCAGATTCATTTCAGTGTTTTGCAGTAATTGCTCACTGCTATTTTTGTTTTAAACTTAGATTGTGGGCTTTTAGTGACACTGTTATTTCTTTGCTGTCTTTACTTAGAATTGTTTTTGGGCTGTTGAAAAGTTAAAACCTAGTTTGGTATGTTTTTAGTGGCAGTGGTTTCCTTTGCTGTCTTTAATTGTTACAAATTGTCACCCCCCCTCACTCCCCTGACCCCCACTCTTAATTATATGCTCTGTTATATCTGATTGACAGGAGCTAAGCCCAGGGAATAGTAGGGGTTGTGAAGTAGGAGGTGCAGAAGGTGGAAGAAGCCCACCCTCCGCACAACAAGTGTTTTGACTCATTTTTCATTTTTTTTTTTCCTTCTTTACAGAAAAGTATCTGGGGATCAGTGGCAGGATTTTTAGGACAGAAAATTAATAAAAAGGAAACTAGGAGAGCTTCAGTAACAGACAAGCACTGGAATAGCAGTATAAGTGCAGTATAATGTGGGGAATGGTGCAATGCAGTGGCTGTGGGGCAGCCATATTCAGGCAGACCTTCTGGACAATGAGGTGCTGCCCTATCTACATGTATCTCTCTGGACTGTGGGATGAGGTAGCCAGACTCAGAGTGGAAGTTAACTTGGTCAGGAGTACCATCACCCCTATCCAGAGACCATCCAGTCCAACACCGCTATCTTGAAGAATGCCGAGAATGAGGAGCACTTGGATGACAGTGGGCTCAGGGAGGGTTAGGACGGTCAGACAGAGGCACATCCCAGATCCTATTCCACTCCAGAACTCATATACCACACTGGCAAATGGAGACAACCAAATAGAGGTACCCAGAGAAGTGAAAGAGAATGATGGGGAGGTCAGCCAAGGAGGTGACCTCAGTGGGGAGACCAGCAGACCCCAGAAGAGGAGGAAGCAAATCCTGCTGGGGGACTCCATCATAAGATGAATCCAGCTAGGAACACAGAATGGGGAGGACAGGGAGGTGAGGTGCCTACCAGATAACACGGCATGGAAGAATGGGAGGAAGATCCTGGGCATTGCCAGGAAGTCAAGACAGGAGGGTGAGCTAGATGTCATTATTCACCTAGGTACTAATGACCTGGCAAATGCAGAGCCAAAGAAAGTTTGGGAAGAGTTTAGGAAATTGGGAAGGGGTCTCAAGCAAGTAGCTACTTCTGTCACCTTCTCGGAAGTACTACCTGCGAGAGGCATTGGAGAGCATAGGGGCACATGCACCAGGAACTTTAACTTATAGTTGAAGAACTGGTGCTGTGAGGAAGGGTTTGGATTCACTGGTGACTGGGGACCCACTTGGAGGGATGGATTCTTGTTCAAGCCTGATGGCCTACATCCATCCTGGAGGTGACTCCAAGCACTCAATGATAAGTTTAAATGCTACATGGACAAGCATTTGAACTAGCTAAGTGGGGTGGCAGGCCAGCAAGGAGGGTACCTAATTGCCCACCCCCCACAGCTAGCAGTGAAACAAGTGAACAGGAGGAGTGGATATCTCTACAAAGCAGTGTGCAAATGATGGAGATAAGCACCCAAGAGGTGGATAGGCAGAAAAGGGGCAAAATTCAACAGAAGGGCAGACAGCAGGGAGAACCAGGGATAAAGGACAACCAGGGAAGGGAAGGGGCTGGAGTAGAACAGCTAAACAGTCTAGGGAGTTCAAATCATGGAAAGCCATGTGTGCCAATGTCAGGAGCCTTTGCAACCAGATGAAGCATTTGGAGGCTGTCATGGTGCAGTCCAACCTGGACAGTGTGGCCACCACAGAAACCTGGTGTAATGATGACCACGACTGGGAGATGGCCATACCTTTCTACAACATATTCAGAAGAGACAGGGCAGGTAGAAAGGGAGGAAGAGTGGCACTTTATGTGAAAGATGACATAAAGGCCACAGAGATCCAGGAGGAACAAAATGGGGAAGCTGGAAAGGAAAATGGGGCCAGCCATCTGCACAGGTGTGCTCTATAGACCACCAGCCCAGGAAGAAGAAACAGTAGAAAGCTGATGTTAGACATCCAAAGGATGACAGACAAGGGTGAGGTGGTGCTGGTTGGAGACCTCAATATTCCAGACGTGGTCTGGAGCATCCCAGCAGCAGCATCAACCAGGAGCAGATTTATCCTGGATTCCCTTCAAGGTGCCTTCCTCAAGCAACTGGTCATGGAACCAACTCGGCAGAAGGCAATACTGGTCATTGTGCTCACAAACATGGACAGTGTGATGTGGGTAACAGTGGGGGAGCACCTGGGGAACAGTGACCACCAGTCATTGTGGTTTGAAATCACAGAAGGAACAGAACCAAACACACAAAAACATGTATCCTGGATTTTAGGAGGGCAGACTTTGGGAAAATGGGGAGATGTTTGAAAGAGGCATTAAGGGGAATGGGGCAGGAATCAGAGGTTGAGGAACAGTGGGCAGTATTTAAAATGGGGATTACAAGAGCAACAGAATTATGCATTAAGCAGGTTAGCAAGGGGAAAAGGAGACCATTATGGTTTTCCAAGGAGGTAGCGGAGTAAGTGAAAGCCAAAAATATTGCATTCAGGCAATACAAAAAGACACAGGTAGAAGGGGATAACGAGAAGTACCAGGAGAAGCAAAGGGAGGCAATGAGGTCAGTAAGGGAAGCCAAAGCTCAGACAGAAGAGCACATTGCAAAATCAGTGGGTAGAAGAAACAAAACATTTTACAGGTACATAAGTGAAAAAAGAAAGGCAAAGGGAGGGATAGTGAGACTGAAGGGGGAGGATGGGGTCACATGGAGGATGACAACAGTAAAGCTGGCATATTGAACAGGTATTTTTGCTTAGTCTTTACTGAGGAAGAAGAGGGTAATGGGCCTGAAGGGAGTACAAGGGGTGGGAATGATGCAGAAATGGACACAAGTCCCTTTACACGAGAAAGGGTTCTGAAGGAACTGGAAGGAATAAATTGATAAAGCAATGTGGCCAGATGGGGTGCACCCCAGGGTTCTTAAAGAACTAAGAGAGGTGGTGGCTGAACCTCTGGCAATCCTGTTTAGCCAGTCACTGGAAACAGGGGACGTACTCAAAGACTGGAGTATAGCAGATGTAGTCCCCTTATACAAAAGTGGGAACAAAGAGGAAGCAGGGAACTACAGACCAGTCAGCCTGACCTCGGTAGTGGGGAAGATCATGGAAGCACTACTGAAGGAGAGATTGGTGGAACATCTGGTTGTCAATGTACTACAGTACCCAAGGCAGCATGGTTTCACCAGGGGGAGGTCATGTCAAACCAACCTCATTGAATTTTTTGACTGGGTGAATAGGGAGATGAATCAAGGGAGGGCAGTGGACATGGCCTAGCTGGACTTCAGCAAGGCCTTTGACACTGTGCCACATAGAAGACTATTACTCAAACTGGGGAGTATGGGTGTGGGCAAGACAGTAGTGCGGTGGGTAGGTAACTGGCTGGGCGGCAGGAAACAGAGGGTTGTGGTAAATGGCTGTCACTCCACAGAGGGAAGAGTGACCAGTGGGCTACCACAGAGATCAGTGTTGGGACCGGTCCTATTCAATACCTTCATCAGTGACATTGCACAGGACCTTGAAGGCAGAATTTCCCTGTTCACTGATGACACAAAGCTCTGAAACAGAGTGGACACATCAGAGGGTGCAGACAGAATGAGAAGGGACCTGCAGAAACTTGAAGAATGGTCTGGGGTTTGGCAGTTGAAATTCAATGCAAAGAAGTGCAAGATAATGCATATGGGGCACAAAATCCCTGGCACAATATATCAGTTGGGGGGTGAGGATATAGCATGCACCAAGCAGGAAAGGGATCTTGGGGTTATCATCTCTGATGACCTCAAGGTAGGGAAACAGTGTGACAAGGCAGCAGGTAAAGCAAATAGGATGCTGGGATGCATAGACAGGGGCATTGCCGGCAGGAAAAAGGAGGTCATAATTCCACTATACAAAACACTAGTGAGGTCCCACCTGGAGTACGATGTACAGTTCTGCAGACCTTACCTACGTAAGAACATAGACAGGGTATAGAAGGTTCAGAGGAGGGCAACAAAGATGGTACATGGATTGCATCACAAGTCCTATGAGGACAGGTTGAAGGACTTGAATGAGTACTCCCTGGAGAAGAGGAGGGAGAGAGGCGATACGATAGAGACATACAAGTATCTTATAGGGAGGAACAGGGTGCAGGAATACACAATTTTTAAGTGAAAAAGATGTTCCAGGACTAGAGGGCATGGGATGAAGTTAGAGGGAGGACAATTCAGAGGAAACGTGAGAAGAAGTTCTTCACAGAACGGGTATTGGACAAGTGGAACACCCTGCCAGAGGAAGTGGTGGGGGCTGAAACAATCAAGGGATTTAAGAATGCATGGGATAGACATAAAGGAATTCTGGAGGTCAGGGGTGAGGGGCAACAGACTTCTAGAAAAACATAAAGTGAACTTACAAGCTCAAATGGGCAGACTGTGTGGGCTGTAGGCCCTTATCTGCCGACACTGTCTATGTATCTATGTCCTTTCTGAGATGCAGTCTCCAGAACTGGACGCAGTATTCCAGATGAGGCCTCACCAGTGATCTATAGACTAGCAGCACCACTTTGAGCTTCCTAATGGTTATGCCCCTTCCTATCATCCCAGCATTCTGTTTGCTTTCTCCACTGCTTTTTTGCATTGTTTGGATGACTTCAAGTCATCAGATATGATAGTCCCCAAGTCTCTCTCCTGACTTGTGGCTGCTAGAATCTACCCCTCCATTCCATATACCTCTCTTTGGTTTCTGTGTCCAAGGTGCATTATCTTGCACTTCCCAGCATTGAAATCCAACTGCCAAACCCATGACCATTCCACAAGTAGTCTTAGGTCATTTCTCATTTTATCTAGCCCCTCCTGTGTGTCGACTCTGTTGCAGATCTCGGTATCATCTGAGAACAGGCATACTTTCCCCTTCAGTCCCTCTGCAACGTCACTTATGAAGACATTGAAGAGGACTGGATCCAGCACCAATACCTGTGGCACCCTGCTGGTCACCTTCCCCCCCTTCGGATTTTATGCCATTTACTACCACCCTCTGGGTCCTGCCTTTTAGCCACTTTCCAATGCATTTTACAACTTTAGAGCCCCCACCCAGATTCTCCAATTTGTTAAGCAACCTTCTATGCAGAACGGTGTTGAAGACCTTGCTGAAATCCAGGTAATCGACATGCACCACCCCTCCCTGATCCACCATCATGGTCACCCAGTCAAAGAAATCGATAAGATTAGTTTGACAGGACCTTCCCTCTGTGAATCCCTGCTGCCATGGGTCTTTTGAACCACTTGACTCCAGGAACTTCACTACCTTCTCCTTAAGCAGGGATTCCATCATGTATTACCCATGATGCTTTTGTAATTGCTGTTTTACACATGTTGCTATTGTAATTTTGCTTGTAATTCTCTTTGCTCCTGTGTAACATATATTTTACTGTTCTGATTTATAACATCTGTGTTCCTCCCCTGCACGCATCTTTTTCCCTGAGTTGCACCTGGAAACAAGCCTCGGCTCAGAGTGTCTTTCCCGGTTACCAGCTTTTAAATAAATAAATAAATACTCTTCTTTCAGGATGGAGGCAGAACAAATTCCAAGGCCCAGGGTATTACAGACTGGCAAATACAAGCCTTGGCCAGTGGAGGTGCCAAGTGTTTTTGCATAATGAATGGCAACACTTGCCTTAGCATTGTCTTGCTGTTTTCCAGGTCACCCTTGTGGTCCCAAGCAAGTTTGGATCTGTGAGCACTCCTTCATTCATTGGGCTGCTGAGAGAGTAGGATGTCAGACTGCTAGGAGCAGCCTGGTGATTCTACTTCAGAAAGCATGAATCCATTGGTAAAGAAAGAGATGCAGGTGCTAGGAGGAATTTTTCTCCATTCTGACAGCAGAGGCCTGACACAAGAGTTTACCAGACATTCTGCTGGTTCATCTGGGCAGGAATGACCTGGAACTTTGGAAGACTATAGATCTGCTTCTCCAGATGAAGGAGGACTTATGATCCATTCATGAATGGTGGCCAGGGAACAAAATTCTTTGGTC
This sequence comes from Neoceratodus forsteri, assembly GCA_016271365.2. Taxonomy (NCBI): domain Eukaryota; kingdom Metazoa; phylum Chordata; order Ceratodontiformes; family Ceratodontidae; genus Neoceratodus; species Neoceratodus forsteri. Next base: position 1,640,249,254 of record CM057450.1, read on the forward strand.
CCACATACTGTAGTCTAGCAGCAACACAGGGCATGCAGACAACATTCAGGATATGCATATGCATCAACAGGGATATGTGGCTGTTCAAGGAGTTTATTGGGGAGTTGTGGTTCGGAACAGTAATACTAATACATCCTGCCAGGAAATTTTGCTATGGATGCTAGGGCATTTCCAAACCACCTCTGCAATTCCCTCCTCCACGGGGCTAGGAATACACTTGTCTCACAGGTCTCTCACCTGTTTCAGTATAATTGTTTTGCATGCTGTTCACTACTGCTGTTTATTTGCACTTGGGCAGTTGTTACTTTTTGTGCTCCGACTGCACTTTATTTTTGTGCCAACTTATTTTTTATACAGCTTATTCACAAATCATTTTGTTCAGATAATTGTTATTGTGTATTGTACTTCTGCTTACCCTGTTCCCTTCCCAAGGATCACAACTGGAAACGAGCCTTTGCTCAGTGTGCATCTCCAGTCTACCAATCTTCAAATAAATAAATAAATGGTGTTCCTTTATGGGACAATAGCTGGGACTTGTTAGTTCAGTTATTCTGTCAGGTTGTGGAGGAGTATTTGGAGTGAGCTGCTTGGGGGGTTGGGCTGCATCCACCCTGTGGTGCCTTGGGGTCTCTCACAGTAATGGTACAAGGGGAAAAGGGGAAGCAGTTGAATTCTTCTCTAGGACTCTTCTTATCTGGTCACCATGTGGCAGGTGGGTCAGTAAGGCCCAGATTCCAGTTGGGGAGTTGCGGTCCAAACTCATCGGGCTTGCCTGTATGAGCGGTGCCACCAGATGGGGTGATCACTTGCCATCTGGCCACATGATCTCCCCTCTCATTCTGGTTGAGCCAACCCAGAGAGGTATATCATTCCCTCAGCCCAAACATGGCTAATGCCCTTCATGGTAATGAGTTTGAGACTTTGATGTGGCTGGTGAGATCTCCTAGTAGCACACACCACTCTAACTTTGTGTATATTCAGTTAATAAACATATAGCTGCAGCCATTGTTATGTGGATTTCCCTGCGGAATAAGACTCACAAACCACAAATATGGTGGTTCAATTGGCCATGGTTTATTCGAAAATTACCCTGTTTATAAATCTAAATAATTATCGCTTATACATCCATATAAAATATTCACAAATATCCACATTGCATTATTTTTATCAAAGTCCAATAGTCCATTTTATTTTCATTCTTTCCTTTTCTGGTTCGGGTGTGTCACCCAATACCCTCTGCATACTCCTTCTTCTTCTTCTTCTTCTCTGATTCAGGTGTTCCACCCGACCATCTTCTCTGCTCCATGCCCCCGGGGTGGTAACCCCATGAGGTGCTTGCTCCCCCTGAATAATCCCCTGTTCCCCTTCTTCCCCCTTTTTCTTGCCCCCTTTCATCTTCCTCATCCTTCAGTACCCTTCTCAACTGACTCTACTTCCATCACTCCAGCCTTCTCCAGGTAGCTGTTGCCCTCTACTGGCAACCCATTTATTAGCCCATCCTATTGCCCTCATCCTGTCAACCTGAGACTTCCAAACTCACTGCGTTGGACCTGCTGACCTCACTTGTTGGACCATGACCCTTATGATCCACTGCTCAGTCCCCATCCCTGCCCTTCTATGGGTGGGTGGGTGGAAATTTGGAAAATATATCAAAAATGAAGCCCTTCTCCTGCTGGCATGGCCTTAAGTAGCCCCTATTAAACTCCTCCCCCAGCTACCCCAGTCAAACCTTGTCTGTTGACATCACTTATTTTCCACTGTGCCCCTATTTTTTCCCCTCCCTCCTCTGATGTCACTACCCTGCTTGCCACCTCCCCCTTCCACCCTGGGCTATCTCCAGGGAAAACCCTGACAATCTGGCCTACCTGTTTAGAAGGCAAATCCCTTTGTCCTGGGGATTTCCCTGTGGAATTAGACTCACAAACCACAAATATGGTTGTTCAATTGGCCAAGCTTTATTAGAAAATTACCCTGTTTACAAATCTAAATAATTATTGCTTATACATCCATAGCAAATATTCACAAATATCCACATTGCGTTCTTTTTATCAAAGTCCAATAGTCCATTTTATTTTCATTCTTTCCTTCTTGATTTGGGTGTGCCACCTGATACGCTCTGTGTACTCTTTCTTCTTCTTCTTGGACTCAGGTGTTCCACCCGACCACCCTCTCTTCTCCATGCCCCCTGGGTTGGTAACACCAGGAGGTGACTGGACCCCCCGATAAACCTCTGCTCCTCCTCTTCCTCCCTTTTTCAATTAAATTTTATTTTATACTAGAGAGTTTGTGGGCAAAAATGCTCGTTTTCACAAATGCCCAGTTAAGCAGATAAAAACAGATAACGTGTCAACATTCAAGGAAAATACAGTGAAGAACAGGGTCAGACACAATAGATTGCTCATTATAACAGGAATGAGAGCAAAGTAAATAAAAGGCAAAATAAACAGGAATTTTACACAGAGTGGAGAGAACAAACATGGAGAAAATATCTTAAAACAAAACATTTAATAATAAACTATGACATACAGTAAATATGCACAATGGCCAACAGAATTTATAATGGAATGAATCAGTTGATTAAAACACAGTGGCAAACATGAAGACTGGGCTTCCAATCTGATGTAAATGGTCAACCATAAGAGACCCCTAGCAGAAAACAGTAGCTTGGGGCAACGGGGTGAGTGAAAGAGGAGGGCGAATGTATGGGAGAGGAAGGTGTGTACAGTGATTGGGGAAAGGAGGAGAGGGGGAAATTAAATAGATAGGAGAGGATAAAGGGGGAACAGGTTAAACTTGCCCTCCCCAAGGGCTGAGGGTAGCTGGGGGAGGAGCTTAATAGTGGCTACTTAAGGTCATGCCAGCAGAAGAAGGGCGTCATTTTTGCTGGTATTTCAAATTTCCCACTCACTCCCCCTTTCAACTTCCTTATCCTTCCACTAGCCCATCTCCAGCTCTTGTGATGGAGGATGAGCTTCCCCTTAGGCTGGATCCCCTGACCTCCCATTCCTCTATTGCTTCATCAATTTTTAACAAAAAAGGGCATTCCCCAATTCAGATAAATGGACCCCATCGGATCTGTAATCCCCTGGGTAATTGTGGGCTATGCCATGCCTTATATAAATTCTTCCCATTTCAATTAACATTGTTGCCATCCTCCTGTTTAACCTCTTCCTTGCTCTCTCAATGGCTTTAATGTTCTGTGCCTATCTCCACACTCTCCAGGGTATGATAGATGACTAGGCAATTACCACGCCCGGCCACCAGGTCCGAAAAACCCCACAATCATGAATTATTTAATGTAACAAGTCCACCCAGAATCAATTCTGCCCCTGCTTGCAGCACCAGCATGTCCGGTCTCGGCCATTTCAATTTCAGCTCTCCTCCAAATGGAAGCAACTGCACCCATCGCAGCCCATAGACCACTTCCAAAAAATCCTGGTCTCCTCATGTGACCTCTGAAACTGCTTCCCCCCAAGCATAATTGAAGCTCTTCGTTCTGCCCAGTAAATGAAGTCGTGCCCAGGATCTAGACATTCCTTCTGCGAGCAGCGTCTGAGGGAAGACAAAACATGATTAGCAACTATTTCCTTGCGTATTTCTTATAAAACAAGGAACACCAACTGCCCACCTTCTTTCGTACCCCACCAAAAGACATATCTGCCCACCTTCTTAATGCTGTCGGCAGGGACCCCCTGTCTGACATCTTGGATGCCGCCCCAATCCGGAAGGAGTGTGGGGCAAACTGATCGGTGTCTTCACCTGAAAAGAGCATTCCCTTCTTTAGTACTGCAGACACTTGATAGCAGGTGACTGGGTCCCTGTTGCCAAGAATGAATACAGTGCCACCTCTCACCACCTTATATACCTCCATGCCTCCATGGCCCTTACTACACACACTGGCTCTGTCTCCTTCCTGTGGAAAATTACCTTTGTCCCACACCCTGTTTGATCTGTCTTGGATTTGCAGAACTTAACTTCCATAACCCTATCTCCCCCATGTGATATCCCCCCATTGTAATCCTCCATCTCTGTCTGCCCTGTTTTTAGCTACCACCTTCCATACCCTGAAAGCACCCCTCTGCAGCATCTGGAAAGCTGCCGTGAACAGACACGCCTCATATGCTGAAGAACAGGCATGCTTCATGCTGCTCAATATCCTTCCCAGGCACTCCCCTGCTATAGGCCTATGCTGATCTGCCACCCTCCCTTGTAACATCTGCCAGCCTTGCACCTTTTTTCATATTACGAGGGCCTTGTTTGGCTCCCCTCATTCTTGAAGATTGCATACCAGGCCTATCCTTGCTAGATGCAGCCCGATAGTGTAATGCACCTTTTTTTTTTACATACCCTTCTTACCTTTCCACCGTACTGCATGACTTTTACAAAATGGCATCCAAGTGGCCTCGGGCCTGTTCTTCATTCAGATCTTATCTCCTTCTGAATCCTCTAGAAAATTATCCAAAAACCTTGAACCAATTAATTGTACTGAATGTTTCTAAAATTTTAGAAGTCCAGCAGACATGAGGCTCTTTTCCTGCTGGCATGGCCTTAAGTAGTCCCTATTAAGCTCCATCCCCAGCTACCCCCCAGCCAATCCTTGTCTGCTGACCTCACTTATTTCCCATTGTGCCCCTGTCATTCCACCTCCCTCCTCTGAAGTCACTACCCTGCTTGCCCCCTCCCCCTTGCACCCTTGCTTTCACCAAGGAAACTCCTGACAGTCTGGTCTTACTGTTTAGAAGGCAGACCCATTTTTCCCAAGTCTTGTGTTGTGTGTGTTGCTCCACAGAAGGGGTTACATGGACTAATGAAACAATAGAAAGTCTGCCAAGCATTGCAACAGATGTAACCTTGTCTGTGTCCTCTCCCCTGTAACCTGTCCTTAGGCAGATAGGTAGGGTTCAAACACTGGGGCCACCAACAGGGAAGCGGCATCTGGAGAGGGCAGATAGTCAGGGGTTAAAAAGAGCTGTGGCCAGCAGCTCCCTCTCACTCTCCTCAACCCTCTTCAGATTCTAACCCACCCTCATAAAAGCAGTGTTCTGGGTTGGCCATGCTAGACTAGGGAGCCATTTGTCTCTTTATATTGTAGATGACCACCAGAGATGTGTGAAGTTGCTGAAATTCATTCCATGAAAAACAATCCATGAATTTTGGCAAATTCTCAGAGCTGGGGACTGCAATTTGCATTGCTATTCACCAGGCAGATAGGTCAAAATTTGTCTTGTGACTGGCCAATCCAAAGTTGAATAACAATGCACATTTGGTGTTGAAAAATGTTACCCCCCCAAACAACCACCTGTTGACACCCTCCACCTCCCCTGCACCAGCAAACCTCACACCTGCTGCCGTGGCAGTAAAAACAAAAGGTAATCTCGCTTCTCTACCCACACCACATACATCACCACACTTCTCCCCACCTGAGTCCCACTGTCTTAAATTTATACTCCCAGTCCCCCACCACCCACCCACCTCATAGTCCCCACCCTCCTCCCACCAGCACCCAAAAAATATGAATCTGCAAATAAAGAAAATGATGCTCCAGTGTAGAGCATCTGCTCTCTTCAGTGCCGAGTCTCAACTCCCATTTTGTAATAATGGCTTTAATGAATGGTGACATCTTAGCTCCTACTAAAAGGACCAGTCTACAGTTAATGGGCACATTTACAGCACACATATATATTGTATATTTGTAACTCTCAAAATATTGCTTTGAAATATTAAAAATATGCACTGCAGCTTGCTACCAAAATTGGAGGGATAACATACATAACTTGAGCCATGTAGCAATAATCAATAACATTTATTTTAGCAATTTCCAGATTTGTTCCGTTTTTTGCAATGGTTGGGTGAGACATTTGGGTATAACTCCTGTGATGTGGCAATATTGCTAGGACAGGCATTGTCATGGGAGTGGGTTGACATGAAATCTGGTTGCTGGGAGACATGAAAGTTGGTTGGCAGGAGCAAGTCATGGTGGCTGGGAGGGAACTAGTTGACTTGGGAGCGTGTTGATGTAGAAGCAGATGGGTGGGAACGAGTTGACAGGGAGCGAAAAGACAGGAGTGAATTGTCTTGCTCCCGTGACATTTATTTTATTTTATTTATTTATTTATTTAGCTTTTGTTGACCGGGTAAGTGCACTAGACAAATCCTGCCTATTTTCAGGCACGACCCGGGGGGAGGGGGATACAGATGAATGGCAACTGACCTTGAACCAGATTAAGCTATTGGTGGTATTTTTAGTGAATGAGGGAAATTTGGCCAGGACACCAGGGAAAATCCCCTACTCTTTTCGATAAGTGCCATGGGATCTTTAACATCCACCTGAACTACCACCAATCCAGGCAGATGGGACCTCGGTTTAACATCTCATCTGAAAGACGGCACCTTAGAAATGCAGCACCCCTCTCATGCTGCATTACAGTGTCAGTACTGGGATATTAACCCAAGTGCCAGATGTGGGAACTGAACCCACAGCCCTCTGATCTCCCAGCCTCAGAGGCGAGTGTGCTACCTACTGAGCCACTGACACTGCATTTGATACCATGGTGTATTGCAGGCTTTGCTTCTACTTGCCCAAATGCACAGCCGATTCAAAACGGCTCTGTATGCCTTCTCAAAAAATGTCTGTGTGATACTCATGTGTCTGTGTGCCTTTATTCTATTTATTTTTTCCCCACAAATGAGTTTTAAAATGGCAATCACGTATGTAACTTACTCTGTGTCCCTACGTTACTTATGTGATACTGGCTGATAAATAGTAAGGTTTGCAAAATTCATGGCATTTGACCCCCTGAAATGAAATTGACTGTGTTTTCTTGCTGTCAGGGCTGATTAGTCTGACAAAAACTATCAATGCCCTCTTGCTGTGTCTTAGAGATGAACTGGGCTACCTCACTCTGTCCCGCCCCCATCTACTTTCGTAACCAAGTCCTATCATGCTTTGGGAGAGTGGGTTTTTTTTTTTGCTGCACTGACTCGCCTACTTCTAGCCAATCAGATCCCTCATTTCAGTTTTTTGAGCTTGTGAAGCCTGTGAATCAGACCATTTTGACCCAGAGCTCTGCATGTTTGTGACCTTAGTCTCCTCTGACCTGCAAATTATGAACAGGACCTACAGTTATGAACTGGTATGTAAAGAGGCACGTGTATGAGAGGCAGATACCAAAGAAGACTTTGTTTTGTTATTTTTGGGTTCGAATGTGTATTTGCTGTAAATTTCAGTGAAATCTTCCTTCACTTTTAAAACAGCAATATTCGGTGCATGAAATGGCAGTCTGCCTGCTCTCTGGGGACAGAGCAAAGGTAGATCCTGTTTTTGTAACAAGGGGCATATTTAAAAGGTTGTTCCCTGATGCAATGGAGTTCAAATATTAGTGTTTTGTTATCTGCTAAATAAAGCTTCATTTTGGTTTCATAACTGGCATTTAAATAAATATTTTAATGTTATAAAATGGCAAGTGTTTTTTTCATTTGACAAAGGGCAATTGTTTTGTGCTTCACTTCCTTCTGCATTACAAACATGATCCAAATTTCTTATTTTACATTGTACTAAACAGGTTTGATTGCCTTGACTGAGCATTTGTTAGATTGGTTTAACAAAGGTGGCTTGTGGTTTGAAAATGGCCATCCACATGACTTGGAAGTGGGGGTGGGGGCTGACAGCTCATCTGAAAATAAATTTAAAATGAGATGTTTGCTTCAAAGTACTAGATAAACAAATACATAGGGTGCTCCAGTAATTTACTAGTACATTTAAAAGGAAAAAAATCCTTGGATCCATGTTAGCATTCCAAAAGTTTCTTAAAAGCCCCCTTTCAAATTCAACCAATTAGGATTTAAGAGAAAAAAAGACATCAGCATTCATTCATTCTTACCGTTGCAAGATGACTGGGAGATTGCACCAAACAGAACAGACCCTCTCCACCAGGGGACCATTTTCATTATTTGCAGTTTAATATATATTTAAGATTTTGTGTGTGCTGGTGGGGGAGAAGGGTGGTGGGTACCAGAAGGTAGTTGCATGGGGTACTGGGAATAAGACTTAAGACAGTGGGACTCAGGTGAGGGAGTGTATTTGGCGTGCAGGTGGGGGGAAGAGATTACTTTTTGTTTTACAGCTGCAGCAGCATGATACTAATTGAGGCAAGGGGGTAGGAGGAAGAAGGGTGCCAATGGGGTTGGGAGTGTGGTTATTTTTATCATTTTTATGTTCTTGGGTGGAGGAGTGGGTGGATTCACAGCACAATGGATGGAGGAAGTTTTTTTAAGTTCTGAAAAAAAATCTGCTGGCAAAGTTAGCAGTTCAGCCATGGAATTTGCAAAGTTTTCTTGAATGTGAATGATGCAGATTTGTGCCAGCTTCACCAGCGAAAGAAAAATGTGCAGCTTCTCTAGTGACTGCACTAGGGGTCAGGAGGAATTTTCTTAGTTTTCCCTCAGAGGGTTTTTCCAAAGTTATTTGTCTCCTCCAAGGAGGTTTAACCTTAAATAGGCTTAGCATTTAACTGTCACAATTATTTTAACATGGAGGCTTGTGAGACTCTCAGATCGATGGCACAAGGGGAAAAGGGAAAGGAGTCAAATTCTTCTAAAGTACTCTTCCTCCCTTGTCAGCATGAGGCAAGTGGAGCCATAAGACAGGGACTAATAAAACAATATGTACAAGTGCAGCCTGTTGTCTCTTGCAGATAACTATTTAACCCTCATTTGAAAATACCAGTTATATCTAATTTGACTTGATCAGCCATGAACTTCTCCTCACTAAACTTCAGATACTTGGACTGGACGGGCTCTCTGCTACATGGTTCGTGAGCTATCTACTCAACTGAACCCATAAAGTCCTATGGAGAGGAACCCAGTCTAGTGCTAAACCAGTAATCTCTGGGGTACCCCAAGGCTCGATCCTTGATCCCCTGTTATTTACTCTTTTTGTCAATGATATAGAGGTGGTTGGCAGGAGGAACAACCTTATCCTCTATGCAGATGACACTGTCGTCTACTACAGTGATCCACTTCCTAGCGTAATCAGTGCCAACCTCCAGGCAAGTCTAGCTGTACTGGCAGCCTGGTTCTCCTCAAACTCACTTATAATGAATGAAGACAAAATGAAGGCAGTCCTGTTGGGTCCAGATGCCTTGACTCAGAACATTGTGGCATCTTTCAGCTTCATACTGCCCAAGGGAAGAGAACAGAAGTCATAGACAAGATCAAGTACCTCTGAGTCCTGCTTGATCAGGCGATGACCTTCCAGCCTCATATTGACTCTGTTGTTAAACCCACCCACCAGAAGTTAGGACTTCTCTATAGGCTGGGTGACTCTCTTTCTCTCGAGGCTCATTGTGCCATGTCCAACTGTACCCTACTCCCCTCCCTCCTCTATGGGACTCCCCTGCTGCATTCCTTAAAGGAGGGCGAACAAAGAAAGCTTACGACGCTCTACCACAGGGTGGCTCATTTCACCACCAACTCCCCCCCGAGAAGGCACCAGTGTAAGGTCCTCACTGATCACCACTGGCCTTCTATGTGACAAAAACTAGCCTACTCTTCTTTGAGCCTGACTTTCAAATTTACCACTGTTGGCCCTCCTTCTCACCTGCATGGGCTGATAAATCCCAAAGTCTGGGGCCAGGGCCTGAGATCCTCAACTGGCCATCCCCTAGACTTCCCTCGTATCTGAACTAACTATGGCAAGTGCTCCCTTAGGTACCCTGTCCCACATTTATGGAAACTTCTCCCTGTTGACTTGGATAATTGTTGTACTATTCAGGGTTTTAAGTCAGGCCTGGAAGTATACCTGATATAGCTTAATCTCTGTGGCTGTAACCACTAGCCTGGAACTTAGTCTTGGTGGCTGAAACTTACTTGTCCCACGGCAGTCAACCTATGGGTTGGCAATATATCCTGCATATTGCTCTTACCACCTCTCCCCTAAAGCATTGTTGGTTAAGATGTCATATGTCTGATTAAATTTGCTATATTATTATGTGTATGTAACTTACATGCTCTGTAATGTACTCTATACCCTATCCAATGTATGCTCCAACTAGTGTGTACTCCTCCCAATGTATGTAATGTAATGTACCAATGAAGGTTTTCCAAACTGCTGTCTAAATAAAATAAAAATAAAATAAATAAATGTACTACTGTGTACTCCTGCCAATATATGTAATTATTGTCTGTAACTAATCCAGGTCACACCTGAAAAAGGGACCTCTGGTCTCAGTTAGCTTACCCAGTTATCAAAATCTAAATAAATAAATAATATTTTTAACATTGGGGCAATCCATTCAGTACTTTAGGTGCATGATAAGAAAAAGGACACTCTCCTATGTTAAACCTATGCCATTTGTCTTTGTACCTCATCTGACTAGCATTTATGTATTTATTTGTGTAAAGTTGTTGACTGGGAGAGGCAAACTGAGCCAAGGCTCATTTCCGGGTGCAATCCAGGGGGAAGGGAGCTGGGAAGTTTACAATAAACAAGATGAGAACAATACACAAATACAGGGATGAAACATGTTTGCAAAGTACAGATACCTAAATACAAGGCTGAAAACAGGTATGCAAAGTTCAAAAACTATAAAATATTTACAGGTACAATAATTTTATAGTACAAAACAACTGAGGAGAAAGGAGATGAAGTAGCATGAGGGAAAAATGGAGAGTGGGGTAAACTGATAAAATAGAGTGCCCGAGAGGAGTCAGTTTGCTGAGACAAGGGATGAGTGTTAGGAGAGAGGTCAGTCATTACAGGGGCAAGCATCTAAGAACACAAGTGGCTGGGATAGGGCACTTTTTCAGAAGACTGACAGACAGGGAGTATCTGATATCTAGGGAGAGGGTATTTCAGAGCTAGGGCAGTCTGTATGCAAGTGCCACAGAACCAGAACAAGATGGGGGCTGAGGGAGGGAGAACTTACAGGTGTCTCTAGACCCAAGAGGGTAGGAGGGCACCAGGGAAGGAGACAGTAGAGAGGAGAGGGATGAGGGCAAGAAACCGATCCACAATTTAATGATCAAAGGAAAAGAGTGGAGTAGTCTGTGGTGATGAAGGCAGGTGAGGGAAAAGGATGAGTAGATGGAGTTGTGGTGAGTACAGAGGGGGCATCTAGAGCAAAGTGGCAGAAAGCGTTGTATAGGGAGTCGAGCCTGGTAAGGAAAGAGGCAGAGGCAATGCCATGCACTACATCAGCATAGTCAAAAGAGGAGATGATCATCCTAGTTAGGAACTGACGTTGAATGTTTAGGGAGTGGGTGTCCTTATTTCTGTACAGAGCACCCAGTTTTGGGTGAAGTTATGCATGAATGTGGTTAATATGCTTAGAATAGTTGAGCTGTGAGTCAAGTCATACCCCTTAGTATTTGTAGTAAGGGACCTCATCGAGTAAAGAGCCATCCAGGGTGGTGAATGTGAGAGGGAAGTGGTAAGTTTTTGATGGGTTCTGAAAGCCATAGATACCATCTTGTTGACATTTACATTGAGGAAGCTTTTACTGAACCAGTTTAGGACCGAGTGGAAGTCTACTTGGACTTGGGAATGGACAATAGAGGGAGAGGGGCCAGAGGTGAAAAGGATAGTGTCATCAGCGTACATCTGTATTTTAGCCATAGAGCACACAGATGGGAGATTGTTCAAGAAAATGGAGAATAATATGGGACCTAAAATGGAGCCCTGGGGGACACCAGCATGAATCAGTAAGGGGGGAGAAAGGGCACCACCAACAAGGACTTGTTGGGTACAGCCAAAGAGATAGGAGTGGAGCAAGTTTACGGCAGTGGCAGAGAGACCAGCAGAGGAAAGCTTGTTCAGAAGGAGAGGATGAGAAACAGAACTGAACGCCTTTGCAAGGTCAGTGAAGATGGCAGCAGTCATGTGGCCTTGGTCCATACCAGTAAGGATGGAGTTTGCTATGCGAAGCAGTGAGGTACTGGTAGAGTGATTTGCCCTAAATACTGATTGAAAGGGGGAGAGGAAATCTGAGGAGTTGAGAAAGTCAGTGTGATGTGAGGGGACAAGGGAGTCTTGAAGTTTGGCCAAGCTAGGGAGCAGGGAAATGGGGCAATAGTTACCTGGAGTGAGTGTGTCCCTGCTTTTATGTAGGGGAAGAACGTGAGTGACCTTCCAGGCATGAAGGACCTTGCAGATGATGAAAGGGCCATTCAAGATGTGGGAGAGGGGGAGTGCTATTACAGGGGTAGATATACATAGGAGGCAAGGGTCAAGACCATCAGGGCTGGACTTACTGGGACTTAGGGAGACAAGGGCTTGGAGGACTTCACTGGCAGAGATTGGTGGGAAGGAGGGGTGGATGAGGGTAGAGCACAAGTTATAAAGAATGAGTTTAGGGCAGAAGCTACTGCAGCTGGGAATGTGACAGGAGATACATTGACGGATAGTGTAGGGGTGGTGGATTTTGCACGAAGGTCCAAAAGAGAGTGGAGGGATGTCCAGAAGTTGGCAGGGGAGGTTTGATTTGTGTGCAGGAGAGTGCAGAAGTATGAAGCCTTGGCAGTCCTAATAGCTTTTCTGCAAGAGTTTCTTAGCCCTCTATAGCTGTACAGATCTTGAAAAGCTTGAGTGGCTTTATGACTGATCCAGGCTTAGTCACGGGATTTGCCCAGATGGATAAGGTCAGCAGATACCCAGGGAAGATGATGCTGTTTAACTCTGTGGTGTTTGAGTACAGCATGTTGATTCCAGACTTGGAGGAGAAGATGAGTAAACAGGGAGAGGGCTCAGTCCACATCCAGGGCAGAGTACACAACCAACCAGTCTGTGGAGTGTAGGTAATGCAACAATGCATCAGCATTAAGAGATCTGCAGGAGTGCATCCAACGGTAAACCAGGGAGAATGGGGAGTGTAGACTTTGGGAATGCAGAAAGTTATGAGGTGATCACTGAAAGCATCTGGAAGAGAGCCCTCAGTGAGGATTCTGTGAGAGTGAGAAGAGAGCATCTAATCGAGGAGTGTGTGATTTTTGTAGAGGGGGTTGGGTGGGTGTGATCTTTGATTAATTGTGTGAGATGAAGGGATTCTATATGGTCAGTGTATGATTTATGTGAAGAGGAAACACCGTTAAGGTTAAAATCACCTATTATCATTTGTTCTTTTGAGGATGCCTGGGAGATGAGGGAGGAGATGATGTCAATAAGGGAGAGAGGGGAAATCTTAGGGAAGGCATACAGCACAGTGACCAGGAGTGAGAGAGAGGATGGGAAATGAAAGGAAACTGACAGGTACTCATGGGAGGAAGTGCATGATTCCATGGATGAGACACTGAATGGAAGGCTGAGGCAGGCATAGATGGCCACACTGCCACCATGTTTATCGTGGTCTTGGTGGAACACACAATAGCCTGGGAGGGCTATGAGGGAGTCAGGGGTGTGGGGTGAGAGCCAAGTCTTTGATATGCATAGGAGGTTGAGGAAGTATTGAGTGACCCAGAGCCTGAGTGAGTCCAGTTTTGGGAGGCTTCTTGTGCTGAGGTGGTAGATACGAAGGCTTTTGGGAAGATCAGAGAATAGAGGGGAGAGGGACTAGGGTTGGGGTGAATGCCACCAGATACAGTGAGGAGGAGAAGAGGGATGACAGGGAGATGCTTGGATCTAGAAACCAGGAACTGTTGTTTGGGGTAGGGCAGCGGTAGGGGTAATGGGGGGGGAGAGATAGTGGCTTAGGAGTTCAATGTTCAGGAGGTCAGAGACAAGTATGCCAGGGTGCGGTGAAAAGTCTGGGGTACATGGCAGTAAGGCAGAAGGAGGGATAGGGGGTGAGATGGTGAAAGTGCGAATAGGGATTTGAAGAAGTAATTTTCAAACCATTTTGTAGTATAGTATGGGCTATTCCCATCTCCAGCAATTTTTGAAACACTATTTTGTGGTCCACTTATTTAAAGACCTTGGTCAGGACAAGAAATATTACCCCTGCTATTAGTTTATTACAAGCATCATACTGATCACTAGTTAGCATGCTCAAGGCTTTTGAGGAACTGTTTTCCTTCCTGAAACCAAGTTAATTTTCAACCCAGAAATTAATTTGTTCAATATAGGCCATTAGTTGTTTTCAAAGTTCTTCCAGTATCTTACATAAGTCTGGGAGGACTGATAAATGAATTGTGGTTATGGCTGTATTTTTCAAAATCTGAGGGATTGTGAGATTTAACTTTGATGTGCCTACGCAATCCTAACTACAGTGACAGTACCACAGCACAGTGCTGAACTTGGTCTGTTGCTTAATGCCCTGATCTATTACCCATTACAAGGTTAATTCACTGAGTCAGAGGGGAACATTGACATAAACGTGTTTGACTGGATTAGTGCTTAGAAGACAGAACAAACAGCAGATGCAGACAAGAGAGTGATTGCATTCCTAACTGCCCATGTGCAAAATCTTATGAGTATTTTAGACTAGCTGACTGATGAAAAACTTTTTCAAAACTGCAGGAATTCTCATAAAACACTCATTGCTCAAAACAATCAGTGAGAGACATTTAATACTTAAATTCACTTTAGAGGTGTAATTCAAGGATAGAACACATAACTCAGTTTAGGTTAAATGTGATTTTTTGGAAATCTGGGCAATTTTTAGAATATGTGCTTAGAGAATGATTCATCTGCCTAACCTAACCTGAGAACTCAAGAGCCTTGCTGCTGAATCTGGTATACACAGTGGAGCTGAAGTTAAAGTGGGCAGTAGCTTTGAATATAACCTTAACTTTTTAGAAGACAAAATAGCATACTTTTAGTGGTGGGTGAAGTGGCCTCAATTCGCTCCTCGAAGTGATTCGCAGAGTACTCCGTAACATGAAGCGGAGTAATTTGCGTTATAATGGGTAACGTGAAGTTCATTGAAAACAATGACTCTGCATTTCTCTGCCTTCCCAGACCACTACTCCACTAATTCTAAAGGTGAAGTGCATTGAAAACAATGTACTTCACCACACTTCGCATTGTTTTTAAGACCCAAAGGCAAATTTTGCAGTGATTCATGGGATTTCAGGTCACATGGGCTCTATATTGATCTGCACAGCCTCAGTTCAAGGTAGTGTGTATAGGAAGCTGTAGGAGACAGTGTGCTCTGAGAGCTGTCTGTGATTCAGGCCTTTTTGAGTAGTTTTGTTTGCTCAAACTTTAGTTCATCGATTGTAGGAAACCCTCCTGTGCTCATATCATCAAGCGTCTTTGTTTGTGTGTGGATTTTGAATGTTAATATGCAACATTGAGTCTGTGTAATAAGAGACAGTGAAAGTGTGATTTGGGGGAAGGGCGTATTTGTGGTGAAGGTAGATTTAAGTTGGAGAAACAGGGAGTTCTTTGTGTTTTGATTATATGTTTGTTATATAACTGACTGTGTTAATGTCCACACAGTAATATTGTCAGTAATTGTTTAAATTTTTTTGCTGATTGCGTGTTGTGTGGATCTGGTGCAGAAATTCATAATTTCAGGTTGTTTACAAAACGTGGTATATTACTGAACTTTTCAATTTGCTACGCATTATTTGTAGACAAATTGTGTGTGTGTGTGTGTGTGTGAGTGTGTGTGCTGTGCGTGACATCAAATAATACACCTTTTATTGTGCCACAGTGTAATTGTAGGTGCAGCAGTGTGAACCTGTTATCCACTACAGCTGCGTGATTTTGTACTGCCATTGTGGTATCTTTTCTTTGTTTTGTTGCTTGCACTGCCATAAAAATCTGTAGTCAGTGCTCCCCCCCCCCCCGGAAAAAGGAATTGTTTTCCAGATTGGATTGTTTGTGACTTCAGCACCACTAGTTAGTGAAGGTGTTGTTTTCACTTGTGAATTTGCATCTGTATCTGTTGTTGAAGCCACAGTTGTTTTTTGGCTCCACATGCAGCATCCCCCCACCCAGAGTGAATGTTCCAAAATCTAAATTTGTTTAGAATATTGTTGTTGGTCCCCCAAAATGCCTACAAGGAGACGTGCAAGCAAAGCTGGTCCTCGCCATGGCACTGCTACCCATTGGAGCCGGGTTTGTAAAATTTTTGGTGGGGCCCAGGGGTCAGGGTTCAAGGCCCTGCCCCCTTGTCAGAGGTGAACCACTGAGTTCTAGGGGTCAAAGCTCCGCCCCATGGGCTGGGGTCAGAGGTCAACCCACCACCACCAGGGGTCTATGGAAGCAGAGCACCTTGTATCATAATGTAGGTGTCTGCGAGTTAAGTACGACATATTTAGAAATAATAATAATAATAATCCAGCTCAATCTGCCATTCTTTCATATAGTTTTTAAACATCCCCATGTTTTGCAATTCCCAGACTGGTAACTGAAAGTCCATTCTTATTCTTATTTAGTTACTGCAGCATGGGTAACATTTACCAAATTACACCATCATCATTCTCTAACAAAACTGTGAAAATTGAGGAGGATGGAGGGAGCCAGAACTAGAGGGCACAGCCTCAGATTGCAAGGAAATAGGTTCAATAGAAAGGGTGGTGGAGCCCTAGAACAGACTGCCAGATGGAGTAGTGGGGCTGAAATGGTGGAGGAATTTAAAAGGGCATGGGACAGACATATGGGACTGAGTATTGGAAGGAGGTTTGGGGCAGGTGGGGAGGAGGGTATGTGAAAGGGGAGGGTTGGGCATACTAGATGGGCCAGAAGGGTTCTTTTCTGCTGTCAAATATCTATGATTCTATGAACAGACTGGCATTTGTTAAAATAAGTTTCAATGTGCCAGCCCTTCCTCAAGCATGGGCTAAGCAGCCCAGAATATACTGTGAGCTTAAATGCCTACGGAGCAGGCAGCCACCACCCCTCCGAGCGCATGGGATTTGTTTCCTAGCCCGATTGCCTATCCAAAGAGTTTCTTGTTCACTATGTGCTAAATAATGCAATTCAACACTATGGAAACCCTCCTGAATATTGAGGGCTACACCACCTCCTCTATGTTTCTACTGTATATAAGGCCTAACCTCAAAGATCCTCATCCCACTTACCATTAGAGTCCCACCAAGTCTCAGAAACAGCTATTATACTTGGTTTCTGAGATTGTACCAGTATCTTGAATTCACTGAATTTATTAACTAATCTTTTTGCATTTAGTTATAACACAGAGGATTTAGTTTTCCTCCTCAAATTACTCATTCCTTTCTTGACTGTGGGTGATGCATCAGCACCAAATTCCCCCACACGCCGGAGCATAGCTTCCCAGGGTGTTTAATACTGCTAATGTAATAACTTCCACCCATGTAGGATTACTGAAATATGCACAGTTTGTGAGCAAATCTTACAAACCAGCGATTGTTCTCTACATTTGGGCCCCATGCCCTTGGTAGACAGATTAAGGCATACATACAGCATTATGTTAAAGGACAAAGATTTGAGTGTTTTAAAATAAGGAAAACTGAAGGGACAAAAGTACATTATAACTTGCTGTCCTTTTAAAAACCAACACCTGACCTGTCCTAGCCTTGATGATACTGAACCCCAAAATATGGACAAAATTCAGTTTCACAACTTCAAGTCATACTGTATGAGGCTCTAAGGGGTATATAACAGGGCCAGAACATATATGGAAAATTAAATAGAAGCTGGATCTCTTCTGTAAGAAAAGAGACACTGAGGGGGTATTAGGTGTAATCTACTTGAGGGACATACAACATCACACAGCAGCTTCTGTCAAGTTGCCATCTTTATTCTAAACTGCCAACCTGGCACACTAGGCATGACAGGAACCAACATGGCCTATACATATAAAGGTAAATGATTAAAGACAACACTGCCTCCAATAACTTTCTGGTTGAGTAACCAGATATACTACATTAGGCATATGCAACTATCCCAGCATTTGACCAGAAAGTGTTTTGCATCATAAAACACAATTTTATTTGTCATGTATCCACTCCACCCCACCAGCAAGCTTTTAGAAACCTAAATGGGCCCATGGTGGGCCCTGGCAGCTACCCATAGTTTCTGAGCCATACAATATGATATATGAGCATAACATAGCCCACAAATCCCAATTCAGGCACCACTCACTCAATTGAACAAGCAAGCAAGCCCTGTAATTAACTTCTCACTCTAAATGAAAAAGCATTGTTTTTGCCGTATCACCAACGGGAGACCCCTAGGCCCTCGCAGTCACTCCTACCGACTGCGCACCTCCTGCCAGGCTGCCACACCACTCGGTGGTCACTGGCACCCGCACTATGGCTCTTGATGCTGCCTGCACTGGCAGCTGAGCCTGAGCCAGCACCTGCTCACTCGCCAGTCACCTCAGTTGGAATCTCTCCCTCTAGGACCGGACTCAGTCATCACTTTCTGCCCCCTGGACCACCACACACTGTCCCAACCTGCCGACCAGACACCTCACACCACCACCACATGTTCACCTCACCTCTCATCTGCTGCAGCCTGCTGCTCTTTTTCTCTTCCAGGACCCGGGCTTCTTCTGACCATCACCGACCCGATGCTCGACGCACCATGACCCGACTCCCGACTACAAAACTGGCCAAAATGAAAGGCCACTAGCTGTTGATTTGCTGACCGGTCATTGCTCCTCACTTCTCGTGGTCTCTCCCTCTCCCCCCAGCTCACCTTGCCACACGCCGCCTCACACAACACCAAATCGCACGCGTCTGGTGCCTAATAAACCCTCCCCCAGGCCAATCACAGATACAGCAATGCTGGCAAATTGAAACAAGCCACCTGCCAATCAACCAGTCACCATGATGATTGGGGGGGATGTTAAAGGCACAAATTTTAAATAATGCCAGACCAGTAGCACTGTGCCCGCCACCAGCAAATTAAACGTGGGGGGGGTGGCGGCAAATCATGCCGGCAGCCGGTGCGGGTAGCAGGGCATGCGCCGCGCTCACACAAAGCTACAATTAGGGGGGAGAAAAAAGTCAAAGCAGGCAGCAGTACTGAAAAATATTGCTGGGGCTCAGCCCAGCTCAATAAATATTGATGGGGCCAATGCCCCACGGGGCCCATACAACCCGACGCCTATGCTGCTACCAGTGGTAAGATTGTCTATGGGCGTGGTAGTATGCAGATGCAGAAATGCATTGCTGATGTGAAGAAAAGTATTTCTCCTGCAATGTTTTTTACAGCCCAATCAGTAGCTTCACTCATAGCTGGAGGAGATGATGTTGTCCCAGCCGGTAGTGTTAGTGCAGTTGCTGGTGGTGGTATGAGTATTTCTGCATCAAGTTCCACTTCTGACCAGTGTACTGTGTCCAAAAATATAGTGAAGTGTGAAGCAGTGTGAGTGAGTGGCAGTGCAGATGACATCATACTTCCCAGTAACATCCCAGTAACTGAACATGAGGATTCTGATAATCATGTCAACGATAGCATACAATGTGACATTTCTTCCACCGTGGTTCAGGTCGTGCATTTTTCATACAGTGATTCACAGTGTAGTGAAAAAATATCAGGTGATGGTTGTGTTGATGAAGATGATGAATGTGATGATGATGATGTTGCTGTGGTTGCAACATGCAGTCCACATGCCAGCATCCAAGTAGAAGATGTGAATGTGGGTGATGTTAATGAATATGATGATGATGTAATTGACCCCAGCTGGGAACCAGAGAAAAAGAAATTCAAGGTGGCTGTGTCTGGGTCTGTTTGCATTAATCCCCGTAAAAACTTTTGATTTACCAGTTTCAGCTGATGGTGATGCTGATGATGACGATGATGATGATGACCCAGTAATAGTGATAGCTAGTCGTGGTGGTCAGTTGCAGTCCAAGTGTGTTTTGCCCAAAAAATCATGTACCACACACCGCCACTTCATGGCTTAAAAGAATGGAGTCCAATAAGCAGCATCATGGACATGTTAAAAGTACAGCATCACAATCCCTTGTTTGGGATTTTTTGTGCAAGATGCAAATGATGAGTCAGTTGCAATCTGCCAGGTTTGCCATGTGCATGTGAGTCGAGGTAAAAAGCAGAGCCATCTGGGCGCAGGAGGACAGCATACGCATCTTAAGAATAGGCACATGGCACTGTGGACCCAGCACAAGATGGCAGCTAATACTACAGTGGGGCATTCACCCTCGTCATCATCCATAACGAGCATGTTATCCCCTTCCAGGGCTGTTAAATCTAGTAGGAAATTAAATGTGTGCAGTAGTGATGAAAAAAGAGCAGAGGATTACTACAGGCATGATGAAGTGTAGGAGCATAATGATTTTGAAATGTTGTCCAGTGCTGGTGATAGCAGCAGTTTTGGTGGCGGTGGTGGCGGTGAATGCAGTATGTCTAGTGCAAGTAGTTCATCAACCCCAGTTGGTAAATGTGGCAAAATAACTGCATTTATGGGTTTGTCATCATCACCTGTGCAACTGTCTTCAAACGTTCACACTCCATCCCCTGCCATTTGCAGAGCAGAACCATTTGTCATCACACCCCATGTAAAACACTTAAGCCAGCCCACGTTACAGAGTGTTTTTTCACATAAGCTGAAGTACCCACCCAATCATACAGTGTCACATCAACTTAATGCTGCTGTAGCTGAAATGCTAGCAATTGATCTTTTGCCTTTCTCCTTTGTGAAGAATTCTGGATTCTGGCGGTTTGCTGCACGTGCCTGTGCAAAATGGAAAGTCCCATCCAGGACATACTTTTTGACCCGTGCTGTCCCCGAGTTGTACTGTACTGTGTCCAACTCAGTAAGACATGCCCTTCAACATTCCTCCTCTCCATTTATCCATTTAAGTATGGATATGTAGAAAAGTGGCAAAACAGCTGGGAGTTCATATTTGTGTATAACTGCACACTGGGCACAGGTGCCGAGGGTTGTTTGTGCTGTTGGTAGTGTGAATAATCAGTGCAGTAAAGTGAAGTGTCGTGGTAGCAGTCTCCCAGGAATTCGAAAGCATGCAACGATTGCTATGTGCAATGTGACCGGTTCACACACTGGTGAAAACATGTTGGACATGGTAATGACTGAAATTGTCCCTGAGAGCTGAGCTCATAGCAAGTGAAAATGGGCAAATGTGTGTGAAATGCATCACAAATGGTGGCTTTTTTCATGTTCCATGCATGGCCCATTGTTTAAATCTTGTGATGCAGGAGTTTCTGCAGCACCTTGATGTAAATGAAATGCTAACAGTTGCACGCTGCATCTGTTCTCACTTTTCACAATCTGCAAAGGCCCGTGACCAACTTCGGCAGTTGCAGATGCGAAACAGCCTCCCTCAGCACTGCTTGAAGCTGAAAGTTGTCACCCAGTGGAACTCCACTTTATACACTGTGGAGAGGTTGTATGAACAATGCAAAGCTATCTCAGAATATCTTGTGATGCACACTAGCCGTGACAGTTCCGGGGCCTCCATGTCTATGACGACTGAACAGTGATGCCTCTTGGACTCTGTAATAATAATTTTGCAGCCTTTTGAACATGCCACACAGGCAGTGAGTGGCGAGTCTGCCTCCATTAGCCAATCAATTCCACTGCTGTGGGTGCTGAGGCAGATCTTGGTGAATGTACAGCATGGCCTTGATGTTGCCGGAGACAGTGCTAGCAGTATGTTGCTGAAACGCATGCTGACAGTATTCGACCAGAATCATCACATCTTGTGCATTTAGCGTAGTGACAACTTTGCCATAGCAACAATGCTGGACCATGATACAAACGTGGAATTGCCTCAGTACTGGAGGGAGTGCCTGAGCAGGTAAAAAATGTCAGTGGGCAACTGGTGCGCTTGGTTCATGGGGCACAGAAGTCACTTGTCAAGGTCAGCAAACCTCAGCAGCATAATCAGGCTGAAGGTGCACCTGGAGGAGTATCAAGCATATCCGGTAAGGGGAAGGGGACTGCAGTTCCAGGTGGTCTGTCATCCAAAGCAGTTGATGTCAACCCACTTTGGGAGGCTTTATCCCAAGTGGGAATTTGTGAAATAAATGATTCCGGAGAACAGGATGATGCATCAACAACCAGACTTAACTGCGGCACAGAGAATGGTTGAGTCATATTTGTCTGAAAACAGGCATCTGTCAATAACTGATAATCCTCTTCTATACTGGAGCAGAAAGATCAGTGAATGGCCAGAGCTGACTGCAGTGGCACTGAAGTACCTCACATGCCCACCCTCCAGTGTAAGTGTTGAGAGGGTATTCAGCTCAGCAGGTGCAATAGTCAGGGATCGTCGGACGAACCTCTCTCCTGCAAATATTAGTCTGCTAACATTCATAAAAATTAATGAGAAGCACATATCAGCACAGACTGCAACCTCAGTATTCATACCCCGGCCTAGTCATGATTTTGATGATGTAGAAATGGACCATCCTGGTGGCACTGGCAGTGGCAGCATGAAACAGCCTACCACTGATGTTGATGATGACACAATGGAGAAAAATTTCCCAGTGGTCAGACTTCAGACAAAGATGTCTGTGAGGGCAGCTTTCTTTATGAGAATGTTGATGAGGTTAATGTTGGCAAGTTTTAACTGAAGTTGTTAAAAGGCTGTCACATTTGCTGTATGATACATGTTTTATTTTTCATGACTTTGTGTACCCCACTGGGACCACCACCACCAGGACCGCTGTTAGCCACTGCCACCACAGGGAATTACTTTGTGTGCCCCCTGGAACACCACTACCAGGACTGCTGTTAGCCACCACAGGAAATGACTGTGTGCTCCCCCAGACCACCACCACCAGGACTGCTGTTAGCCACTGCCACCACAGAGAATGACTTTGTGTGCCCCCTTGAACCACCACTACCAGTACCACTGTTAGCCTGGCCACTGCCACCACAGATAATTACTTTGTCTGCCCCCCTGGACCACCACCACCAGGACCGATGTTAGCCACTGCCACCACAGGGAATGACTTTGTGTGCCCCCCAGACCACCACCACCACCAAAACCAGGACAGTTGTTAGCCACTGCCACCACAGGGAATGATTTTGTGTGTCCCCCGGCACCACCACCACCAGGACCACTTTTAGTCACTGCCACCAGTGAGAATGACTTTGTGTGCCCCCAGACCACCACCAGGACTGCTGTTAGCCACTGCCACCACAGAGAATGGCTTTGTGTGCTTCCCCTGGACCACCACCACCGCTGTGAGCTACTGCCACTACTGGTAATGACTTGGTGTGCCACCCTGTACCACCACCATAAGACTGCTGTTAGCCACTGCCACCACCACCAGATGCAGGAAGATGTCAGAGGGAATGTCATCATGTGCCACAGCTATGACCACCAGCACCCACCACCAGTGTCATTCTGACAATGTTTTCCTATTACATTGACCATGCCAAGGCAGAGGGACTCAAACAGGAGACCACAACCATAAGCCACATGCACAAGGCTTCTTAATATTAAAATTATAAAGTGAGCATGTGTACTAATGTTTTTTAAGCTATTCAACTTCATTTAGCTGTGTGTTTTGTTTTCTGTTGCTTTTCTGAGCTGCAATGGTCAAAACACATACAGTAAACTTATTTTGCTTTTTAACAGGTTAACAAAAAATTACTCTCCTTTGCTGAAAGTTGGTGTCAATGGTACTGCATCAGTACCATACACAGGAACCTATGGAAAATCCATTTCAAATCCATACTGGTAAGTATATATATTTTATTTCATCTGTTAATTTTTTTATTAAAAGTGTGCAACAAATCCGACTGAGGAGGATTCATAAACTAGCTGACGTGTGTGTCGTAAATACTTTTTCTGTAAGATATCATGCACTGTATTCCAAACTTGTAGTTGTACAGTCATGACAGTGCTGAAAAAGTTGGACACAGGTTGTGTTGCTTGACAAGATGTGGTTTTGAAATGTAACTTGAGTTGAGAATGAGAACCAGGGACACTGGCAAAGTATATTTGTTACATAGCCTGGTAATAAATTAAGTTGTGATTGATCTACTGATTGCAGTGTGACAGCTTGCTATCTGTGTTAATAATCCAGATACCCGTGGGGCAGTCACGGCTTAAACATAATGTGTTACTGCTGCAATCAAGTTGTAGTAAGCCCTTCATTTCTTTTTTTAGGAAACACCCAGATGCTTTGTTGTGGCATAGTTGCCTTATCCAAAGAAGTTCTTCAACATCAGACCCCCCCCCCCCCGGGCTGAGGCACACATGCAACAAGCAGAAGTCATTTCAGTCAATGACCATGACCATCATTACCAACCAGACTGGAGAAGGAAGCAGATGAAATCTGTGAAGAAGTAACCAAATAAGAAACCATTAATGAGACCTACCTGCAAATATGCTCCCCCCCCAAAAAAAAATACTTACCTTCATTGGCTTGAGAGTTATCCATTTCCAATTTCAATACAAAAAGTTCTCATCAAGCACTGGAATGTGCATATCAACAGTATCTGTGGCCAGTGATACAAAACAATACAATGAGTACATGTCTATATATGTCAACTCCCCACCTACAAAATACAAATATATATATATATATATATATATATATATATATATATATATATATATATATGTGTGTATATATATATATATATATATATATATATATATATATATCAGCTCACCAAGGCTACTGTTAGTGTACAGACAAAGAGCACCCTTCCATCCAGTTGAGGTAATTGCATCGCAATTGTGGGAATTGCAGCACACTTTGGACCAGCAACAGTTCTCTCACGGTCATCATTTCTGTCAGGACTTTGCATGTTGTGTAACGCTCCCATTTCACTTTCTTAGCACGTGTCAATTTTCTGGACAGAAGACAGATGCATTTTGGGGATGCATAAAAAATCTGGGTACTCCGTGGGACCACTGCACACATGAGTAACTGAGCAATAAATTCTGGAGGACTTTGCATGTGGTGTAACGCTCCCATTTCACTTCCTTAGCACTTGTCAATTTTCTGGACACAAGACAGATACATTTTGTGTCTTGTGATTGTGAGCACATAATGTCATACTTAACTTATAAATTGAAGCAGCATTGCAACAATGTGGTGACAATTTTGACCTATACTTTTTAATGCTATTTTACATTACCAGCCACTAGTTACCTCCTGACTTGTATGATACTCTGCTTTTCACAATTTGTGTCTACTTTACTACTTTTTCTCATGTCTGAAAAAAAAGGAGCACACCTTTTAATACTGTTCTGACCAGATTTGTATCACTATTTGCAGCTGTTTTTGAATAAATATTGTTTTGTGAGGTCATAAAACACTGCCTGCTGCATAACTGTTAATTTTACAACAGAAGTGATATATAACAACTGATGGAGAAAAGCAGCTGAAAATACTGACAAATACCTGGTCTGCACCGTATTAAAAGGAGTGCTTCTTTTATTATTTCAGTCATGAATAAAAGTAGTAAAGCAGACTCAAATACTGGAAACAATAGTATCATACAAGTCAGGATGTAAGTAAAGTGGCAATGTAAAATAGCATAAACAAATATAGGTCAACATTTTCAACAGACTGTTGCACTGCTGCTTTAAAGAAATTCACCAAGTTACATAGGTATTATGGTACTGCACCCAATATATGGGTGCCTTACCTCCAGGGGAATCTTTCTTGCTCCACATGTGCTAAGTGCAATGCTTTTCTGGCAAAAATGCTCATAATTTCATTTAAGCTGGTCACGGAGGACTTCTCATTCTAAAGATCCACCCAAGCTCTGCCCCTGACCTCAGCAATGTTATGATGTGATACCAGGAGAGCGAGGGTGTGCTCCATTATATTGAATGGTCGGCAGCTTTCCGAATGTTTCTTTATATATATATATATATATATATATATATATATATATATATGTAACATTGCTGAGCACGGGGCAGAACTTGGGTGGCTCTTAAGAACATTAAGTCCTCCATGATCAGCTTTAATGAAATTAAGGGCACTTTTGCCAGAAAAGTATTGCACTATGTAAGGACATGTGGAGCAAGAAAGAGTCCCCTGGAAATAAGGCACCCCTATATCAGGTGCAATGCTGTAACTTGGTGAATCTCTTTAACATCTGTTTCAAAAACAAAATATTTATGAAGCCCCAGTAATGTTTACTTTGTGTCGGGATTCATGATTTGAAGTGATTCGCAAAAAGCATGACTGAGCAGTGCAAGTATGTTGTGCTAAACTGCATGTGTGCCGTCAGTGTTCTTTCCTGTGCATGCATACATTGTCCAGCTTTGTGCAAAGATATATATGATGCAACTTGTTGCAGTATCTCAAGAATAAAGAGAAAGAATATATGATGTATATTTTATTTGTACCATCACCACCAGTGGAGTGAGTGATATGATATTTTTTCAGAGGTATCAGGTCACTGTGCACCTCAGTCACTCACAGTGCACACATGACTTAGCGGAGATCATAGCACAAAAAACACATGCTCTCCTAAAAGTCATGTGTGCAGTATGTGACTAAGGTGCACTCTGGCCAGACACCTCTGAAAATGTATCGTATCACTTAGTCCACTGATGATGATGGTGACAATATAATATACGTTATTCTGCTCGCTATTTGTACCATAAACACTACAACAAGTCAGCAATATTTGTTTGCAAGAAGCTGCCCAATGTCTGATGTCACACACACACACACACACACACAAAAAAAACACTGACTGCACACATGCAATTTAGCACATCATACTTGCACTGCTCACACCAGCTTTTACACAACCAATCCCAACAGAAAGTAAACATTACTGAGGCACTGGATTATAACAACAGGGCAATAAGGAGCATGTATGACTGTCTGTTCTCAAACATAAAAAAAAAAAATCACGAAACACTACAGCTGTGGGGGAAGGGAGGTGTCCAGAAAAAAAATAAGTTACTGGGGGATCCAGTGGTGTTGCAGCAGCAGATGGAGCATTGACACTATCTGCAGCTGGTGTTGCTTGATCTGCTCCACCTGCTGCCGCACAGCCCCCACCCTCTCATTGCTCTCCTCCAGTGCCACCCACAACAGTGCAATGTCTGCCAGCATTGCAGGCACTGTGGCAGGGTCCACTTGTGCAGGGGGAAAGCCAGGTAGTGGTGGTGGTGGTGAGGGTGGTGCTGGTGGCTGTGGTGGCAGTGGTGGTGGAGCAGGTGCTGCTCTTGCCCTCTTCCTGCTGCGGCAGTGAGGCACAACACCCCCAGCACCCTCTGCCACTACCACAGAAGGGCCAGCAGGCGGAGGCCTGGCTCATTCGGTGGCAGCCTGCCACTCCACCTTGTGATGGTTTATCAAGTGTGTGCACTGGCCACCAGTCCCCAAATGTGTCCCCCAGGAACCACAGTGCACCTGCATGCCACATAACCGACAAACCACAATGGTGCTGTCCCCCCCACACAGTTAACAAACTGCCAGACTGGAAGCTGCTGGGGGGGCCAGGCACAGGAGGGGCAGATGTCCTGGCGGCAGCACTGTCACAAACCTGGGGCTCCTCCTGTGGCTGTGGAGGTGGTTTAGGGGGTGCTGCTGGAGCCCCTGCAGCTGCTACTTGTGGTGGCGGTGCTGGCAGAGTTGGTGGATGTGCTGCTGGTGGCACTGGTGGTGCTACTGCTTCCAGAGGGGGAGAGGCAAGACCAAACAATCAGGAGCAGTCCAATGACACCTGACCACCCCCATACGTGCGCACTCCCATCTGCCCATGCCCACGGGCCACAGACTCTCCCAGGTCCATCGTGTACAACCCACTAATTCCCTCTCCAATCGATGCCTCACGCAAAGAAAGACTGCTTCACACACACTCACTGTCACACACACACACACACACACACAGTCACACATACACACAAAACAAAACTTATGAAACAAACAAATCAGTCACAAAAAAGAACTGAAAAAACACTACAAAAAAACTAAAGATTTAGCTTTTAAAAATGCTGTTTGCTTTTAGGCAATTCGCAAGATATGAACAAATATAACACTCCAAACTCTCCTCTACACACAAAATGCTTCCTCCTTCTACCACTGCAAAGGAGAAAGTGAAACTATCTGCTTGTATGACTCACTTCCTTCCTGCCTGGCTAAAGCATGTTACTTACAGTACTGTAAGCCATGGGATGTGTGGGAGGCTGCCAATATTGGTGTCACTTCACCGTACTTTGCATTAAGGTGGAATGACAATGCAAAGTCATAATGACAAGTTGAAGTGAACAATTTCCATTGTCCACTTTGCATAACGTTATGTTAACGTGAAGTGGCCACTTCACGTCCACTTCGCCGGAGGATTTTAAATTTGCTGCATCTCTACATACTTTTAAAAACTGGTCAGAAACCTGTTACTGCACTCATTGAAGCTTGATTCTTTTTTTTTTATTTACACTTTGTCTGTCTTCTGCAGAGCTGGTTGGTGGCTTCAGCCCCCAAGGAGGGCTCGTGCTCCGAGCCCTGCTGTTCCTGATCAGACCTACCCTGTAGTTCCCCCACAGATTACCCCCCTGTTGCGGGGTGGGGGGTGAGAAGCATTGACTTTCACCCCTTCCCTGGAGCACAATCCAGAAGCTGGGGTGGGTGCTGGTGGGGACATGTCTGAGCCATCACAGAGCCTGCTAGTTCCCCCCATACAAAAAAATAGACCTAATGCTCAACTGACTTAAATCACTAATAATTAACAAAAGTTCAGCTAGTCATTAGTTTTGCTTTGGTTGAAATTTTCACATGCAAATGCGTTAGTTGCTAACCCCTTGTAGAACAACCAACTTCTAACTAATTCTTAATTGTTTAGACAGTTAGCCATTTATTAATCTGTCTCCTACTTAAGAATTAACTAATCCTTATTAATTGAGTAGTGGTTTGCCATTAATTTATTATTAGTTGAAATTATGTAATGGCTCAGTTATTTTCAATATACACTCAAAATGTTTAGCATTAGTTGATAATTACATCTATTCCACATGTACAATATATAGTTATTAGTTGAGAATAAGTAATTCTTCACTGTTTCCCAAAATGCATTCTGCATCAAAATGACAGGACTGCGCTACCCTTTCTCTACTGGTTGTGCACTCAATTGTGATAGAGTTAGCCCCTATTCCTGTGAATGATTTTGGGAGCTGGTAGATACAATTTTCTCCACAGCATGTACTATATCTCGATTCACTGAAATAATTCTGGATCTGCTGGGTTTGAGTGCTGTGGGTTCCTGAAACTTTCAATTACAGTAATTAAAGTTGCTGAAAAAACTGTGTTTTTGTAGGAAATATTTTAAACATAGAAGCTGTCATCAGAAAAGGACATCCTGGCCCACTTAGTCTGCCCTAAGGTCCCTGCCTACAGTGGTGCTGTAGTCCCTAATTGATCTCCCCCCCCCGGCCTTGATACTAAGATCCCCTTGTTTCTATCCAATGCACGTTTGAAATCTATTACTGTTTTAATACCCACCACCTCTGCTGGGAGACTGTTCCAGGCATTTACCACCTTTTCCATGAAGAAATATTTCCTCACATCCCCTCTGAGTTTCCCCATTCCAACTTCACATCATGCCCCCTTGTCCTTGAGCATCTTTTTCTGTGCAAAAGCCACCCTCAGGTACCTTACTGATACCCTTGAGGTATTTGAATGTTTCTATCTTGTCTCCTCTTTCTCTCCTTTCCTCCAGTGAGTACGTCTTTAATTCCGTGTCTTTTCCCGAAAGGATTCTG
This sequence comes from Neoceratodus forsteri, assembly GCA_016271365.2. Classification (NCBI taxonomy): domain Eukaryota; kingdom Metazoa; phylum Chordata; order Ceratodontiformes; family Ceratodontidae; genus Neoceratodus; species Neoceratodus forsteri. The sequence goes on from CM057450.1 coordinate 1,640,278,801, forward strand.
ATGCAGGCTATACATCATTTTGGTTGCCCTTCTCTATATCGCCTCCACCTGCTCTATGTCCGTCTTGAGATGGGGCCTCCAAAACTGGACACAGTATTCCAGGTGTGGCCTCATCATTGATCTATAACATATACAGATAGATCTAGGTCTAGATCTAGATCTAGATCCTGATATAGATATAGATATAGATATAGATATAGATATAGATATAGATATAGATATAGATATAGATTTAGACATGGATCCATCTATGCAATGCTTGTGAAGATAAAGTTTGTCAGATATTGTTGATACCCACAGGGTTGTCAGACCTAAAGTGAGAATAACATGTTTATCCTCACTCTAGGTCCCTACACCATGACAAATTTATCCACACTGTAGGTTGTGACTGGCTGGAGCTGGCAGTGTGAGCTGTCAGCATCAGTGATTCACTTTCACTTAACTCATTGCCTCCACAGAGCTCTCTGAAGTTGCACCACTTGTCTCCTGTATACTGTTAATAGTAAATCCTGGGCCTTTCTAATCAAAATCAAGTTATAGTCAGCATGCCACAAACAAATCCTAATAGCTCAAGAACCGTAAGTGCTAGACACAAAGTATGAGTGGCAAAATTATTCAGCACAAAATTACCTTTCCAGTGGTGGTATGCAAAGAATAATATGTAATTTCATGTTTTTTCTATGCGGGTTGAAACAGCAAACAATTTTTTTTTTCACTAAAGCAGGCAACATAAGCCATACACACCATACGACAAACAAATATGAATAACTAAAGTATACATGATATACACAGAATATCAGTGGCAAAGTTGTTCAGCACAAAATTACCTTTCCAATGGTGCTATGCAGTCAAATATCTATTACTGTATATTCTGTTACATTATATATTAAAATATATAAGTGGCTTCTCCAGACGTTGCCAGGGCACACAGGAAGTCAGTAGATGACTTCTGTAGGTGTCCTCAGGACACACCAGTGTATTTTACTGACACCTACAGGCATTGGCTAGGAGACAATGAGTTAAACACCTTTCACTTTCAAACCCATTGCCAGCACAAGAAGTTTCAAAACCACCGTTCGCTTACACGCCAATTCCACCTAACAGTTTCACTTCTGTGCTGCAGCTGCCACACCATTTTTCTGTTCAGAAAAGTGTTACATTTTTTATGTACAGGGATATTTATAACCCCTTCTTTTACACCTCTTCTGCCATTCACAAAACTGTGGCCGCTCTTACCTGCACTTGTTTTCCCATACCCCAATCCCTGAGTGTCACTCGCATTACTCACTAGCTGCAAGCTCCTGCAGCCTGACCACACTTTACGGCCAGCTTGAAGCCATCACCACCAGGCCAAATCCCCAAAAAAGCTCCAATGTCTCACACGGCTATATCCTCTTATGCTTGCTCCCTGGATGCAATGATGTGCTGATGCACAGCATCACGTGCAAAAAAGAAACTACCACTCAGTTTCAGTGCTATGGGGCATTCGGCCATCTGGAAAAGATATAAAACCAATGCAATTAAAAACCTAAAAGAAAATGACTCACAAATGACAATGGCCTTGCATAAAAGAGGCACGCCATAGCCAGGTAATGTCTGTGATATTCTCCCCTTATGTCCCTGGTCCTCTGACATCATTCGTGGCTCCACCACTCATGATGTCATAAGGTCAAGCTACACTCAGGGAGATTATCATTGATATTTTCAGTTGGACCATGGCATATCCCATATAGCCTGCAGAGTTAGACTAACATGCTGTGAATGAGAATGGTACATTTACCAGACCTGGGTTTGAGTCTCACAGCCTCCACCTGCATACTATGTGCACTAAGCAAGATACTCATCCTCTCCATTGCTCCTGGGTGGCCCCTGAAAACAAGCTTCATGCCTAGTGGGCCTTACCTAGTTACAAAATAATAAAAATATACATTTATATATAAATATATGAATACTAGGTAACGTGGTACATGAGTGAAATACACCAAAAGAGGAGGCAAATCAGAATATAAAGGCAACTTTAAATTCAGTTGAACATCAAATTAACATTGCACATAATTGCTGATGCATGCATTAATAAGTGGAGCCAGCAGCAGGCCTAGGTATTTATGTACTATAAGTGAGGTACTCTGTTCTTTGTAAGGGAGTGTGTTATGCACCCTCGCTGATCAACGATTCGTCCTTACTCTTCTGTCAACAGAAAAGGCAAATGCATTCTCTGACATAAAAACAGACTTGTGACCACCTTTTGCATGTACTGTAAAGGTGATGTCCTTGCAAATATGGCAACAATAATAATATAAAAACAAAAATAAAATAATCATTTCCTTTTGGGTGAAAATGAGAATTTTGCTATAGACCAAAACTGTGGCAAAATTGTACCTTGGTTTTACCTTACAACCTTTTTCTAAAAGTATAACCTTAGAGTCAAATACAGGGTTTGTAAAAGGTAAGATGATTGGTTTGGTGAGCCTGATATTCAAACTCGTCTTCAGGTGGCATTTTACTCAATACCTAGTCAGCCTGAGCTGTGTTCCCAAAATAAATCTATCCAACTACCAATAACAATCTCAGTGCTCTGACTCGCTCACTGTTCCAGTCCCTTGTAACTGTCAGTCTGACTTACCTGAGACTGGCATGCTAGTAGGTTTGCTGGTAAAGATGATTAGCTCTCTGGTTTCTGGCATTGGCATCATTTCTGGCAGGCAGGATAGTTTGCTAACTGGCAGGATGGTTAGCTTAATGCTTTCTGCTGTAAAATAGGAACAATGATTAGACCCTGTGCTACTCTGCCCATTGCAGAAGGCCATTCTGGTGGCAGCGGCCTTCTTCGTAGGGTCAATCTGGCAGCAAGGTAGGTTCTGCAGACAATGAGTAATCACCTCGGATCTCAGAGTAGGCATTCTGTCCCACACAATGGTCATTCTCACTCTAGGATGGCACAAACAGTGGGTATTCTGGCACAGTGGTGTGATTTCTGGCCCTAGCATGGTCATTGAGGCACAGAAGGTGGGAATTCCACCCCTAGGGTATACACTGAGGAACAGAAGGTGGGCATTGTGACCCTGGGGCAGGTATACTTGCCCAAGGGTGGACACTTAGGCACATCAGGAAAGCATGCCAGCCCCATGGTGGACATTACATCCCTAGAGAATACATTGAGGCACAGACAGCAGGCATGCTAGCCCCAGGATGGATTTTCTGACCCCAGGGTAGTCTTTCAGGCTCAAAGAGCTGGCATTCCTGCCCTAAGGTGGTCATTCTAGCCCTAGGGTGGGCAGTTTGACCCCAGAGTTGGCACTAAGGTAAAGAATGTGGTCATTCTTACTTTAGGATGGGCACTGCGGTTTACTGGGGAGGACAGCCTGCTCTGGGACCTGGAAGGGCAGCCCAGGTGAATGAAGGCTGATCTGGAGGGTAGCTGGTTCGGGGCTCTGGGGAATTCCAGGTGAAGTAAGGCTGGTCACAAGGTATCAACTAAGTGGGTTTGCATAGCAATTTGATACCCTAAAAATGTGATTTGTTAATCAAGTGCAGCCTTAATTAGCAAGTTGCTATTGAACTGATTGGCTATATTGTAAACATTTCCAAATTGCAGTTTTTTTTTCCTACAGTTGTGGTAAAAAATACAGAACTGATGCAATTAATCTCACAATTTGACACTTTTTCTCAAAGCCGCACTCTGCTGAACTATATCCTATGGATAAAAATAGCCATTGTGTGAAACTGCTCCTCAAACCTGGCTGGTTGGTAATCGACTTTTTTTGATTAGCAAATACTGCTAATCAAGTTTCCAAAACAAATTTATGCCTTGGGTCAGATGGAGAAGAAAGTCTGGTCTGGGATCTGGAAGAATGGTCCAATTGCTGGGACGAAGGTCAGCTAGGGGTATAAGGCCAGTCCGGGTGTTGGTAGGTAATTCCCTCTGATGGACAACTGTCCATCTGGGAAGAGCAGTCTTAATTGGGGACTGCAAGGGTGATCCAGGTGCAGGAAGGCTGCTCAGATGAGAGGCTGGTCCAGGGCTGGGTGAGTTAGCTGCTGAGTGGAAGGTCCACTAGGGTAGAAGGCTGGTTTAGAGACTGGAAGGGTGGTCCTGCTGCAAAGAGGCTGGTCAGCTGGCAAGGGGAGGCTGGTCTGGGGCCTGGAAGAATGGTCCAGGTGCAGTGAGGGTTGATTGGCTGGGAGACGAGACTGGTCAAGTGGGTGGAAGAGTGGTCCAGCTACTGAGAGGAAAGTCGCTAGGTCAGGGGGCAGGAAGAGTGGTGGTGCTGCTGCTGGGAAGCTGGTCTGGGGTTTGGAAAGCTGATCCAGGTGATGGGAAGCTGGTTGCCTGGGGAGGATAGGTTGGTCCAGTGGTTGGAAGAATGATCAGCTGGGGTCAAAGTCTGGTCCTGGGGATGAAATAGGGATCCAGCTGCTTGGAGGGTGGTGACTGGAAATCATAGACTGGACCAAGGGCTGAAATGATGGCCTAAGTGCTAGAAAGGTGATCTGCTAGGGGTTGCAGGATGATCCAGGGCATAGAAGGGTGCTCCAACTGCTGGGAGGCACATTTGCTTAGATGGGTGGCTGGTCCTGTGGCTGGCAGGGTGGTCCTACTGCTATAAGGCCATTCACGTGGGGAGGAAAGGCTGATCCAGGGCCTGGAAAGAAGGTCTAAAGGCAAGAAGGATAGTTGGCCGGGAAGCAGGGTCTGGTCTGGGGGCAGTAACAGTGGTTCAATTTCTGGGAGGAAAGACAACTAGAAGTGGGAGGCTGGTCTGGGAGTTGAAAGGGTAGTTGACTGTCGGTTGGTCCCGTGGCTGAAAGTTTGTCCTAGTTGCTGGGAGAATGGTTGGCTGGGAATAGTAGGCTGTTCCAGTGGCTGTAATGGTGGTCCAGGTACCTGGAGGTTGTCTGCTGTGAGTCAAAGACTGATCTGGATGCTAGACAGGTGTAGATGGTACAGGGTTGATGATCAAAAGGGGTGGAGCTGGTTCAGGGGTCAAGCCCCTTTAAAAGACTTTGGAGGATCTCACACCCTCCATTAACCCCTAGGTGAAATCCAGACCAGTCTGACTGTGCAAGTTTCACCCCATTCTGGTGTTTCGGCCAGACTAACCAGTTTGGGGTTTACCATTTTAGTCCAGAGTCTGGCAGGTTGGATTTCACCATACCCATTTTTAGCATTGTGTGACTAGAAATTGTCACACCTGGCTTACTCGATGGAGATCACTTAATGTCTTTTATGAGAGTGTCCAGAGGACAGGCAAGGTGGACTGAATCTTGAGGCCTAGATTATAAACATAATCCCAATTTTTAGCCATGAGCCAGAGGAGCCTCAGGGCATGGTGAAGGCAGCCCCCTCAAATTATTTGGGAGGGTCTTGCCTTCCTAGCTTTAACAATGCCTCATGGACAGGTGTCAAGAAGACATCCAACATCACAGAGGGTGATGTGACATCAGACCTTCATCCTTTCATGGTTTAGCCCATTAATGAAGGAAGGGATTAAAAAAGTAGAGATTATAATGGAGATGGCTGGGGTGGATGGCATCCATGCTCCCCAATTGTGTCTGTCCCATCTCTGATCACCCTGCTGCTCTCCCACCCCAACACCACCTCCACATTGGATTCTGGGGAGGTATACTCCCTGTGGCAGTGAAGCTTCAGGAATATTTGCAGAGGCCTTGCATCAAGTGGAGAGGTGTCATGGCAGTAGTGGATACAGACTGAATTTGTAGGACTACCCCAGAGGATAACAAGTTGCAAATATTAAAAAGCAGTATATAGCAAAAAGTGTCCCATGGAGTGGAAAAGGGTTCAGAGCCAAATCCAGCAACAGCTTGTTTCACTATCACCTACAGCAGCATGCTGGTCCAGAGGCCAGAAAACTAGCACCTTGACTGGCATACCACTGTAGTTGCTAGAAACCCAGCATTCTGGGTTTGAATAAATCCTTTTAAAATGCATTTTAATTATTTATTTTACTGACATACTGCAGCCTGTGGTTGGCTGGGTTGCTATCATTTCCATGGGCTATAACAGCATAGGTCCTCCCTAATCAACCAGTGCCAGACTGCTGAGCTAATTAAAGTCTCTCTGTCATTGAGTGGTTCCCCCTCCCTCACTCAATCTGCAACTGCTAAGCTAATTTGTTTCTCTGTTATCTGGTGGTCCCCCTCTCTCACTCAATCCACAGCTATTTTCACCAGTGTCTGGCACTCCTCCTGCCCCTGCGAGGTAGCCCCTGCCCCCCTCATGCACATCTCCCTGGCCTTCTGGCCATCATCTTCCCCACATATGTCCAGTGTTACTATTATAAAGTGCTCTATAGTGATACAGGATGTGGTCTGACAGCAGCTATATTAGTATACAGTTAGAGAAAGAGACATTAGAGAAAGATGAAGACAAAGCAGAACTACTAAACAAATTCTTCTCCTCAGTCTTCACAATAGAAGACTGCAATAAAGGACCTCGACTAGGTGAGACAGAGCATATTAGTAGGAGGGGGTGGACTCAAGCCCATCTACGAGGGAGAGGGTCTGAGAAGAGCTAAGTAAACTTAGGGTGGATAAAGCCATGGGGCCAGATGGCATCCACCCTAGAGTACTAAAAGAGCTTAGGGAAGAAACTGCTGCACCTCTAGCTGAGCTATTCAATAATTCACTGGATAGCGGCAAAGTATCATAGGACTGGAAAAGGGCAACAGTAGTTATGTTGCACAAATGTGGAATCAAGGAAGAGGCAGGAAATTAACTCCCAGTCAGCCTGACCTTTGTAGTAGGAAAAATTATGGAGTCATTGCTAAAGAAAAGAATAGTAGATTACCTTAACAGTTTAAAACTTGACCCCAAACAGCATGGCTTAACAGCAGGGTGCTCATGCCAAACCAACATGATTGATTTCTTCGATTGGGTTACCAGAACAGTAGATCATGGTGGGGCAGTGGACATGGTGTACCTGGACTTCAGCAAAGCTGTTGACACTGTTTCCCACAGGAGATTAGCTAAGAAACTGAAACACACAGGCAACACTCAAAACATAATCAGCTGGATTGAAAACTGGCTTCAGAATCGGACCCAAAGAGTTTTAGTCAATGAGACGCTATCATGGGAGGGCAGAGTGACCAGTGGCGTTCCTCAAGGGTCAGTGCTAGGTCCAGTCCTCTTCAAAATATACATCAGCGACATCACTGATGGACTGGAGGGGAAGGTTTTTATTTATTTATTTGCATCTTGAATTAACACCTTTGAGCTACAAGCTCGTTTACAAAGGTTCAACGTCACAGAGTACAAAGTAAACACATATAGAGCTGTACAACATTTCAGAAATTTTTACTACAGGGTTACAAAAAACTTTAAAAATGTAGAGCCATCAGATTTGTGACACTGTAATAAGCTATAACACTGGAAGTATGAGTGGGAGATAAGGGGGGCAGTGAGAATAGGGAGGAAAGAAGGCAGAGGTAGAGGATGCAGGAACTGGGTTGCAGGTAGAAGTGAGTGGGAGAAGAGAAGAAGGTGGTTAGTGGAGGATTGTTTAAAGAGTCACCAGATGGGCCTTGTCAAAGTAGGGAAGAAGGTTGGGAGGGGGCCACAGGGGTGGCTGGGGGGTGGGTAGGGGGGAGAGGTGAGGCACAAGGGGGGGAAGGGATTAGGGAGGCCTAAGGGAGGAGGGAGGATTTAGAGTGGAAGGGGTATGGTAGGCAGTAGGTGCAAGGTTGAATGTAAGTGGTAGGTAAGGTGTGGGATAGTAAGGGGCAGGATAGTGTGAAGGTGGGAAAATGAGGGAGGAGTGAAAGGAAAGAGAAGTAGAAAAATGTTGGTGCTGGAATATAGGGAAGTTGGAGACTAAGTGCTGGTGTTGGATATTGCCAAAGGGGGGATATGTTGCCTTGGGAGGGGGTACTTGAACTTAGAAGAGGGGGAACATATGAGCTAGGTGTTATAGTCGCACATACTGGAGGCAATCAGATGATCCCGAAGTTGAGATTTAAATTGACCAATTCTTTGCACAGCTTGCAGGTTTGCCTGTTCACAGATGATAATGAAGCTCTGCAACAGGGTGGACACATAGGAGGGAGCCTCAGGTATGGAAGCTGATCTCAGAAAACTGGAAGAATGGTGCAGAACTTGGCAGTTAAAGTTTAATGCCAAGAAATGTAAAGTAATGCACCTGGGAAAATGGAACCCAGGGAAACAATGTGTACTGGAAGGACATCAATTAGAGGAGACTAAGATGGAGTGGTATCTAGGCATAATCATTTCAGACAACTTAAAGCAGGGGTGTGCAAATCCTATTGCCCCCTGTCCTGGTCAAGTAGAAAAAGAGTTCTAATTTCATTGTAATTAATAAGGGCATGTGAAAATTCAAGCTACAGTCATGGCTGAGCAAGTCCTTAAAGTTCTGATTTGAACACCCCTGCTTAAAGGTAGGAAAACAATGCAAAAAAGCTGCACAGAAGGCCAGTGGCATCCTCAGATTCATAGGCAGGGGTATTACGAGCAGAAAACGAAGGTAACCATGCAACTGTACAGATCCTTGGTAAGGCCACACCTGGAATACTGTATCCAGTTCTGGAGGCCTCACCCAGAAAAGGACATTGACCATTTAGAGACTGTACAGAGAAGGGCTACAAAGATAATGCAGGGACTCCACCATGAGTCATATGAAACAAGACTCAAGGAGTTGAATTTATTCTCTCTAGAGAGAATTTATTCTCTCTAGAGCAAAGAAGATATAGGAGTTACATGATAGAAACATTTAAAAACATCAAGAGGAATTAACACAACTCAGAAGGAAAAACAGAGTGGTGCATACAAGAGGGCACAACATGTGTTTGGTGGGAGGTAGGTTTAAAAGCAACTCCAGGAAGTACTTTTTCACCGAGAGGGTGCCAGCTACCAGAAGTAGTAGCATCAAAGACAGTAAGAGAATTCAAACCCGCATGGGACAAGCATTATTGGCAGCTAAGGAAGAAAAATAACTGGGGGGATAGCCACCATGGGCAGACTAGATGGATCACACGATCCCCATCTGCTGACTCCTTTCTTATGTTCTTACGAATCTGTGTATGTGTGGACTAAGTTGTATGTCAGCAATGCTTACTCACAGACCCATAACTCTGCCATGACACACTCTTGTGTCCCTAGACTTGCATCGTACCTTCCAAACCAGCCCCTCAAGGTTACTTTGGTGGTTGTTGATCAAATACTAACTGTGCATGTCTTCATTATGCAAACTACTAATTCAAATGTGAGTGGCAGCATATTATCTGTGCACCCACTAATATGGTGGATTATAGCTGCAGCAGAGGTGGGAATATAGCATAGCACCAGGTGCATGTTTCTCATGACAAGATCCATGCAGCAGGAACCTGGCACTATTGCCATAGTCATTAACAGAACCCCCAAAGACTTGAACCTTTGTGCATGTTTCCTGTGAAAATCAAGTCTGAATTTTAATGTACCTTTATAGTCTAACCAGGTGGTCCTGTAGCCCTATATCAATCAATAGCAACTGTCTCATTTCTGGTATGCAGAGGATACTCCCTCCATAGCTCCATTCCTGAGTATTTCAACGTTCAGTGACCCATGCATACCAAATAACTGTTCATCTTGCATTAATTAATGTTCTGGCTTACAAGGTAGCAGACCACAGTAAAAGCACTTGTAGTACTTCTTGTGGTCATAGGATCTCTGTGTCTTGTATACTGGATGGTGAGGGTACTGTGGAGACATTGTGTAGGGCACATCATGGACTTGCATACCAGCACTGTTAATCATAGGCCTTACACTGCCGCTTTGCATGTGCTGTTACATTGACCTGTGGAATAGTACAAGTAAAGACCAGATAGCCATTTGTGTTTTTTTTTTAATTACTGTTTTTGGCCCCTTCTGTTGCCACGGCTGCCCTTTCCATCGGGGTCCCCCAATGCAACACGGGCTGTGCCGGGAGGACCCAAGGATACCTGCCCCTATTAAAGTGCCCCACTCCTTGAATTCACAGTGCCCAGATGACCCCTGGGTGGGGTGGATGGAGGTTCCCCTTCCACTTCCGAAACCTCAGATGGAATGGACACTTGGGGCTATTCCTCTGGCTCCCCCCAGTCACTGTCACAGGGGCCCATCTCCTGGTGCAACCATGGGGTATTTCTGCATTTATCTGGTCCCCTACCCCTTGCAGATGTCAACAATTGAGGAGGGTCAATGAGATGAAGGCACGCAGAGAAGTATTTTTGCTCAGACTCTTGGCTGATGTCTGTCGCTCCCTGCATCTCTGCCTCCTCAGTTGCATCTCTGCTGGTGGTCACCCAGGTGGCGGTATTGCAGCGAGGACTGCAGACTACCCTCTCCAGAAAAGGAAAGCAGCCCAACAGGTGCTTAATCCCTCTCCCCCTGGCCAGCCCTCCAGCAACCCAGACTTATTACCGAACCCAGGTTGCTGGTGTCATAAGTGAGTGCTACCGTGGTGCCAGCTGCCATTTGTGTTTTTATAAAAGGGGTGGAACACATGGGTCATGTAAAACACATGATGGCCTCCATCAGTGTGGACACCCACTGATTTGAGAGATGGTATATATACTGTAGCTCCACTTTGGGTGGATATTTCATTCCCACTGTGGCCATTCTGGCACCCAGGGAGGATATTATGCCCTACTGAGATGGCACTCCTGCTCTATAGTTGGCATTCTGATACCCAGAATGGTCAGTCCTCCACTCTGAGTGAGCATTCTGGCCACCAGGGTGGTTACTGAGACACAGTGGGTTGGCATTCCAGCCATCAGTGCAGGTATTCTGGCCCCAGGGTGGCCAGTCTGTCCCTAGGGTGGGGACAGAAAAACAGAGAATGGTCATTCAAGCACCAAGGTTGGACACTCTGGGGAAAGGAAACTGGTACTATGGCTGGAAGAATGGTCTGCCGGGGGAATGGAGGGTAGTCCTGGAAGGATTGTCCAGCTACAGGGAGGGCAGTCAGCTGAGGATCAGAGAGCTGCTGGGCGTATGACTGGCTGGAGGTTGGAGGCTGGCTTGGGGGCTACAAGTGTCTGGAAGGTGCAGTGAGGGCGGTTCATTGGTGGAATGCTGGTCTGAGGGTCAGGCACCTTTTAAGCACTTTGGAGGGTCTCTATGGTCTTCATTAACCTAGTGCTGAAATCCAAAACAGCCAGAATGGCCAGACAGTGCATGTTGTGCTACTTCGGCTGGTTTGTCCAAACCAGGAAATTCAGTTTTTACCATTGTGGTCTGGTCCTGGTTTCACCAATTCACTTGGCACAGAAACAAATAAACTAAAGCATTACTTATCACCATTGGTGAAGCAAAATGAAACTGTTGTATAAAATACACAAACACACACATGCGTGCACGCACACACACACACAAACACACACACATGCACACACACTTAATGTCAGTTTATTTTATTGATGTTTAGTCTGGAGCCCCCCCACACACACACTTTTCATATGCACTGGTAACAGCATAAACAAAATTATATATTCAACTTAAGTGATCCAATACACTACTCCCCCCAGCTAAGTCATGTTTTCAGGGTATCATTATGGTTCACCTGGTGGCACATCCACATCTAGGCCAGACAGTCATATGTTCTAGAACTGCATATGGTTGGGATCATACCATAAATGCCACCAGCACCCAAGTACAGTACTGGGGATGATGTATTGTTGGGATGTGGCATCCTTCAACTGAGGCATTAAACTCTGGTCTCATCCTCCGACCTCTAGGGCTATGGAGGTTGTTTAGATGGAAGTAGAAGAACCAAAGGCACTTTCACAAGAGGTGGGAATTTTTCACAATGACCTAGCATACATGCATGTTCCCATGAAACTGGCTCATGCAACTGTCCGAGGCTGTGTGCAGGTGTTGATGTGTGAACTGGCTGTCACTACACCTTTACAGTCACTACACTTCCAGACTCTCATAATTTGTAAAGTGCTTTGAGATAAGAATGTGTATCAAAAGTGATTTATACAGTAAACAATTGTTTGCACATGGTAGCTGCAACATAAACAACATGATGCCCCCAGGACACTGGCAGCCACATTAATAAAATTATGTGTTTGAATTCAGTGATCTAAAGCACCCCCCCTTTACACATGCTAGATGCAAGATAAACAAAATTACATACCAACTCAGTTAAGAAGGGGGATAAAACCTTTCATAGGTACATCAGGGAGCATAGAAAGACAAAGGAAGGGATAGTGAGGCTGAATAGAATGGACGATGGGTGGGCAGAGAGGGACAGTGAAAAAGCAAGGATACTGAATGAATATTTCTGCTTAGTATTCACAGAAGAGGAGGAGTGGGAGATGCCTAATTCAATTAACAGAAGAACTCTGGATAGGGGGTCAATCCCAGTCCTTTCTCAGAAGAAAGAGTTCTGAAAGCACTCCTAAAACTGAAGGCGGACAAAGCAATGGGGCCTGACAGAATTCACCCCAGAATTCTAAAAGAATTAAGGGGAGAACTAGTGAAACCACTGACTACCCTTTTTAACAAATCATGGGAGGATGGTGTGGTACCTGAGAACTGGAGGAAGGTGGATGTGATTCCCCTTCACAAAAGTGGGACCAAGACAGAGGCAAGAAACTACAGACCTGTCAGTTTGGCCTCTGTGGTAGGGAAAGTGATGGAATCACTTCTGAAAGAAAGAATTGTTGAGTACCTAGAGACCAGTGGGGTACAGGACCCAAGGCAGCATGGGTTCACAGTGGGAAGGTAATTTCAGATGAATCTAATTGATTTCTTTGACTGGGTGACCAAAGTAGTAGACCAGGGAGGGCCTGTGGACATGGCCTACCTAGACTTTAGCAAGGCATTTTACACAGTCCTACACAAAAGATTAATAGTCAAATTAACCAGCCTGAGAGTGGGTCCCAGGGTGGTAGCATGGGTAAAACATTGGCTGGTCAACAGGACACAGAAGGCAATAGTAAATGGAGTCCACTCTGAAGAAAGAGGGGTTACTAGTGGAGTACCGCAGGGTTCAGTACTGGGTCCAGTCCTTTTTAATGTCTTTATAAGTGACATTGCAGAGGGACTGGAAGGAAAAGTATGCCTCTTTGCAGATGACACAAAGATCTGCAACAGTGCTGATACACAAGGAGGTGTGGAAAGGATGAGAAGGGAATTGGCAAGGTTGGAGGAATGGTCAGAAGTACGACAGCTTGGATTCAATGCAAACAAGTGCAAAATAATGCACCTGGGAAACAAACACCCAGGGGAAGATTACACAATGGAGGGGGGAGGTAGTAACAACAACAAAAATGAAAAGGGACCTGGGGATAATCATATCAGATGACCTTAAGTTTAGCAAGCAATGTGAGAAGGCAGTAGGGAAGGCTGGTGGGATACTGGGATGTATAGAGAGTCATCACCAGCAGAAAACAAGAAGTTGGTATCCCTCTGTACAGACAGGTGGTGAGACCCCATCTGGAGTACTGCATCCAGTTCTGGAGACCCTATCTCCACAAGGATATAGACAAGATAGAGGCAGTACAGAGGAGGGCAACTAAAATGGTGCAGGGTCTGCAAGAGAAGCCATATGAGGAGAGACTAAAGGAGCTTAGTATGTATACCCTTGAAGAAAGGAGGGAGAGGAGGGACATAATAGAAACTTTTAAGTACCTCAGTGGAATCAATAAAGTCCAAGAGGGTAGCATCTTTCAGAAAAAGAGATGTGCAAGAACAAGGGCACACAATTTGAAGATGGGGGGGGTGGTTCAGGGTCAATTTGAGGAAGTATTTTTTCACAGAGAGGGTGGTGGATGCATGGAACAGCCTTCCCAAAGAGGTTGTGGAGTCTAGAACTGTGGGAGAATTCAAGAATGCATGAGACAGACATAAGGCAATTTTTATGGGGTAGGAAGAAATAGGCTGTTGGTTAACTAGGTATAATCCAAACGGACTCTGCACTCGAGTGCCAGTAAAGTTCCAAACAAACACCAATCTTCTTTTTATTTTCCACAATACTATGAACTTTTATTATATGGTGTCTGGATTCACAATTGATACTTTCTGCCCCATAAAATTCAGTTTACAGCCAATATAGGTGCATCCAACACAAACACTGAATCCCAGCGCTTTGACCATGTGTGTGGTCTTCCTCAGGGGATGAATAATGCTATGAGGTATTTCCTTTTATAGCCAATCTGCCATAGAATTAACTACCCCTATTGGTTAATTGGCAGAACTTCCCTCAGGATTTTGGCTCAGGGGCAATGTGAGGAAGTATTATTTCATAGAGAGTGTGGTGGATGCGTGGAACAGCCTTCCTGAGGAGGTTGTGGGGTCTAAAAGTGTGGGAGAATTCAAGAGTGCATGTGACAGATAGAAGGCAATTCTTGTGGGGGATAGGAAAAAATAGGCTGTTGGTTAACTAGGATCTGCAGCTTATCCTGTAGGTAGGGAAATGGGCAGACTATGTGGGCCAAGCAGTCCTTATCTGCCATCAAAGTCTATGTTTCTATGTTTCTATGTTACATATTCAAATTCAACATACCAAACACTAATTACTTGTTTAGGAGCACTATCCACCTTTTTAAACATGTTTCTATAAAGGCAGCATGATGAAATGCAGGAGATGCAGGTCCACAACTGAACACTCAGTACCCTTTTTCCAGCATGCCAGCATCTTGGCAGAGTGGTGTGTCAGACCACAACTGAACATTCCACCCCTACCCATTTTAGAATACACTGGACTTTGACCAGAGCAGCATTCTGACATGCTGGAATGAGCTGAAACCACTGCAGCATCTTCCACAGTCTGAGTATTCAAGTTCAAGTTCAAGTTTATTGCAGGAAAGACTCCGTTGAGCAAGCTCATTCACAAGGAGGTCCCGAGGCACATAAACATACAGTTCACAATTACATAGACAGGACATATAAAATGTAGGACAACAAAGAAAATAAAATATATACTACAAGAGGTATACACAATAGAAGGTCTTATGCTATATATGCAGTACATTCCAGCTTTAACCTTGCCCTAAATTATGCAAGCATGTGATGTCCTTTTCATAGACACGCTTGCACTAATGTCATGAAGGAGAACGCTGATGGTGTGCAAAGCAAGACAGGGATACTGAACACTCCTCCCCTTTTTATGCACACTGGCAATGACCCAGAAACCTCCACAACAGCAACAATCTAGAGCACATACACTCCCTTCATGCACACTGGCTGGAAGTGACACAAAAGTAAAATTCTGGTATTTAATCAGTACTGTCTGTGTGATCCAGAGACCACCCTCCAGCAAAAGCATTCAAAGGCACACATACAACACCCCCCACCAGCACTGCCACCATACACATTGACTGTAAATGGCAAAAATAAATACAAATTCTGTTGTTTTTTTATCAATACTGTCTGAACAATCCAGAGGCTACCCCATCAGAAGTTATCCAGGGTACATACACACACACACACACACACACACACACACACACACACACACACAAAATGACACATGTCATAGTCTGCCTTTTTCTTTTTAAGCAATGCTGTCCAAGAAATCCAGAGCCCCCCCAAGAAAATAGTGATGCAGGGCACGTATATCCCTTGCATACTAACTTGAAATAAAAATCATTATTTTGTTGTTTGTTTATCAATGCAGTCCAATTCTCTACATCCTGAACTCTCCCTTTCATGCACACTGACTCAAAATAAAAGCAATAGTCAAATTCTTTGCAACAACAGAGACTTACAGTACATAAAATACATCCAGAGAGACTCTTGTGAGGGTCACATTCTGGGACAGATAATTTGACAGGGAGTACAGTATATCACAGAAACCCATGTTCCCTGACAGCTACCAAATTACTTAGTTATCAAACCCACCTGATTGCAATGCAATATTTTCAAGAGTGCTTTCATATCTACTAATGATACCTACTGCACATGTAAGCTTTGTATAATTGCAACAATTACTGTTTCAAAATAGTTGAATAAAAAAGAACACACATTTCGGTCAGTAATTTAAGAGAACCATATTTGAGATTTTTGCTTCTGAGGGAAAATAAAATACAGTAACAAATGCTGTGCTGTATCTCCCCACCCCATCCATTTGATAAAAACAGTAGTCACAAAGTTCTCAGTATGCTTAAATTAAATTCTTCCATGCATTCTACTTTAGATGAAAACTGCAGAACTTGGCATTTTAGTAAAAAAATAAGAGCCAAGTTAAATTTCTTACCCAAGAGCAGAGTCAAAAGTGCATCCATCCTGTCTGAAAGTGAAACTACTGTTAACTATTTCCCAATTCAAACAAACCTAGCAGCAATGCTGGATGCAGGAAGCATTAGGTGCATTTTGGGAAAGTCGTACAGCAGTTGAGAATATTTAAAGAGAGAGAACAGATCTATATTCAGTGTGTAAAACCATTGCAGATAAACTGTTCTCTGCATGCAACCAAAAAGCTATGCAGTCTTCCTTCCTTCCTTCCTATATACTGGTGACTAAAAAAGGCACACTGAGACAAAAAAAAATTACTACAAGAATAAATGTACTCCAAAGACTGCAATATCCTTAAAAGAATCTAAAGAAAGACAACTAGGGGTGTGTGAATAATGAACAGTATTTCCCAAATGCCACACATAATGTACTATTCCTGTCTAACCTTTTTGGGAAATACAAGATTTAATAAAAAAATCAAAAGAAACAGCCTCTGCCCTATATCCTGTATGGTGTACAACCCCCTGTCCTCCCACCCTTTGTTAGAATCTATCCCCCATCTCCTCCCAGCACCCACAATTTCCATTTAAGTGGCTATATTTAAAAACTCTTCCATGATGGCAGCCAGCACAACCTACCAGCCTCCATGGCTGGCTGCCATTTTACAGCACTTAGTTGTACTAAATCAAATATGACTCCCCACCTCCACCCCACAATGGCAATGCCTGCCTCTCGCCCTCAACCCCCTCCCAGTACTTAAAAGCTGGTGATAGATGTCTATAAAGAGGACAAAGATGACTGATACATCCCACCCTCCTCTATGGCTGCCTGCCTTCTTCAGATTGAAAGCACTCACACACTTGTTCATAGTTAAACTAGCTTCTCATGTGACCCACTGGATGCATGTGCAGGGATGCCACAGGGTTTTGTTTTAAGGGAGAACAACTAGGCTGTAATTGGTTAAAAGATGAGGCCCAGTGGTCTGGGCTCAGGTCCCAAAGGGGACCCACTGGACTGGGCCTAGGTACAAGGGGAGACACATAAGGCAGGGTTTGGATGCAGGGGAGGACCCACCTTGATGGCCTTGGACACAAAACAGGAAGTAAGTAGCCTGGACTTGTGTGCAGGTGGTTGACCCAGAGGTGTGGACATGAGAGCAGGAGGGACCCAAAGGACTTGGCTTGTTTTCCATTGGGGGACCCAGGGGGCTGGGCTTGGGAGCATAAAGGGTTCCCAGAGGACAGGACACAGCTGCAGGAGGGGAACCAGAAGGCTGGGCTTTTGTGAAGTAAGTGACACAGTGGGTTGGGCTTGGGTGCAGGTGGGGACCCAGAGAGCTAAAATTGTGAGCAGTAGGGGCCCCAAAGTGCTTCGGTGTAGCAGGAGATCCAGTGGGCTGGGCTTGGGTGCAAGAGGAGGAGGAGGAGGAGGATCCAACATCTGGTCTTGTGTACAGGAGGAACTCCAGTGGAATGGGCTTGAGTGCAGGAGGGCATGCAATGGGCTAGTCTTGTATACAGGAGCAGACCCAGTGAGCTGGGCTTTGGTGCAGGATGGAGACCTAGCATGCTGTCTTGGGTATAGGAGGGGAATCCAGTTGCCTCTGCTTGTATCCAGGAGGAAACTCAATGGGCTGGGATTGGGTGTAGGATTGCACACAGACAGGATGGATTAGTGTGTTGGGCTTGGGTGTGGGTTTCATTGGGCTGGGCTTGAATAGAGGAGGGGGACCCACAGGGCTGGGCTTGTGTCATGGTGCATGAGGAGACCCAGTAGGCTGAGCTTGTATGCCAGAGGAAACCTAGAGGGCTGGATTTGTGTACAGGAGGGGACCCAGTGGTCTGGGCCTCTGAAACATAGAAACATAGTATTTGATGGCAGATAAGGACCGCTTGGCCCAGCTAGTCTACCCATTTTCCTACCTAATGGATAAGCTGCAGATCCTAGTTAACCAACAGCCTACTTCCTCCTACCCCTACTAGAATTGCCTTGTGCCTGTCCCAGGCATTCTTAAATTCCCCACTGTTTTTGACTCTATGACCTCCTCAGGAAGGCGGCTGTTCCATGCATTAACAACCCTCTCTGTGAAGAAATACTTCCTCACATTACCTCTGAGCCATCCCCCCCCTCTATCTTCAAATTGTGTCCCCTTGTTCTTGCACATCTCTTTTTCTGAAAGATGCTACCCTCTTGGACTTTGTTGATTCCACTGAGGTACTTAAAAGTTTCTATCAAGTCCCTCCTCTCCCTCCTTTCTTCAAAGGTATACATATTAAGCCCCTTTAGTCTCTCCTCATATGGCTTGTGGAGATGGGGGTCTCCAGAACTGTACACAGTACTCCAGGTGGGGTCTTACCAACTGTCTGTACAGAGGGTCAACAACTTCCTGTTTTCTAATGGTGATGCCTTTCCTTATGCATCCCAGTATCCCCTCAGCCCTCCTTACTGCCTTCTCACATTTCTGGCCCACCTTTAGGTCATCTGATATGACTACCCCCAGGTCTCTATCCATTTTTGTTTTTGTCAGTATTTCACCCCCCCCCATTGTGTACTCTTGCCCTGGATTTTTGTTTCCCAGGTGCATTACTTTGCACTTCTTTGCTTTGAATCTAAGCTGCCATACATTTGACCATTCCTTCAACCTTGCCAAGTCCCTTTTCATCCTTTCCACCCCACCTTGCATATCAACCCTGTCATAGATCTTTGTGTCATCTGCAAAGAGACATACTTTCCCTTCCAGTCCCTCTGCAATGTCACTTATAAAGACATTAAAAAGGACCGGCCCCAGTACTGAACCTTGCGGTACGCCACTAGTAACCCTCCTCTCTTCACTGTGGACTTCATTTACTACTACCCAATGTGTCCTGTTGTCCCGCCAGTGTTTTACCCAGGCTACCACTCAGGGACCCACTCTCAGGCTGGCTAATTTGTTTATTCATTTTTTTGTGTGGGACTGTGTAAAATGCCTTGCTAAAATCTAGGTTGGCCATGTCCGCAGCCCCTCCCTGGTCTACTACTTTGGTCACCCAGTCAAAGAAATCAATTAGATTTGTTTGACATGACCTTCCTGCTGTGAATCCATGCTGCCTTGGGTCCTGTGCCCCACTGGCCTCTAGGTACTCAACAATTCTTTCCTTCAGAAGTGATTCCATCATTTTCCCTACCACTGAGGTCAAACTGACAGGTCTGTAGTTTCCTGCCTCTGTCTTGCTCCCACTTTTGTGAAGGGGAATCACATCCACCCTTCTCCAGTCCTCAGGTACCACACCATCCTCCCATGATTTATTAATCCAAAATTTCATGCTCAAACCTTTTATGTTACTCCAAACTGGAATTCACATTTCTTCTAAGGAGTGCAGCTAGGTTGTGGCAAACAACATACAATCCAAAGATACTAGTGCACCCCCCCCCCCACATAGCATAGGATAACACATTCAAACTTTCCTCTGCCAAAGTTGGCTATATTTACTTCAAGCTCCATGTGAGGACTGGAATTCCAATTTGAGTAAGCTAAATCACCAACAACAAGGTGGGACCCTTCGATTTAGTCCCTAACTTTCCAGTGCCTCAGTGGCTACTTAAGTAGCCACTGAGGCACTAGAAAGTTGAACACCTGTGTAAAATCCTTGCTGGGAGCACAGTATAAAAGGAGTCACTTAATAGCCATTGAGGCACTGGAAAGTTAAGGACTAAATCGAAGGGTCCCACCTTGACGTTGGTGATTTAGCTTACTCAAATTGGAATTCCAGTCTGAAACTAAGAGGACCCACTTCTCACATGGAGCTTGAAGTAAATATAGCCAACTTTGGCAGGGGAAAGTTTAAATATGTTATGCTATGCTATGTGGGGGGGGGTGCTATTTCTTTGGATTGCACGATTTATTAAAAAGGGTGATCAATGGTGTTACTAGTTCTTCCCTTAGTTATTTTAGAACTCTGGGGTGAATTCCATCAAGCCCCATTGCTTTATCCACCTTCAGTTTTAAGAGTTGTTTCAGAACCCTTTCTTCTGTGAAAGGACTAATATCAACCCCCCTATCGAGAGTTCTTCTATTGACTATATTAGGTATCTCCCCCTGCTTTTCCATTGTGAATACTGAGCAGAAATATTCATTCAGTATCCCTGCTTTTTCACTGTTGCTCTCTGCCCTTCCTCTTTATTCAGCCTCAGTATCCCTGCCTTCATCTTTCTTTGCTCCCTAATGTACCTATAAAAGGTTTTGTCCCCCTTCCTAACTGAGTTGGCTATCTTTTCCTTGGTTTGGGCCTTTGCTATTCTGACTGCCTTCCCTGCTTCCTTCTGCTTTAACTGGTACAGTTCTCTGTCTTGCTTCTTCTGAGAAGGAAGAGACCCAGTAAGCAGGGCTTGGGTGCAGAAGGGGACATAGTTAACTAGGCTTATGTACCAGAGGGGATCCAGTTAGCTGGACTCATGTACAGGAGGGGACCCATTAAATGGGTCTTTTTATACAGGGCAGGGACCCAGAGGACTGGGCTTAGGTGCAGGAGGAGACCCAGTTAACAGGACATGCGTACAGGGTGGAACCCACAGGGCTGGGCTTGTGTGCAGGAGGGGACCCAGAGGGTTGGGCATGGATGCAGGAGTTCAAACCAAGGCACTGATTTTGGGTGTAGGAGGGTACCCAGTGGGCTGGGCTTGTGTGCAGGAGGGGAACTTAGTAGGCTGGGCTTGTGTGCAATGGAGGTCTGACATCATACATGGTTGAGAATATGACTACTGTACACAGAGAAATCCCAAAAAGGATGTATCACATGTCTGTACTTTGCCATTTTCAGTCTATACAGGATCAGATGTATAAATCTGTATAACAGATTTTGGGTTTGATTCTCAAAGCTCCCAGCATGGTGCAAGGGGTCTGGGCCACAAATAATGGTGCAAAGAGTCCCCTGCACCAAAAGATGTACTGGGAGTGATTCTCAATTGCAGCCTGCCCCAAATGGGGCTTGTGCCACTTGTGTGCCCCCAAATGGGCTGCTACATGGCACTAGGGGGTATGTGGCAGATGCAAGCTGCCACATTCCCAAAAGTGTGATTTTCAGAACTATCCCGGAGGGACATATTCTATGTACTGTTAGACCAGCCAGTGCTGGTCTAAGGGTTGAAAGCACAGGACAAGCATCTACAAATCAAGCCTGTGGAGTCAGTCACAACTAGGCAAATGTAAATTAGAAAACAAAAATCTGCAGTGAAGCACACACAGAAAAGGTTTCTTAGAGGGGCATCCAACAAAGTTTCCCTGGTGCTTCAAGGGAGAAACTCCTCTTCATTGGGGGATGAAGAGTCCATTTCTAGGTGTTCTCCACTGCTGGTCTAAGGGTACTTGGAAAATTCTACACTGGTATAGTTGACCTGATTAATCAATGAGCAAGTACACTATACAGTAGGCACTCAGTGACAGTTCAGTTAATGGCCGGCCATGGAGGTGAGAGGTGTGCTGCACCAGTGACTGGCTGTGTTTTGGAATGGGGAGCAGAGTGGTGGGCACTACCTTCAGGGGTGGGGTCTACTAGACCACCAGGGAAGGAAGTTGTTATTAAATATGATTACAGCAACAACAGGGAAGGGGAACTAGACCTCCAGGAAGGGTTATTTTTAAAAATATGAATATGGGCAACATTGGGGATTGGGGCCACTAGACCACAGGGAAGGGGTTACATTTAGTTTATCAGGGGATCAGGGAGGGGGGACTGCTAGCCTTTGTCGCAGTGTTCCTGTGGCAAACACCTCCCATGAGCCATGTGTTTGCTGCGTGGGAGAGGTTGCTGCAAGTGTGGGGACATAGGTGCCAAGACTCCTCCAGTACCAGTATCTGGTGCAGGGTCCCTGGCTCACCGGGCATCAGTGCAAGCTGCTGTTTGCCACAGCTTGCACTGATCTAAGCTCTCTTTGAGAATCAAGCCCTATGTCTGTTCTGGCAAAGACTTGCCAGCTTGACTTGCACAAGGAATCGCATACCCACAGTGTCTTGCTTGGGAAATGAGGCCTGAGAGTATACATAGCGCATATGGTTTTGAGAGATGCGCAAAAAGCAAACTATTTGGATATTTCTGCTCTCCTAGCATACTACAGTACAAGACAACTTTCCTTGCAAACTACTTCTTTTGCATGCTGGAGAGATAGAAAGATCAAAAAATACATCTATGCTAAAATCTCAAGTAACTGATAACTGTAAAATTTTGTTTTAAATCTCAAAGTAATTAACAATTGAGATATTTTCAAAGTCAAAGCAATCAACCAACTCATAAGCTGTATTATGTTTAAGTTGAAAAATTCAATCAATCATAACTCTAGTATTTTTCAAGTCTGCTTTCTCAACTAATGCAGAAGTAAAAAAAATAATTTTTCTACTGATGGCTAGATAGTAAGGATTATACATTAGTTGAGAAAAACCTCTCAAACAATGGTCAAGTTCAATGCTAAACTTTTAATTGATTATTCCCTAATGACTAGGTAAGCATTAGGTATTCGCTAACTTATGTTTTTTGTATGGGCATTTTTTTTCCTCCATTTTCTCCACGGGCCCATGAATGTGCAATGGGTGGACCGGATGAGCTCCACCTCTGTGGAGACAATCTATGCCCTGGATATGGTGTCCCTCGCAATTCCTGGTGGCACGCATGTGCTGTCACCCAGCCACTGCTGGGTATCAGTCAAACAGTGTGCTGCACTGTCCCCCTTCCCCGAGGAAGGAAATCTGTCTATGGATGCCCAATCCTTCCTCTCCCCACCAGCCCACGAGCAACCGGAGTACATTCTTGACCTTGGACTGCTGGCATGGCACAAGGTGTGGCATCCAGCACCTCAACCCTCAGTGTCACCGGGCAGGTTAAGGATGATTCTGAAAAAGCTGAACAGTGGTTATGGAAAGGTGGGATACAATGTGAAAGTATGTTTTGGATAAAAGGAGAAGAGAACATTGAGCACAATGAGACAAGTCTGAGCCAAAGCAAGAGAATCTCATTACTGTACCTGACACTGGACAACAGCAATCCTAAAACAGCTAAGACTGATGTGGGCAACAAAGCACAAAAGAGAACATAAGTTCAAAGGATTTGTAGAATACCATGTGCTAAACTGAAGGATTATATTGTACTCCTTACTGTGTGCCTGTTAAAATAAATGAAAAGATAATTGAAATACTTTCAACTTTCAACTTTATTGGATAACACATTGAAATAATTTATCTATTTTTCAGTTGCATCCAGTGATTAACATGACATAGGATAATTGAAAGGCTTTGCCTGTAGTTTGGTGACCAAGCAGCCAGCCACTCCCACTTCCTGAGCTATATAAGCAGTTCCTCTCAGCCTCATTATGAAGCATTTTGTCTTTGCAGCTGAAGGCTCTGCATGTTTGTTCCCTGAGCTGGTCGGGCCTCCCTGGTTGGAGCCCCCCAACCCCTTTCGTGTCTCTGTAAGGCTTCTGTGTCTGTTTTCCTGCTTTGGTTTGTATTTTGCCTTCAGTTGTGTATGCTTCCTTTCTTTTCTGGAGAGACTTTTCTAGGCTCCTAGCATACTGCTATTCAGAGCTCAAAATGCTAGCTTCAGTTACTCAACTATAGCTGGTCCATGTGGCATATTTTATTACTCTCACCTGACTCAAATTACTTGAACCTAGCTATACAGCTTACTCATGCTTGTTCTACTTACCTCATTGCTGCAATCTCATTGCACTGCCTGTTTGACAATGCTTAAAA
Source organism: Neoceratodus forsteri (assembly GCA_016271365.2). Taxonomy (NCBI): domain Eukaryota; kingdom Metazoa; phylum Chordata; order Ceratodontiformes; family Ceratodontidae; genus Neoceratodus; species Neoceratodus forsteri. The sequence goes on from CM057450.1 coordinate 1,640,302,691, forward strand.
GCATTGTGCTTCCTTTATTTGCACTTACTACTTCGTGTACTCATTTATTTACTACTGCTGTACAGGCCTACTTGCTTCCTGCTGCTTCATTGTTTACACCCATTCCTATTGTACCTTGTTTACTCTGAGGTTAGCTGAAGCTCCTGCTGAGGCTATTAAATTAGCTTTTATATCTGCATATGGTTCTCGGCCTTTCATCGCTTCCTTGTTTGTCCTACGGTGGGGACTGGGAGGTGTTTGGGGGTTGTGGCTTATGTGATTAATTAATTCTGTTCTACATCCTGTCTTCGCTGCCGAAAATCCTCAGAGTTTGTCACCTTGATTTGGCTATTCATGTCTGGCTAGCTTGCCCCTAACTCAGTGCAGTTTCCTTGCTATTCAGTTGTTATGCAGGTCCACCTATTACTACTACTGCTTACTGACCCATCAGGTCCACACTTGCTTACGCAAACCATTGCTTCATGCCTAGTGCCATCCCCTTGGCTTCGACCTGGGATTCTAGTGCTCTCAATCTGCATTCGACCTTGCAAGGTCTCAGCACTCAATGCCCATTACGATCTCAGCATGCCATGCTCATTCACCTCACCAGCTTTACAGCTCTCAATCAATTCTGGGGCATGCCAGCCATTCTAATCTGGTGCAGGTTCCTGCAGCTGACAGTCTCGCTCTGCATTTAGTCCGCATCATCGAGCGTGTCCAACTTGGGGCGGGATCCTTCTCACCTGGCCCACAGCTGGGAATGTCCTCACCCTGGGCTTGGCTTTAGCTGCCTGCTATGAGACAGCAGCTCCTGGTGTAGAATTTAAGACTAGCAGTGAAGGGTGGTTACGATGATCTCCGTTGGCTCTAGTGTTCCACTATAATAGTTGGCCATTGACTTTAGTGGTTTCCCTAGCAAGGCACCTTAACCGCATTCTCCCCACGACTGTCTCTGGTTCACCTGGTTTGATTTAGGGCTGGTAGGCCAGGTGAGTGCCTCAGCAGTTGTTGCTCTCCTCCTGCACCTTGGATGCTCATATTGTTGCAGAGTTTTCTCACAACCTACCATGACATTCTGGTTAGAGGGTTTGAGTGAGAGCCTTCCTCCAAATTGGAATATTTTCCACCTCCCTTTAATTGGGTTTTTAAAATTGCAGCTGCAGAGCCGTCACTAAATACATTTTCCCAAGCCTGGAGGGAAGGTGACCTAGGCCTTGGATCCCCAGATATTTCCTTCTCAAAGGTTTTTTTTTTCTCTTCTCGGTTGCCTCAGGTCATAACACTTAGTTAGCATAGTTGTTTCCCCTAGTTTCCTTAGGTAGGTTCCGTTGTTGGATGGAGGAGGAGGATGTCCTGCCATTCCCTCTGTCCTTAGGGGATCCCTTTCTCGCAATGAAAGCCATCACTATTCTTCTCTACTACTATTTTGCAGTTACTGCTTCTACGTCACTATTACTGCTTGCTCATACGCATCATGTTTCCTCCTGTTGGGGATGATACTACATTTCTTTTGGGGATTCTTAAGGTACCTTTAGCCATGGGAACCGTCCCGTGGCACCTCTAGAGGTGGAACCCTCTTCGAGAGTTCCTTGCTTTCATACCCCTACAGGGTGGTAATTCCTCTGGAATAGAGAGGCCACAACCAAAACTAACACAGTTACATAAACATAACACTATACTGGCTGCGTAGGTCAGTGAATTGTAAGGCTTTGCCTGTAGTTTGGTGACCAAGTAGCCAGCCACTCCCACTTCCTGAGCTATATAAGCAGTTCCTCTCAGCTTCACTGTGAAGCATTTTGTCTTTGCCCCACCTCCCTCCCCCCCCTCCTCCTCCAATGGCAGCACTCTCTCCTTAGGGGGCTTCCTAAGGTACCTTTAGCCATGGGAACCGTCCCGTAGCACCTCTGGTGGGGAACCCTCTTCAAGAGTTCCTTGCTTTTATACCTCTATAGGGTGGTAATTCCTCTGGAATAGAGAGTGAGAATGGCAACAACCAAAACTAAAACAGTTACATATGCATAACACTATACTGGCTGCATAGGTCAGTGAAATACAATACTGACATACAATACAAACATCATAAATTGGCATACAAAAATATACAATAATCATTCATAGAAAAGTTAAATATTATATGATGACAATAATCATCCATAGCAGTTACAGTGCTTATTATATAAGCTAGCCAGAGATGCTCTAAAACATTCTAATAGCAACAGTGCAGACTTTTTTAACTGTTTAGATATTCGGTCACAAGTTCTGAGAATTAAAACTGATAACTTTCTATCCCCAAAACTAGTTTTATATCTTGGAACATATAAAGATATCCAAGATGTAGATCTTAAATAATAAGACAATGAACCTCTGTTCGCAAACACTGAGGCAAGGGTTACCCCAAAGGGCATTTGGCTGGGAAGCCAAGTTTCAAGAAAATACAAAATCACACATGCCCCCACAATGCAAAGCATCATGGGCTGCATATGCAAATCACCACAGAATGTTATGCTGGTCCAACTTTAAGCAGAATTGCATGGTGCCGAAAGGCCTCTCCACAGATTTGCAAGAGGTGCTAACAGAAGACATAGACACGTGTGTTCATCCTGCAGGACTCATCAGTATGCCTCGTCTGTTTGACACCCCAGTGGAATGGACCAGCTACCCTTAAGGCAGTGTGCCTTGGATATATTGTGGTGAACCCATTAAAATAAAAAACTATTTAAATGACAAAGAACCTCTGTGCACAAACACTGAGGCAAGGGTTACCCCAAAGGGCATTTGGCTGGGAAGCCAAGTTTCAAGAAAATACAAAATCACACATGCCCCCACAATGCAAAGCATCATGGGCTGCATATGCAAATCACCACAGAATGTTATGCTGGTCCAACTTTAAGCAGAACTGCATCGTGCCGAAAGGCCTCACACAGTTTGAAAAGGGTGCTAACAGAAGACATAGACACATGTTTCGTCCTACCAGGACTCATCAGTATGCCTCATCTGTTTGACACCCCAGTGGAATGGACCAGCTACACTTAAGGCAGTGTGCCTTGGATATATTGTGGTGAACCCATTAAAATAAAAAACTATTTAAAGACAAAGAACCTCTGTGCGCAAACACTGAGGCAAGGGTTACCCAAAAGGGGCATTTGGCTGGGAAGCCAAGTTTCAAGAAAATACAAAATCACACATGCCCCCACAATGCAAAGCATCATGGGCTGCATATGCAAATCACCAGAGAATGTTATGCTGGTCCAACTTTAAGCAGAAGTGCATGGTCCCGAAAGGCCTCTCACACAGTTTGCAAAGGGTGCTAACAGAAGACATAGACACGTGTTTCGTCCTACCAGGACTCATCAGTATGCCTCGTCTGTTTGACACCCCAGTGGAATAGACCAGCTACCCTTAAGGCAGTGTGCCTTGGATATATTGTGGTGAACCCATTAAAATAAAAAACTGTTTAAAAGACAAAGAACCTCTGTGCGCAAACACTGAGGCAAGGGTTACCCCAAAGGGCACTCTGCTACAGTGCTGCTGTACCTGGTAACTTTTGCTTGAATATTCCATATTATCGAAAACATTTTTTCATTTGTTCATGATAAGTAGTTCTTGCATATGCTTATTGCACAATCTCACCTAGAGTCAGTGTTCCATTGCAGTGTCTCCCATCACCCATTCTGAGTGTACCCAATTCACTGGTTACTGATCTAGAATTTTCTGCTGGTAGTATCCCACATACCCTAGTGACCGTGACATACACCCTATATGGGTGGGTCGAGCTGTAACATTTTTGTATCCTGAATCTACTAATACTAGTACCTTGCTGCCTCCAAAATTCCTCCACCCATGTCTTATCTTGGTGTACCTATTATGCTAGAAACCAGTCTATTATTTACTTCTGTGTCTTGCACCTTACCAGTTCCTCGTCTGTTGTAGTGAGTTTTCCATGTGCCTGGTCCTCTCCACTCCTACCTGAGAAACCTAGCCACTGCACACCTCCAGGTACACCACTAGCATTACCCGCCTGGGTGAACCCCACCAAGGGACACTAGTGTATGATCATTCATTTCTGCCCAATCTAATTCAGGGGCCTTGATCAGCCTGAAATTGTTTATTAGTTTTGCCTACTTTCACTATGTCAAGAAACACTGTGAATATGTTACTTGCACTGTTCATCCCTCTACTGGAGGCAGTATGGCACAGTGGGTTAAGGCTCTGAGCTGCAGATCTGGAGACCTGGGTTTGAATCCCACAGCCATCTAAGTGCATACTATGTGATCCTGAGCAAGTCACTTAACTTTCTTGTGCTCCCAGGTCGCATCTGGAAACAAGCTTCGGCTTAGTGTGCTACTCCTGGTTCAACAATGTTCCCCTTTCCCTTTCTCTAATCCATGTACTGAGTAGCTCTATGGAATTGTGAAGCTTTCAGAGTATGAGGTCATTTTATCCTTTGGGGACTGGATGACTACAAAGTTATATAGAGCCCCAGTGCACCCAATTAATACTCTTAACTTCCAACCTACTTTCCCTCATAATTAGCTTATAGCTATGGCAACACATAGGAAAGGCTACAGCATTTCTCAGTGTCTTTGTGTCACCAGGTAGTCCTTAAGCTCAAACCTCCCAAGAAAAACCTTGGAGTCTGAGACATTTTTTAAGGGCCAATAGAAGGTTCACACTCCTACTATTGCTACTGAATGGGAATGTCTGCCATGACCCTGGTCCTGTACTCAATTCTGGACCAGGTCCCATCTACCAAGAGAAACTTTAAATAGTCTCTTCAAATACTGTATGCTTTTTGCAAAAATTCACTCAGTTTCAAGTCTGGGTAAGGTCAATGCAACCTGACATTATATCTCTCACTGAAACATGGCTTATACCTAAAATATCTAATGCTGCTGTCTCCTGTCAGGATTTAACCTCTTCAGAGTGGCTCGCCTTGGCAAGTGAGGAAAGGGTTCCTTGTTTAGTTAAGTTCTGACAGGCAAGGTTCCAAAGTAGAATTTAGTGGCCTGGATAAAATCTGCAAATGCCTGGCTATTAAACATCTTCTGGGAAGATGTCATAAATCACTTGCTCTCTTGACAACTTTTATCCCTCCAGGTAAGCAGCAAAAGGGAATAGAATCTTTCCCCTGCTACTACAAACAAATAAACTTGAACATGGAAACCATTGTCACTGGTGATTGCAACATTAACTAAAACACTAAGACTGGAATGGGCCACAGAGACACCATTGCTAGCCTATTTTTTCCCAAATAGTCTCTGAATCTGCAAGAACAAATTATGTTACAGGTGCCTTGATTCTAATAGACTGGGTACTGACTAGCCATTGAGACAAAGTCAAAAATGTTAGATTCTTCCATACACCCTAAGTGAACTCTTACCACTGCAATGCTCACCAGCAGTTAAACAGCCAAAGCACCCTCCCTGGTTTACCATCAATCGAGTCCTTACAGAGCTATGGTATCTACCTTTAAAATCACATGTGGCTCTAATTGACTGGAGCTACCTGGACAGCATTCCAGAAAAAGTCTGGAAAAAGGATTCTCTTTCACAATCTGCTAAAGGTGGGGAGGTTGTTCCAAACAATATGTGCTGGAAGGCACATTGTCCTACTACTGTATACAGAATACAAAGAAGGCCACACAAACTGCTGCTGCTGTGCATTTTTATTTATCAAAAGTTTCTAGCATTACACTTTAGCGCCAACAGAAAAGTAACTAGAAAGTAACCACCCTTACATCATTAACTTTCTTTCCTCCATGACAGAACAGGTAGGCTTGCTATTTTTTTTTACCAATTGTTTAACCAGGTGAGACACACTAAGCTGAAAGCTTGCTTGCAGATGCAACCTGGGAGCACTGGGAAGTTAAGCGACTTGCTCAGGGTCACACACTATGCAAGTGGGGCTGTGGGATTCAAACCCAGGTCTCCAGATTTGCAGCTCAGAACCTTAAACCACTGCGCTATACTGCCTACATTATTATATATAATACTAATACTATTACTAATACTAATAATAATACTATTAGTAAACTGAAGACTGGTGAGCAAGTCATTTATGGAGTCCTGATGCCAAATTTGGATTTCATGCTGGCTATGCCAACTCTAAAATGCAAGTGAAGCTGATTTAAGCTGAAATCCTCTCAGACCTTACAGTGATCTAATTTTTCAAACGATCCCATGGCTTGGAATTCTTGCCACATTTGACATTACTGCCTGGTGTGTCAACCGACACTCATTCACACTGATGTTTTGACATAAGTGTCTTCTTCAGTGCATCATGATTTGAACCTGTTACATTTAATTAGACCACTCTAAGTTTTGTGAGGCTTTCAGTTTAAATCAGATTACCTTGCCTAACAAATTTAGCATTGCCAGCATGAAGCCCATGTTAGGGATCAGGAATTTGTAAACGAGTCTCTTACTAGCCTTCAGTTTGCCTGCAACAAGCCTGTCTGTTTCATCATGGTGTTAAGAAAGGTAATGGGGTAAGGGCTGTTACTTTTTACTTGCTGTTTTGTTGGTACAAAACTGTAAAGCTGGAAACTTTTGCTAAATAAAAGTACACAATAGCAACTGTTCATGTGGCCCACTTAGTGTTCTGCAAACCAGAAAAACATGCCTTCTGGCAGGTACTGTTTGGGGTTACTGGCCTTAGGCAGAGCACCACTGTCTGTTGCAACACAGTACAATCTTTTGCTTTTTTTTTGTAGGTGGGGAGGTTGCTGTTTATCCTTCTCATGATACACAGATTGGAGGGAATACTGGAAGTGGTAATGAACAGACTGCAAGAGACTTCATTACAGTTGAGACCTGCTTCAATGAGAAGGGTTCTGTAATATAATGGGTGAGATTCGAGACTCAGATAACTTGGTACTGTGCTTAGTCATTAAGTGCCTTAGAATTATTTCACTGTATGTTTTGCTCAGTATTTAATTAATTTGTAGTAAACATTTATAGAATAAATCACTTTGGCTGAAGTTTGGCAGTTATTTGTAATCTTTCTTTTGTGTTATTTGTTTACTCCTGATTCCAGCACTGTTTCTATGAACTCTGTGTTTGTTTTTACACTATTAACATACTATAGAATCATATATACAATAGTTAGTCCTATTTTAAGTACATTGAGATATTTAGTTTGTATAGTTATATACAATACTAATTTATTAATTGCTTGCTTTTTTACTTTTTTTTCTTTTCTGGTACACCCACAAAAGTAAACTTAATATGTATTTGTCTACTGTATATTAGAAAGAAATAAGTAAGTAGAAAATACAGATGAGGGTAAGTACATTCCAATAGTAGTCACTTTATTGAAACTAGTAAAAATATATCACTAGTGATGATTTTTAGAATGGTAATATACAACAGCTTGATAATGTGACAAACAGCACCTTCTGTGTAAATCCAGGTATTTGCCATTTGTTTGTTAAGTAAATATAGATTTAACCATATACTGTAGGCCTGCTTATGCTTTGAAAAAAACTTGCAATAGATGAAAAACAACAGCATTTTAACAGTTACATCACAGTGCACAAGTATGAGGGACTTGCAATAATATCCATAAACCTTGTTGAGCAACATGAAGACTCACATGCTTTCCGTTTTTGTGCTATTTATAGTGAATGACACAGTAATAGGCATGTCTAACCCACATAAAACATTTCAGTTTCACAAATAGGTAATTAGTACATGTAACAACAGGTCAAACCCCAAACATTTTTTTGTCTGCAATTGGAGAACTCTGCATAGACTTGCACTATAATTATTTTTACATATGGTGCACAACAGTTCAAGAAAACCCAGTCATGCTGCTTGCTGTAGTTTCTCTGTAATCCGTAGTTAATCAAGTACTAGATTATGTTTCTCATTTTATTACTGTTTTTACTTGCACACTGCAGGAACATTTGCATATTTTCATATGGTAATTTGCAAAATGTCATGCTTTAATACTGAATGTTCGCAAAGAGGATTCCTTACTTGAATCAGGTTACCTTCGATTCAGATGTGATGTGCTATAGTACATTAAAGAGATTTCCCATCTCTAGGAACACATTCACAACAGCTAAACTCAGTTATACAAAGTTCCCAAGCACTGGAATTTCAGAATCTTCTGCTGTTTTTTGTTTGTTTTGTTTGTGCTTTCTTTATGCCTCTGTAGGAGGCAGGGGAAGTACTCTCTAAAATGGCCCCTGGCAATGGGGCCCATTTCAGGTTCATCACACTCTGTTTCAGCTCCAGGAACCTACCGGTGGATCCAAGAGATCATGGCTTGCCCCCTCCCCATGGTGAGATCCCTCCAACACCAATGTGTAGTACTGAGATGCTAACACAGACCCCCTGGCATCCTCTGCAGCAGGATGAGGTGGTAGTTGTGAGGGCCCTGTGACATCATTGTGCTGCTGCCACACTATTTTTTCTGGTTTGTAGTTACCCTTAGAGATGCAGTCATGCAATGATGTCAGCACAGGGCATGTATGCTGCCACACATGTGACACAGACATCTGCCATCATCTCCTCCCCATCTACATTGACCCATGCTGGTGTGTACTCCCAGCCTCCACTGTGAGTCACACTTATGCCAATCTCCACCATCCATCACCCTGGAAGAGTAGAGCAGTTCCAAGGATGCTCATCCTACCTCCCCCGGCTGTCCCTCTTATGATCCAGGCTCATTCTTGAACCCGGGTCAACAGTGTTGCAAGTGATAGTGCTACCACTGCACTGGTGGTAAATTTTGTGCAGAAAAGAAATATTATTATTATTTTTTTCTGTTTAATATTATTTTTTTCTCCTCTGATTGCATGATCTCCTACCTTTCCTTCCCCACCCCTCCCTCTGGTTGCATCTGTAAACAAACAAACTACTCTATCGCTGTATGTTTACCTGGTATAATAATTTCAATAAATAAAAATATTCAATATTTTGGAACGAAAACTGGGACTGATCTTTTTCTTATTAATTGACAAGTCACGCTGATAAAGTAAAATTGACATGTCCCCAGTTTTTCCCAAATAATTTTGTTTATATGTCAAACTATGCTCTATAGAGCTTAAAAGTAAATATGAACATGCAACTTATTTAACGTAATTTTGACACTCCTAAGAAAGCACTGCAAAACAAAATATTTAAACACACCATCTTTGTAGCATACACATTTTCTTTATTTCTGTTTTTTTATTCTTCATTCTTAGTTTCATGTACATGGAAACAGGATACTTGTACCCTGGAGATGATCTGTTCCTTCTAGTTAATCCATTGCTAAAATCACAGTGGTTGTTTGTAACATTACAATAATCTCCACAGCAAGAAACTGTGATGTCACACATAGAGAACTATAACTTCAACAGAGGACAGAATAGCAGACACAGGTGAACAGTGGGGACCAACGATCCTGGGTTCAATGTAAATTAAGCTATTAGTGAACTAACAGAAGAGAAATGCAAGCAAAATATAACATTCTGCATGTAAGGAAAATGTCTAAATATTATGTTTTTCATAATTCTTCAACAGTGGCAAACTCAGGCAAACTCACTTTAACTGAAGAGTACCATGGAAATTCATAAAGGTGAGACAAATAGAAAAACAAACAGGCACAACTTGTACCATTTTATTGTAAATTTAATAATCTCAGTCAAGTTTATCATGGGCTGCAATTTACAATATAAAACCACTGCTCACAGTTTAGAACAACAGACAGTTCTTGCTCATAACAGGCTCTAGGTGGTGTAGTTTCTAACTGTAGAGAACAGAAACATGTTAAATAGAACAGGAGATAACAACAGTGATTGACTGATTGATTTAAAATTGGCAACTGGGAAATGCACACTGAGCCAAGGCTCATTTCCAGGTTCAACCTGGGGGCAAGGGTATGGACACAGTCAAGCAATAACAATAGAACTGAGCATATAAATCAAATAGAGTACCAACAAAAACAATGAAGCATGGGAAGAATAAAGTTATATAAGCAAATAAGACATGACAGAGAGTGCATGATAGTAAAATAACGACACACCTGAGGTGCATTGTTAGGCATAAGGTGCAGTCAAGGGTCTTATAGTGCATCTGAGAAGTGCAATATAATGATGATAATGGCACACTCTGGAATACCATCGTGCACTTATAAAATGTCATTTAAATATAAATATACGAATAGGCTGTGCAGGCTGAATTAGACCCTTTTTTAAAACACATGGTCTGAAATGGATGCCAGGGCAGCCATTCTATATGTGACCACAGAGAAGGCAGAGTACTATGAAGCCGAGGGAAAAGGCTGTTAGTTGGCATTTTCTTTTACTGTGGATATGTACTGGGATGCCCCTATAGCTGCTATCCAATCAAGTCTGAGTATTTGTTTTAGCCATTAGATAATAGTGAGTATCACACACTAACATGTAATCATTTAATAACATTACTGCAAAACAATTACCAAGGCATAAAAACAATGTTTGCAGTTAGGTTTGTAAGTAATGGTGTGAACCTGTATCACAAGTCTCTGAACCCTGACTTTTCTTCTTTTTTGACATTGGTCTCGATTTTCAAACAACACAGAGTTACACAAGCTGCAGCAAACAGCAGCCTGCATCAAAACCTGGTGCACCAGGGACCCTGCTCCAGATTTTTTGCAAAAAACCATTCCCGGCGTCAAAGTCCACAGCACTGCTGTAACTGGTGCATGGTGATGAACAGATGTTGCAAGGGAGGAGATTGATGGTAGGGGCAGCACAGTCAATGGATGGTAGAACCAATGACTGCATTTTCCCAGCCAGTGCTGAACAGAGTAGAACCCTAAGCACCAGTACTGCTCTGTTTCATAGATGATGATAGTGGGAAGTAACCAGTGCATGAGAGAATTGAGGCTGTTGCAGGTACCAGATGTCAAGGGCCCTGTGGGAAGGCCAGATGCTCTCAGTGTGAACCATGTGGGGCCATCAGGACTGCCCAGATGACCTTTGTCACCACTGGAGTTGGACAGTTTTGGTGAGCATCAAACCCTGTTATTGGCCTGCTATCCAGAAGTGCAAGCATGGAGCGGCCAGTGAGCAGTGCAGTAACCATGACTGCACCTGCATATTGCATACTACAGCAGTGGCACAGTCCCACGTCCTGGACATGCCACATCCTGGACATCGTCGGGTGTGAGATTGCCTGACCTTCCAAAGTTTTAAAGTTGCCCTGAAAACTTATCTTTTTAGCTTAGCGTTTTCTGATTTTTAATGCTGCTACTGCTGTATTTATTATTTTCATCTTTTATATTGTTATTTATTGATGTATTTTAATTGTCATTGTATAGGCACCTTGGTTTTAAAAAGGCACCTTTTTACAAATAAAGAATTGATTGATTGGTGCCATGTGACACCCTGATGTGCTCTGCCAACTACAGTAACACATTCCAGTCTCTGTGCCCTTGCCAGCAGAGTCCAGCCACATCCCAGTTGGGGCAAGGCAGATGACCACATGGCTTTCCCATCAGTCCCCACCCATGTCAGCAGCACACACAGCTGTGCAAGCCATGTACCATCCACTCACTATCCCTTGCATGTGGTACTGCTCCAGTCACCTGGGTATGTCAGGAGCACTGCCTGCTATTACCATCAGCTGGTGACATGGAGATCAGACCAGGCATTTTTCAAGTGGTGTAGGTCACCAGCTGTGTGTGGCTGGGCTTGAACTGGCCACACAATCTACAGTACACAGCACCCCATGAATACCTGTCAAGGAATACACAGTAATAGTATGTATGTACAGTATGTACTGTACTGTACTCCTGTATGAACTGGGACAGCAGTAGTGTGTCAGGCTGGCATGTCCTCAATCTTGTGTTGTGCAGCCATATGGGATACCTTTCCTGGGATGTGTGGCATACTGACCTTCACACCTACATGCCTGCCATGGGCAGTGGTGTCAATGCACCAGTTCCTTAGACCAACCCTGGCTGATCTATGCCCCAGCATGGCTCGCAGGCTTTGGAAATCCTGAGTAAGGGAATACTGCAGTTGTTGTGTGGCACAAGCCCCTTGTCTGTCATGATGCAGCCAGGGCTTTTTTGCAAGTCTGGTGCAAACCCAACTGGCACAGGCATCCTTGCTTTGGTTGCAGTCAGCATTTCAAAATCAGGAATGATGCACAGTGTGGCACAGGGTGCCCCTTGTGTCATTTTTTTTGACACAAGCACTGTGTGGCATTCCCTGCCAGCCCATATTGTCTGAAAATCTTAATTTTACTTTAATATATGTTAATGTAATTTCTTTTAAGTTTTGGGGAGTCACATTTTATTATTATTCCCACTGTTCTCTGTTATGGTGCCCCCTGTCCCTAACAATGATAATCAATATTGCCACATCTGCTCCCTTCTTCTGGATCATGGGGGGATCATGGGGGGAGCATGTGTCTCCCTTCATAGCAGACTCCAAAGCTTACTACTGTGTTGCCCAGCATGGGATGCACCGGTCACCATTTTCCCATGGGAGCTGAGCACCTCACATACAGGGCATGCTCTTCCCCCAACATGCTTCAGTGTAGGATTCTGTGGCTTGCACATAAACCTTGATCTCTCAAGTGGCAGTGCAACATGATGCCACCTCACCACTGGGCCAGCATGTACTCACACTTTAAAGGGAACATAAACCTTGTTGTTAGCATTATTATATAGTCAGAAATTTGAGTATACAGTATGTGAAGTGAATTTAACCCTTAGGTTTCCAGAAAGGACATCAGTGCAAAGGTCATCATCTGGAAGGAGTCTACCTGGAGTCAGCTATGAATCATCTGTTGAGCGGCCATGCTGCCTTCCAGTTCTCCCATCTGCTAGACTTCCTTGTCAGTAAGTTATTTTGTACAGCCTACTGAACCATCTATAACAACCAAGGTGACTGTTTTACTACCTTATGTTTGTAATTAAATATTTTATTAAGTTAATTAAAACCAAATAACATAAAATACAGCAACAGATACATGGATACAATCATCTATACAACATCTAGTTAACAATATCAGAGGTCTGTCTCTAAGTTTTACTAATGTATTAATTTCAGGAATCCTAGCTACATCCCATCTGGGAATAGCCTATTTCTAATTTGTTTCCATAATTTGATTTGTTTTTTAAATTCAGTCCAGTCAATTGCCTTCACTACTGTTGCCTTCTGTGTTTGCCATTTGTTTATATTGAGGTATCATAGTTATTCCCTACATGTGCTTAGCCATATTGTTAGATACCTTCCTATGTGATTGCAGTGCTTGAATAATCAGTTGTTTCTCTACTGAATCCCTGTTGCCTTCACTAGTTGTTACTATCCAGGTTACTTACTTCATCCTATCTGGGTACAGACAGACTTTCTGGCTTCCTTACAAAACTTTTCTTTTGCACTATTTATCAGTTGCTCACACTACTGAGTGTCTGTTTTCCTTGCCAATTGGTAATGCTCAGGTACCCTAGTAATAACCCATCTGGGTACAGCCTGTTTCAACTTAACACTCAGATGTTTTCCATTGCATATTTTTTCCAGTTGCTTCACCATTGAATGCCTGTTTTTACTTGCTGCTACTATTCCAGTAACCTAGTTACACACTATCTGGGTATTACCTTATTGCTACTCTCTGTAATTTTTTTCTAACAGCAGTTTTTCAGTTATACCTGTTAATCATGCTCCCTACCCTCTTGCTCTGTTTTCTCCTTCTCCCTGTCTCACCCCATCTCCATCCACTCCATCCTCCTACCCTCCTCCCTACTCTCTCCTTCTCCCCTCTAGTCATCTTCCTCTCCCACTTCCCTTCAAACCCTTCCTTAGCTACCCACCCTGGTATTCTTCCCAACCCCTCCCTGAACCTGGTGTTTGCCCACCAATCTACCATGTCCCTTTCTCATTCTTCGCAGCCGTCTCTCCTCTCCAGTCTAGGGGATGTAAGTCCTACTCCATCCTCTGTCTCCTTATCCTGCTTCTTCTTCTTTCTAGTGATGTGAAAAATCAACCCTGGTCTCTCTTTCCCTACCCCTTCCCCCTCCTTTATGCCTAGAGGCCATATAATTTTCCACTTGAATGTGAGGCGCTTTCTCCCTAAACTGCATCTCTTTAATGTATGGGTTTCTCAACACTCTTCAGACCTCCTCTACATCTCTAAATCCTGGCTGTCTTCCAGAATTTCTGACTCTTGATAGTGCTCCCTGACTACCACATCTTCAGGCAGGAGAGTGGCAAATGTGGTGTTAGTGTTGCAAACTATGTCCACCAGAGCCTCTCTTGTACCATCACTCTCAAAGAGGCCGTACCCTTCTCCCATGAGTTTCTCCTTACTAAACCTTCCTTTCCCTCTACCTTAGTCATATTTACTGAAGTTTTTATTCTTACCAAATAACTCCCCTCCACTCTGGGTGACTCTTTATCTTCCATCACCTCACTCTCCTCTTCTGGTGAACTCACCCTCCTGGGGGACTTTATTGTTGATTGGCTTTTCCAAGACTCCAGGCTGACCTCTTTCAGGACTGAGTCTCTAAGCCTCTCCCAACTCATTACTAAACCCATTCAGCTTAATCCACTCTCCTCTAACCACACCTACTGGACTGAATTTATTACACCCACCCCTATTAAATAATTGCGGCAAGTTATTAAGCCAAATGCTTTTAGTGATCACTGCATGATATTCTGTGTTGGGAAGATCTGGCACCCCCCTCTGCCCTCAGATTCATCTAGTCCTGGTCCCTCCTATCACTTAACACAAATGCTGTACTGCTACAACTGTTTGGTCCCCTATCCTCTACACTCCTAACATGGTCATGGCCCGCTCCCTGTTCCACTTAAAATTTACTTTCATCTGGAACAAGTAATCTCCCCTTAGAAGGTCCACAGTTAAGCCTTCCCACCACCACTGGATCACACATGATCCCATTGATATGTGTAAGTCCTGTGATCAAGCCTGGGCACATTTCAAAACTGTTCCGCTCCCTGCCCGACCTCTTCTTTTACTGTGTGCTTACAAATACATGCACAAAAAGTGTCCATACTACCAAATCCCTTTCTTTTAAGGCCAACCTCCAGAACTACTTTAATGCCCCAACCAAATTCTGGAAGGTGATTTACTCTCTTTTGTGCTTCCTGTGAAGTCCAATCCCCCAGTCCTCAGAGTTAATGGTTCACCTGTCTCTGACATTCCTTCTGTAACTGATCATTTCATAGAGTTTTCACTACCTATGCCTTCTCTCCTCCCTTCTAAGTCCTCTCCTACCCCCATCTCCTTTCACCAAGCTGCTCCACCCCTCCTTCGGGTTTACTTCCCCCATTACTAACCAGGAAACCCTACTTGCCCCTTCCTCACTCAACTTGTCTAAATCTAGCCCTGATGGCCTGAACTCAAAATTGATCCTTCTTTCAACTCCAGTCATCACCTCCTCCCTTACACACCTCCTCAACCTCTCATTCTCTCTCTGTGCTGTCCCTCAGTAATCAAAGATTGATAATGTTCTCCCCCCTCTCCAAAAGGGGTGACCTTTCTTCCCCTAGCAACTTCTGTACTATCTCCCTCCTCCCCTCTGTTGCAAAGCTGCAAGAGAAACTTGTCTACTTCAGGCTTGTTGACTTCCTCCCCTCTTCCAACTTCCTCTCCCCCTTCCAATCTGGTTTTTGGAAGCACCATTCCATCATCTCTACCCTCCTAAGAGTCACTGGCTCTGCCCTCTCAGCGAAGGGTCAGGGGTGCATCACGGAAGCTGTTTTCAGTGATCTGGCAAAAGTCTTTGATTTTGTGGCCCATCCACTTCTCCTGGACAAAAAACTCTGCTGTCCTTTCAGCCCCAGCTGCTGAATGGTTCTGATCCTACCTCTCATGCCATCAGCAATTCATACAGGTAGGCAGCATCCTTTCTTGTCCCCTACCAATTCAGGTCTGGGTCCACAGGACTCCATCCTGGGTCCAGTCATCTTCTCCATTTTACTTAACAACCTCCCCTCTTCCATTGCAAGCTATCACATACATACAGTATATATGCAGATGACACAGTTATCTACACTTGCAGCACCTTGACCACAGCAGTGGAAGGTTTGCTCAAGCAAGACTTCCACAATATCTTGCTCTGGTTCCATGCCAACTAACTCTGGGTCACAGTAAAAAAACAGTGTCCATGACCTTTGGCACCAGTCAGAAACTGGCCAGACTCACCCCCTTCCCATTTTCTCCACCCTAGTTGGCTTCACTCTTGTGGTGGTTCCAAAAACAAACAGCAAATAGTGGAACTCACAACCATGGTGTGGTTAAATCAATGAGTCACTGCCAAACAAGTTCAATGTCATATGGTAAGTCCATTTAATTCACTGGCCTCTCATTAATGCTCTGACACTTTGATTCTCTCTAGAATCTTTGTCAAGGGCCCCCTGACAAAGATTCCAGAGAGAATAGAAGCGCTGGGGCATTAGTGAGAGGTCTGGCATTGAAGTAAATATTGCTTTGCTTGAAACTGGCACTGATTACTTTTGTTTTGTATATCACACAGCTATTTGAACTGCATATTTTGGAAATGGATCTGATCGTGTCTGTCTTTACATGGCAAACAATTACATGGACTTAATATAGGACACTGAACTTTGACTGGCAGTGACTCATTGCCGTAAACATACCATGACAATGAGCTCCACTGTTTGCCTTTGTTCTTGGAATATGGCAGAGCTAACCACATTGAGTGTGAGCCCCCCCTCACACAATCTGGATTTGCTGTTTGAATTGGGTTGTGTACCTCCTGAAGTACTGCCCACCTTTGAGCATCTTGGAGTATGGCTTGATAGCAATCTTGACTTCTCTGCACACATCAATGTCATCCACTCCAATCTAACCCCAAACTTGGAAGCTTATACTGAACAAAGACTGTCTGTCTCTCCCTGTCTACCAGGAGTTGGCTATCAAAATGGTGCTTCTCATCTTTGACTATGTGGATGTGGTCTATGGCACTGCCCCTGCCTCTTGCCTTGCCAGACTGGACACCCTCTGTAATGCTTACTGTCATTTTGCTACCAACTCCCTACCTCATACTCATCACAGCTCCCTCAATCCATCCTGCCCCTACCCTCATGTTACCAGTTCCTCTGTGCCTCCTTCATCTCCAAATAATGGTTTGTATTGGGTAGCAGCACATGGGACACTATTCCTAGAATGGGTATATCCCACATGCATAGTGAAGGAGAGCACAACTGATCAGGATCCCTAAGTCAGTCTACAGTATGAATTCTTGTTTGGTGTGCAGCAGGGTGAAGGGAAGTTTCCTCAACAAATCCTGAATATAGAAGTATGGGGGGGGGGGGCTTTAGTATAAAAAGACTCTGCTCCACAAATCAGTTGAAGTTTCTTTATTTTCTTTATCTTCTCCTACATTTCGCTCCTTATCTGAGATTGTTCATGGGGTAACTATGTAATTCTCTGTGTTTTTATTTGTTCATGGGGTAACTATGTAATTCTCTGTGTTTTTACCTGTTAATATAACATTTATACACATTTTAAACCAATTAATTTAGGTATTTGCTTATTGCAATTGTTTACTATAACAAAATAATGTTTTACAGTTCATAGTCACCATTTCATTGCATTTAGGCTATTGCTTTTTCCGAAAACTTTTCTTTTCCTCGTGTACTTTTTAAAGTACTGCACCATGCCATGCCTTCTTTTTTAATAAAAGGAGACATTTTTTCCTAAAACAACAGAAACAGGGCAGCTGTGAGCAATTATGTCCCTTTAAGTTATGCCTGTCTTAAGCATACCATTTTACTTCTGCTTAAATCACATAAGCCTGACACTTTCTAAATGAAGATAGCAACATCCATTTTTTTACCATTAGATTTCTTGCCTTTTTTCCTTTTTAGCTCTGTTTTAATTAGCTGTTTTTTATCTCTGTAAAAAACAATGTTTGAACAGTTTGTTTTACTTGTCCCATTTCATGCAATACTTGCTCAAAGTTTATAAATCTTTTCAATTTAGAGATCCAGTTGCAAGTTTTGCTGCTCTCCTATTGCTTTAGAGCACTTTCAAATAAGGCCTCTCTTAATGTTTCCTTCCTATGGACATGCATGCTCCCAAAATGGCTGAGCAGCTCCTCCTTGCTGTTGCTTTATCCTTCCTTCTTGACCCAGTTTTTATATTCCCACAATGCGACATGATGATGTCATACACAAGCTACTGCACATGTGCAGGCTCAACAAAAGCCAAACCATAGCTTCTAGGTGTAACACATAATCGGAGTATATAAACAGGCTCCTTCTGCTTATTTTGAGGCATAAAGCAAGGGATCATTTTCCAACCTTCTATTTCATATTTTGCAAATCACTTTAAAAGTTCTTACAATTATAAATCCCAATGTTTGGTTATGTTATTTTACAGCTATCATGTTCATAGGGGGTACATATGGAGGCATGAAGAAGGAGGTAAAGAGAGTTGCAAAAGGTCAATATATTAAAAAAATGTGTTACAAATCTCTTTTAGATTTCTTACAAACAGAAACCCAGACATTTAAGAATATTGAATTACAGGCCTAATATTCATAGGGGGTGCACATGGAGGCATAAAGCAGGAGGTCAAATGTACTGACAAAAGTCACCTGGTAATTTTTTCAAATTAGCTAGATGAATTTACTATTCTTTAAAATTATTAAGTAAAAAGGTAACCAAATTAAATTTTATTTATTTAAAAAATATTCCAAAATGAATCTTTTACCCTTATATTTACATATAGGCACATATTGATGTTTTATTTCCACAAAGTTTTCATATATCAGATTTTGAGATACCTTGTATTTTCACCTTATGTGCAGGGCCCCTAGTGCTCTGCTGCAACATTTTCTGATTTCTGCAGCAGGGCCTCTTGGCTTCTGCGGCAACATTTTCTGCGGGCATGATTTATTTATTTATCTGGCAGAACGCAGCCCTGCCATTGGCTAAATATGATGTGATGTCATTGATGACATCACATGCTGAGCACAGAGGAGGGGCTTCAGGATAAACGAGATGGGAAAGAAAGCCTGACACTATGGAAAAACAGTATATTTGAATGAAAATTCACCAAAAACAATTAATTCTGTGGCACTATATATATTCTGAGGCACGATGCAAATTTTGTGGAAAATTCCGCAACTGCAGAATCGCAGAATTCCAAGGGGCCTTGCTTATGTTTTATCCTCCATTATGCACCACAGCTCAATAAACCCTAGGTCTGCTCTTAAAACATAAAAGTTGTTAGATTTTCATTTTATTTTGTTTTCTTCCTCAATAACATGCCTGCCAGTAGGTCTCCACATTCATTCCAACTGCCTGGTTTAGAGTATGCATGTTAAAATCCATTTCATTTCTGCATTTAGTAATTTATTCCTGAAAGTTCCTCCCCTTTCTGGGGGGTTCAACTTTCTCCAAGCCCCAGAATATTAATGAGGATCCAGTATGTCCACTAATATTTAAGTGTACAGCCACAGGTGAATCTGGGTGCCTGTTTCTGATGTCTCTTTTATGTTTTAAAATTCTGGTTTTAATTATTTTACTAGTTTGTCCTACATAAATAAGGTCATATGGACACTGTATTAAGTAAATTGCACCCTCTGTGCTATATGAAATATGCTGTTTTATGTTAAAGGTTTCTCCTGTATGTGGATGAATGTAGCATTATTTTTTTAGATGTATGGTTGCATACAGCACATTTTCTACACGGTACTATACCTGGACTTAATGGTCCAAGTAGCAGCTGCTGTCCCTGTTTTTCCGGTTTCCTATATTGTGATTGGACCAATTCATCCTTCAGGTTTCTTACTTTCTTAACTGCTACAATAGGTTTTTGTTGTAACTTTTTGTTCTCTTTATTGTCCATTTTTACCAGATACCAGTGTTTATTTATTATTTTTCTAATGCTCCCTATTTTATGATTGAATTTTATAGAAAATACTGTACCATTCTCAGGTCTTCCTTACTTTGTGTTTGTTTTTCCAACAGTTCATCTCTGTTTCTATTTTTTATTTTATTCTCTGCTTCTTTTAATGTCCTTGTCTGGTATCCATGTGTTTTAAACCTTCTAACCATGCTGTTCATCTCTTTCATTGCATCTTGCTCCCGACTGCAATTTCTTTTAACTCTAGTTAATTGTGCATATGGTATGCTATTTTTTTGCTTGTTTTCTTGAAAACTTCTATTGTGTAGAACAGTGTTCCTATCTGTGGGTTTCCTGTATAATGAAGTCTCAATTTTACCATGTTCAATAAAGATACTCAAATCTAAATAAGGGACTGTGACTGTATTATAATTCATGGCACACTTTAGGTTCCCATTTTTGGTGTTAAGTTCCTGAAAAAATATCTGTAATGTTTGTTCATTTGCTTGCCATAACATAAAAATGGCATCTATAAAGTGTAACCAAACCATAATATTCTGATGAAATCTGTTTGTCTCCACATTGAATATATATTGTTCTTCAAATCTGTTCATATAAGCATTTGCATAGGCAGGGGCCATTGTCAACCCCATTGCTGTACCTTTCTTTTACAAATAAAATTTATCATCAGATTCAAAATAGTTGTTCTGCAGCACAAATTCTGCCATCCCTTGTAAAATTCTTATAGATGTCTCCTTTTATCTAACAGTTCCCCAATACATTCAACACCTTCTGAATGTGGTATTGATGTATATATTTCAGTGACATTGAAAGTCACTAAAATGATTTATTCTGGAATCCCTCTTTCTGATATTTTTTAAAGCTTTAATATCATATCAGCAGTATCTGTAACATAGGCTGCTGTTTTTTTCTGTAATAGGCTGTAAATAAAAGTCAAAGTATCTGGAAAAGGATTCAAAAATTGATCCTATTCCAGATACTGTCGGTCTTCCAGGGTGGTTATTTGGATCTTTCTGAATTTTTGATATTGCATAAAAAGTAGGCAATCTTGGATATTCTGTTTTTAACATCTCTGTCTCCCATGGTTCCATCCATCCCATTGTTGAATATTCTTCCAAAAGTGTGCCAGCTTGGGCTTCTATATTTCTTGTGGGGTCCTGTGTTACTTGCTCATAGTGTTTTGTATTGTTTATAAGTTTTAGACACATGTTCTTACAGTCCATCCTATTTTTTATCACTATGCCACCCCCCTTATCTGCACATTTTATTACGATGTTATCATCTCCCTTTAAGCCTGCTAATGCAGCTTGTTCTGCACTAGTTAGATTGCTACTTTTAGGATTTAGAGCCTGCTTCTGTATAAACAGGGCCATAATACCTGTCTCTACTATTTTACAAAAAGCCTCTATTCCATGATTTCTTCCAGAAGGTGGATTGTATTCTGATTTTACATTAAGTTTCTGTTTAATTTGCTGTTGATAATTATGCTCTCTTCCTGTAGGATCCTGTTCAAATACATTACTCAATCTTAAATTCCTGAAGAACTTCTGTAAATCTACTCCCAAATGAAACAAATGAACTGGCTGAGTCAGAGTAAAAGACAAGCCAAGGCTTAACACTCTGTTCTACATCAGTGAGGTTTCCATCACTTAAATTAAAAATAGGGATCAGTTCATCCCCTGCGGTTGTCTGCCTCTATAGTTTTTTCCTTGCCTTCCACCTTGACCTCCTCCCCTTCCTCTTCTCCCCCTGAAATCCTTCCCCCTGTCTATATATCTTACTTCTCTTTCTGGTACATAGGATGTACTGGGCTGTGGTGCTTCGTTTGTTGTTTGTTCATCTACATAACTTTGCCTTTGTGTGTCTTTTATGTAACTATTGTGTAACTATTGTCACTATCTGAGCTTTCATAATGTCTGTAAGAATCAATATTTAATGGACATTTTCTATATTTTTTATATGTGTATACCCTTCCATCTCTATAATCATTAGTGTCTCTAATAAGCTTTTCGATCTTCTGTTGTTTCAATCTCTCTTCATATTTTACTAATTTTTGTTTTATATCTTCTAAATTCTGTTTAAATTCCTCTTCTTGTACTTTTAGTTTTAACATTTCTTCCGCATTGTGAATGTCTAGCTCTATTGCATGATGTTCATCTATTATCACCTCTATGAGGGCGTACATAAAGTCAAAGCTGGCCCTTTTCCTCATTCCATCCCATTTACTATCTAACTTTGTTGAATTATTTATTATTTATTTATTTATTTATTGAATTTTGATGACCGTGTAGGCCCACTGGGCCCTGAAGGTCCCTTTTTCAGGGGTGACCCGGGAATAACAGTATATGATATTATAAACAGTTGAAACATTTGCATATACAGGTCATCATGGGTATACAGTATTCAGCTTTTTTTTTTGTAATTAAAATTTTTATTAATGTTTACACTAAGACATACCACAGAAACATAATCATGAAGGTTATTACACTGAAAGCGCAAATCATTGTTTCTACAATTTAGATTTTGAAGGCCTTGCACTTTCTGCAGGAATGTCAACTACATACAATGTATACACCAAAACCCATAACCCACCCCCTCCCCTACCCCTACTGTGATATACAACAGATCAGGTACAAATAAAAAAAGAGAGGTGTTTGCTTAAAAGTCCACAGTTTCTTAACTTAACGGATTCCAGGTCATCAAAAAATGTTCTACAGAACTCCATAGGGATACAAAATACTCTCGTTTCCCCTGCATACACGCTATGTGTTTTTCAAGTTGTATAGCCAGGGTACATTCTCTATGCCACTCCACCAATGTTGGAGCCTTGTCCGACGCCCAATGTCTTAGAATTAGCAACTTCATAACAGCTGATATAAGAGAGACACGTGCTCTCCAGACTTTGGGAGTGGTTACAGGGAAAGAAAGTAACAAACAAATCTCAGGTGTGTCCATTTTAAAGGAGCCAAGGATAGGGCCTAGCAAAGTGCACACAGCTCCCCAGAGACTTCGAATTTCTGGGCACAACCATAGTAAATGATATAGAGTTCCTTCTTCCTTCTTACACTTCCCACAATAAGGTGAGCTGAGCGTGCCCCTTCTGAATAAGTGGGTAGGGGTCAGGTATAAGTGATGCATAATGTTGAAATGTATCAGTCTTAGCCTGTCTTGCTTAATATACCTATATGCTGTCCTCCAAAGTGCTTTCCGGACCTTCAAGGAGACACTTATATTCAAGACCTTTACCCAATAATAACATATACCAGAAGGGAGCCTGTGATCCCATTCTTGGAGGAGCTTGTGAACCCTGGCAACTGCATGTGGTTGCTTCGCTGTCTTCAAGAGAGTATGGACGTTTGCACCCCCCGGATCAGCCAAGGAAACCAAGGTGAATACCTGGGTTAAAGCTTTACTAAGCTGTAGCTTTACTAAGCATGTCTAATGGATAAAGTATCCTTGGAAGAGCAATCATTTTTAGAAGATTCAACCTGCCCCATAAAGAAAAGGAGACTGTGCTCCATCTTTTGAGATCTTCTGAGATCTCTTGCACCAAAGTTCCTAGATTGTCCTTAAGCATTCGAGCAAAATTTGCGTTGATATTTATACCTAAGAATGTGATAAATTTGGTTTCCCATGTCAAGCCTAGGTCCTGTATATCCACTTTCCTGGTGTGATAATTTAAAGGGAATACTTTTGTTTTAGTACAATTCAATTTGTAAGAAGATACTCGGGAGAAACTATTAATTTCTTCTAGAATAGGTGGAATCGAAGTCCCCGGGTTCTCTATGTGTAATAATACATCATCAGCATATGCCGAACAGATATAACTAGATTCCCCTATTTGTATACCTTTGATAAGAGGATTCTTCATTAGCCTACGGAGCAGCGGCTCTAAATACAAATTAAATAATAATGGGGACAAAGGGCAGCCCTGCCTAGTACCACGCTCCAGCTTGAAAACCGGTGACAATAAACCGTTACATTTCACTCTCGCCGATGGACAAGAATATAAAATTCTGATCCATCTTAGAAAATTGGGAGGTATACCAAAATCCGAGAGGGTGGCAAATAAAAAAGGCCAGGATACCCGATCAAAAGCTTTTTCGGCGTCGAGTGATAACAGCGCTGCTGGAGTTTTGGAGTCTTTAGCTGCTGCGATAAGGTGCATTCGTTTTCTCATGTGGCCATGGGATAATCACCCTTTCATGAAACCCACCTGTTCCCTACACACTAGTTGATCCATAACTTTGGACAATCTATTAGCCAGAATTTTTGCTAGTATTTTAATGTCGGTGTAGAGGAGAGATATTGGCCGGTAGCTGTCTAAGCTAGAGGGATCCTTTCCAGGTTTTAAAATTAGGGAAACTGTGGCCTCCAGAAAGCCTAAATCAGAAATACCAGAATTAGACCAGAACTTAAAAGTGTCTAGCAAAATTGGTGAGATATCTGGGAGAAAGGCTTTATAAAAGTTACTCGGGAATCCATCAGGACCTGGAGATTTATCAGGGGGCAACTGCTGGATAACCTGGTGTATCTCCAAAATCACAATAGATGCCTCTAGGATTTTGGACTCGGCCTCAGATAGTTTGGGCAAATTAGCTTCACTTAAGTATGATGCGATTTCAGAATCGGAAGGCCTAGAGTCGGATTCCTGCGCATATAGTTTCTGAAAGTATTCCCCAAATAATTTAGAAATTTTCCTCAGGTCCTTATAAATCTGATCCCCCTGGCCTACTCAAATACTCACTATGTGTTGAGCCGAGTCTAATTGTTTTACACGCCATGCTAGGAGTTTACTAGCCTTTTCCCCTATATCTAGATATTGTAGCTTCACTCGAGTGAGAGCAAGTTCTGCTTGTTGAAAGACTAAATCCGAATACTGAGCCTGTAGTTGATGTAACTTAACCCACTCAGAGTCAGTTGAACTCCGAGATAAATTATGTTCCATATTTTTAATTGAAAATAGAACAGAGTTTAACTTATCCCTTTGCTCCCGTTTCCTCCTAGATGCCATCTTGATTAATTCCCCTCTTAATGAACATTTTAGAGCAGCCCATATCATGTATTTTCGACTTATGGAGTCTTTATTATCCACCAGGAAATGTACAATAAAGTTTTTGATGCCCCTTAGTGAACATTCTTCTTTTAAAATTTGGGAATTTAGTCTCCATTGTGTAGATCTACGAATCTTTGGATAGGGCCTATAAACTACACTGACCGGAGCATGATCTGAGATTACTCTTGCAGAGATATCTGCCTGGATCATATTGGGCACTGCAGATGAGCTAACTAAAATATAATCTATTCTTGAGTGTGAGTAATGCACTGGAGAATAGAAAGAATACTGTCTCCTTTCAGAATTGAATATACGCCAGATATCAACTAAGTCTGATTTGTTGATAAAGTCTTTCAGGGCCCTTTGAGCCAAGGAAAGGCCCCTACGCCTATTGTAAGACCGGTCCAATTCATTTTGAAGTACCAAGTTCCAATCTCCTCCAAGAATGGTGATTTTATGATCATCCTGGTCCATTTTATGAAAAGACTTGAAAATGAAGTGAGTCACTGTTGAGCCATAGATCGAGCCCAAAATCACCGGTTGAGATGCTAAGATGGCTTGCAGAAAAACATAACGCCCTTCCGGATCCCAGCACTTGTGCACCAGTTTAAACGCAACCCCTCTTGCAATTAGAACAGCCACCCCAGCTCTCTTGGTCGAAGATCCGGCGCCAAAGACTTGAGCTACCCACATTCTTCTGAAGTAGTGAAGATCAGCTCTTTTTAAGTGGGTCTCCTGGAGAAACACAATTTGCGCCCCAAGTAGAGA
The DNA here is from genome assembly GCA_016271365.2 of Neoceratodus forsteri. Taxonomy (NCBI): domain Eukaryota; kingdom Metazoa; phylum Chordata; order Ceratodontiformes; family Ceratodontidae; genus Neoceratodus; species Neoceratodus forsteri. The sequence continues at coordinate 1,640,328,335 of CM057450.1, forward strand.
AAGGTGTTTTAGAACCACCTGCCTCTTGACCCTATCCTTGGCTCCCTTGATATTCCAACTAACAAATTTATAAGGCAAACTCATAATGATAGCACAGGTTATAATGGGGACCTGTGTAAGCAGTAGCATGGGGTATTACGATATAAGGGATCGCCTGGAAAGTACAAACACCCAGAAGACTGAGAAAAGCCCACCTCCTTCTATACCCAAAATCTTGAATATCTCCCATCCCCCTCCCTCCTCGCAACCCACCTGGCCAACTTTCCCCCAACCCCTCCCTTATAACATCCCTTCCGAATTACCCCCCCCCCTTGATACCAAACCCCCAGTTCCCTAGAACTGCACTCCTATAACAACTTCGCCACATGACATTCATCTAAACAGCCCAGAGCTAATTATCAGCCAGTCACCAACCGGAACCCCCCTACCCCGCCATAAGCTAAAAGTATAACTCAGCAGACCAAATTACAATATGTAGGCCCCATAGTCTTCCTTAAACCTTCAGAGATGAATTAGGATAAAAAGAAAAGGGGAAAGGGGAAACCCCCCTTCTCTTCTTTCTTTCTTTGCTTCCATTAGTTTCGTTCTCTCTTCTTATTCTTCTTCCTTATCCTTTTGTTATTTTCTTTTGCAACTCGGAGTGTGTATTAGATATATTGTCTTGATACCAGACAGCATGGCCTAGACATGGTATAGATTCGGGAATCCAGTCTTGACTCCTTAGGAAGTATTCAGTATTACTAAAACAAAACCAAAGGTGACCCCCACGTCAATACTCCTAAGTGAAGGCCGCATCAAAATATACCTCCGGCGGAGTCAATAGTTTAAGAGACCGTTAAATTAAAGAAATCAGTTATTAAATGGGTCGATCCAAGTTGAAGGAAGTGAAAATTGTGTTAAAAAAAAAAAAGGGAAGGGGAAAAACACTTCCACTCTGCATACAAAAGGATTATATCCAAAATGTCCAAAGCAGTAAGTCCGTCACTGACAGATGACTGGGACGAGGATTCACTTAAAGAGATCTGGTAGTAGCTGCTGTAATTCCTGTTGTGCCTGCTGCTGTGACTCAAAGGACAACCATTTACCATCATGAGAAACCATCAATGTAGCCGGATATTTCACTCTAAATGGCTTTGATGCTGCTATAAGCTTGGAGACAATAGGGTGTAACTCTTGTCTTCTGACCCTCACAGAGTGAGGCAGGTCCTGTATAATACGGATTTGCTTGCCCTCCCATAAGAGCTCCTTCATCCCTCTAACTTTGTCTAAAACGTGCTGTTTGTCCAAAAAATTGAGAAACCTCAGAATCAAAGGTCTGGGAGGTTGTCCCTGGATGGGAGGAGGGCGTAAAGTTCTATGTGCTCTTTCAATTATGTATTCACCCTCCAGGGGGAGAACCTGTGACTTTGCAACAAAGTTTTTGCATGAAAGTGATTGGGGCATTGCCTTACTCCTTTTCTGGAATGCCAATGACTACCAAATTGTTCCTTCTGCTACGCCCTTCCAAATCTTCAAGTTTCTCTTCCAACTTTTTGATTCTCCTTTTAGCCATCACCAGTTCTGAATCTGCTCCTGCTTGCCTATTTTCCAGAGAGGCTATGTTTACCTCTGCATCCCCAATCCTTCTCGAGAGGGAATCCACAGCTTTCTTGACATCTTGAACATCCCCAGCTAAAGCAGAAATAGAGCTTTGCAGCGGTTGCATGAATTCTAAAAACTTTGCCTCCGTGAGCGGGGAGTCTACAATGGGAAGCTGAGATAGGCTAGTGGCCTGCTGCTTTGCTCTCTTTGCGGCCTGTTGCTTCTCGGGTGTTTGGGGAGGCGAGTGCTTCGAGTGCGATTTCTTCATGTAATTTTCCATCTCCAAAGGCAATAAACGGCTGCGACGTGACACAAGACCTCACTCGTCAGAATCGGAAGGTTTGATTCTTGAAGATCCGCTTTTACATCGGAGAAATCTGCGGTAGTGCGGCGGAGCTCCGGGAGTATGCGACCGGCGCTCAGGCTGCCATCACGTGACCTCCAGTATTCAGCTCTTTACACATAGCAGAGGGTTACATATGTTTAGTTGGTAAGTTGTTATTCATTACATTCTCCATTTGTCCTACAAATTAGTGAGACAGTACTGTGGATTCATAGGTGACATAGTTCAAGAGTGTTAGGATGGTTCAGAGACAGGAGGAAAGTTAGTGCTACATTGTTTGGAGGGTTGGATATTTTAGTTAGTTGTGGTGGTTTTGGTAGTGTCAGGTGCGGTGGCACTGGCATACACTTGTTGATAGAAGATGAGTCTTAAGTCTAGTGCGGAAGCACGGCACCGATGGGGTTTCTCATACCTCCAATGGGAGGTTGTTCCACAAGGAAGGGGCAGCATGCGAGAAAGATTTCTGGCCTGCCTTAGTCCTAACCTTGGGGACTTCTAGGAACATTAGGCCTGAGGACCTGAGGCTGTACTGGTTTCTTTTTACTGTGAGGAGTCCCCCAAGACTCGAAAGAGGCAAGGGACTAATTATCTTCTTCGCCAGGCAGAGTACGGGGTAACTGAGGTTAGCTTCGAAGGATGGCCAGTTAAGCTGTGCTAACGCCTCACAATGGTGGCTCCTGGAGTGGGATAAGGTGGCGAAGCGGGCCACCTTGTTGTATAGAGTCTGTAATTTACCATACTCCAGCTTTGTGATACCCTGAATGACCAGGGCAGCATATAATAGTGTTGGAAGTAGGACACTCACTGCAATAGCAGTCCTAGCTTCAGGGGTTAACAGTTCCTTGAGCCGATATAGTAATCCGAGCTTAGTATGGATTACTTTAGTGACCTGGTCCACATGTTGTATGAACGTGATTCCTTGGTCAAAGGTGAGGCCAAGGTACTTTGTCGAGGGGACTACTTCCAGCTTGTTGCCCTCCAGGGATGAGAGTTGGAGTAGTTGTGATCTATCTTGTACAAGGGCTCTTGGTCCGAACAGCATAGCTTTGGTTTTATTGGTGTTAAGGACCATTTTGTTCTTGATGAGCCACCTCTCCATGATGTGAATATCCTTTTGGAGAGAAATGCATAGGTCATCCAGGTCATCCAAGGTTTTGTAGATAACGGCATCATCCGCATATTGGATTGTGTTGCTGCTACCACAGTGTTTGTGCAGTTCATTTACAAACAATGAGAACATAAGAGGCCCAAGTATAGCCCCTTGGGGTACTTCCTCCTTTAGGGACTGAGGTTTGGAGAGTTTATCCTGCCACCTGACCCTCTGAGTGCGACCAGAGAGGTAGCTTTCCACCCATTTGAGGGCATGGGCATCAAGGCCTATGTGGTGAAGTTTTAGGAGGAGTAGTCTGTGATCCACCCGGTCAAAGGCCTTAGAAAGGTCTATGAAAACCACCCCTGTATTAGATCCAGAGTCTAGGTCTCTGAGTACATCGGAAGAGAATTTGGTTAGGGCAGTGTCTGTCCCATGTTTGGCTCTAAAGCCATGTTGTGATGGGGACAACAGCATGTGTGCCTCCAGGTATTCCTTAAGTTGGGCATAGACGAGTTTCTCCTGTATTTTTGCCATGGTACACAGCAGGGAGATAGGCCTGTAGTTTTCAATTGGTTCTACAGGCCCTCCCTTGTGGATGGGGGCCACATGCGCCTGCTTCCACAGCTCCGGGACAGATCCTTCAAGTAATGACCTATTGATTAGCCAGGTGAGAGACCGCATGAGTGCCATGGCACCATCTTTTCTCAATCTAGCTTTGAGTCCATCCAGTCCTCCTGACCCTCTTGTAGTCAGGGTTTTTAGGATGGCCAGGACCTCATTTACCTTAGCCAGTCTCAGGTGAAAGGGTGGGTGGTCAAGAGTTCGAGGGTCCAGCGGAGCAGACTGGTTGTTGGGTACTGATGACCCTGCCTGAAGTTTGTCAGGGTTTGTGAAGTATGTATTAAGGGCCTCGGCGATTAGTGTCTCGTCATGTAGTACCAGTCCATTAGCCTTGATAGGGCCTGTAGCAGTCTTTTTATTCCCCTTAATCAGTTCATTGAAGTGAGACCAGAAAGTCCTAGGGTTGCCGAGGTTTGCTTTCTGGAGGAGGTTGAAATACTCCTTTTTCACTAGTTTGGTGGCCTGTTTACATTGGTTTCGGAGGGTTCTATAAAAAACCCGGTCTGCTTGGAGAGATGTGTAATTACTATATTAGGCTACACACTGATTCTTAGCCCTCTAGGGATCCGATTGTATTGTAAATATTGAGTTACTGTAAGTCCATCCCATTCTAACCTACAATTTATATGTTGTAGATTCTCTATTTTCTGGGCCAGATTTTTTGGTGCCTCTCCCATTTGTGATGACAGGTCCCTATTTCCTCTCATTGCTGAAAATAACTTGTTCCTTTCTTCTTCTGAGAAGGTAACAGAATGTATATTACTCTGCATACTAGCTCAAGTGTCTGAAAATGTATTGCCACTGCCTGCTTCCATTGTGCCTTTCACTTTAAATGTTTTTTTCCTTTAAGCAATACAATACAATGGTATAATTGACACTGTGTTATTTTGTTGCACTCAAATTGCTATAATTCTTTCAATATATTAAAAAAAAACTTTATTCATAGGTCTCCAACATCCATCTTTTATCTGCTTGATCCTCTAAGCAGACCTTAGAAACAGCTAATTAAAACAGAGCTAAAAAGGAAAAAAGGCTAGAAATCTAAAGGTTAAAAAAGAAATATGTTGCTTTCTTCATTTAGAAAGTATCAGGCTTATGTGATTTAAGCAGTAGTAAAATGGTATGCTTAAGAGAGGCATAAGTTAAAGGGACATAACTGCTCACAGCTGCCCTGTTTCTGTTGTTTTAGGACACAATTTCTCCTTTTGTTAAAAAAGAAGGCATGGTGTGGTGCTGTACTATAAAAAGTACATGAGAAAAATAAAAGTTTTTTGAAAAAGCCACAGTCTAAATGCAATGGAATGGTGAATATGAACTATAAAATATTATTTTTTTATAGTAATCAATTGGAATAAGCAAATAACTAAATGAATTGGTTTCAAATGTGTATAAATCATATATTAAAAGGTAAAAAACTCAGAGAATTACATAATTACCCCATGAACAAGATCAAATAAGAAGTGAAACGTAGGGGAAGACAAAGAAAATAAAGACATTTTAGCTGATCTGTGGAGCAGAGTCTTTTTAAACTAAAGCCCCCTCCCATACTTCTTTATTCAGGATTTACTGCCAGTTCCTTGGGGGAGGCTGAAGACTGTGAAAAGAACATTTACTCCATTGCCCATCACAACTTTCTTAAAATAGGTTTTCTCAACAGGCTTTTTATTATTGTAGGTGGCTGCCCTCCTTCCCCAGATGATGTGATTATCCTTTGGACACTTGATCTTCCTCTCCCATGGAGGCCCTTTCACATTACAGGCTTTGGGCACAAGCAATAGCTTTACTGCTTCACCAACAGACATGTATCATGTCTTGCCATGGCATCGGAGACATGAGCTATCCCCCCCTCTCTCTATGAGCTGTGCAATGGCTGCTCTGAGTCCTCTGACACCCTGGACTCCTGAGGAGCATGGCGTTAGTATGATGAGAAAGCACCAAAACATAGAGGCAACCCTCTGCTCACCACATCTAGCAACCACTTTTCTGAGGTACTGGCAGACTATAGTGGCAAAAAGTGGAGAAACCAATTCCCAGCTGGTAGCTGGGACAGAATGGCCTCAGCCACAGGAAAGGTAACCTCCAGGAATTCATCACTGAAGTGGTAGTCATCCCACTTCTGAACTGGCTCCGAAGTCATGTTGTGTACTCCAACAGGAACCAGAGTAAAGACCCAAAAGACACCAACCAATGGTTAGTAGCCAGCTCCTCAACCATCTCTCGGTCAAGATTTTTAGTCCTAGGAGACACCATAGATGACTCCTTGGGGTTGCCAGATGATTCTTCAGAAATGGCCCTCAACTGTTTGCTGCTATGGAATACCTTGTTGTCATCAGACTGCAAGATCTCCACCAAGAATTGACCTGGCAAGTCAGCAGCAGCATGGGACTCATTGGTTGGAGCACCAAAAATAGACTGTTGTGTAGGTTGTTCAACCTGAAGATGTGGAGAAGCAGATACAGGGGAAATCTGTGAGACATGAACAGGCATTGACACAACCAGCATATGCCATTTGACCATTGGCACAGGGGAAGAGCCCTACCCCACCTGGCAGCAGACCACTTTTGCCAGAGAACTCTGCCTAGCATTGGCAGATATTGTGTCCTTACTTCTTCAATGACAAAATGGACAAGGAGCATTTGAAGGCAGCGCCTCCCATTCGAGCATGATCAAATGTGTGAGCAGTGCTTTGACCTCAACTATAATCCTTGCTTGGGTTATGATACAACACATGTCTCACCATGTTGAGCAGTACAGGCTATAGAGATGAAAGACACTCCCTAGGTGACCTAGCTGGACATACTGACTGGGTTACATCCTCCTGGATAAGGACTAGATGAACAGGGATCTGGCAGATCAACTCTTCCAGCAACAGTGGTGATTGTGCTCCCTCCCCCCCCCACCTGCCTGGCCTATTCTGCTCTACAGTTCCCCAACCCATAACCCACATTCTCTAGGACTTACCTGTGGGACCTATCTGTACCTCCACATCTCACCCCCCTGTGGTAGGGGCCATCGAGGTTACTCAAAATCTCCCCCAGAAGCCTCACTTGGTTCAGTGGGCCCTGAGCCGAGTAGGCAGTGTGGGGTCTACAGCAAACTGTGAGCACCATCCTGCCACAGCCTGTTCTGTTTGTTCTCCATTTTCACCTGACCCTCAGCCACTCTGTGGAACTCATGTTGGAACATATGCACCAAGGTCATGGTTATGTCCACCATCTGGCAGTGACCTCCTCTCTATTCACTGCACCAGCCACCTTGCTTCCCTCCCTCTCTCTCCAGAGGAGGAGAACATTCTCTGAGACACTAGATAATCCTCCCTCTGCCGGTTCCCTATGACATTGTTTTGCTTCTGAATGGTTGCCAGTGTTGCAAGCTGTACCACTACTGCTGCACTTATGGGCCAGCTTGTGCTTCTTACTGTGGCAAAATGGGTTTTCTCCCAATGTTTGAAGGGTGAATCACATTCCTCAGAAATCGTCTATGAATGACCCTTCGATTCTAGCCTCAGCCTGCTGCAGTGCTGAGAACAAGGGAGAACTCACTGCAGCTACCTCCTCTACCATGACTTTTAGCTGTGCAGTTAACCTGGCTGTATGCATAGTAGGTATATGATGCAAGAGCATAGCTCTTTCTGTGTCTGTTTTGTGGCCCTGAAAAGGACCATTGGGAATGATGTTCATGGTCACAAAAATCTTGCAATTCCATCTCGAAGATTGGAAAGGAATATTGCATTCCCTTCAGCAGAAAAATGCACCCCATCTTGGATAAATTGCCAATCTGTCCTACGTGAAATTTGACTATGTCTAATAAATGTTACCCTCTTGTCCTAAAAAACTGATGGGCAGTATAGATACTTACCTAGTAAGAATAATATCAAACTTGTATACTGACACATGTGCTTCAAATAAACTGGGACCTACCATCAGTTATGCAGCTCTTTTTAACAAGCAAGAGAGTCAAGCAGGGTTGTGTCCTGGCTCCCTCACTTTTTAGTTTGTATATAGATCAATTCTTAAGGAACACAGAGATGCTCGAGTCAGACTCGCCTAAAATTTCTGATTTTGTTTGTCCAGCTCTTGCCTATGTAGATAACTTAATTCTACTTTCACTATCCAGAAAAGGTTTTCAAAAAAGTTGGATTTATTACAAACATCTGTCCATAATCCTAAATTACAAATAAATTACTCTAAAACAAAAGCTCTACATTTTTTGGTAAAATAAGGTAAAAATTTACTGGAAAATTGGAAACCAGAAACTAGACTCTGTGGACACCTATGTCTACTTAGGATTGACCTTCTCTTTGAATGGGCTGTGGACAAAACATATTCAAAGAATAATGGATAATACAAAAAAAATACAGCTATGGGCCTAAAGAAATTTAATTATAGCTATGGGAGCTTAACCATCAGGCCTGCTGTGAATGTAATAAAAGCTATATATTTCTCCCAGATATTATATGGAACAGAGATATAGGATTTAAAAGATAAAGCAAAATTTATAGTCCCCATATATGAGCTCCAGAAATCAGCCCTAGGTGTTGCTCCTTCATGTCCAGCAGTATTCTTAAGAGCAGAATTTGACCTAACAATTATCAGTGCAAATAGTGATGCAAGAAGAATTAATTACTGGTTTCACTTCACCAGGCTCCCACAGGAGAGACTCCCCAGCAGATGCCTGTAAGGAAAAACAGTCTTGGAATCAGAGTGGTTGTGGATATCAGAATTGGCTCCCTCAGGATGCATTTGGAAACAAACTGTTACCAACTCAGTATGTCTTTTCTGCTGAAAAGTTTGAAATAAATTAATAAATAAATAAGGGATGAAGTGGACTCTGTTACTAATATGTAGAATGGCATTTAGGAAGCTATTTGTTAAGCTCTAACTTTACTTAACTTCTAATTTATTTGCCATCAAAAATGTGTAATATCAATTGTGTGGACATGTAGAAATAATGCACATGAAAATCCACCAGATCATTAAATAAGTAAGAAATGGTGCGATGCATATACAGTGTATGCCTTATTTTCCACATTCTTTACAGAATGACAGTTATAAGATTGCTTCTTTTTTTGCCATATAGTTTTTTTACCTCATGGTGCCGGTTGGATTTGTCAACCTCTGCTTACGGCTGCAACTGGCCACCTTGTGGCACCAAGACTCACCTGCCTGAAGTCCCCTGCAGAATGACACCCCATAGCGGGGGCAGGAGAGGGATGACCATCCTTCACCCAACTCCACCCAGCGGAGGCCACATCCAGATCCTGGGAGGGTACTGGGGTGATGGAATGGGCTAGAGTGAATGTGTGTGAGGGCAAAAAAAGTTTAACTCAGAAAGAGGTAACCATGTACAAACAGTTCAAATATGTGTCCCAGACAATTGTACCTGGAGGATAAAGAGTGAAGCAAACAAAACTGTATCATTTCAAATATACAGTGGAGCCAGATGGCATGCAACACAGTGTCACTGTTTCCTGGATAAGAAAGGATTTAATTAAGCAATAAGGCATGACAGTGTGTCTGTGTTATTGTGTAATAATGTCACTCCTCAGGTGATTGAAGCATGAGGCTGTAGGCCGGGTGCATTCAACACCTGAGGCTTGACGTTATTACACATTATACATTGTCAAGAAAGAATCCTGGCTTCTGATTGGTCAGTTGGCCACCACAGCAGGGATGTTATCCTGGCATAACATCCCTGCTGATTTTTTTGTATTTGCATTGTTTGCATTTCTCTTAAGAAATAAAAATATTTTTACACACAAACAATAACATTCTTTAAAATTATTTTTTTTTTATTCTGTATAAAACAACAAGCCATTGTATAATAGGAATAATGCCCTCCAGGGTGGGTGGGTGTTATGCTGGGATAACATCCCTTCTTGGGTGTTGGATGCTCTCAGCCAGTGGTCTTGGGCCCAACCACCTGAGGCAGGACATTATCCCAGCATAACACCCACCCTGTTGGGCATTATTCCTTTATTAACACACATCCCTGGAATGCCTTATTTCTATTACACAATGGCTCATTTATATAAACAAAAAAGATAAATAAATGCAGTTTTAATACAGTTTTCATGTAGATTTTCAGTGAGGATGAGTACTTAACAAAAAAGAGTTCATTTTTCTCTTTCTCCAGTAGGTGGAACTAGTGTGCATGTCTTATGTCAGTCCTCATAGACATGTGGTAATGACCCCCCCCCAGAAAGTTTTATTTTTTGAACATGGTCCACTCTGTGTGCTTTTTATATGGCTGCTTGACTCCTTATGTCGGCAGGTGGGTCCATTTTCTGGCTGTAGTAAAATATTTATATTGGGAAACAGAAAGTGCCTACAGAGTTCCTGAGCCACGATTTCTGACAAACAAGCTGAAAGAGGGGGAATGATATTTCCAGTGCTTCCAAAGTGATGTAAGTAGCACTAAAAAGAAAGCTACTTTATGTTGTGTGGCACTGTTCTTCTGCTTTTGCCTTCGTTCATTTTTTTTTTATTTTGTTAATGTGGCTGTATGCCACACAGCTGCTTCTTTCAGTACAAGAGTGGTGTGTGGAGTGCACACACTACAGTCAAGGTACCAAAATGTCATTTCAGCTAACAACTTTATTTTAGGGAAAGATTTTTCTGTTTGGGGGGGAATGGAGAAAGTTATGCGGTCATATGCTTATACTATTAAAATGGTGGAAATGGCTGTTTATTTATTTTTCTTTCTAGCGGGGGTATGTGAAGTTGTGTTGGCTTTGAGGTATTTAAACATGGTGGGATATTTTTCAGTGTGTTGTGGTCATCTTTGTGTCTGCCCTACATACAGTGATGTTATCATTCAATTGCATCACTGTTTTGGGAGGTCAGCAGCCAATCAGCTTTCTTGAATTTTTCTTGCCATTGTATAATTACACAATAAGGTACTCCCAGGGGTTATGTTACTGGCCTGTTATTCACCCTCATGGGGTGTAACGTGGCACAATGCATAGCCGAGTGCCATATGCCCCTGGAGGGTGATTAACTGACCATAAACATAACTCTTTTCACTGTTATAGTCAAGCCCCTGAGTTTTCAGCTATTCAGGGGCTACTGAGATGAAGAAGAAGAAGAAGAAGAATCAGTATTTATATAGCGCTTTTCATACATCCGAAGCGCTTTACAAGCAATGCTAGACTGGTAGTGAAGTGACTGAATGTGTGGTGGCGGCCATATCGCACATCATCACCCACACACAGCCTGGATAATTGCATGAACCGGTTTATGGGAAGGGGAATATTGGCCAGGACACCGGGAATGTTCCCTACTCTTTGCGAAGAGTGCCCTGGGTTCTTTTACTTCCACCTGGAGATACCACTGAACATAATGTAAACCAAGGATTAGTTACACTATTTGTCACTTATTTACAAGAATACCTGGGTAGAAGTGTTTCTTCATTGAAACTGGCACAAAGGTGGCAGCCATTTTGATTTGGGTTACATGACCCATGGTGTATGGGTGTGGTTCCTGTTTATTTCTTGTTTTAATTGCCAACCCCTTATAGATATAAATCATGCTCATTTATACCTTTCCATCATAGATTTTTTTTTAATCTGTACCTGAGAGTACAGCCAGTGAGACAGCAATAATCTTCACTGGCAACATAGATTGTTTGGTCAGATGTTCCACCATTAATCTGAAAGTGGTGTAGGGATGTTGAAATACTACATGCAGATATCATCCAGACCATTACAGATATGAAAAAAGATAGACTGATTGAGAGTTACAGTATTTCTATCTTATATGCAAAGATATCTGGGTAAGAAGAGTGTTTCTTTATTGAAAATGGAAGAACAGTGGTGGCTAGTGGTGGGCGAAGTCCATGCACTTTGCTCCATGGAGCACTTCTCGGATATAGATAAATACGTGAAGTTCTCCACAATATGAAGCAAAGTAATTCACCATAATGAATAACACGAAGTGCCATTGTTTTCAATTGACTTCGCGTTGACTTTGCCTTATTTTTGGCCTTTAAGGCGAAGTTTGCATTTAATCATGGTGATGGCATGTCACATGGGCTCTATATTGTCTTGCACAGCCTCAGTTCTGTGTAGTGTATGTAGTGGAAAGCTGGAGACAGTTTGCTGTCAGAGTTCTGAGAATCACACCATCAAAAAAGCTTTTAATATGCATTTTTGAGCTAATTTTTTTGGGCCAAAATTTAGTACATTGACTGTAGGAAACCGTCCTGTGCTTATATCATCAAGTGTTTCTTGGTTTTGTGTGCATTTTGAATGTTAATTTGTAAGATTCAGTATGTGTACTGACAGACACTGTAGAAGTGTGCTTCGGGGGAAGGGCATGATGAAGGGCAATTCACAGTGACTCAGTGAGAAAGGCAGTATTTCTAACTGTTTTTGGGTAGCTAGTGTGTTAGTATTTGTGTGTTCATGTACACACAGTAATATTTTCAGTAAATTTTGATAGTTTTTTTGTGTTTTCTGTGTTGCTGTGCATTTTTTCAGTTGTTTTAAAAGATTTGGTTGTACTACACTGAACTTTAACATTTTCTGTACATTACCTGTAGTTTATGTGTGTGAGTGTGTGTGCATGCTGTTAAGTCACACACATTTTATTGTGCCACACCACAATCGCAGGATTCTGATTTGAATCTCTTATCCATCTGTGGTACTTTTTACTGCTTCGTTCTATCTCGGTCAGCAGTGGACTGTTACTGGAGCTCTGCCCCAACCTCACAAAAGGTATTATTGTTCCAGTTTGGGATTTCTGATTTTGACCACTGGTTAAGGTGGTGTTGTGCCCATGTGACCACATCTTTTAAGTGCAATCTCCATCTGTCTGCATGTCTGCATCTCTTTAGGGCCCAATCTCCATCTGTAAGTCACAGTCATCTATTTGGCTTCCCTTCAGAGTAACAGTGTGGTGAATATCTCGGCGTGAACATTGTACTCATTTATGTGCGTTTTTATGTCAGGGCGATCATCACGAGTCACTCATGATACAAATCACGTTCTTCATCTTCACAATCATGATTCATGAATTACAACTTTAAGTTTTTGGGGTGTAAGTTGCATGTAAGCCTGTTTTTTTAAAGTCTTCAGTTTCATCACGAATCAGGAAAATGACTGGAGGACACCCAGTTACAGTATATCATGTCATGTCACTCAAGATCCTTGGTATTCTCCGATGCTTCTGTTTGTGTTCACATTCTGTAGGATGCCCCACCTGAATCTCTGTGCTCACAAGAAGCCAACCCTATTTAATCCTGTCAACAGTATCTCTGCTTGACCTTTGTACTCATTGATGTGCATTTTCAAGTCAGGGTTTTTGTGGTGTTGCTCTGTTTTTCTAAAGTCTTTGGTTTCGTCACAAATCAGGAAAATGACTGGGGGTCACCCAGTTATATTATGTCATGTCACTCAAGATTCTTAGTGTACTCCGATGCTTCTGTTTGTGTTCACAATCTGTAGGATGCCCTACTTGAATCTTTGTGCTCACAAGAAACCAGCTCTATTTAATCCTGTAGATGGTATCTCCAGTTGACTTTTGTACTTATTGATGTGCATTTTCAAGTCAGGGTTTTTGGGGTGGTACAGGTCCGGGAAGTACAGCCGTAGGTATTTGTGTACAGTTCATTAGTTATGTCACACCAGTCACTCATCACATGACAAATCACGCTCTTTATGAATCACAGCAGTTAAATTTTTTTCAGTTCTGATGATATGCTGAAGACCTGTAAAGAGGACCAAAACATTAATGAACTATTTTTTTTTACTTTTTTAAAAAATAATGCTCCCCCCAAAAATACTTACCTTTCATGGGTTGACAGTTTCCATGCAGCCAAAGTCAGCAGCAGACATCTGAAATGTGTTGTGGTGGACCACTGATGCTGTGCCTATGATGACCTGAAAAAAAAAAAAGTAATCATAAATGATCTTCTTTCAGTGTACCACAGCCCCACCCCAAAAAAAAAGAACATTTGAATTTGACAATACCACATTACTTGTCAGGCTCTAGTTGTAACATATGTGTTGCTTGCATGTTCATGTGATTTGAATATCATGCCCACCATGGTAAAGTGTGAAGATTCCAGGAAAAGGAGCAATATGACAGACTGCTTACAACACAGATCAAGATTATAGAGATAGAAATTAAATGGCCGTGTCTTTGGAAACAAAACTTACAGTGGCATGCACAATAACTTACCACTGTGGTTTGAAGGCAAGGCACATGGCACACACAAAGGACAGCATGTATTGGGTGATGCAACGGGCATCAACCCAGGCAATGCTCTCACTTGGGACAAAGAGATGCATTCCTGGCATTTTAATCTTCATCTGGACTTTTCATTCAATTACATCAGTAGGAGAACAGCAGAAGCAGCAGGCAGTGTCACAATTTAGGCAATGATGTCACTTAGCAGTGGGGTGGCGGGCCCAAAAATGCTTAGTCTGATAAATATGTTTAAGTTCTTTGGCAAGCTTCACATGTGCTTTGCACCTCCTTCTCAGGTGTGTGCAGCAAAAGTATTTGACGTAAAGGAAGCATTTTCTCTCTGGGGACACAACTTCACATTTCTGGCAAAGTGGTGATGGTGGTGGTAGTGGTAGTGTGGAGTGGCAGGCCCAACTTTCAGTTCCCTGGCAAGCTTCTCATGTGCTCTGCACCACCTTCTCAGGTGTGTGTAGCAAAAGTATTTGACTCAAAGGAAACATTTTCTCTCTGGGGACACAATGCTTTGTGACACATTTCTGGCATTTCATTTTTAATCTGGGCTTTTCATGACATTAAAACAGCAGGATAAAAGCACGAAAGATAGCACATTTGTGGGGACATGGTAGGTGTGGTAATGGTATTGTTTGTGATAATGGTGCTGGTGCTTTAAAGGGAAAGTAACATGTAGGACTAGATTCATCAATTTGTTTGTTACCAGTGGAAATCTGCTTTACATAAGCTATTTTGACTGAACCCATAACACTTTTAGGGCCAGAATTATTTATAACCCATTCATGGGCTTCACACTTCTACCCTAGCCACCAGATCACACTCCTACAAATGACAGAACATGATGCCAACAAAAAAAAAGTGTTATGGGTTAGGTCAATAGATTGTGTAAAGCAGATTTCCATTGCTAGCAATATTGATAAATGTAGTCCTGCATGTTAGTTTCCTTTTAAGTAAATGTTCTGAAAATTAACAAACATTTCCATAGTTGTTATTACTTAATTTACTTTTTTTCTTATGTGACTGATGGTCAGTCAAATAGTGGATGCTGCATGCTTTCTTTATAGGTGAAACTCTGGTGCCACTATGCACACTACAATAAAAGTGTCTTGAAGATGGCGTTTTGGAGACACAATATTTAATCAAAGGAAAGCATGCAGTGTCTGCAAAGTGGGAGGCAACATGACTTATTACATAAAATGAAACTAAGAACAAAACAATTTCTATTGCTGAAATCATAATGGTGTGGTGGGCATTTGGGGGAGGTGGTGAATGTGATTTACCAGTATGAGGCTGAAGAAATACAGGACTAACAAAATTAACATAGCTAAGAAAACTTTAACTGAACATAAATGTTATAAGTAAGAAAAAAACATGGCTTAAGAAAATAAAAGCAGAGAATATTTTTTGGGGGGGAGGGGCATGTGGTTAGTACTGGCTTTCTTGATCTTTCTTGTCCCTCATACTGGTAAATCCGATTCACCATCCCACCTCCCCCAAATGTTCCCCCTGCCAGGCCACTAAACAATTTCGCAATACAAATTGTTTTGTTCTTAACTTTTTACTCATCTCGTCTACCATTAACATTTTTACTTTACTTTATTTTATGTAATAAGTCATGTGGTTGCCAACTGTACAGATGCTGTGTGCTTTCAATGCAGTTGGAATTATGCCACCAAAAAGCTATCTTCAAGACACTTTTATTGCAGTTTGCATGACAGCACGACAGTTTCACCTAGAATGAAAGCATGCGGCATCCAAAATTTTGCCGACCATCACTCATGTAACAATAATAACAATTCCTAATAAAGTAAATTAACACGTATGAAAAATCACAAACAAAATATTACCTGAACATAAATGTCATACGGAAAAAGGAAAATATTAATTAAGAAAAAAAATTAAAAGAAGAGGAGGGAATTTTTTTTTGGGGGGGGTCAATTTGGAAATTAATATAACTTTCTTAATGGGCCTGTGCGGGCTGTTTCTGCTCATCACCACCACTGTTACTATGCAGCAATCATAATATTTTATCATTCTGCCCCTCAACATGTCTCAGTCACTGCATTGCTGCCTCCACCAATGTTTTCAGCCCCTGTAGCTCAGCATGCAGCTCAGCAAGGTCTCCCTGTGTAGCCAGCTGATGTGAATTCTCTTCATCATGGGCAGCTCTGGGTCCTGCCACCACCTCACCTGATGCCATTTCCCATCTACTACAGTGATGCACAGGCAGACGAGCTGGTTGTGCCACCACAGCTGCAGGAGGTGCTGTTATCTTCTGTAGCTTTGCTTCCCACTGGGCATGGTGCTGAAAAGCTAGATGGGTGTGCTGACCACCCGAGCCCAGGTGGCTGCCCTTGGGCCCCAGTGGACCACCACATTACAAAGATTGCAATGCACCATACTGGAGTCACCAGGGAGGGAAGGAAAAAAGGTCCATACAAGGGAGCTGTGCGCAGGGCCTGGTACAGGTGGTGGGGGGGCACCAGGACACACCTGCTGCTGTGCTGCCAGTGGTTGAGGGCTAACAACCTGCTGCAGTTCCTGCTGCTTTTGCTGCAGCTCATCCTGCTTATCCTGCAGTGGTCGCTGCTCCATGTGCTTCTGCTGCTGCTCCTGGACAACAGCCACAGCTGCTGGGCTCACTTTGGCTGTTGGTGTGGTCCCCAAAGCCTGCTGATTTAATCTAACTGGGAGGCCACCCCACATTCATGGCCCACGATGGCCACCACTTGGCCCACCATGTCCATGCTCCATCAAGAAAGTAAATAAACAAACAAAAAAAAACACTAGTACAAGTACTAGTAAAGTACAGTACCTAAAAATAACTACACAAAAAAAAAAACTCTTTTAACAAAAAAAAGCCTTTCTAATTAAATAAATCTTTCCTGAAGGATTACAACAACTAAATGCACAAATATTTAACACACAAAAGAAGAATTATGGCTTTTTGTTTTAGCTCTGAAACACACAGAACAGAGTCAGACTACACACTGCAGAACTGCCTGGACTGCAAACTCTTTCCACTAGAGAAAGTGAAAGTAAAACAGTGACTTTCTGCCAGTGCCTATTGAACTGCCTCCCTGGATCATGTGACCTGCAGAGCTGCGGAGACAGTCAGTCATGTGATCACTGATCAGTGGGCTGTTTTGACTTCACCTTGTCTAACCACAACGTGAAGTAACACAAAGTCATTAAAGGCGAAGTAGCTCATTTTTGTGGGGACTTCGCGTAGTCCCAAATGAATGCGGAGTGGGCTACTTCACCCATACTTCGCTAGGGGATTAAAACTTCCCTGCATCTCTAGTGGTGACCATTTTGATTCTGGATACAAGCCCCATGGATTATGGATATGGCCCTTGTCTGGTACTGCTTTAATTGACAATATTTATACATATGGATCATTTATGTCTCTCCTTCATATAGTTTTCTACCTGTACCTCATAGTGCAATAAGTGGGACCCCAGTATTCTTCCTTGATAATAGGGATAGTATGATTATATGTCCTGTGTTAATCTGAAAATGGTGAAGGGATGTTGAAATACTGCACACAGATAGTATACAGACCATTCTAGATATGAGAAAAATATGCTGCTTGATATTAATGCTATTTCTCACATATTTACAAGAATGTCTGGATAAGATGAGTGTCTCTTCATTAAAAATGGCAAAACAGCGGTGGACATTTTGATTTATACTGCATGACACGAGGGTATGGGTGTTGCCCAGTCTAGTATTTGCTTTATTTGTCAATTTCTTATACCGATAAATCAAGCTGATTTCTATCTTTCCTTCACAGTTTCTTTTTACGTGTACCCCATGGTGCAACCAGTGGGACCCCTGTAGTCTTCATTAGCAGTGTGGATTATTTGGTCAGATGTCAGTCTGTTAATCTGAAAGTGGTATAGGGATATAAAAATACTGCACATAGATGTCATCCAGACTATTGTTGATATGATAAATGATACACTGGTTGAGATTTACACTATTTAAATTTTATTTACAAGAATATCTGTAAAATGTGTGTTTCTTTTTTGAAAATGGCAGAACAGTAACAACAATTTTGATTCAGTTACATGGCCTGGAGAGTATGCATTATGCATGTGGCCTCTGTCAGAGGTATGCCATCACTATAATGACAATTTTACCATGACCTACGCTACAGCGACAACAGTATCAGGTCACTGTAGTGTCGGTGCGGGACCCTGGCATTGCTTTCTGGGCTTATTGCACCTCCTCCCCAAAGCAACTCTGACTTGGAGTTGATTAATTTAGTTGCAGGGGTACATGGGGGGTTCAGGGGTGAAACCACTCAAAGAAAATGCAGTCTGAAGTGACTCCAATTATGCCAACTGCAAATGCGGTCAACATACAGGAATCGTTGTAACATCAGTCGACAGTGAAATTGTTGACCGACTGTCATGGATCCCCTGTCAGGCACTTGCTCAATTCATTAAGCCTATATATATATATATATATATATTATGGTAGCACGGTAGTGCTACCATAGTTAGGGTTCAGGAGACATTTCCATGTTAAACCCAACATTTTGCACCTTAATAACTTTGCAACCGTTTGATGGATTTGCCTGAAATTTGGAATGTATGATCAAGACCCATAGGCCTTGAGATCTGCCAAGTTTAGTAGTGATCGGATGTCTACGGTTGTGGGTTTAAGCGTGATCTGTGTAGCGCTTCGCTTTTCTGGAAATTCTATGGTCGCGCAGCATGGTCGTACGGTTTGTGTGACCGGCCTGAAATCTTCAGGGAACGTTCAGGCAGGGTCCCCGATGTGCCTTTCAAAGATTTGGTGAAAAAATATTAAATGGTTCAAAAGTTATTCAAAAAACAGTTTCCCATTATAAGTCAATGGGAAAAAGTTAAAAAGTTCGACAGTGTTGCAAATGCATTTTTACTTTCGTAAATGGGCCTGTTACTTTCGCAAATCCGCCATTTTGTTTTCAGTTGGTGATCAGAAAAATGGTTGGCATTTAAATTTGAGACCTTCTAGCAACGTAATTCTTTTTGTATTTAGCTATTCGGGCCCTGAGGATGCTTGCCATGTCTTTATTTTGTGGTAAAACACCACAGAAATATGTTTTTCAAATTTCTGGAAAAAGTACTTTCTCAAATTACTTTCGTGCTCACGAAAGTGTCGAACTTTTTTGCGAAAGCTTTCGCAAATTGCGACAGTAGTTTTCTAGTCTGTGGGAAAATGACAGCAATTCTTTGGCACTGCACTGCAAAATAACCGTTAGGAGTTTTGGGCTGAAATTTGGAGAAGCATGGCCGGCATCTCACAGATGTGCCTTTCAGTGTTGTATTGAAAAAAATATTACGGCAGCAAAGTTATGGCACTCAAAGTTGACAGTTTTTCCCATAGGATAACATTACGGCAACATTACAGGAATCCTTTGGCACCTGCTGCAAATTAACGGTTTGGTCTTTTTCCTGAAATTTGGAGGAGGACAGCCAACAGTACACAGATGTGCCTTTCAGTAGTTTGGTAAAAAATATCACATGGCGGCAAAGTTACGGCACTCCAAAATTGACGTTTTCCCATAGGATAACATTACGGCGCCCGACACTTAACAGAAATCATTTGGAGCCCTGCTGCAAAATAACGGTTTGGTCTTTTTTCCTGAAATTTGGAGGGAAGACAGCCAACAGCCCACAGATGTGCCTTTCAATAGTTTGGTGAAAAAACATTACAGGGAGGAAAAGTTATGGCACTCCGAACTTTTCTTTTTTTCCCATAGGATAACATTACCGTTCGGCGCGCCTTTCAGGGCCCGTATCTCGGAAACGGTGCGAGATACGGACTTTTCGTCGAAAAACTTCTTAGCCCCCAATGGGGCTAAGACTTAAATTAGCCAGGACAGTTGTAAATAATATGACTTTTAAATTTTTTTTCTACATCGAACAGTTCCTGAGATATAATGTGTTTAGTATTCCAAGATCTCATTTTCTGCGCCGATACTCATTATTTTGCATACATTATTTGTACTCACTGTCTTTCTCAATGCAGGTTTTGGGGAAAACCAGCCTGTGCGCTTACATTACTGTTACTGTTGCCCTTTCCGCTTGTGGATCCGTACCCGGTTCACTTACCATTGACGTCTGCGCCACCATGTGCGTTATCCTTTGCGTTTTCATTTGCGCTTGCGTTTCTGTTATTTTGCCATTTCTGTCTACAGTACTGTTTATCTTACTGTTTCACTTTACATCACCATGCCCATTGACATTTCTGTTTGGAGGCACCATGTTACTATGTGACAACACATCACGTGGCAGACCATTCCCGTCTATGCCACCATGTGCGTTACCCTTTCTGTTCTCATTCGTGCTTGTGTTACCATGTGCGCCACTGTTAGCATTTCTGTTTGCGTTGCTGTCCCTGTTAGTATGCCACAACACATCATGTGGTGGGAGAGCGGGGCCCGAACGCATTATGCAGCGGGCGGGCCCCGCGCTCCCGCCGCTGCATTACATTCACTATTTCTCGTTATCATTCTAAAAAAGAAGGGAAATTAGAGGCAAAAAACTGTGTTTAATGCATTAGTTAGGGTTGTTCCA
The DNA here is from genome assembly GCA_016271365.2 of Neoceratodus forsteri. Classification (NCBI taxonomy): domain Eukaryota; kingdom Metazoa; phylum Chordata; order Ceratodontiformes; family Ceratodontidae; genus Neoceratodus; species Neoceratodus forsteri. Next base: position 1,640,348,747 of record CM057450.1, read on the forward strand.
CAGCAACAAAAGTGAGGAAATTTGCTGTTAGGGTTGAAAACCCCCCTTGGCCCCCCTGCCCATCCCTCAAACCAGCAGTGGGGTGCGCATTGGGATTGTGGGTCTAACTCTCACCGCATTTTCCTATAGTTCTGCTGTTTTACACATGTCATGGGGTGAGAGTTAGGGCTGATGATCCCAATGCAGACTCCAATGCCACCATATGCGCCATTGTTTGCGTTTTCTTTTTTGTTTGCGTTTCTGTTACTTTTTAGCCATTTGTGTGTACTGTACTGTTTTGCTTTCTGTTTCACTTTGTGTCACCATGCCCATTGACATTTCAATTTACAGGCACCACGTTACTTTGTGACAAGGCATCACGTGGCACAGCATTCCTGTGCATCCCAATGTATGCATTCGCCTTTGGGCCCCGCGCTCCCACTGCTGCATTACATTTTATATTTCTTGTTATCTTTCTTGAAAAGAAGGGAAATTAGAGGCAAAAAAGACTGTTAAATGCATTAGTTAGGGTTGTTCCACAGCGACAAAAGTGAGGAAATTTGCTGTTAGGGGTGAACACCCACTTGTACCCTGCTGCCCACTCCCCAAAGTGGCACTTTTAGCATTAATGTTTGCGGTGCTGTCTATTTTATTGTGCCATAACACATCATGTAGCAGTGGCACATGGGCTGTACTGCCCTGCCCACCCCCCCAACTGGCATTGGGGTGTGCATTGGGATCATGGGTCCTAACTCTCACCCCACTCTCCTATACTTCTGCTGCTTTTCACAGGTCATGGGGTGAGACTTAGGGGTGGCGATCCCATCTATGCCACCATGTGTGTTACCCTTTGTGTTGCTATGTTACTGACTGTATGTCATAGGTAGCAAAAAAATAGATGGAGTTATAGTTGTAGCAGTATTAGTAAACATTGATTTGTATGCTTAAGTAATAGACACTTATTTTCATTTCAGTATGGTATTTAAAGTAATGAGTCAACACAGGTGGTTATGGTTTTAAAAAAATTTATTGCCAATTTGTCAAATGGAGAAAAGGTCGAATGAAAAGTTAAATTTTGTTAACAGAAGCAGTCTCACAATACAATCTTTGTATGTGTGCAATCATTACTTGTGAAATTTGTAAATGTGTAAGAATTATAATAACTGTATGATGTGGATTTGACTAAGTGTGTGATATTATATGAAACTAATCAGATGTTGTGTGTTTTTAGTTGTGCTTCAGTACTCACTTCTGTTTATATGTGTGGAAGTATTTTCTGGCATTTGACTTGTAATTTTAATAGTTAGGCTGAAGATATTGCTATTGAACGTGAATGTAGTTTGTAAAAAAATGTAACTTTTTAAAAAATGGTTGTATGTTGTAACTATGTGTAGTGCATTACTTGTCTGCTATGTTAATAAGGGAATGTCAGTTGTTTGTGAAGTGTGATTAGACACAAGATAGACAAGTGTTTTGTTGTAATTGTGTGACTGCTAATGTGGATGTTCCTGGGGTGGGCGAAAAACCATATGCTGATTGTCTAAGTAGTACAGTTTACACAATTGTAAGTTTAGTGACATTTGATTCTTACTATTAAATAATATGTCACTGACTAGGTGCAAATGGAAAATTCCCACCCGACCCCTCAATTGAGGCGATCATAAATATTGTCAGGAACAGGTATGCAGTTTGTTGTGATCAGCAACAGTGCCTGATTTACAATTGTCAATATTTTGTACATACGGTACAGTTAGTTATGTGACAAGTACAAAACAAAAAATACAGGTTTTACATGAACAAAAAAATGTTATCAATTCTTACATTGGCTTCTATGTAAATTCTTAACTTTTAAATACTAAAACTGTTATGGAATGCATTTTTTCACAAACTTATGCTTAGTTACATGTTGTTAGTATACTGCAGAGTAATATGTAAGACATTCACTTGTACTGTAGTGCTACACTGCTATTTTTAGTTCAATTATTAAATAAGTTATTAACAATGTACACTTGAAAACAAATGTTTCTATTATGTACAAGTAATTTTAAACAGTTGTAAGAGTCACTGAATTACATTCAGTAATTGGTTTATTAACAGTTGTGTAAGTCAGCTTCTTGCATTATCAATAACGGTAGTTGTTTTACATATGTACAATACTAGTACTACATCTGAAAGCGTGATAGTTCTACACTGTTGCATGGCGATCTAATGATGTTCTCTATATGTAGAGTCACTAGAAGTGTTAAAAGACTACTTCTGACACAGTGGAATGTTTGCTGAGTGTTATAAGGGTAGAATCTTTCACAGACATGTAATCATGGTTTCTCTAGTGACTGTAAATATTGTTGGCGCCTGATTGAAGCCACTACAACAATTTTCATGTAGTCACTGATCTACACAAGATGTAACATGTCACAGTCTATGTAATGTCTGTATTTGAATTCCATTTTTTGTTGAAATTGTATTGTTTATTTACAGTTGTTAATTGTAGAACATTGTAACGAGTTATGACATTTTTGGGGACAAAGTACTCATGTAAAAATGGTACGTTTTGTCCTATTCTTCTGAAATATGAAGGTTGTCATAATTCTTCAATATTAGAAGATATGCATTTTTTGAGGTGATGTGGGAGTGTCTATTTAAAAGTTGTTGTAGAGTCGTCACACTCTAACCATCCAGCTGTGCAGCTTAGTGACGTTTTTAGATGTATTGTCTTGTATAGACATGTAATCATGGTTTCTCTAGTGACTGTAAATATTGTTGGCGCCGATTGAAGCCACTACAACAATTTCCATGTAGTCACTGATCTACACAAGATGTGACATGTCACAGTCTATGTAATATCTATATTTGAATTCAATTTTGTTGAAATTGTATTGTTAATTTACAGTTGTTAATTGTACAACATTGTAACGAGTTATGACATTTTTGGGGACAAAGTACTCATGTTAAAATGGTACATGTTTTTTCCTATTCTTCTGAAATATGAAGGTTGTCATAATTCTTCAATATTAGAAGATATGCATTTTTCAGGTGACGTGGCAGTCTCTGTTTAAAAGTTGTTGTAGAGTCATCACACTCTAACCATCCAGCTGTGCACCTTAGTAACAGGTGTAATGTCCAGAATGCATGGATTGACCATGGTGATAGATAATGCTATGTGTCAAACAGTGATTGGTTGAACACTATTCTACTAGCTGTGTAGTCTGTGATAGGAGTATCAACTCTGAGCCCATTGGTGTCAAATCTGTGCAACATAAGCAGATATTGAGATGAAGTCCTCAGGCGTATGGACTGAGTGCATATGCCTCCGCACCTTCCACAGGCATGACTACATTCAGCATTAGTGAACAGCTGTCAAATTTGACACTTTTGGCTTTAGGAACAAAGAGTTATCCACAACATGTCTTGTGTGGTTTCATGCTGTAATTGCCACATGAAACACATACATATTTTATAACGTATGTTACTGTGAAAGTACTAGCGGATTAGGGTGCGTCTTCATCAAGGTTGTTTATCACAGCCATCATAAACTCAGTACTGTCTTGCTGTATGTCTGCAGCAAATGTACTACATCCAGCATATGTAGATAACACCTGTCATAGTGGTGTTAGTGAGTGTACATTGTTAGAGTGGTCAGAAGTCACGTTGATAATCTGCTTCAAAGCATTTGATAGGGGATTGTCTTGTGAAGCAGATATTGCTTGCACAAACTGTGGAATGCATAGGAAAACTTGCATAGCTGAGTTAGCATAGCAGTTTACTCTACTGCTGTTGTCAAACAGTGGTACAGCAGCTACACCAACTGATTTCTGATGAATTGTTGGTTGTGAATGTTTACTTGAGGTTGTGGCCTTTGCTGAACTCTTTTTTTTTTAATCACTTTGTGAAGCTTGCTGCTGTTTGTTGCTTCGTCTAGCTGTGACTGAATTGTGTGAGACCGACATATATGTAGGCAGTGGTATTAAAGACATTTGTGGCTGATGTAGAGTACGTAATCTGTTGTACTCAAGAATACATTGCTTGTCAGCTCGTATTTTCTGAGGTGCTATACTAATGATGTGCAATCCAGAAAGGCTTCGTACACGTGAAAGTGCAACGTAGCTCATGCCATCTTTGAAAATGTCTGTACCTATGTCTATCATTGCTGAATCAAACTTAATCCCTGAGATTTGTGAATGGAGACAGCGTATGCAACACATAATGAGACACTTTCCTGTTTACGTAGATATCCTTAAAAACCTGGAATTTACTTTGGATTCTATCTATGTGTACAGAGTGTTGCATGTTGTCAAACTGCACTACAAGTGTCTGAATAAATGTCTTCTGTACATTATAGATAAAGTCAGTGATGTTTCCCATGGCACCATTTACCATTCCGTTTAGGACATCTAGATTACGTCCGTAGCATGATCGTGCATTCTTACAAAGTGTGAGAAGAGCTTCTAGGCCAGCTGTTCGTGAAACATCTGACTTCAGTTCACTTAGTCGTTCAGTCATCTTTGCTACTAGCTTTCGACTAAGAATAATGCCATCAACTGTATCAATTGCATGGAAGTGACAATCTCTTAGTTCTCTCTTTGTAGCATTAGATTGTTGAATTCAGTGCATTTCTTTAGTCGTGGCATAAGACACATATGTGTCTGGCAGTGATATATGTCGCTGAAGACATTACATGCTGTTTCTATGCATGTACTATCTACTGTGATTTTTGATCATTTAACATACAAACATGTTCTGATGATAGAGAACATCAGTGCGAGCTTCATCTAAAGTGATTTGTAAGCTAGGTCACCACTTTGCCGCATGTTCTCGACAACTCAACATAGGTAAATAATTCCCATATGTTATAGCCTGCAATGCAACCGAGGATATTCTTACTTGCTTGCAGTCAGAGTTGTGAATACATACGCTGCATTGACTAGTGCAAGTTGTAAAAGGTCTACACACAAGTATACTTTTTACACCAAATGGCACTGCATCATCAGTACCTAAGATCTGCTGTAGACGTAGATGAATACAGGCTAGCATGACATTGGAGACCATGCTGATTTCATCAACAATGAGTAGCTGCATCCTTTGTGAACATGGGACGGAGCTGAGATGCAACCTCGAATGACAGTTTACTGATACTCCCAGTTCTCCCATGTTTGACTGGCAACATAAAGAGAGACGGTGTATGTTACTCCACCAATGTTGTATGCTGCTAGTCCTGTGGGAGCAGTCACAGCAACAGACATTGAAGAGCCTGTCACAGTCCGTATTTCTGAAGTGATAGCTTCAATCAGGAAACTCTTTCCTGTGCCAGCTGAACCACTGACAAACATTAGTAGTGGTTTGTGCTGAGTGCAATCACATTTTTGTTTCATGTAGTATACCATGTTGGACAGCTTCAACCACTTTGGAGTGTACTGTATTATGAAGCTGATTTAGTCTTTGTCTTCGTCAGCTGGGTTGACCATAGAGTGTGTGCCATGTTGCATGGCTGTCTCAATTCTGAGATTAACAGTTCTGGGGCATTTAACGGCAGAGGGTCACCTAGAACACCTTGTCCTTCTGGATCAAGGTTGTCCCATGAACTCACTGGAGTGTCTTCAGAAGTTGCATCTCTGCCTGCTCGAGCTGTTCTTTCTCAGCTTTTTAGTCTGTATGTATGTTTGCAGAGTACTCAGTTTGAAATTCTCATAAGTGAGATTGAACTGTTCTTCGAATGTGTCAGAGTCACCTTTTAATTCAGACTCACTCCTCCAGGGTCTAAATAGGAATAGGAGAGCAAAGTAGTAATGTTATTTGCTCTCTGATGCCTAGATGCAGTTTGCAGTGATCTATAAGCCATGGCTTGTTCCTCTTCACAAGACAGCCATCTAGTCCATTGACCTTGTAAATGTGCCGTGTTGAGTCATGTGCTACCTGTCTTGTAGTCATACCCTTAGCCACCTCAAACAGACACATATCATTCATCTTGTTGTGTCTACTGGGTAGTATGTGTCTATCAGGTTATTCTTCAAGATATGTTTTGAAGAAGGTGCGTTGACAGCAAGCTCCTCATTTCGCATGAGGAATCAGTACACACGCTTCCGTTTCTCTTTGTAGTTTACACTGAGGAAACGTACAGCGCCAGACTTCCCTGACAGATGCGTACCCATTAAGCGGTCACTGGCTCTCGAAGCTCCACATTCTCTGTGTGAAAGAGTCTTCAAACCCAATGACCACAGCTGAGATGTCAGGCTTTTGCTTGAACTGGCAATATCTTCCCAAAGATCTTGCAAGCTAGTCTGTTCATGTTTGGTTATGTCACGAGTTACATAGCGTAACCAGGGCTAGTGAGTTGTCAGCCACAAACTGAACATCTATGTTTGCTTGCCACATAGGAGAAAGAGTTGGGTTGTAGTCATTGATATACACCTCTTTTTCATCTCTGGGTAACTCAGATACCCTCTTGGTTGATTTGCCTTCAAGTGGTGTCACATTGCTGAGAAAAGGTCATTCATGGCACCATTCTGACAAACTCTTCTAGGAAATCCAAAGTGACATCGTGGGTACCAATTCAGGTTTGTTCTTTACTACTCACGGCAATATTTTGAGCAAATATGTCGCTGGAACTTTTGAACCAACTTCCATAGTGTAGGACTGTCATACTTGTCTGAATGTGACAAGTGATATATTTTTTATGAATGACAGCACTTCTGCTGCATCATGTTCACCGATTCGTGGTGCATCCTTGATCCATAATAACATATGGATATGAGGGGCACCTCGTGCTTGATATTCTGTCCTCCAAAAGTAGTGTTCTACAATGCCTAGAGGAGGATTGTCCTTTGATAAGATGAAATTGAGAATGTCATGGAAGCGCCAGAAAGTGTCTCGTAGACAGACACAGGATCAAGTGAACACATTTCTCCGATAGTCATTGATGAGATACCTTTGACATTGAATTTGCCCACTTCAACAGTTCAATGAGTTCGTCCCAGGCATATTCTGCACAACTAAGTGTGACAAACCATGTGGCTGTGCCATACTCTCATAGCAGTGTCATCACTTCCGAGTGTCTGCGATACCAATATTCTTTGGTGCCACGTAGGCTTGAAAGTATGGAAGACAGATTCACTTGCACATTTTCATCTTTCTGTTTCAATTTCTCCAGAAATTGAGCAGCTGTAATTCCATCTAGTGGAGTTGTTAGCCGGATGGTGTGTGCTATAGATGCAGACAGAATGCTAAGTTCACTTTCCCAGAGCAGATGGAAGAGGTACTCTGTGTTACGTCTGAATTTGCCATCTTTGCTCAGGCTATGGCTGGTGCGGTACTCAACACCCTGTACCCGTACTTCTCTTTCATCTAGGCGTCCGCCTGACCCTTTTGGAAATAGGTCTGGGAGCAGCGTGCTTCTAGTGTTGCCTCCCAAATGCTGACAGGCTCACCTTCCACCTGCTTCATTTGATAGAGATCAATGTTGTCTCCTAATGGATCTCTACCATGTAGTGGGTGAATTGTGTACTGTTCATACACATTGTCACTTGTCTGTGTAGTGACTTTCTCAATGATTAGCTTACTTTTTCTAATAGATCATAGTTGCACAGAGGCTGGCCATTTGATCTATGTCAAGGTCTATATAAAAGAATTGTTCTTCTTCAAATAAGCCAGAGCAAGCTTTTACCTTTGCAGGTTGACAACATCTTGCCAGATGACCTTGGCCTTTGTAGGAACAATCATTTACTAGAATGACCAAGCTATTTTCTGTTGAGATAGCTTGAACATTTTCCTGTAGAGGAAGTGGTAGATACATCACAGAACCCTTTAGAGATCTAACTAGCTCTTTCTGTGGAATCTTCCATGTCTTTGTGTTCAGATGTAGAATCGTTTGGAATGGTTTCATTGTCTGAATTAGAATACGTTCAAACATATTCAATGTTGAAATCTCAGTTGGTGTAACATCTGTTTCCATGTTGTTTAGCACTGACCTTCCTGGCAAAGTGTTGCACTTCAGTTTTGAAAAACAGTGTTTGCATAGTACAATGGTGTCTTGTGGATGAAAGTCAGATTTCAGAAGCAAGAATGCTGTGAGGCGCAACCACATGTCATTGTATGATGACCAGGTTTGTAGGTTGACTGTGACAGTTTGCTAGCATTAGCACAAACGAGTCGCATGACACACATACAGAATCAAACTTCTGATACTTTGCAATCTCAAACTTAGCAATTTCCTTTCCGTACTGTTTCAGAATGTCGTTTTCTAACACTGAAACAGCTTTTTCTATTGAAGTGTGACACTGAAATTTCCTGCTTCTGGCTCAGAAGGAATGTGTTGCACTTTTTTCATGAAAGTGATGGCACCTGCAGCATGTCACCCACTGCAATAAGTCATTTAAACAAGTGTACTGATGCACAGCTCGCTGTACTTCATATACTCTGTAGACAAAGTTTTGCATGCCTGTCTGATGCACTCGCGAGCATCCACATGTTGTGAAAAAACTATCACAAACACCAGTATCAAGACATGCAAGTGAGTGACCCATGAGTCCAGTATATGCGTCAGATTTCACAATGGTTGATTTCAGTAACAGCTTATGTTTCTCTTTGCATATCTGTTATTATGAATAGGTTAACAAACTGTTCTACTTTTGAAATGATGATTGCCTACGGTTGCAGGTAGCATCACATGACCATGTAAGGCAGTGCCGTTTATTCAAGACTATGGTTGGACCACAGTCATCATCAGTATCTAATTGATTGTCATCAGAGATACTGAGGACATTTCTCTAAGTTGCGGACTCATCGATATTGAACGTCTGTTGTTTCGTAAAGTCATGATAAGACTCTTCCCAGAAATATGCTTCTGAGTGCTGTGTGCATCCACTGTCCTGTGAAGACATGGCAGAAGTTGTGCAACAGTCAAACAAGGATACTGTTGAACCTTTTTTGATGCTATATACAAGTTTCCTGAATTGTTCAAGGACACAGACATCTTACACCACAATCTTTGTAGTACAAACAGTGCTCTGTTGACAAATGTTTGTACTTTCGAGTCGAATTCATCAGAGAAAGGTGACTCTTGATCTGTTTTGCGGCTGTGCCGTAACACAACAGTAATAAGTCTTCGATCTTAGCTTTACTTGCTAGTGATCGGAAATACTTTCTTTTCTAAGTTGTAAGTCAAAATTTTTCATTTCACGTTGTTGATTTGAGCGTCTGTTGATGGTTACACTCAAGATAGTTGTGTTTCGTCTTACAGATCGACACAACATTTGTGATGTTATATATTTTTGGGTTTTTAGGATTTTTGTTTCTGTGTGCAGTGACGATGTAGGGGTCACTGTTACAGTAATGGTCTTCGATGTTCATTTTTGGGTAACTTTACCTTTTGTTTGTTGCCCTTATACAACAGTGTAGTACTATTATACGCTCTGGTTTTTGAGATACCTACGTCTGTATTTAGTTGGCATCTTCAGGTATTATAGTTCACAGTGACAGTAAGCAATTCACAGAAGCATCAGGCACCTGTATGAGAAAAAAAAAGTTTTAGAATATGCTTCAGTACATTTCTTATAGTAATGTGTATTATTAGAATAGCATGTTAAGAATGTTAACAATTTGGTGAAAAGACAAGCAAATGATAGCTGTTATGAATGTGCATTGCACAACTGCTATGTAATATCAGAAATTTTTTCATTCTCATTATTTCTGTGGACATTTGAATGTTTTTTTCTTCACGTGTGTTCTTACGATTATGATGGCTGTTATTTTTATCTGTGTATGAACATGTGTTTATGCTGTGTTGCGTGTTATGTGATAGTCAGTTTGATGATTAAGTATATGGTAGACCAACAAATTCAGAGTGACAGTGTGCATTATTAAATGTATAACAATTAGTATATTAACAATTACGGAGGATATGCCACTATTACTGTTTGTGTGGGTGTGTGTGTGGCACAGTTGGTGAGATATGGTTGCATGTTAGCGTAAATTTCAATGTTGATGCTGCATTGTAGTAACATACTGTCTTTTTGTGCTGCTGAGTATTGTAATTCGACTGCACCTTCACAATATGGCAAAAGAATGTTTTTCTCACATGTGCTGTGCACGATGAAGTTCCTTGCAGAAATAACTGTGTGGAACACAGTCTAAAAACTACTGTGGCTGCATTTCTGGACAGATAAATTTGATCTGTTAAAAATGTGTGAAACTTCTAAATATTTCTGATTTACAAGCTTGTGCATTGCAGTTCATAGGTAGACTAGTAAGTTTGTGTTGTGTCATACTTTTCAGTTCAGACTTAACTATTTTGCTTTTGAAAATGGGTCTGAAAATCCTACCCTTCTGATTGGCTATGATACCAATCTCAGTGGGTTGGTATTTCTGAATAGATACCCTAAAAAGAAGTTACTATTGGGGTGCTGCATTACTTTGTGTATTTGTTGCCAACCGATTCTTCAACTTTCACGCTGCCATTTTGTACCACTTGGTAAGCAAATGAATAACAAGACCATGATGTCCCCCTGCAAACACACACACACAAACAGACAACCCAACAGAAGCACAGTACTCATACAAAAACTTCAAAACAATGACATCTAACAGCAAATAGCTAAAAAAAATGCCGTGTATCATGGTCTGTCAAAGACTGGGCAATCCATTACATGGTGAAAGCTTGCAGCATGTCTCCATTCACGGCCACTGTAAGTTAGGAAAGTGCTGTGACTGTTGCCTGGTCCTATTCAGAAAATCTAAAAACAAATGCCTCAAGTCCCTCTACTGTATTTACTAATCTCACTTGTGTCCCAAACTACTGGCAGGTACAGAGTACCTTACAAAAAAAATATCTTCAATGAACGGTCACCCAGTATCTTGATTGCAGATTCAGAGCCCTCCCGTGTCTGGTAGCTTCAGTCACAAAGTGCATGCCAACAAAGTGCCTGTCACATAATGAGTCCTCAATAGTATAGAAATCAAACAGCCAGAGGGATTACTTAATCATAAAAGTTGTTTGAAGCCCATTTAGTATTTTATATCTATTTTTTAATACTTTTTCCTCCATTTTTCGTCTACAGTGCATACTTTTCTAAGTGCAATAATACCTCCAGGGTGGCTGATATAGGGAAATAGTGTTACTCCAGATCCTATAAGACTTCCTCCTGTGTTTTTGGGTCTCATTAACTTCTGGTTGGTTTGTTTTTCCTACACTACCCACTCTGGAGGGTGTTATTTGTTAACTTCAGACGATAATGTTCTGAATAGTGTAGATTTAATTTGTTGCTTCTGATGATACTGTGTTTTTGTTTATGTGCTGGCGCTTACATGAGTCAATGTGAGAAATGACTATTCTGTAGAAATTTTACATATAAGAGTGTAATGTAATGAGCAGAAGTCGTACGATGGATATATGAGGGCGTTTGAGTGTAAAACATACAACAAATAAGTGTTTTGCAAGTGTAGCTGCACAGTTTGTGGGTATGCATTAGCATTGTAAATCTTAAATATCTGCACTGCGCTGAGATTGAGGCAGTTATGCAGCAGATTATGTGTTTACAATTGATAATTAAGTCATTTTCCATAAATGTGAAACTGTGTCAATATATGGCAATTCTTTGAAAAATACTTTCACGAGCACGGTGCGTTGAAGATAATACTTAAATTACTTTGATAGATTGCGACACATGGGCAAGAAAGTACTGTCGAAGTTCGAACACTATGAAATTTTACTGTGCTATCGAAAGTGTCGCAAATGTACTTTCGTGCATTCGAAAGTAAAGTTAATGTAATACTTGGGAGTGGCTGAAACATTCATTATCGAATGATTAAATAGTCTGTTTGAGTGACAGATAGCTCTACCAATGAAATTAAAGATTTGTCAGGCCACTTCTGAGAACCAATCAGTGACGGACAACAGTGAAGAAGAAGAAAACAAGATCCATTTTGAAAATTGCAGAGAGATTACCAGTTCAAACTGTAAGTACAGTCTATCTTCACATCATATTTTCTAGTATTTAAAGAACTTATTAGAACATGTACATATTATTAATCAAAACGTTTTTGGGTGTTTAATCTGATGATGTTAATAGTTATTATGTGGCATGTTATAATCTTAAGAGAAAATAGTTTAAAGTAAGAAAGAAGTTCAGTATTCACTTGTACAGATACAGCTGCAAATGGAGGGAGATAGGAGGGTGCACGTGGAGTTGTTTGACGACGCAACCAATCGAGACTTCTTTCTGATGTTGTAATTGTTTAAAAAGTGCCTATGAAAAGCATGCATTTTGTTTACTTCTCAGTGGTTTTAGATTTTGCAGGGACACAGTCTATTAATACTGAGTGCATGACTTACATTGGTTCACAAGAAGCCAGAGCAGGAGGGAATGTTTTTTTAATGTGTGTGTTTTGGACCAAATGCAGTGAAGCTAGTTTGAAATAAGGAGGAAAATATCAGTTTGATTTTCAGTGCTGTCTGGTTACTGCAGGGTGAACAGTCCCTTTCTTAGTAGGTTTCTGTGCAGTTCTGGGTAAAAAAACTTAGAATGGCAGAAAATAGGAAAAGGATTTTGTGGATTATTGGAAGCAGTTACATAAGACGAGCAGCTGAGTTTGCAGTTCATAGTGATTTTGGAAGGGACCTGCAGCTCCCGAATTGCTATGTTAAATGGTTGGTCATGGTGGAATGAGATGGGAACATCTTATGCCAACCATGCACAGACTTTTGAGAACTCACTCTCCTCCTGACATACTGCTAATCCATCTTGGAGGCAATGATTTGGGTTTAAACGATGGGTAGATTTAATGTATGAAGCAAAATTGGACCTTGCTTCTATTATGTCTATGTTGCCTGCCTGTATTATCATATTTTCAGATATTACAGAGCGTTAGAGTCTGGCAAGCAGAGCATCATATGTATCTGATTGACAGAACCAATCGAAGAAGTAAATGTACAGATCACTGCTTTTTCGCATGCATGGAATACGTACTATCACACGTCTCCCGAAATTAAATTCTGTAATGATTGGCTATTCCTACCAGATGGTGTGCATTTCTGCATGCTGGCAATTGTCATTTTCTGGGAGACCTTCAAGATGGAATCTGAAAGTCCTTTAAGATTGTGAGACTGTTTGAGGAAATATGATATATACCACAAGGTTCTTTTCAGAACCATATTAATGTGGTCAAAAATAGATTTCATGATATGCAGTAGTCTAGCTGCCATGGTGAAGTGAGTGTCTGCCAATTTCTCTGCATGCTTTGCTGAACTAATGTTGAGTGTTTTCACAGTTTGGCAGGTTGTACGAGAATATATCCTTACCTGGTTTACTGTTGAAGGATGTTTGACAGTGATAACTGTTTGATAATACCTGTGACCTGTCACAGTATGATTCCTTTCACGGAATGTTAAAGTGCATATCTGAATAAATGTAGTTTTTCATTCTGAGAAAACAATCATGATGTGGCAGGCTACAGGTAAGGTATTGTACAAATGAACTGTGGTAAACATCATTGAACAGTAGAGCATGAAGGATATAATTGAATCACACCCTGTAGCATTTTGTGTTAGCTAACTGCCCTCATGAAGTTTCATCTGTAGGAGTTTTGGCTTTCCAGAAGCATGTAAAATATTTTATACCCCTTTCTGGTCCTGCTTGATGGATTGACTCACCCACATTACATTTTGGCTACCGTGTCTAATTTATTTACTATGCAGGACAGACACATGAGGAGCTACTAGGAGTGCCCTTAAGTTGCTGCCTTAAAAGCGGACAGGTGGCAATTACTAAAAACTGAAGCATTTTAGTGGTCAGTGCCCACTTATTTCGACTCCTGTGGTGCATTTCATATCATAGGTCCTGACATCCCTTTTTCTATATAGAGTGCTGTGTTTGGGGCCTAGCAGCCTAATATGTGTGGCAAAGTTGTAAATCAGAACTGCCTGTCTAAGGGACAGGCCAAGAAAATAAGCACCTGTCCCAATGAAAAAACAGGTGTCGAGCTGGGTGGAGAGTATGTTATTTCAAGGCCTGTGTACCAGTAATGTATGTTTGCGAGTTCAATAAAACACAGTTCTGTGATGTGTGGTTCATCTGTGTTTGATATCACATTACAATGTTGTGTGAATATTTCACTATGGTACAGATGGATATGTCATGGTATCCCAAATTTGATGTTTGATACAGTTACTCAAACGCATGAGACTAGAGCATAGCATGTTAGTGTACTAGCAGTTGTTGTTACTGTCAAGGTGGCTGTATCCTTTTTTTTTTCTATTATGGTACTGATCTGTGTTTCTGCTATCTTGAAGGACAGGTGGTCTTTGATGTAATTTAATTAGTATTGTATAGAGTTTCTTTAAGAAATGATGAATATTGTAACATTATACTAATGTGCATATTTTTGGGTTTTGTATTTCAGAGCTACTAACATTCATCTGGTGACATGAGGCAGTGGACCTTGCGAGAAGTGTGTGCACTGCTTCCAGGCAGTCCAGCCGAGGGAATGCTCGTGTGCTCATAGAGGAGCACAAACTGGAGCTGGATGCAATGTAGGCGCGCTAATAGTTATCTATATATTGCACTCAAAGTAAAGAATAAGAGTGCAATTAATAAAGAAGTGGAAGCTACAGCGCCAGCCGATCTCTATGTACTCAAAACCGGAGGTGATACCGACAACGACACGTGCTGGTACTACCCGCCCATGAATTATGGGAGGCCGCTGGAAGCCAAGTGCAGGGGAGCGCCTGTAGTCACCGTAAAGTAAATCAGCACAACTTTTAATTATAGTTGTCAATTTTCAGAGTTAGTGAAAATGTCTTATAGTGTGGACACATATTTAAAAGGTCCTCCATGTGCAACAGGGTTGCGTGTGTGCAAGTCCAACTTTTGACTATTAAAGATATTTACCAGAGGCAGTTATGTCATTGACAACAGATTGTGCAAAAGATCAATGGAAATGAATGCATGGTTAACAGGACGGGAGGAACAATGCATAAGCTGCCCAACACAATATTCCAGTGGGGTTGTAGATAGTTGTGCATGCAACCCCAACACTACGCTGCACAACTTTGAGCCCCCAAAAATGACGGCTCATGGCCACCACAGGTGAGCAGCTGTATTGCAGGGTGCAACACAGCAGCTGCCACTCCTGGCTGGACACCTAGTTGGTTCTTGTGGCCCCCACCAGCCCCATCGTGTGCATATAGTAACATATCCCCACCCACATCTCTCTTGACGACTGACTGCAGGAATAAAAGTTACATGCCCACCTACAGATCTCCCACAGTGTGATTGAGGGCAATAAACTAACATGACCTCCCTACTCACACATCTCCGAGCCCAATCACGTCCAGAATGTATCTCCTTCCAAGTGCATGATCATGGGCAGAATGTGAAGCCCTTCTCAAGCAAAATATCTCTCTGGTGGTACACTGGATTGTAATGTCTGATTGTGGGCAGAATGCTCAAGTAACTACCACGTAAAAAGTCAGCCTGGTGCCTAGTGCCCACCCAGTCCTGTATGAAGCCCTCTAGCTGCTCCCCCTTTGTAGGCGGTGGGTGGCAGCATCCCACCCGCATGCTGCCCCACTGCCTGCCGAATTACTGCCTGGTACGACTGCATGCCCATTGATGCTGAACTATAGCCAATGGACGTGCAGCCCATAATGTACATGACACTCCACATTTATGAATGATGTTACTGTATTGCCCGTGATGGGGTGTCAGTAGATGTGTGGGTGGGGGGGTCATGTTACTTTATTGGCTGTGATTGGGCTTCAGGATCTGTCTGGGGAGGGGTAAATGTAGGCAGAGGATAGTGTGTGTCATTGAGCTGCAGGGTGCATCGGTCTCCAATGGCTGGTGCCTAGTAGGGCGGCCAGGTGCAAATCCTTGTGGATCATGCACCTATATGCTAATGGAATGCAAATGGGGCCATAAATAGATGTAAATGATCCCACCTTCGTCTTGTATTAAGTGTTATCTCATTTGCATGCCAGCTTTTAAATATCTGAAATTTGTGCATCGTGCAATGGTACTTATGCCACTGCAAATTTAATGCTCAACTCTAGCAAGTTGTGGTGGTGCAAGTTGCAGTGCGACATGTCCAGTGGCTGTGGCTGGGGGTGATAGTCAAAGAAGTTGTTCCATAGCACACCTGATTGAATATTACCCTGACACACTGCAAAATTATTTGGGAGCCGGAGGGTCAGGCATTGAGAATGCATTTCCATCTGTGCACATGCATAAATAAGCAATGACACATCAGGAGTGATTATTCAATGTTGTGTAAATGTGTGCTTACTAGTGTAAGGGGATGAGGCACAACCGAAAGTACTACATCAGTCACACAGTGATTAAGTAACCATTGATATATACAGTCAGAGTGCCTTATTTGTATTATCATAGCAATATTTTGAAAATAGTATTGAACATTGTTTTGTATGTGCCTAGTCTCTACATATATATCAATAAAACAATAATGCCCAACAGGGTGTGTGTCGTGCTGCGATAATGTCGCGTGAGGTGGTTGGGCACGAGGCCGCAGTCCGAGTGTGTCCAACAACTGAGGCGTGACGTTATCCCAAATGACACACCCTGAGGCACACATAACGCTATGCAATGTTTCATTGTTATACAGAAAAAAAATTATTTTAAAGATGTTCTTGTGTGGGAAAATATATATTTTTTTAAGAGCAGATGAAACAATCAAGCAAATGATCAGCATGCTCATGCTGATCAACAGGTTCACAGTAAGGCTGAGACTAGACCCGTGATGTTGTACTGATTTACATCATACCTGTGATGTTGTACTGATTAACATCACGGGTCCAGCCCAAGACTGACCAATCAGAGTCCAGGATTTTTTCTTGCCATTGTATAATCAAAGATTGAATACAGTAATAACGTTGTGGTAGAAATTAGAAATTAGTATTTCTTACAACTATTGTTCTCAGTGTTAAAAAAATGTTTTTGTTTTGTATTTATTGTAGAACATCGGAGGCGTTCCCCAGCTGTGAGCGAGGTAGTGCCAGCAGCAAGCGAACCTGTGGAGGGTGGCCAGTCAGACACTGACAGTGTCATTATGATTGAGTCTGACGGTAAGACTTTATTATTACAAAAGTTCTTAGGTTGTTTTCAAATAAGAAATGAGGGTTTCTCATGACACAAGTGTGTGATATTGAAATTGTGGCATTGATAGGCGCGAGGTATTGTGTTGTGCAAATTAGCTGGACAGCTGTAGCTCTGGGGCAATATTTGAAATGTGACATGAAATGTGGTATTATCATCATTGCAAGATGCAATTAATAGAGGCACATTGCATGTTGTTATCTTTGTGATTTGCATGCTATTACCATACGGGTCTATTGTTGGTCCATCAAAAATTGTGTGGTGCCCTGACAGGCTGCAGGCATGGGGGAACAATACTGCGGTGCAGCTTAAGGATAGAGAAAGGAATGTAACATATCCTGCAACACCCAGTCCACCAGCCGTATCTTCAGAGGGGGTATTACGCTAACTACAACAAATAAACATTCAAGTTAGTAGAACAGAACGGATATGTTCAGGAGAAGAACTGAGTTGTTTTACCCATGTCTGCAATTGGGCATTTTGCTGCTCTTGACCTGAAGGGATACATTTGTAGATTCACGTAACGCATGATACAATGGCAAGAAAATATCCTGGACTGTGATTGCTCAGTCTTGGGTTGGACTTGTGACGTTAATCAGTACAACATCACGGGTCTAGTCTCAGCCTTACTGTGAACCTGCTGATCAGCATGAGCATGGTGATCATTTGCTTGATTGTTTCGTCTGCTGTTAAAAAACAAAAATATTTTTCCACACAAAAACATCTTTAAAATTATTTTTTCTTCTGTATAACAATTAGCCATTGTATGATAGCAATAATGCCCTCCAGGGTGTGTGTCGTTTGGGATAACGTCACGCCTCAGTTGTTCAACGCACTCGGCGTGCGGCCTTGTGCCCAACCACCTGAGGCGTGATGTTATCCTAGGATGACACACACCCTGTCGGGCATTATTGCTTAATTGTGGATGTGATCGGGCATTTCAGGGCATTGTAGCATCAGGTATCTGTTTGGTGGGAGTCACAGTGGTGCACGGCGTTTGGGTCAACTATCTTGAATATGCACCCAAAATACTTAGAAAAGGTGTTGACCAACTCTAATGATTGTGCAGTGCCACCATGGCAGAAGATCCTGTACCTAACGCATGACAAACTGGTATTACTACAGATGTGAGTGGAATAATATTCTTCATGAATCTGACAATGTAGGAGTGTGCATAGCGGTAGATGTGGTGTTGTACAGGGGGCAGGTCTTCTCCTCTGCTAATTTTGGTGGTGGAGTTCAATGCTGCAATTAAGCAATTATGCCTGACAGGGTGTGTGTTGTGCTGCAGGACCAACATCACGCCTCGAGTCAGTTGCGCTGCGGGATGCAGCCAGGCGTCTCAACAACTGAGGCGTGACGTTATCCCAAAACGACACACAATCCTTGTTAGCTATTATTGCTATCATACAATGGCTCATTGTTATACAGAAAAAATAATTGTAAACATGTTTTTGTGTGGGAAAATATTTTTGTTTTTAAGAGCTGACGAAACAATCAAGCAAATGATCAGCATGATCATGATGATCAACAGGTTCACAGTAAGGCTGAGACTAGACCCGTGATGTTGTACTGATTATCATCATGGGTCCCGCCAAAGTACCAATCAGAGTGCAGGATTTTTCTTGCCATTGTATAATGAGTAATAGATAACAAATTCTAATGTTGTTGTAGTGTTGTAGGTGTCTCAGTGGAATTCAGTGGTGTGCTGCTAAATAATGTGTTGCGAATTATGACACGTCTCTAGATTGTATTTAGTTAATATTTATATGTGTGCCAATGTTTCATTTTTTATTATAGCATATATTATTAATGTGCATAATAGAATATCAACATGTTTGTTAATGTGTTTTAATACCCCTGTAGATAATATAGTTAATAACACATACATGGCTGCTACATTCAGCTAGAGGTCATTGAGTGAACAGTGACATTATCGTTGTGTTTGTGTTTTTTATTATAACTCAGATTTTTGAACTATTAAAAAACAGAGTGTCATATTATTAGGTATGCATGTATGTAAATTGAACATACATGTAATGTTTTAGGATGTTCATGCATCTCAGCCATGCATTATGACAATGTTATAAGTATTGTGATTCATGGTCAGGCACTACTTGTTCTGCACTGCATACAATATATTTGTGTAATGTTTTTGAAAATCGTTATTGAAGAAATTGATTTTTAAGATAAACACTTTTACCTTAGAAATTGCATCAGCCTAATATGATCATTTTTTTTGTTCTTTAATAGAGCAGAGAAGCTGCTGTTCCAGAGCGGTAGGAGGTGAAGCAGGAGGCCCGGCCAGTCCACCACGTAGCGGAAAATCTGTTGTTGATATTATCTGCATCCTTGAGAAGCAATTAGGTTGTCAACATTCTGTAGATCAATGCTCCTGTTGAGAATACACGCTGCAGTGCTACTGCATGATAGGGAGTGCACTCGTCTATTGGATACTCACTGCTAATGTAAAATAGTTTGGGGTGTGAGCAACAGAGCTTCGTTGCTGAGGGAGTACCACTTTATTTTGTTTGTTGTGGGTGGGCGAATCACTGTTTACATAACTTACTTTACGTGTGATGTGACCTTATAAGGGTGGGAATGCATTGATCACTGCAGATACCCAACCACCCCAAAAACACAAACATGGTGGTAGGATATTGTAGTTACATAAATGTTGTGCACTGCATAAAGTGTACGCAATAATTAATTTGTTTTTCTCAAATCTACAAGTTTAAAAGTGTGCCTTTATAGTGTGTTAATGATCCCTTTTCCGCAGTGAAAGTGAATAGCTGTGCAAAATGTATGTCTTCAGCCTTGCCAGACTAATGCTTACCTCTACAATGTAGTAGCGATACTGTTCAGTGCACTGGCATATGTGTATTTTTTAAAAGGTGATCATGAACTGAGGGAATGTCGATAAAACTAATAATGCAGGTAATGATGGGACTGTTTGAGTTCACCCTATGAATATCGTGCGTTTCTAAATAACACTATGGAAGTTGTCTCTCACCACACTTAGAAAATGTTTTTTGTTCACAGATCTGATTGGCTAGTACCCTTCCAGGGGGTACATTAAGTTTCAATACATGCCCAGCAAATAAAAGTTTCAGCCCCAGTACCCTCTCACCCAGTCAAGTATCCCTCTGCCCATGCAGGTTGCTCATTGGCTAAAACATCTAAATTAATTTGTGAAGTCATCTGCCATTTTTTTTCTCTCATTAGTGAGAGATATTGGCCTATTAATGACAAGCTGTCTCAAAAAGACACTGCCCACCTCACACACACACACACACACACACACACACTGTCACTGTTCCTCAACAACTTTTGTCAGGCAAATTCATTCGGTGCAGAAGTGTATTGATTTAGATTTCTTTTAAAGATGTCAGTGTTTAAAACAGCGCTAGGACGTCGTGCGCTCAGCGTACTTTAACACCTTTTCCATATTACAGTTTTATTGTAGCCGTAACTCCACTAGCGATGACTTTGAATAAGCTCACCTCCCCCATGTCACTTACCCACCCATGGTGTGGCTGTTGTTCAAATTACTTTTGGGACATTGTAAGAAGATGACTGTGAGATGTATGTGAGTAAAGGTAGTGTAATATATCTGCACAAACATTTGTTTTTAGATGAACATTATATGCTATCATAGCTAGCCCTTCTGCTGTAAAACAGCTGCGCAGGGGTGTGTCCAGGTGAATATTCATGTGAGTTGTGGCATTGAGGAAGTACTTTTGAATATTACCTCTACACATCCACTGTGCATGAGCGCAGTGTAACTTGCAACAGCGCAAGTTTCAAACCGCAGCATTGTACTTGTAGTCTTAAAATGCCGATATTCTAAAGGTAATATGCAAATGTGGTTGTAATTCAGGCAAGGCACGGGGTGTGGACATTCTCATCTGATTATGGCCCTATTTGCATCCCATTAGCATGCAGGTGTGGTGATCACCGAGGACTTGCGCTTGGGTCCTTACCAGGTAGCAGCCGTTGGGCAAGGATGCCCCATGCAGGTTAATTTCTGGCAAAAGAGTGTAAATACCCTCCCCACTGGCCCGATTGTGGGCATACTGTTAATACACTCCCCCCCAAGTAGCCCAGTTGGGGGCAGCAATGTGTCTCCACGTTCAATATAGACGTGGAGGTCCAGTGGACCAATAACCAATTACAGCTGATTAATAATGAAACACCTTCCTACCTCTGAATACATCCCTGGCAATACCAGTGCACTGATAAGCAAATTGCAGGCTTGGTATTGAAACCCCACCCCACCTCCCGATCATATCCTGAAAATCCCAATTGTGGGATGTAGTTACATCCCAACAAAAGACATGAGTGTTAGGGGCAGACATTGCTGCCCGTGATTGCCTTGATGAGTGGGTGTAGAGTGCATATCTCTCAAGTATACCACATTGCGACGAATGTAACTCATTTAAATTCACTAAAGCTTCTTGTTGCAGATTGTGAGGATTTGTAACACGTTCAGTGCTAACAGTTTTTTCAAAATTCTATAGTAAATGATGATAAATATATCTATTTTATAAATTGCAGACTTTATGAACTTAAATGCAAACATTTAAACAGTGTTGTGGGCTTCTAATTGTAACATTAGATTAAGTGTTCCACGCTTTTCCTATTTTTTCAACATTTAGAGAAGCAATGTTACACATTTTGGGAACAAACAGTTCAGACGTATGAGACAGAGTGTTGAGGGCACGCACAGGTGACAGCTGCTGTGTTAAGTCCCTGCAATGCAGCAGCTCACTTGTGGTTGGCCCTGAACTTGATCCTTTTTTCTCAAAGTTCTGCAGGCACAGCTTTGGGGTTGCGCCTGCACAACTCTGCTGAGCTTGACTCGATATCTGTCATGGTTTTGCACGCATCTTATATTAGTGACTTATTTATTTAAAGTACTGATCTGTGCTGAGATCTTGAAACATGGGTCAAAAGCTGTTCGGTTTAAAAGTATCATTAAACTTATGATAGTGTACGCATGAAAAGTATTTTATTATACTGCTACTGTAAAGGTACTTTTATTTCACTGAATACATGACTACACATTATAGCCAGACATGATGAAGTTAACATTCTCACACTTGATGAGGATGTATTTCAACTCTATGGCATAATAGTGTAAATAATGCTAAAGTATGCACATACAGAATAGTTCTGAGTGGTGAAATAAAATCTAAGAGTACCACTATAAGCCACAGCTAACTATACATTTTTTTATGTTGTGAGCTTATTAGATAATATAGATAGTCAAGAATGACAGACAGACAAATTACATACTTAAGCAATTTATCCCTTCAGGAAGTGGGTACACTGGAGGATTTACACGGCTGCTGTGTGATTCGGTCACAAGTTGTAGCTGAGTGACCGAGTCACACCAGTGGTGTTAAATCCTCCAGTGTACCCACACCCTTGGAGGATACATTTTTATTATTCAATGCAGAATGTTGTTTTTTTTATGTTTTTTAACTGCGTTCTAACTCACTGAGGTCCCTACACTTCGAAAGAGGAGGTCATTTAGCTAAAAATTTTCCATGGTGTTTTAGTGAAGTGGCAACGGGACAAACCGCGGCAGTTTTGTTTGAAGTGAATTTGAGCAGATTAGCATGGTATAAGGTTGGCTGGCACTTCTTCCAGTGGGTACACTGGAAGATTTATCATGGTGGTCATTGTGCCAGCCAACCACTCAGGATGCAGGATTCGGCATATCGGATTTACCACATTGTATAATAAATAGTTTAGCATCATAGTTATACTATTGTCATTACTTTAAAATGAATGCATTTCTGATAT
The DNA here is from genome assembly GCA_016271365.2 of Neoceratodus forsteri. Classification (NCBI taxonomy): domain Eukaryota; kingdom Metazoa; phylum Chordata; order Ceratodontiformes; family Ceratodontidae; genus Neoceratodus; species Neoceratodus forsteri. Next base: position 1,640,371,636 of record CM057450.1, read on the forward strand.
TGTATTAGATAAGAAATATTTGAAGTGAAATATTTAACAGTTGTAATTGTTGAATTTGTGTTATATATTCATCATAACTGTTTTTTTTTATCTTTGTAGGGCGCAGGCGACTGCGAAGATGCACAGGCCATTGCCACTGCTACAGCCGGCTCACTCGCGAGGTTCACAGTCTGCGGAAGGAGAACACTATCATCCTTGAGAGGCTGGACAAAATCCAGTCTCTCTTGGATGCACAGCAGCAGACTATGAACCTCGTCCTTGAGCCAGTCGTAGCAGTGGGTGATGGTGCTGTTGCACATAGCAGTGCTTCACCTCCGAGCTACCAACTGTTCCTGCAGCTTCCTGGTGAGACTGGCCACCCTTCATAGAGGTCCGTATCATCTCCCGAGGCGCAACAGCTTCTACTTCTTTTTGCGCCTCCACATTGAATCCAGCTTCCAGCCTGGATTGCCTGATGCAGTGCACACACCTCTCGCAAGACTTTGCCTGAAGTTAAATAATAAAAAAAATATTTTTATGTTTTTATTAATATTATTAAAAAAAAAATTTATTTAATTTATATGTTGTGTATGATGTAATACACACCTTTTTTTTCGTTGTATGTATATATTCTTTTATAAAAATCTATTTTTGTATGTATAAAAAAATATTTTTGTTTGTCAGTTTTTATATTGAAGTATTTTCATACTAAAATAAGTAATACTATACTCTCTTGTGTTTGGTGTCTTATTCATATTCAAGAGATAAAGTGTGACATTCAAGCCATCAACATTTTTTGGGCAATTGTCATAACCATATCATCTTAACATTGGGTATATATGTAAGGTATTGTTATCCCTAATATAAAGATAGTTAATAGAAAGGTTCATCAAATTTTCAAGGAGTGGAGGAGGCCAGACAGTAAAGAATAGGCCATAGCTGTTCCCAGCCAATATCTCTTATGTAGTCATGTTCGCTTACTTCATAAAATTCTATACAGCTGAGTTTTTAAAAAGCATCTTTGATTTAGGACAAATAAGTGACAAGGGACCTCATTCCAAGGGCCACCAGTCTTTGTGTGACAAATGCCTTCCTTCTATTGGTATTATACTTTATGGGCCAGATATTCAAAGGGTTGCGACATGTGTAAAAGGGTAGTGCCTGCTAAGTCAAGACTTGCTCCATTCTGCGATATTCAGCAGGAGGCAGTTCCACCACAGAAAACATGCTGAGTAACAGTGCAATGCAAATGAATGCATGATGAACTGCAGGGGACCAACCATGCATTAACTGCACAGCCTGACATTCAGCAAGGCTGTGTAGAGTTGTGAAGAACTCCGCAACCCGCGCTTGCACAACTTTCAGGCCAAAAAATGCTCAAGTCAACAATCACGCACAGGTAAACTGCTGAATTGCATGGCACGACACAGCAGCTGACAGCTGTGGCTGGCCCCCAACCCACTCCATGTCCCGTCATGCAGCCTAATCGTGGTCAAAAGAGTGACAATTCCCAACACCACCCCACCACTGGGCCTATTGTGGGCAACAGCAGAAATGTTCCTCCCCCACAAGCCTGACCATGGGCTGCTCTAGTTTAAAAACAGTCCTCCTGTGAATACATCCCTGGTGGTCCAGTGTACTGAGAAGCTGATTTCAGGGTGTATCAGTATGAAACACAACCCCCCCTCCTGCTGAACATAGCCTTGGTGGTGTAGTGGACTTAAAGTCCCATTCACGGGATGTAAACAGTAAAGCTGACCCCCGAACATGGCCCTGGTGGTCTAGTGGACCAAAACTCCCGTTAGCAGGATGTAAGCAGTAAACCCCCCCCCCCGAACATAGCCCTGGTGGTCCAGTATATGTATTCAGTACAACAAACCTCTTCCACCGCTATTCACATGATTGATGGTACGACCTCAGTTGGTAGTGGAAGCACTCTATGAAATCTCAAGTTACTATAGTAGCATATCGAATTGTTCAGTACATGAACTAATAGTGTCCATGTCATGTCATATTGTCTTTTAGTTATGCACATTTTCAAAGTTACATATGTGCTCACAAACAAAATGATTAAGACACTGTAACATTTAAACTACTACATGGAACGAGAATGAAAATGACAATTAATAAAGTAATTAAGACAATGACAGTAAATGGAACCACAACAGTTGAAATATTTCTGACACTGGAACATTGTTTTATATGTATGTGCACTATTCTTAGGACTATTAATCATGTAGCATGTGAGTGATACTTCTGAAAAAGACAGGATATTCATGGCAAAAAACTCCGTTTAATGCATCAGTTAGGGTTGTTCCACAGCGACAAAAGTGAGGAAATTCGCTGTTAGGGTTCAAAACCCTAACTCCGAATTCACCTCCCCAGCACCACACACACACACATTCAAGTATGGGGGAGGACCAAGTCAACACAACCAATGACAGACATCCAGCAGCAGGTGACAGAAATAACAAACAATTGTCTAAATGTACTACGAGACATCCCCACCCACCTGACAGGTACTGCATGCTCAGTGGAGATCAACAGCAAAACTGAGGCCATGTACACCAAACGTACACATCCCTGATTGCAGCTGCACACAACGCACCACACTTAGTAGTTGCATGGCTGGCCTACCGATGCTCCACACCAGACCAGACCACATGTGGTGGGCCACCTGAGCAATAGAGTTCAGCAAAACCAAGGAGTTGTACAGGTATACTATCTCTGATTATAACAAGGGTTTGAGAAATGCAGCTTTCTAATTGACTGTAAACATTGTAACAGCCTTTATGTTTACTTTTTATTAACATACATGTAGAGCCTAACCATATGATGAACATAGGTTTAATGTTGTTTAAAAAACAGTTTTATTATGATAGCAGTAAGCCACTCCTAGGTATTATGTTAATGGTCAGTTTATCACTGTCTAGCGACATGTGGCATTCGGCTATGCCTCATGCAACATTAAACCCGCACAGGGTGATTAACAGACCATTTAACATAACTGTTGGTCATGCCTTATTGCTTAATTGTCTTTATGAGTAGATAGTCTCCCTCTACTGGGCACGGTAGCAGCTTTGCAACACAGTGTCCCACCCAGTTACACCATACACTGTCTAGTTACTGGAGAATGGCTGTGAATATGAACTCATTAAGATGAACAGTGTAACTTGCTCATTACAGTCATCAAAGTCAGCGTGATTATAACTGACAGAGTCAGTGAAGAGAATAACCCCTGCTGTCCTAGTACACTTACCCCATTGTGAGTTAAATCAATAGTAAAAGACATTCTGTTTATATCTACACCATACCTACTTGATTCCTGTTGTACCACAATTAACATAGTTATCACTTTGATAGCATCAGTGACAGAAGTGTGGCAAACCCAAACACTAGGCATACAGCCTGAGTATGAAACAACTGTTAAAAAAAATTACACTGTGTCCATAAGTGTCATAGACCACTCATTGCAACAATAGTAAATGTATTACTATTTGAATAAGTTAGTCATCACCAATGCAATGAGATTGTCTTTATCAGGTACAACATACTCAGTAAGTACCTAAAGGAAAATCTATCCATTATACATCTCCGATACAGGTACGTCATTGTTGGCTCAGTAGTGCTATGATATTTAGAAGTTGCTTGGCCTGATCCATGCAATTACAATGTTTCTTACAAAGAATACTTACTGCATCTTTAGTATTGAAACACACTGAAGGTCTATGTATGTACATGAGCAGTACACCTTCATCAGTAAGAATGCATCTGATACTGGCAGTATGAATTTCAGAGCATTGAACAGGCAATGCTTTTCCATACACTTACATCAGTCTCTCTATCTTGAGTAAACCATTGCAGTAAATGTACTACTATGTAAATCACCTACTAAATGTAACACTACTTTTATCTTGAGCATGCTAGTGTCTTGTGGTTAATTAATGTACTTCTCTTAATTAATGTTTACTCACTAGTGTTAAAACCTTTCTACAACTGTCATCATGCACCTTCTGCATTTATATTGACTAATGGCACAGTACCAGTTGTGGTGTGGTGTGGGGCATCGTGAGTAGGTAGGCCAAACTACTAAGTGTGTGATGCGTGTGTGCAGCTGCAATCAGGGATGTGTCGTTTGGTGTACATGGCCTCAGTTTTGCTGTTGATCTCCACTGAGCATGCAGTACCTGGTCAGGTGGGTGGGGATGTCTTGTAGTACATTTAGACAATTGTTTGTTATTTCTGTCACCTGCTGCTGGATGTCTGTCATTGGTTGTGTTGACTTGGTCCTCCCCATACTTGAATGTGTGTGTGTGTTGTCTGTGTGTGTGTGGTGCTGGGGGTGAATTCGAGTTAGGGTTTTGAACCCTAACAGCGATTTCCTCACTTTGTAGCTATGGAACAACCCTAACTGATGCATTAAACGGAGTTTTTGCCATGAATATATATATATATATATATATATATATAATATTATGGTAGCACGGTAGTGCTACCATAGTTAGGGTTGAGTAGCCCTTTTAAGGTTAAAGGGTCAAACTTTGCACCTTAATAACTTTGCCACCGTTCAATGGATTTGGCTGAAAGTTGGAAAGCATGATCAAGAACCATACATCTTGGGATCTGCCAACTTTTGTAGCATTCGGATATACAGCTGCAGAGTTATTAAGTGTGATCTGCATACGCATTTATGGTTTCTGGTGAATTCTTTGCTCGCGCCTTCAGGTCTCATGGTTTGCGCGACCTGTCCAAAAACTTCAGGGAACGTGTAGCCAGGGTCCCCGATGTGCCTTTCAAAGATTTTGTGAAAAAATATTGAATGGTAAAAAAGTTATTCAAAAAACAAGTTCCCATTATAAGTCAATGGGAAAAGTTAACAAAAAGTTCGACAGTGTCGCAAATGCACTTTTTAGTGTCACAAATGGCCCTAGTAGTGTTGCAAATCCACCATTTTGTTTTCAGTTGGTGATGAGAAAAATGCTTGCCATTTAAAATTGGGGTCATCTAGGGACACAATTCTTTTTGTGTTTACCTAGTCAAGCCCTGAGGATGCTAGGCATGTCTTTATTTTGGAGTTAAACACCCTAGAAATATGTTTTTCAAATTTCTTGAAAAAGTAGTATCGCAAAGTAGTGTCACACTCACGACACTTTCGCAAATGTTTGCGAAAGCTATTGCAAATCACGACACTACTTTTTCAGACTACGGCCAAAATGACAGCAGTACTTTGCCACCCTGCTGCAAAAGAACGGTTTGGTCTTTTGAGTTGAAATTTGGAGGGAATGCAGCCAACATCTCACAAACGTGCCTTTTGGTGGTTTGGTGAAAAAATATTGCGTGGCTGCAAAGTGACAGTACTCCGAAGTTGGCATTTTTCCCATAGACTAACATGGGAGATGTGAGATACAGATTTTTTGTTGTGAGTTACATAGCCCATTGGGCTATGTAACAGCAAAATCCTAGCCAGGAAAATCATGATTTCTGTGAAATTAAAAATTTTTTTCTATGTCGTGCGGTTGCTGAGATATTAACAATTAAGTACTTCCAATGCTTGTTTTACGCTTTGATGCCCATTACAATGCATACATTCTTTATACACACTGGCCTGGATATTCCGACTGTGCCAGGCTGTGGCGCAAGCCTGGGCACAGCGCAACTTGGCTGTGCAGGGGGGTTGACATGTTGATATTCAAGGGAGCTGCTCCGTGGCATAGCAGCGTTGAATATCGCACCCTAGCCACCCACAAAGCACATGGCGCAGTGGCACTGTGCCAGCGCAAGTGGCCAGAGTGGAGCAGTGGGATGCGCTAGCGCAAGTTCCATTGCGCTAGGCACAACAACCGCGATATTCAAACGTGCACATGCAAATGGAGCCATAATGCATGCAAGGCACAAATGGGGCCATTTGTATGTCATTATGGCCCCATCTGCATGCAGGTGTGCCGATCCCCGGCGACTTGCGCCTGGCGCCCTACCAGGCTGCAACCATCAGGGACCGACGCCCCCTGTACAGCGCGGCAATGTGCCCAACTGCCCGATCCCTGGTGGTCCAGTGGACTGCTTGCAGACCGATCATGGGCATAAGTTAAAATAAAAGCAGTCCTATATCCCTGGTGGTCCAGTGGACTGCTTCCAGCCCGATCACAGGCATATGTGGAAAATAAAAATGTCCAATATCCCTGGTGGTTCAGTGGACTGCTCACAGCCCGATCACGGGCGTCAGTACAGAATTAATGCCACACCACACCAACCCTGGTGGTCTAGCAGTACCCCCCTTCCCACCCACCAACTGAGCCCCACCGCTCTGCTCACCCCCTGGTCAGCACTGGGCGGCAGCTCTCCACCCACTTGCCACCTCACCGCCCGTCTACTGACACCATACAGTAGGGCTGTACGCCCATTGGTCCACAGTGTGAGCCAATGGGAGTGCAGCCCGTACCGTACTACACACTCCAGATATGTGAATGGGCTCAGCACATCCCGGGCTGAATATCAGGATGTGCGGAGTGTGCATGGGCAAGCCCTCCCTACCTGTCAGGCATACATTACTGATGCACTCCGGCGCATTGGGATTTGTGCCAGGCTCAATCCCCATTTGAATATCGCGCCTGGGCGCATCAGTGGGTTGCACATGGTGCAACCCTTCTGAATATCCGAGCCACTGTGTTTCTCTATGCACCTGTTCGACAAAAACAGGGTATGCGCTTCCGTTACTGTTACAGTTACTGTTTCCGCTTGCATTTATGTCCCTCTTTTCATTACCATTCCCATGTATGCTACCGTGTGCGTTACCCTTTGTGTTGTCATTTGCGCTTGCATTTTCGTTACTGTTACCATTTGCGTTTCCACCACTGTTTCTGTTAGCATTTTTGTTTGCGTCATCGTGCACATTGCTGTTTGCATTTCTGGCAGCCCTTTCATTTGCGTTTCCATTTCTCTTTCACTTTGCGTCTTCCTTGCTGTTACTGTTACCATTTGTGTTTACAATTGCGGTACTGTGCCCGTGCGCATTTCGGTTTGCGTTTCCGTACATGCTTCTGTTCCCGTTTCTGTTTTCTTTAGTGTTATTCTTCATGTTAACTTTACCATTAGCATTTACAATTGCCATACCGTGCCTGTGCGCATCCTGGTTTGTGTTTATGTGTGTGCTTGCGTTCGTGTTTCTGTTTTTGTTCCCTTTCACGTTCTTTTTGCTGTGATACTTAATATTTCCATTAAAAATACTGCTGCCATCACTGTTCACATTACCAGTTGTGTTTTCGTACGTGCTTCAATGTCCGTTTGCGTCACTGTTCGATTCGGTGTCATTTTCCACTTGCGTTTCTATTAATGTTTCCTTTATCATTTACGTTTGCATTACCATGTGCGCCGCTGTTGGCGCTTCTGTTTGCATTGCTGTTCCTGTTACTTTGTCACAAGACACCACGTGGGGCCCTGCGCTCCCGATGCCGCATTACATTCACTATTTCTCGTCACCATTCTCAAAAAGAAGGGAAATCAGAGGCAAAAAACTCTGTTCTAATGCATCAGTTAGGGTTGTTCCACAGTGACAAAAGTGAGGAAATTCGGTGTTAGGGTTGAAAGCCCCCCTTGGACCCCCAGCCCACCCCCCAACTGGCATTGGGGTGCTTGTTGGGGTCATCAGTCCTAACTTTCACCCCATTCTCCTATTCCTCAGCTTCTTTACACATGTGATGGGGTGAGAGTTAGGGTCGACGACCCTAATGCACACACCGCAATGCTGGTTGGGGGTGGGCTGGGGGGGTCAAGGGGCTTTCAACCCTAACACCGAATTTCCTTGCTTTTGTCACTGTGGAACAACCCTAACTGATGCATTAAATCGATTTTTTTGCCTGTAATATATATATAGGTAGATATATTTATATATAGAGAAAGTGTGGGTTCATGTATACTTTTTCTTCATTTATTTATTTACCTGTACTACATATTTGGACTCCCATAGCCTTCCTCAGGAACAGATTTTGTGTGGTCAGATGTCCTGCTATTACTCTGAAACTGGTGTAGGGATGTAGAAAAACATCACTTGGATATCATTCAGACCATTGCAGATATGTAGTAGCCTTCGTAAGCATTGTTTGACCATAATATATAAAACTATACAAGTCATTAAAATCCATTGCAAACAATCGAATTCGGAAGTATTTGAAAAAAATCATCCCAGAATAGTAGTGTTTCCACTGCACATTGAAGTCATCTAATAGCTCTATCCATTTTGCTAGAATAAATAACTCTCAACGGTATTTTCAACAAAATTGATACTGTACAATCTGTATGATGACATTTTCAGAAATTCAACTGGCAGCACCATCTGTTAGCTATTGTTATAAAACAGTGTCTGTCTTGTGTTTTTTTTTCTGAAAATCTACAATTTCATATCACTGTAGGGCATTTGTTGGGTGGTCTGCTTCCCCACACTACTGGATGCTGAGACTTGCTATACTCTGTGGTACAACTTATGTCTCCACCCAGGTGATGTCATTTATGTAGCTATTCTCTTTCATCTATGAAGAAGTAAAATAGAAACATAGACTTTGACGGCAGATAAGGACTGCTTGGCTCACCTAGTCTGTCCATGTCCCTGCCCATTGGATAAGCTGCAGATCCTAGTTAACCAATAGGATACTTCTTCCTACCCCCCACAAGAATTGCCTTATGTCTGTCCTATGCATTCTTGAATTCACCCACTGTTTTTGACCCAATGACCTCCTCAGGAAGATCATTCCATTTGTCCACCACCCTGTCTGTGAAAAAAATACTTCCTCACATTGCTCCTGAGTCATCCTCCTCTATCTTCAAATTGTGTCCCCTTATTCTTGCACATCTCTTTTTCTGAAAGATGCTACCCTCTTGGACTTTGTTGATTCCCTTGAGGTACTTGAAAGTTTCTATCATGTCCCCCCCCCCTTTTCTCAAGGGTCTGCATATTAATTTCCTTTAGTCTCTCTCTTCATATGGCTTCTTTTGCACACCCTGAGCCATTTCAGTTGCCCTCCTCTGGACTGCCTCCATCTTGTCTATGTCCTTGCAGAGATGGGGTCTCCAGAACTGCACGCAGTAGTCCAGATGGGGTCTCACCAACTGTCTGTACAGAGGGATGACAACTTCTTGTTTTCTACTGGTGATGCCTCTCCCTATACATCCCAATATCCCCCCAGTCATCCCTACTGCCTTCTCACATTGCTTGCTAATGTTAAGGTCATCTGATATGACTACCTCCACGTCCCTTTCCATTTTTGTTGTTACTACCTCCCCCACATTGTGTAGTCTTCCCCTGGGTTTTTGTTTTCCGGGTGCATTACGTTGTACTTCTTTGCATTGAATCTAAGCTACCATATTTCTGACCATTCCTCCAACCTTGCCAAGTCCCTTCTCATCCTTTCCATGACTCCTTGTGTATCAACCCTGTTGCAGATCTTTGTGTCATCTGCAAAGAGGCATACTTTTCCTTCCAGTCCCTCTGCAATGTCACTTATAAAGTGGTGCACCCCTTCAGGTTGACATCCCAATGGCGAAACAAGAAAAAAGACTATTATGGCAAGAATTGCTGTAATGGTCCTTTTTCTATATTTTGCTTTCCCCCAGTGTTCTGCCCCCTTCCCGGACCAACTCCGACCTGGAGTTGATAATCCTAAAGTCAGGGGTATGGGCCAGAGTCCCCCACAGAAAACAGCTGCCGACAGGCAGCACAGGTCCCTTATCGGTATTGTGCCATCGCTGTGTGGGAGGTCACATTTCACTGTCGACCTCCCTTGGTGCTTCCCTTATAAAGACATTAAAAAGGACTAGACCCAGTACTGAAGCCTGTAGTTCCCCTCTAGTAACCCCACTTTCTTCAGAGTGGACTCCATTTACAATTACCTTCTGTGTCCTGTTGTCCAGCCAATGTTTTAGCCAGGCTACCACCCTGGGACCCACTCCCAGGCTGGTTAATTTGGCTATTAATCTTTTGTGTGGGACTGTGTCACATGCCTTACTAAAGTCTAGGTAGGCCATGTCCACAGCCCCTCCCTGGTCTACTACTTTGGTCACCCAGTCAAAGAAATCAATTAGATTCATCTGACATGACCTATCCACTGTGAACCCATGCTGCCTTGGGTCCTGTGCCCCACTGGCCTCTAGGTACTCAACAGTTCTTTCCTTCAGAAGTGATTCCATCACTTTCCCTCCCACAGAGGTCAAACTGACTGGTCTGTAGTTTCCTGCCTCTGTCTTGTTCCCATTTTTGTGAAGGGGAATCACATCCCCCTTCTATCAAAGTCCTCAGGTACCTCACCATCCTCCCATGATTTATTAAAAAGGGTAGTCAGTGGTTTCACTAGTTCTCACCTTAATTCTTTTAGAATTCTGAGGTGAATTCCATCAGGCCCCATTGCTTTGTCCACCTTCAGTTTTAAGAGTTCTTTCAGAACCCTTTCTTCTGTGAAAGGACTGGGATCAACCCCCTATCCAGAGTGCTTCTGTTAATTGGATTAGGTACTTCCCCCTTCTCTTTCTTGAATACTGAGCAGAAATATTCATTCAGTATCCCTGCTTTTTCACTGTCCCTCTCTGCCCACTCACTGTCCATTCTATTCAGTCTTACTATCCCTCACTTTGTCTTTCTATGCTCCATGATGTACCTATAAAAGGTTTTATTCCCCTTCTTAACCAAATTGGCTATCTTTTCCTTAGTTTGGGCCTTTGCTATTCTGACTTCCCTCCTTGCTTCCTTCTGCCTTAACTGGTACAGCTCACTGTTCTGCTCCTTCTGTGTTTCCTTATACTTCCTGAATGCTATCGTCTTCTCCCTGACCTTCCCCACCACCTCTTTTGAGAACTATAGTGGCATTTTCTTTTGTTTTGATTTATTTGCTTCACATAAAGTCTTGTTGCCTCTGTGACAGCAGTTTTGATGTTTTCCCATTGTTGCTCCACCCCTCCTTCTAGCCTGTTTGCTAGTGCTTTTCTAAGACACTCTCCCATCTTGCCAAAGTCAGCCCTCCTGAAGTCCAGTACCCTCACTTTTGTATGGCTTGACTCTGTAGCTGAGTTTATCATGAACCACACTGTTTGGTGGTCACTTGTTCCCAGATGGCTACCCACTTCTAGATCTTCTAGATCTGAGATCCTCTCACTGTCCCCATTTGAGAGTATGAGGTCTAAGATTGCTCCCTCATGAGTGGGTTCCAAAACTAGATGTCTGAGGCATGCCACATGTAGGGCATCGAGAATGGCCTTGCTCTTGGATGTGCCTGCAGCAAATGTGCTCCAGTTAACATCTGGCATATTCAGGTCTCCCATCAACAGTATCTCCCCTTTCTCTGCCATCCTAAGAATGCCTTTTATCATATCCTTGTCTATTCTATCCCCTGACATGAGGGTCTGTATACAACCCCTATGTGAATTGTGGTGCCATTTCCAGTCTCTAAGGTGACCCACTGTGCCTCCTCTTCTCCCTGTTTACTCTTTTGTTCAGTTGCTTTATCCCTTCCCTTACCTAGAGAGCTACTCCTCCCCCTCCTCTCCCCTCTCTGTCTCTCCTGTAGGTTCTGTACCCTGGTATGTTAACATCCCAGTCATGGTTCTCTGTGTACCATGTTTCTGTGACTGCTATGATATCCAGTCATTCCTCTTCCATCAAGACCACCAGTTCAGGGAGCTTGTTGTCTAGACTACAGGCATTGGTACTCATTACTCTCCATTTCCTGATGGCCTTACCCCTTTTTGCCCCATCCCTGTCCTTATTGCCTTTGTCACTTTCTCCATTTACCCCAGCCCTTCTCCCTATCGACATCTCCATCTTGGTGTTTACCTCACTTACTACCCTGATTTTTTGGGGGGGCTAGGATTTCCCTGCTGCTTTCCAGTGCCTCCCCCCTTGGCTAGTTTAAATGCTTGCCAATGAAGCATTTAAACCTATCACCTAGGATCCTGGTTCCCCTCCTGGACAGATGCAGACCATCATGCCAGTATAGGCCTGCATCACTCCAGGTGGACCCCCGGTCCACAATGAAACCAAATCCTTGAGCGCTGCACCAGGTTTTCAACCACTGATTGAATCCCATGGTGTGAAGCACCCTAGCCTCACCTACGCCATAGACAGGCAGCACCTCTGAGAAGGTTACCATGCGTGCTAGTTGTCTAAGGCCCCTCCCCAACTCCACAAACTCTTCCTGCAATGCTCTGATCCCTTTCTTAGCCAGATCAATGTATTTGTGCTGTATTCCTTCATACCTTTTGGATTTGTAATTGTAATTCTATGGACTGTTTCTCACTTGTACCCTCACCGGTTGTGCCTCAAAATAAGCATTTTTTATGTCTAGTGCACCTACCCGGTCATCAAAAATAAAATAAATAAATATGAAAACTAAGGTAAAAGCACTTCATTGTATTTCAATGCGGTTTTCATCTTTGATGCATAACTTAACCATTTTTGCATATGTTGACCCCAAATTTTCAACAAGTCCTTTTGGGACTCTACCTCATGAACATTGTCAGTGAAATTACAAAAATCTGTCCAGAAAGTGACTTCACGGTCACTTGGCAAAATCACCTCTTGAGCAAGATTGGAACATTCTTACCACCCTTGTTCATGAAGTGGAGTCATAAGAAGGATATGTTTAAAATGTGGGGTCAAAATATGTACAAATGCCAAACTGATGTGCATCCATTGAAATTTTCCTACATTCACTCGTAACTCTGGTAATTTTAAATATTTTGACCCTAAATTTTCAAGATTTTACACCATCTCATGAACGTGATAGCAATAATTTTTTCAAATTTTGGCCAAACTGTGTTTTTGCACCTGTGACTTGAAATGATGTTGCAATGACGCAGAATTATGTTTTGGTGGGGATTGGGACATTTTCAGTTTTGGGTTCATGAAATGGGGTAATAATAAGGCTATGGTGATAATTTGGTTGTGGTTTTCCTACAATTCCTTCAGGCAAATAAAAATATGATTATACTATCTCAAAAACTAAGGAAATTCACTGCAAAAACACTAATTAGGGTTAAAAGGACATAAGTAGGGAAATGTGGTGTTAGGGTTTCCAACCCAAGGTATGCCCCACACCTGTTGCTGCCTGCATGGTAGGGGTGGTGTGTTAGGGTTGGAATCCCTAACACAACATTTCCTTACTTTTGTCCCTTTAACCCTAACTAGCACATTAATGATGTTTTTTGCAATGAATATATACAGTATGCATGTGTGTGTGTGTGTGTGTGTGTGTGTATATATATTATAGTGGCACGGTCGTGCCACTATAGTTAGGGTTGAGCTGCCAGTTACATACTAATGTCAAAAGTTTGGATGCTAATAACTTTGGACCCGTGCAATGGATTTGCCTGAAAGTTGGTACCCATGTTGAGGCACACTAGATCTCTTGATTTGCCAAATTGTGTGTCTGTTGGAATGCTGGTCTTCATGTACAAAAGCACTGAAAAATGCAAAATTATCAATTTTTGAAGGCACATTTTGGCATTCTTAATGTGGTCCTGCATGGCCATTGTGTGGTGTGTTGTTCTGCAAGATGGCTTTTGTGAAAGAGCTTTGGTGGCCAAACATGCAGCTTTTTGTTTGGTGAAAAAATATTAAGGCATTCAAAAGTTATGGCACTTTTAAGTTCCCATTATCAGTAAATGGGAAAATTTATATGTATATCTTGCGATGAAAGAATGGGGGTTCTTGCCATCTCGTCCCACCTGGCGGTGAAAGAATTTGCAGCCTCGCAGTTCAAGCATCTTTGATCCCTAGGAATTTCAAAAATTCTTTGATGGCGAAGTCCGTCATCTCTTTTTCAGTTTTCCAATTGCACAAACACAAACATCTCAGCTCAGGGGTCACTTCTGAAGTAAAACTTCAATGGGTTTTACTCAGGGGACCCCGATCTATTGAGCCATGGCTTTGGTTCCATCCAAATTGGTCCAAAAATAGAGTTATTAGCTTTTAAATTCTTTGTTCGCGGCTCACTAACGATCTTTGATCGCGCTCCAACAAATTCTTTGATCGTGAGAATCTTTGATCGGATCATGCATTGTGAGAGAGGGACGAGATGGTCAGATTTAAACATTGATTTTCTCAGCCCAGGGTGCCCTAGACTGTAAAATGTGGGTGCGTTTTGCTCAGGGGCTTTGTTCTGCCCGATCTGCATGCCCAAAATAATGTTATAACTATCCCTGGTAGTCTAGTGGCCCCCCAATAAAATATATCAACAAAATAGTGCCCTGGTAGTCTAGTGCCCCCGCCCCCTGTTTTTTTTTCAGATCCCTGGTAGTCTAGTGGCCCCCCGAGCTGTATTGTCTTATTATATGTAAATGTTTATATCCCTGGTAGTCTAGCGCCCCCAGCATAATGAAATAAATAATGATTTCATATTATGCCTGGTAGTCTAGTGGCCCCCACCCATCTATAAAAAGTTTTGCTCCAGCCTCACCTTTCTCGGCCAGCCAGCGACTGGCACAGCCCTCCTCTCACCTCCACAGACAGGTGCCGACTGTCTGCATTACGAGCGGTAATGAAAAGATGTGCTTTGAAAATATTTTCTAGACTACCAAGGATATAAACATTTACATATAATAAGACAATATAGCTTGGGGGGTCACTAGACTACCAGGGATCTGAAAAAAAACAGGGGGTGGGGCACTAGACTACCAGGGCACTACTTAGTTGATATATTTTACTGGGGGCCACTAGACTACCAGGGATGTAAATATTTTATTGGGGGGAACTAGTCTACCTGGGATAGTTATAACATTATTTTGGGCATGCACATCGGTCAGAGCAAAGCCCCCTGAGCAAAACGCACCCTGATTTTACAGTCTAGGGCACCCCTGGGCAGAGAAAATAAATTTTTAAATCTGGCCATCTCGTCTCTCGCTCTTTAATCATGAGTGAACAATTTCTTTGATCGCGAGCATGTAGATACTTTGACCGCGAGATTCTTTGATCGCAATGTTGCATCGCGAGCAAGGGACGAGATGGCCAGATGAAAAAAATCAATTTTCTCAGCCCAGGGGTATCGTAGGAAGTCAAACGAAGGTGGATTTTACTCAGGGGGCTTCGTTCTGATGATCCATGGCAGTGATTTATCGTGATTATGTATATTTTGTAAATTTCAAGAGTTTAAATTCTTTGATCGTGACCCTGCAAATTCTTTGATCGCGAGATTCTTTGATCGCGATCGTGTATCGTGAGGGAGGGACAAGATGACCCAATTAAAAAAAAACAATTTTCTCAGCCCAGGGGTGTTGTATAAAGTCAAATGAGGGTGGGTGTTACTCGGGGGGGGCTTCGTTCTGTCGAACCATGGGGGTGATTTACTGCAACTCCTTCTATTTTTTGATTTATGAGGTTTTTAAATCTTTGTTCATGAGCCTGCAAATTCTTTGATCGTGAGATTCTTTGATTGTTAGCTTTGATCGCGAGGGAGGGACAAGATGGCCAGATTTTTTTATAATGGAATAGATAGGGAAATTTTAGTAAACTTTGATATTGAATATCTTGGGAATGGTTTGGTCTTTTGACTTGAAGTTGGGTGGGAAGAAAGGCAATATCCCACAGATGTGTCTTGTGGTGGTATGGTCAAGAAATAGTACAGGGCGGCAAAGTTATGGCACTACAAAGTTGAAATTTTTTCCCATAGGATAACATTACGGCGTTTGCCGCATTACAGGAATTATTGTCGCCCCTGCTGCAAAATAACGCTTTGGTCGTTTGGGCTGAAATTTGGAGGGAAGAAAGCCAACATCACACAGACATGCCTTTTGGTGGTTTGGTGAAATAATATTACAGGGTGGCAAAGTGACAGCACACCGAAATTGACGCTTTTTGTCATAGGATAATATTATGGCATCCGTTGCGTCTTTCAGGGCCTGTATCTTGGAAACGGTGCGAGATACGGACTTTTTGCCAAAAAATTGTTTAGCCCCCCCCAAATGGGAGCCAAGCACAAAACTAGCCAGGAAAATAATAATTCATACAAAATGTAATTTTTTTTTCCCTACGTCGTACGGTTCCTGAGATATAAGCAATTTAGTATTCCAAGTCGTAATTTTCTGCTCCGAAGCCAATTATAATGCATACATTCTTTGTTTTCAATTTGTTTTTTCAATACAGTTTTTGGGGAAAAGAAGGGTGTGCCATTTTGTTACTGTGTCAGTTACCGTTTCCACTTGCGCTTCTGTTATCGTTCTTATCACCGTTCCCGTCTACGCCACTGTGTGTGTTACAGTTTGCTTTTTCGTTTGCACTTGCGTTTCCATTTTGTTTCATGTTACTGTTGCTGTTACCATTACCATTTACATTTGCAATTGCGTTACCATGCCAGTGCTTGTTACAGTTTGTGTTTTTGTATGCGCTTACATTTCTGTTTCTGTTTGCTTTATTGTTGCTGCTACTGTTACCATTTGCGTTTACAATTGCGGTACCACGAACTTGTGTGTAACAGTTTGCATTTCGGTATGTGCTTGTGTTTCTGTTCTGTTGGCTTTATTGTTGCTGTTACCGTAACCATTTGCATTTACAATTGAGGTTCTGTGAGTGTGTGCATTACGGTTTGCATTTTCGTACACTCTTGCGTTTCTGTTTCCTTTGGCATTATTGTTGCTGTTACTGTTACCATTTGTATTTACAATTGTGGTACAGTGGATGTGTGTGTTACCAGTTGCGTTCTGTATGCACTTCTGTTTGATGTCTTCGTTTATGTAACTCTTTGCTTCAGCGTCACTTTACGCTTGCTTTTCTATTAACGGTTGCTTTACCATTTACGTTTGCTTTGCCATGTGCGTTACCATTGCCACTTGCATTTGCTTTGCAGTTCCTGTTACTATGTAACAAGACATCATGTGGCGGGAGCGTGGGGCCCTACTCCCGCCACTGCATTCCATTCACTATTTATCATCCTCATTCTCAAAAAGAAGGGAAATTAGAGGAAAAAACTCCACTTAATGCATCAGTTAGGGTTGTTCCACAGTGAAAAAAGCAAGGAAATTCGGTCTTAGGGTTGAAAGCCCCCCTTGACCCCCACAGCCCACCCCCCAACTGGCAACAGGGTGCGCATTGGGGTCGTCGGTCCTAACTCTCACCCCATTCTCCTATACCTCTGCTTCTTTACATATGTGATGGGGTGAGAGTTAGGGCTGATGACCCCAACGCGCATCCCAATGCCAGTTGGGGGGTGGGCTGGGGGGTCAAAGAGGGCTTTCAATGCTAAGACTGAATTTCCTTGCCTTTTTTTGCTGTGGAACAACCCTAACTGATGCAGTAAATGGATTTTTTTGCCATATATAGATATATATATATATATATATATATTTATATAACTCTACTCTTTAATGTTGATAGGTTACATAACTCAGTTGTTGTAAAAAGATGAACTACAGTATATTAGAGACTGGGGTCATAACTGGAGAATCAAGGTCCCAGAAGCAGAAGTACTATAAATACTGATCATGCTCATGTGAGTGATTTGACAATATTGGGGACTCTGCTCCCCCCCACCATTTTTCTTAATTTCAGTTAAATGTAGTTACCAGGGATCACATTTCCTGTTGAAAAGGAAAAAAAATCTATACAATATTCTTAACTACATAAGTAAAGTAGATTCAAAGTGCTTTGGGCATGCAAGTCTCCAATTAAGCCACTGCACATACCAGTTAAAGTAACTTGATGAACAGAAAGTTTTAACAAGTAAAAAAATATACTCTAATGGTCACATGGATCTGTTTGCTACAGTGGTGTGAAAAAGTATTTGCCCCCTTCCTGATTTTCTCTATTATTGCATATTTGTCACACTGGATGTTTTCAGGTCTTTAGACAAAATATACTATTAGATAAAGGGAACCTGAGTGAACAAATAACACTTTTTTTTTTTACTTATTTCATTCATTTAATGAAAAAAGTTAACCAACACCAACTGGCACTGTGTGAAAAAGTAATTGCCCCCTAGTTAAATCAACCCAATTAAAGGGATAATTAGAGTCAGCTGATTGAACACAGCCAGGCTTGATTACAGCCAGCCCTGCTCAATATAAATCTCACTTATTTTGACCCTTACCATCAGAGTCACGTTGCCAGCACAAAGATTCAACAAGCACATTATGCCATGATCAAAGGAAGTTCCTGAAAAGATCAGAAAAAAATTTGTTGCCCTCTATCAGTCTGGAAAGGGTTACAAAGCTATTTCTAAGGCTCTGGGACTCCATCGAACCACAGTGAGAGCCATAATCTCCAAATAGAGAACACTTGGAACAGTAGTGAATCTTCCCAGGAGTGGGCGGCCTGCCAAAATTACTCCAAGGGCGCAGCGTAAAATCATTCAGGAAGTCTCAAAGGATCCTAAAACAACATCCAAAGAACTGCAGGCTTCTCTTGCCTCAGCTAAGGTCAGTGTTCATGACTCCACAATCAGAAAGAGACTGGGCAAAATGGGCTTCATGTGAGAGTATAGGCGAAACCACTGCTAACCAAGAAGAACATAAATGCTCGTCTCTCATTTGACAAGAAGCACCTGGATGATCCACAAGCCTTTTGGGAAAATGTTCTATGGACAGATGAGTCTAAAGTGGAACTTTTTGGATGACATGGATCCCATAATGTCTCGCGTAAAGCAAACACAGCATTCCACAGTAAGAACACCATACCAACAGTCAAACATGGTGGTGGTAGTGTGATGGTGTGGGGATGCTTTGCTCCTAAGGACCTGGATGACTTGCCATAATTAAAGGAACCATGAATTCTGCTCTGTACCAGAAAATTCTTAGGAGAATGTCCGGTTATCCTTCCATCAGCTGAAGCTGAAGCGTAGTTGGGTCATGCAGCAAGACAATGATCCAAACACAAAAGCAAGTCCACATCAGAATGGCTAAAAGAAGTAAAATTAAAGTTTTGAGTGGCCAAGTCAAAGTCCAGACTTAAACCCAATAGAGATACTGTGGCAGGACCTGAAACGAGCAGTTCATGCTCGAAAACCTACCAAATGTTACTGAATTAAAGCAGTTCTGCGAGGAAGAGTGGGTTAAAATTCCTCCACAGCAATGTGAAAGACTGATATTGAATTATAGGAAGTGTTTGTTGCAGTCATTACAGCTAAATGTGTGTAACCAGTTATTAAGTGTAAGGGGGCAATTACTTTTTCACACAGTGCCAGTTGGTGTTGGTTAACTTTTTTTCATTAAATAAGTGAAATTAAAAAAAAAAAACAAGTGTTATTTGTTCACTCAGGTTCCCTTTATCTAATATTACATTTTCTCTAAAGACCTGAAAACATCCAGTGTGACAAATATGCAATAATAGAGAAAATCAGGAAGGGGGCAAATACTTTTTCACGCCACTGTATGTGGACTAGTTATCTGAAATACTAAAAAAATTATTTTGTTTGGGCACATGGAATGTGCATAAGGGATGTGTGTGTTTGTGTGCTTCTATCCTCCCTCTTAAACAGGTGCACTACATCAGCTATTCTCCAGTCTTTGGGTATATTACAGTCATTTATTGATAGATTATAAATGTAAGTTAGAGTTAACAATATCTTGCTGCTTAGTTCCTTCAAGAGTTTTGATGGTATTCCATCTGGCCCTTCTGCTTTGTCAACCGTTAACATTCTTAGATATTCCATAACCTAATCATTACTAATTTCCTCTATTGGTTCCTTTATGTCGATAATTTCTGGTATGCTTCTTTTTTGTGGGAATTCTAAGCAAAAATAGCTATTCAGTTCTCCTGCAATTTCAATATTTTTAGAGGCTATGGCATTCTTAATATTTAGTGGTCCTATGTTAGTATCCCCATTGCTTTTGGAATTAATATAACCATAAAAAGTGTTAATATTCTGTTTATCTGTTGCAAACCTAATTTCATATTTTGTCTTAGCTTTCCTCACTTCCTGTTTTAGTATTCTAGTTTGCTTCTTTAATTTTTCTTTATTTCCCTGAAAAGGCTACTTTTTTTTCCTTACTTATTTTTTCCAACTTTTTGTTAAACCATGGTAGTATTTGTCTAGTTTTATTATATAATTCCTTTGTTGGTGTGTACATATTCATTAAGTGCATTATTTTTGTAACTATATCCAGCACTCACTTATATTTTTATTAAGCATCTCACTCTTCCAGTCCCATGTATTTTGTAAAGTCCCTCATTATTTTCATGTACTGTATCATCGTTCTGCCCTTATTCTGAACAATATTTGTACACGTATTTGCCTCTGTCATGGTATAGTCAGATGAGCATAGTGGTTCCCTAACTTTATACTTCATCTTATTTGGACAATTAGTAAGAACTAAGTCTAGGGCATTTAAACTCTGGTAGGTGTCTTGATTAGCTGTCTTAGACTACACTCCCTTGCTGTGTCAAAAAACAAATTTCTTGTGATACTTTCACCTCTTGATTTTCCCAATTAATGTCTGGTTGATTGAATCTCCTAATATTACTGTATAGCCTTTTTCTGAATTTTTCTTTATCTCTTCTAATTGTAAATTAAATCTGTCTCTACTGATGTTACATGGAATATAACAATTACCTATCATTAAACTTTTTTAAAAGGCTTAGTGTTATTTATTCTTACCCATAATGATTCTAGATTCATATCTTGCAGATTAGTGTTTAGATCTTCCACGTTTAAATACACCTAAAGGTATAAGGCAATCCCTCCTCCCCTTCAGTTTTTCCTGTGTTTATGAATTAACTGATAACCTTATTTTGATTTGTTCTAGATATCCTCAAGGTCCCACTAAGTTTCAGTTATGGCTGCCACATCTGGATTTTCCTTTGTTAGTAAAATTCTGAAGCTGTCCTTTTTGCTAAGCTTCTTGCATTTAATGAGCTATTTTTTGATTTTTATAATAAACTTTCATTTTACAAACAGGCTTGTGTTTATGTGGTTCACGGGTGTCCATCCCCTCACTCCCATATACATTTTTAAATCCTTTTTAAGTGCTTGATTAATTTCTCAGCAAGTATTTTAGCCCCTTTGCTATTTAAATGCATTTTATCCTTTGCATAAAGAAAGTTGTCACATGAAAATAGGTCCCAGTGTTTCAGTTTAGTCTTCCAGCCCCATGTTAATTTCCCTACTATATTTCCTGTGTGAAACCTTTGAAACTGGTGAGATCTCAGAAATTATTGGTTTGCAGCATAATGTCTTAAGTTGTTTTTCTAGGTTTATGTAGTCCTGTTTGATTTCATCCTCACGTCCTCTACCAATATCATTCATTTCCACATGTACTATTACTTGTGGTTGTTCTCCTGCTGATTTAAAAATTCTGTCCAGATTCTTTTCAGTGTCTCTAATATGTGCACCTGATTGGCATGTAACCACTCTTTTAGCCTTGTCCTCTCCACAAACTATCCTGTCAGTATATCTGACCATGAAGTCTCCAATGATTACCACATTACCCACTGCTATTCTGCCATTATTGTTTCCACTGTCTAAATGGGCTAAAGGTTGATAACTATTACCACATTCTATCTCATTATTTCTAGGCATTTGTAATATTCTTGCCCACTTTCCCCATTTTGTTCCTCTTCTTGGTGACACAAGTGTCTATTCCTCCTCCTCCTCCTCTTCCTGCAAGCTTTCCTTAATTTCTGAGCGGTTCCTTTATCTATTTGGAGCCACCATGTCCATAATCTCCATTGTTCTTTTTTTATTCAGACCCATATCTCATATCACATTATTCACAATATTTTCTAGTTGCCTTATTTCTTGTTTTTATTTTTTTAAATTCGGTCCTTACTGTTATTTTGTCATTTAAAAATTTTACCTCCAGCCAGCCTGGTGGCACTGAGGGCTGAGGCGCTTGACGCTTTACCTCACACTCTGCTGGTGACCCAGGTTTGGGAACTACTTCAGGTTACCGGGGAGCCGGCATGAGTGGGAGGGTCAGAGCCAGATTGAGCTGCCATAGGCAGCTTTCCCCTCCCAAGGGGTGGTTGTCCACTCCCACCATAGTTACACTTCCACCAGGTGGAGGTCTGGTGGGAAGTGTAGATGAGAGGGGGCAGTAACAAATGCCAGGGGTGGGGCAGAAGGGGTGGAACTGGTACCTGACATGTGCGTGGCCTCCACACATGTGCACTTATGTGTCTGCTGGGATCCCAGGTTTGGGGCACAAACAAGGAAAAAAACACATAAATTACATATAGAAAAAAATTACCTCTGAGCAATATTGACACACAAACTGCTCAAGTGAAACATGCTTATTTAGTTTTTATTTACCAGGTAGGCGCAGTGGACAAATTAGCTGCCTAGTTTCTGGCATGACCTGGAAAAATACAACAAGGGTGGTCAAAAGTAAGGAACAGTTATGACAAATATTCAAGGTAAACAATGTTCAATACCAAATAGATAACAGTAAACTGATAGTATGGAAACAGTGCTGGGAGGGAGTAATACAAT
The DNA here is from genome assembly GCA_016271365.2 of Neoceratodus forsteri. NCBI lineage: Eukaryota > Metazoa > Chordata > Ceratodontiformes > Ceratodontidae > Neoceratodus > Neoceratodus forsteri. The sequence continues at coordinate 1,640,394,009 of CM057450.1, forward strand.
GAGATTCAAGGCATATCGTCATTCAAAGTAATTAATTTCTAAATACAATAATTGACATACAGAACATGATTCTAGGGTATATATATTCAGTTGTGTGTGTGTGTGTGAAGTGTATGTATAAGAGTATTACTGCTTTTGTGTAACTCACAAATAGTACTGTCCAGACACTCCTTGCCCCCTTCACTTTATTTAGCTGACATGCAGATCGGTGCCAGTGTTTTGATAGCTGCACCAGAAGTACGTCACATTCACTTCCGTTCCCCAAATAAAGTGCTTTTCTGGCTTCTAAAATAGCTTTAAAAATCTTAAACATTTTGTTAAAAGTCTTAGACGTGCCTCATAGGTACAGTGTAAAATGCCCCTCAAAAAATGACTTGCTAAGTAGCCCTTTTAAGTGCTATCAGCACTCTCATTTATTCCCTGTTATCTGGAAACTGCCCAGCCTGAAGCTTTTTAGTGGCTACATTGCTTTTATATCAAGGTCATTACAAGATGTATTTATATATCAATATGGTAGGACAGATTTACTGCCAGTACTACTGTTATTTGTAAATATTAGACTATAATCAAGAACTGATTTCCCAAGACAACCATGGCAGTTATTGTAACAGCTTTGCAAGCTTCAACAAAATTACTTCAAGTCAATAGCTTGCTGCAGACTTAATTTCATCACCCCACTTTATCATAATCACAGCTATAAATAAAAAGTTAAGTATTAATGAGAAAAAGCCAACTTTCAGCTTTAAGCTTCTTTTTCTTGGGTTTTGTGCATTTCTCAATAGTCCCATGGGAGTATCTGTTTCCAGGCACCATAAGACAGTCCCGACTCTAAACTGTTTGTGCTGATGATTTTTGTGTATTGTCTAATGTCCCTTGCTTTGTCTGTGGCTTATGATTTATGATTGTTTTGCCCCCTCTTGCTTACAGGTATGTGCTGTTCTGTGTTTTTCTCTGTATCACACTTTATGGTGTTCCACAGTGTTTCTATGTAGTGATAGTCCTTGGTTCTTAGCTTTCCAGGGCTCCATCCCACTGCTGTCTCTCTGGCTGTCTATCTGCTGCTTATCTTTCTCATGTCACCAGTATACTGATATACAGGTTCTTCTTCTCTTCTTTTCCCTCAAAACTCCCATACTCTTTCTGGTACATACTTATTCCTATCTGCTTTCCACTGTCCACTCTGGTCTGCTCCACTTCAGCTCTGCTTTTCAGACTGTCACAGTAACCCACTGCTCTGATCTGCTCCATTCTTCTCACCTGGCAGGGAGGTTTTGAATAGTTAGCATTGGAGACTATAAGCAACAAGCTTGTTGCTGTTTCCCTATCAATGTTTGATTTTAGTCCCAAGTCTCAGCTGAAGATTTTAATTTAGAAAAAACATGGAACTTCATGTTCACCATCTATGAGTGCTCACAGAAGAGAAACCCGAAGGACATGGCATTCTTATCCCCAAGTCACAGCTGAAAAGGCTAACACCTGAGTTGGGACCGTTTTCTGCCTCCAAGGTATTAAATATGTTCTTGGCTTTTGATGCCTTGTTTTATAATCCTTTTTTCCTTGACACTCATTAAGAAATATCTTGCTATTTCATGTCTTTTAGTGTTTTAGTGTTGACTACATGTGCTGGCAGGGTTCTATGTCATAACAGTGACTGCAAAAAAGGTGATCACCGTTAGGGCAATGGTACATCACCAAAAATCAGTTTTGGCAATGTATCCCCCAGCGCACAGCACAAGGGTGCCGGGGACTTAGATTTTCCATTTTATAGCCCCCTGCACCCCCACTCAGGGGAATTCACCCCTCACAACCCCCTACTAAAGGATTCTTAGCTCTGGGGTGGTGTATGTTGGGGGGGCAAAAAAACCGTAAAAAAAATTGGGCCAGATGCATCAAAATGTACCTGTGCCTGGAACCAAACCCAGTACCCTCAGAAATCCATCTCTGAACCCACCCACCATGCCAAAGGGCAAGCTCAGCAGCTCATCATGGCACCACCTCTCAAAAACCCTCCCTCCTCTCCCATCCCTGGCTGAGTGTTCTTGCCCCCCCGTGCGTGTATACATGTAGTGACATCCTGTTGCTATATGCGTGAACCCCCTCAATCCATCACCCTTCCTGGTAGGTGGTCCCATTGACATGTGCCACAATTGAGTTGCCATTTTTTGTAGGTGCCCAATCGCAGTTGTCTATGTCACGGGATACCTGCTGGCAGTATAGCCTAGAGGGTAGAGGTTAGAGGTTAGAGTAACAAGCTGTGAATGAGCTTGATACATCCAGCAGACCAGACCTTGGTTTGATTCTCACAACCTCCACTTGCAAACTGTGTGACTCTAAACAAGTTACTTAACCACCCAGTGCTCCTAGGTCACCCCTGAAAACAGCCAATTGTGCCTAGTGGGCCTTACCCGGTTACCAAAGACTAAAATAAAAAAATTAAAAAAATAGAATGTGATAATTTGATAATGGAACAAAAAATGTACCTCTGTAGTGAAGCAAAGAGAAAACTGAAGAAGCAGAGAGATGAACTGATTAAACACTTGAAGGGTTCCATGGAAACATTTATTATTAGTGACCAAGGAGACAAAACTGCCCCATCTCTCCTGACTGAAGATATAATGAATGATTCTACAGACTTTACATAAAGAAACTGATTTTATCAGTCAGGAATCTGGACATGAACTACAAATTTCAGACACATTTCTTGTTGCTCTTGATGATGAAGAGGATGAGGATGAGTTTATAGTTACAGGTTCTCTTACAACAACATCTGAAACACATGATGAGAGTTTGAAAAGTTTATTTTCAGCACTGATAATTCTGACACTTGGCCTGAGAAGATGAATGATTGTGTGTGAATCAATCTGGTGAAGAAATGATCTGGTAGAATAAATTTGCCATGTTACCCAATTGATCAAAGTGGATGAATATTTACACCAGAGAATTAGTTGTGAAAACTACCAAATGGAGAGAAGATTTAAAGGACATGGCTCCTTTATGTCAAACAGAAAGATGGTTTGTTTTGCTTCTGTTGGAAGCTGTTTAGCACTGTTCTCATGTGTTTAACACAGGATGATTTTAGGTCATAGCGACATATGATGGTGCATCTTACATGCCATAAAATCTCAACAGAGCATATATGATGTATGGCAATGCAGAAGAAACTTGATCTTCATCAAAAGCAACTCACTCTGTTAACTATAGCCTGCTGACTGAGCCTTACTGCTCCCATTCCCCTGCTTACTTAACAGTGCAGCCCACATCTCGCCCCAGACTACTCTTGCACCACAACCAGACATCCCCCCTCCAGGCTACCCTTTGTCCTTCCCCACCCTTCCAGATTGTTCCCTGCTCCTTTCTGTTTTCTTTTCTGTAACTCCCACCAATTATTGCTTGACCACCATCAGGGCCTCTAAATACCATTAAACCCAGATGCCTCTTCCTGTCTTGCAGGTGCTGCCCCTGAACAGGTGCCCAAGCGCTCCCCAGCTGCATGTGGCTAGGCACTGCCTCAGCCAACCACACTACTCTCCCCACTCGCTAGCCAGACAGACAAACCAGTAAGAACTTAGCCTAGTGAGGCATTCCTACTACCATAATACCATTGGCTCCCATGACTTAATGCTCCTCTACCACTGGATAGTTCAGGAACAGGGCCTGTAGCTATTGGCTGTCTCGGGAGCTGCTTCCTTTGTCTGCAATTGCTGCAACTGAGCCCCAGACTTGATGCTTGCTTTATTCTACCTGAATTTTCCTCAGCATAGCCTTGTATTTCCTTTTTCTTTGCAATGTAATCTGCTAAATTTAAACTTGATTATAATTTAAGGATTGCGCCAACTGGGGATCTTAACTTCATTTTGCTATTTGACTGCCCATAAAGCTCTGTATTTCTCCTGTTGATCTGCTAAGATTTAATTCAATGTAATAAGTGATTACAGCTATTTTTCCGGGATTTTAATTCAAGTTGATGATAACTGCTTCCCTCACTCCCTGACTCTAGCTAACCTTCCAGATCCTTCCTCTTTTTTTCTCTCACTCTGTTAACTTTAACCTGCTGCCTGACCCTTACTGCTCCCATCCCCCTGCTCACTTAACACCCAAGCCCACCTCTCCACCCCCAGCCTACACTGGCACCACAGACACCCTCCCGCCAGACTACCCTTTGTCCTTCCCCACCCTTCCAGATTGTTCCCTGCTCCTTTTTGTTTTCTTTTCTGTCCCTGCCACCGATTATCACTTGACTGCTTTCGGGGCCTCTAAATAATGCTTAACCCTGATTACTCTTCCTCTCTTGTAGATGGTGCCTCTGACCAGGTGCCCAAGTGCTCCCCAGCTGTGTGTGGCTTGGCACTGCCTTGGCCAGCCGCTCTACTTTCCCCACCCACCAGTCAGACAGACAAACCAATAAGGACTCAACCTAGCGAGGGATTCCTAGCCCCATAATATCATTGGCTCTCATGACTTTATGCTCCTCTACCATTTAGACAATTCAGGAACAGGGCCTGTAGCTACTGGCTGCCTTGGAGCTTATTCTTTGAGCTGCAATTGCTGCAACTGAGACCCAGACTTGCTGCTTGCTTTATTCTACTGGAAGTCCCCTCCCCCAACCCTGCCTGTGACAGGGAGTTCCTGCCACTCTTGAGGACCAACCTTTTCTTAAATCTGTTGCAACAGTTCTTCTATTTCTTAGACTAATATATTCTTTACAATTTTTAGTCCATAGGGTTGGCCACCTATGGGCACCCCTTCCCTTTCTTAACTATTTTATGGTGTCCTCTTTAATTTTCCTTTTCCTTTCCCTCTCAGGTCCTCATACAGGGAGGTTATTGTGGTGACTTCTGAGCTGATGTAAAACAACAGGCTGTGTTCCTCATTGTTGGATTTAGTATGCAATGGCACTATGTCATAAAATACATTGATGTATGTACCTTATGTGTATGAAACTTGTAAATGTTGAAAATACAATGGCACCAGGTGTTGTTGATAAAGGTAAAAAGTTACTAGGGGACTGTATTATAAAAATTAAGTTAGTTGTGCTATTTAAAATGCATGTAAATTGCTGTAAACTGAGTCAGTCTAAAATGTCATGGTGATTTGCATATAACCCATGATGCTTTGCATTTTGGGAGTATGTGTGATGTTGTGTTTCTTTGAAACTTGGCTTTCTTGTCAAGAAATACAAAATCACACATGGCCCTACAATGCAAAGCATCATGGGCTGCATATGCAAATCACCACAGAATATTATGCTGTTTCAACTTTAAGCAGAAATGCATGGTGCCAAAAGGCCTCTCACACAGTTTGCAAAGGATAAGGGTACCAACAGAAGACAAAGACACATGTTTCGTCCTTCCAGGACTCATCAGTATGTCTCGTCTGTTTGACACCCCAGTGGAATGAACTTGCTACCCTAAGATGGTCTATCTGGGTTATGTTGTGGTGAACCCAATTAAAACAAAAAACAATTTCAAAGACAAAGAACCTCTGTGTGCAAGCACTGAGGCAATGGTTACCCCAACAGGCATTTGGATGGGAAGCCAAGTTTCAAAGAAATACAAAATCACACATGCCCCCACAATGCAAAGCATCATTAGCTGCATGCGCAAATCACCACAGAATATTATTCTGGTTCAACTTTAAGCAGAAATGCATGCTGCCGGAAGGCCACTCACACAGTTTGCAAAGGGTGCCAACAGAAGACATAAACACATGTTTCTTCCTACCAGGACTCATCAGTGTGCCTCATCTGTTTGACACCCCAGTGGAATGAACCAGCTACCCTAAGATGGTCCATCTGGGTTATGTTGTGGTGAACCCAATTAAAACATAAAACAATTTAAAAGACAAAGAACCTCTGTGTGCAAGCACTGAGGCAATGGTTACCCCAAAGGGCATTTGGCCGGGAAGCCAAGTTTCAAAGAAATACAAAATCACACATGCCCCCACAATGCAAAGCATCATGGGCTGTATATGCAAATCACCACAGAATATTATGCTGGTTCAACTTTAAGCAGAAATGCATGGTGCCAAAAGGCCTCTCACTCAGTTTTCAAAAGGTGTCAACAGAAGACATAGACACGTGTTTCATCCTACCAGGACTCATCAGTATACCTTATCTGTTTGACACCCCAGTGGAATGAACCAGCTACCCTAAGATGGTCTATCTGGGTTATGTTGTGGTGAACCTAATTTACCCAATTTGTTGCCAATGCCCTTTGGGGTAATCCTTGCTTCAGTGCTACTGTACTGAGGTTCTTTGTCTTTAGCTTGTTTTTTTTGTTTTTTTTATTTAAGCCCCCACCACCCAAGCAAACAAGGCCTGCATTGGGGAGGCTGAATCTCAACCAAAAAGTTAGATAAGAAATCAGTGATCCAGTAGGTGCTGACAAGTGCAGAGGAAGGACATGACTAGTCTGTTGCTGTGAAGTGATGTACTGAAGAAGGGATATGCCACTACTGAAGGTTATCCACTGTATTTTGAATAAACAACACACAGAGATTGTGTGTTGAAGTTGAAGTTCAGTGCCTGGTCCATCTGTTATCCCACAACCCCTCCACCCCCAACAGTCTTTAAATCCACTTTCTGCACTGGCTCCCCTGCCCCCAAGTCCCTCTGATTTGTCTGGGCAAAACCAAGCACACTATCTCTTAAAGTGTCACTCTCTCAGCAACCTGCTCACTCTATCTGTCCTAATTCAACATCTGCCCCAGTGTTCTCAATATTCATTGGTTGCTAGTACATGAGTGGTTGGCTACCTTCACCATCAGCCTTCATCTAGCCCCTTCCACCCCCAATTACCAATTTGATTGTAGTATCAATTAATTATGCCAGACATCTCCCTTATGCTTAGGGACATTCTCAGGTGCTAGCTACCCCCAGCTACCCCCTTCCACCCTCAATTACCAATTTGATTATATTGTATTATCAAGTAATTATGCCAGACATCTTCCTTATGCTCGGAGATGGTCTCAGGTGCTGAAATCCCTTAAGTTGCAGACAACTAGGTTGATTTGCTTGCTACTGCTGCTACTGGGTAACATTCACCCCAACCCTGGCACCATGGATATGAGTGAAAATCACACTAAGAAACACAGCTGTGTCACAGTTACATCAATGAACATCTGCAGCCTGCTCTCCAAATTCAACTCCTTGCAAATTTGAGTAGCTCAACATCAGCTTGATGCACTATCAGTAGTAGAGATGTGCCTCACACTAAGGACCATTGACTCTGAAATCCAACTTGCTGACTATACTTCCTTCAGACTTGACAGATTAGGGAAAAGGGGAGGTGGATGCATCATATATATTAAAAACTATCTGCAAACTATCTGCAGGGCAGGATCCTCCCACACATCAAAACTGGAAACACTATCCAAATAATGATGGTTAAATTAACCCTTGGGGCACAAGGGAAGGGAATAACCCCCATCTTGGTTTACATCCCACCCAAGGAACAGGTGGAAGGGTTCAAAATCCTTCACAAGTACCTCTCAGACCTCCACCTTAACTCCAAGGTACTAGTGCTGGGGGACTTCAATATAAATTGGCTGTTCCCTGATGCTGCTCCCTTCAGGGATGCCATCTAAGCAATAAATATTGCTCAGCTGGTACAATCTCCCACAAGCACTAATTACCAAACTGGGACCAGTACCTTACTGGACTGGCTGCTAACAAACCAGCCAGAACATAGCTCACTCACACAGTCATTCTACCTGATGCCGTAAGTGACCACTCCCCTATACTTTGCATCTGGACTAGTAAGTTATTTCGGCCCGCGGTGAAAGAGATTACATCATGATTATTAAGAAAAGGGTAACTAGGGCTGTTAAAAGAATACCTTAAACATCAAGATTGGTCCACCATTTTTACTTCAGTGTATTTTGGTGTTGCACTAGACTACTTTCTCAGGACATTTAATGATGCCTATGATATCTTTGCCCCTAGCACCTAAAGAAAGGTCAGAAGTTCTCATAAGTCCTGGATTACCCCCTCCTTCATTTCCCAATTATGTACCAGGGACAACCACTGAACCATAGAAACATAGAATTTGATGACAGATAAGGACCACTTGGCCCTCCTAGTCTGCCCATTTCCCTACCTAATGGATAAGCTGCAGATCCTAGTTAACCAACAGCCGACTGGTATAAGGCAAAAATGTCTGGCTCCCAAAATGACCTCCAAAACTATAAGACGGTGCAAGACAAATGCACCCAGGCCATTCTCCAAGTGAAAGCAAACTACTTTAGGACTGAGCTAGACAAGTCTTGGAGTAATAGCCATAACTTTTGGGTAAATATTAAGGCCATAACAGGGACCCAAATAAAATGGGACCGACCGTGTTGAACATTGATGGCATTATAACAAAGGACCCTAAGATCATAGCTAATGTGTTCAATTTGGTCTTCACTGACCTCTGTGGTGTGCTTCCCTCAACATCTTTAAACCAATTAATCATGACCTGTGCAATTCATCAGACACCTCTCCCACAAGTTCTGCCCCTCCTTTCTACCTCAGGATTATCACAAAATCCGAGGCTAAAAAATACCTTCAGCAAGTGGTAGGCATGTCCAGGCATAGTGGTGATGGTCTCAACCCAAAGTTACTTTCTTGCACTCTAGATGTACTCCTGGCACCCCTAACAAAAATCCTAAACCTCTCCCTCACTACTGGAAAATTCCACAATCTCTGGAAAGCTGCTGTCATTACCACAGTTTTCAAAAGCAGTAAAAGGACAACTCTAACAAATTACCGGCCTATTTCCATTCTTCCTCCAATCTCTAAAGCTCTCGAGTGGATTGTCTACAATCAGCTCATTGACCATTTGGATAAACACTGACCTCAATGCCAACAGCAACATGGATTTAAAAAAGCAACACAGTACTACTGCACTAGTTGAGTTTGCAGGATTTATTCATGATGCATTCAATTGGGGGCACTTGGTGGGGGCTACCTTCATAGACCTCACTAAGGCCTTCGATATGGTAAATCATGAACTCCTGCTTGCTCAACTAGGTGACCTAGGCATCTCTCCTAATCCTCTGAGCTGGCTTCAGAGGTACCTCTCCAGTTGTGTACAACAGGTAAAAATTTTCTGCACACTCTCCGATAGCCTATGCATCAGGACCGGTGTTCCCACAAGGATCAATCTTGGGCCCTCTGCTGTTTAGTCTCTTTTTAAATCACCTTCCAAAAATGTGCCAAGACAGAATTCTCATTCATGTGGATGACTCTGTCCTTTTCACTAGTCACCCTAACCCCTCTTCTCTGGAACAACGAATGCAGTGCAACTTCAATACTGTCAAAGACTGGCTCATTAAAGCATGGTTATTGTTAAACTATAACAAAACTAAAACCATGCTGTTCACTTCACCACACAGTAGGTACAAGTCATCAGGCTTGAAATATGAAACAAAACAAAACTCTTGAAATGGTCCAAAGCTTCAAATATCTCAGGGTTACCTTGGACATCTCCCTCTCTTACATACTACACATTGATCAGGTTGCTATGTTTGCAATTAGACAAATTGGCTAACTCTATAGACATAGGAACTGCCTTACAGAAGAAGCCCTAAAACTTGCTCACACCAAATAAGCAGGAGTTAGTACAAACAAGCATTTGTCAATGCAGAAAGTTTGCTTGCTGGCATTGGCATTGGTAGTGTCGGAGTTAGAGAGATGCATAATAGGAATGGCAGTGAAGTATTAAACTAAAGCCAACCCTACCACCACGCTGCAGAGACAGACAGGCATTGGGGTGTGCCATTGGGTAGTCAGGCATAACGGCCAGGCCATTTCACCACACCCTACTCTGCAGTCACCGACAAGTGTCATGGTGTGCCTTGGGGTCTTTGGGACTTATGCTTACCCCATTCCATAAGGAAATATGGTGAGATGGGTGCAATAGTTCTGTCTTCTCAATCATAGACTATGGGCAAGTTGTCTATAGTGCTGCCTCTGCCACAACCTTAAAAAGGATTGCCTTAACTTTGAATAAAGCCTGCAGGCTAGTCCTGGGCACCTCATGCCTTTCCCACACCTGTGTTCTCTATTCTTGGGCTGGCTTGACCTGGAAAATCAAATTCAGTATCAGACATGTCTTCTTGCCATAAAGGCTATCCTAGGCCTTGCGCCAGTAGAGGTTCAATCCATGATAAACCCAGCAACAGCAGTTAGATTAACTGGGGGTCAATCAACAATCTATATAAGGTCCCTTTCTACCACACTTCATTAGTTCAAAGATACTTTGGCTTCCATGTCCCAAACTGGCTCAACTCCTTCCCGTGTGACCTACTGACAGAGTCCAAACTCAGTCCTTTCAAATTGAAACTCCACTCACATCTTATTGACCTAAAGAAGTGCACTTGCTTCCGCTAACCAGTCATTTTGTCCTCAGTCAGGCCTGATTGCCCCTGGTCTCTAACCTCTCCTAGTTGTTTTCCATCACCACCTACCATCTGCTCCCAACTAATACATTTCACATGCTCCCCCTTTCTCTACCCTTCCTTCCATCCTAATACCTTATTACTAACTCCCATCATCTTCTCCCTACCTCCACTTCTCACTACATCCTCCTACCTCCACTTCCTCCACCCCTATCCATCCCTCCTTTCCAGATAAAGGATACTGGCTTTGCTAGTTTCCCCGCACTGTACTTGATCAATCTGCTCCTTATAACTGTTGATATCCCGTTATTGTATTTTTTTCCCCAGTTATAAACTTTGTGTTGCACTTAGTAGTTTTATACTGAAATAACTGTTGCTTGGAATGTGAATATGTTATTGTTCTTATCAACACCACCTTATTCAGAGTAATTTGTGTACTTTCTTGCTTTGTTTTTTATGGACGTGGAACCTTTGTAAATGAGCTATTAGCTCAAAGATTGTAATCCCGAGACTGCAATAAATAAATAAATAAAATAAAGCTGTCAATGACTATAATCAGCAAAAGACAGAATGAGAAAAAGCATTGGTGTGTTGTCCTTAAACACCTTCTAGCAATTACTCAGCACTTTGCTGAATGTAATATGGCTCTACAAGGAAATGTGGATCAGCTGTATATTGAGAGGAATGGAAATTTCATGGGGCAAGTTGACCTCATGGCAAAATTTGATCCAGTAATGGCAGAACATGTTCAGCACATACAAAAGAAAATTAATTACCACATCTGAGGAAATCTATACAAAATGAATTGATACAGATTGTGTCACAGAATATTACTGAGAAAATCATAGCTAACGCTAAGGTTGTAAAGTACAATTCTCTTATTTTACAGTGTTAGTTAGTTAGTTAGTTAGTTAATTTATTTATCAGTCTGAGACCATTACAAATGCATATAGAATACAGACAGCGTTTAGAGAATACACATATGTCATCATACAAATACAGTACAGCAATTTATAAAGTGTGGATTTACCTCAATAAATATATGTAGGTGCCCATTACAGGCCCTTCCCCTCCTCATCCTCCCCTACTACCAGCCCATTCTCTGTCCTGATACCTCAGTCCCACAGAATCTGTTTTCACCTCTGCAGCATACCTTGCGTTCTTTCCCCATCACACTAGCCACTCCTGCCCTTCCTTTTCACCTTTCCCATCACCGTTCTATCTCTCCATCACCACCTTCACTGATAGTCTACCATGCTCCATACACATACTCTGTGCTCCCCTCTCCTCTTCCTTATTCTCCTCCTTCCTCTTCTTCACCCTTGTGGAACCTGCTTCCCCTCCCTCCCAAACTACTATATACTTGATCCTATGTACAAACATCTAGGTACCCTACCTCTTGAATCTAGCCCTCTGCACTGGGATCAGACTTTCCAAATGGAGCCACCCTCTCCCACTTATGCTTTTTGGCTTCCACCATTTTCCTCCCATACTGCTCTTACCCTTAACCTAAGCTATCACCCTTTGACTCACATTAGTGAGCAGCGTGCATGCCAGACACGAAGGCAAAAGTGCACAAACAGGGAACTATGCCTGTGTACCATGAAACTAGTGCTTCTTCTTCTGCTTTTATCTGGCAACGTTTACCCTAATCCTGGCCCAGCATCCACTAAGGCTCCAAACCTCAAAAAGCACACAGGGGCCCTCTCTATCATGTCACTCAATATCTGTAGTCTCCTACACAAACTTGATGCCCTTCTGGCCTTTGCTAGCCAACACTGTCCAGACACTCTAGGTATTGTTGAAACCTGGCTCTCTCCATCTGTCCCAGACCATGCCATAGCCCTCCCTGGATACAATGTTCTTCAGCTTGCCTGAATGACTAAAAGAGGTGGTGGATGCACAGTATACCTAAATAATACCTATGTGGGTTACCACGTTAGCACTGCTCCTCCAAAACAGTGCTGCACAGATTCTACCTATAAAAATCCTCCTTGGCGCTCACAACAAAGCCCTTTCAGTTATCACAATCTACATTCCTCCAAAAGAATAAGGCTGTGGCCTGAATGCAGCCCTGGACTTTGTCAGGTCTCTCCTGCCAGACTCTGAGTCTATCCTTATTGGAGACTTTAATATAAACCGGCCTTCTGCAGAGGCTGTGGCCTACAGGGATTCTATAGCAGTGGCAAACCTCACCCAGATGGTTGACTCACCAACCAGGAAAAACTATAAAATGGGCACCAGCACCTTTCTGGATTTGATACTTACCAATCACCCCACCCGGATCTCCAACACCACTGTCCACCCTGACATAATCAGTGACCACTCCCCTGTCAGTTGCACCTGGACAAATAAATTCAGCAAGTCACCCCCGAGAACCATAACTAGCAGAGTCTTGCCCCGTGGCCTTCTCAGTTATCTCAAAACCTACCTTCTTCAACTGGACTGGTCACCAGTTTTTAGTGCAACAGATGAAAACACCGCCCTTGACCACTTTATCAATACCTTTAATGGAGACTGCAACAAATTCGCTCTTTTCAAAAAGCGTAAAGTAAATGCCATCTCTAACCCGTGGCTCACAGGAGACCTCCTAAGGCACCTAAAAGAAAGGGATCAACTATGGGAACTAGCTAAAAACTCTGGGAGGCAAATTGACACTTATAACTATAAACATTCTCAAAATGACTGCACCAAAGCCATCCGGCAATTGAAATCTGCCTATTTTAACAGTGCTCTCACAAATTCCTGGGGAAATGGAAGAGATTTTTGGAATAACATTAAAGAAGTTACCGGAAAGCAGTCAAAATCCCCCCCATCCATGCTCTGTATAGACGGGGTTACTACACTTGATCCGAAAATTATTGCAGATACGTTCAATACTGCTTTCACTGACCTTGGTTCTGTACTTCCCCCTGATTTCTTTAGCAAAGAGGATACTCCAATGCACCCTATCTCCTCTGCCTCCTCAAACTTACCTCCTTTATACTTTAAATTGTTCAAAATACACCAGATCCACAGCTATGTCACAAAAGCTATCACCAAGTCTAGATCCAGCAGCGACTCTCTTGGCCTCAAACTTCTATCCCTCACCCTTGAAGAAGCACTCAGACCACTGACCAAGATCTTTAACCTCTCCCTCAGCCTCAGCCAACTCCCAGACAAATGGAAGCTGGCCACTGTGACCCCTATATTCAAAAGTGGTGTAAAAACTGCCCATCAAAATTTCCGCCCAATCTCCATCCTACCTCCTCTCTCTAAGGCCCTTGAACATATTGTGACTGACCAGCTCACAGAATTCCTGGACATACATAACATCCTTTGCAAGCAACAACACAGCTTTAGAAAGGGTCACAGCACTTCCACAGCATTACTCAAATTCACCGGAGCCATTCACCACTCATTGGATAATGGTAAACTAACAGGGGCTGTGTTCATCGATCTAACTAAGGCCTTTGATACTGTCAACCACCATCTCCTACTTGTTCAACTTCCGAAGGCTGGGCTCTCACCTGATTCAGTCGACTGCTTCAATAGCTATCTAGGCAACCAGACCCAAAGAGTAAAAATAGCTGAAACACTCTCTGATGCCAGACCAGTCCTTTCTGGTGTTCCACAAGGGTCCATCCTAGGCCCCCTCTTCTTTAGCCTATTCCTGAACACACTTCCAGACTCAAATCCAGAACAAATCATACTCTATGCAGACAATGCAGTTATCCTTGCCTCCCATCATGATCCTGTAGAACTGCAAGGAAACCTCCAGCGGGGTTTCACATCAATTGAAAACTGACTCTTGCAACACAAGCTGTTACTAAATCAGAAAAAAACTAAGACCATGCTCTTCAGCAGCTCGCAGAACAAAAATAAACAGTACCACCTCACAGTCAACAACAAACTTGGAGCCACCATTGATCAAGTTGATACTTTAAAATATCTTGGCATCACCCTTGATTCCAAACTCTCCTATGTCACCCATATCAATAACGTCGCCAAGATGGCCAACACCAGACTGGGCATACTGTACTGTCACCAAAAACACCTAACCTCTGAAGCATTGTCTATTGCCATTCAAAGCTCAGTTGTGAGTGTTATTGACAATGGACTCATAGTCTATGGCTCTGCCACTGCCTCCACACTCAAACGAATTGCCACCTCCCTAACTAAAGCATGTAGTCTCACCACCAGAGCTCACTGTCTCACCCATACCTGCGATCTCTACTCTCAAACTGGGTGGCTTCAATTAAAAAAAAACAAATTCAGTATCAAACCTGCATCATGGCCAAGAAAATAATGATGGGCATTGCCCTCCCAGGAATCTGCTCCCTGCTTAAAACCAGAGTAAACAACTGAAATACCAGGCGCTCAAAACCACAGCTACTGCAAATCCCTCATTGTCATACCACTCAAGGTCAAAGGTCTTTCTCTTACAGTGCCCCCACCTGGTTCAATAACCTTGCCAGTGACATCAATGCCTCGCCAACTCTCTGTGCCTTCAAAAAGAAGCTCCATAAATCTCTGGTAGCTTCTAATATCTGTGACTGCCTTAGCTGAGCACCATCATTTTGGCAGCTCCCCTACCCACCGCTGTCCATACTAAACCTGCTCCTCGCGCTTCTTTATCCCCTACTCATTCCCTTGCTCAACCTTATACTTGTATACTCTGTCCTGACTATGCCCTCTAGGCTGCTATACTCTATTCCACCACACTCTTTCCCTTTCCCCTCACTTATGTTTTAATACACCTCCTATTGTTATTGTAATATGTTGTATTATTTGTACTTGAAATCAAGTTGTTATAACCACTTGGCATTATGACTGTCTTACTCTGTAAGTTCATAAACTGTATTGTCCATTCTTCTGACATGGAACCTTTGTAAAAGAGCTTAGGCTCAAAGGTATTATGCAATCCTAGATTTAAATAAATAAAAAAATAAGTGTAAATAAATACACATTGTTATATCCTCCATAGTTGTAAATAGCAGCATCATTGTGAGAGTGACAAATATATCCATCTGCAGTTCCATTCAATCAATAGCTAATCTACACTAACTAATTTATAGCATTTCCAGCTATCTGTCTTATTAGTTTTGTATCTGAGACAAACTTTGGCAATGCTCACTAAGTATTTGGCAACTGCTCTAACAATTATTTTGCCATTGGTAGTAAAGATTAACTTCAGCAAGATATCTTGATCTGTAGTTAATGTAGAATTACATATTGGTGTAATCCATTTAATAATAATAATATAATAATATTTTTATTTATATTGCACCTTTCAAGTGTCAATAGTATAATAGCCCTGGGCATATTATACTACTGACACGTAAATGTTACATGCTTAAGATCTTCTATAGAGTTCAGAGAGCAAGAACAAAGTTTAGCCTGCCTGGGGTAATCTTTTCTGTATATAGCATCCAGAATGTTACTTGGAAAAAATTCTAACTTGTATCTGGTATGTTGTGCTCTTTGAATTAGATCAATAAGTATATTGTAATGATATCTGTAGAAATGTACATTGTCATTTAATATGTACCAGGGTGAGATCTTCAATTTCTTAATATTATGAAGATCTAACATTATGTAGTATTCTATGATTTTATTTGTGACATATGACTGATACTTCAAGCTAATTAAAATAGCACTATCAACATAATTCTTTAAATAAACTAGTCCTGTCTCCTGTAATATCTGAAAAATTTACAGTGTACTCCTGATGTTAGTCATCTGGAGCAGTGGAGTATGGTACTGCGATTTGATAAAATCGGCTCTATGTTGCCAGTTCAACAACACTTTTGTCAACCGGCATTACAGCGACGGGATTAAAGTCAACTGCAAGTTACGGGCAACTTAAATCCTGATTGTGTCCTGGTCCTTTTTTTATTGGGAGGCTTAGCCCCCCAAGCCACCCATGTGAGGGGCTCTGCCCTCAACGCCACCGTACTTTAGATTATCAACTCTAAGTTGGAGTTGACTCAGGGAGGGCATGCAGGACCTGAAGGCAGTGTGCCCCTGTTCCAGGCACACCAACACAGTGACCTGTCAATTTTGTTGACAGCGATGTAGGTCATTGTATTGGTGTCACTGTCGGGGGGGGGGGTTATACAGATAAAATTACAGAGGATGGAGAAGTCAAGGTTTCTGAACCTTTCCTTGAGTTTTTAAATGTGGAAGATACTACAGTACAATAATTGATTGAAACTCTGCTTTACAAACTAAAAATTCTTGCCCTTAATCTGGAAGATTGCAGTCAGCAAGGATGTGACAATGGCAGTAATATGAAAGGTCATTTTATGGGAGTGCGGGCAAGAATTCTCCAGATGAACCCTAGAGCTTGCTATGTGGTGGGGTGCACAGGGTGTGGAGCAGCCATGTTACTGGACTGGGCTTGGAAGTTCAGTGGTTGCCCAGTGTGCTACCAGCTAGCACAGTTTAGGGAGGAGGTTGCTGGGATTAGGAGAAAGCTAGGGGAAGGTGGGTGGTATGGTTGGGGAAGGGGGCTGGGAATCTCCACAGGGTTGCACCAAGCACTGGGGGTGGGGGCATAGGAAAGGAGTGCAGGAGAATCTCCAGGGGTCACATAGGGACCCTGGCAGAGGGGTCCCAAAAGGACACTACCAAGGAAGCAGGCAGGTACCTGGGACCTCACAAGGGGGGGACGGAGGACAACATTCTCAGGGAAGTAGGCAGATGGCCAGGGGCTGGACAGAAAGAAGCAAGGCGGGAGGTGGATCAGACCTTACACTCAGTAACCGCTCTAATTCTCTCTGCTCAAGGATGAGGGGGTGATGGCTACGACAGAGGTGGTTAGAGACGGAAAGGGTGGGAGGGGAGGCAGGAGGCAGGGGTCAGATAGCAGGAAGAACAGGGGGACCTGGAATGCAGGAGAATGGGGAGCAGTGAATCAGAGCAGGAGGGGCAGGGGAAGAGGAGGAAAGCACAAGGAGAAGGACCAGTTGGGAGGAAAGGTAAAGGAGAAGGACCAGAAGTACAAGGAGGATTCAGTAAAGGGAGCTGAGGGTTTAGGCCAGGGAGCACGACGAAGCAAGGAGGAAACTAAATGGAGACAGGAAGGAAGGGAGGATGAGCCAGGCTAGTTTAGCAGATGGGAGAAGGATCAGTTATGAGCAGTGAGAGGGAATTAGCAAGATACAGAAGGATACTCAGGGAGGAGGAGGCATAGGACTGGAGGGAGGGGTGGCCATGGTAAATGTGGAGGTGGCACCATGGATCAGACCTTACACTCAGTAACCCGCTTCCAATTCTTCTCTCTCAAAGTTGGGGGTGATGATACGACGAGAGGTGGTTAGAGACGGAAGGGAGGGGAGGGAGGCAGGAGGCAGGGGTCAGATAGCAGGAAGAACAGGGGACCTGGAATGCAGGAGAATGGGGGAGCAGTGAATCAGAGCAGGAGGGGCAGGGGAAGAGGGAGGAAAGCGCAAGGAGAAGGACCAGTTGGGAGAAAGGTAAGGAGAAGGACCAGAAGTACAAGGAGGATTCAGTAAAGGGAGCTGAGGGTTTAGGCCAGGGGAGCACGACGAGCAAGGAGGAACTAAATGGAGACAGGAAGGAAGGGAGGATGAGCCAGGCTAGTTTAGCAGATGGGGAGAAGGATCAGTTAAGTAGCAGTGAGAGGGAATTAGCAAGATACAGAAGGATACTCAGGAGGAGGAGAGGCACAGGACTGGAGGAGGGGTGGCTCATGAAATATGGAGGGGTGGCATGTGGCACCCAGATAGGGGGAGGAACAAGGAGCCAGCTGGGTGGAGGGGCCTGTAGAAAGGATGAGGGACATGGAAGGGGGGATGGAGGAAAAGGAGTGGTCAGAGTGCTCCTGCTGGGGGATTCTATGATCAGAGGTATCAAATGGGATAGGGAGGGAGAAGCCTGACCAGTTAGAACAAGATGCTTCCCTGGACTAACGGTGCACAGGGCAAAGCACGAGGTATATCAGCTGGCAAAGGATTGTGGGGGTTCCCCAGACATACTGGTCCACCTGGGTACAAATGACATTGAGGGAAATAGCGAGCTAGAGATACAGGCAAGATTCAGGGAGCTCACCAGGGTCTGTCATGACATAGATGCACAGTTTCCTTCTCAGAACTCCTCGCCAGTGCCAAGAGCTAGTGGGGAACACAAAAGAAAATTAGGAGATAAACCAGTGGCTCAGGGAGTGGTGTGAGGCCAGAGGGTATGGGTTGATGGGGGATTGGGGAGACCTGGGAGGATAAGGAGCTGTATGCTAGAGATAGACTACATCTCAATTTGGAGGAGGGAATCCTTGAGTTGAAAATAGAGGGTCTCATTGGTAAAAGTGGGTTTAAACTTGTGAAGGGGTGGGATGAGAGAAAAGGCTGTCAAGGGGTGCGATAAGGAGGGACTCTGTCTCCACCCCCTGGGGACCAGGAGGATTTCAGGAAAAGGCAAACTGGCAAAGTGCAGACCAGGGGAAAACAGAATCCCCATGGGAACACGAGCAGGGGAAATGGAACTATAGGAAAGGGTGGAAGGTAGTCTCATAAATGCCAGGAGCTTGAGCAATAAAATGCCTGAGCTCCAGGCGATGCTAACTGAGGGAGCAGGTGGATTGGCAGTGGTCACTGAGACTTGGGCCACTGCAAGACATGAATGGGACCTGAATCTGGAGGTTACACTATGTTCAGGAAGGACAGGGGAGGGAAGGGAGGAGGGGTAGCAGATAGTCAAAAACTGCATTGGCATAGGGGAGTAGAGGAGGTGGAGGGAACCATGAGGCGATTGGGTCACCTTGATAACAAAGGGGGGCAAGAGAGTCAAAATAGGAGTGGTGTATAGACCCCCTGCCTTGGCGGAGGAGCTGGAGGACAGTCTGGTGGCAGATGTTAGGAGACACTGCAGACTGGGCAGAGGAACGGTGGTGGTGTTGGGGGACTTAAACATGCCAGGAACAGACTGGGAGACTATGACATCCTCTGTGACCAGGGAACAGAGGTTGTTGGATGTCTTTCAAGACGCGTTCCTAACTCAGCAGGTGAGGGAACCGACCAGTGAGGCACGGGTACTAGATGTGGTCCTGGCAGACAGTGACCAGATTGGGGGCCTGGAGGTAAGGGACCCATTGGCGGGGAGTGACCATGCCACGGTCTGGTTCTGCCTGGACCTAGGAGGGGTAGAAGGCTGCATGAAGACGGAAGTAACTGACTTCAGGGGGGTGGATTTTAAGGAAATGGGAAGGATCCTTAAGGAGCATTTGGATGGGATTGGGTCAGACATGGACGCTGATAGTAGGTGGGAAATCATCAGGAGAGGGGTGCAGGATGCTACCAGCACCTGTGCAAGAGTAAGACTTAAATGCGGTAGGGCCCAAAAACTCCTGTTGGTGGACCAGGGAGGTCCAGGAGGTGGTTTGGGGAAAGAAAGCAGCCTATAAGCAATCCAAGTGCTCAAGGAGGAAAGGGACTCGAGGGAGTATGGAGTTGATGGCTAGAAGGGCCACTAGAGTGGTGAGGGCAGCTAAGGCAAGGAAGGAGCAGAACCTGGCCAGGGAATTAGGAGAGGGAACAAGGGGTTCTTTAGATACATTGGGGAAAGACGAAGGGTGAAGGGGCAGATTAGCAGGATTAAATCAGGGGAGAGATGGGCACAAGACCTGGGGAGCAGGCTGAGGTACTAAATGAGTACTTCACCTCAGTTTTACCAGGAGAAATGGGGGTGCTGCATCATACATGGGAGGAGACAGAGATACTGAGGAGGGGGACCCCACCGATCGGGCAGGTCTGGGGGAGAGGGGAGGCATCACTGGCAGGTGGGGGAGGCTAAGCAGGAGAAGAGGTATCGGAAGTGGAAATCACAGCAGAGAGAGTGAGGAGCCCTCAGCTCCCTTAAGATATAGAAAGCACAGGGGCCGGATAAATTACATCCCAGAGTGCTGAAGGAACTTGCAGATGTCCTGGCGAAACCCCTGGCAGAGCTTTCACCATCTCTCTGAGGACAGGGTGGGTGCCCCAAGACTGGAAGGTGGCGCATATAGTGCCTATCCACAAGGGGGGATCAAGGGAGGTGGCAGGGAACTACAGGCCTGTCAGCCTGACATCGGTGGTGGGCAAGGTGATGGAGGGCATTGTCAAGGAGAGGCTAGGGGGGGACCTGGATAAGTCAGGGTACCTGGACGATAGACAGCATGGATTCATCCGGGAAATCGTGTCAGACAAACCTGGTGGAGTTCTATGACTGGGTGACAAGTGCCTTGGACCTGGGTAGACCAGTGGATGTCCTCTTTCTAGACTTCAGCAAGGCATTTGACTCTGTTCCTCACGTGGGCCTGTTAGATAAGCTGGGAGAAATGGGGGTGGGGAACCAGATGATCAGATGGATAGGCAATTGGCTCCAGGACAGGACCCAGAGGGTCATAGTTGGTGGGATAGTCTCATCCCCAAGGAGGGTCATTAGTGAAGTCCCACAGGGATCAGTCCTTGGGCCCCTTCTGTTCAACGTCTACGTATCTGACATAAGGACAGGAATCAGGAGTGAGATGAGTCTCTTTGCAGATGACTCGAAACTGGGGGCGGTGGTGGATGGGGAGGAGGGGAGGGTGGCCCTACAGGGGGACCTGGAGGCTCTGGAAAGATGGTCTAGAAAGTGGAAGCTGAGGTTCAATGCAGGGAAATGCAAGGTACTCCACCTTGGGGCCAGAAACCCAGGCCAAGTGTACACCCTGGGGGAATGCTACAAGTCTCGATGGCTGAGAGGGACCTGGGGGTGGTGGTGGATGTCAAGATGAACAACTCTGAGACTTGTAGGAGGGCAGCAGCCAAGGCCAACAGGATGCTGGGATGCATCGCTAGGGGATTACCTCCAGAAGGGGAGGTGATGCTCCTCTGTATAACTGCTTGGTGAGGTCCGACCTTGAGTACTGCGTGCAGTTTTGGAGGCCACACTTAAAGAGGGACATTAACCTCCTGGAGAGGGTCCAGAGGAGGGCATCCAAAATGATTTGGGGCTTGGGGGACAGGACCTATGAGGAGAGGCTCGAAGAGTTAAATATGTACACATTGGAAGAGAGAAGGGACCGGGGGGACATGATAGAGGTATTCAGGTACATGAAGAGGGTAAATAGGGGAAGAACAGTCAGGGTGCTTTGAAGGAAGGAGGAAGGGGCCACTAGAGGGCATGGGTGGAAGCTGGAGGGGGGAAGATTCAGGGGAGAAAGGAAGAGGTGCTACTTCACTGAGAGGGTGGTGGAGCCATGGAATGCACTGCCTAGGGGGCTGGTGGAGGCAGAGACAGTGGAGGGGTTCAAGAGGGGGTGGGACAGGTACAGGGGAAGGGTTCTGGAAGCAAAATCCAATGCAGCAAGAATATCCGGAACTGGGAAGGGAGAAGCCAGAGAAGGCGAGGGGGACAGCAAGGTCAGCACCCAGGGTGGAGGCTGACCAAACGAACAGACACGAAAGACTGTTAGGCCTATTCTGCTGGCATTTTAGTATGTTAGTACGTGCCTTGTGGTTGTCAGTGCCTTAACCTCATGGTTGCAGATGCTGCAAAATTCATCAATTACTGCAGTATAGCTGTTTTTGATGCTCTCCAAAGAATTTATGTAATCTGTTCAGCATCAACACATCAGGGAGCTATTCATAGGAAACATGTAAAGGTGACTGTCAAAGTCCTATGCGACACATGAAGGGAATGAGAAATCAGTGCAGTCAAGGCTGTACAATTCCAGATGGCAGAAGTCTGATGAAAACTTAATGAAATCAAGGATTCGGCAAAAGGAGACTAGGACCTTTATGCTAGGAATAAGGCACGACGAGGTGTGGGTTATGGCCTGATAAGAGCACGCCCCAGGTGCGTTATGAGGCACGAGGCGCTTGCGCCGAGTGCCTTTAGCACCTGGGAAGTGCTCTTATCAGGCCATAACCCACACCTCGGAGTGTCTTATTGCGCTTATAAAATGGGCCCCCCAGTAATGAAGTTGATTTAAAAAAATGGACATACAAAGTGTACATCAAAAACTGAAGAATTATGATAAATGGAAAAAAACAAAAAGTAGTTCCTGTCACTGAATTGGAGTGGAGCTTTTTTAATCACTGGAAGAGGTTGCTGGTTGTCTGTGTGTGTACTCCTGTCATCCACACAGAGGAAGACTAAAGAGCATATTTTTTTTTTGAGTCATCCACATAGACGGAGACTAAAGAGCATGTTTTTTTTTTTCATTTTATCATATTTGCTAGTTTGACCACACAGTTTCAGTTACAGCAGCTAGGATCAATCGTGCCCCATATTTGATTATCCACCCCCTCCCCTGACACACAACTGATTTAACTTTGTTTCCTTTTTTTTAATTTTCTCTTCTGAAATAATTTTGGGTTTTACTTCATTAAGCAACTGCTTTGAGTGGGAGCGAACGTGTCCCTCACCGCCACCATAACATAGTAGTTGTCTGCTTGGCATGGTTTTTGAATCGCAAGTCAGAGACGTGAAAACTCAATTAATATTAGTTTTAGCTGCCTGACAGTAATGCTATCTGGTTTCTGTCAGGATTGTTGGTGCTCGATATTTAGAACAGGAAGGAAGAATGATCGAGTGTAGAGATGTTGCTAACGGTCACTGTGTTGGGAGTCTACTGAGGAGCGAGACCAAGAACTAGAGATAAAATGACGAGACAGGGAGGGACTAAAAGAAAATATTGAAAAAGGTAACTGTTTATAGGCTTCATGCAGTCGGAAGGGGGTGCTTATGTACACTGACTGGGTCAATGTCGACATTTTCCCAGCTTTCTGTTTTACAGTGTGTGTGACTGGTAGCTGCTCGAGACAAGGGCTTTGCTGTGATAGCTGTGTGAGTCTGCAACAAGTCTGTCACATTAGAGTGGTAAGGTGTTCCCGATGTCAGAGAGGTCGTGTGATTGGTCAGGGATACTGCTTGTGTTGTGAGGCGAAGTATGGTGATAAAGTGCCGGCTGAGAATATATGGCTGTATAAGGACACGGGTGAAAGGGTGTTTTAGCCAATGAAAATGTTTGAATTGTTTAGCCCATTTTATAAAGGAAAACAAAGCTTTGTAAAGGAAGTTAGCAGTTTTGATTTTCTTGTGCATTTTGTGCTCTGGTATGATATTCTGAGCTTGATACAGGATCAAAAGATACAAATGAACACAGTTATCAAGCTCATAGAGAGTACCTGGGACCAACTAGTTGACTACAGAGAAAATGGGTTTGAACAGGCATTAAAGACTGCCATAGAGTTTGCTTGGCAGATGGGTATGAGCCAGGAGTTCTTTGAAAAGTGCAGTTAAAAAGTCAAACACCAGTTTGATTATGAATGTGAGGATGAACCAACTTAGAACAGTGAACATCACTGTATGGTAGACTTTTTCTACCACCTGATTGATGTGGCTATAACAGCCTTGCAATAAAGCTTTAAATGAATAGGAACACAGAAATATAGGAGTTGACAGCAGATAAGGACCACAAGACCCATCCAGTCTGCCCATTTTTTCTACCTTATAAATGTGCCATAGGCCTTTACTCTGTCAATGGCCTATTTATTCATACTTTTCTGTACTGCTCACTTATGCCTATCCCATGCCTATTTGAAGCCCTGCACTGTACTCATATCAACCACTTCCTGAGGTAGGCTGTTCCATGCATCCACCACCCTTTCTGTGAAAAAGAACTTCCTCAAATTCCCTGTTAATCAGCCTCCTTCTAATGTCCTCTTGTACTGCTATTTTTCTTATATTGAAACATGTTAGACTCTTTCACCCTGTTAATGCCCTTAAAATGTTTGAATGTTTCCATCATATCACCTCTCTCCCTCCTTTGCAGTAGGGTATACATATTGAGCTCCATTACTCCATCCTCATATGTTTCCTGATGCAGTCCCTGCACCATTTTGGTTGTCCTTCTCTGGACTGCATCCATTTTGTTAATGTCCTTGTGCAGGTGCGGCCTCCAGTACTGCATGCAGTACTCCAAATGGGGCCTAACCAGTGTCTTGTAAAGAGGGATTATTACCTCCCTCTTACGACTTGTGATGCTCCTACTAATACACCCCAACATCCCTCTAGCCTTATCTACTACTTTAGTGGTCTGCTTGGATGATTTCAGGTCATCTGTGATGATGATGCCCAAGTCTGTTTCTTCCCTTGTGATTGCCAGCAACTCCCCTCCCAACCTATAGGTACTGTAGCTTCAGGGTTTCTCTTCCCTATGTGCACGTTCTTGCATTTCTTTGTGTTAAGTTGCCACTCTTCAAACCATTTTGCCAGTTTTTCCAGATCTCTTCTCATTCTGCCTACCCCATCTGGATCATCTACTCTGTTGCAGATATTGGTGTCATCTGCAAACAGGCAAACCTTACCCTTCAGTCCATCTGCAATGTCACTGATGAAGATATTGAAAAGGACAGGCCCCAGGACTGACCCCGGAGGTACCCCACTTGTGACATGCATCTCTTCTGACTATATACCATTTACCACTACTCTCTGTTTTCTGGCTGCCTACCAGTTTGCCACCAAGTTGACCAACTTCTAACCCACCCCGAGCCTACCCAGCTTATTAATCAATATTCTATGTGGAACAGTACAGAAAGCTTTGCTGAAGTCAAGGTTGGTGACATCAACTACACCCCCATGGTCCACCACTCTGGATACCCAGTCAAAGAACTCTATGAGATTAGTTTGACAGGACGTTCCTGTTGTAAACTCATGCTGTCTTGGATCCTGTGCTCCTATGGATTCCAGGTGTTGCACTATCCTTTCCTTAAGGAGTGCCTCCATAATCTTGCCCACTACTGAGCTAAGAAGACTGACTGATCTGTAGAACCCTGCCTCCTCCCTACTGCCACTCTTGTGGAACAGGATAACATGGGCCCTTCTCCAGTCTTCTTTGACCTCTCCTGTGCTCAGAGACTCACTAAGCAGTTCTGCTAATGGCTCTGTTAGTTCCAACCTTAGTTCCTTTAGTACTCTGGGATGCATGCCATCAGAGCCCATTGCCTTGTCCACCCTGAGCTTAGCAAGCTCTTATATGACCCTTTCTTTGGTGAAGGGACTTGTGCACACCTCCCTCCCCCTGTGTGTTCATGGTGCTGAGCTGTGGCCCTGCCCTACCTTCTCCTCAGTAAATACAGTGCAGAAGTATCTATTTTGGACATATGCTTTTCCTTGATCTTCCTCCACACACTCCCTCTTATCCCCTTTGATCTTAGCAATACCCCCTCTTGACTTCCTCCTTTCACTAATGTATCTATAGAAAGTCTTGTCCCCTTCTTTTACTGTTCGTGCTAGTGTTTCCTTGATTTGGGCCTTTGCCTGCCTTACTGCCCTCCCTGCTTCCCTAAGAGAAGTTTTGTATGCCTCCCTATCTTTGTTCTGCTGTGTTACCTTATATTTCCTGAAGGCCAACCTTTTGGCTATGACTTTTTCTGCTACTACTGTTTTTGAGAACCAGAGTAGTTTCCTCCTCCTTTTGCTCTTGCCTTTCTCTCTAACACAATGGGATGTTGTTTCAAGTATTGCATCCTTAATGCTTTCCCACATTGCCTGTACCACCTCACCTGTATTTCTTCTTGCCAGGGCTAGCTTAACTCTGTTGGCCATCTTATCAAAGTCAGCTCTTCTGAAGGCCCATATTTTTTGCCTTGGAATGGGATGATTTAGTTCTAGTGGCCAAATTGAACCATACCATGTGATGGTCACTGGCCCCCAAGTGACATTCTACCTTGAGATCTGTGATCCTTTCCCCGTTAGTCAGTACTAGATGCAGGATAGCCCTGTCTCTTGTGGGTTGTTGTACAAATTGTTTGAGGCCATTCCACTGCAGGGAATCCACTATGTGTCTAATTCTGGCAGATGTTCCTGCTGGTATTGACCAATCTGTATCTGGCATGTTGAAGTCTTCCATTATCAGAATCGTCCCTTTAGCTGTCATGTTTTGTATATCTCCTAACAGTGATGTGTCTTTGTCCTCCCCCCTGGTCTGGAGGCCTGTAGACAACCCCAGTTTGTGTGGCTATCCCATTTTCTTTTTCCAGGGTGACCCACAGTTCTTCTGGCCCCTTATGTGTATTCTGAATTTCTGTAGCTTTGATATTTTTCATTGACATAAAGGGCCACTCCCCCCCCCCCTTTTGCACCTTGGTCTCTTCTGAACAGTACATAGCCGGGTACTGAAGTCTCCCAAGTGTGGTTATTGGTGAACCATGTCTCGCTAATGGCTGCTATGTTCAGTTTAGCCTCAGTCATTGTTGCCTCCATGTCTGGGATATTGTTTCCCAGACTGCAGGCATTTGTGTACATGATCTTCCATTGGCCCAATTTCAGTGCGTTAGTTGTGGGGTGGGGTCCAGCTTTTCCCCTTGCGTGTTGTATGCAGAGCTGGACATCATCTGGATTTCTCTTCAGCACCTCAAACATAATGAGAAATGGAGATGAGTGATCTTCTTAATGACTGCAAAGACTTACTGATCCTCTTAAGAGGAAAGGATGGCATCAGTGACATTGATGCAGAAGACTTGAAAAGGGAGCCACATTCATCAGCTGGAATGTTTGAGCACAATCGATCTGCTATTCAGATATTGACATACACTCAGAAGAGTGAAATGATTTAAATATATCCAAATGCTATCATTGCATTTCATATTTTATTGACTTTACCTGTGACTGTTGCATCTGAAGAATGCAGTTTTTCCTAATTAAAACTTATAAAAACCTACCTCTGTTCTTCAGTCAGTCAAGTCTGACTTACTGGATTGGCTGCACTTTCTGTTGAAAGGGAAGAAGTCAGGAAACTTGACTATAGGGACCTAATCAAGGAATTTGCAGAGTGAAAGTATAGAAGAGTTGACGTTGTATAGCTTCCAATTTTACTTAAGTGTATAAAATTGTTAATACACATGTATTTGTAAATGTCATATTTGTAAATATTGTAGAAATAAATTTCTGATAACTAGTCAATATAAAGTGACATAGAAGCTTGGAAGTTACAGTGAAAAAGTCATTGTATTATTGTGTTAACACTTTTTGTTACTATTATCCATATTTGTAAATAATTTTGAATATCTATTGATATTTACAGATTCATGCAATCTTCAGTAGTTCCAGAGTTCCATACATTAAAACACTTTATATACAGTGCAGTAATTATAAGAAAACATTTTATTTCTGGAAAGACTATTAGTACTGCAACAAATGTTTTTTTTTTTTTCTGGAATAAGGGAAAGGGGAAAGGGGGAACTGTTTATCCAGGAAAGGGACACTAAGACAAAGCTTGTTTTCAGGTATGACCTGGGAACACAAGGAAGATAAGTCACTTGCTCAGAGTCACACAGTATGCAAGTGGGGGCTCATGGGATTCAAACCCAGGTCTCCAGGTGTGCAGCTCAGTAACATTAATCACTGTGCTACACTGCCTCCGATACACACATAAACAGTGCAATGGTAAACATTAATGTTTTCTTGTCTGATAATTAAAATAGCACTGCATGGTAATATGTGCTTTAATATTTATCTCAATAAATTACTTTGTTTATTAATCGCTGCTGTCATTTCTGTTGTTTCACTAGGGTAAGCCATTCCCTCAGCTGCACCATCATCCTCCAGCAGGGAACACAGACCTTTCCAGTTTGGTTTACATAGAGAAGGAGGGAACATGATATAATTGTCCACATTATGGAGAATGATACAGCACAAGAGAAGGTAGGAGTAGTAAAGGGAAATTTCTGGGAGTTGTGGAGGGGTCTTAAACAAGTAGCACAATTGGTGATGTTTTTCAAGGTCCTACCTGCACATGGAAAAGGAAAGGCTAGGAAACTCCATACCCACGCTTTTAATGAATGGTTGAAGCCATGGTGTGTGGAGGAAGGTTTTGGATGCATATGGGACTTGGGACCAACTTGGATTGATGTGGACCTGTTTGAGTGGGATAGCCTACATCTTTCTAGTAATGCGTCCACAGTCGTTAATTAAATATTTAATTGCTACATGAATGAGCATTTAAATCAGAAAGGGTGGACACAGCAGACCTAAAGGGTACAAAAGATGCCACCACTAGAATGGTGAAGGGTTAGGGGGACGTTCAAGACAGGCAATACCATAGTAGAAAAAAAAAATCCTCCAGTGCAGATGTGCAGTTTAAAACGGACAGGGACAAATACGAATAAAAATGTAAATAGGAAGCAGAAAAGGGAGGAAAAATGATTAACTGGGTCAAGAGATGAAGAAAGTAGTAGTGGAAATACTGAGTAAAGGGATAACATAGAAACATAGAAACATAGACTTTGATGGCAGGTAAGGATTGCTTGGCCCACCTAGTCTGCCCATTCTCCTACCTACAGGATAAGCTGCAGATCCTAGTTAACCAACAGCCTATTTCTTCCTACACCCCATAAGAATTGCCTTATATCTGTTGAATGCATTCTTGAATTCTCCCACACTTTTAGACCCCACAACCTCCTCAGGAAGGCTGTTCCATGCATCCACCACCCTCTCTGTGAAATAATACTTCCTCACATTGCCCCTGAGTCGTCCCCCCTCTATCTTCAAATTGTGTCCCCTTATTCTTGCACATCTTTTTTTGTGAAAGATTCTACCCTCATGGACTTTGTTTATTTCACTTGAGGTATTTAAAAGTTTCTATCATGTCCCCCCTCTCCCTCCTTTCCTCAAGGGTATACATATTAAGGTCCTTTAGTCTCTCCTCATATGACTTCTCTTGCAGACCCTACACCATTTTAGTTGCCCTCGTCTGGACTGCCTCCATCCTGCCTAAGTTCTTGCAAAGATGGGGTCTCCAGAACTGGATGCAGTACTCCAGATGGGGTCTCACCAACTGTGTGTACAGAGGGATAACAACTTCCTGTTTTCTGCTGGTGATGCCTCTCCCTATACATCCCAGTATCCTCCCAGCCCTCCCTACTGCCTTCTCACATTGCTTGCCAACCTTCATGTCATCTGATATGATTACCCCGAGGTCCCTTTCCATTTGTATTGTTGTTACTACCTCTCCCCCCCATTGTGTTCTCTTCGCCTGGGTTTTTGTTTCCCAGGTGTATTATTTTGCACTTCTTTGCATTGAATGCAAGCTGCCATACTTCTGACCATTCCTCCAACCTTGACAATTCCTTTCTCATCCTTTCCATGCCTCCTTGTGTATCAGCCCTGTTGCAGATCTTTGTGTCATCTGCAAAGAGGCATACTTTTCCTTCCAGTCCCACTGCAATGTCACTTATAAAGACATTAAAAAGGACTGGACCCAGTACTGAACCCTGCAGTACCCCACTAGTAACCCCCCTTTCTTCAGAGTGTACTCCATTTTCAATTACCTTCTGTGTCCTGTTGTCCAGCCAATGTTTTACTCAGGCTACCACCCTGGGACTTACTCCCAGGCTGGTTAATTTGTTTATTAATCTTTTGTGTGGGACTGTGTCAAAGGCCGTGTCCATAGCTCTCTCTGGTCTACTACTTTGGTCACCCAGTCAAAGAAATTGATTTGATTTGTCTGACATGACCTTCCCACTGTGAACCCATGCAACCTTGGGTCCTGTGCCCCACTGGCCTCTAGGTACTTAACAATTCTTTCCTTCAGAAGCGATTCCATCACTTTCCCTACCACAGAGTTCAAACTGACAGGTCTGTAGTTTCCTGCCTCTGCCTTACTCCCACTTTTGTGAAGGGGAATCACATCCTCCTTCCTCCAGTCCTCAGGTACCACACCATCCTCCCATGATTTGTTAAAAAGGGTAGTCAGTGGTGTCACTAGTTTTCTCCTTAATTCTTTTAGAATTCTGGGGTGAATCCCATCAGGCCCTATTGCTTTGTTCACCTTCAGTTTCAGGAGTTCATTCAGAACCCTTTCTTCTGTGACAGGACTGGGATCGTCCCCCCTATCCAGAGTGCTTCTGTTAATTGGATTAGGTACCTCCCCCTCCTCCTCTTTTGTGAATACTGAGCAGAAGTATTCGTTCAGTATCTCTGCTTTATCACTGTCCCTCTCTGCCAACCCACTGTCCATTCTATTCAGCCTCACTATTTCTCCTTTTGTCTTTCTATGCTCCCTGATGTACTTATAAAAGGTTTTATCCCTTTCTTAATCAAGTTGGCTATCTTTTCCTCAGTTTGGGCCTTTGCTGTTCTGACTTCCCTCCCTGCTTCCTGCTACTTTAACTGGTACAGTTCTCTGTTCTGTTCCTTCTGTGTTTCCTTATACTTCCTAAATGCGATCTTTTTCTCCCTAACCTTCCTCGCCACTTCTTTTGAGAACCATAGTGGCTTTTTCTTTCATTTTGATTTGTTTATTTGTTTCACACAAAGGCTTGTTGCCTCTGTGATGGCAGTTTTGATGTTTCCCATTGTTACTCCACCTCCTTCTTGCCTGTTTGCTAGTGTTTTTCTAAGGCACTCTCCCATCTTGCCAAAGTCAGCACTCCTGAAGTCCAGTACCCTCACTTTTGTATGGCTTGGCTCTGTAGCTGAGTTTATTGTGAACCACACTGTTTGGTGGTCACTTGTTCTGAGATGGCTACCCACTTCTAGATCTGAGATCCCCTCACTGTCCTCATTTGAGAGTATGAGGTCTAAGATTTCTCCCTCATAAGTGGGTTCCAAAACTAGCTGTCTGAGGCATGCCCCCTGTAGGGCATCGAGAATGGCCCTGCTCTTGGATGTGTCTGCAGCAAAGGTGCTCCAGTTAATATCTGGCATATTCAGGTCTCCCATCAACAATATCTCCCCTTTCTCTGCCATCCTAAGGATGCCTTCTATTATATCCTTATCCATTCCCTTCCCCTGAGAAGGGGGTCTGTATACAACCCATGTGCGGATTATGGTGCCATTTCCAGTCTCTAAGGTGACCCACAGTACATCCTTTCCTCCCTGTTTACTCTTTTGTTCCATTGCTTTTATCCCTTCCCTTACATAGAGAGCTACTCTTCCCCCTCTTCTCTCCTCCCTGTCTCTCCTGCAGGTTGTGTGCCTGGTATATTAACATCCCAGTCATGGTTCTCAGTGTACCATGTTTATGTGACTGCCACGATATCCAGGCATCCCTCTTCCATCAAGGCCACCAGTTCAGGGAGCTTGTTGCTCAGACTATGGACATTGGTACTTATTACTCTCCATTTCTTGATGGCCTTACCCCTTTTTGCCCCATCTCTGTCCTTATTGCCTTTGTCGTTTTTTCCATTTACCCCTGCCCCTCTCCCTATTGACGTCTCTAGCTTGATGTTTGCCTCACTTACTACCCTGATTTTTTTGGGGGGGTTAGGATTTCCCTGCTCCTTTCCAGTGACTCCCCCCTTGGCTACTTTAAATGCTTGCTAATTAAGCATTTAAACCTATCACGTAGGATCCTGGTTCCCCTCCTGGACAGATGCAGACCATCACACCAGTATAGGTCTGCATCACTCCAGGTGGACCCCCAGTCTCCAGTGAAGCCAAACCCCTGAGCTCTGCACCAGTTTTTCAACCACTGATTGAATCCCATGGTGTGGAGCACCCTAGCCTCACCCATGTCATAGACAGGCAGCACCTCTGAGAAGGTTACAGTCTGTGCTACTTGTCTAAGGCCCCTCCCCAACTCCACAAACTCTTCCTGCACTGCTTGGATCCCTTTCTCAGCCAGGTCATTTGCCCCTAAGTGGACAATGACATTCAGCTCCCTCTCCCGTGCAGTTGCTCCGGCAATCATGAGGATTCGCTCCCTGTCCCTCCAAGCCATGGTGCCAGGCAGGTACCTTACCTCCCTCTCCCCTTCCTCCCCAAGTTCTACCCTTGTAACAATATATTTCTCCACCAGGAGTTGTTTCCTTCCCCTGTGGGGTTCCATGTCACCCTCCTGTGGGTCTTCTTTGTGGAGGTTCCCAGAATCCTCCTTGGTCTTCACTGTGGGTGCCTCCAAAGAGGAACCACTCTTTGCCAGAACAGCATATGAATTGTGGAGAGTTATAACTGGAGGGATGCACCTCGGTTCCACCACCCTCACCCTCACTTAGCCCACTGTGGTCCAACCTCTCCTCTTTCTTGGAAACCTCTGAGGCAACATCAGTGGCCCCGGTGGTCCCTAGGTGGGAGAGGAGGTCCCCCAAATCCTGACCAACTCAGCCTGGAGATGAGCAACCTCCTCCCTCAGCCCAGAGAAGTGCCTGCAGAAGAGACAAAACTACATCCTACAGAACGTCTCCCAGAAGACTGCTGCTCCACAGCCATTGCACTGCACCACTCCCATCATGTCTTATTTCTAGACCCTTAACTGTTGTTTTGAATACTTACTCTTTCCTCTGTTTTTTTGTTTGTTTATTTATTTATTAATTTTTTAATTTTTCTCCCTACTTACTTACTGCCTCTGTGCTCTTTAAGCTCCTGATATTCCTGTTCTGAGACAAGAAGTTCCGATGTTTCTCAGTAATCTCCTCACTTGCTCAGAGTCAGACCTTCAGCAGCACGGGGAGATACTCCTTTTCCTTCTAGGCACTGTGATCACTCACTTTTTGCTCCCATACAGGAAGTTCCTGTTGTCTGTCAAATCCTGTGCCTATAAAAGTAGAACTGGCTTAGGTTGGGGGTGGAGGGGAAGGAAGGAGGGCAATATAGTCGCAGTACAGAAGTATAGTTATAACAGCAGCTCCTTCCTCTTGCTGTTCTCTGCATGTTCTCTGACAGAAGCTATCTAGGACAGTTTTAAATCTGGTTTTAACCTGGCTTCCTTCTAGCTAAACTACTCCTCCTACTTTACAGCTCTTTCTATACCTAGTTAATTGAACAGATCACAATTCCCTTTAGCCAACTGAGACAAATACTTAGATAACTGCACAGATAACAAATCTCTTCAGACAACTCAGACAAACACACTCTTTTTTTTTTCATCCTAAATTGAAGGTCCCAGTAGTAGAGGTATAGTTCTTTAGTCCCAGTAGAGAAGTATAGTTATAACAGCAGCTCCTTCCTCTTGCTGTTCTCAGCCTGTTCTCATAAGTAGATAAGTAGTAGCAGTAGTAGTAGCAAATTTCATTCATTGATAACATGAATAAGGCAATTCCCATTGAGCTAATACTCATTTTCAAGGGATACCCTTTAGCTTAAACCCAGTTACAAAGGAAAAAGGTACTGCTAAATTCACAGGGAAGAAGCACTGTAATAAATAAGCTATCAATCTTAAAATTATGAAAAGAAACATGACATCTATACATCACAAGGTAAATACTACTTTGTTATATACAACAGGCAATACAGATATGCATTAAAAAATTAAAGTTTAACCAATTCCAGTACTGGGTCAACATGATTGTGGTACGTAGCCTGCAGGATAAGGCAAGAAACAAAGCAGGTAGGAGTGGGAGGGTGATGCAGGGGAAAAAACATGAGACAAGAAAGTTTTGAAAAGTGATGGGCGCTAATGCAAGGAGCCTGAACAATAAAATACCAGACCTTGATGTAACTGTGGCTGAGGCTAATTTAGATTTAGTGGCTATAAAAAAGTAATTGTGTATAGAGAACTATACAAGGGAAATTAATATACCAGGAAATAATTTGAACAGGAGGGACTGAGAAGAGAAGAGAAGAAATGACAAGGTTTTTTTTTTATATGTGAAGGAGAACAGCAAGGCAACAGAAGTACAATGCCACAAGGAGAACAGTGAAGGGCTAGAATTGCTATGGGTCAATCTAGAAACAGACTCAGGGAACATTATTCAAGATGGAGTAGTGTAGACTCCCAGCACACAGTGAGGAGATGGATAAAGCACTAGAAGAAACTATTATCAAACTTTTATTTATTTATTTATTACGAATATGTGACATTGCCAACAGAAAAAGGCCCACAGATCTATCAAGTCTGCCTGATTGTGCAGCTCTTAGTTTCATATTAATACAACTGCCTCAGCCCCACCCAAACACCTCCCTTTCTCCCCATCCCTGGTCTTTCCCCCCTTTGTGTTCTTATCTGTACTAATTCTACCCTTGACTCTAGCCCACCTCTACTTAAAGCTATCCACTGTCCTCAGTTTGATTAACTTCTCCGGCAGTGCATTCCATCTCACTACCACTCTATTTGGAAAGTAGTGCCTCCTCATCTCCCTCCTGAACCTTCCCCCTTCCAACTTCAGACTGTGCCACCTAGTGACCCTTTCCCACTTTAAGCGGAACAATCCTCCCTCTCTGGCTTTGTTTATGCCTTTCAAGTACCTAAAGTTCTCTATCATGTCCCCTCTTTCTCTTCTTTCTTCCAATGAATATATGTTGAACTCCCTCAATCTTTCCTCATACGGCAACTCCCGCAGTCCCATGATCATTTTTGTAGCCCTGCACTGCACCCCCTCCAGTAATCTCACATACTTTTTGAGGTATGGGCACCAGTACTGTACACAGTACTCCAAGTGCGGCCTCACAAGTGATCTATACAAGGGCAAGATTACCTCCTCCCTTCTAGAGGTGATCCCTCTGGCAAAGCACTAAAGCATCTCATTTGCCCTTGCTGCTGCCCTCCTACACTGTGCTGATACCTTCATGTCCTCTGTGACTATTATCCTGAGGTCCATTTCTTCATCTGAAGCTGTTACCTGCACTCCCCCAGCCAGTAGCTGGTCCTGGGATTTCTTGCTCTGAGGTGCATGACCTTGTACTTCTTAACATTAAACCCCAACTACCACTCCCTAGACCAGTGTTTGAGTTTAGCTAGATCCTCCCTGAGTGCCTACATCCCTTCCCCACTGTCCACTTTTGCACAGATCATAGTGTTATTAGGGAACAGGCTGATCTTACTCTTGACCCCCTCTGTAATGTCACCAATGAAGACATTGAACAAAACAAGGCCCAGCACTGAACCCTGCAGTACTCCACTTGTTGCTGGCCTTGGCTTGGATGCCTCCCGCCTTACAATTACCCTTTGTTGTCTACACTGCAAGCAGCTCTCAACCCACCCCACCAGTTTTTCCCCCACCCCCATGTCCCTCAGCTTGCTCATTAGCCTCCCATGGGGCACTGAGTTGAAAGTCTTGTTGAAGTCCAGGTACAGGACATCCACAGAGTGGCCTTCATCAACCGTCCTAGTGACCCAGTCGAAGAAGTCAATCAGGTTAGTTTGGCATGATCTTCCTGAGACAAACTCATGCTGTCTCTC
This sequence comes from Neoceratodus forsteri, assembly GCA_016271365.2. NCBI lineage: Eukaryota > Metazoa > Chordata > Ceratodontiformes > Ceratodontidae > Neoceratodus > Neoceratodus forsteri. The sequence continues at coordinate 1,640,429,473 of CM057450.1, forward strand.
ATCCTGTAGACAATTACTATTGAGGAAGGTTATCAACCTTTCCTTAAGAATGGTCAACTTCCCCACTATGGAAGTCAAGCTTACCAGTTTGTAGTTGCCTGGTTGGTCCTTGGGTCCAATCTTGTGAAGGGACACCACATGAGCCATCCTACAGTCCCTGGATACCTTCCCTGTCCCCAAGGATGTGTTGAAGAGGTCCGTCAGAGGGCCTGCCAACATCTCCATCAGTTCCTTCAGGACCCTTGGGTGTACACTGTCTGGTCCTGGTGCCTTGTCCACCCGCAAGGCTTTAAGGCCCTTCAGAACTCAGTCCTCTTGGATGACCCCATCTGTTATCTCTGTCTCCCCTTCACCCTTGACCCCTTTCCCCTGTGGTATTGGGCCATCCCTTTCTTTTGTAAACACCAAGCAGAAGTGCTCATTGAGTGTTTCTGCCTGTTCTGCCCCTTGTTACACCCATCCCCCATCCCCCTTGATTCTTACAATGTCATCTCTACATCTCCTCTTCTCCATTATGTATTTAAAGAACACCTTTTCCCTCTCTCTGATCCTCTGAGCCAACTTCAGCTCCTTTGCTGCCTTGGCTGCTGTGACTGACCTAGTCACCTCCCTAGATGCATTTGTGAACACTGTTCTGTCCTCCTCCCGCCCCGATTTTTTGAGCTTAATGAAGGCCAGTCTTTTTTCCTTCCCCTTCCACTCTACTTCCTTGCTGAGCCGGCTAGGTTTTCTGGACCTGGACTGCTTACCCTGAGATTTGCACATGTGTTCATGGCCTCATGCAGCCTCTTCCTAATGATTGCCCACTTCTGTTCAGCATCCATCACTGGGTTAATTTTAGCTTAATACCCCTCTAGGATGCTGCCCATTCTGGCAAAATGTGCCTTCCTGAAGTCCAACACTCTTGCCCTGGTCTTAGCCAACTCTCTCCCTGTGTTGAGGAGGAGCCACACTGAACAGTGGTCACTTCCTGCTAGAGGGTCCTGTTCTACCACATCCTGAACCTGATCACCATTTGTTAGCACCAAATCCAGTATGTTCCCCTCTCTAGTAGGTTCCATCACCCCTTGCACTAGGTAGCTATCTTGGATAGCCTCCAGCAGCACCTGTTCCCTGGCATGTGCTGTAGTTACTGTCTGCCAGTCAACCCCAGGTCAGTTGAAGTCTCCCACTATAACTTTATTTCCCTTGCCACTAATCTTCCTGATTTGCTTCCCCAGCTCCCTATCCACTTCCTCACTCTGTGAGGGTGGCCTGTACACCACCCCCATCCTGAGCTTCTTATCTTTAGGGCTTTGGAGCAATACCCATATGGCTTCTGTCCTCCCCTCATCCACCCTCCTCCCTGGCACACAGTATCCCCTCCCTGACATAAATAGTCACCCCTTCCGCCCTTCCCCCCACCTGGTCCCTGCGGAGCACCTTGTAACCCAGGATCATGAGATCGCAGTCATGGTATTGGGTGGCCCAGATCTCTGAGATGGCAGCAATATATACCTCTCCCTCTACCATCATGCCTGGAACTCTGTCATCTTGTTTGCCAAACTCCTTACATTCAAGGATACTACAGTCCACCTTGTGCCTTTCCCCTCCTCTTCCTGATTCTCCCCCTTGCACTTTTGTCTTAGTATCTTCCCCTCCTTCTCCTCCTCCCTCTCTGGGGGGAGAGGCCTTCTGGTCTCCCCTAGAAGGTGCCTCCTCCCTGCTGTCTGAATCAGCCCCCCCTCAGTTTAAATCTATGTTGTTTTTAATGTACTTCTCAGCCCGTCCCAATGCCCTTGCCCTCGTGTGAGATGCAGCCTATCCCTGGCAAAAAGCCCCTTATTGTTCCTTGTCTCACACCACTCCCTACTACCTCATAGCCCATTTCTGCACACCACCCCTTCAGCCACCCATTAAACTCCTGTATTCTTAGCTTCCTCACCGTGCTTGCCCTAGGTACTGGGAGTACCTTGGAGAATGCCACTGAGCTTCCCACCCAACCTTAGATACCCCTCACTTATCTGAACCTCTCCTCTACTTCTTCCACTATACTGCCCTCTAGGTCATTTGTTCCTAGGTGCATAGTGATATGAGGCTTCCCTCCCACCTTCTTGACTTATTTCTGAATACACTGTCCTACTCTTCTCACTGTCATACTTGGCATACACTCCACCCAGGTTTGGCTCTTCCTTGCTCCCTTACTTCTCCATCTCACCCCTCGAGCATAGAATCCCCTAATACAAGTAGTCCCACTTCCCCCATGGTTTGCCCTCCTGTGAGCCCCTTTTCCTCAGTGTTCTCTCCTTCCATACACTGCCCTATTCAACCTCCCTTCTCCTTCAATTGTACCTCCATCTGTTCTCCTCCTTCTCTGTCCCAACCCCTTCCCTCCACTACATGTACCTCCTCCCACTACCCTGTGCATTGTGACTCCCCCCAACATGTTTTGGACTTCCTCCCCCTTTATCTAGTGTGTTTGTGCCAACTCGACCTGCTTCCCTGCCACTCCCCACTTCTTTCCCACAGTCTTCCCTCTCACCTTGTACCCTGTACTTCCCCCTTCCCTCCTGTTCCCTGACTCTTGTTCTATGGTGCCTTCCCCAACCTTTTGCTCTATTTCATCAGCCAGTACTGCATACCTGTTTGTTGTCTCCAACCTCCTGCCCCAGCCCTCCCCTGTAATCCATCTCTGCCTCTGCTTACCCTAAACTTCTTTTCTACTTCCTTTCTGTCTGCCCATGTTCCCTACCACCTCCCAACACCATCTTTCAATGCTCCCTGGACCCTGTGGACTTGGTCCCCTGGTCAAGTTCCCCCTTCTTGTCCTTGGCAGCCTGGTCTGTCCTGTGATGGTGCCTCCCAGACCTCCTGCTCCATCTCCTCCTCACCCTCTCATTTCTGTCCCCTCACCCCAATTCCCATCTCAAGCTCTCTGTCTCCAGCATAAGCTGTCAGAACAGCATGCACACTGGACACCCCTCATCTTCCACCAGGTTCCCAAGAACAGTGCTGTCCCACATCCATTGCAGCTTACAACCTTCCCTGCCTCCAAGTGCTCCCAACCCCAGTCATCCTTACCCAACCACTCTTCCCTTCCATTCATCCAGCTGCCTCCTTGCCCTGGCCTCCACATCTTCCCTGTATTCCCTAGGCTCTAAATATTTCACAGATCTTTTACAATTTTACATATTACTTAAGAACTGTAAATCTGCATTTCTGTCAAAACATTGTCCCCAGAATAACCCAGAATTTTGTTGACTAACAAAGGCAGAAGTGATGGTTGTTTGATGACTTCAATCTAGCAGATGTGGAGTGGAGTCTTCCATCAGTGGCTTTGGCAAGAAGCAAGCGAAGAGCTGGCCCATCCTTGACTCCCTTCAGGGGTCTTCTCTGAGACAGCTAGTCAAAAAATCAACAATGAAAATTGTGCTGGATCTGGTGCCTACAAACAGGGCCAGAAATGAAGAAGTCACAGTGAGCAGTCCAAAGGGTTGCATTCAGAAGGTACAAGAAAACACAGAAATAGGACAGGGAGGAACAGTATACATAAACAAGCAGAAGGAAGTAGGTAAGGCAGTTAGGGAAGCAAAGGCAAAGTTGGAAGAAGTGATTGCCAAATGATTGCTTCAAGAGATAAGACCGTCTTCGGGTACAGTTCATTAGGTGAGAAGAGAAAAGTAAGGGGTGGGATAGTAGGAATCCAAAAATGGAAGCGGAAGCCTGTGCAGAGGCAAACCAGGAAAAAGCTGACATTTTAAACAGCTACTTCTGCTTGTTTTTTACATTGGAGAGTGGAGGTCATAGACCACCAGGGAAAAACAGTGATATGGATGGGAGGGGGTGGACACAGGTCCATTTCCAGAGGAAAGAGTACTAAAAGTGCTTGAAAACCTAAAGGTGGGAAAGACTATGGTACCAAATAGGATTCACCCTAGAGTACTTATAGAACTGAGGGAGACTGTGGTTGCCCCACTGACATCCATGTTCAATAATTCACTGAAAACAGGAGTAGTTCCAAAAGACTGGAGAAGGTCTGATGTTGTCTCTGCACAGGACCGGCAGCACAGGAGGAGGCTGGCAAGAATAGGCTGGTTAATCTCACATCTAGGGTGGGGAAACTGATGGAAAGAAACTACCAAAGGAAAGGATAATAGAATATATTAAATCTAATGGCCACAAGACCCTCACTATGGAATGACCTCCCCATCTCCCTCCATTCCACTGACCCCCCTCTAAATCTAAATTCCCTATTAAAAATGCACTTTCTCTCATCCACAAGCTGCATCTGCCCACAGGCTACTAGTATGGCTGCACCTCCCTTGCAGCCCACCCTTACCCCCTCCCCCCTCTGGTGCTCCATGCTCCTCTCCCACTCTCAGTACTATTATTATTCCTATTGTTGAATGATGGAGCAATCTTACCCTGTTTGCCGAAATGACCTTGATATGATCAATTGTTGATGTATCTGGTATTGTTTACCTTATATTTTCTCTGTTTGCTTGACCTACACTAGATTCCCTGTTATATTCCATGTATGATCCACACTGTTCTCTCACCATATTGTATGCTGTTTGTGCCAGTTTCTGGCCCAGGGCATTCCTGAAAAAGATCTTCAGATCAGTACACCAATCCAGTTACCTAATGAATAAATAAATAAATAAATAAATAGATTCATATGGTAACTTGCATATACTATGGATGACCTTGGTGGATTTTAATTTAACTTTTTTCAATATTATCAATATCTCTGCATTTATAAGGACACCAAACCAGGGTGGCATAATCGAGATGCAGATGGACATGTGCTCTATAAAGAGGAAAGATTACTGCTTTATCCCTTGATCTTATATTTATTTTTATAACCCACAGCACTCTGTTAGCATGAGTAATAGCAAGGGATGACTGGGATGTGTGGTCAAGTTACTCAGTAATGATGATACCCAAATTCTTCTCATTACTGGTCTAAGACAGGATTTTGCCACACAGTGTATAGGAATACTTTCTATTCTTACTACCCAGATGCATTACTTTACATTTATCCATATTAAATATTATCTCCCATTTGGTGGCCCATATTGTTAGTTTATCAAGGTCATCCTGAATTAGTTTATGATCTGCCTCAATAAGGCATTTACCCCCCAACTTTGTATCATCTACGCATTTAATTGCTTATGATGTCAGATTCTTAGTGAGGTCTGAAATCAAGATATTGAAAACTAAGGGCCACAATACTGATCCCCAAAGGACACCACTGGGCATGTTATAATTACTGTGCATGAAATGTGTTCCTTATTATCACATACTGTTGTCTGTTGATGAGCCAGTTAGCTATCCAATTTATAAGTCTTTGTTTATGTTTTCTTTCCCCTACTTCTGTATTATAGTCCATGAGGTACAACATCGAAAGCCCTGGAGAAATCTGAATAAATGATATCACACAGTATACCAATGTCGAAAGAACTGCTTATCTTTTCATAAATGCACAACATATTCATGACACAAGTTTTGCCTGGTGCAATTTCATGTTATTCCAGGTCAATGTTAACAGAGGAGCTAATAATATTTTTAATAATGCCTTCCAGAATTTTCCCTGTGACAGAGGTAAGGCTTATTGGCCTACAGTTGTTATGGCCAGATTTACTACCCTTTTATAGATTGGTAAAACATATACCTTTTTCCAATCTGCTGGAACTTGACTTTTATTTAAAGAAGATTCAAAGATGATGTTTAATGAAGTTAAAATACTCTTGGATGTGATCTTAAGAATTTTTGCAGTGAGTTTGTCAGAGCCAGGTCCTGAATCCATTTTCTAATTTGTTTATGATTTGTCTGATTTCTTCAACAGAGATAGAGATTTGGGGGGAATTGAAGATGTTAAATAAGGGTGCCAGATTGTTTTTTTTTTCACATAAGTTTCACAAAAATGCAAATTGAAATTATTTGCCATTTCCAGTGGATCAGAGATAATACGATCATGACAGAGGCAGGCCAATGGTTTGTCTGTTCTTTTAGGTGGTTTATGTAACTGAAAAAGTCTTACTGTTTAATATAAGTGGAGTGGATGTGGATAGTTAGCTTAATCCAAAGAGTTTCTGTAGCAGAGTTTTTTTTTTTTATTTTAGTAGATATTTCAAAAGATATCAGCCTTTCATGAATGAATAAAGCAACTCCACCTCCATGCTTATTGGTACTGTTTAGGTTATACAGGTTGTATCCTGGCAGTGATTTTCCCCAGTTGCAAGTATTTTCCCACCAGATTTCAGTAACTGACCCTAGATCAAATTGTCTATCCTCATTAAATACCATTAACTCATGCATCTTGTGTGTTAAACTTCTTGCATTTATCAAAATACATCTAACTTGATCACGTTAAATTTAAATGTTATCATAATTAAACCTTCTAAAATTATGCAACAGATTGAGTCTGTTATGACTGTAGGATGCCCCTTTCACAATTAGTTTAAATTAGCCCAATTAAAGTAATTTAAAATGTGTTTACCTAATTGATTTGTCCCTCTTTTATTCAGATAAAAAACATCCCTGTCATACAGGTGGTGTTGATGAGTCAGTGCATCTCTGTTGTCAATAAAGGTAATTTTTTCCTTGTTGCATGAATTGGACAATCTTGTATTTACTCAGTTGTCTGATTTTTTTGAAGCAGGCTCTTGGTACTAAGAAGATTTCAGATATAGCCACTCCACATCCTTTTGATTTTAGGGGCTAGATTCAAAAAATTCTGCCCCAGCTCACACCTGGTTTTGTGCATGCAAACTGGGTTTTGCACAAAGCTGGTATTTACAAAAGCCTGAATTGCGGGCTCAAAGCAGGTTGGCGCCGGGGCAAAGTGTGAAGGGGGCTGCAATGCAAATGAGGGGAGGGGACCTGCATATTGGTATAGTCCCATTCACAAAGCATTTGCTTCATGCAAGGGCCTTTTCCAGGGTTCCCCTTGCATGGAGAAAATACTGCCGACTGAGACTTTGCTTTAACCCTTTGCAACTGTAGTGGTTGGCAGAGGTACTGTGGCAGTCCCCCTCCCATGGATCACTGCACCCCTTGCTGACCACTGGTCTGAGTAGTATAAGACATGTCTCTGATACCAGTGCCCCTCCCCCAAGATCGCTGTCCTGAGTCCACAGAAGTTATACACCCACCTGGTGGTAGTTGATCCCCCATCGATCACCAGCCCAAGTTAAAAATGAGTAATTCCCATTGCCAGTGGTTTCCCCCATGATCACTGATTGCCGGCTCGAAATGAACAATACAATGCCCCTGGTATCCAGTGATCCCTGCACCCATGCACAATATATTAACCAATATTCCCAGGTGTCCAGTGGTTTCTCCCCTGTCTAATCCCTTTCCATATGCCTATAACACTATTCCCTCATGTCCTGTGGTACTGCCCCAATTCAATCCCTTATCACCTGTAAAAGAACTGTAACCCATTCCCTGGCATTTAGTAGACACCTTACTGTCCCCAATTGCTTGTAAAATATGGAAACATCTTCCTTCTCCTGGCTTTTAGCAGACCCTCCATCCTTCCCCCAACTCAGGCAGGTAGTGCCCCACTGCCCTGGTTTCCCTCATCCCAAACTCATGCCAGTGACTGGCACAGCCCTCCTCTCTCCACCATGTTCAGCCACTGACTGAGATGTTAATGAGCATGTACTGTGTGGTGATTTTCTTGGCTGCATGTTGGATGCTGCTAGTTGGGTTGGTGGTGGCATACTGGGGTTAGCGTTGACTCAACCTGGCCCTATTCACAGTCAGATAGCACAGATGTGTTGTCTGACTGTGAATATCAACCTTTGACACCAGGGCAATTGCAAAGCACAACACAAATGTTGCACTGTGCTTTGCAAGTTTTTTGTAACTCTAGCCCCAAGTTTTTATGCAAGGCCAAAAGATCATAACAGATATCTTTTTCATGTGTACTGTCACTGTCCTCTGAAAATACTTTCCTTGAGCATGAACAGAGGGAGAATAAAAAAAAGATACAGGGAAGATGGCCAGTCCATGTACAGAAGAAAGAGTCCTGAAAGAACTCCTAAAACTCAAGGTGGACAAAGCAATGGGGCCTGATGGGATTCACCCCAGAATCCTAAAATAACTAAGGGGGGACCTAGTGACACCACTGACCACACTTTTTAACAAATCATGGGATGATGGGGTGGTACCTGAGGACCGAAGGAGGGCAGATGTGATTCCCTTTCAAAAAAGTGGGAGCAAGGCAGAAGCAGGAAACTACAGACCTGTTAGTTTGACCTCAGTGGTAGGGAAAATGATGGAATCACTTCTGAAAGAAAGAAGTGTTGAGTACCTAGAGGCTAGTGGGACACAGGAGCCAAAGCAGCATGGATTCACAGCAGGAAGGTTATGTCAGATGAATCTAATTGATTTCTTTGACTGGGTGACCAAAGTAATAGACCAGGGAGGGGCTGTGGATATGGCCTACCTAGACTTTAGCAAGGCATTTGGCACAGTCCTGCACAAAAGATTAATAATGAAGTTAGCCAGCCTGGGAGTAGATCCCAGGGTCATAGCTTGGGTAGCAAACTGGCTGCACAACAGGACACAGAAGGTAATAGTGAATGGAACTCATTCCAAATAAAGGGAGGCTACTAGTGGAGTACTTCATGGCTCAGTACTAGGTCCAGTCCTTTTAATGCTTTATAGGTGACATTGTAGAGGTCTGGAAGGAAAGGTATGCCTCTTTGCAGATGACACAAGATCTGTAACAGAGCTGACACAAAGTGGGGCAGAAAGGATGAGAAGGGACTTGGCAAAGTTGGAGGAATGGTCAGATGTATGGCAACTTCGATTCAATGCAAAGAAGTGCAAAGTAATACACCTGGGAAACAAAAACCCATGAGAAGAGTACAAAATGGCAGGGGAGGTACTGACAACAACAATTATGGAAAGGGACCTGGGGGTAGTAATATCAGATGACCTAAAGCTGGGTAAGCAATGTGAAAAGTCAGTAAGGAGAGCTGGGGGATACTGGGATTCATATGGAGGGGCACCACAAGTAGAAAAAGGGAAGCAGTTATCCCTCTGTACAGACAGTTGATGAGACCCCATCTGGAGTACTGTGTGCAGTTTTGGAGACCCCATCTATGCAAGGACATAGACAGGATGGAAGCAGTCCAGAGGAGGGCAACTAAAATGGTACAGGGTCTGCATCAGAAACCATATGAAGAGAGACCGAGAGAGCTTAATATGTATACCCTTGATGAAAGGAGGGACAGGAGGACATGATAGAAACTTTCAAGTACCTCAAGGGAATCAACAAAGTCCAGGAGGGTAGCATCTTTCAGAAAAACTCAAGGAATGGTCTAAACATGTCAGTTGAAGTTCAATGTTAAAAAAAAATTCAAGCCAATGCACCTAGGACATAAAAACCCCGGTGTGGAGTATAAAATTGGGGTGTAGTACTGGTAGACACTAAACACGAAAGGGATATAGGGGTATTCATTCTGATATCTTCAAGGCAACAGGGCAGTGTGAAAAAGCAGTGGGTAAATCTGGTGGGTAAAGATCCATCCTGGACATAGTCATCACAAACTGTCCCCACAAAATTCAGTATATAGCCCTATTTCATAATGATCTCAGTGATCATAACATCGTAGTATGTATCAGAGTCTAGGCTAAGCACCCCTCCTCTTCTACATTTGTTACCAAATGCAGTTTCTGCAAATTTAGCACCAATAATTTAATCTTAGACCTCAAACATGTAAACTGGCAAGATCTCTACCTTGCCAATCAGTGGATGAGGCTATCACCTATCTGAATGACACACTAACACAGCTTGCCAATAAACATGCTCCATTCATTACATCCAGGGTCCACATGCATTCCCATCCTTGGTTCACAGCAAACCTTAAAGCTGCACTAAAGAACTGGGACAAACTATGGGCCCGAGCAAGATGCACAAAGAACGCGACTAATTGGCAGGCATTCAGAACTGCCAGGAATGCGTGTGTTAAATTAATAAGATATGCCAAATCTAACGTCTATGTGGAATCACTCAAAAATGCAAAAGGCAACTAGAGATGGATGAGGTGGCCCCAATTAACTTGATAAAGTCAATCGAGGAGTGAAGAAGGAATTGGCCGGAGTGCTCCACTCAATCTGTCAGTGCCTGTTATAATGGGTAACGTAGTTCATTGAAAACAATGACTTCACATTACTCTGCATTCCCAAACCACTACTCCACCAATTCTTAAGGTGAAGTACATTAAAACAATGTGCTTCACCTCACTTTGTTTGTTTTTAAGTTCCAAAGGTGAATTTTGCAGTGATTCATGGGATTTCAGGTCACATGGGCTCTAGATTGTTCTGCACAGCTTCAGTTTGGGGTAGTGTGTGTAAGAAGCTGTAGGAGACAATCTGCTCTGAGAGCTCTCTGTGAATCAAACCTTTTAAAAGTTGTTAAAAAGCCTTTTTGAGTCATTTTTTTTCTTCTGAAACTTTAGTTCATCTATTATAGGAAACCCTCCTGTGCTCATCTCATCGAGCGTTTATTGTTTGTGTGTGGATTTTGAATGTTAATGTACAACATTCAGTCTGTGTACTGAGAGGCGGTGGAAGTGTGCTTTAGGGGAGAGGCGTATCTGTGGTGTAGGTAGATTAACTTTGAGGAAAAAACAGAGCTTTCTGTTTTGGTGATATTTTTCTTTTATAACTGTGTTAATGTACACACAGTAATATTTTCAATAATTCTTGCCATTTTTTTGCTGATTGTTGTGATGCAGCAGTGCATAATTTTAGTTTGTTTAAAATATGTGGTTATATTACTGAAGTTTTCAATTTGCTATGCATTTCTTAGTGGTGCGTGTGAGTATGTGTATGACATGTGTCATCAAATCAGACACCTTTTATTGTGCCACATAATTTCAGCAATGTGAACCTGCTATCCACTGCAGCTGTGTGATTTTTGTACTTCTTTGTGGTATCTTTACAGGTACTAGTACTAGTGACTGTTATTGCAGCAGTGCAGTACACTGCCTCCAGCCATGGACTGCCCCAACCGGCAAAGGTATTCTTTTCCAGATTTGAATTTCTGATGGTGAGCACTGGTTAGATATTGTGCCTTTTGCATCTGCATCTCTTCAGTGTGCAGTGCAATCTTAATCTGTCTGTGCATTTGCATCTCTTTGAGGCCCAATCTCCAATTTAACTGAAGTCACAGTTGCTTCTTTGGCTTCCTTTTAGAGTACTGGACAGGTGTGGTGATAATTATGCATGAACATTGTACTCATTAATATGCATTTTAAGTCAGGACCATTCATCATGAATCACTCGTGATGCAAATCACGTTCTTCGTCATAATGGTCACAAATGCAGTCACAAATCAGGACTCATGATCACGTCATGAATCACACCACCAATTTTTGATTAGTTACTTGGATGTATTGTAAGCATGTTTGTAGTATCTCTCCAGGCTTCACCTCATCACCATTGTACTTCATTAATGAGCCTGTTTTTTTTCAATTCAAATTTTATTAACAAGTTTTCCACAGTACAGGGGACAGAATTAGTGATTCATTCACAACATGATAACAATACAAGGCCTATTCTGCCCCCTCCCCCCCGGTACAGCAGCACTCTAAAATATTGTAGTATAATATCGTATTACAATGAGCCTTGGTTGAACTAAGACAAGCAGTTACCAATATCTTGCTTATCCATACCAACGGTAATTAGGGTGTGAAAGGTATCCCAGATATGCTTATAACTCCGTCGCCTGTTATAGAGACTCACGATAACTTTTCTCAGTACAAGATTGGCAAGGATTTCATGAACCCATTCTTGATATGATGGGTTAACATCATCATTCCAATGCTTAAGTATGACTTTTTTAACAGATAATGTTATCATAGACATGTGAAATCTCCAGTTTTAGTCCCTATAGGGACAAGTCTCCTAACAGGCAATTTCAGGAGTAAAGCAATCCTGCAAACCAATAAAGGTCCAGTTTAGCTTTAATTGAGTCCCATAATGGAGTTATCTTGGGACATAACCAAAATATATGGAGAAGCATCCCTTCTTCCTGGAAACATCTGGTACACCATCCTGATTCAAGAAGACCCCATTTTGCCAGTTCTACTGGGGTATAATACAAGTTATGTAAAATGTGGTATTGCACAAGTCGTAGTCTGTCTTGCGACACATACTTGTGACAATACCGCTATAATGTAGGCCAATCGAAGGTATGCTGGGAAAGAGAGAGGCCCAGTGATTGGTAGGATGATAGGGACCACCATACCACCAATGAAAAAGGGCTTGATATATCTTTGAGATTACCTTGGAGGGTCCTACCAAGGAGGAAAGCTCGGTATTAATGAAAATGCCAGAGGATGGGGAGGAGTATTGCCCAACGAGGTACTTGAGGAGGTGCCTAATTGAAGGCCCTTGAAGTAATAGGTTGCTGGGATGTTGAATTTCGGATAATATTAGTTACAGAGAGCCATGCTCCTCTCCATCAAGGAAGGTAGATACTATCTCTTCCTCAGTTGGGGCAACCATGTAGGGGATTCACTGCTTGTTTATAGTGAAGGACGAGAGTTCCATATGGATTGAGACAGGTCCAGATGCGTTAATAACGCAAAAGGAGCACAGCTGTGCATGGACTTTTAAGGAGGTCATAAGAGTTGGACATTTATGGATTTCTTGCAGAGAGGAAAACTTGACATAAAACAAAGTCAAGGATCCATATTCATAGCCTGGATAAAGTCTAATTCAAAGTTAAGCCAGCCCGGCCTCAAACTATCAGGCCCAGGTGCGCCCTTAAGGTATTTTGATAGATGGCTAGCACAATAATAAATAGCCAGGTGAGGAAAACGTAACCCCCATCATATTTTTGAGCTGCCAGTTTGTGGTATGCTAATCGGGGTTGCTTGTTGGACCAGATGAAGTTGGTAAAGAGTCGATGCATTTTCTGAAACCAGGATAGTGGGATAAATGAATTAGGGTGGGATAAAAGGTAAAAAAGGTGGGGAAATACATTCATTTTAATTATACTAATACTGCCCCATAATGAAATAGGGAGCTTCGACCATCTATCAAGATCCTGGATAATCACCTGGGAAAGGGGATCCAGGTTTTCTTTAAACCACAAAGAAGGATTACGTGTAAGTCTAATACCCAAATATTTGAGAAAACCAGGTGACCAAGATAACCCAAAGGGGCTAATATCGTGCTTAAAGACTTTATGATTGAGGGGAAAAATGGACGATTTATTGGAGTTTAATTTGTAATTTGAAAAGGAACTAAATTTCACAATCTCAGTTAGCATGGCCGGGATAGACGTAACAGGATGGGACAGATGAAGAAGAAGATCATCAGCATATGCGTAATCTTTACCACCTTGTTATGTATCGGTATACCTTGTATTTCTAAATTATCTAAAATGTTTCCAACTAAGTGGTTCTAAGTATATATTGAATAACAGAGGGGAAAGGGGACAACTCTGCCTTGTTCTTGAGTGTAAAAGGAAGGGCTTTGAAAATGCCCCTTTGCCTGAAATCCTAGCTGAGGGCACCTGATATAAAGCATGAATCCAGTCTATGCATATGGAGGGAAAAGCAAATAACTTAAGAGCCTGAAATAGAAAATTCCAGTGCACACGATCAAATGCCTTCTCGGCGTCCAGGGACACCAGTATAGCTGGAAAGGTGGCGTCCCTGGACTCCAAGAAGACATGTGAAAGGGTACGTAGGTGGTCTTACGAAGATCGCCCCCTCATAAATCCAACCTGTGACATGCCAATCAAATCCAGAAGACCCAGGGTAATCCTATCGGCCAGTTTCTTCGACAGGATTTTGATATCCTGGCTCAAAAGAGATATGGGCCTATAACTCTGTACCAGTTCAGGATCCTTGTCAGACTTAGAGAGGAGAACGATCAAGGCTTTAAACATATGGGAATCAACAGCTACCCCAGAAAGAATATGGAGGAATAGCCGATGAAGTACCGGGCACTAATTGTTCCAGAAAAACTTTATAAAATAAAGAGGAAAAACTGTCCGGCCCCGGGACTCTGTCTGGAGGCAAGGCTTTAATGACCTCGGTTATTTCCTCTAAGGATATAGGGGGGAACAGAAATCTCCTCTGTGAATCAGACAGAGAAGTGAGACAAGACTCTTGGAGGTAAGCCTCCATTGCCTCCACCGGGGGGGGGCTATTCATGTCTCTATATAATTGCTCGTAATACAGCGCAAACTCCTGCACAATCTCCGAGGGGGGACGATCTCAGGGATCCATCTGATTGAGCCTTCACAGGTGGGATAAATCTTGCCGATTCCTGCTGTTTTATCCTTAAAGCTAACAAGTGACCCACTTTTTCTCCCTGATCAGTGTAGCTAGCTTTGGTGCGGATGATAGCCAACTCAGCCTTTTCCCTTAGCAAATCCAAGTACCTATCTTTAGCTACAAGAATTTTCCACCTGTTTTCTTCCGAGGTACTAGCAGATAAGTTAGCCTCTAGGGTCCGAACCTGAGACAATAATGATAGCACTTCGGCCTCCCGGGCTCTTTTCTGCTTTATTGCTAAGCTGATCAGAATCCCCCTCATGTAGGCCTTAAAAGCACCCCAAATAATGTTCGGCACCATGCCTTCTGTTGAGTTAACTGAAAAAAAAAAATCTATCTGCTCTTTGACTTGGTTGGAAAATTGAGCATCCTTCAATAATTGCTCATTTAATTTCCATCTAGTCTCTTTTTTAGGGATATTAAGAAAGGCCAAACAACATATCACCAGGGAGTGGTCGGATGTAGGTCCTGGTTGAATTGAAGCAGACGTGACCCCTGGCAAGAGAGAGTTAATGAGCGTTTTTAAGTCAGGGAATTTGTGCTACAGCTCATTAGAGAAGAACAGCCGTATGCATTTGCGTTCCCAATACAGTTCCATATTGTTTATCTCACACCGTCGACACCAAATCACATTCTTCATCATCATGGTCACAAATGCAGTCACAAATCATGATTCATAATCATGTCATGAGTCACAACACTAATTTTTCAACTAGTTACTTGGATGTATTGCAAGCATGTTTTGTAGTATCTCTCCAGGCTTCACTACTCCACCTTTGTACTCATCAATAAGCATTTTTAAAGTCAGGAGTTTGTGCTACAGCTCATCTGGGAAGTACAGCCATAGGCATTCATGTTCCTTCCGTACAGCATGTGAGTTACAATACTGTAAGTAGTGGTGGGCAAAGTGGCTCCAATTTGCTCCATGAAGTGATTCAGTGAGTAATGTGGACTCTGTGGAGAACTCCACAACGTGAAGTGAGTACTTACTTCATAATGAGGAACGAGAAAGGCAACTGAAACCAATGACTTTGTGTTATTCTGCCTTCCCCAAACCACTTCTCCATCAATTTTATGGTAAAGTACATTGAAATCAATGTAATGTGCCTCACTTCACACTGTAATTGAGGTCCAAATGAAATTCTGCAGTTATTCATGGGATTGCAGGTCACATGGGCTCTAGATTGTTTGGCGCAGCCTCAGTTCTGGCCTCGTTAGTGTGTGTGCAGTGGTAGCTGGAGACAGTTTTCTCAGAGCTCTGCAATTTAAAATCTCTAAAAGCTGTTTAAAATGCCTTTTTGAGTAATATTTTTTGCTCAATATTTAGTACGTCAATTGTAGGAAACCCTCCTGTGCTCATATCATCAAGTGTTTATTGTTGTGTGTGGATTTTGAATGTTAATTTAGAACAGACAGTCTGAGTACTGTGAAATGCGTTTTGGAGGAGGGGTGTATTTGTGGTGTAGGTAGATTAACGTGGAGAAAAAGGCAGTCTTACTGTTTTGGTTATATTTTTCTTGTATAACTGTGTTAATGTACACACAATAATATTTTCATTAATTCTTGAAATGTTTTTGCTGATTGTTGTGGTGCAGCATCGTATAATTTCAGTTTGTTTAAACATTTGGTTATATTACTAAAGGTTTTCAATTTGCTACACATTACTTGTAGGTGTGTGTGTGTGTGTGTGTGTGTGTGTGTGTGTGTGCAATGCATGCATTAAATCAGACACCTTTATTGTGTTACAGAGTAATTGCAGCAGTGAACCTGCTATCCACCGCACCTGCATGAATTTTTTATACTGCTTTGTGGTATCTTTACTGGTAGTGGATTGTTACTGCCATGCATTAATCCCCAACTGGCAAAATGTATTCCTTTCCAGATTTGTATTTGTGACTTGTGAGCACTGGTTAGGTGTTGTTGTGCCATTTTGTATGTATCCCTTGAGTGTGCAGCGCAATCTTAATCTGACTGTGCGTTTGCATGGCACCATTAATTCTGGGAGACTGCATTTCTTGTTATGCTCTCATTTCACTTCGTCAACACTGGGGAATTTTCTGGACACAAGACAGTAGCATTTTGGGGATGCACATTAATTCTGGTGACTCTGTGTGTGACCTGACCACTGCGTACATGACTGAGTGTGCCATTAATTCTGGGATACTTTGCATTCCTTGTTATGCTCTCATTTCACTTCATCAACACTGGGGAGTTTTCTGGACAGTAGCACTTTGGGGATGCACATTCATTCTGGTGACTGTGGGGTGGGATGCTGCCAATATTGTTGTCACTCCACCTTACTTTGCATTTAAGGTAGAATGACAATGCAAAGTAATAATAACAAGGTGAAGTGAGCCTTTCCTATGGGTGCTCAAGCGTGGCATGTGCCCAATGCAAAGTGGTCACTCCATTCACTTCATCAGGATTTTAAATTCACTGTGACTCTAAAGGCAACTCTGCCAAGATCTGGCAAACAATCAAATCTGTTGAAGGTCACAAAGCAGCCCCATCCGTCACCACCAGGATAGTCATTAATGGAGTTGATTATGTTGGAGTGCAACCTCATTCTAAAACTTAATACTCATTTCACCATTGTTGGACTACGCTCATTTCTCTCCCTATGCAGGGCTGCCAAGTCTCCCACCCCAACCAATTCCCTTGAGTCCTCACCTTCTCATCCCTCCAGTTCCTACCATGACCTTCAAACAGATAGAGGATCATCTTAGAAAATGTGACATCTAAAAGGGGTTGGAGCTGATGGCATTGAGCCCATCTTCCTTAGGTTAGGTTACTATTACCTAACTGCTCCAATCCTCCACATCCTTAATATCTCCGTCTCCTCAGTCATGGTCCCTTCCTGTTGGAAGTCTGCTCACATCTTGCCCCTGTTCAAATCAGGTGACACCTGTGAACTAAACAATTACATGCCCATCTCCATCTTCCCTGTCCTATCCAAAATAATGGAAAAACCCATCCACCACCAGCTCATGGACCACATAGATACATTTTCTCTTCTCAACCCTATCCAGTCTGGGTTCAGACAAAATCATAGTACCACTTCCACCTTGGCAAAAGTCACCAATGACTGGCTGATTGTGCATGACTCTAAACTAGTCACAGAGGCCATATTCCTTGATCTCAGCAATGCATTTGACACCATTGGCCATAATCTTATTCTCAATGGTCTCAGTAAAATAGGTGCAGTTGACACCACACTATAATGGTTTTCCAGTTACCTCTCGGGTAGATATCAGAAAAGTAAAGTGCGTGGCCTGGTATCTGACTCCCTCACCATAAAACGAGGTGTCCCGCAAGGCTCCATTTTGGGCCCCATTTTATTTTCTATCTACATTAATTCTCTAGATTCTAACATTACCAAGTTTAAAATACATCTTTTCATGGATGACATCATTATATATACTTCTAAACCAACTTTAGCTGAAGTACGGGATGAACTCCAAGTGGACTTCGCTAAACTGGAGTGCAACCTTACTAATTACAAGTTGTTACTCAATGCAAAAAAAATGAAGTTCTATATTTTGCTCCCAGTATCAACAGGTCCTCCCCTCAACACAGTGTAATGCCTGCACCTATCATGACTGTCCTAGGTGACCCAGTAGATGTGGTTGACCAATTCAGACACTTAGGTGTATGGCTTGACAGCAGAATCTCTTTCAGCATACACATCGACCACCTTTCTGGCAAGCTGAAAGTTAGACTTGGCTTTTAGTTTTGGAACAGAGTGCTCTTCCCTCCTGACATTCGATGTAGACTAGTCCAGGCCACTTTTCTCCCACTCCTGGACTACAGTAACATTATCTATAATTGTGCCACTGCCTCCAAACTTTGCAAGCTTGATATACTGTTCCATCACGCTCTGCACTTCATTACTAAAGCACCTTTCTGGATGCACCACTGCGACTTGTATAGAGAAGTTGGCTGACAGTCATGCACCACGAGGCTGCTACTCCACTTAAGTATCTTGAGCCTTAAATGTCTATCAGAAAAATTATGTACCTATACCTCATAAATGGTTAAAATGTTCTACTGCTCCTACTCCCTTTGAAAATCTGACTACATCCTCCTTGATGTACCTAGGATGCGTACCTATCTCGGTAACAATGCCATTATCTATGCCATCCCATCAATGTGGAATCTCATCCAGACCTCTCTGAGCTCACCAGCATTGTCTCGATTAACATCTTCAAATCACTGACCTGCAAACTCTTCCCTGTGGTCTGTCATTGCCAAAGGTCCTAGTACCCATGCCACTTTCTTTGCAACTGCCAGGTTTTCTTCCACAGGTGCCTGCCTGGTGCCATGGCTTGGAGGGACAGGAAGCAAATGTTTAATGAAGTTAAAATACTCTTGGATGTGATCTTAAGAATTTTTGCAGTGAGTTTGTCGGAGCCAGGTCCTGAATCCATTTTCTAATTTGTTTATGATTTGTCTGATTTCTTCAACAGAGATAGAGATTTGGGGGGAATTGAAGATGTTAAATAAGGGTGCCAGATTGTTTTTTTTTTCACATAAGTTTCACAAAAATGCAAATTGAAATTATTTGCCATTTCCAGTGGATCAGAGATAATGCGATCATGACAGAGGCAGGCCAATGGTTTGTCTGTTCTTTTAGGTGGTTTATGTAACTGAAAAAAAGTCTTACTGTTTAATATAAGTGGAGTGGATGTGGCAGTTAGCTTAATCCAAAGAGTTTCTGTAGCAGAGTTTTTTTTTTTTATTTTAGTAGATATTTCAAAAGATATCAGCCTTTCATGAATGAATAAAGCAACTCCACCTCCATGCTTATTGGTACTGTTTAGGTTATACAGGTTGTATCCTGGCAGTGATTTTCCCCAGTTGCAAGTATTTTCCCACCAGATTTCAGTAATGACCCTAGATCAAATTGTCTATCCTCATTAAATACCATTAACTCATGCATCTTGTGTGTTAAACTTCTTGCATTTATCAAAATACATCTAACTTGATCACGTTAAATTTAAATGTTATCATAATTAAACCTTCTAAAATTATGCAACAGATTGAGTCTGTTATGACTGTAGGATGCCCTTTCACAATTAGTTTAAATTAGCCCAATTAAAGTAATTTAAAATGTGTTTACCTAATTGATTTGTCCCTCTTTATTCAGATAAAAACATCCCTGTCATACAGGTGGTGTTGATGAGTCAGTGCATCTCTGTTGTCAATAAAGGTAATTTTTCCTTGTTGCATGAATTGGACAATCTTGTATTTACTCAGTTGTCTGATTTTTTGAAGCAGGCTCTTGGTACTAAGAAGATTTCAGATATAGCCACTCCACATCCTTTTGATTTTAGGGCTAGATTCAAAAATTCTGCCCCAGCTCACACCTGGTTTTGTGCATGCAAACTGGGTTTTGCACAAAGCTGGTATTTCAAAAGCCTGAATTGCGGGCTCAAAGCAGGTTGGCGCCGGGGCAAAGTGTGAAGGGGGCTGCAATGCAAATGAGGGGAGGGGACCTGCATATTGGTATAGTCCCATTCACAAAGCATTTGCTTCATGCAAGGGCCTTTTCCAGGGTTCCCCTTGCATGGAGAAAATACTGCCGACTGAGACTTTGCTTTAACCCTTTGCAACTGTAGTGGTTGGCAGAGGTACTGTGGCAGTCCCCCTCCCATGGATCACTGCACCTCTTGCTGACCACTGGTCTGAGTAGTATAAGACATGTCTCTGATACCAGTGCCCCTCCCCCAAGATCGCTGTCCTGAGTCCACAGAAGTTATACACCCACCCTGGTGGTAGTTGATCCCCCCCATCGATCACCAGCCCAAGTTAAAAAATGAGTAATTCCCATTGCCAGTGGTTTCCCCCATGATCACTGATTGCCGGCTCGAAATGAACAATACAATGCCCCTGGTATCCAGTGATCCCTGCACCCATGCACAATATATTAACCAATATTCCCAGGTGTCCAGTGGTTTCTCCCTGTCTAATCCCTTTCCATATGCCTATAACACTATTCCCTCATGTCCTGTGGTACTGCCCCAATTCAATCCCTTATCACCTGTAAAAGAACTGTAACCCATTCCCTGGCATTTAGTAGACACCTTACTGTCCCCAATTGCTTGTAAAATATGGAAACATCTTCCTTCTCCTGGCTTTAGCAGACCCTCCATCCTTCCCCAACTCAGGCAGGTAGTGCCCCACTGCCTGGTTTCCCTCATCCCAAACTCATGCCAGTGACTGGCACAGCCCTCCTCTCTCCACCATGTTCAGCCACTGACTGAGATGTTAATGAGCATGTACTGTGTGGTGATTTTCTTGGCTGCATGTTGGATGCTGCTAGTTGGGTTGGTGGTGGCATACTGGGGTTAGCGTTGACTCAACCTGGCCCTATTCACAGTCAGATAGCACAGATGTGTTGTCTGACTGTGAATATCAACCTCTGACACCAGGGCAATTGCAAAGCACAACACAAATGTTGCACTGTGCTTTGCAAGTTTTTTGTAACTCTAGCCCCAAGTTTTTATGCAAGGCCAAAAGATCATAACAGATATCTTTTTCATGTGTACTGTCACTGTCCTCTGAAAATACTTTCCTTGAGCATGAACAGAGGGAGAATAAAAAAAAGATACAGGGAAGATGGCCAGTCCATGTACAGAAGAAAGAGTCCTGAAAGAACTCCTAAAACTCAAGGTGGACAAAGCAATGGGGCCTGATGGGATTCACCCCAGAATCCTAAAATAACTAAGGGGGCACCTAGTGACACCACTGACCACACTTTTTAACAAATCATGGGATGATGGGGTGGTACCTGAGGACCGAAGGAGGGCAGATGTGATTCCCTTTCAAAAAAGTGGGAGCAAGGCAGAAGCAGGAAACTACAGACCTGTTAGTTTGACCTCAGTGGTAGGGAAAATGATGGAATCACTTCTGAAAGAAAGAAGTGTTGAGTACCTAGAGGCTAGTGGGACACAGGAGCCAAAGCAGCATGGATTCACAGCAGGAAGGTTATGTCAGATGAATCTAATTGATTTCTTTGACTGGGTGACCAAAGTAATAGACCAGGGAGGGGCTGTGGATATGGCCTACCTAGACTTTAGCAAGGCATTTGGCACAGTCCTGCACAAAAGATTAATAATGAAGTTAGCCAGCCTGGGAGTAGATCCCAGGGTCATAGCTTGGGTAGCAAACTGGCTGCACAACAGGACACAGAAGGTAATAGTGAATGGAACTCATTCCAAATAAAGGGAGGCTACTAGTGGAGTACTTCATGGCTCAGTACTAGGTCCAGTCCTTTTTAATGCTTTATAGGTGACATTGTAGAGGGTCTGGAAGGAAAGGTATGCCTCTTTGCAGATGACACAAAGATCTGTAACAGAGCTGACACAAAGTGGGGCAGAAAGGATGAGAAGGGACTTGGCAAAGTTGGAGGAATGGTCAGATGTATGGCAACTTCGATTCAATGCAAAGAAGTGCAAAGTAATACACCTGGGAAACAAAAACCCATGAGAAGAGTACAAAATGGCAGGGGAGGTACTGACAACAACAATTATGGAAAGGGACCTGGGGGTAGTAATATCAGATGACCTAAAGCTGGGTAAGCAATGTGAAAAGTCAGTAAGGAGAGCTGGGGGATACTGGGATTCATATGGAGGGGCACCACAAGTAGAAAAAGGGAAGCAGTTATCCCTCTGTACAGACAGTTGATGAGACCCCATCTGGAGTACTGTGTGCAGTTTTGGAGACCCCATCTATGCAAGGACATAGACAGGATGGAAGCAGTCCAGAGGAGGGCAACTAAAATGGTACAGGGTCTGCATCAGAAACCATATGAAGAGAGACCGAGAGAGCTTAATATGTATACCCTTGATGAAAGGAGGGACAGGAGGACATGATAGAAACTTTCAAGTACCTCAAGGAATCAACAAAGTCCAGGAGGGTAGCATCTTTCAGAAAAACTCAAGGAATGGTCTAAACATGTCAGTTGAAGTTCAATGTTAAAAAAATTCAAGCCAATGCACCTAGGACATAAAACCCGGTGTGGAGTATAAAATTGGGGTGTAGTACTGGTAGACACTAAACACGAAAGGGATATAGGGTATTCATTCTGATATTCTTCAAGGCAACAGGGCAGTGTGAAAAAGCAGTGGGTAAATCTGGTGGTAAAGATCCATCCTGGACATAGTCATCACAAACTGTCCCCACAAAATTCAGTATATAGCCCTATTTCATAATGATCTCAGTGATCATAACATCGTAGTATGTATCAGAGTCTAGGCTAAGCACCCCTCCTCTTCTACATTTGTTACCAAATGCAGTTTCTGCAAATTTAGCACCAATAATTTAATCTTAGACCTCAAACATGTAAACTGGCAAGATCTCTACCTTGCCAAATCAGTGGATGAGGCTATCACCTATCTGAATGACACACTAACACAGCTTGCCAATAAACATGCTCCATTCATTACATCCAGGGTCCACATGCATTCCCATCCTTGGTTCACAGCAAACCTTAAAGCTGCACTAAAGAACTGGGACAAACTATGGGCCCGAGCAAGATGCACAAAGAACGCGACTAATTGGCAGGCATTCAGAACTGCCAGGAATGCGTTATTAAATTAATAAGATATGCCAAATCTAACGTCTATGTGGAATCACTCAAAAATGCAAAGGCAACTAGAGATAGAGGTGGCCCCAATTAACTTGTAAAGTCAATCGAGAGTGAAGAAGGAATTGGCCGGAGTGCTCCACTTAATCTGACGAAGCCTTGTTATAATGGGTAACGTGAGTTCATTGAAAACAATGACTTCACATTACTCTGCATTCCCAAACCACTACTCCACCAATTCTTAAGGTGAAGTACATTAAAAACAATGTGCTTCACCTCACTTTGCCTTGTTTTTAAGTTCCAAAGGTGAATTTTGCAGTGATTCATGGGATTTCAGGTCACATGGGCTCTAGATTGTTCTGCACAGCTTCAGTTTGGGGTAGTGTGTGTAAGAAGCTGTAGGAGACAATCTGCTCTGAGAGCTCTCTGTGAATCAAACCTTTTAAAAGTTGTTAAAAAGCCTTTTTGAGTCATTTTTTTTCTTCTGAAACTTTAGTTCATCTATTATAGGAAACCCTCCTGTGCTCATCTCATCGAGCGTTTATTGTTTGTGTGTGGATTTTGAAATGTTAATGTACAACATTCAGTCTGTGTACTGAGAGGTGGAAGTGTGCTTTAGGGAGAGGCGTATCTGTGGTGTAGGTAGATTACTTTGAGGAAAAACAGAGCTTTCTGTTTTGGTGATATTTTCTTTTATAACTGTGTTAATGTACACACAGTAATATTTTCAATAATTCTTGCCATTTTTTCTTGATTGTTGTGATGCAGCAGTGCATAATTTTAGTTTGTTTAAAATATGTGGTTATATTACTGAAGTTTTCTATTTGCTATGCATTTCTTAGTGGTGCGTGTGAGTATGTGTATGACATGTGTCATCAAATCAGACACCTTTTATTGTGCCACATAATTTCAGCAATGTGAACCTGCTATCCACTGCAGCTGTGTGATTTTTGTACTTCTTTGTGGTATCTTTACAGGTACTAGTACTAGTGACTGTTATTGCAGCAGTGCAGTACACTGCCTCCAGCCATGGACTGCCCCAACCGGCAAAGGTATTCTTTTCCAGATTTGAATTTCTGATGGTGAGCACTGGTTAGATATTGTGCCTTTTGCATCTGCATCTCTTCAGTGTGCAGTGCAATCTTAATCTGTCTGTGCATTTGCATCTCTTTAGGGCCCAATCTCCAATTTAACTGAAGTCACAGTTGCTTCTTTGGCTTCCTTTTAGAGTACTGGACAGGTGTGGTGCATAATTATGCATGAACATTGTACTCATTAATATGCATTTTTAAGTCAGGACCATTCATCATGAATCACTCGTGATGCAAATCACGTTCTTCGTCATAATGGTCACAAATGCAGTCACAAATCAGGACTCATGATCACGTCATGAATCACACCACCAATTTTTTGATTAGTTACTTGGATGTATTGTAAGCATGTTTTGTAGTATCTCTCCAGGCTTCACCACCCCACCATTGTACTCATTAATGAGCCTGTTTTTTTTTCAATTCAAATTTTATTAACAAGTTTTCCACAGTACAGGGGACAGAATTAGTGATTCATTCACAACATGATAACAATACAAGGCCTATTCTGCCCCTTCCCCCCCGGTACAGCAGCACTCTAAAATATTGTAGTATAATATCGTATTACAATGAGCCTTGGTTGAACTAAGACAAGCAGTTACCAATATCTTGCTTATCCATACCAACGGTAATTAGGGTGTGAAAGGTATCCCAGATATGCTTATAACTCCGTCGCCTGTTATAGAGACTCACGATAACTTTCTCAGTACGAAGATTGGCAAGGATTTCATGAACCCATTCTTGATATGATGGGTTAACATCATCATTCCAATGCTTAAGTATGACTTTTTTAACAGATAATGTTATCATAGACATGTGAAATCTCCGAGTTTTAGTCCCTATAGGGGACAAGTCTCCTAACAGGCAAATTTCAGGAGTAAAGCAATCCTGCAAACCCAATAAAGGGTCCAGTTTAGCTTTAATTGAGTCCCATAATGGAGTTATCTTGGGACATAACCAA
This sequence comes from Neoceratodus forsteri, assembly GCA_016271365.2. Classification (NCBI taxonomy): domain Eukaryota; kingdom Metazoa; phylum Chordata; order Ceratodontiformes; family Ceratodontidae; genus Neoceratodus; species Neoceratodus forsteri. Next base: position 1,640,454,403 of record CM057450.1, read on the forward strand.
AATATATGGAGAAGCATCCCTTCTTCCTGGAAACATCTGGTACACCATCCTGATTCAAGAAGACCCCATTTTGCCAGTTCTACTGGGGTATAATACAAGTTATGTAAAATGTGGTATTGCACAAGTCGTAGTCTGTCTTGCGACACATACTTGTGACAATACCGCTATAATGTAGGCCAATCGAAGGTATGCTGGGAAAAGAGAGAGGCCCAGTGATTGGTAGGATGATAGGGACCACCATACCACCAATGAAAAAGGGCTTGATATATCTTTGAGATTACCTTGGAGGGTCCTACCAAGGAGGAAAGCTCGGGTATTAATGAAAATGCCAGAGGATGGGGAGGAGTATTGCCCAACGAGGTACTGAGGAGGTGCCTTAATTGAAGGCCCTTGAAGTAATAGGTTGCTGGGATGTTGAATTTCCGGATAATATTAGTTACAGAGAGCCATGCTCCCTCTCCATCAAGGAAGGTAGATACTATCTCTTCCCTCAGTTGGGGCAACCATGTAGGGGGGATTCACTGCTTGTTTATAGTGAAGGACGGAGAGTTCCATATGGATTGAGACAGGTCCAGATGCGGTTAATAACGCAAAAAGGAGCACAGCTGTGCATGGACTTTTAAGGAGGTCATAAGAGTTGGACATTTATGGATTTCTTGCAGAGAGGAAAACTTGACATAAAACAAAGTCAAGGGATCCATATTCATAGCCTGGATAAAGTCTAATTCAAAGTTAAGCCAGACCGGCCTCAAACTATCAGGCCCCGGGTGCGCCCACTTAAGGTATTTTGATAGATGGCTAGCACAATAATAAATAGCCAGGTGAGGAAAACGTAACCCCCCATCATATTTTTGAGCTGCCAGTTTGTGGTATGCTAATCGGGGTTGCTTGTTGGACCAGATGAAGTTGGTAAAGAGTCGATGCATTTTCTGAAACCAGGATAGTGGGATAAATGAATTAAGGTGGGATAAAAGGTAAAAAAGGTGGGGAAATACATTCATTTTAATTATACTAATACTGCCCCATAATGAAATAGGGAGCTTCGACCATCTATCAAGATCCTGGATAATCACCTGGGAAAGGGGATCCAGGTTTTCTTTAAACCACAAAGAAGGATTACGTGTAAGTCTAATACCCAAATATTTGAGAAAACCAGGTGACCAAGATAACCCAAAGGGGCTAATATCGTGCTTAAAGACTTTATGATTGAGGGGAAAAATGGACGATTTATTGGAGTTTAATTTGTAATTTGAAAAGGAACTAAATTTCACAATCTCAGTTAGCATGGCCGGGATAGACGTAACAGGATGGGACAGATGAAGAAGAAGATCATCAGCATATGCCGTAATCTTTACCACCTTGTTATGTATCGGTATACCTTGTATTTCTAAATTATCTAAAATGTTTCAACTAAGTGGTTCTAAGTATATATTGAATAACAGAGGGGAAAGGGGACAACTCTGCCTTGTTCTTGAGTGTAAAAGGAAGGGCTTTGAAAATGCCCCTTTGCCTGAAATCCTAGCTGAGGGCACCTGATATAAAGCATGAATCCAGTCTATGCATATGGAGGAAAAGCAAATAACTTAAGAGCCTGAAATAGAAAATTCCAGTGCACACGATCAAATGCTTCTCGGCGTCCAGGGACACCAGTATAGCTGGAAAGGTGGCGTCCTGGACTCCAAGAAGACATGTGAAAGGGTACGTAGGTGTCTTACTGAAGATCGCCCTCATAAATCCAACCTGTGACATGCCAATCAAATCCAGAAGACCCAGGGTAATCCTATCGGCCAGTTTCTTCGACAGGATTTTGATATCCTGGCTCAAAGAGATATGGGCCTATAACTCTGTACCAGTTCAGGATCCTTGTCAGACTTAGAGAGGAGAACGATCAAGGCTTTAAACATATGGGAATCAAACAGCTACCCCAGAAAGAATATGGAGGAATAGCCGATGAAGTACCGCACTAATTGTTCCAGAAAAACTTTATAAAATAAAGAGGAAAACTGTCCGCCCCGGACTCTGTCTGGAGGCAAGGCTTTAATGACCTCGGTTATTTCTCTAAGGATATAGGGGGAACAGAAATCTCCTCTGTGAATCAGACAGAGAAGTGAGACAAGACTCTTGGAGGTAAGCTCCATTGCCTCCACCGGGGCTATTCATGTCTCTATATAATTGCTCGTAATACGGCAAAACTCCTGCACAATTCTCCGAGGGGACGATCTCAGGGATCCATCTGATTGAGCCTTCACAGGTGGGATAAATCTTGCCGATTCCTGCTGTTTTATCCTTAAAGCTAACAAGTGACCCACTTTTTCTCCCTGATCAGTGTAGCTAGCTTTGGTGCGGATGATAGCCAACTCAGCCTTTTCCTTAGCAAATCCAAGTACCTATCTTTAGCTACAAGAATTTTCCACCTGTTTTCTTCCGAGGTACTAGCAGATAAGTTAGCCTCTAGGGTCCGAACCTGAGACAATAATGATAGCATTCTCGCCTCCCGGCTCTTTTCTGCTTTATTGCTAAGCTGATCAGAATCCCCCTCATGTAGGCCTTAAAAGCACCCTAAATAATGTTCGCACCATGCCTTCTGTTGAGTTAACTGAAAAAAAAATCTATCTGCTCTTTGACTTGGTTGGAAAATTGAGATCCTTCAATAATTGCTCATTTAATTTCCATCTAGTCTCTTTTTAGGGATATTAAGAAAGGCCAAACAACATATCACCAGGGAGTGGTCGGATGTAGGTCCTGGTTGAATTGAAGCAGACGTGACCCTGGCAGAGAGAGTTAATGAGCGTTTTAAGTCAGGAATTTGTGCTACAGCTCATTAGAGAAGAACAGCCGTATGCATTTGCGTTCCCAATACAGTTCCATATTGTTTATCTCACACCGTCGACACCAAATCACATTCTTCATCATCATGGTCACAAATGCAGTCACAAATCATGATTCATAATCATGTCATGAGTCACAACACTAATTTTTCAACTAGTTACTTGGATGTATTGCAAGCATGTTTTGTAGTATCTCTCCAGGCTTCACTACTCCACCTTTGTACTCATCAATAAGCATTTTTAAGTCAGGGAGTTTTGTGCTACAGCTCATCTGGGAAGTACAGCCATAGGCATTCATGTTCCTTCCCGTACAGCATGTGAGTTACAATACTGTAAGTAGTGGTGGGCAAAGTGGCTCCAATTTGCTCCATGAAGTGATTCAGTGAGTAATGTGGACTCTGTGGAGAACTCCACAACGTGAAGCGGAGTACTTCACTTCATAATGAGGAACGAGAAAGGCAACTGAAACCAATGACTTTGTGTTATTCTGCCTTCCCCAAACCACTTCTCCATCAATTTTATGGTAAAGTACATTGAAATCAATGTAATGTGCCTCACTTCACACTGTAATTGAGGTCCAAATGAAATTCTGCAGTTATTCATGGGATTGCAGGTCACATGGGCTCTAGATTGTTTGGCGCAGCCTCAGTTCTGGCCTCGGTAGTGTGTGTGCAGTGGTAGCTGGAGACAGTTTTCTCAGAGCTCTGCAATTTAAAATCTCTAAAAGCTGTTTAAAATGCCTTTTTGAGTAATATTTTTTGCTCAATATTTAGTACGTCAATTGTAGGAAACCCTCCTGTGCTCATATCATCAAGTGTTTATTGTTGTGTGTGGATTTTGAATGTTAATTTAGAACAGACAGTCTGAGTACTGTGAAATGCTTTGGAGGAGGGGTGTATTTGTGGTGTAGGTAGATTAACGTGGAGAAAAAGGCAGTCTTACTGTTTTGGTTATATTTTTCTTGTATAACTGTGTTAATGTACACACAATAATATTTTCATTAATTCTTGAAATGTTTTTGCTGATTGTTGTGGTGCAGCATCGTATAATTTCAGTTTGTTTAAACATTTGGTTATATTACTAAAGGTTTTCAATTTGCTACACATTACTTGTAGGGTGTGTGTGTGTGTGTGTGTGTGTGTGTGTGTGTGCAATGCATGCCATTAAATCAGACACCTTTTATTGTGTTACAGAGTAATTGCAGCAGTGTGAACCTGCTATCCACCGCACCTGCATGAATTTTTTATACTGCTTTGTGGTATCTTTACTGGTAGTGGATTGTTACTGCCATGCATTAATCCCCAACTGGCAAAATGTATTCCTTTCCAGATTTGTATTTGTGACTTGTGAGCACTGGTTAGGTGTTGTTGTGCCATTTTGTATGTATCCCTTGAGTGTGCAGCTCAATCTTAATCTGACTGTGCGTTTGCATGGCACCATTAATTCTGGGAGACTGCATTTCTTGTTATGCTCTCATTTCACTTCATCAACACTGGGGAATTTTCTGGACACAAGACAGTAGCATTTTGGGGATGCACATTAATTCTGGTGACTCTGTGTGTGACCTGACCACTGCGTACATGACTGAGTGTGCCATTAATTCTGGGATACTTTGCATTCCTTGTTATGCTCTCATTTCACTTCATCAACACTGGGGAGTTTTCTGGACAGTAGCACTTTGGGGATGCACATTCATTCTGGTGACTGTGGGGGTGGGATGCTGCCAATATTGTTGTCACTCCACCTTACTTTGCATTTAAGGTAGAATGACAATGCAAAGTAATAATAACAAGGTGAAGTGAGCCTTTCCTATGGGTGCTCAGCGTAGCAATGTGCCAATGCAAAGTGGTCACTTCGCATTCACTTCGTCAGCGGATTTTAAATTCACTGTGACTCTAAAGGCAACTCTGCCAAGATCTGGCAAACAATCAAATCTGTTGAAGGTCACAAAGCAGCCCCATCCGTCACCACCAGGATAGTCATTAATGGAGTTGATTATGTTGAGTGCAACCTCATTCTCGAAAACTTAATACTCATTTCACCATTGTTGGACTCACGTTCATTTCCTCTCCCTATGCAGGGCTGCCAAGTCTCCCACCCCAACCAATTCCCCTTGAGTCCTCACCTTCTCATCCCCTCCAGTTCCTACTCATGACCTTCAAACAGATAGAGGATCATCTTAGAAAATGTGACATCTAAAAGGGGTTGGAGCTGATGGCATTGAGCCCATCTTCCTTAGGTTAGGTTACTATTACCTAACTGCTCCAATCCTCCACATCCTTAATATCTCCGTCTCCTCAGTCATGGTCCCTTCCTGTTGGAAGTCTGCTCACATCTTGCCCCTGTTCAAATCAGGTGACACCTGTGAACTAAACAATTACATGCCCATCTCCATCTTCCTGTCCTATCCAAAATAATGGAAAACCCATCCACCACCAGCTCATGGACCACATAGATACATTTTCTCTTCTCAACCCTATCCAGTCTGGGTTCAGACAAAATCATAGTACCACTTCCACCTTGGCAAAAGTCACCAATGACTGGCTGATTGTGCATGACTCTAAACTAGTCACAGAGGCCATATTCCTTGATCTCAGCAATGCATTTGACACCATTGGCCATAATCTTATTCTCAATGGTCTCAGTAAAATAGGTGCAGTTGACACCACACTATAATGGTTTTCCAGTTACCTCTCGGGTAGATATCAGAAAAGTAAAGTGCGTGGCCTGGTATCTGACTCCCTCACCATAAAACGAGGTGTCCCGCAAGGCTCCATTTTGGGCCCCATTTTATTTTCTATCTACATTAATTCTCTAGATTCTAACATTACCAAGTTTAAAATACATCTTTTCATGGATGACATCATTATATATACTTCTAAACCAACTTTAGCTGAAGTACGGGATGAACTCCAAGTGGACTTCGCTAAACTGGAGTGCAACCTTACTAATTACAAGTTGTTACTCAATGCAAAAAAAATGAAGTTCTATATTTTGCTCCCAGTATCAACAGGTCCTCCCCTCAACACAGTGTAATGCCTGCACCTATCATGACTGTCCTAGGTGACCCAGTAGATGTGGTTGACCAATTCAGACACTTAGGTGTATGGCTTGACAGCAGAATCTCTTTCAGCATACACATCGACCACCTTTCTGGCAAGCTGAAAGTTAGACTTGGCTTTAGTTTTGGAACAGAGTGCTCTTCCCTCCTGACATTCGATGTAGACTAGTCCAGGCCACTTTTCTCCACTCCTGGACTACAGTAACATTATCTATAATTGTGCCACTGCCTCCAAACTTTGCAAGCTTGATATACTGTTCCATCACGCTCTGCACTTCATTACTAAAGCACCTTTCTGGATGCACCACTGCGACTTGTATAGAGAAGTTGGCTGACAGTCATGCACCACGAGGCTGCTACTCCACTTAAGTATCTTGAGCCTTAAATGTCTATCAGAAAAATTATGTACCTATACCTCATAAATGGTTAAAATGTTCTACTGCTCCTACTCCCTTTGAAAATCTGACTACATCCTCCTTGATGTACCTAGGATGCGAACCTATCTCGGTAACAATGCCATTATCTATGCCATCCCATCAATGTGGAATCTCATCCAGACCTCTCTTAAGCTCACCAGCATTGTCTCGATTAACATCTTCAAATCACTGACCTGCAAACTCTTCCCTGTGGTCTGTCATTGCCAAAGGTCCTAGTACCCATGCCACTTTCTTTGCAACTGCCAGGTTTTCTTCCACAGGTGCCTGCCTGGTGCCATGGCTTGGAGGGACAGGAAGCAAATCCTCAGGATTGCAGAAGCAGCATCACAGGAGAGGGAACTAGATATCATTGTCCACCTTGGGACAAATGACCTAGCTAGGCATGAGATCAGTGCAGTGCAGGATGAATTTGTGGAGTTGGGGAGGGGCTGCAGACAGGTAGCAAGCACAGTAAAGTTCTCAGAGGAGCTGCCAGTCTATGGCAGGGGTGAGGCTAGGGTACTGCACACCATGCAGTTTAATGAATGGTTGCAAAACTGGTGCAGAGCACAGGGCTTTGGCTTTATTGGGGACTGGGGGTCTGCCTGGAGAGATGAAGGTCTATACTGGCATGATGGTCTGCATCTGTCCAGGAAGGGAAACAAGCTCCTAGGTGACAGGTTTAAATGCTTCCTTGGCAAGCTTTTAAACTAGCCAAGGAGGGAGGTTCTGATAGGAAGCAGGAAAGTTCAAGCCTCCCCCCACAAAACATGGCAGGTAGTAGGGTAAACACTGAGGTACAGAGCTTGACAGAGGGTAGGACAGGGGTAAAAGGAAAAATAGACAAGGGCAATAAGAGCAGGGATGGGGTAAAAAAGGATAAAGCCAACATTAAATGGAGGGCAATGAGTACCAATGCCCATAGCCTGGGAAACAAGCTTCCTGAGCTAGTAGCCCTGATGGAAGAGGAACACTTGGATATTGTGGCAGTCACAGACACATGGTACATGGAGAACCATGACTGGGATGTCAACATACCTGGGTAGACAATCTACAGAAGGGACAGGGAGGGTAAAAGAGGAGGTGGAGTAGCTCTCTAAATAAGGGAAGGGATCAAAGCTACAGAACTAAAAAGTAAAGGGGGAGGAAAAGAGGCACTCTGGGTCACCTTGGAGACAGTGAATGGCATCACAATCTGCACAGGGGTTGTATACAGACCCCCATCTCAAGGAGAGGAAATGGACAAGAAAATGATAGAAGGCATTCTCAAAATGGCTGAAAAAGTGGAGGTACTGTTGATGGGGGACCTAAATATGCCAGATGTTAACTGAACAACAAGGACTGCAGCCACATTTAAGAGCAGGGTCATTCTCGATGCCCTACAGAGGGCATGCCTTAGACAGCTAGTGGTGGAACCCACTCGGGAGGGAGCAATATTAGACCTGGTACTCTCAAATGGAGAGAGGATCACAAATTTAGAAGTCAGTAGACATCTGGGAACAAGCGACCACTGCACAGTGTGCTTCACAATAAACACAACCATGGAGACAAGCCATACAAAGACAAGGATACTGGACTTTAGAAGGGCTGACTTTGGCATAATGGGTGAATATCTGAGGAATGCATTAGCAAATGGCCAGAAAGGAGGGGTGGAAGAACAATGGAGAAAAATCAAAACTGCCATCATGGAGGCAACAAGCCTTTGTGTGGAACAAATAAAGAAAACAAAGTGGAATAAAAAAAAACACTATGGTTCTCAAATGAAGTGTCAGAGAAGGTCAAGGAGAAAAGGGCTGCATTAAAAAAGTATAAGGAATCACAGAAGGACCACGACAGGTAACTGTATCAATTAAAGCAGAAAGAAGTGAGGAATGCAGTCAGAAAAGAAAAGCCCCAAACCGAGGAAAAGATAGCCAACTCAGTTAAGAAGGGGGATAAAACCTTTTTATAGGTACATTAGGGAGCATAGAAAGGTTAAGGGAGGGACTGTGAAGATTACTAAAGGAGAGGGGAGGTGTGCAGAGGGAGACAGTGAAAAGCCAGAGATACTGAATGAATACTTTTGCTCAGTATTCACAAAAGAAGAAGAAGAGGAGTTACCTAAACCAAACAATAGAAGCACTCTGGGTAGTGGGGTTGACACCAGTCCATATACAAAAGAAAGAGTACTGAAAGAACTCCTAAAACTCAAGGTGGACAAAGCAATGGGGCCTGACGGGATTTACCCTAGAATCCTAAAAGAACTAAGGGAGAACCTAGTGACACCACTGACCACACTTTTTAACAAATCATTGGAGGATGGGGTGGTACCTGAGGGCTGGAGGAAGGCAGATGTGATTCCCCCTTCACAAAAGTGGGAACAAGGAAGAAGCAGAAAACTACAGACCTGTTAGTTTGACCTCAATGGTGGGGAAAATGATGGAATCACTTCTGAAAGAAAGAATTGTTGAGTACCTAGAGGCCAGCGTGGCACAGGACCCAAAGCAGCATGGATTCACAGCAGGAAGGTCATGTCAGATGAATCTAATTGATTTCTTTGACTGGGTGACCAAAGTAATAGACCAGGGAGGGACTGTGGATATGGCCTACCTAGACTTTAGCAAGGCATTTGACACAGTCCCACACAAAAGATTAATAATCAAGTTAACCAGCCTGGGAGTGGGTCCCAGGGTGGTAGCCTGGATAGCAAACTGGCTGCACAACAGGACACAGAAGGTAACAGTAAATGGCACACATTCCAAAGAAATGGGGGTTACTAGTGGAGTACCTCAGGGCTCAGTACTGGGTCCAGTCCTCTTTAATGTCTTTATAGGTGACATTGCAGAGGGTCTGGAAGGAAAGGTGTGCATCTTTGCAGATGACACAAAGATCTTTAACAGAGTTGATACACAAGGGGGGGTAGAAAGGATGAGAAGGAACTTGGAAAGGTTGGAGGCATGGTCAGACATATGGCAACTTAGATTCAATGCAAAGAAGTGCAAAGTAATGCACCTGGGAAATAAAAATCCAGGAGAAGAGTAGACAATTGCTGGGGAGGTACTAACAACAACAGTAATGGAAAGGGACCTGGGGGTAGTCATATCAGATGATCTAACGGTGGGTAAGCAATGTGAGAAGTCGATAAGGAGAGCCAGGGGAATACTGGAATGCATAGGGAGGGGCATCACAAGTAGAAAAAGGGATGTGGTTATTCCTCTGTACAGACAGTTGGTGAGACCCCATCTGGAGTATTGCATGACGTTTTGGAGACCTCATCTATGCAAGGACATAGAATGGAAGCAGTCCAGAGGACAGCAACTAAAATGGTGCAGGGTCTACATCAGAAACCATATAAAGAGAGACAGAGAGAGCTTAATATGTATACCCTTGATGAAAGGAGGGACGGGGGGACATGATAGAAACTTTTAAGTACCTCAAGGGAATCAACAAAGTCCAGGAGGTAGCATCTTTACAAAAGAGATGTGTAAGAACAAGGGGCACAATTTAAAGATAATGGGGGGCTGGCTCAGGGGTAATGTGAGGAAATTCTTTTTCATGGAGAGAGTGGTGGACGCATGGAACCACCTTCATGGAGAGGTCGTGGGGTCTAAAGCAGTGGGGGAATTCAAACATGCATGGGACAGACATAAGGCAACTATAGTGGTCACTATAAATCTCTATTGTACTAATACTTCACAAACTGCTGTTTGTTCCATGATTGTGCCATTGTATTTTTTCGTTCATCTCTGTATGTTACTGTCTTTCTTTGTTCAAGAGCGAATGTCTAAATTGTTTATTCCATATTGTACTGTGTTCTAATCCATTTTCTGTATGACGTGGAGCCTTTGCAAATGAGTCCCTGACTCAAAGGGTTGTAATTCCTAGACCTTAAATAAATAAAAAAAAAATAAATAAATAGTGGTTGGTTGCTGGAAGTAGACTGTTGGTTAACTAGAATCTGCATCTTATCCAGTAGGTAGGGAAATGGGCATACTGGGTGGGCCAAGTGGTCCTTATCTGCCGTCAAAGTCTATGTTTCTAGATCCCCCCCCACCATTTTCTCTTACATCCTCTCATAACCTTCTATTACCTTTCTACTGCTGCCATACCCACAGTCATCATCTCATGCCTCCTCTCAGTCACCCTCCTTCCTCTGGAACATGTTTATGTATTCAACTTACCTCTTTTCTTCATGCTATCTCAGCTCACCCTTGGAACTTGCCTAAATTTGTATAAACTATTACTGACATTATACACTGTCCTTTGCTTGCTACATGGTTTGATTCCTGTATTGTTATCTAATGTTCAGTGCATAAAGCACCTACAAATTATGTCACTTGTGATATAGGCTGATAGCAGTTGGTAACCCACCGGAAAACTGCACAGGTCTGGGTGTCATGAATATTGCAGTTAGAACTAGGACAACAATCAGTAAACAGAGAAAGATAACATCTACAATAATATAATGAGTCTCAAGTGGTCAGAAATCTAGACACAAACTGGCATGACACTGAAACAGAATCCTTTATCTCATTCCTGATGTACTCTAAGTAGCTGAAAGAGATAAAGTAAATAAATGTGATGACTATGTGACCTTTTAGTTTTCAGACCTACATTCATAGTGCCTAGGACATTAGCAACCAAAATTATAGAGTAAGTCAAGTATGTTTAGTTGATTCAACCAATAAACAGTAAGCATTAGGGCCTTTCGTTGAAATGCCCATGCTATCCTGGGCTGCATGTATAATTTGGAGGTTGCTGTTGAAGTATTTCAGTAATAGGGTAATCCCTGTGACCTTTTTCTGCAATAGAATTGAAGGTGATTGTCTCTCAGATATGCTTGAAAAAGAAAATATCACATCCTAAAATTAAACTGTTCTCTTACTCACTGTTCTATTTCAAACATCCTTATATGAAATCATATCATTGCAACACAGAGTGCATGACTATTCCTTTCTTGGAGGATTCTTCCCATTTCAGTGGGCAATGTTTGTTTAGTTTTTTTTCATTTAGTAGTCGTTAGTTTCCTGGTCTAGTTTCTGTTTTAACTTTAATAGATTAGAACTGCCGCAATGCTCCATTTCCCCCAGGCCCAGAAGCTCAAAGGTGGTAAATTCAGGGGTAACATTTGGAGGCACTTCTTCTCCCCCCAGAGAGTGGTAACTCTATGGAACAGCCTGCCATTGGTGGCAGTGGACATAAAGACAATGCAGGTTCTCATACTAAGACTGGACTCATTTCTGCTCATCAGTGGAATCACAGGGTACACTGGGAAGTTGGGTTTTTGGGAATGGGAAAAATATAAATTAGTACACGTGTGCATAACATACTTACAGTACTTGTTAGTTGTTGCTCATGATGTGAATGGAGGCATGAGGAACCTAGTGTCCTTTCCAACTTGAAATTAATTATGTTACTATGTCTCTGTTTCACATTTGACCGCAAATACTCTTTTTCTAAAATTTGTAACCTCACTGAAGGCTGCCCACATCAGTTTTCTCCTTTTAGGAAGTACTTTGATGATGACAGCAACAGGACCTGGTTAAGGTTACCTGGGAGCCTAGGCTCAGTAAAATGTTTGGATCTCACCCAACACCCATAGATGTATCAAAAAGCCCACATGTGTGTCAGGGTTTGCTTTAAGCCAGATCCCTCTTACTTTTTTCTGGAACATTATGGCACTCACCACTGCAGCCTGAGTCTGATATGGCCCCATACTGCTGAAAATGAAGAGAAGACACATGTATTCAGTCATATGACATTTTCTCTCTCTCTCGCTCTCTCTATCTCCCTGAATCAGTTAGAAACATAGAATCTGTCAGCAGATAAGGACCACACAGCCCACCTAGTCTGCCCATATCCCTACTTGGTTTGGCAATCCCTACTCTTATCCAACCTGCCTTTCCCCTGCGCTGCTGCTCAGAAGGGTGCCTTCATGCTTATCTCATGGACTTTTGAATCTCCATACTGTTTTTGCTTCCACCACCTCCACTGTTAGGCTGCTGCATGGATCCACCACCCTATCTGTGAAAAAATACTTCCTAGCATTCCCCCTAAGACTCCCTTCCTCCGCCATCATTTTATGTCCTCTTGTCCGTGTGCATGTTCTTCTCTGAAATAAGCTCCTTTCCTGTACCCTGTTTATTCTGATTTCCTACTGAGTTCCATAAAGTCTTAGTTCTGTGTGGTGATGGCCACCCATCTCTCTCACTGGAAACCATTGCCCTCCACTACAGAACAGGGGTTGAGCTGGATCTCATTGTAAGGGAGGGAGTTACTGTGGAGGAGAAGAACAGTATCAGGGAAGAAAACAGTGCCACAGTGTCCAGCTGAGTTAAGTAAGGGTAAATTGTGGAACAAAATAGTCATCCTAGTGGTGCGCTACAGGCTCCCAAACAACACAGCAGAGCAGGATGCTCAGCTGGATGAGGAAATTATGGGAGAAACCAAATTAGATGCATTTGGGATCCTTTTGGAGTACTAACTCTCTTGGACATAGACTGGAATCTAGAAAAGGGCAATGACTGGGCAAAGATTGAGTTCCTGTCCACCTTAAAAGATTGCTCCTTAATGCAAAATGTCCAACAAGAGAATATGGGTGAGGCCACCCAGACCTTGTATTTTGCTGTAAGGATGAAATATCAAGGAGTCAGTGGGAGGCAGTGACCATAACGGGGTAACTTTTTCCCTAAAGAAAGGGAAGACTAGCTGGACCTCAGCCACTAGCCATCAGAACTTCAGAAAGGCAGACATTGCCAAGATGAAGGACCTGGTGTTGGAGGGTCTTGAGAAGCTGCATGAGGCTGATAATGCAGAGCAGGTTTGGGGTTTGTTGAAGATGGTGCTTGAAGCAGTCACAGGGGTCTGCATTCCTGTAAGAAATAAGGAAAAAGGGGCAAAACCTACCCATCATGTCACGACCATGGCACAAAGCAACTGATCCTGAATAAAAGGAAAGTCATGACAGTTGGAAAAAGATGGCTTACCTCCAGCCCAGGAATGATTAGGTAGCTGGCACCTGCACTCTGCAGCACTGCTCAGGACAGGTGTTAGAGTGTAAAATTCTAATACAGATACTTGACCACAACTGCTTCTTGAAACAAAAGGAAGAGCACATACCTGAGGATATCCACCAAAAGTGCTTCATTTTATTCTGTGTTAAAACACTGTGTCGTATGACAAAACACATTTTGTGTGAAATGTGTCAGGTGATGTGGTGCCTGTATGTAAGTGGAGGGTGATTTTGAAGATGTCAGTAGTGCCAAGGATTTAATGAATTGCCTTTTAAGTTTGTCATACGACACTGTTTTTTTTTTACACAGAATAAAGTGAAGCAACTTTGGTGACTATCCTCAGGTATGCTCTCTTCCTTTGTTTCATGAAGCAGTTGCAATCAAATATCTGTATTAAGAATTTACACACATGACCTGTCCATAGCATTTTTGCAGACTGCAGGTGCCAGCTACCTAATCATTCCTGCACTAACTTTACTAGAATGGCACTGCTTGTCCCAGGTGCATTCTCTACATCTTGATTCCTATTGATCTGCCTCCAGCTATAGAGGTTGTAAATTAAAATTTCATCAGTGAAATTGCCGTGAAATAGGCAATTTTGCCACATAAAATATTTAGTGAAATTCAAGCATTTCTCAAAATATTTAATCAATGTGAAACGTGAAATCTCACCAGAAAATTGTGAAATTTCACCCGGAAATTGTGAAATTTCACCAGAAAAATGTGAAATTCCACCCAAAAATTGTGAAATGTCACATTTTGTAGTGAAATTTCACAATTTCTGGGTGAAATTTCACAATTTGTGGAAGACATTTAGCAATTTTAGGCAAATGTATCATTTCACACCTATGAAATAATTTGTGAAATGTGCAAATTTCACAAAATATTTTACATAATGAAATTTCTCAGTTTCACACAACACTACCTCCAGCTCACAAAAAATTGCAAACCCACAATGAGGGACTGCAAAACTAGAATTAGAAATGCTTCAAATAAGCCAGGATAGCAGTTGGAGCTACAGACAACACCAGCATTTCCTTTTAGTATATGCAATAAATGGAAGAAGGAAAGGGCAGAAGGGAATTGGATCTCTCAAAACATGGGAAAGGGTAGAGGAAATTGTTAGAGCACCAGGGGCAATGACTGAGATGCTAAATAAATATTTTGCTTCTCTGTTCACTAAAGGGTCATCAGAGGAGGTAAGGTGCTCATTAGGAGTGACCACAGCATCATGACTAGCCATAATGCAGCTTGCAGACATCACTCCCTCTCTTGTAGCTGACTATCTGTCCAAGATCAAGCAAGGTACATTATAAGGGGCAGATAGGATTCACTCCAGGATCACAGTGGAACTAAAGTGACAATTGGAGGACCCACTTGCACTATTCATCCAGGAATCTATCCAGACAGGTAAAGTACCAAAGAATTTAAAGCGGCAAATGTGATCTCCATCTTCAAGAATAGGGTGAGACCAGGCCTATGCAATTATAGGCAAATCAGATCAACATCAGTGCTGGGCAAAGTCCTGTAAGCCCTTATAATATACAAAATGATGGCGAACATTGGCTGAGGCCAGGGTTCTTGCCTTCCCAAAGATGGCTGGAAAAAGATGGCTTGACTCCAGCCCAGGGTTTTATGAGCGTCAGATGTTGCCACACCAATCTTTAAAGGGTGCTCAGGGAGATGAATGGGGCAGGGCCATAGTTGTAGTCTATCAAGACCTTACTATGACCTTTGACACAGTGGAACATGACAACTGTTGCATACATGTGTATCATTTTTATTCCAACAAAATAAGTTCCAATCAGATGCCTTGGTTCTAATGTTTTATTCAAAAGCTGATGTGGCCAAATATTCTGTAGTTTATGTATCTGCAATACAAAAGAGATTCTTAAGCCAGAGGTATTGCTGCCTCATTAGGGGGCATTGGGAGAGAAAGCTTGATAGCACCAATAGATGGTTCATAGGCAGTTGTAACTCTGATTGAGGGACACTTTCAATCTCTCTCAAACAAATGAGATTATTCTAAAGGGTTTTACAATTGTCAGACAAAGGAACAAGGAAGGACGATAGCACTGGAGCTGTTAGTCTATCTTGTGGGGGGTTGATAGAAAGTAGAAAGAAGTTAGCAATGATGTTGTCAGGCTAGTCCAGAGAGTGTGAATAGTGAGAATGCTCTTGTCCAGAGTTCCAGTTTTAAGAACATACAGTGGTAGCAGTAGATTGGGTGTTTACTCACCTGGTAAAGGTGATTGTATTGGTTGACATCCATGGCACTCCAGACATTACCTCATGGGTTTTAGCTTAGTGATGCACATGGCCTTAGGATCGAATTTCTAGTCCCCAGGTCCCAGAAGCCCCTGTTCTCCAGTTCAAATCTTCCATAGCTGAAAATAAGGTTAGTAATACCACACAATGCTCTTAGCTGCTACACACATACACTGAGACGCCTTCTGAAAACTGGCCGGAGAGGACCCTTTTATTCACCTATTGATACAGTACTAATACTCGGCCTTCTAACAGCCAACAGGAGTCATCCTGGATGACCCAAGAAAGGGAATATATATATATATATATATATATATATATATATATATATATACACCTTGTGATGTCCCTCTGTTCCCCTATTCCATTAACACAGAGTCCTCCTAATCACTCTGATCGCTTTGAGGGAGGGCCGTGGAGTGCCATAGATGTCAACCAACACAATCACCTTTACCAGGTAAGTAAACACCCATTGTGTTGGTTGACCATCCATGGCACTCCAGACATTACCTCATGGGTTGCTAATCAGCAGTACTGTATCCAACGGGTGGGACAGAGTGATCTAAGAATGAGGAGAAGAGGAGTTGGCTGCCGAGAGAACCTTAGTAGCAAATGGAGTCTGTAGTTCATACAAGCAATCCAGTCTATAGTGTCTCGCAAAGGTGTGGATGGAAGTCCACCTGGCCATTCTGCAAATGTCCTGTGTAGACACATTAGCCCTCTCTGCCCAGGAGGTAGACACTGCCCTGGTAGAATGTGCTCTAATACACTCTGGTGATGTTAGATTCTTTGCCTTGTAAGCCTCTAGAATGGTTCTCTTCAGCCATCTCGCTATGGTGGTTTTGGACGCTGTCCTACCCTGTCGTTGCCCTTTTGCCACAATAAACAATCTTTCTGTCTTACATATCACTTTGGTCCTAGTATGTACGTGGCTAGAGTGCCTCCACATTTAAGTGATGAGGAATCATCATGTTCCCCGCTGCTCCATTGGAGAGGGTAGGTAACTCAGTGGGTTGTTCCTTATGGAAAACGGATGCGACCTTGGGTTGGAAGGCTGGAATTGTTCATAAGTGTACCTCTTGTGGGGTGAATATGGTGTAGGGTTCTCTACAGGAGAGGGCTCCCAGTTCGCTAATCCTTTGAGCGGAGCAAATGGCCATGAGAAGGCAGGCCTTTAGTCCCGCCCAGAACAGATCCACCTGACTCAGTAGTTCGAAAGGGGCCATGCTGAGGGAGTCTAGGACTAGGGTCAGGTCCCAAGGGATGATGAGTTTGAACCCTGGGGCATAGCACTTCTACTGCCCTGATGAAACGAATTGCATCTGGGTGGGTCCCCAGACTATGCTGCCCTATGGGGCTGATGGCGGTGCCAATGGCAGATAGCAGTACTCGGAGTGAGGAGTGAGATAAGCCTTTATCCACACCTTGCTGTAAATAAAGCAGAATGGTCAACATGTCGACCTTTTCTGGATCTACACCCTTGTCTGTGCACCATGCCGTGAAGACGGTCCACTGCCTGCCATAGGTGGAAGTAGTTGAGGGCCTTCTGGATTGTAGTAATGTGGATATGACAGATGCATGGTACCTGGCTCTCAAGATTCTCTGCCTCTCAGGAGCCAGACAATTAATTTCAAGGTCCCTGGCACAGAGTGGAGCACTGGTCCCTGTGTTAGCATGTCCGGTCAGTACAGGAGCCTGCGTTTGTCCAATCCCATGGCTACTACTGCTGCGAACCATGCTCGCCATGGCCAGTACAGTGCCACTAGGACAATGGTTTTCTGAGATTGTCAAATTTTTGATAGCACCTGTGGGAGGAGTGGGATGGGGGAAAAACATAAGATCGGTCCCGTGCCCAGGTCTGGGATAGGGCGTCGGTCTCTTGCAAGTGGTGATCCCCATACCTGGAGAAGAATCTCCTCACCTGGTGGTTCTCCGCTGTTGCCATGAGGTCCATAGAAATGGGACCCCAAGTTTCCTGTATCAGCCGGAACAACTTGGGGTGCAGGTGCCACTCCCCCGGTGGAACCTGTTAGCGGCTGAGCCAATCTGCTCATATGTTGAGCTTTCCTGCTAAATGGAACATGCCAATGTGTTTGAGGTTGGTTTTAGCCCAGGTCAACACCCTCGATACTTCCCTCTGCATGGCCCTGCTCCTGGTGACCCCCTGTTTGGTGATGTAGGCCACAGTGACTTGATTGTTGGAATGAATCAAGACTGACTTACTGGAGAGGGTAGTTTGGAAGGATTGGAATGCATTGTAGACTGCTTTCATCTCCAGTACATTTATGGACAGTCTTGCCTCTGATGTGGTTCAGCATCCCTGGGCTGAGAGGGAGTCCAGGCATGCTCCCCAACCCAGGAGACTTGCATCCATCTCAATGGTGATATCACAGATGGATTCCAATGGGATCCCTCATATGAGGGACTGGTTCATTGACCACCAGGCTAGGGAGTGTCGTACCGAGTCCGGGAAGGGTATCCTGACCTTCAGGTTCCGCTCATTCAGGGATCCCGGGTCAGCATGTAGTTCTGCAGTGGTCTCATGTGCCACCTTGCCCAGGGGACCAGGTCAATACATGATGCCATGTAGCCTAACATCTGGGATATTTGCCCAATGGTCAGGAGTCTGCTGGCCTTCAGCAGTTGTGCTAAGGCCCTCATGGTTTCTATCATAGAAACATAGAAACATAGACTTTGATGGCAGATAAGGACTGCTTGGCCCACCTAGTCTTCCCATTTCCCTACCCACAGGATAAGCTGCAGATCCTAGTTAACCAACAGCCTATTTCTTCTTACCCCACGAGAATTGCCTTATGTCTGTCCCATGCATTCTTGAATTCTCCCACAGTTTTAGACCCCACAACCAACTCAGGAAGGCTGTTCCATGCGTCCACCACCTTGTCTGTGAAAAAATACTTCCTCACATTGCCCCTGAACCACCCCCCTCTATCTTTAAATTGTGTTCCCTTGTTCTTGCACATCTCTTTTTCTGAAAGATGCTACCCTCTTGGACTTTGTTGACTCCATTGAGGTACTTAAAAGTTTTTATCATGTCCCCCTTCCCTGCTTTCCTCAAGGGTATACATATTAAGCTCCTTTAGTCTCTCCTTGTATGGCTTCTCTTGCAGACCCTGCACCATTTTAGTTGCCCTCCTCTGGACTTCCTCTATCCTGTCTATGTCCTTGCGGAGATGGTGTCTTCAGAACTGGATGCAATACTCCAGATGGGGTCTCACCAACTGTCTGTACAGAGGGATAACAACATTTTGTTTTCTGCTGGTGATGCCTCTCCCTATACATCCCAATATACTCCCAGCCCTCCCTCCTGCCTTCTCACATTGCTTGCTAACCTTAAGGTCATCTGATATGATTACCCCCATGTCCCTTTCCATTTTTGTTGTTGTTACTACCCCCCCATTGTGTACTCTTCCCCTGGATTTTTGTTTCCCAGGTGCATTATTTTGCACTTCCTTGCATTGAATCCAAGCTGCCATACTTCTAACCATTCTTCCAACCCTGCCAAGTCCCTTCTCATCCTTTCCACACCTCCTTGTGTGTCAACCTTCTTGTAGATCTTTCTGTCATCTGCAAAGAGGCATACTTTTCCTTCCAGTCCCTCTGCAATGTCACTTATAAAGACATTAAAAAGGACTGGACCTTCTGAGATGGCCTGGCCCACCCCTAGAATGTGTTTATCTCTGCTCCCAGGTGTTCTAGTTGTTGTGTGGACACCAGGTAACTTTTGGCCTGGTTCACCACACAGACGTGTTCCCCGAGTGCCCATAGTGCCATCTGGGTGACCTTCTATGATTGTTCCTTGGAGCAGGCTCAGATCAGCCCATCATCCAGGTATGGAATTATGTCCACCTCTTTCTCTCTCAATCTGGTGACCAGGACTACCAACACCTTGTTGAACACCCTTGGTGCTGAGGTAAGACCAAAGGGCAGCCCGTGGTATTGAAAATGCTGCCCTATTGTGAAAGCATAGCTATCACCTGTGACTTGGCCTGATCTGGACATGCAGATATGTGTCCTTCAGGTCTATTGAGGTCAGGAATTCACCTACCTAAATGCCATGGAGAGTCGACCTTAACGTCTCTATTTTGAACTTCTGTGTGACCACATGTTTGTTGAGGTGCTTGAGATCTAGGATGGGGCGGAGTTCCCCTGTCTTTTTGGGCACGAGGAAGAAAATGGAGTACACTCCCTGTTACTGCTCATGTGGAGGCACCAGCTGGATTGCCCCATTCTGTATCAGGTCATGTAATATTTGTTGGACCTGATGGGCGGATGCTCTTCATCTTGAAATGGGGAAGCTTACACATCTGTGTGGAATCGGGGAGTGGGACAGTTCTATACAGTACCCCCGGGACACCACTTCTAGTACCCACTTGTCTGATGTTGTATCCATCCACCTGTGTTGGAACAGCATTAGTCTTTTTCCCACTGGTGGACAAGGACCCCATGCTGGGGTCTGGGGTAGAGGTGACTTGTAGTCATTGTTTGTTCCTGTTTCCTCTACCTCTGCTTCCAAACTTGGAGCCTCGACCTCGGAAGGTGGAATTTTGATAACTGGAGTTGAAGGAGTTATGTGCCCCTCCCTGAGCTCCTCTACCCTGAAAGGAATTGTTCTGGTAGTAATTATCTCCATGTGTTTGTTGTGTTCTGTTCCCCCCTCAAAATCTTCATCTGTTTGATGGGAGATTGGTAGGTCTTCTCTTGTTCTTAAGGAGATCCTTCCCTTCCTCCTTCTGCTTCAGGTACTCCTGGAGTCCTTCTCCAAACACGTGTCTGCCCTTCATAGGTAAGTTCTGTAGCAACGCTTTGGATTCATTATCTGCCTCCCACAGTTTGAACAACAGAGCTCTTCTGGAATGGTTTGTTAGTGCGGTTGCCCTGGCATTTAACTTTAGAGTGTCTATTGCCATGTCCGCCAAGTATTTTGTCGCATCAAGCATGCATTCCAACAGTTCAGACTCCCTGGTCTTCAGGTCTGCTTTCTCCAGAAGTTCCTCGAGTCACCAAATTTGGGCACAAGCAGTGCAGACTGCAGTGGTGGAGGCTTTGGCTACTGTACCCTCTATCTCAAACACGTTCTTTAACATGTTCTCAACCTTTTTATCTGTAGGGTCCTTTAGGGATATGGCACCACAGGGTAGTACAGTCTTCTTGCTCAGAGCTGCTACCTGGGGGTCGATAGTGGGGGCTGTGCACCAGGTGCTGGTCTTGTTTTCTGCACCGTTTCAAATGTTTTTCAGGCCTAACTGTGGTGGTGCCACTGCCTATCATGCCCCACAAGTCCAAAAATGTTTCCCAAAAAATGTTACAGTAAATTCAGACAGAAATCAGGTCTCAGCCATGTTGTTATATGACACCCATGCCACCACCCGAACCAAAACATGGTCTTTGGTCCACTGTTTACATTGTTTTCATGCTGAATCTTGTTTCTGTGAGTGCAAAACAGGCTGTGCATATCCAGAAATGTTACAGGAAAATGGTACATAAAGTTGAGACAGAAATATGGTCTGAGTCATGATGTGATGTGGTACCCTCCCTCCCCCACAACACCCAGACATTAAATTCCTGTTTTGGCCCTGTTTACCAATGATTTCAGCAAGAATCTTGGTGCTGCTGGTTCAAAATTTGTCCTACAGGTTCAGAAATATTTCCCAAAAAATGTCACAGTAAATTCAGACTTAAATCAGGTCCCAGTCAAAAGTGATTAAGCAAAGGGAAACAGGAACAGAACTACTCAGAATGGGTAACTGTTCAGATAAAGTTACCCAAAAATGGTCAGCATGTAAGAAAAATATAACAAATAAGTAGCACACCAACAAAAATATTAAGACTTAAAAGAAATTGCAGAAACTCACTCATAACTTGTGAGAAATCTGTAAAATATTAGGAACTAGCTTGCTTTGCTTTCACATACACCCACACACACCATATGCACGAACTTTCCCCACTCAACTCCCTCACAGACACAGACACAGAGAAAACTGAAAACACTACCTAAGTTTAACTACGTATTATCCAAAGATACCAAAACAAAAAAGGTTCAATAGCAGCACTAGGAACTAAATTGAGATTTTGGGAGCAATTAACTCTCAAAAATCATAAATAAAGAGGCTTTTGAAGGTTTTTTTGGCTGTGATGCACCACACTGAACTGCTTTCCGACTCAAAGGACAATATGCTGTGCAGAAAATAGCCTGCATGTGATATTTCAGCTACTTACCCACAATGCATTGCAATTTTGCTGTCTAAATTGAAAAACATTTGAGAAATTCAGCATTATTTGGTGAAATTTCACCTTATGTAAAAGCGAAATCGGCAAAATTAGGAAAAATTTTGCATTAAGCAAAGCAAAATCAGAGGCAAAATTACATTTCATCTAGGCATAAAATTTTGAGTAATATGAAAATTACGAGAAATATTTTGCTATGCAAAATTTTCCAATTTCGCATATCTCTGTGTATAGCACATACAACCCCAACGTTAGTAACATAGGCACATTCTTTACAGAAATAATGGTTCATTTCTCACACACACACCTATTATATATATTATAGGTATATGTATATATATATATATATATATATATATATATATATATTTATATATATACATACATATTATAGCATGGTACTGCCACTATAGTTGGAGTTGAGTGCTCACTTCTGTGACAAAGCAACATTTTTGTACTCTAATACATTTGCAATGGTTCAATGGATTTGCATGAAATTGTGTTCACTTAATGCTGAGGGGCAGGTCTACTGATGTGCCAAATTTTGTTTGAATCACTTTTGTGGTTTCTGAGGTAAGGAGTCTAAAGGTTCTGAAAAAATCCTTAAATTTATGCAGGTCTTTTGTTGTTTCTTTGTCCACCTATGTTTCACAAACTGTTTTAAATTGTGGTCCGAAATTTGCAGGGTAGAAAACCTTTGCATCACAGATGTGCCTTTTAAAGGCTTGGTGAAACAATATTAATCCATTCCAAAGTTATTACATTTCAAAGTTTCCCATTATTTTCTTTGGGAAAAAAATGATGTCCCACATGAAAATGAATTCTATGTCGCAGGAGTCAATCCCTTTTTGCAGACAGGATCATCCTGTGTCACAGGAGCCTAATACCTTTTCGCAAATGACACATCCTGTGTTACCCTAATGCCTTTGCTCACATGGGTCACTGGTGGGAAATGCTTTTTTTCTGCAGCCGCCATTTTGTTTTTTTCATTTAGCGAGAGAAAGAAAACTGAGAAAACACATAAAAATGAATGGATTCTAAAAATACAGACATCAGAACCTAACTAAGCAGGACCCATTTGTCTACATTCTGATGTTTTTTTTTTAATTATGGCAAGAAACACCTTTTCTGGGTACCAAAAATCCCATTTTCGCAGCTTAGTGAGAGGGCTGCTTCTCCCTCGTTCTCTGTATGAGAAGAGCAGGATTTTCTTGACTTCTGCAGCTGCAGCTGGGACTCATGTTATTGGCTGCAGTTTCAGCTGTGAGATGCCATTTTCCCTGGTGTCTAGTGGCACTGTGGCTCTCTGATCCCCATGGTTTATTTTTTTTTTCCTTTGGTGTTAGTGGCACCCCCTAGTCTCCCATATCTTTCCCTTATGTCCAGAGGCATCCCCACACCTCATATATATCTATATCCCTGGTTTCTAGTGACACCACACCCTCTGAACCTCATATTTAGTTTGATCCCCTTACCAGTAATGGAAAAAAAAATGATAGTGGTCCCTCCCCCCCCGATCGTCATTCCAATATATAAAAATAAATTACCTAGTAGTGTAGTGGTCCCTCCCTCCTCCACCATGTCCATTCGAAGAGTCCTTAAAACAAACAGATCCTTGTAGTCTGCTAGTCCATCACCCCTCCCACAATGCCTGATCCCCATCTCAGTATTAAAAAATTGCTTGGTAGTCTAGTGGTCCCTTCCCCTTCACTAATCCCCCTCCTCTGAAAATACATTCATATTCCTGGTGGTCTAGTGGCCCTCCCACTCCTCCACCTTCTTAGGTAATGACTGATCACCTCGCTCCCACCCATTCCCATTCCTAGTCTGCAAACAGCACAGCCCTCCTCTCACCTCCATGACTGGCCGCAGACTGCAATATGAAAGAGTGCTGCCACAGACTGTGGCTATGGATCAGCACCTACTGTATACAGTAGGTGCTCATTCATTGCCACAGTCTATAGTGGTGCTCATTCAGAGCACGGTCTGTGGCCAGTTATGGAGGTGAGAGGAAGGCTGTGCTGGTAACAGACTGGGAATGGGAATGGGGTAGAGTAGAGTGGTGAGTCATTACCTGAGAGGGTGAGAGGTGGGTGGGCCACTAGACCACCAGGAATATATGTGTTTTCAGGGGAGGGGGAGGGACCACTAGACTACCAGATAATTTGTTTTTTTATACTGTGACAGGAATTGGGTATCGAGGGAGGGGGAAGGACTATTACAAGGATCTTTTTTTTTTTTTAAGGACACCATGAACAGACATCAGGGAGGGGGAGCGACCACTGTATGACCAGGTAATTTGTTTGTTTTTATACTGGGACGGGATCAAGCATTGGGGAGGTGGGAGGGACCATTAGACTACAAGGTAGTTTTTTTATAAACAGATGGCGATCGGGCATTGGGGAGGGGTGATGGACCACTAGACTACCAAGGACAAATGGCAGTAACAGGTCAGAAATCAGAGAATTGGGGTGGAGGAAGGGAGCAGTAGGTTACTAGGGAAAAATGGCAGCACAAGGATGGTGATTGGAGAACTGGAGATGGGGGAGGAGCCACTAGACTACCAGAGACAAATGGCAGTATGTGAACAGCAATCGGAAACTTGGGGAGGGACCACTAGACTACCAGGGACATTTTTAGGGTTACTTTCGATGGGACTGGCAACTACTAGGATCGTGTTTCACAAAACAGCATCCTTTACCATGCTTTCCCATTCACTACAATGGAGTCAGCTCAATTTAGGTTTCTGTTTCACAAAAGGATCCTTTATCATGCTTTTCTATTGACTACAATTGGAAAACACCATAAAGGATCCTTTTTTGGGAAACAGGCTTCTACATTGGGCTAATCCCATTGTAGTCAATGGGAAAGCATAATAAAGGATCATTTTTTTTTTTAACCAGGAGAGACACACTAAGCTGAAAGCTTGTTTACAGATGTGACCTGGGAGCACAAGGAAGTTAAGTGACTTGCTTAGGGCCACACAGTATACAAGTGGGAGCTGTAGGATTCAAACCCAGGTCTCCGGATGCCAATTTGTTGCAATTTCACTACAAACACTCGTAGCTTGGAAATGTTTAAATATTTTACCCCAACATTTTTATAAGAGCCTTACTTATTACTCCACATCATGTACTGTATATCCCGCTGTAATTTTTCAAATCCTGGCCAAAATGTTTTTTTTTTTTTATTTTCACCTGCTGCGCAGAATGGAGTTTCACTTGCATGGAAATACATTTTGGTGAGGACTGGAACATTTTTTTCATCGGGTACATGAGGTGGGGTAATAAGATGGCTATGCTGACAATTTGGTCACTGTTGTCCTATAAATCAAAGCACAGGGCATGGAAGGCCCTGTGCTTCCATAGCTACATAGATATATACATCTATGGAGGGATGTGAGCACAGGGCCATTTACAGACAAATAAGAATATGATTATAGCCAGGTAGATCATGTCAAACCAATCTTGTGGAGTTCTACGAAAGGGTGACATCAGAACTGTACAGGGGAAAGCCTGTGGATGTATTATTCTAGGACTTCAGCAAAGCGTTTGACTCTGTCCCCCACAATGGTCTGGTGGAGAAACTGATGAGGTTGGGAGTAGGCCCTTTGATGGTCAGATGGATTGAAAACTGGCTAGCTGGATGCACCCAGAGATTAGTGGTCGGTGGGGAGCTCTCAAACCCTAGAGGGGTCGGTAGTGGAGTACCGCAGGGCTCGGTCCTGGGTCCGATCCTGTTTAATGCATACATATTGGACATCAGGGAGGGTATAGGGTTGAAATGAGTCTCTTCACTGATGACTCCAAGATGGGAGCAGTAATTGAGGGGGAAGAGGGGAGGTTGGCCCTGCAAGGGGACCTGGACACCCTGGAAAGCTGGGCTCACACATGGAAATTAAATTTCAATATCACCAAGTGCAAGGTGTTACATCTTGGGTGGGGAAACCCTGAACACAGGTACACCCTGGGAGGGAGGCACTGGAGGCCTCAATAGGGGAAAAACCTAGGGGTCATGGTGGATGCATGTATGAATAACTCTGAGCAGTGCAGGAGAGCAGCTAGCAAGGCAAACAGGATGATGGGATGCATCGGGGATCACCTCTAGAAGCAGGGAAGTGATTCTGCCGCTGTACAATGGACTGGTTAGACCACACCTTGAGTACTGTGTACAGTACTGGAGACCACACTTGAAGAGGGACATACAGCTCCTGGAGAGGGTACAGAGGAGGACAACTAAGATGATACGAGGACTAGGGGATTTGACATATGAGGACAAACTTGAGGAGCTCTGCCTGTTTTCATTGGAGGAGAGGAGAGAGACAGGGGGGACATGATTGAGGTCTTCAAGTACCTCAAGGGAATAAATAGGGTAAACATGGAGGGGATCTTTAGACTAAAGCAGGGAGGTATCACCAGAGGGCATGGTTTGAAGTTGGAAGGTGGAAGGGTGAGGGGAAAAGAGGAGGAGGTTTTTCACTGAGAGGGTGGTGGACCTTGAATGCACTGCCTGGCGAGCTGGTTCAGAGATCCACAGTGGAGGGCTTCAAGAGAGGGTGGGACAGACAGAGAAAGTGGATGTATCAGATGATGGCCTGGCCCGGGGGCAGGGGATGGATGATAGGGGTTTCTGGAACACAAGGGGGGGGAGGGCCTCGGCACCCAACTAGGGATCTGAGGTTCGAGCAGACTCGATAGACTGTAAGGCCTAATCTGCTGGCAATTAGTATGTTAGTATTATACTATCTGAAAAAGTAAGGAAATTTATTGCAAAAAACTTTGTTAATGCATCAGTTAAGGGTGTTACTAAAGTGACAAAAGTAGGGTAATGTGACGTTAGGGTTTCAAACCCTCACAACCCAACACCAACAGGCATTGGGGTGTGCCTTGGGGTTATATATATATATGTATATATATATATATATATATATATATATATATACTCTAACACCCCACCCTCACTGTGCAGGCAGCAAACCAGGTGGGGGTGTGCTTTGGGGTTTTTAAGCCTAACACTCACCACATTCCATCAGTAAAGAAGCTGAGATGTGTACACTTTATGAGAATGGGGTGATTGTTAGGCTTGAGATCCCCAAGGTGCAGCCCACTCCTGGTTTGCTTCCTGGAGGGTGGGGTGAGGTATTAGGGTTGGAAACCCTTATGCCACATTTCCCTACTTTTTTGCTTTAACCCTAACTAGTGTATTAGCAAAGTTTTCTTGCAATGAATTTCCTTACTTTTTGAAATAGTATAACTATATCCTTTTTTTCCTGTTGGAGTGCAGGTCCCATCCATCCCTAATTCTTCACATAGTTTGATCATATCCTTATTTGCCTGTGGAGGGCCCTGCACTTCTATCCCTCCCTAGATGCACACATATATGTTGCTGTGGAGGGTCCTTTGCTTCCATTTGTAAAACAACAACAACCAAATTGTCAGCATAGCCATCTTATTACCCCACCTCATGTACACATTACTTAACCTTTCAAAATCCCTGGCAAAATGTGACCCCACACCACCGTAACATCATTCCATGCCACATGTACGAAAAGACAGCTTTAGCAGGATGTGAAGAACGACAGCTGTCACGTTCATAAGGTGGCGTAATAAAAAAACTATGTTGATTGTTCGGGGTTATGAGCATGTTAGCAAAATTTCAATGTATGCACATAACTTTGTCATTTTTGCATATTTTGAGCCCAGGTTTTCAACATACCCTTCTTAGGACCCACTTCATGAACAAGGGTGGTAAAAAGTTTCAAATCACGACCAAAAGGTGAATCACCAAGGAACTGTGAAATCGCCTTTTGGGCCAGGTTTGTATAATTCCACTGACATTATTCATGAGCTGGGATCTCAAAATGACCTTGTTGGGGTCAAAATATGCAAAAATGACAAAGTTATGCATCGAAGATAAAAACCCCATTGAAATACATAGAACCGCACTTACCTTAGTTACTCATTTAGCACTTGAAGACAGAATGAAAATGCTTCAAAATGATTTATTGAACAGATAAAGTGTTCTGGCAGCAGACCCAGCCACAAAATAGCCCAAACGTTTTGCTCAGATCCACTTCATCAAAAAGCTAAAGTGCTCACTTTAACACTTACATGATATAGTGCAATCAATAAAAACAACACAAGTAAACAACATTTAAAACACATGAAAGAGAGCAGCAATAAATCAGACACTGGACAAAAAATAACACATGAATGCTAAATTAACGCAATCAGAGCTTATATTGTATTACTAGTACTTAAGAACAGTGATTCACAAAGACGTTTTTAAAGAAGTATTTAAAAAAAAGTTTTTATATGACAAAGGTTCCATGGAGGCTAGGTAAACAAAACTGTGCCCGTACTTGTAATTAGTTGCATTAGTGTTCAGTGGTCACTCTCCCCACCTGACAACCATGCGTGTAGTTGTATTATTATGAATCAGTGTCCAGCGGTCCTTCCCCTCCACTGACAACTGTGCCTATTCTGAAAACATCTCTCCCTGGTGTCCCTTGGTCCCTCCCCCCACTTCACAACCATACCCGCATAGGAAATATCTCTCCCTGGTATCCAGCAGTCCTTCCCCCTTCCTGAAACCTGTGCATATACAAGAAATAACCCTCCCTGGTGGCTAGCAATCCCTCCCCCCAAACCGACTACATTGCCCACATAGAAAATATCTCTCCCTGATGTCCAGTGGTCCCTCCCTCCACTCACAACCGTGCCCATACAAGAAATAACCTACCCTGCTGACTAGTAGTCCCTCCCCCCCGCCTGCTCCCATGACCATATTAGGCATACCTTTCCCTAGTGGCTAATGGGTCCCCCTTCTGACCCCCAGTTACAAAAGGTAGTAGTTTTCTGAGATGCAGTCTCCAAAACTGTACCCAGTACTCAAGGTGGGGTCTTAGAAGTGATATTTATGAGGGCAGAATTGCATCTCTCTTCATGCTAGAAATACCCCTACCTATGCACCCCAGCATCCCACTAGCCCTCCTGATTGCCTTATCACGTTGCCTTGCCACCTTCAGATAATCCTATATGATTACCCAGAGGTCTCTTTCCTGCTTGGTCCTTGTCAGTATCACTCCACCAATCTTATACTCTTGGTTTCCTATGGTCCAGAAGCATTATTTTTCACTTTTTTGCATTAAAACTTGACTGCCATACCCTTGACCACTCATCTTGTATATTTAGATCCCTGCACATTCTATCTCCCCAGGTGTGTCCACTCTATTATAGATCTTGGTGTCATCTGCAAAGAGGCAGACCTTCCCTTCCAGTTTTTCCACTATGTTGCTTATAAATATATTGAATAGGACCGGTTCCAACACTGATCCCTGAGGAACCCCACTGGTCACCCTCCCTTCTTTGAGTGCACTCCATTTACCACTACTCTCTGTGTCCTATCTGCCAACCAGTTTCCTATCCAGGTTACCACCTTATTATCTATCCCCAGGTAACCCAACTTGCCCACCAGTCTCATATGTGGAATAGTGTCAAAAACCTTGCTGAAATCTAGGTAGATTTGTTTGGCATGACCTCTATGTGAAACCATGCTGCCTTGGATCTGGTAATCTGTTGGAATGAAGATATTCCACTATCCTTTCCTTCAGTAGTGTTTCCATCAATGTATAGACCACTAATGTCAGACTGACAGGCCTATAATTGCTTGCCTCTGTTTTGCTACCACTTTTCTGAAGAAGGACTACATGTGCCCTTCTCCAGTCCTCTGGGACCATGCCAGTCTCCAGTGATCTCTTAAAAAGGTCTGTCAGAGGTGCGAGTACCTCCTTAAGTTCCCTCAGTATCCAAGGATGTACTCAGTTGGATTCCATAGCTTTGTCTACTTTCAGGTTGTCAAGTGCTTTCCAGACTCTCTCCACTGAAAATAAGCTACTGTCTGTTTCTCTCACCTCTGTGTTTCTGGTGCCTCTTTGTGATCCCTCTCATTTCCACTCCACTGTGAAAACTGAGCAGAAGTATTTGTTCAATAAGTTTGCCTTTTCTTGATCCTCCTCCATGCCGCCCCCTTCCCTCTTTAATTGTACAATCCATCCCTTTGTCTACCTTTTTCATTAACATAGCTAAAAACTGCCTTATCCCATTTTGATGCTCCCTGAGCTATTATTTCCTCAGTTTGCACTTGTGTGCTCCTTACTACTTTGCTTGCCTCTCTCCATTTTCCCTGATACACTTCCCCATCCTAATTTTTCTATGTCTCCTTGCACCTTTTAAATACTGCTTTTTTAGCTTGTGTCTTTTCTGCTACCTCTTTTGAGAACCGTAACAGTCTTCTCTTTCTTCTACTTTTGCTTTCTCAATTAACACAGAGGTTTGCTGCCTTCACTATGCATCCTTTAGTTTGGCCCATGTTTCTCCTACCCCCCCCCAGGTCCTCACCCCCGTCAGGTTATTCATGAGGTATTCTCGCATCTTAGCCAAATTAGTCCTTGTGAAATCAAGTTCCCTCACCTTTGTATGGTTGAATTCCACAATTGTTCTAATATTGAACCACACTCTACAATGATCACTTGTCTCCAGATGGCTTCCTCCTCTGATGTCTGCAACACTGTCCCTGTTAGTAAGTACTAGGTCTAGTATTACTCAATTACGAGTGGGTTCCCTGACTAGCTGTCTAAGGAAAGCATTCTGCAGGGAGGCCAGGATGGCCCTGCTTCTAGCTTTTATTGCAGCAGGGAGGCTCCAATGTACATACAGAAGACTGAAGTCCCCTACCAGTAACACCTCCCCCTTTTCTGCCATTTTTCCAGTTTCTTCTAACATTACCCTATCCAAGTCCTCCCCCTGTGCCGGAGGTATGTAGATCGCACCCGTCTAAATACTGGATCATTTTTCTGACTCCAAGGTAACCCACAGCATCTCAGACCCTCCCTACATTCCCTGTATTTCCATTGCTTTGATGCTGTCCCTCACATAAAGCATCACTTCCTTCCTACCATGTCTCTTCAGAATAACATGTACCCTAGTATGACCATGTGGTTTTCCCTGCACCATGACTCAGTAATGGCCATGATATCCAAGTCAGACTCCGCCATTTAATTCATTATTTATTAATAATAACTGGTCAGCAATTTTTTACATTACAAGACAAAGTTATAACTTCCCGTTATAACTCGTGAGTTATAATGGGAAACATGCACCAAGTCAGTCACAGAAACCTGTTCCCTCATTCACAGTCTGTGTGGTCCAGGACGGGCTTTCACTTTCCGAAACATGGCAGCTCCTCACTCGCTTATCGAGGAGCTCCCAACCCGACTTCTTGTCCGTCGCTTTTTCTTTCTTGATTTTTACAAAAACCCACCACATTAGCCAAAATAAATGATCTGGTTGATCCTACCATTTGAAACTTGCACCGCAGAACATCTTCACATCTCACTCGCTAACTGGTTCATCCTGTTGTTCAGTGACCAGCACATAAAGAGCTCTAACATCTAAAACAAAAAGTAAGATCACAACCAGCAAATAAATAAATAAAATTACTGTACAATAATTGACCAGCAATTAGAAACAACTAGCTAAAAAAAATGTTGTGTGTGCCTGTCTGTGTGAGAGTGAGAGCGTGTGTGTGTGCGTGTGTGTGTGTGTGTGTGTGTGAGTCACAGTAAATGAAGGCTAGTAAAAATTGCTGCCCAGCAATTATAAATAATAAAAGATGGGGAAGTGAACTAAATTCAAAATTAATGGTTGCCCTCGGTGTGGGATGCTTTAATAAACCCCTCGGGCTTCGCCATTAATTTCTTATTAAGTACACTTCCCCTTCCATTATTGTATATTTTATTTGTTTAAATATTTCAAAAGTGTCACCAGGAAAGACATACTGACCTGACAAAAGCTAATTTCCAGATGCATTAAGAGGGATGGAGATAAAGGAGAGCATGAAAGCATACAAGGTGATAATTACATAGTCAAACAGGTAAATGTATACTGCATTATACAGTATAAGAAAAAAATCTGGAAAAATAGAAATTCATAAAAATTAAGGCCAAAACATGTATGATGGCCTCTAGGTCTGGGATCTTATTTCCCAGACTCCTAGCATTTGCACGGAGAGCATAATAGCAGCATAATATGGACACCTTGCCCTTGGATGCAGGTGTTGGTGTTGGTTGGGGGGGGGGGAGGCTTCCTCAATGCTGAGATCTCAGCTCAGACTAAACTAACCTGGGAGTCATTTGAAGTTTACTTTCTCAGAACCAGAGCTTATATGTTACCAAGCGATTAAGAGTCTTTACATCTCAATATCATGAACCTAATAAGTCTGGCACTCCTTGACTATGTCAATTGTTTTCAGATATAAGTTTCTGGTATGGTGGGGGGGGGGGGTCTTAAACTTGTAAAAGAGTGAACAGCAACCACATTATGTTGCTCTCATTTATTATACAGAAAAAAAAGGTTGCTTTTTTACACATTATCATTTTACCCTGTTGGGACCATTCTCTATATTTTCTCATTAACTATTTTTATTTAGATATTTAAGAATGTCCAGGAAAGCTACGCTGCATCAGAATTTGTTTTCAGGCTGGATTTTTGGAGACACAGGTACAGGGGTAAGACAGCAAATTACAACAAATGCTTACAGGCATTAAAAGTGCCAACACCGCACAATTAATGTAAATGAAACAAGGTGCTAAACAAAAGTATGGAGGAGTGTGTTATGTGTGTGTGTGTGTGTGTGTGTGTGTCTGATTCCATGGTTGTTCTAACATATTATATTTTTAGGCTTAATTTGTTGTCATTCCCCTTCTTTGTTGTAATAATTTTTATTATTTTCCAAGAAAATAAGAAAAAATGAAAAAAATCATAGTACGGTATACAGTCACATGTTCTGTAGGTACATTTAACCACCCTACGCCTCATTTATGGGTGTAAAGTGCCAATACAGTAAGCAAGGGAAAGGCTAAGGGATAAAAAAGAATGGGGGTACAGACACATATCATTTCCCATTATTGGATACATATTAATATATTTCCTGGTGATATAAACATTCTGATACAGGTGACAGTAACAGCCATTTACTCAAGGGGACCTACCTTAGTTGTTATTAAAATAATTTCCCTCCCCAAACTAAAGAAAGAAGCTATTATGTAGAGAGATACTATGAAGTTCAAGAGGATAGACCACTGTGTCCTCCTAGGCTCCCAATAACTATCATGTAGGGCTACTCACCACAGCCTAGTGTCAAGTCAGAGCGTCAACTTTACCGGACATAAACACCTCAAACGATAACTTTGTATAACTGCAACCAACCATATCCCTCTTCATGGCATCTAGAGAAAGTTGGGTAAGAGTGTGGTCATTCCCCTTCTTTATATTAATCTAAATCCCTATTAAGCTTACCATAAAACTAGCCAGTGCAGTCTGTTTGTACACATGTTGCTAGGACCTCCAAGGAAACCAGTGATTGTAGCCACTTAATTCATTTTCCAGGATAACTATTTAAATAAAACAATACAAAATAGGCTAGAAGAAAATATACTAGGAACAGAAAAATTATATTTTGTTCATTTCTAGACCTTTGCGAGCCAAGTGTGCTAACTCAAAGTTCCACCATTGTGGTGGAGAGGAAAAGCAGAACATTAACTCTGAGCTGTGAACAAAATGAGAATGTTAACAACATGTTCTTGTACTGCACAGATCGTATCCATGCAAAGGGCTGGAGCTCCTCCTGTATGCAGATGGTGCTCAACAGAAAGAATAAGAATCAACACTTATATAGCGCGCTTTTCATACAGTGTATCCCGAAGCACTTTAAAAGCAATGCTAGACTTGTAATGAAGTGACTGAAAGTGTAGTGGTGGGCATATTGCACATCAGCACCCACACATAGCCTGGAGAATTGCATGAACCGGTTTATGGGAAGGGGATTGTTGGCCAGGACACTGGGAATGTCCCCTACTCTTTGAGAAGAGTGCCCTGGGTTCTTTTACTTCCACCAACACCAGGATTGGTAGAAGGGACTTCGGTTTAACATCTCATCCGAAGGATGGCACACCCCAGCAATACAGTACCCCCCTAATACTGCACTCGAATGCCATCATTTTAGGTGCAAGTCTAATCCCAGTGTGGGATGAGAACCCATGACCTTCTGGTTCAGAGGCAGATGTGCTATCAACTGATCCACACTGACACCCTCTGAAAGGGCACATGCAATGTGACTGTGTTACAGCCAAGAGAGACAATACCAAGGCTTTCGCTCATGAGATGAGGTAGCTGGAACCTGAAGTCTGGGCTAGGTATTTCTGTGTCAGCAGTGTACATGGCTGTGTAAAGCCAGGCTACCTTGGATCAGAATATAAAAAACGAAAAAAGAACATGCACTGTACCAAAATTATAGGTTTGCTCAAACCAAAAATAGAGTCACAGCCTACTGACTCTATAACTCATAACTCATATAATACTGTTTAAATGATGGTGAGCAAATAGGGTAGGATATAAAGTAGCTATATAGAAATTCTAATCAAAATAATAAGCAACAGACATTATGGTGCATTGTAAAGTTTTGACTTATTTCAGTCATATTTACATCATTCAGTTGGTTACAAATAGTGCTTTTCCAGAAAGTGTCTTTTTGTTATTTTTAAAGTGCTTTGAATAAAGTGGTCAGACTTCACCAGCTATAAATATGCAATGATTTTAACAAATTTTAGTCACAAACAACCTACCAAGTCCCCTGCGCTTCGCCTCACTGGCTTCCTAAGAGGATATAGAATCCAGACCCCAAGTGTTCTTAAAAACCCAAAGTGCATGTGAATTAACAATTAACTTTAAATTAATTATTTAAATACAGCTTGAGTCAATACCCATAATACTCAAGTAGCTCAACATACTAATACTCTTTTAAGGATAAATAATTTCTATGGATTCCTTATAAAATATCTTGTGTTGTTTTTATCCATTTTTAAATATATAGACCCTGTATAACAATATGTTCATATATACAAATTAAGACCTTTTTTTATACATTTTCCAAAAAAGACAAATGCCTTAGCATAACCCATTCTTGCTATTCACTTTGGGAAGCAATTTTCCTCAGCAAGATATATAAACCGACAATTGTCCATAGAAGACTGCACAACTCAGATAAGTTCATTGATGTGCTCTGGGTCGTTCAGTCTTCTCCTTTGGAATCTTTTTCAACCAGAGATGCTGAATTCATTTAGAAACATAGAAACATAGAACTTAATGGCAGATAAGGACCACTTGGCCCACCTAGTCTGCCCATTTCCCTACCTAACGGACAAGCTGCAGATCCTAGTTAACCACAGCCTACTTCATCCTACCCCCCCACTAGAATTGCCTTATGTCTGTCCCATGCATTCTTGAATTCCCCCACTGTTTTTGACTCTACGACCTCCTCAGGAAGGCTGTTCCATGTATCCACAACCCTCTCTGTGAAGAAATACTTCCTCACATTACCTCTGAGCCGTCCCCCCTCTATCTTCAAATTATGCCCCCTTGTATTTGCACATTTCTTTTTCTGAAAGATGCTACCCTCTTGGACTTTGTTGATAAGGGAGTGTTCGACCGTGAGGAACTTTAAACAGGCTCTTAAATCCTTTTTATGGAATAAGGCATATGGTGTCATTGATTAATGTTTTGTATTTGTTTTTAACAGTTTTTATATTACTGTTTTTATGCTTTGTTTGTATTTAATCTTTTTGGAATGTGCCTTGGTATTTGAAAGGTGCAATATAAATAAAGTTTATTATTATTATTATTTGAAAGTTCTATCATGTCCCCCCTCTCCTTCCTTTCATCGAGGCTATACATCTTTAGTCCCTTTAGTCTTTCTTCATATGTCTTCTGATACAGACCCTGCATCATTTTGGTTGCCGTTGTCTGGACAGCCTTCACCATGTCTATGTCCTTGCGGAGATGGGGTATCCAGAACTGTACACAGTACTCCAGATGTGGTCTTACCAACTGTCTGTACAGATGGCCAACAACTTCCTGTTTTTTACTGGTGATGCCTCTCACTATGCATCCCAGTATCCCCCCAGCCCTCCTTACTGCCTTCTCACATTGCTGGCCCACATTTTTGTCATCTGATATGACTACCCCAGGTCCCTTTCCATTTTTGTTGTTGTCAGTATCTCACCCCCCATTGTGTACTCTTCCCCTGGGTTTTTGTTTCCCAGGTGCATTGCTGTGCACTTCTTTCCATTGAATCTAAGCTGCCATACATTTGACCATTCCTCCAACCTTGCCAAGTCCCTTTTCATCCTTTCCACTCCACCTTATGTATCAACCCTGTTGCAAATCTTTGTGTCATCTGCAAAGAGACACACTTTCCCTTCCAGTCCCTCTGCAATGTCACTTATAAAGATATTAAAAAGGACTGGCCCCAGTACTGAACACTGCGATACCCCACTAGTAGCCTTCCTTTCTTCACTGTGGACTCCATTTACTATTACCCGCTGTGTCCTGTTGTCCAACCAGTGTTTTACCCAGGTTACCACCCTAGAACTCACTCCCAGGCTGGTTAATTTGTTTATTAATCTTTTGTACGGGATTATGTCAAATGCCTTGTTAAAGTCTAGGTAGGCCATGTCCACAGTCCCTCCCTGGTCTACTGCTTTGGTCATCCAGTCAAAGAAATCAATTAGATTTTTCTGACATGACCTTCCTGCTGTGAATCCATGCTGCCTTGGGTCCTGTGCCCCACTGGCCTCTAGGTACTCAACAATTCTTTCCTTCAGAAGTGATTCCATCATTGTCCCTACCACTGAGGTCAAACTGACAGGTCTATAGTTTCCTGCCTCTGTTTTGCTCCCACTTTTGTGAAGGGGAATCACAACCACCCTCCTCCAGTCCTCAGGTACCACACCATCCTCCCATGATTTATTAAAAAGGGTAGTCAGTGGTGTTACTAGTGCTTCTCTTAGTTCTTTTAGAATTCTCGGGTGAATCCCATCCAGCCCCATTGCTTTATCCACCTTCAGTTTTAAGAGTTCTTTCAGAACCCTTTTTTCCATGAAAGGACTAATATCAATCCTCCTATCCAGAGTGCTTCTTTGACCTGATTAGGTATTTCCCCCTGCTTTTCCCTTGTGAATATTGAGCAGAAGTATTCATTCAGTATCCCTGCTTTTTCTCTGTCGCTCTCTGTCCAACCACCTTCCTCTTTGTTCAGCCTCAGTATCCCTGCCTTAATCAAGTTGGCTATCTTTTCCTCGGTTTGGGCCTTTGCTATTCTGACCGCCTTACCCACTTTCTTCTGCTTTAACTGGTACAGCTCTCTGTCCTGCTCCTTCTGTGTTTCCTTATACTTTCTGAATGCTGTCTTTTACTCCCTTACCTTCCCTGCCACTTCGTTTGAGAACCATAGTGTTTTTTTCTTACATTTTGATTTATTTGCTTCACACAAAGGTTTGTTGCCTCTGTGATGGCTGTTTTGATGTTTCCCCATTGTTGCTCCACCACACCTTCTTGTTGTGTGCTAGTGTTTTTCTGAGGCACTGTCCCATTTTGACAAAATCAGCCCTCCTGAAGTCCAGTAGTACCTTCACTTTTGTGTGGCTTGACTCTACAGCTAAGTTTATCATGAACCACACTGTTTGGTGGTCGCTTGTTCCCAGATGGTTACCCACTTCAAGATCAGAGATCCTCTCTCCATTCCCATTTGAGAGTACCAGATCTAAGATTGCTTTCTCCTGAGTGGGTTCCAAAACTACCTGTCTAAGGCATGCCCCTTGTAGGGCATTGAGAATGGCCCTGCTCTTGGATGTGGCTGCAGCAAAGGTGCTCCAGTCAACATCTGGCATATTCAGCAATATCTCCACTTTCTCTGCCATTGCAAGGATGCCTTCTATCATTTCCTTGTCCATTTCCTCTCCGAGACAGGGGTCTGTATACAACCGCTGTGAGGATTGTGGAGTCATTTCCAGTCTCCAGGGTGACCCACAGTGCCTCCTCTCCTCCCTGTTTACCCTTTAGTTCTGTTGCTTTGATCCTTTCCCTTACATAGAGAGCTACTCCTCCTCCTCTTCTTCCCTCCCTGTCTCTCCTGTAGACTGTGTACCATGGTGTGTTGACATCCCAGTCATGGTTTTCTGTGTACTATGTTTCTGTGACTGCCACAATATCCAGGCATCCCTCTTCCATCAAGGCCACCATTTCAGGAATATTTTTACCTAGACTATGGGCATTGGTACTCATTACCCTCCAGTTTTTATGGCTTTATTTCTTTTTGCCCCATCCCTGTCCCTACCGCCTTTGTCTTTTTCTCCATTTACCCCTGCCCTTCTCTCTATCGACTGCTCTATCTTGGTGTTTAGCTAACTAATTACCCTGATTTTGTTTGGGGGGGGCTAGGATTTCCCTTCTCCTCTTCAGTGCCTCCCCCCCGGCTAGTTTAAATGCTTGCCATTGAAGTATTTAAACCTATCACATAGGATCCTGGTTTCCCTGCAGGATAGATGCAGACCATCATGCCTGTATAGGCCTGCATCCCTCCAGGTGGAGCCCCAGTCCCCAATAAAGCCAAATCCCTGAGCTCTTCACCAGTTTTTCAACCTGTCATTGAATCCCATGATGCGGAGTGTCCTAGCCTCATCCATGCCATAGACAGGTAGCACTTCCGAGAAAGTTACCGTGTGTGCTACTTGTCTAAGGCCCCTCCCCAACTCCACAAACTCCTGTTGCTCTGCTCTGATCCCATTCTCAGCCAGGTCATTTGTCCCTAGGTGGATAATGACATCCAGCTCCCTCCTCCTTGCCGCTGATCCCACTATCCTGTGGATTAATTTCCTGTCCCTCCAAGCCTTGGTGCCGGGCAGGCACCTTACCTTCCTTTCCCCTCCTTCCCCCAGTTCTACCCCCCCAAACAACTGAGTCCTCCACCAGGAGTTGTTTCCTTCCCCTGTGGGGTCCTGGGCCACCCTCCTGTGGGTCTCCATTGTGGAGGTTCCCAGCATCCTCCTTGGTCTCCACTGCAGGTGCCTCCATAGAGGAACCATGTTTCACCAGAGTGGTGAATGAATTGTGGAGAGGCACAACTGGAGGAATGCGCCTCTGTTCCACCACCCTCACCCTCCCTGAGCCCACCGTGGTCCAACCACTCCTCTTTCTTGGCAACCTCTGAGGTAGTGGCAGTGTCCTGGGTGGTCCCTGGGTGGGGAAGCAGGTTTCCCGAATCCTTGCCACGTCAACATGGAGACAAACAACCTCCTCCTCCCTCAGACCAAAGAGGAGCCTGCAAATAGGACAGCAGCACAGACTCCAGAATGTCTCCCAGAAGACTGCTGCTCCACAGGCAGTGCATTGCACCACTCCCCACATGTCTGTGTCCCTTCCAGTTACATATACTTTTTGGTTTTTTGTTCTTGTTTTAGTGTGTGCAAGCTTGTGAGTGTCTCTACTCCCTATTTAGTGTGTGCTTCCTTTATCTTTCATTGATTATTTCTTACTCGTTTTATGCAAATACTCATGCTCAACAGCAGTAAATAGGCACTTAAAATAATTTGTTTCTTGCCATGTACATATGACTAAGGGGGAATAAGGAACTGCAATTACCACATGGGAACTTGGATCAGAAACCTTCCATTCATCAAAGTCAGCTGCTTTCAGACCAATAGTGTTTGGCTGTTTTCAGAGATGTCATAATTGCCTGTAAGGTTCTAAGTCAATAAGTAAGGTGTCAGCGTGGCTCAGTTGGTAGCACATCTGCCACTGGATCAGAAGGTCATGGGTTCTCGTTCCACACCGGGATTGGACTTGCACCTAAAAATCGCTGGCATC
Source organism: Neoceratodus forsteri (assembly GCA_016271365.2). Classification (NCBI taxonomy): domain Eukaryota; kingdom Metazoa; phylum Chordata; order Ceratodontiformes; family Ceratodontidae; genus Neoceratodus; species Neoceratodus forsteri. The sequence continues at coordinate 1,640,493,973 of CM057450.1, forward strand.
CGAGTGCAGTATTGGGGGGTGCTGTACTGCTGGGGTGTGCCGTCCTTCGGATGAGATGTTAAACTGAGGTCCCTTCTGCCCATCCTGGTGCTGTCCAGGTGGAAGTAAAAGAACCCAGGGCACTCTTCGCAAAAAGCAAGGAGCATTCCCAGTGTCCTGGCCAGCATTCTCCTTCCCATAAACCGTTCATGCATCCAGACTGTGTGTAGGTGATGATGTGTGATATGGCCACCACCACACATTCAGTCACTTCACTTCCAGTCTAGCATTGCTTATAAAGCGCTGTGGGATACTGTGTATGAAAAGCACTATATAAATGCTGATTCTTCTTCTAAGTAAATTTTATTTATTGCCCCATTTCACGCTATAATTAATATCCCATTTAAACTGAAAATTTTGAAATTATTATTTGACAATAACTCTAAAGATTATTACACAGTTTACACAATTCAACACTTTCAACAACTATAATAAAAATAGAACATTTTGCCTCATGTATTCATAGAAACATAGAAGTTGATGGAAGATAAGGGCCTCAAGGCTCATCCAGTCTGCCAATTTTTACTACCTTATGAATGTGCCATAGGCCTTTACTCTGTCAATGGTCTATCTATTCATACTCATCTGTATAGCCCCCTATATGCCTATCCCATGCCTGTTTGAAGCCCTGCACTGTATTCATGTCCACCACTTCCTGAGGTAGGCCTTTAAATGCATCCACCACCCTTTCTGAGAAACAATTTTTCACCTGGTTAAACAATTGGACTAAAAAAGAACTTCCTCACATTACCCCTTAATTGGCCTCCCTCTAATCTCAGGCTGTGTCCTTTTGCCTGCTATTTTTCTTATATTGAAACATGTTAGTCTCTTTCACCTTGTTAATGCCCTTAAGATATTTGAATGTTCTGATCATATCACCTCTCTCCCTCCTTTGCTCTAGGGTATACATATTGAGCTCCATTAATCTGTCCTCATATGTTTCCTGATGCAGTCACTGTAGCATTTTGGTTGCCATTCTCTGGATTGCCTCCATTTTGTTAATGTCCTTGTGCAGGTGTGGCCTCCAGTATTACATGCAGTACTCCAGATGGGGCCTAACCAGTGTCTTGTAAAGAGGGATTATTAACTCCCTCTTACGACTTGCGATACCTCTACTAATGCACCCCAACATCTCTCTAGCCTTACCTACTGCTTTAGTGGTCTGCTTTGATGATTTCAGGTCATACGTGATGATGATGATGCCCAAGTCTCTTTCTTCCCTTGTGATTGCCAGCAAATCCCCTCCCAACCTATAGGTAGCTTCAGGGTTTCTCTTCCCTATGTGCATGATCTTGCACTTCTTTGCACTTAACCCCAGTTGCCACTCTTCAGACCATTTTACCATTTTTTCCAGATCTCTTCTCATTCTGCCACCCCATCTGGATCATCTATTCTGTTGCGGATCTTGGTGTCATCTGCAAACAGGCAAACCTTACCCTCCAGTCTATCTACACTGTCACTGATGAAGATATTGAAAAGGACTGGCCCCAGAATTGATCCCTGAGGTACCCCATTTGTGACTTGAATCTCTTCTGACTGTATACCATTTACCACCACTCTCTGTTTTCTGCCCACCCAGTTTGCCACCCAGTTGACCAGTTTCTGACCCACCCTGAACCTACCCAGCTTATTAATTAATCTTCTACAGTATGTGGAACAGTACTGAAAGCTTTGCTGAAGTCAAGGTAGGCGACATCAACTGCTCCCCCTTGGTCAACCACTCTGGTTGCCCAGTCAAAGAAATCTATGAGATTAGTTTGACAGGACCTTCCTGTTGTAAACACATGCTGTCTTGGATCCTGCACTCCTATGGATTCCAAGTGTTGCACTACCTTTCCTTAAGGAGTACCTCCATAATCTTGCCCACTACTGAGGTAAGACTGACTGGTCTGTGGTTCCCTGCCTCCTCCCTGCTGCCACTCTTATGGAGTGGGATCACATGAGTCCTTCTCCAGTCCTCTGGGACCTCTCCTGTGTTCAGAGACTCATTAAACAGTTCTGCTAATGGCTCTATTAGTTCCACCCTTAGCTCCTTTTTTACCCTGGGATGTATGCCATCAGGTCCTATTGCCGTGTCAACCCTGAGCTTAGCGAGCTCTTGCAGGACACTTTATTTTGTGAAGGGACTTGTGCACACTTCCTCCCCCCCTGTGTCCACAGTGTTGAGCTGTGAGCCCTGCCCTACCTTCTTCTCAGTAAATACTAAGCAGAAGTATCTATTTAGGATAGATGCTTTTCCTTGGTCCTCCTCCACACACTCCCTCTTATCCACTTTGATGTTAGCAATACCCCCTCTGGACTTTCTCTTTTCACTAATGTATCTATAGAAAGTCTTGTCCCCTTCTTTTACTGTTCATGCTAGTGTTTCCTTGATTTGGGCCTTCACCTGCCTTACTGCCTTCCCTGCTTCCCTTAGGGAATTTTGGCATTCCTCCCTATCTTCCTCCCCCTGCGTTCCCTTATATTTCCCGAATGCCAACCTTTTGGCTCTGATCTTTTCAGTTACTGGTTTTGAGAACCAAAGTGGATTCCTCCTTCTTTTACTCTTGCTTTTCTCCCTAACACAATGGAATGTTGCTTCAAGTATTGCATCCTTAATACTTGCCCACTTTGCCTGTACCCACTCTCCTGTATTTCTTCTTGCCAGGGCTAACTTAACTCTGTTGGTCATCTTATCAAAGTCAGCTCTTCTGAAGTCCCATATTTTTGCCTTGGAATGGGATGATTTAGTTCTAGTGGCCAAATTGAACCATACCAGTGAGTAACTTGGCAGAAGACACCAGGAGAAGGGACTGCTTTGCGACTGGAGTTCTCTGCTGTGACTAAAGAAGTAGAACTCTTGTACTTGGAATTTTAATTTAGGGTAAAAAAAAAAACTAACAAACAAAACAAAAAAAAAGAGTGTGTTTGTCTGAGTTAACCGAACTGAATGGTTAACTGAACAGTTATCTAGGTGTAAATCTCAGGTGATTGAAAGGACTTGATAGCTGTGAGGTTTAAATTACTTGTAGAAAGATCTAGTAAGTAGGGGAAGTGGCTTAGCTAGAAAGAAGCTACATTTAAAGACTGCCTTAGAAAGATTTTGCTAGTAGCTTGGCAGAAGACACCAGGAGAAAGGACTGCTGTGTGACTGGACTTCTCTGCTGGGACTATATTGCCCTCCTTCCCCTCCCACCCAAAGCTAGTTCTACTTTTATAGGCACAGAATTTGACTGATAACAGGAACTTCCTGTTTGAGAGCAGGAAGTGGGTGGTCACAGAGCCACCAAAGACCCCCCATCCTAGAAGGACAAGAGTAGCTCTCTGGCCCCCTCTAGCTGCTGGAGGTCTGCCTCTGAGCAAGAAAGGGGTCTACTGAGAAATATAGGATATTCTTGTCTCAGAACAGGACAATCAGGAGCTTAAAGGGCACACAGGCAGAAAGTAAGGAGAGAGAGAGAAAAAAAAACAGAGGAAAGAGTAAGGATTGCAAACAGTTAAGGGGCCAGAAATAAGACATGATGGGAGTGGTGCAGTGCAGTGGCTGTGGAGCAGCAGTCTTCCGGGAGATGTTCTGGAGGATGCGGTGTTGTCCTATCTGCAGGCACCTCTCTGGGCAGAGGGAGGAGGTTGCTCATCTCCAGGCTGAGTTGGCCAGGATTTGTGGGACCTCCTCTTCCATCCTGGGACCACCAGTGCCACTGCCATTGCCTCAGAGGTTGCCAAGAAAGAGGAGCGGTTGGACCACAGTGGGCTCAGGGAGGATGAGGGTGGTGGAACAGAGGTGCATCACTCTAGTTGTACCTCTCCACAATTCCTATGCCATTCTTGCAAAGTGTGGTTCCTCTATGGAGGCACCCGCAGTGGAGACCAAGGAGGATGCTGGGAACCTCCAAAAAGGAGACCCACAGGAGGGTGGCAGGGGAAGTAAACAACTCCTTGTGGGGGACTCCATTGTTAAGAAGGTAGAACTGGGGGAGGAAGGGGCGAGGGAGGTAAGGTGCCTGCCTGGCACCATGGCTTGGAGGGACAGGGAGAAAATCCTCAGGATTGCCAGAGCAGCTGCACAGGGGAGGGAGCTGGATGTCATTGTCCACCTAGGGACAAATGACCTGGCTAAGAAAGGGATTAGAGAAGTGCAGGAAGAGTTTGTGGAATTGGGGAGGGGCCTTAGACAAGTAGAATGCATGGTAACCTTCTCGGAGGTGCTGCCCATCTATGGCGTAGGAGAGGCTAGGGTGTTCCACACCATGGGATTCAATCAGTGGTTGAAAAACTGGTGTGGAGCTAAGGGATTTGGCTTCATTGGGGACTGGGGGTCCACCTGGAGTGATGCAAGCCTATACTGGCATGGTGGGATGCATCTGTCCAGGAAAACCAGGATCCTAGATGATAGGTTTAAATGCTTCATTGGCAAGCATTTAAACTAGCCAAGGGGGGAGGCACTGGAAAGGAGCAGGGAAATCCTAGCGCCCCCCAAAAAAATCACGGTAGTAAGTGCAGTAAACACCAACATAGAGGTGTCGATAGGGAGAAGGGCAGGGGTAAATGGAGAAAGTGACAAAGGCAAGAAGGACAGGGATGGGGCAAAAAGGAGTAAGGCCATCAGAAATGGAGAGTAATGAGTACCAATGCCCGTAGTCTGGGTAACAAGCTCCCTGAGCTGGTAGCCTTGATGGAAGAGGGATGCCTGGATATCGTAGCAGTCACAAAAATGTGGTACACAAAGAACCATGACTAGGATGTTAACATACCAGGGTACATAACCTACAGGAGAGACAGGCAGGGAAGAAGAGGAGGAGGAATAGCTCTCTATGTAAAGGAAGGGATAAAAGCAACTGAACAAAAGAGTAAACAGGGAGGAGAGGAGGCACTGTGGGTCACCTTGGAGACTGGAAAGGGCACTACAATCTGCACAGGGGTTGTGTACAGACCCCCATGTCAGAAGGAGGGAATGGACAAGGATATGATAGAAGGCATTCTTAGAATGCCAGAGAAAGGGGAGATACTGTTGATGGGAGACCTGAATATGCCAGATGTTAACTGGAGCACATTTGCTGCAGCCACATCCAAGAGCAGGGCCATTTTTGATGCCCTATAGGTGGCAGGCCTCAGACAGCTAGTTTTGGAACCCACTCATGAGGGAGGAATCTTAGACCTCGTACTCTCAAATGAGGGCAGTGAGAGGATCTCAGATCTAGAAGTGGGTTGCCATCTGGGAACAAGTGACCATCAAGCAGTGTGGTTCATGTTAAACTCAGCTACAGAGTCAAGCCATACAAAAGTGAGGGTACTGGACTTCAGGAGGGCTGACTTTGGCAAGATGGGAGAGTGCCTCAGAAAAGCACTCGCAAACAGGCTAGAAAGAAGTGTGCAGCAACAATGGGGAATCATCAAAACTGCCATCCCAGAGGCAACAAGCCTTTGTGTGAAGCAAATAAACAAATCAAAATGAAAGGAAAAAGCCACTATGGTTCTCAAAAGAGGTGGCTGTGAAAGTCAGGAAGAAAAAGATAGCATTCCGGAAGTATAAGGAAACACAGAAGGGCAGGACAGAGAGTTGTACCAGTTAAGGCAGAAGGAAGCAGGGAGGAAGTCAGAATAGCAAAGGCCCAAACTGAGGAAAAGATAGCCAACTCAAGAAGGGGGATAAAACCTTTTATAGGTACATCAGTGAGCGTAGAAAGACAAAGGGAGGGATAGTGAGGCTGAATAGAATGAACGGTGGGTGGGCAGAGGGGGACAGTGAAAAAGCAGGGATACTGAACGAATATTTCTGCTCAGTATTCACAAAAGAGGAGGGGGAAGTGCCTAATCCAATTAACAGAAGCACTCTTGATAGGCGGGTCGATCCCAGTCCTTTCACAGAAGAAAGGTTCTGCAAGAACTCCTAAAACTGTAGGTGGACAAAGCAATGGGGTCTAATGGAATTCACCCCAGAATTCTAAAATAATTAAGGGGGAACTAGTGAAACCACTGGCTACTCTTTTTAATAAATCATGGGAGGACGGTGTGGTACCTGAGGACTGGAGGAAGGTGGATGTGATTCCCCTTCACAAAAGTGGGACCAAGACAGAGGCAGGAAACTACAGACCTGTCAGTCTGACCTCTGTGGTAGGGAAAGTGATGGAGTCACTTCTGAAGGAAAGAATAGTTGAGTACCTAGAGGCCAGTGGGGCACAGGACCCAAGGCAGCATGGGTTCACAGCGGAAGGTCATGTCAGACGAATCTAATAGATTTCTTTGACTGGGTGACCAAAGTAGTAGACCAGGGACGGGCTGTGGACATGGTCTACCTAGACTTTAGCAAGGCATTTGACACAGTCCCACACAAAAGATTAATAGTCAAATTAACCAGCCTGGGAGTGGGTCCCAGGGTGGTAGCCTGGGTAAAACATTGGCTGGACAACAGGACACAGAAGGTAATTGTAAATGGAGTACACTCTGAAGAAAGAGGGGTTACTAGTGGGGTACCACAGGGCTCAGTATTGGGTCCAGTCCTTTTTAATGTCTTCATAAATGACATTGCAGAGGGACTGGAAGGAAAAAATATGCCTCTTTGCAGATGACACAAAGATCTGCAACAGGGTTGATACACAGGAGGCGTGGAAAGGAAGAGAAGGGACTTGGCAAGGTTGGAGGAATGGTCAGAAGTATGGCAGCTAGGATTCAGTGCAAAGAAGTGCAAAATAATGCACCTGGGAAACAAGAACCAGGGAAGAATACACAATGGGAGGGAGAGATACTAACAACAACAAAAGGAAAGGGACCTGGGGGTAATCATATCAGATGACCTTAAAGTTAGCAAGCAATGTGAAAGGCCGTAGGGAGGCTGGGGAATACTGGGATGCATGAGAGAGGCATCAGCAGAAAACAGGAAGTTGTTATCCTCTGTACAGACAGTTGGTGAGATCCCATCTGGAGTACTGTGTCCAGTTCTGGAGACCCCATCTGCAAGGACATAGACAGGATAGAGGCAGTCCAGAGGAGGGCAACTAAAATGGTGCAGGGTCTACAAGAAGCCATATGAGGAGAGACTAAAGGAGCTTAATATGTATACCCTTGAGGAAAGTAGGGAGAGGGGACATGATAGAAACTTTTAGGACCTCAGTGGAATCAACAAAGTCCAAGAGGGTAGCATCTTTCAGAAAAAGAGACGTGCAAGAACAAGGTACAGAATTTAATGATGGGGGGTTCAGAGGCAATGTGAGAAGTATTATTTCACAGAGAGGGTAGTGGATGCATGGAACAGACTTCCTGAGGAGGTTGTGGGGTCTAAAACTGTGGGAGAATTCAAGAATGCATGGGACAGACATAAGGCAATTCTTGTGGGGGGTAGGATGAAATAGGCTGTTGGTTAACTGGGATCTGCAGCCTATCCTGTAGGTAGGGAAATGGGCAGACTAGATGGGCCAAGCGGTCCTTATCTGCCGTTAAAGTCTATGTTTCTATACCATGTGATGGTCACTGGCCCACAGGTGACCTTCCACCTGGAGATCTGTGATCCTTTCCCCATTAGTTAGTACTAGATCCAGGATAGCCCTGTCTCTTGTGGGTTGTTTTACCAATTGTCTGAAGCCTTCCCCCTTCAGGGAATCCACTACGTATCTAGTTCTGGCAGATGTTTCTGCTGGCATTGACCAATCTGTATCTGGCATGTTGAAGTCTCCCATTATCAGAAACTCCCCTCTAGCTGTCATGTTTTGTATATCTTCTAACAGTAATGTGTCTCTGTCCTCCCCCTGGTCTGGAGGCCTGTAGACAACACCAGTTCATATGGCTGTCCTATTTCCTGTTTCTAGGGTGACCCACAGTTCTTCTGGCTCCTTATGTGTATTCTGAATTTCTGTTGCTTTGATATTTTCATTGACATAAAGGGCTACTCCCCCCCACCCCCTTTTTGCACCTCGGTCTTTTCTGAACAGTACATTGTAGTTCTATATTGTTCCAAGCATTTAGGGCATATCATTTTTCATGCACTTTAGCTGATGTGTCAAACTAACCTGTATATTAATTAGTTCCCTGCTGCAGATTTCAAGTTACTTTATGTTTATGTTATCATATTTTTATTGATGTTGGGGGAAGGACGTAGGTAATGTCTGACCCTCTTGTTTTGTCCCACGTGTTTTCCCACTGCTGGAAGCCTAGGTCAGGATGAGACAATTGCTGCTGCACAAGTGTTTCAGTAGCCAGACTGGCTACAAGCAGGTTTGCACCAGATCTGTGTGCCCTCCTATTGCCCAATTAGCTTGCTGGGTAGGTTGGTCTGATGGTTAAAATGTAATACCTGGAGGTCCAGTGATGCTGAAAGTATGTGTGGGTGTGTGTGTGTGTGTGTGCAAACCCTCTCAGCCACTGTGGATTCCTGCATCTGGATGCCTGGCTTGAAAACACACACAAACACACACACTCACACACACATGTGCTTGCAGTAAGTGTTATATGAACAGGGACATTCTGAAAATGGACATAATAATTAGCATGAACCAGTAATAAATTGCAAACACTAATACACAGTTACAGAAACATCTTCATGTTCACAAGTAAAATCCATTACTGCCTTGCCAAGTACAATCAGTCCCTGTTACACACTAGTGACACGTTATTTACAAGTTATTGACATATGGAATATTGGAACCTTTATTATTTTACTTTTATTTTGATTTTATTTTGGAACCTTCATTATTAATGTTATTTTATTCCAAAACACCACCAAAGTTCCCACCAATGTTCCCCTTCAGAATACTATAATAATAAATATGAATTAACTGGCACATGTACCAGCAACAGTAAATAAAAAAAGATCTGAGTTTGAAGAACACACACGCGCACACACACATACACACACACACACACACGCACACACACAAACAGTGCGAGCAGCAGTAAATGTCAAAGACTCCTTGATCATCTGTTTTGGTTTGCTTATTGATTATATGTGTGCATGTTTTTCACAGCCATTACAGAAAAAAAAGTACTGAAGCTGTAGACTGTATCATGGCTTTTTCACTGGTACACGCTAGCATGACCTCATCCATCTATCATATGGGCAGTGGCACATAGTAAATGAAATGTGGCACCTACGGAACATGTTTTTCTATAGTGGTATACCACACATGGAGCGAACGTTGTTGCTGCCTGGCACTGACATATCTCTTACAATAGATAACAAACAGAAAACCAACATTTTGAATGTATATACAGTACATTGCAGCCTGTACATTTGACTGTTTATTATCTTGAAAGACCATTTGAACAAAATGTGATTGTAATCAGAAATGGTATTATCTTGGTATTGCATCACACAACTAAAACAAATGAAAACCACAGGGAGGTGGTAACTGGAACTGAATAGAGCAGCACCTTGACACTGTGGTTTATGAGTACCCATCTAAACTTTGCAAGGGAAAATGCATAATTAAATCACAGGAGGTCAACTGAGTTGCACAAGGTCACGCAGTGACGATTGACCACAGATAGGATATCCCAATTAGACATGAAGTAGATTTGTCGGCATGGTACAGCCAGCTTTAGCACGGTTATTGTAGCTGCCATTTGGTGGGAGCTTTTATGAGCTGTCAGTCTATTGAGGCACTTTTTCCCATTTACAGCTGCTCATAGGAAAACAATTTTTTCCATTGAGCAGCTAAAATGGGTACACACCTATGGCTAACTTATCTTTCTCATCTCTAATGGCAACAAAGTGATGGAAAATTATTCTCCGGAGGTGCCAGAAGTTACCTTTGAAGGGCAGGTGGAAGACTCATCCCTTTAAACCTGGACACCATAAATACATGAGTTAGGTCCTGTCAACTAGGCTGGTTTTATTTTGCTGGCACCAAAAGAACACCTACAACCGTGGGTGGAAATGGATGGTTGAAGATAAGAATCCTTTTATTCAAACTTAAAACTGTGGGCTTCATTTTTCTTCACAGCAACATTCGCTTGCATGCTGGAGTACCTTCTTTGAAATTACCATAGTTTTCATAGACAGCACGGGAATCAGCATAACTGAAAGAGTCCAAAAAATGTTTGTTTGGAAAAATATCCAAGTTTTCCATGGAAGTCATATATTTCACAAATAATCACTAATAGTTATTTGTTTTATGATATTTAGTGATAGTCCCTACAACCTACCCTCACCCAACCCCATTTATTCAAAGTGCATTCAGATTACAATGCATTTTTTGTAATCCAGTCATTGATATTACAACCTATATAGTGTGTCAAAAAAAATCAACAAATGATTCGTATGTCACACAGTAGCAGACTTTTACTGCCTGTACTCGGAGTTTAAAAAACTGAATGTTTAATCAGGGCAGTGTATTCCAAACTAGATAGTAATCGATAAGTAAAAGTTATGATTCTTTATAAGAAAATGTACAGATTTGCATGGTTGTGTGTTTGCATCTCTGTGAAGTCACAAGCTTAGAACTGCATCGGTTACAGGCACCCTGAGGTCCAGTGTGGAGACTGTAAAGTGACAGTCAGTCTTGGGATGAAGGGCTGCGAATAGGAGATAACAAACATAGCAGTCAATGCAAAGGTCCCAGGTTCAGCAATGAAAATGCAACTAATACAAGGAGTCAGAAACATTAGAAGGTCATTTGCCATTGAAAGACATAGTCACAATTTATTTGGCATAGTTGATAAAAGTCTGTAGACAGATGATCATCCCCCTGCCATCTTCTATCACACAATGTACTAGCCTTGATATTGAAAGGATGGCTGTTTCACCATCTAGGACAAACCCCTTTACTTATTCACATTGTTACCATACATTGGGTGTTACACAATAAGAGAGAAGCTTGCTGCAGTTATCAGAGGGATAATAATTAATTACCAAAAGGCTGGACATTGTCATTATCAGTGAAAGTTATGGAGTGGAGGGGGAACACAGTAGCTGTATTTCGATCTGCTTATCTGCATTTTAATTCAATTTTCCTTGCTTGTTATTTCATGAGCAGCATGGCCTGCACTGGATGAAGGAGCAGGAGTAAGACAATTCATAATATTGTATTATGTATTGGAGCATTGGCACATCACAGAAAATGCAGCTGTTTGATAAGCAATGCTAGTGGCATTAAAATGTCCAGTCAAGAATCACGCTGAATATAAACAAATGTATCAAGTTATAGGCGATCCTGTGTGATGAGATCTCATAGTATCTGGTCACCAGCCAATGACCAGAAGCACCTGTTGATCATGGAGCCCCCTATTCGAATTTCTCGGTTGCCCCACAGTGGTGTCAGAGCTGGGTGGCCTAGGTCAGGCACTGTCTGGGCCTGAAGTTGTGACCTTATGTTTAGGGAGTGGTCAGTCATGGGATGTGTTCTGGATTTCTTGTTTACTGGAACAAATAATCCTGCAGTAGGCAAGGCCCCTTCAAGATGATGTGCCTTAAGAGGTGCCAGAGTAGGAGGGAACCATTCTCTGGTCAGGAAATACCACTGAAGTTGGGTGGAGTTGAATGCCCAGTAGTAGCCCTTGAACCAGGGGAGGTTCAGGCCCCCTTTTTCCACTGGGTAGGTAGTTTCAATCTGCTATAGTGGGGTTACTTGCCCTCCCATCATTAAACCATATTTGAGCTATTGGCAATGGTATATGTGAGAGAAGATGAAGATCCCATTTTGTGGAGGACTTTGTAGAGGCAGTCCCACTCCACAGAGCCAGAGATTTTTCAAAGTTGATGGCTACAGCAGCTGTGGAAGTGTAGGCACCTCTAGCAGCATGCATGAGATTCACTAAAGTCCTAAGATGGTCTGAGCTTAGACGTCCTTTAACAAATCCCACCTGGGTGGGATGTATTAAGGAAGGTAGGAAGGTGTCAAGCCTCATGGCCAGTGCTTTGGTATATATTTTGCTGTCTAGGTAATAAGGGAAATGGGCCTATTGCTCACAAATAATGAAGGCTTTTTGGCCTTTTTAGGTAGAATAGAGATTGTGTCAGTACCCATCATTGGGGGAAAGCTGCTGGTAGCAGAAACCTCTTGAAACAGCCTGCACATGATATGGCAGATTGTAGGAGATAATGCCTGCAGAAGGTCAGCAGGGAGGCCATTGCCACCTGGCACGTTATGGGGTTGCAGTAACTTCAGTACATTTTCAATCTTAACTAGTGTGAGAGGGTCCTCCAAAGCAGTTGCTTGCTCCTGCAGAAGGGAGGAGAGAGGGGGGGATTGCATAAAAAGTTGTCAATAACTGCATCATCTGGAGGAGAGAGGGAGCTGTATAGCTTGCTGGGTCGAGACAGCATCTACCACACCCGAAAAGACAGCTAGACTTTGCTAGTTACTACAAACTGGTTTTAAAACGGGAGAGATGATACGGGAATGTACACCTACTGTCCCTGTGGGAAAGGGAAAAAGTTTTAGCAACAACTGAAAACTTACAAACACCAAATTTCACCTGCACACGGTCACCAATTTGTTAGGAGGTCTAAACCTCACTTTCAGATTCTTGACGATATTGGGAATGCAAGTAATCACAGACATGTTGCATTAGAGTAATAAACAAGTTTATTACTACCAAAAGGATAAATCACAGTTGCCCTAAGCAGTTCTTACCAATACGAACCGGGAGCCAGTGCTAAGCATTCCCTATACCTCAAGGTTTCTCTGTGTCTCTTGGGGTCTCTCCTGAGGTCTCCGAGGTATAAGACTAGTGTATTACATTATACACCTATGATAATTACTATGGTTACTGTAAGATAGAAACATTTCTAGTTACAGAGATGAGCCCTATGGGCTAAATTAGAGGTGGCTCCACGGTCCAAGATAACATTATACAATTCTGTAAAGTCATCAGTTTGAGAACAAAAGAGTTCTTATACGGAGTCTTACATAACTCGATGTAGTAGTACAAATCATCAAAGCTGTCCTACATATTATAATTATTCCAAGGACACAGGTGCCTTGGCATCTTACAAGTAAGAAATACACATAAAATACATAGTAGAATATATGTATTAGCAAGCAAAGTGTATTACAACAATATGCATTCATATTCTGACATCTACTCTTGTACGGTAGATGCCCTTAGCCCTATATGTTAGTAAAACATGTACTTAAGTGCTAGCTGTCTACGGTGTACCTCTGAGGGTACCAATTAGGGTGCAGGGATCTCATGTAACATGTGCAATACATGTACAGTAGCTGCCCATCTGCAGGGTATGCAGAAACTGTGCTGGACCTCTTCCACAGTCTGTCAGTGTGTTCCCCCCACTCCTTCTGACAGCTGCCTGAGGCTCGGGAACTGTTTGAGGATGATCACTGTGGGTAAAGCGGAAAACAACCAGTGGGGCCAGTGGAGAAAAAATGTACTGACTCAGTCTTGAGTTAAAAGAACAGAGGGGCATCAAGACTTTGATTGTGTGAGTTGAACTGAATGCAGAGCCTGAGTGCACATAGCAGATGACATGGGGAAATGGGCAGCATCCAACCATTGCCATCTGCCACAGTGGCTAGACAGGAGATCTTTTACATATTGGTGAAATAAATCAATACAAATATTTTTTTCTTTTTTTTTTTTTTTTTTTTTTTGCCAGCAGTGCAAAAAGTCACAAGTGTGGTATTCTAACTGACACATCTTAGAGTAGGCAGATGTGGTGAAATAGTTACATGAGCCCTGCTTGCCCATGCTGTCATTCCATCCTACTGAGAGCCATCTGGCAGGCAGACACTTTTTTGAGGGGATCGTGGTGTAGAGAAGGGCCAAACAAAGTGTAAGGCTCAACAATTTTGGTGAAGTGTAGTAGGGATTCAAAAAGGGGAAGCTGAGATAGAGGCTAATCTGGGTGTTTAGTTTCAGCATTAGAGAGAGAAATGGACTGATTTCAGCTGGGAATATCTATTAAAACCTACAAGGGGGTGGGTCCTTAGCTGAATATTGGATTAATGCAAAGTGGGCCCTAGGAAAAGTCTGCCAGAATCAGCCCAACCGGATTACCATTACTTGGTGATACCATTAAACTATGGTTAGAAGTATAACAGCTACCAGGCTTAGACAGTACACAGAACACCAAATGTAATTTGTCATTCCCCCATGACCCCCCCAGTCCCACAGATAAATTCCATGCATAATAAGGATATAGCTAGACATTGTATTTCATGATCCGTGAGCATCCATTAAGATTTTGAATCTGGAGTACTGTATTTCTGACACCTTTTAGTGGCAGTGCCTTGCTTGTTTGGGGAGATTAGTTGTTTTGTCTTTTCAGCAGCAGGCAGAGACTTTGTGTGGGTTCAAAGATGGGACCTGTAGTGAGCCACAACAGCAAAGGGCAGTAACTGACAAATATATAGAGGAGAGGCTTGCACTAAGTGAGCATTATGGTTAGTTAAAAATCTGATGATGGTGATGCTGAACTCCATGATCATCAGACATCCTCAAATGAGTGAACAGAAAAGAACAAAGCTTGACAGTACCTGCAGGTCTACTCAGGGTGGAGTCTGAAGCCTGTGCTCAGCAGATGGGAGATGAGGTTGTTATGGAGAGGCCGTGCCCATCAGGCATGAGGAGCTTGTGGGTATCAGTGGGACCGGTTCTGCCATGATCTCTGCCCAGGTGGTTGACAGTACAGCCTGGGCTGGCAAAGAGTGGTGAGCCATGGTCACTATCTCATCTAGATCAGAGGATCCAGTGTGGGGCAAATGAGATCTGTGCTTCTAGATTTTCTGCTTAAGCTATGGTCGAGTAAACTACTATGGAAGTGGTTGCACAGTTTGCAGTAGTGGGGAGGGGGGGTCAGCAGGTTTCCCTGGTACAGGAGAGGAGCCCACAATCAGCATCTGTATCTGCTGTTTAAGGGCTATAGAAGGTGGCCAAAGGGAGGCAACTCTGTTAGGGATGGTCAGGTCAGTCATATCATCTTTACTGTCTGGTGATTCTTCCTATCTGCTGTTGCTTCGGGAGTGGATGGTAGGTGGTGTGACTCCTTTTCTCCCCTTGAGCTTTTTATGTTTTCTCTGCCTGGGTTTTGGAGGATGCCAGACATCATCTTTCTGGGCTTATGGGGTGGCAGACTATGAGGTTCAGCACAGGATCTGTGGAGTTGTGTCCACAGGGTGCTCTGCTGTGATGTTTGTGGTACTGCAGTTTGGATGTCTGGGAGCATGCCAAGGTAAGGAGGGCCAATTCTGCATGCTAAAGTCCATTGCAGCTTTTGTGGACCTAAAAGTGAAAGGTCCCCCATTGTGCTGCAAGTTAAGTTGTGCAGGGTATCAAAATGAGAAAGGGATTCTTAGTTGGAGAAGGAGTTGCCTCACCCCCCTATAGGCCCGTCTTTAGTTGTGAGATCACAGGAGATGTCCTGTAAAATCATAATTTTATGTCTCTGCCATTCTAGAGAACCAAGTTCTCTAGTCCTCAGCAGGATTTCTTCTTTTACTTAAAAATATAAAAATTTTGTGAGCATATGCCATGATTTCAATTCTTTTTGGCATGAGTGCAAGAGACCCGTGGGTACACACAATGTTAAAGAGAAGATTACTAGGCAATTTAAGGAGACTGGGTAAATCATCATTGTTGTTTTCTTAACTGCTAATACTGTATACATGTACTTTGTATGAACTTGTCCAGCTGTACACTCTCCCCCCAGGATGCATTTGGAAATGAGCGCTTGCTACTCAGTATGTTCTTCCTGGCAAAACTTTTAAATAAAAAATGTGACACAGAAGCCTTACAGTGTCCCAGAGCTCAGCTTGTTCAGCAAATTCTACAAATCTTAGATTTTTTTAGTGATCTCTGTTTCGAGGTCATTGACTTTTTTTGAAGTTGCTGTATAAGTTTAGCCTGGTCCTAGATCTGTGCTTTGAGGTTATGGCACTGGTTCTCAGTTGAGATTATCTGCTTCTCAGTAACATTGAGATGGTTAGAGACTCTTGTAATGTGTGCTGAATTGGTGTTGGCTTCTGAACTCACTGTTTTTATTTTTTTTTTTACTGTAACATTTTATTTTCAGAGGAAAAAAAAACCAGGTATCACTTAGCGTACATCAGTAAAATCCAGGCCTACACATTTTCTGACAGTGTACAGAAATATTTAAAGTCAGTAAGGGGCAAATGCAAGAATCTACCAGTTACAGATACAGATATTGGTGTGTACAGACAAAACAAACAGCATAAAAGTTACATACATCACATCTGCCGAGTAATAAGGAGCTAAGGCTTGTGCACTCCTGACAGTTGTCCCTACTATGGGGGGGGGGGGTGAAATCAGACAGAAGTAAATGTGGTGGTGCTAATAATGGGAAAGGGATACCTTATGAATGACTACTAAACACCATGGGTACCTGACCCTTTTTGGTATACTATTTTTATTTCTTGTGAAAGCTTGTGAACATCTGCTCCACACAGTCAATCGGTAGAGTGGCAGTCACTATCATTAGCGGCAAACCTCATGGAGGGCCTGAAGCAGGACTGAGGATAGTTGAGGTGTCACAGGAAAACTGTGAGTATAGATTCAAAAAGAGTTATTTCAATTTGATCCTTGCAATGCAACCAGTAAGATTATGCCTGTCGAACTGAGTTTTGGTGAGGGAAAATGGAGGACTACTGTAGATTAGAGCTGGCTAAGTTACAGTAGAAGGAATAAATTAGGTGACCATCTTTCTCCAAGGTCAAGCCACACCTCTGGACCTATTTTTTTTAATTGGGTTGCAAATAGAAAATATAACAGCAAAATACATGTTATGAAATTTGGACTAAAATCAAATCTTTTCATTATAAGGGGAGAAAGAGATGTGGTCATGTGTGACTTTGACATGACTATAGTTAGGTTTTTATCTGTGGTTTCCTCTGTATGTTAAATTCAGTCATTTACAGGTGCTTACAGGGCCATCCAGCCACCCATACATTAAAAGCTGTCCTATTGCAGCTGCATTAGATTTCATGAGTGCAAAATAATCAACAGCTACATTTATTCACCTGAAGATTATGTTATAAGAATTGATTTATTTGTTTAAGGCTTTTGCCATCCATAATAAATTGTCCAGCTTCAGCAGCACTTACTAAAGCGGTGGTTCGTGACTGTATGGTGTAAGTCAAAAAAATAACTAATTACATAATCAAAATTAAACAAGTCTCAGTTTCTATATACTGTATTATTCACAGTATACCGTAGTTCGTATGAGCATTATGTATCACCAGCAAATTAAAGACAGTTTTACAGCTTACTGAAAATTTCTCTATGAAGTATGAATGAAAATGTTGATTTACATTAGCTAACATCAGCTACTTCCTGCTGTCACTTTTAAATAACTACAGAATCTCTAAAGTTGCCATATTTCAAACTTTCTATCATTAAAAAAGTGAAGGTACTGAAGCCACAGCACTTGGAACTGGTGAACATATTGTTATCTTCTAACACATACACATTTGCAAGAAGAATTGTTACTGCTGGGGAAGGGGACTAGAATGTTTGACACATGATTTAAGACATAAAATAAATTCTTATTGTTATTATTGTCATGTAGCTACTAATTAAATTAATCCCAAATTTGAGAAAAATTGCAAAAAATTATATAACATGTTTTAAAAATCATTATGACATTTTCCATGTCGATATTAAAAAAATGTATCAAAATACTTTGTCATTATGGAAAAAGTATATAGATAAAATATATTTTATTTAAAAAAATACCTCTGTATATCGATATCGCTAGCTTCCTGTTTCTATATTGACAATATAATTACTACTGCTTAATAACAATATAATAAAGACGGCATTTCTTAACAACTGGACTCCAAGCTTTAATTAAAAATAAAATGTTTCTAGCCCAAACAGTAACAGAGTTAGATACTTCAAAATATATATATTTTTAAGCATAATAGCATTGGAATTGTTTGGGTGTAATTTAACATTCCTTAAATGAAAGCTTAGAGTCATCTAAGTAGATATAAGTAGATATACAGTTGAGACATCATTATAGCACACATAGATCTATATAAAAATCATAAAATATTTCATATTGATACAAAAATATAAAATGGTTTACTAAATTTTTAAAGTTTTGTCATTTATAACAACATATAATACTGTATTGACATGTATATGCATGTAGCAACACAGAAGGACTGTTTCATTAGGGTCTAGACATTTTGAAGACATTCCAATAGGGCTGGGCAAAAGTTGTGTATTCCACTTTAGCTGAACTTTCATGAAATTTTGCAATTTTTGCAGAATTTTCTGAATTTTCACCTTCAGCAAAATCGGAAACTTTCGAAAGAGTTTGATGAATTTTTGTCCTGTTCTGTGGAATTTTTTGTGAGAACTGAGGAACAAAATGCCCGAATTGTGGATTTAATATATTAATCTGCACTTCATGTGATTATTCCTCAGTTCAGTGATCATTTCTGCACCATCTGGCTGGTGTCCAGTGGCACCCTGCCACCCTCCGATCGCTCACCCCAGCCATAGCTAATATTTCCCTGGTGTCTTGTGGCACCCCTCACCTTCTGATCCTTGTCCCTGACCATAACTACTATTTCACTGGTGTCTAGTGGCACTGACCACCTGCCGATCACTTAGCCAGGCCATAATTAATATTTCCCTGGTGTCTAGCAGCAGTGCCCACCCTCAGATTGCTCACCCTGGCCATAATTAATATTCCACTGTGTCTAGTGGCCCACCCCACACTGTCCTGACTGGGCTGGGTACATCAACCTGCCACCCCCCTTCCATATATAGTCACTGCCTAGATCAGAAAATAAGGATTGGGGAGCCCATACAGTCACCAGAAAAGCCCTCCTCTTACCACCTCACCTGGCAGCTGTATATAATGGCAGGGAGTGCATGCTAGGTCACATGCTCCATGTCATTACATTAAGTGGCCATCTGAGGTGGTGGGAGGAAGGCTTTGATGGTCACTTTATGGGCTCCCCAATCCCTATTTTCTGACCCAGGCTTTCACTGACTATGTGTGGAAGGTGGGGTGGCAGGTTTGTGTACCCAACCCAGTGTGGGCAGTGTTGGGGCCACGAGACACCAGATAAATATTAATTATGTCTGGAGCAAGTGATCAGGGGGTGGGGGTGCCATTAGACACCAAGAAAATATTAGTTATTGCTGGGGCGACCAATCACAGGGTGCATGGTACCACTAGACACCATGGAAATATTAATTATGGCTGGGATGAGTGACAGATGGGTGAAGGTTCCACTAGGCTCAAGGTAATTATTAATTATGGCTGGAGTGACTGATCAGATGGTGGTGGGGTGCCACTAAACACCAGGGAAATATTAATTATGGTTAGGGCAAGTGATTGGAGGGATACCACTAGACACCAGGGAAATATTAATTATGGCCAGGGTGAGTGATTGGAGGGTGGGGAGTGCTACCAGACACCAGGAAAAGAATGGTTATGGCCATGGTGAGTGATCAGAGGGTGGAGGATGCCACTAGACACCAGGGAAATAATAATTATGGCTGCGATGAGCAATTGGAGAGTGGTGCCACTAGGCACCAGAGAACTATTAATTATGGCCAGGGCAAGTGATTTGTAGGGTGAGGGCATCACTAGACACCAGTAAAATATTAGCTATGGCCAGTGTGAGTGATTGCTGCAAGACAACAGGAAAATATGAATTATGGGCAGGGGATGTAATCAGAGGGTGGGAGTGCCACTAAATACCAGGGAATAGTAGTTATAGCCAGGGTGAGCTATCAGAGTGTGGGGCAGCACCACTAGAGACCAGGGAAAAATTAATTATTCTTGAGCTAAATGACTGGAGGATGGAGGGTGCCACTGTACAACAGGGAAATATTAATTATGGCTGGGGTGAGTGATAAGAAGGTGGGAGTACCACTTGATACCAGAAAAATATTAGTTATGGTCAGGGTGAGTAACCAGAGGGTGGGGGTGCCACTAGACACCAGGGAAATATTAATTATGGCCTGAATGGGGGATTGGATGCTGCGGGGTACCACTAGCTACCAGGGAAACAATATTAATTAGGGCTGGGGTGAGCAATTAGAGGGTGGGGTGCCACTAGATACCAGGAAAATAATACAAGGTGAGCAATCAGAGTGTGGGGGTGCCACTTGACACCAGGGAAACAAATAAATATAAGTCGAGGGATACATAACACAAATCATATTTTCATTCCTTAGTTCAGTGACTCAAGTCAAGTACATGTTTTTTGTTCAGCAAAATAGCCATTACAATATACTACAAAACAAAGTAAAAGTAAAAACCTGGACATTCAAATATCCTTTGTTACATCACTACGAAACAATGTAAAACTAAAAGCATGGGCATTCAAGTACCCTGTGTTACAGTACATCTAAATAAATGCAACTCCAGTCATACAGTTAAAATCTCCCATAGTTAATACAATATCTAACAACAATTTTAAAATTCATTTCCTATTGTATTTTAAAATAGAAACTAAGTAGATGATGAGTAAAATATTTCCCAAGTACAATTTATATTCTTGCATTAGATATAGTTTCATTCCATATTTGTCTTATAAATGTGTAGTTATCAAAAACGTTGCTACAATTTCTTGAATATGCTTCTCTTGTGTAATAAAAAGATACACAATTATCTTTTCAGAAGGGAGGCTGAGACCACCTAGCAAACTGCCCAATTACCTTTCTTCTATTCATCTCATAAAAAGAACATAACAAGATAACATGTTTTAAATCATCAATTACCTTGACCCCACATTTACAGAGGGGAGAGGTAGTGTTATTTTGTTTTTGTCTGAATTGGATATACTGGGCATTACAAGTTTCTGTTCTGAATCTAATATATATTCTTCTTAGTTTAGGGCAGGTCAAATATGTAAGATAGGGTTCAAGCCCCCAGTTGTCCTTAAATTGTTTATAACATTCATGGAGTTTTAATGATGCTAACTGAGAGAAAAAAATGTTGATATCCAAATCTCTAAGCCTCATTTTAACATCAAGTCTAATTTCCTCCTAGGGTCTAATAAATTTGGTATACAATAGTTGTCCCAAGCCAGACGGCATTAGTGTTTTTTTAATTGGCTAAATAAATGGATGTACATACCCCAATGTGGCCAACTTAATTCCTTCTTCCAAGCACATTCTAGGATATTGTTGTTCCAGGAGTAAAAATGTTATAAGTAAAAACATAATTTGTCTTTCTTTTATTAAGGAAGATAGTGATTGTTGTCCTAATTCAAGTTTAAGAATGCAGTTGGTGATTCCCTGGGATAACATCAAATGTTTCTATACAACCTATTGAGTATAATTTCTAAGGGGTTTATATAAGTAAAGCCAAAGACTTCTGTAGCATAGATTATACTAGCCCTAATGTTGGCATTAATGACCCTTAGGATCCCATTTACTAAGGATTTGCCCATTTTAGCATTAAAGATTTTAAGTGCATTAACTGACAAGGTCATTTTGTTCTGTATCAACTAGGAATGATTTTTCCAAGATAAGTTGTATATGAATCTTACCCTGAGGTAATCATAACTGTTTACTACATCAGTGGGGTTTCTATTAACCCTAAACCATGGTATATTCCTAGTTTTATTTCCAAAGATGACTGTGTTTGTTTTACTTTGATTAATCTTCAATTTCCTTTGTTTACATAGTGTCTCAAAACGGCTTAATTTTCTTTTGAGGCCTAAGGCAGAAGTAAAAGGAAGTACTAAGTAATCTGTATAAGCTAACTATCTATTCTGTGTTCATTAACATTTGGTGCATGAAAGTGAGGATCCATTATTTGTTGTAAGTTAGTATTAATATAGAAGTTAAAAAGAGTTGGGGGCAGTATACATCCCTGTCTGACTTCCACATTTGTTTGAAATACATCAGTAACATGCCTATATTGATTGTACTGTATTCTTGCCCAGGTGCATTCATGTGATTAAGGTGTCCAAAAGTGTCCTCTTCAATTTTGGGTCCTCAAGTGTTGTCCAGAGGATCTTCATACTGATGATATCAAAGGCTGTTGAAAAATCAACAAAGCAGCAACATATTCCTCCTTTTCAGATTTTAGTATACTTCCAGACTACATGCTTGAAGCACATAGCAATGCTGTACTGTTGATCTGTTCCTTCTGAAGCAATTCTGTGCTTCATTGAGAACAGGGAGCTCCTCCACCCAGTATGTGAGTCTGCCAAGGATGATTTTGGAGAAGATTTTTTGTGACACATCAATCAGACTAATGGGTCTGTGTATTTTCAGATCATTGGGATATACCTTTTTACAGACTGGAAATATAACAGTGCCCAACTAACTAGAAGGAAATTCTAGACTTTGTACAAAGACATTAAATATCTTGACAAGGAGTGGAATCCACCAGTCTTGAAATTATTTATATACATCACCAATGATCCTATCAGGGCCTGGTGCTTTATTAGACTTTAAAGAACTAAGGGTGGTGTAAATCTCATATTCTGTAATCATGATGGGCCTTGGATAAATAGCCTGCTCATATAGTTGGTTTTGTATTCCATTTCTTCTTCCTCCAGTGAAAAATATAAATTTGAAAAATAAGAGATGCATATCTGAGGGGTAATAAATGAATCTACCATTGTTTGATATTTGTTGTATCTATGAGCTACTGTACTATTTTCCAAAAGAGCCTACCATCTCTGTTAGGTGCTGCTTGTCTTAGTTTTTCCCATAGGCAATGGGAGTATTTATTCCACTCTTCCTCCAATGCTTTTTTATATCTTCCTCTTTCTTTATTCAAGATCATATGATCCATCTGATTTTCTTCTTTTTGCATATATATTGTCTAAGGATCTTTCCACAAGATGCTTTAGCATTTCTGCATTTCTGGTTAAACCATGAATCCTGAAAGGTATGTTGTTTATTATTTACTATTTTGCTGGTTATGCAGAAAGTTCTCAAAATGGTGCAGATGTTCTCCCAGCTTGAGATGCAGCAAATTTAAATGTCAACAGCAAAGTGGGCACTTCGCGTTGTCACTCCACTAAGTGGAGTGGCCAATGCAAAAGGCTCACTTCGCCTTGTAATTATTAGTTCACATTGTCATTCCACCTTAACGTGAAGTAAGGTGAAGTGACAACAATACTGGCAGCCCTTCACATACACAGTCACCAGAAATAAAGTGCATCCCCAAAATGCTTATGTCTTGTGTCCAGAAAACTCCCTGGTGCTGAAGAAGTGAAATGAGAGCATAATAAGAAATGTAAAGTCTCCCAGAATTAATGACGCACTCAGTCAGGTGCGCAGTGATCACACACAGTAACCAGAACTAATTTGCATCCCCAAAATGCTACTGTCTTGTGTCCAGAACATTCCCCAGTGCTGTTGAAGTAAAATGAGAGGGTAACAAAAATTGCAATTCTCCAAGAATTAACGGTGTACTTTGTCATGCACACATTGGTCACACACAGTCACCAGAATTAATGTGCATCCCCAAAATGCTACTGTTTTGTGTCCAGAAAATTCCCCAGTGCTGACAAAGTGAAATGAGAGTATAACAAGAAATGCAAAGTCTCTCAGAAATAATGGTGTGCTGCAATTGCACAGACAGATTAAGATTGTGCTGCACACTCAAGAGATGCAGACACAAAGGCACAACAACACCTAACCAGTGCTCACAAGTCACAAATCCAAATCTGGAAAAGAATACCTTTTGCCGGTTGGGGGGAGGGGTAGTGCATGGCAGTGACTGTCCACTACCAGTAAAGATACCACAAAACAGTATAAAAAAAATGTATGTAGGTGTGGTGGATAGCAGGTTCACACTGCTGCAATTACTCTGTGGCACAATAAAAGGTGTCTGATTTAATGGCATGCATCACACACACACTCAAACACACTACAAGTAATGCATAGCAAATTGAAAACCTTTAGTAATATAACCAAATGTTTTAAATAAACTGAAATTATACACTGCTGCAGCACAAAAATCAGCGAAAAAAATGTCAAGAATTACTGAAAATATTACTGTGTGTACAGTAACACAGTTATACAAGAAAAATACAACCAAGACAGAAAGACTGGCTTTTTCTCCCAGTTAATCTACTACACCACAGATATGCCCCTCCCCCAAAGCACACTTCACAGTACACAGACTGACTGTTCTAAATTAACATTTAAAATCCACACACGAACAATAAACACTGGATGATATGAGCACAGGAGGGTTTCCTACAATTGATTTACTAAATTGTGAGCAAAAAAAATAGCTCAAAAAGGCTGTTTTAACAGCTTTTAGAGGATTTGAATTGCAGAGTTCTGAGAGAAAACTGTTTCCATCTTCCACTACACACACACTACACAGGACTGAAGCTGTGCAGAATAATATAGAGTCCATGTGACTTGCAATCCCATGAAGCACTGTAAAATTCACCTTTGGAGCTCAAAAACAAGACACTTCACCTTAAAATTGATGGAGAAGAGGTTTGGGGAAGGCAGAATAATGCAAAGTCATTGTTTTCAATGGACTTTGCATTCCCCATTATGATGTGAAGTATTCTGATTTGTGTTGCTGGTACTTTGCGAATTCTACGTTACTCCATGAATCACTTCGCAAAGTGAATTTGGGCCACTTCGCCCACCACTACTCCCAGCTATCATAAATTTTGGAAATTTGAGTTTTATCAAGAATCTGATTATAGATATTATATGCTTCTACCATATGTAAGATTTCCTTGAGTTGTGTATAGTATATAGGACCCCATTTAATTCTCCTTTCATTAATGATTTCTAGCTCTTCTCCCACATGTACCTCATTCTGTGGAATGCTGAGGTAGATATTTTCTATATTCAATATTATTGGAAGATGAGCAGATGCTATGTGTTCACCTGTTTGTAATTTCCAAACTAATTTGACAGCCTCCAGGTTGGCTCAGATCAGATTCAATGTTGAAGCACCAGAGGCACCAATGAATGTTAGCTTCCCAGGTCTATCTCCTTCAATTCTCCAATTTAGTATGCAAAAGTTCATTTTTGCTAGACATTTAAGCAGTTCTTTCCCTT
Organism: Neoceratodus forsteri; assembly: GCA_016271365.2. Lineage (NCBI taxonomy): Eukaryota > Metazoa > Chordata > Ceratodontiformes > Ceratodontidae > Neoceratodus > Neoceratodus forsteri. The sequence goes on from CM057450.1 coordinate 1,640,518,924, forward strand.
TAAGATTGGTCTTAGCATCCAAAGCTTCCCTCCTGGATACCATTACAGGATTTATGGTGGGTAAGAAAATGGTAAAATTAAAAAATGTCCATTTTGACATTTTAGCAGGTATCCTTGCATTAAAATCTCCCATACTCAATATAGGGACATTACCTTCATTTTGAACTAGTTCATCTAGTATCTGCTTCAGATGAGGGAGATACAGTAGGGGTTGTTAGGGCCTGATTTCTTTGTTCTTGGAGGAAAATAGGCATTACATAATACAATTTTTTGAGTCCCGTCTATTAATGTAAAAATGAGAACATTATCAGTCTTGGATAAATGTTCTATGACTCTTAAGTTTAAATTGGTTCTAAAATATATAGATAGATAGATAGATAGATAGATAGATAGATAGATAGATAGATAGATAGATAGATAGATAGACTACCTTTAAATCTACTGTGTTTCCCATCTCTAGTGGTGGGAAACATGTAAGCTGTGTACCCAGAGATCCTAGGGGTTGTACTATCAGTACACCAGGTTTCTTGAAGGCCCATTATATCAAAAGTTTCTAAGAGATCCATAACCTCTTGATCAGCTAGTTTAAGATGTAGTCCCTCAATATTCCATGAGAAAACTCTGAGGTTACTGAGGTTACATTATTCTTTTTTTGGGTATAATACCCAGGGCATCATTCTGGGTCCAAATTTATGAGTAGAGGTGGGCAAACAAAATCTTCCACTGGCGGAATTCAAGCGAAAGTCAGACCTTCACTTCCACGGAAGTTCGGAAATTGATTTCTGAACTTCTGTGGAACTTCCTCCTATGATCACCACTGTTTAAATTAAATTGCCCCAAAAAGCCCTGCTTGCTAGTATACAGTAGTGTTTCCTCCCCACCACCCACCCACATGTCAAAAAATTATCCCTGGTGGCTAGTGGTCCCTCCCTTCACCTGATAACCCACCCACTGTGAAATGCACAGTAAGACCCCCCATCCCAATCTCCACTATCCGTCCAGTTGAAAAAAATCTCCGGTGGTCTAGTGGTTTTGTTTCTTTTAATTTAATTAAACCCCCTCCCTCATCCCCAGTCCCAAATTCCATTCCCTGGTGATCCAGTGCCCCACACCCAGCCTCACCAGCAGCCAGGTGTCCCACAACCAAGTTCCCACCCCATCACAAACCCTGGCAGCAGTGGACTGGTACAGCCTCGCTCTCTCCTCCATAGCTGGCCCACCGACTGAGCTGTCAATGAATCAGCGGTATGCGTCTGCTCATTCATGACAGCTCAGTTGGCAGGCCGGCCATGGAGGAGAGAGAGGAGGGCTGTACTGGTCCACCACTGTTGGGGTTTATGGTGTGGTACACCTGGCTGCTGGGGAGACTGGGTGGGGGCACTGGATCACCAGGGATTTGGGACTGGGAATTGGGAGGGGGTTTAAACAAAAAAAAACACTAGACCACCAGAGATTATTTTTAACAGGGCAGTGGAGATAGGGGTACGAGGGGTTAATGTACATTTCATGGCTGCGGGCGGATTACAGGGTGGAGGGGAGGGACCACTAGTCACCAGAGATAATCTTTTACATGTGGGACAGGTGGGGGAGGGATCACTAGCCACCAGGGCTTATTTTCTTAATTTGTAGGTGAAATTGCACCTGTAACTTTCATGGAAGTTTTCCACTCTGCCATAGGCAGAAGTTCGGAAACTTCTGCAGAAGTCCCTTAATTTCCACGGAAGTTCTGCGGGATTGGAAAACGGCAGTTTCGCCCACCCCTATTTATGAGGGGTGCAAAGTTATTTGCTTCAATCAATCTCTCAAGATCAATTAATGGGATATCTTCCTCTGGTTTAAGTCTATTCAGGTACCCAATTAAATCCCTGGAGCCTGACTTGTTTTCTCCTAGGTCCTGGGGTGTACTGTATAAATTCCTAGATTATCCAAGTTACTTGCCAGGGAAAGCAATGAGTTAGTCACTGCTGGGCATTTAAAGGTAATGTCAATTTGAGTAGAGAGAAATGTTTCTCTGTGTGTTTTTATGTGATCCACCATATTTCTTGTTATTTTAAGGCCAGAAAATCTTGAGAGGAAGGAAATAAGTTTGTTTATATTGTCTTTGTTCATACACATTAATAGCCTCCATAACTTTAGCAATTTCTTCTTTCTGCCTCTCAGTTCCCTCACTCTGGTTTTGTTTAAGAAGAGAGGGCAACTTAGACTCTACAGTATCCTCACTGTCTCCTGAGTTAATCTTTTTAGGTACTAGCACTGGGTGGGCTAATTTCTATTCCCCTTATTTTCAGCAAGGGTCCCTTGCACAGTATTGTTTAGCAGTATTTTCTAGTTGACAATAGAAAAGTACAGTATTTTGGAAATCCAAACTAGGTGGTCTCATAAAAAAATCTCCTCATTGTCTGTATTGATTTGAAGCAGGTATACCATCCAATTAAAAAGTTTCTCTTCGGTTTCATTCTCTAGCCTTTTAACACCCTTTATCTCAACCAAATATTCTGCCTCTTTGAGGCTTGGAATAGTATTCAAACTGCTTTTTAGGTCAGAAGAGTTCTTGTTTGTGGGTGGGTTGCCAGTGGTCTCAGCCTCCGTTATATCCCCTGCCAGAGTATCTCCACTTATAATTTCATCAGAAGAAAGTCTGATTGAGTTGATATAATCTAAGCTTTAGTCCTTCTGGCTCACTTTCATGTTCTCCTTTTTATAACTGTATTTCCCTATGATTTGAGGTAGCATGGTTTGTTTAGTAACCTTCCTAGCTTCTTTTCCTTTGTTTCCTATCTGTGCTTTGGTTTGCTTCATTTTCTTTTTTTTTTGTTTAAATTTATCTCTTTTAATCTTCCTGGCTAAACCATTTTTGAATTATGCAAATAGCATGCACAAATTTCATTTTAATCAAAAGACGTGGGAAGTTTCACCTGGATCACTCTATTCATTTTTTTTCCATAAATAAATTCTCTTTTATCCTGATCTGGAGATAGTTGTTGTCTAATTTTGTTTAATTTTTCCAAGAGTACACGGTTATAAAAAAAGTCTGTTCTTAGATTACAAAGTTCGTCCTTCAAAACTGCTATATTTTCCAGTATTACTATGTCTGCGTAATACCTATTTTTTTTATTATTTTAAGCATTTGTTTTGAAATGGAAAAGTTTGCTGTAAAGTTGCCCTCATTTCTAAAATGCTCTGAAGCATAGGTAATTATGCTCCTATTGGGATTTTTACCTGGACCCTTTTGTGAGGCCTGTACAATATTTTTGTTGTTTATATTAAGGCCTTCTACCAGGGCTTCCCTATGTGCTTTGTCCATTTTTTTAGACCCTCAATATTTATAATGATTTCTTGGATTATATCCTGTAGTTCAGTCTTCCCTTCATAATTTTTATTAATAAATGGAGAATGAAGAGAGGAGATGTTTTCCTCCCCTGTTTTAGAGCCGTCCTTTAAATTCTGAATATTAGTTTGTCCTGAGGTGGAGAATTTATCCAGGTATGAGTGGTCAGAATAGGAATTTGGAGAAAAGACTGCCTCAGAGCAATCTATGTCAACTTCCCTACTATCCATGAGAGTGAGTGTTTCCCAGTCATAAGCACCACAGGAGATTTCATCAGGAACTCCTGAAATTTGACTGGGTCAACCTTAGTGTTGGTTAGGTCAATTACATTTTCTATCTTACCTGCTTGGTTTGAATTATGAAAGTAATTAGCTGTATAGAGATACTGTGGGTCTTTTTTAAGATCCACCCATAGTTCTGTCATTTTTAATTGTCTCTTTTCTTTCAATGTTTCTAACTTCTGGGGTTTAGAGAAAGCAGTTTCAGAGAGTATAATAGTAACTTCTTTTTGCCATATTTGCTTATCTTTTTTCTATTCTTATTATGAGTTTGACCTCTATTCTTAGTTCTATTTTCCATCTGGTCATTTTGAGTTTCCAGGATTACAAATACTTTCACTGCTTCATCCGATGGGATAGTCCCAGAAGGGGAGTTTCCTTTGCCACTTCTGGTTAGGACCATTTTAAATTAGCTACAGTAACAATATAAAAATAAATATGTACAATGATAAACGGCAAATGTACCATATGTAAAAAAAATATATTTTTATGTATATTTAAGTGCTCAGAGATACACACGCATTCATTCGCTCACACACACACACATGTGTGTGTACGTATATACGTGTGGATGCAAACCCTATACTGTGTTCACACAAAAAAGTGCAGTGCGCAATATATTCAGATATGCAATGTATAAATCAATCTAGAGGAATAATCTTATTGTCACTGTATCTCTATGGCACGCAAATATATAAATCAGTGCAAAAAAGCAATAGAATTAGATAATAAGGTCAGTTATCTACTAATAAAACACATGGTCCCTCAGTTTGAGCAAAGTTCAAAGACTGAAAAATTGGAAGCAAATAACAGCTCCATGCAGTAGATAAGTGTAATGTTCAAAAAAAGTAATCTGTAATATTTTTCAGCATTCTTTATATAATTGTCCAGCACCTTATTGCCTTAGTGTACAAATATAATTTGTTTCTACAAGCATCCATTTTGCTCACTTCTATGAAAGTCCTTTTAATTTGCAGCCAAAGTTCAAAAGTATCCTTCTGTTGCCTCCTGTGAGTGCTTAAGTGTGGCCCTCCACTTTTTTGGAAAGTAAGTCCTTCGGGTTTCTAGCTGCCAATGATATTTGTAAAGAGTCTACTGACTGATGTTATATAGGATTTTCCAATTGCTATCGATAGAGAGACAGCCACTGAAATGAAGAATATAAAACTAGCCAGTAAAAGGGACCAGACTAAAAACAAAATTCTATCCAGTACTAATCTATTTATCTCATTAAAAATAGACAACACTGCAGTTTAAATGAAAGCTGAAATAGACTGACAAATTCGATATCAAGTAAGTATATACTCACTTGGAGCAAATTGTTTTAAGTGTTTCACGATGCTAGCGCAGGCCTCCAATAATTTAGCAACCAGGAGTCGGAATCAGGCCAGTCTGCAGGATCCAAGAAAAGGAACATGAACTCAGTATGGAAATGGTGCAACACACTCGTTTTGTAACTGTTTATTACCGGAGCCATTACGAACTTTAACAAAGATTTTAGTAAATTCAGTAGATTCAGCTTGGGTTAAATGAGTCGAGAATCCTTACACTGCTGGATGGTGTTCTCCTAGTGTAGGAATTAGAAGGAAAATGCTCGCAGCAACCGTGTGGTCAAATGAACCCCCCTCCTCTATCTCCTTCTTCTCCTTCGACCACCTACCTCCCAAGAAAGGCTGCAGCTCACTGGTGCCTGACACAGGAGTAGCTGCTTGCACGGTGGCATGGTTCTCCCAAGCATCATGCGGCAGACGAGCCTTCACCAGCTGATCGAGCAGGCCGCTGATGCACGAGCATCCCGAGGGTCGACCTTGCCCATGACTCAGTCTTCCTGCTCGTGCTCACTCTCTCTCACTCTCCTGATGACCGTGCATGTCCCCAGCAGCATCAGGAGAGCTTGTACCACCAATCCAGGGATTTACTGAGATAGAAGCAGAAAAAGGGTCGATAGGGAGAATCACCATAAATACAAGCCACAGCCTCTATTTTGAACAGAATTTGAGTGGGGAGGGAATCTCCTCCTGCTGCTCAGATGAGATCAAAATGAAAATTAAAGTGGACGATAAGTTCTCTCAGGCCTCAGTGTGTTCCCCTCCCAAGCAGAGACCTCGAGGCACCATAGGGACACAGGACAGCTGGATTCCTTGTTATTGTTGTTTTTTTCTTCTTCCATTAAAGAAATTCTGGGATTCCTCAGCAGGTCTAGGCCCCTCACTTAGTGTCTGGCCTAGTCGAGCCCTCACTACCTCAGGCCTAGGTCCTCTTCCTCCCTCTAGCAACTGGTCTGTTCTGAATTACTGCCACTCCTTATGGTACCATTCCTTTCACCTAAGGGCACCTCTCCACAGTGGCCCATCGATGAGGGCAGGGGCATGCAGTCTACATATTCAGTCAGAGGGGGGCACCATCGGAGAAGGCCACCATCCTGTAGGAGACCAAACTTCATTGGCTTAAACCTCAGCTAACCTCTCTCTTTAGGACAGGGGAACATAGGACAATGTAAGAGCATGTGGAGACCACACCCTGAGGGGGGATTGCCTTGTCTTTTAGGGGCCACATTGGAGGTTAATTAATAGAGGCAGTACCACCACATTGGGGCTTCCAGTTCTTTTTATTCATCTGGAAGCCCACTATGACTCCGCCTATAACAATCTTTCTGTTCTTTGTCTTCTCTCTTCACGGATAGTGAAGGCATGAAAATGTACCTCAAGTAGCACCACTCTGATGCCCCACAATGTGGGACCTCAATGCCCTGCATATTTCCATGAGGAGGATGACCTGTCTCTGGAGCAATCTCCAGGGATGGGATCGGACACTCCAGAACCTAGTGGAGCTAATTGGATGGACCCAGGAGCCATCGTTTTACAGAACCAACAAGCAACTGTGGCCATGATGGAGAGCCAACAGAACGTTATGTTAAAGATTATGGAGAGACTGGAGGCCATGATCCACTCCAAGATACCTCAGACCCCAAAGCCACTGCCAGAACCAGAGAATCCAGGGGGAACTACGGGGGCCCATCTGGATACAGCAGAACCACCCACCAAGTACCCCGATACCAGACATAGGGGATGACTTGGGGGATAAGGAACTATCCGATGATGGGAAGGATGTCCCATCTGATGAAGAAGAGATGGAAACACAATCAGTGCCATCTCTTACATCCAAGTTGTGCTCATTCGAATTGATTCCAGACCTTATGAGGCTAATCAAGACCACCATGGGGTTCAAACTGGAGGAGGGCCAGCCTGAATTGAAACTCAACCCCATAATCCAACAAAGAAAAGCCACTAAGGACACCTTTCCCATCTGTTCAGCGATTGACTACATCTTCATTAAAGAATGGGAGCCTTCAGAACTGGGTCAGATGTCAGACAAGAGAAATCTAGAATGCATGTACTCTGTTCAAGCTGAGTACCATGCTTAAAGAGTATTTAAAAGCTCATGTTTTGATTGCTAGGCTAGCTACAGTAGAACATGGCAATGTCATGTGCTTCCACAGCAGAAACTTCTGCTAGTACCACCCTAGCGTGTCTACAATATAGCTACAGAGTGCAGAGCTGAAGAGAGACTGTCATGTACTGCTGGGGCTGTCATCCTTATTGTACTGCACCATTATCTGCAACATTCTTAATAACATTATTATTGAAAGGTGTTAAATGAAACAGCAATATATCCTGAGGTACTGTAAAGAACTTACCAACATACAAATATGCCAGCAGAAGACCTTATAGTCTATTAAATAGAGACTACTCAAGGTGGAGCTCATGTAATGTGTGTTACATTGTGCTCAGCTCCCCCTTTCCCTGACACTCCTACCTTCACTTTTGTCTTTTCCCACCCCATCTTAAAGCTTTCAACCATTTGTCTGGCTCACCACCTGCTCTGGTAGACTATTCTGCCCAGAGATCACTCTCTGTGAAGAAGTGCCTCCTTCCTAAAGCTTCCTCTGAGCAGCTTACAACTCTTACATCTTGTGTTTTTGTTCTTGCTGAACCAGAAATGATTCCAAAGGGCCAGCTTATCATTTCAGTTGAGGTACTTGATGGTCTCAGTCATAGCCCCTCATTCCCTGCTCTTCACAAGTGCTTAGAGTACATGCTTAGGTTCTCCAGCCTCTGTTCATATGAAAGCCCTTGTTGGCCCTAAATATTGTTTCTAGATGTTCTTTGGACTGCCTCTAGTGGGTCACTGTCCTTTTGAGTGTCTTCAGTACTGCACACAGTACTCCAGGTATGGCTGAACTATTGACTTGTACATTGGCTCTTTTACCCAACTGGTGAAACCTCTAACTATGAAACCCAGCATCTAAGTTGAACTTGTTGTTGCCTTGATGCACTGCATGGAGGGCTTCAGATCACTTGTGACTGCAATCCTTAGGGCTTTCTCTTCCTCAAACACCATGACTTGCACATCTCCCAGTCTGTAGTAAGCCTTGGGGTTCTTGTTCCCCAGGTGCATGACCTTGCACTTCTTCACATTGAACCCCCAGATTATGAACCATCTTTTTTCACTTTGGCAGGCTCTCCCTCTGACCTCTGTCTCGCTTCTCAGTATCCACCCTCCCAAAGAACTTGGTGTCATCCACGTAAAGGATGATTTTGTTTTTTATGATGTCTCCTTTGTCATTTATGAACACATTGAACAGCATCTGACAAAGCACTGACCCCTGTGGGACCCAGCTGGCACCTCCTTATTCTTGAGGACTCCACCTCAACCACCACCCTTTGGGTTCTCTCTCCCAGCCAACTTGCAAACAACCTCATCATCTTGTCCCTGGGTCCTCCAATTTATTGAGCAGTGCCTTGTGGGTTACAGAACTAAAACCCTTGTTGATACCCAGATACAGAATGTTTACTGCCTGGCCCTCTCCACAGACCTTGCAGCCCAGTCAACAACATCAATCAAGTTTGTTTGGCATGACCTTCCTGCCATAGATCCATGCTGTCTGGCATGGTGGAGTCCATTTACCTCAGGAAATGCAACCTGCCTTTCCTTGAGAATGGTCACTATCAGCTTCCTGACTATTAAGTTCAAGCTGACTTGTCTATAGTTCCCCAGCTTGTCCATTGCCCCACTCTTACACAGTGGTACTGCATCTGGGGTCCTCCATTTTGTGATACAACCCTGTGTCCAGGGAGCTGCCGAACAGGTCAAAGGGGTTACCAGATTTTCCATCAATTCCTTCAGTACCATCTGGCCCAAGGGATATGTCCACCTTACGAGCCCGGAGCCCTTGGATGACCCTGCCCACTGTTTTTCCCCTCCTCGCACATTTTCACTCTCCTTTCCCCCCGTCTCTATCATTTTCTTAATTGGAGTCTGCTGCTAAAAGAAAGTTGGTAATTTTTCTACTAACAGGAATTACTGATATTTTCAGTGCATAGGAATCTCTAATGACTGTTCATTTGAGAAGGATGCTAGATGGACTTTGTTACTGAAGTATGAATACATTCAGTATATTTTCTGCAAACCAAATCTCTCCCCTGAGGGAGAGAGCTGGGGAAATAAAAGTACTAGTGGGATTCAGTAGTTCACCATTAAAGCCAACAATATTCAGGGTTCTAATGCTGTATAGTTTCATTATTTTATACTTTTGTACTCACTGAAAAACCTTTTTTCTCTTTCTTTTGAACAACTGAGCAGTTCAAACCATCAACTGGCATGTAACCACTATGCACAATGTGTAATACTTAAACTTTGAATAAGCCTTAATGAATGTACTGCTGTATTTTTAAATAAAGTTTATAAAAAAAAATGAAGTACACTTTTGTCAAATACTATATCACATACAGCGAGCAGGTGGATGTAAGATGAAATTATATTAATCTACTGTGAGATCATGGCCATTACTAACTGTACCTGTTTTTGAGCATTGTACTGTCCTCTTTTTACTACTGTATCTATTGTATTAGGGACTTCTGCAACTTGTCTCTCCTGCACCGCTTCCCTGGGCCACGCCTGGAAGTGAGCCTTGGCTCAGTGTGCCTTCACTGATTTATAAATTACATTACCAAAAGCAAAGACCATATATCAATGAAGCACTCTTAGATAACTAATGTATTTCTTTCATGTATTTATTTAAGATGCAACAATCTCCTCTTGTCTCACTACATCATGAATGGGCTGGACTATGTTGGGGGTGTTCCCAAGTCCAGAATAGATGCAATAGAAGTTGACCTTGACCAAGGAATTTAAACAAACATGTTTTTTGTGGTAACACCAGTATGGTGGTATGGTTGTTTTCTCACTTTTAAAAAAGAAAAAAAGGAATTAGAACCAAACAACTAGCTACATCAGCCATCTTTGCAGAATGTGAGCACTAATCTTTTTTTTTTTAAACTAGAGCTATAATAAAATGTGTTTTTTAAACTAGGGAAAATTGGAGATCTAAGGGGGGTGACAGTGTTCCTTTAACCAAAGGGAGATCAGTTTAAACAATGCTTGATGACATCATGATGGCCTCTGCTGCAGTCAAACAGAGCAGCATGACCAGTCCTTTTGGCACAGCTGTAGAAGTTAAAACTCACAATGTCAGAAACCTGGGTATGAAAGTGATCACAGGATGTGAAGTGCCAGCTGTGGGGAAGATAATTGAGCATCCCAGGGGACTTTCCTTCTTCCCAGGGAAGGGAGAGCACCAGGATTTGCTGTGATACTAACACCATTAAGAACACAGGTGGCAGCATAGTCAGACACGGCTGTAGAGTTGTTGCGAAGTTAAACTTGCTCATGAATTTCACATGAACCACCAAAAATTCACACTTTGCAGAATTTGTGGAGTTTTGGCTGACTGCAAAAACTTCAATTCCTGTGATTTGCTCAAAATTTTCAGTGAAATTCACGTTTTATTTACCACGAAGCATAAAATTCGTCGGTGAAGTGCAAAATCTGTGGGTGAAATTTTGTGTTCGCTCTGGAATTCACAATATTCACAGAAATCACCCTGCAAAATCCATGAAATCCACAGATTACCTCATGGAGTGAATTTCACAGACTTCACAAATCTCTATAGGGCTGGGTGAATACCTTTCCCTGAATATTTATCAGATTATTTGGTATTTGGTTCCCAGGTATTCAGGTATTTGATATTCAGTCAGGAAAGGTATTTTTTTAAGGATAGTTTAAAAAGCACTTAAATTACACCATCAAGCCCCCTTTGAACCTGGTGTTACATATGCATCTCAATTACACTTTAATGGCCAATATAGAGCAGTCACTAATACAGTAAAAGGTACATGTGGCACACTCGATCCGCTACATCACACATAGCCCTGCAAAAATGATACCAAGCACTGCATTGGATCAACACTGTTCATGGTAGCAGGTCACATGGTTACAGTCACAAGAGAAGAAGGTGCTGTGGCCATGGGCATAGGAATAGTGATAACAGTGGCTGCAGTGGTGGTATCAACTGAAAGGAAGAATGGCCCTGCTGCTGGTGGGAAGTACATTGGCTGTGGTTGTAGCAGCCATCGTGGTAGCAGTGGGAACACTGGTGGTGGTGTCTGCTGTTTCATGCACAAGGCATGTACGCCCTGACACCCTCCTTCTACCGGCATATAAGGACATGTCAGTGATTGTGCAGATGGAACAAGTGGTGACAATAGTACTAGTATTAATGCTGGTGGTATTGGTAGTAGTACTATTCCCAGTGCCAAAAGAACTAAAAGGCTTTCTTGGGGAGAAAAATATTTTATCCCACTGAATACAGAGAGAACCCAGTCTGTTTATTTATTCTATTTCTCCACCTTCTCTGGAATTGGATTATGTATCAATAATATGCAGTAGAGCAAGACAGGTTGCAATTCAATACTTTGCAGTAAATGACCTGTCACAAAATACTGCATGACAAGAGGGCTTAATTTCCATTGAATTACATTGCCTCCTGCAGCATATTGAGGCATTTTGCTGTAATTTTGCAAGATACTGGATTGCATAATGTCTGGTGCCACTTCATTAGCTGATGTTCTGATGTTTTGTAATCTTGATGTAGTGTTTCATCCTTAAGGATGTTACTTTAGTATTGTTTTGTTAGGCTATCTCATTCTCATTTATTATGACTTCACTTGTTATGGTGTGTTTCTTTAAGGGTTGTATATTCATAGTTGTGTTTGTATGTTGCTGACATGCCCTCTGACAAAGACCAGGTTCCCATCAAAGCAATGGAGCTTTGTTTGCCTTCTCCAGCATTAGCAGAGATAAATGCATTGGCAACTTTATGCTCTGCTCTTAATTGTGTTTTGTTACTGCCTCCCCCCCATATTTTCTTTAATTTACAGAGATTGTTTTGGAGTCTGGTGGCCCTAGGACAGCACTGGCAGTAATCTTTGGGACATGCTGTACTCCTGCAGATCTATCACCCTCTCCCACATCACTTGGAGTCTGTGGTTCAGATGCTTTGCTTGGGCTGGGCCAAGCATGTTTGTGAGGTTGCTAAGACATGATGGATCAGGTCACTAGCAGTAACTGTGTAAAACACAGACTACTACTAAGTAGTGCCTGCGCATATAATGCTTTCCTAAGTGTTTGTGGAACAGCAATAAGACACATGCCAACCTTAGCAAGTATACTGTACCACAAAAAGCAGCAGCAAATGAAAAAAAAAAAACACTGCTACCAAGAAGGGGGAAGAAGAGAGGGTGAAGAAGAGGGCAACCTCTTCAGTCAAACATGAACTAAGCAAGGAACTGACAGATGATACACACTCAACTGTGAGTCAATTCTGTCCCATTAAGTACTGCAGCAGTTTAATTTAAAACAAAAAAAAAAAGGATTCACACAGCTGTACACACACACAAAGCACAGCATCATGAAAAAATGTATTTCAGATGCACAGTTTAATTGTGCACGGTGAGCTGCAGAAGAGGGGAGTCAGCCAACACACTCCTCAGTTGCACAGGGATCCAAACCCAGAACCAGATGACTAACAACAATAATTCAGCAAGTCAAGCCTGTCTGGTTGAGAACTATAGAAGTTTACTTCAAAAACAGTGTGCACAGGCAGGGTCCAGCCTCATGAAAAAATATATTAAGCATGCACATGCAGCCTGTGTGCAGTAAGCTGCAAATACAGGGTACAACCTCACAAAATCAAATATTATGCACAAACAGGCAAATCATGTGCAGTGAGCTACAGGAGGAAGAGTTAGCAAACACCTGCTTCTGTTGCAAACTGAGCCTGGAGCCAGATGACAGCTGAAAAAAACACAAAAACAAAATGTGCTTCACCAGAAAATCACACTGGAGCTCTGTGTCAAAGAGCAGTGGAGGAGAGGTGTTAGCAGACTGCCCTCCTGGTCCCTGTACCTGATCACAGCAACAAGGACAAAATGCCCAGTTAGAGGTATGTGAAAAAACCTTCTGCAGGCAGAATGTAAGGGAAAGTCTGACTTTCACTCCTGCGAATGTTTAGAAATCCATTTCAGAATTTTTTTGCAGAAATTCCGCCTGCGTTGCCCGATTGCCCAAAGTAAATAACATTTATCCCTAGTGGCTAGCATCCCCCCCCCCCCAACCTGATCACCCATCCACTCGATGTTTATTGAAAAAACAATAACAACCCTGGTGGCTAGTGGTTCCTCCCCCCAACCGATCACCAACCCGCCCAATGTCTACTAACAAAAATACAATCTTGGTGGCCAGCAGTCCCTCCCCCCACCAGATCACACACCCTCATATCCAGCAGTAGTAGATAGACAAGCAACCCCCTCCCCAGCCCTATCCCCCATAATATTAAAACATATTGTTTCCCTCCCTGGTGGTCTAGTGAACCCCACCCATCTCCAATCCCCAGTATGTAGTTCTTTTTTTTCCCATTTTTTTTTTATTCTTGGTGGTCTAGTGGTCCCCCACCCCCCCCACAATGGCAGATAGTGTCCCACCCTGCTCTGTCCCATCCCAAAATGGAGCAGGCAACTGGCACAGCCCTCCCCCCCCCACAGCCAGCAGTTCACTGAGATGTGAATGAATGAGTGTGTGCTCCTGTGCATGCATGCATTCATTCACATCTTAGTGGGCTGATGGCTGTGGAGGAGAGCGGAGGGCTGTGCTGATGGCCTGCTCCATTTCAGGATGGGGGGAGCAGGGTGGGACACTACCTGCCAAGGTGGGGGCCACTAGACCACCAAGGAATAAGAAAATAAAAAATTCTCCTTCTCCTTCTTCATCATCATCAGCGTGCTATTCCAGCTATACATATCCAAATTAGGACATGATACAAACATATTTTTCATTTCATTTTAGCTTTTTATTCAAGAATTGAATAGAATAACTCAACTGAGACAAGTTCATTTCCAGTGAGGTCTTTGTGCAAAATGACAATAAGTTACATACAAAAGAAACAAACAACAAATACTATAAAATATTATAGAACAACACCAAGGAATAGCATACATCTTTCTAGGAAGTAGACATAGATGTATCTCCCAGAACATCAGACAACCATAGAACAATAAACTGATATAATCACTGAAATTCTAAGCTTCATCTACAACCCACTTCCTTATTACACTGATACAGATTTGTCTACCCTCAGTCCGGAGAATTAGAGATAGTGAATTCCATACTTTGGGACCACTATATAATAAATGTTTTCTGCCTAATGCTGATTTTAAGTTTGGGAACTTGTATTCTAGTACTGATGCAGCCCAAAGGCCATGTTTAACAGGTCTGACCATAAAACAGTCAAGAATATAGTCAGGAACTAGTCCTTTTGAGCATTTTGGCATGAACAGTACTGCATGAAGAGATTACCTTTCTATAAGGCTAATCCATTGTAGTTTTTCATACAAATCCATCCTATGTGTTCTTTTCAGGGTGTCCAAAACAAATCTAGCCAGCTTGTGATATATTACATCTAGCCTACTTAAACTTCCAGCTGATGCATCTGAATATACTATATCACCATAATCAATTATGGGCATTACTAATGATTGTACCACATGCTTCTTGGTGAACTCCGGCAAACAGTACCTGTTCCTGTACAAGAGGCCCACACATCTCCCCACTTTTTTTACTATTATCTCAACATGTGAATCCCATTTTAGTGCTGAGTCCAGATAAATTCCCAGATATTTATAAATGTATACTTGTTCTAATAATGTATTATCAAAGGTCTTAATTTGAAGACATACATCTGTAAGACTCTTATTTCTCCATCTCATAAAATAAATCACCTGTGATTTTTTGGCATTTAAGACCAGTTTTGACCCTATCACAAATTGCTGTAATTGATTTGCTAAGAGTCTTTCAAATACCTTTGCAGTAACTGTTAGTAATAATATAGGTCTATAATTTTCAATTAATGTTTTTGTGCCAGATTTATATATTGAAACAACTTTTGTTGTTTTCCACTGAATAGGAATGTCCAACTGTGTAGGGGACAAATTGAAAATAAAAGTTAGTGTGTGGGCAATTATTGGGGCTGCATATTTCAACAACACATTGGGCAATTCATTAAGACCAGATGCCTTTTTCACATTCAATTTCAACAAGGCTTCCTGTACTTCTTCTGTCCCTATTTTATGAAAGGAGAATTTCTCTCTTTGTTGAGGTGGGACTGAGTTGCCTACTGTTTGTTCAGGGTCACAATAGCTATTTACTTGGTTTGATTGACTTATTTCTCCATTTATGTTAGGTTGAGATTGGGTACCCATGGGGATGAAATATCTATTAAATTCATTCACCACTGTATGGCCCAGAGGAACAGTATTTTTATTTATGATAAACTTTTCTGGCATATTGAACTTTTTTATGTTTTGAATTTTCCGCATTGTATTTCCAAAATTCCCCTTGGTTACCTGTAACAGAGGCTGATAGTTCCCTATTATAGTATTTCTGCCTAACATCTTTTATGGTTTTGGTATACTGATTCCTAGGTTTCTTGTAGTTGTTCCAGGCAAACTGTGTATTAATTATTTTTGCTATCTTCCAGGTCTTATCTCTTTGTTTTTTTAAGTTTAAAAAGATCAGAATTACACCAAGTGGCGTTTCTTGATTTAATTTGCCTAGACTTCATTGGGACATGCTTATTGCATATTTGGATAAGCAAACATGCAGATGATATTAAATTGTCCAGTGTGGTTTTAGATAAAAGTGGCAGCTAAAAACTACAAGTTGCTCTAAATAAACTAATTGATTGGGCTGATTCAGCTGGCATGATTTTTAACCAGGAAAAATATAGTGTATTACTTTTAGGAAATCACAATACAAATACTACATATTCTATGAAAAACATTTCCCTCAAAACTAGCAGTGAGGAAAAATATCTGGGAATTATCATATCTAATAAACATATGTTTGAAACACATTGTAGGATGCAGGTAGCCATAGCAAAAAGAGTCATATGGACCAATAAGAGGAACTTCAAAAGCAGAGAGCTAAAGTCATTATGCCTCTGTACAGAACATATATCAGACCACATCTGGATTATGGTAACCTGCTATGGGGACCTATAAAGGGGACTAATAGGGACAACATTGAAAGGGTACAGAGGCAATCTACTAAAATCATCTATGAGTGCAGGAACTTGAGATACGAAGATAGGCTGACAAAGCTAAATTTAATGCTACTCAATAAGAGAATGATTAGGTGGGACATGATATTAAGTTATAATTTATTACAGGATTCTGAAATGATGAATGAACTGAATCTAAGTACTAAGATCATAACAAGAGTAGTAGGGGACACAAATTACAATTGAAACACACAAAGTATAAACAGAGAAACATAAGGCATTTTTTACAGAAAACATACATAACCCATGGAATGGTCTACCAGACGATATTATGTACAGTAAGCACAAAACACAATTTAAACAAATACTTGACAATTACATATTATTGGGTAATACTCTGACTTACCACTAGATAGTTACAGGAGCACATATGTGCCTAAAGCCTTTCATTCACTCCTATGACCTTAGTATGAACTTTAGTATCATCATCCAGGAATAGAAAATGGCCTAATTAGCTAAGCTTAAGTCCACCACAAAAATCAGTATCTCAAGTTAGAGGGCAACAAGGGCAGGTTTTTTTTCTTGGTCCAAGTCCAGAGCCACCAACACTGCAGCAATCAGAAAGAAAAAGAAAACAAGGAGGCTGGAAAAGAAATTGCTGGGAGCTATCACATAGTAACCAGGAGGACTGAACACAAGAAATACATTTACCGGTTTTAAATATTTCTTGAAATCAGATCGCAGAGACACAATTAAGAGCATTATCTAAGAGGTTGTCCTTTGTACCCATTCAAGACATAAACCAGTTCGAGCTGCAAGTGGACATGCCAGCAATAAAACACGATGAGGTGTGAGTTATGGCCTGATAAGAGCATGCCCCAGTTGCATTATAAGGCATAAGTTGCTTGGCTGAAAGCCTTTAGCACCTGGGAAGTGCTCTTATCAGGCCATAACCCACACCTCGGACTGTCTTATTGTGCTTATAAAATGGGACCCTGTAAAGTACTTAATTTAAAAAATGGATATAGTAACTGTGCATAAAAAATAGTAAAGAAAATGATTATTAAAAAAACCAAAAATAAATAAATAAATAATAAAATAAAAAATCTTAAAGAAAATGATTATTAAAAAAAAAAAGAGTCCCTGCCATTGTCTATGAAAGGAGATGTCTCATTAGAAGGCACTACAGGAAGTTGGTGTCTGTCTGTCTCCGCAGTTCCTATGAACTCATAGACACACACATACAAAGACTCAAAAACTTTGTTTTGGTCTTGTTTCTTCTTTATTTTCATATTTGCTACTTCGATCACCCAGTATGTTACACCTAGTACTAGTGACTTGTCCAGTACTGTGTGATTTAGTCTGAATTTTGTTAGCATCCCCTCACTTCAGAACATAGATATTTTTTCTGGTTTTATTAATTTTTATGTTTGCTTGCATGCATGTGCAAGAAACATAGTGCCATCATCCGAGTTTTCGGAGGTGTGGCAGCCCTCTTCCAATTCAGGCAGTGTGTTTGCAGGCAAGGCCGCAGTTCTCCAATGCCTGCTCAAGCTGTCTATGACAGCTCCAAAATGCAGTGGAGTACAGTTGAAAGGGGGAGCTATGCTTCAGTGAGCAGCAATAAGATATCGCCTGCTCATGCGCGCTCCCCCTACACACACACACACATACACACACGCATACTGCGTGCTGCCCCCCCACGCACACACTGTATAGCCGACGGGGTTGCCCAATCCCCCATTGGCTGTGCTGCACTCCCCCCCAAAAGCCTTCCACATGCCATGCTGGGTGCCCACCCCAGCGAGGCTACATGTATAGCCTGATGGGGTGCCCAATCTCCCATCGGCTCCACTGTTTCTCCCCCCCAGAGTACAGGGTGCCACGCTGGGAGCCCACCCCATTGTGGCAACAGATGCTGTCACCGACGGGGGTGCCCAATCCCCCATCGGCTCCACTGTCTCTCCCCCCAAGCATCCAGGTGCCACGCTGGGAGCCCACCCCAGTGTGGCAAAATGTGTCATAGCCGACGGGGGTGCCCAATCCCCCATTGGCTCCAGCCCCCCAACCAGCCTTTCAGCAGCCACGCTGGGAGCCCACCCCAGTGTGGCAAATGTCCTCGTCGCCTCAGTAAAAAATAAACCTGCAAATAAAAACTGTCCTCGAGCTTCTCCTGCCCCCTCCCACAACCCACACCCACCCACTGTGCAACCTGCCTCCCCACACCCCCCTCTCCCCATACTTACCTCCGGACCTCAGTGCGATGATCTTCAGTAGACCGGGAACACATCTGCACTCTTCAAAGCTGACCGTGAACTGAGGAAATGACGGTAAGCTATATAATGGGATAGATAGGGTTTTTTCAACTTTGCTGCATATCTCAGACATTTTTTGGAATTTTTGCACCAAATTTTCAACATGGGGTTTTTGGGACCTCTTCTCATGAATGCTCTCACTGTTATGGCATTAATCAGGCCCGAAGGGTGATTTCGCAGTCACTGCATAAAATCACCTTTCAGGACCAAGTAATGAAATGACACTGCCACTATTCATAAGGTGGGCTCTCAAAAAGCCTATATTGAAAATTTGGTGGAAAAATTCCTAAAAATGACTGTTTTACGGGTGTGTGTTGCGCAGTTCCTATGCACGCTCGTAAGTTCACGAATTTTCAATATTTTCACTCCAGATTTTCAACATTGTCATTTTACCACACCTCATTATGAGCAGTACAGCTGTCATTTTTCACATCTTGCCCAAAATGTGTTTCCGCCCATGTAACGCACAATGGTGCAGTCGGTGTGCGAAATCAATGTATGAGACACATTAAGAAAATCACAGTGACACTGTTCATGAGGAGAAGTCTTAAAATGGCTATGTTGAAAATTTGGTGAAAAAATTCTTAAAAATGACTGTTTTACGAGCGTGCGTTGCACAGTTCCTACGCACGTTCGTAAGTTTGCAAATTTTCAATATTTTCACTCCAGATTTTCAACATTGCCATTTTATTACATTTCCATATGAACAGTACAGCTGCCATTTTTCACATGTTGCCCAAAATGTGTTTTCAAAGCCGGCCCACCGGCGCAGCGGTTGGATTTCCGCTTGGGACGCCGGCGACCCGAGTTCGGGAACGGACTCGGGTTGCCAGAGGGCCGGGCCAGGGGAGAAGGATCGAGCATCCTCACGACTGCTCTCCTGATCCGGGAGGGTGTGGTGAGTCACTGGTGCACGGGGGACTCCTGGTGGAGACCGGGAGAACCCCAAGCACTCGGGACCTAACGTCAGATGGGGGCGGGACGGACGCTGGCGTCATTGCACGCTCCTGCCCCCTTAAGGGGGAAAACACTGCCTACCTCCGATGCCTCTATGATGCCTGTCCCTTCGGCTGCAATGGGCTCCTCCATAAATAAAGAGCACGGCTCCCAGCCTATTACGACGTCCGTGGCACCCTAAGGGCTGAGGGTGCCACGGCCCGCCTTTGGGGCAAGCCAAGGGGTACTGGGAGCACAGCTCATGAGGGAGGAATGCTGCAGCAGGGGATCCGTGACCGGGCGGAAACCTGCTGGAG
Organism: Neoceratodus forsteri; assembly: GCA_016271365.2. Lineage (NCBI taxonomy): Eukaryota > Metazoa > Chordata > Ceratodontiformes > Ceratodontidae > Neoceratodus > Neoceratodus forsteri. The sequence continues at coordinate 1,640,538,552 of CM057450.1, forward strand.
GAGGTCCAAAAAGTGTTTTCAGACGCAGACGCATAATGGTGCAGTCGTATAGCGAAAGCAATGTTTGGGACAGATTAAGAAAATCACAGTTACACTGTTCATGAGCAGAGGTCTTAAAATGGTTATGTTGAAAATTTGGTGACAAAAGTCCATAAAATTACTGTGTTACGGTGAGCATTGCGCAGTTTCCACGCACCGTAAGTTCATGACTTTGTAATATTTTAAGTCCAGATTTTCACCAGTGGCATTTTTCCACACTTCCTTATGAACAGTACAGCTGTCATTTTCACAACATGGCTGAAATGTGTTTTCACACTTTCAGCGCAGAGATGCATGGTCGCTGTGGAAATCATTGTTCGACAGATAAAGAAAATCACAGTGACACTGTTCATGATCGAGGTCCCAAAATGCCTGCTGACAATCTGCTGTAAAAATCCCCAAACTAATTACATTATGGGTGTGCGTTGCACAGTTTCTATGCACGCTCGTGACTTCACCAGTTTTTTAATATTTTTAATGCAGATTTGCAACATTGCCATTTTTTACACCTCCCTATGAACAGTACAGCTGTCATTTTTTACATCCTGTTTGGAATGTTTTTGCACCTGTGGTGCTAAATGCCGTAGTCACTGTGCATAAGCAGCTTTTGGCTAACAAACTGATATTGCCACTGTTCATGAGGTGGGGTCACAAAAACATGTTGAAAATTTGGAGTGAAAATACCAACGGATGCCTGAGGTATTAGGGTTTACAACCATAACGCCAACCCTGTAGAGAATGACAGGCATCAGGGGTGTGACTTGGGATTCTTGCCTGTAATGCTCATACCATTCCACACCCTGCAGCCAGTGAGAGGCATCGAGGTATGCCTTGGACTCTTCGGCCCCAAAGTTCACCCCATTCTCCTATACCGCACCCATCTCACCATATTTCCTGATGGAATGGGGTGCGAAGGGCCAAAGACCCAAAGGCACACCGTGACACTTGTCAGTGTCTGCAGGGTGGGGTGTGGTGAAATGGCATGGCCGTTATGCCTGACGACCCAAAGGCACACCCCAATGCCTATCACTCTCTGCAGAGTGGTGGTGGGGTTGGCTTCAGTTCAATACTTCACTGCCATTCCTATTACGCAGCTCTGTAACTTCTACACTACCACTGCCAATGCCAGCAAGCAAACATTCGGCATTGACAAATGCTTGTTTTAGATATATTTGCTTGAGTCAGTTTCTTTTTTGGCTTGCTGTAGTGGGAGCAAGCATGTCCCCCAGCGGCTGCCATAGACAGGCATCTGCTTTGTGGTTTGGGACCATTAGTAAGGTTCAAGAACAACTTGGTAGAACTTTAAATAGAAATGAAATGTAGTTTTTAAATATTAATTGTTGTGAATTGCTTTTCTGGGACAAGATGAGGTGGAGCAGGGAGGGGATGCACTTCCAAGATCTGACACATTGTTGAATTATGGAATGGAATGTACAGCAGGAACTGTCATGAGGGAAAAGGCAGTGAGTAAAAGAAAGACATTGAAAGAAACAGCCAAAGTTTATGGAGGCATTTCTGTGGTTTCTCTGCTAGTGACAGTGCTTGGTGTGGAACCAGTTGAGAGCGTTTAGTTTCTGTGCCACCACTCTCCTGGTTCTCTAAGATAAGTGAGGAGTTGCAGCTGGAGAATGGTGGCATGGATTGATTTCCCCAAGTATGGTGTCTCAACTGGGAAAAGTAGTGCACATTGTAACATTATATCCTGATAAGGACACAACTGGAAAGGGTGCTCCAGCCAATCAGCAAGCAGAATTATTTTTGCCTATGTTATAATGAAAAGTTATTAAGAAATGTGGACCTTAAGTATTATTTTCATAGGGAAGAACTAAAGTGTGTACCTGCTGGTCAAGATGAAAGTGACACTGACATCGTGGATCACAACACTAAGGAACAATTAAATGATAATCTCTACAGTCCTGACATTAATCTGGACTTTGCAATTTCAGCATATTGTAGCTCAAGAAGAATATAACAATGTACCAAGAGACTTGATTTCTGAAAATGTTAATTTGCTTTTGTCTTTATAGTATGATTTCAACAATGATAATGAACCATTTAGGGATGAAGTACTAAAAGAGAAGTGACTTTAAGCCAAGAAGCACATTTTGCCTGAATTTACCCAAGCACCACACCATCAAGATGTTAGAAAACATGGTTCCGACAGACCTCAAAAAAGGTTTGATGTAGGAAGGAAGTATGAATATGCAAATATGACTGGTGAAGAGTGGGCAGCAGTTAGATAACTAAAAGAAATGCCCGAAATCACATTCTGCATTGTGGATAAGGGAAGAATGGTGGTCATACAGAATATATATAACAGTATACTGTATATGGAAAATAAAAAGACAACTTGCAGAAATAGGCTGTTATGAGACCCTCACATATAATCCATATTTCTTTTTAAAGTGGAATTGGAAGAAATAATAAAACAGGCTAGAGAGGATTGTTTGAGCCCAGGGGCCAGATATTCAAAGCTTTGAACCTGGTGCAAATTTGTTGCACTGGAATAGCACTGGATTTGCACCAGGCTGCAATATTCAAAAGCCCTAATAGCACTGGTGCTATGTGATAGTGCCAAAGCTAAAATATAATGTATTCCGTGATGGGGGTTAGGGGAGTGGCCATGAATGCTGGAGCAGTGGCATATTCAAATGTTTAGTGCCGCGCTACAGGATTTAGCACCACCTGTACCGCAATGCTAAATACCATCTGCAAAAAGCAAGTGGTAATGCGGCAGTGATACTCAAAGTAATTCGAAGTGTAACATCAATACACTTCGAGTTACTACTATGGAAACCCCTGGTAGCCTAGTGGTCCCTCCCCCAGCACGATCCCCGACTCCTGTTCTGTGCAAAACAATTAAATCCCTAGTAGTCCCCCACCCTCAGCATGATTCCTGACTCCCATTCTGTGCAAACAATTAAATCCCTAGTGGTCCCCACCCCCGCAGCCTGATCCCGACTCCCATTCTGTGCAAATATTTGAAATACCTAGTGGTCCCCACCCTTCCAGCATGATCCCTGACTCCAAATCACTTAAGTCCCTGGTGGTCTAATGTCCCCTCCAGGCAGTGACAACCCTGCTCCCCAAACTTCCCCTGGAGCAGTCGTCGATAGGCTCAGCCCTTCTCTCACCACCATGATAGGCCACTGACCAAGTTATGAATGAGCAGTACTGTAATGAATGAGCATGTCCTCGCATGAGGACACACTCATTCATTACAGTACTGCTCATTCATAACTCAGTCGGTGGCCAGCCATGTTAGTGGTGAGAGGAGGGCTGAGTCAGTTGCTGACTCTGTTCAGGGGATGTTTGGTGGGAGCAGGGGTCGTCACTGCCGGGTGGGGGGCCGCTAGACTACCAGGGACTGTAACACACTGCATAGGAACAGAGACCTTGACAGCAGAATGGGAATGTGTGGCCCACCCAGTCTGCCCAGTTCCTTACATTATGGATATGCTGCAGATCCTAGTTAGCCTACATCCTCCCCCCAAACCAGGATTGCTTTATGCCTGTCCCATGCATTCTTGCATCACCCCACTGTTATTGCACCCACAACTGCGTTCATTGCAAAAAACTTCATTTAATGCACCAGTTAGGGTTAAGGTGACAGAAGTGGGGAAATTAGATATTAAGGTTGAGACCCTAACCCCCGACCTCCATCCCACCCCCCAATCTTCCATGGACTGATAGATGCTGGTGTGTGCCATGGGGTCATGTGGCCTAACTCTCACACCATTCTCCTTTACTGTAGCTTGTTAACCTGTTTACATATGGAATGGAATGAGAGTTGGGCCTCACGACCCTATAAATTTCCTTACTTTTTGAAAAAGTGTAATATAAGTAATAAAAAAAGAATTATTGGTAGGAGCACGGGACCCAAAGGTTGCCAAGGGGTATTGGTGGGAGTGTGGGGCCCTTCAGGCCCTATTCTTCCACCAAGTTACCCATTACTGCATAAGATTGTAATGTAAGTAGTAACAAACATATATTGATAGGGCTCCGCACTCCCACCAGGTTGCAAAGGGGATTGGTGAGAGCACGGGGCCCTTTGGGCCCCACACTCCCACCACAATGCCCATTACTACATAACAATATACATCTGGCATAGCTATACAGCATCCCTATACAGCAAAGAACCCTTGGAACACAAATGTAACAATATCTCATGAACCATGCACCCTATCAAAAATATTTCACTGCAGGCTTACTGTATGATTTAAAATCTTGTTCTGGCAGCTTAGATTCATGGATCTAAGCTGCCAGTAGCAAAAAGTCTGTATCTTGCTTCGTTTTTGAGACAATGGCGCTGAACGTTGTGACACAGACCGCAATGTAATCCTATGGGAAAAACATCAGCTATGTCATTGATTATCTGTGCAACCAATTAATTCCCCAACACCTAAACAGCATAATTCACATTTCTAGCACATCCCCTCAACACCCTGTAAATTCCAAGTGAAAAGACCAAACCATTATTGAGATATGCAATTCTAAAGTTTTTGCACCTTTAAATATTTTTCAGTCATGAGAAAGCAAATTTCTCACCTGCGAGAAAATCTTTGGCAGTGAGCTAACAAAATCTTCAGCTGTGAGCGGCAATCTGGTCATGCCAATCTGGGCCATCTGGTTGTCCCTAGGGTCATCTGGTCTTCCCCATGGGCATCTGGTCATGAAAATTTGGCTATCTGGTTGTCCCCTCATGGAGGAAGCTCATGGCCAAAAATCATCTCATGGCCGAAGATTTTGCAGGCTCACGGTGGAAAAACATTAGCGAGTCAAGAATGAAGAATTTTAAATTTAAAAATGATATTTTTTGACAAAACCAAAGCAAACCAAAGGCATGGCTCAATAGAGAGGGTTCCCCTGAGCAAAACCCATGACTTATTTGCCCCAAAAGTCACCCGTGGAGAAAATAACAAAATTTTTTCAGTCAGAAAACTGAAAACAAGATGGCAGCTCTTGCGGCTGAAAAATTTCTCACGGCAGAAGATTTTCTGCCGTGAGCATGCCAAATCTTCAGCTGTGAGGGGATGACCAGATAGCCCTGAGGCCATTCTTCTTTTGCAAAATATGCATGTACATTTTTTTGTGAACTGAGCATGCTCAGAACTCATAAATTCAAAATTAAATATCTTTAGAATGGATTAATATTTTTTCACCATACCAATGCTGGATTGTTCCTTGACCCAACCTCTATGTTCCAAGTTTCAGACCAATAGACCACACTGTGTCTGCCCAGAGCCATGGGCAAACAATGCATCAAAAGTGGCAAAAAGTGCATTTATTGGCACTTTGCTGCACAAAAACCGTATGTCCAACCAAAACGCAACTTGGTAACTCAAGATATGTACCATACCAGACCGCGCATTCCAAATTTCATGCAAATCTGTTGAACAGTTGAAAAGTTATAAATATGCAAAATTTGAGGTTTAACATTAAAGTGTCTACTCAACCCTAACTATAGGGGAGCAACTGCGTCCTATAATATATATATATATATATATATATATACACACACACACACACACACACACACACACATACACACACTGCTTGTAGTGATGCATGGGTGGGTTGTATGCACTGCTTGTGCCTGCTTACACCCATATCCTGCAGCATCCAGCCTGTATTTCCATTCCGACCCAAAGGTAAAGCTGTGTGCTCCATGCAGTAGCACCAGGCAAACAGCATGGACATGTATGCTAAGCAGCACATAATGAGATGCTGATGTAACTGTTTGCCCATGGATTACCTAACTAGGCTCATTTGCATATGTGCTTCGAATATAGCAAACTTTTGCCCTGGGCTAACCTGTTTGCACCGGGCTAATGTCTTAGCACTGTGCAATCAGCTTAACCCCGGGCAAACTTCACATCAGCATAGTACAGTTCTGCAGTGTGTGGCCTGCTGTGTTTTTTGCAGTTGGTGTGAAACATCTCTTTGCAATTACACACATTGTCGTCCACCTGCAGCTCTGTCTTGCTCCACCTCTGTGTCCATTGGGCTGCCATTGCATTTTGCACTTCTCTGTTACTATATATTTAGAGCTGTCTTTATTTCCTGAGCAATTTTAGCACTGCATTCCCTGCTCAGTTTGCCCTGCTTCCTTAGCATGCTGTATTCGCAAGTTTAGCACTGGGGCTATTCCTCTTGAATATGGCGAACTATTTGTTCCAGGCTAATTTGGCATGCCGGGCAGTGCTAATTATCTGGTCCCAGAAGCCTAAACTGCTTTTTTAATAGAAGCGTATCCTATCAAGCCCACTCCGTATACTCTGCCCAAGTTCCACAAATTTGTAGGGGACGATTCTGGGCAGCCTATAGTACCTGGCAATGTGTCACTCAGTAAGGGCACCTCCAGGTTTATGGACTTTAACCTGAAGTAAGAGGTACCCAGTTAAATCCAGGACTCGATGGAGGTTATCAGCAAAACAGAGGGTCTTGAATGGTGTGATGATTTTTGCTGGGTAACTATTGATATCAGTTCCCTCTATACGTGTATTGTTCATGAGCCTGGGATAAGAGTATACAAAGATTTTATGGCTGAGGTTGCAGATCTGAAGGATGCCCACAAACGTTCATACTTGAACTACTGAGATTTGTTCTTACACACATTTATTTTACATTTGACCAGAAAGTGTGCTTGCAATTGAGGGGGAAGAGCGATGGGGTTGGTGCTTGCCCCCTCATATGACAATATCTTAATGGCCTGGTGGGAGGAGTGTGTGGTGTTTGCAGAAACAAACCCCCACTTCAGACAGATGCAAGTAGTACATTCTGTGGATCAGTGATAGGGAGGGAGGGGGTTCACTAGACCACCAGGAAGGGAAACAGTATGTTTTAATAATATGGGGATAGGATTGGGGAGGGGGTTACTTGTCTAGCTACTACAACTGGACATGGGGGGGGCATGATCAGGTGGGTGGAGAGACCGCTAGCCACCAGGGTTATTTTTAAAAAAAATATATATCAGGCGAGTGGGTGATCAGGTGGGGGGAGGGACTGCCAGCCATGGGGGGGAGGGAGGATTATTAACAGTAATAGGTTGAGCGGGATGGAACAGCGTGAAATTTCACCCAAATTGTTAGGAAGTTTTTCGATCCACCACAGGCAGAAGCTCAGAAATTTCTGCAAAAGTTGCCAAATTATCATGAAAGTTACACTAAGGCAGAAATGGCAACTTTTGCACATCACTATACCCAGTCAGAAAGTCAAACCAGCTTTTCTGGCATTGATCAAACAAATAATATTAACCCAAAAAAGCCTGTGGAGCAAAAAATGATTTTTTTTGACAAGTTTAAGGTCTCAGAAGTACCTCAAAGCTAGCTTTCAGAAACAACTGTCTCCTGTTCTCTAGTATCTTGAGTGAAGAAGCCACATGGTGTGCTTGCTATTTGATTGGCCAATGAAGCTCTATGAGACTTAACAATCTCACTGAATGATCATTTCTGAATAGTAGTCGAATAGTAAACCATTCAGGAAGGGCATCCAAATATTTGGAAAGAATACTATTTGTGGTATTTGGGAAATACTGTTTAGCCCATGCATAGTTGCATAGTTGGAACAGGCTTGGGGATAGGAGGACACTAACTGGTGTGCACAGCAATGTACTCATGTCTCACTTGCCATTTTGAGGGGGTAGGTTAAAAGAAGCCAAAAAAAAAAACAGAGAGCAGAGTGATGTCTGTTGGGCCCTGCTGAACAAACTGGCCAGCCCCCTCCTTATATAAAACAGACCAGAGGAAATCTGCTACCAAACACTATAGGAACGCAACACAATTACAGGTGCTGCACTGTAGAACTACTGAAAGGAGTGTGTAAGAGCTAGAGATAGTAAGGATAGGGCTGGGCGTGATTGTGCACTGTGCAGAAGCACTAACAATGGGGGATTAAACAAATACAGGTATATGGAAACAGATTGATGAAATTAGTCAGAATCTGCTTAATCTTGATAAAAAGATTTAATTTAAAAGTTTTACAATTTTAAAATACATTTTATAAATTGGGACACAATGGCCTGACTCAGAATATGCCATTTGTCATCACTTATGAGGGGGCAGGACTTACATAAGTCATGTTTGGGTCTGTCTCTCTTCAGTTATTGTATTTCCCATCTTTCATGAAGATTAATGTTACATTCTGGATCAGGCCATTGCCTATCACCTATTTTTTCATACAACGCAGGCACTGAAAATACTGTAGATTAATTACTTGATGGACATTTAGTTACAGTCTACATCTCTGAGTGGAAATTAAGGAGAACGTAACAAGTAAGACAATGAATGTTAGGAGGAATGTTGGGATGGATGGGAAGGTAGAGAAGTACAGTAGGGTCTACATATTCAAAGGAGTTGTGAAAGGAGCAACTAATTTGTGCCGGTGCAACTCCAGAAATGCACTCTGGTGCCATATTAAAAAGTGTGAATTGCGCTGCGCAAGTCCAGTTGTGCTGTGTCGCAAAGATAATGTGAGCAACGCAAAGAGAGGAGGTGTAACCATGAATATGCAGCACAACCGCATATTGAGCCCAAACACACAGCGCAACTGTGGAGCAACTCACAACCCGTGAAGCATCAAGTTGAGCATAAAAGGATGTGGCTCAACTGCACACACCGACAGCCAGACAGCAACATAGCCAGGAACAAATGGATGCACACCATTCCTAATGGAGCAGATAATGAGGGGGGTGATGAGCAGGGAGGAACAACAACATGGCTGTGGAAGGGCCCATTGGTGGTACACCCAACACAGATGGTACCGTGCCCGACTCACATATGAGAACTACAGTGACACAGAGATAGCAGGCAGGTACCATCTCAACAGGGCAATTCTGAGGCAGCTCTGAGAGCTGTGCCATGATGAACTGCAGGCACCCACCCGAAGGAACCATGCCATGTCAGTGGAGACCAAGTTGACAGTGGTAACATGCTTGCTTGCCATGGGTACCTTCCAGAAACCAGTGGGTGTCAGCACTGGTATATCCCAGTCAGCCACGTTCTGCCTCCTCACTCAGGTCCTCAACGACCTGCTGCCACATGCTTCAGCGTGCATCAATTTCCCAAGCACACAGGCTGAGCGTATAGCAAACATGCAGGAATTCCACAGGGTGGCACACATGCCAGCCATGATAGAGGCAATTGACTGCACCCATGTGGCCATAACTACACCACCTGGCCTGTAAGGTGCAGCATATATGAACAGGAAGGGATATTACTCCATCAACTGCATGGTGGTGTGCAATGCCACAGGGCGCATCATCAATGTGTGTGCCATGCATCCTGGGAGTACACATGATGCATTCATCTGGCACCAATTCATCCTGTGCCAGAGATTTGAGAGTGGGGTAATCCCCACGGGGCACTTAGTTGGTGAGTTGGAACGGGGAAGAGAAGCACAACTGCAGTAGTGTAGAACAGCACACAGCAACTCAAAGGGGGGTGGGGAACAAGGACAGTGCTAGGTGACAAGACATGCCTGGACATGGAGCCTGATGACATGACAGTGGAGCATGCATACAGGGGCCCATGACGTGCTGGCCACAGGGCACACATGGCATGTTCACAGCACCGCCCTGCACCACCATGGATGTGAGGCACCATGGGTGGCCATCCATGTGTCCAGTGATCAAAATGGCAGGACAGAACAGTGGCACAATGCATGCAGCAGCAGGGACGTGGTCCCACAAGCCTGTGGAGGAGTAGCAACAGATGGGTAGGACACACATGCTGTGCCGTCAATGGTGGCACATTAGCTGTACATGAGGGTGGTGGAAAGAGCACACAGTGGGGCAAGTAGAGGCAGCATGGACTGGTAAAGGGGGGAGGCAATGGCCAGACAGTGTATTGACTAACACATGTGCTTTCCCCAAAGGTGACAGTGCATATCCCTCTGACTCTGGCTGCTCACATCCATACGGTGTTCCAGCAATGAGGAAGAGGAGAGGTACAATGAGGCACACATCACTACATGCAGCATCACAGAGTAAGTCTTTGGCATGCTTAAAATGCATTTCTGTTGCCTAGACAGGTCAGGTTGTGCCCTACAACACAACCCTGAGAAAGACTGTGGCATACTCCTGGCCTGTTGTATGCTTCACAACATGGCCATTGACCATGGAATACCTGCCAAGGTGGATGAGAGTGACAGTACTGATGATGATGATGATGATGATGATGATGAAGAAGACCAGCCAGCCATGGAGATGAGGGATCCCAGGCTAGTTGCATGTGCCAGGAGGCACTGGGATACCATTATTGAGGAGCAACATTATGGGAACCTCGGGTGAGTTCCACACAAGGAAGCAGGGCATGCACACCACACACAAACACACACACACACACACACACACACACACACACACACACACACACACAGGCATGGACATAAAGAGATGCATGCATGCAGGGACACAGGGATACACACCAGTCACACAAGTGGGCACACAGGCATGCACACGCACACGCCCCCTCAAGGAACAACAAATATATACTGGAATAGTCTGGTGTCACATGGTGGATGCACAGGACCACAGATGCATGCAGGCACATGCATCTGAACAGCAACAGGGCTCACCATAGGGCACACAGCACCAGGCAGAGGCACACACAACACTGCAGTACTGCAGCCTCTGGCATAGATCAGAGGGTATGCACTGGCACACAGGCAATGCCAACACAGTGCTGCACTCATCCTGCCCATGCCTCAAGGTCCCACACCATTGTCCACACCAGCAGTGACCCAGCCCACGTGTGTGCCACAGCATGCTAACCAGGGCACAGCCAGCCATGTGTGCAGCTGGCAATGGCAGCAGTGTATTGGACCGGGAAGCACACCAGTCAGGACTACCATGCAGATCCATGGCCTCCACAGTCATGGAGGTGTCCACACCCTGACTGTGTGGCACCCACATGTGGCTTAACAGCCACAGGGGTGTCATCACCACATTCACAGAAGTAGATGCCTGAGAACACGATCAGGTCCTCACAGGTGTGTACAACCCAGCAAACAGACTGTTGCCAGGTGTGTCTGGGATGGGTATGGCAGTGGGCAGCATCAGCCTCAATGGGGTCACCAGACACCAAGCCCTGGGTGTTCCAGCTGTGCTATGGGGAGTCTTACACACCCTGCTGTGACCAGTGGATGCCAGCATTGTGAAGTCCGCTGTAATGGTCTCCAAAATGTGACCAGTGAAGCAGTCATGGCCTCCCGCAGTTGCCGGATCTTGCCAGTCAGTTGGGTAAGTCCCATGGTCCCACACTCAGACAGTTGATGCACCTCAACCTGCAGCGCATGTATCTCTGCCCTGAGCATAGCCTGGTTACCCATGGAGTCCTGCAGAAGCCAGTGTGCTCATCCAGCCTGTCCACGCCTGGCATATCATGGTCCTGATGCTGACAGGTGGGGGGATGGTGGCCTGCTGTGCCACATCCCTTGCCACACAGGAGTCCTCAGTTGGGACAGGGACTGGCTGCGTGCACCGACGGCTGTCCCTGGGGATTGCTGCCCAGTGTCTCACTCAGGCCATTGCAGCACAATGGTAGGATGCTGGACCTGTCCCGCAGAACCAGTGCCCACACCTGAGCCCCATCTCCAGCCAACACCAGCAGCAGTACCTATCGCTGCATAGGGGGCACATCTGTATTCTCTGGTCCATCAGCACTGCCTGACACCACCTGTGGGAATACCTGAATGGAGTGAGGGGTGTTGACACCTGAGCACCCCGATATCAGTGTGATGTCATCATCAGTGTCATACCTATCCAAGATGAGGTCGGCACCCCCAGGCACCTGCCACAACATCAAAGAACGTTGATGGCTCAGCATCATCCAGTGTCATGAGTCTGGGTCCAGCACAAACAGCACCAATGAGGTATGATGGAGCTGTAAGACAGAATGGAGAGTGGTTAGTGCATCACTGATGCATTGCAGGTGGTCATCTATACAGTGGAGTGTCTGCATGTGTGCCACAGGTGTGCCTGCACTGCTATGCATGTGGTGTGGCTGTACCACTGTTCATGCATGTCAGGACACAGGCATCACACAGGACAATGGTCCACATCTGTGTGCCCACACAGTAATGTGTGGCACTGGCCCACAACTGACAGGCAGTGCTGTCCCCCTCCTTATTGCATACAGCACAACTGTGATTACCCTGTCCACTGTGACATGCCGGTTTAAGTGTTCACTGTGGATGGCCACATGCATGCACATCCTGCAGCAGATCCCCATATGACACGCGTGGCAGCTGTAGCATTGTCCCTGGACCAGGCCCCATCCAACCATGACTGAGTACCTGCGGCTGCCACACAGCACACAGGGGACCATGTTGGACCTTGGTGTGGCTGTGCAGGTGGTGCACCACCCCAAGGCACAACATCAACACACTAGTGGCACCCTGGTAGTGTAGCAGGCACACCAATGGCCTGCAATCACCACCCCCAGCCAGGTGTCCCACTGGTATACTCACAGTGCTATGATGGGCTGCCACCTGTCTGGAACCCTCCCCATGACACCCACAATGGATGCCCAGTTGAATGTCGATGCCAGCAGCTCCTCCTCTGCATTGAGGACTGGTGCTGTTGAGGGACCATCCCCCTTTTTGTTGAGCAATGCCTTTACTTTATGGCAGCAGTCTTCTCCTTTATCTGGCACTTGTCCATGGTCATCTTCTTCTTTCACTCCTGGGGAGTGCAGTTGCAGCATCCATGGGAGTTCACATATGTGGACACCTCCTCTTAGCCTGTAGCCCACTCCTGGGCAGTCCCTGTGGCTCCACTTAGGAGTTCCTCCCCGGCAACATAGGCCTCCACCAAGGAATGTTTTTCATCTTTTGTAAAGTTGGGCCTGCATTTTCTGGCAGGTCCCTGCTGCTGCTGCACTCTCAGAATCTGGCATAATGCCACCAGTGAAAAAATATGGTGCACAGATGAGCAGTATGGTTGCATCCCCTGTTGCTGTGCAACATATTAACTGTGGCAGTGCAAAACAGCTATCAGCAATAGGAATGTAAACAAACCTACCTTCAGGGATGCAATTCCTGTCAGTGACCACTGATGTGTGGTGTCGCTTTAATGGCTCAAGTCATGCAAATGAGCTGTGTAGAAACCAGTAATGAGATGCTAATGTCCTCATTTGTGCTGGTATTGACTCATGAGGCTATTAGCATTATCTGTCTGAATATTGCTGAATTGTAGCCGGCGCAACTAACTGTCTGAAGCACAACTGGGATGCACTGGAGCAATTCACTGGCACAATATCCACACATGCGCGCTATGCAGTACCGCATTTGCCAAGTGCATGGTCTGCTATGCTATGTACGTGTCTGTGTATTATGCATCCAGCAATGCTGTGCATGGGTGCCCTACCTCGCATGAGGGAAGGCCGCGCTATTGGCCGTCACCACACAGGTGTGGGTCTTGCGCCATTGGTGTGCTGTATGTGAGGCACTAATTGATCTTCACAAGATGGCGCCGCTGCACTGATGCATGGATGTGGGTCATGGATGTGACCCCAAGCTTCTGCTCGTACTTCCAGCATTGCGCATGTGGGGTACTGTATCGTTGATCACGCTGGTGTATGCCAATCATGCATTTCTGTGCTGCTCAGTGGTGTGCTGGGCATTCCTTTTGCGCAATCAGCACGACAGTGCAACAGAGGTCTCAGTACACCAGCAGACTGTACAGTGGGCCTTGTAGTGTGTGCAGGAAGTATGGTATGTGCCATGAAAGGCCAGCCTTGGGCCCATAACTGGAACAAGGTGGAGATGGTCAACCTCATGACCCTGGTTGCTCCACTGGAGGAACAGTTGTTTGGGGCTGTGGCACTGCAGGAGGCATGGCCCCAGATGTGGGCCCATGTTGCAGAGCACATGGAGGGATGCACTGGGATACCCAGGACAGGTGAACAGTGCTGTCACCAGTATGGGGATCTGCACTGCTGTGATCCGGAATGCTTCAAAAGACTGCAGGACTGTAACTGCCATGGTGTGGTCCCACAACCAGGTACATCTGTCTGAGCATTGTGCATGCCACTTCTGCATGCTAGCAGGGGCATTGGGGTGTGTGGCAGGGGCATTTCAATCAATCAATCAAGTCTTTATTTAACCAGGCGCTCATCGTTGAGCAGAAGCTCATTTGCAAGATGGACCTGGGTGGAGCATGAACAATTGTATATACAGGTCAACACAGGTATTTACAAGGCAATACAGATAATAATCTTTACAGAGAGGAAGAAAAAGAAGTTCATATGTGCATAGAATTATACAGCTATTGTACAGATTACAAGGTATTTACATACATAGAAGTGTCTATAGGAAGATAAAGCAGGTTATCTAAGGTTGCAGGAGGAAGTAACGGAAGAAAAAAAATAAAAATATACACCAGGTAGAGGTGAAGGTGGGGAAGGGAGGGAGGTAGGAGGAGAAAGGCTAGGAGGGCACGGTGCACAAAAAGGAGTTGGTAAAACGGGATGTAGAGAAGGTGGATGGAGAAAAGGAGTATGTGTGAGCCCCGGGATTGAATGCTATAAAGTATGGGGCATGGTAGGATGTCACAACCCAGGGTAGTGAGCTCCTATCCGAGGTTGGGAAAGGAAGAATAAGGGGATGGACGGGCCTAGTGTTGATAAGACAGGGGGATAAGAGAGAGAACAATTAGGCTGGTGAGGAGCAAGCTGGGGGGTCAGTACTAAAAATTGGGTCTAGGCGTGGCTATATACCAGTGCAGACGCCGGTACTGGGTCTGAGTGAGTGAAGCAGTTACATACTTCTCTGATTGTACGGAAATAAAGCGTCTTGAAGGCATTTATACCGATTAGAGTGCTTAATTTGAGGGTTTTGTAGATCGCTCCATAAGGTAGGTAGCACGTTTATGGCTGCCCTGTCAAGCTGGATTTTGATTTGGGTACTTTAAGTGTAATAGCTGAGTAACTTCTTAACGCGTATTTCCCAATTATACTCAGGGGAAGACAGCAGGAGATATAGTAAGGCAGCTTATTAGAGATGGCTCTATAGGTCCAGAGAGCGGCGTTTCTGTGGCGCCTGAACTTTAGTGATGTCCACCCCACTGCCGCATATAGGGTGCAGTGATGCATGTCGAAGGGGAGTTCCGTTATAAACCTCAGTGCTAGATGGTAGAGTGTGTCCAGTTTAGCCAAGTAAAAGTTGGGGCATTGGCTGTAGAGGAAGTCAGCGTAATCAACTAATGATAGGAAAATGGATTTGACCAGTTGTTTCTTGGCATCTCTGGTGAGAAATTGGTTGATTCTAAAAAACAATCCAAGCCTTTGCCGAAGTCATTTTAGCAAGTCCTCGATATGTTCAATGAAGGAGAGTCTTTGGTCTATCCAAACTCCCAGATACTTGAATTTTGTAACAAATTCTAGTTTTTCACCTAGAACTGTGGTAATTTGCGGAACTGTCCCACTGGACACAGGGTTAGCTGTATGGATAAAAGGTGAGAGGACCATCGCTTTAGTTTTTTTGGCATTAAGGAGTAGCATTTTTTGGAGGAGTTGGCTTTGCAAAAGGTTGAATTCTGACTGTAGGTCATTGCAGGCAGCTTCAGGTGTTGGGTGACTCACACAGAGAACTGCATCATCTGCAAACAGATGGATGTTGGCTTCTTTTATACAGTAGTCGATGTTATTAATGTAGAATACAAAAAGTAAGGGCCCTAATATAGAACCTTGAGGTACCCCTCTTTGCAGAGTTTTTAAGGGGGACAGGCCTCCTTCGGCTTTAACTTGTTGAAGGCGCCCTGTAAGATAGTCAGTAAACCAATGCAGAGTGGAGGGGTCCACACCTATGGTTTGAAGGGGGGAGGAGAGGAGCAGACTATGGTTGATGGTGTCAAAAGCCTTGCTTAGATCAAGGAAAACAGCACAAATAAAGTTTTTGCTCTCAAGATTACGCTGCCAGTCATTAATAACTTTAGCGAGGGCTGAGATAGTGCTATGTTTAGCTCTGAATCCGGACTGCATAGGATTTAGCAGTTCCCTAGACTCAAGGTGAGTCCTCAGCTGTGCATTTACAATTTTCTAGGAGCTTGGACAGGACCGAAGGAGGGAAATTGGCCCTGTAGTTATTGAGATCGCCAGGGTCACCTGATTTGAACAGTGGTATGACATGTGCTGTCTTCCATATAGGTGGTAAGGTGCCCTGAGACAGGGATAAGTTAAAAAGGTGGGTGACGGGTATTGCTAGTACATGGCAGGCAATTTTTAGGAAGTAAGGGTCAAGGCAAGGATGTCAGCCCCAGCACTTTTTCTAGTATCCAACTGAAGCAAGAGGTCCTCTACCTCTTTCAGTGAGGCAGATTGAAGCGAGAAAGGCGGTGAAACTATCGGAGTTTCAGGCAGTTGGCTGGCGGTCTGGGAGCGAAGTATGTTTGCAGGGGAGTTATCAAATGCCATGCCTGCAGTAGCAAAGTGGTTATTGAATGCGTCAAGTATATCCATCTTTTCGGTTATAGTTAAGTTGCAAGAGGTAATCTTGGTCGGGAGTGAATTTCCTGGGGAGTGGCCTAGCAGATCATTGATTGTGTTCCAGAGCTTGATTGGGCTTTGTAGCAGAGTCGAGTTCAGATTTTAAGAAGGTGGCCTTCGATTCTCTGATTGTTTTGGTACATAAATTTCGTAGTCTCCTGAACTGGTTCCAGTCCTCTACAGTGTTCAGTCTATTCGCTTTTTTCCAGAGCTTATCTCTTTCTAGTGCATCTGCACACAGGGTGGGCCAACCTTGTTTGGGTGTGTCAGTGCTGTTGAGTGGCTATGCTGCACAATGAGTGTCCCCGTGTTGCACTGTGACATTGGCCCACCACATTGTGCCTAGCATGTGAGTAGTGGACCGAGTTCCCCGCATGGCGTTCCGCGCTGTGGTGCATCATGTCAGGCTTGCTTGGGTCTGGGCTGTGTGTTAGGTTTTCGCATACTGCTCATTGTCCCCTTTCATTGTGTTTCCTTTGCAGGGTGGGAGGCACACAGGTGGGCCAGGGAGGAGGCCAATAGGCTTGGCTGCCAGCCAGTCGATGGGGCAGTAGCAGAGCCTGATGACCAGGTGGCAGGTAAGTGTGTGACATGTGCAGCTGTCCTCTGTACCTGGGGTTGGGTGTTGGTGGGGGGGGGGCAATCCACACAGCAAGCCATTGCCTTCATGCTGTACATATGCATGTATTGATTCTCAAGAACTGTTGCTGGTGTTGGCCAGCAGCGTGTGGTTGTCCCATCGTGCACATGGCTTCTGTGTGTTGTTACCCAGTTGCTGTCAAAGGTGGTAGCTGTGTGTGGCCCACGGTGCACACAAGGGGATGCTGCTGGGCCTGCTTAAGTGTTGCACATGGGGGCATTAGTCCCTCACTGT
Source organism: Neoceratodus forsteri (assembly GCA_016271365.2). NCBI lineage: Eukaryota > Metazoa > Chordata > Ceratodontiformes > Ceratodontidae > Neoceratodus > Neoceratodus forsteri. The sequence continues at coordinate 1,640,555,949 of CM057450.1, forward strand.
GGTTGGCATTTGCACATGTCACACTGCTGGGTACTCCCTGGCCGTCATCCCCTTCATTGTGTGGCACAGTTTCCTGGACTGCTGCCAGTGTACACTGTGTGTGTGTGTGCTGTTGGTGGCCTTGTCCATGGGTCCACCCATCCTCAGTCCTATACACACACACACAGCCCAGGGGGGGCTTCCATTGTGTGGGCTCTGTCACTCAGTTTCTGTTCTGTTTCCCCTGCATAGGTCGTCCGAGGCCAGAGGGAGGATGGCGCAGTGTGGGCGTCTTGGGTGGAGGCATACTCAACCTTCAGCAGGTGGCCATTAGTGTCTACCATAGACAGGCATCCACATCTGCCTATCATGAAGACTACTGTCAACAATAAGAATGCTGGTTGCAGAAGTGCGCAGCCTGAGGAATGACATACATCAGTTGCGGCATTAACACATGGACAATTCTGTTTCTAGCCCCAGGTTTCACTTTCCCAGTTTCCCATTTCCCATGGACATTGTTGTTCCCCTCCTGTCACAGTCCTATCTTGCACCCATCCCCATAGCCTGTTGTTGTTGAGTGTTGTTTTTGCTTACCTTTTTTGGTTCACAGTTGGCTTGTGCCCCTTTTTTATTTGTTCTGGTTATTTCCCTGCTATATTCCTCTTGCTGCCTGTTCCTTACTGTTGTGTTGCACTGTGTTCCCTCATTTCTGTATTAAAGCATTGTTTCTTATTTGCTTCTGTGTTTGTGTGTCTCCGTCCCTCGCATGCCTGTTGCTTCAGTGTGCTGTTGTTGACCATGGTTGGACTCTGAAGGGGGTATGTCCTGGACCATGGTGTATCTGCAGTGTGACAATAGTGGGTGCTCACAACCTTGCCTGTCACATCCCTTTGTGTCAGGCTTCCATGGGTTGCCGGGGGAGGGCTTGCTCTGTGCTTGCCACATTGTCCTGTGCCCATGTCCTGCATGGTGCCCACTCCTGCTGTGTTGCTCTTCCCCATGCTGCTGTGATGTGGGTTTCCCTACCCTGTGTCCCTGTGTGCCTGTTTGGCATGTGATGCATATGGTCATGTGCCTGTCTGCCAGTGTGGCTGTGGACCACTGTGCCTGCATGGTGCCTTAACATTGTGGCAATGGTGCTTGGCTATTACATGTTGACTGTTGAGACTGTGGTCCTGGGGTGCTAATTCCCTGTAGCCCTCTGTGCCATGCCTGTTGTATGCCCTGTCCCGTTGGTTGCCCGGGATTGTGTGGTGCTCTGTGCTATGTCCTTGGGCATTGGGTTAGCACTGTTTCTGTGCCATCTGCTCCTCCTTTGCCATTGTGGTTCTGCCCTGCCTCCACTACCACAGTCATGTGCCTTTACATAGCCCTGACTGTTTTCCCTGTCACCTGGTGCAACTTGCTCCATTTGCTATATTCAGCCTGCACAGTTGCTCCAGTGCATTTCAGGTTGCTCCAGCGCAAGTCTATTTGTGCCATGGCACATCTTTGCTATATTCAGCGTTGTTTGTGCTGGAGCATTTCTGTGGTGCATCTGCTGAATATTGCAGTTTTGTGCTGTGGCAAAACTGGATGGCATGGCACATCCACTTGCACATGTTCTGGGTGCAGTTTTGAATATCTAGCCGCTTAGAGGTGAAGGTTCAACTAGAAACATCCACCAGGGTAGGAAGAGTGATGTAAGGAGGATCAGTAATTAAAACTATATAGACAAGGTGTGGTTTATTGAAAGATTTTAAATGACCAGTTGATTCATTAGTTCAATTTTATTTATTTACTTTTGTATTTACTTAGCTGATGTGCACACCGTTATAAACTTATTTAGGTGATGCAACTATTTTTATAGAGGGCCATAGAGGACATTACATCAGCAGACTTGTTAAAAATAGTTCATAAGTTCTAGTAAGTATGTGTACTGTAAATAATTACCCACATGTACAGAATTACAGAAGTGGATATTACAAACTAAATTATGGAACACAGGTCCAGACAGCTGTAGTCCTATACAGAGGCAAAATAAGTAAAGAGACTTAGCCTGGACAGCAGATCGAGGGTAGCAGGGGAGGGAAGAAAAAAGGGTTAGAGTGAGTTGAAATAGATTATTTGCATACCCATTGGAAGGCAAGGTATTTGAGATGAATAAGGCCTGCTTGAAGTGCATTAGGCTTCTGGCCTTCTATATTTCCTATAGCAGTGAGTTCCAGCTGGGGGCTGGGGAGGGGGCAGCAGCTGAGAATCCTTTTGGACCACTAGAGTTGTGTGTTATTAGCATCTGTAATAGGCTATTGGATTGCGATTTAAGGTAATAGACTTGCTCAAATCTTTCAGTGGGCTGCTGATATATGTGGGGTAGGAGCCGTTTAAAATGTTGTATATGATTTTGTGATATAATTGATGCTGTAGTTAAGCAACTAACCGTATAGATATTTTTGTGACTGTATGAAATAAGTACCTTCAAATGAGACTCAAGTATGTTGCTGTATGGAGTTTGGGGCTGCAAACATTGCTCAAGGCTTGAGATCACTGACGACAGGCAGAGGTTTTAAAAGCAAATAAACAGCTGCTATGTGCCATCTTAATGGTGTGCTGAAATTTTGCTTGAGGTGCTTTTTGTGCTTTAGATACCATAATAGATATGTATCAAAGGCTATAAAGACAGAAGCAAAAGCACAACAAAGAAAACAGGAAATCAACTTAAACAGTTAATTCTGTTTGAAGTTTCATCATGACTCATTGAGCTTATCATATCGGAAATGGGTCCTACAGTACTTTAAAAAGTGGTTTCATGAATGGCCGCTCCATGTCTGAACCACATAATTATATCTGTTTTGACATGAAATAGATACACTGGACATATGCAATCAGTTTCTATGACTCATGGGGGTTTTCCAACTGGCTGAGAATGGGCAGATAAGCATTTATGCTGACCTGCAGAAGGACCATCAGACACAGACATCAATCATGCATTCATTTTATTGTACTATTCATGGAATTAAACTACCTGTATTTATGGTATTAAACCATTTACAATACATAATCCTTTATTTTAAACAAATATTGGGTGGGCCAGCTTAGTGGCAGCATGCATTTTCATTGCCCTCACCCCAGCAGGTCATCACAGATGTACCTTTTTACTTTGGCTGTGCTTGCGCACCTAGCGTTTTTGTGGCCATAAAAAGGGATTTCTCAGGGGGTGTCACTGCTGAGCCCATTGCAGTTAACAAAAGTAGGGACTCAGCAGTCTACACCAATGACCACTAACTGTGGTCCTGACAATTTTTTATTTATTTATTTAAAATGTAGTAACTGGGAAAGGCACACTGAGCCGAGGCTCATTTCCAGGTGCGTGTGACCTGAGGAAAGGGTAATATATGAACAAATATCAGATTACAGTAGGATACAATCAGAATACAGGAAACATAAGCACAGTTCGAGTACAACAACACTCTTGCTTGCTGGGCGGAAACTTTGTGTACTTCAAAGGACCAAAGCCACTCCAATCTGAGCGGGCTTTGGTCCTTTGATTTGCATGAAGCCAGCCAGCAAACAGCTGAGTGGCTTTCAATATTAAAAAAACCCTCCCGCTGCCTCCTTTATGTGTTGTTCCACATCGCTCTCTGTTCCTGTCCCCCATATAAAAGAAAAAAAAAACTCCTGCTGCCTTCCTATGTGTGATATCCCACCCCAACCCTCCATTCTTCACCAGCTCTCTGCATCCCTGTGATCTGGGTGTCTGTGGCAGAAATCCTTCCAGTCTCACTGCCTACCCTGAGACCAAGGGAAAAAAAAATCAGCTTTGCGATCTTAATTGTGAATTCTGATGCAGATGGAGAAGCCCCATGAGTGAAGTTTTTGTGTGCGCTAGAAAGGCAGGAGATGTCAGAACTGCTCACAGTGGAGGATATTTAATTAAGTTTTCATTTTCATTTTCGTAAAAATGGGGGGGCAGTCTTTTGTCTTAAGCGTTATTTTGCAGTTGGGGGAAGAAGTGGGTGAATGAGAAGCTGCAGAAGCTCGTACTAGAGTGCAGACTGCAAGCGTATAGTCCAACTGATAGAGGGTGATGCCACTCACAATGGGAATCTTGAAAAATAAAATATTTTAGTTTACCAATAATATTGTGTTGAGGGCGGTATTGATTAGTGGTGCATGAGAGGGTGGGAGGAAGCTTGTGCAGTTAAGTGGGGAAAGTGGGATCAGAACTGCAAAAAACAAGCTGATTATCAAGCAGCCAACTTTCGGCATTGGCAAATGCTTGTTCTACTAAGGGGGAAGGGAAAATCATACTTACAGGCCAGGGGTGGGCTGGGTATGAAAGATGAGTGTAAGCAGTGTCAGATGTTTCACAATCCACACCTTCAATCTCCTGGAGCTGAATGTCTCACCTCTAAAATATGTTAAGCTCTTTGCCAGTCCCAGTGTGTCACACAAGTACACTTACAGTGCAGAGCATAATTTCTCCTGCAGCAAGATGTTCATGGAGGTGGCTGGAGGGGGGACTGTGGTTAAGTACTACTCCTCATAGTATATATGACTCAATAGCCTGATGGTAAAGGCACTTGCCTTCCACTTGAGGGTCTACAATATGTGTTCAGTCTTGAGCCCATTGACCCAGTCAAGAGTGTCAACAGTTGGAGAATCAGTCCCATGTATGTGGCCCCTCTCCTAGTGTGGGCTTCTGTAATCTAGAAATGCCTACCCCATGGTGGCACAAGGAGTTGCTCATTTAATGTGGAATTAGACATAGGTCTGTCTTCATCTGGTATGCTGGAGCTTGAGAAGGGACCCATTGGTCAGAGGTCAAAGATAGTGGCGGGTGAAGTGAGAAAAATTTGCAATGCAAAGTAATCCACAAATTCCGCCCATTCTGTGGAGCAAAATGTGAAATTTCACCCAGTGGAGCAGTGAAATTACACCTGCAAAATGCAAAATTTCACCCACGAAATGGCAAAATGTCACCTTATGCGGTGAAATTTTGTTATGGAAGGTGGAATTTTGCCTTGGCAAAATTCCACGTAAGGCATGGAAATTTCACAGATTACTCCTCACGGAGAATTCACCCACTTCATCACCACTTCACTGGCAGAATATAAATTTTACTGCATCTCTAGTCACAGATTCACCATCACCAGTCCCTACTCTGACATCCAGTTGGACTAACGTTAGCTGGGAGACTGGCCCACAATAATAACATTTGCTGCCTCTCAGTATCTGTTGAGTGTGCTTGCACAATAATGACTGCTGATGAGGATTCTCACTACAAATCAGTTGGTATATCTGGCTGTCACTGTAGGCTGCATGAAACCTGTGAAACAGCAGGTGGATGGCTTCAGTAATGGCAGGATTCTCCTTAGGACAAGTAAGCGATGAAGGAGTGGGGTATGTAAGGGGAGAAAAGTAAAAATACACGAAAACAGATTGATATATACAAACACAACTGTATGACTCATTGTGTAAGAACATGCAAAGTCTATTCATCTATCCTTTGAAAAACTTCTGAATTCACCCAAGAATTCTCTGAAGAAAAGAGGGAGGGGGTGGAGCGGACATAAATAATTTAATCATGATTACAACATGTTTTGCGCATATGACTTGTGCCACAGTGTGTATTTCGTGTTACAGATGGCACACACTGATTGCTGAACCATACTGTATCAAACAAATGGAATTTCTTTGCAAAGACTATATTCCTTCTGGGGGTTGTCACAGGGAGACTATATTATGGTGCACATACATTGCCTACATAGTCTAAGTCAGTGCTACTCACAATCAAAACAAATGTTGCAAGAGCCAGGTTGATAAAAGATCTTCTCCAAATGACAAATATATGAATTTCTGTTTATTAGGTAACTAAAATAAATAAGCCAATGATAATTGGAAGAGTTGTATACTGTAAATTGGCATGGGCCAAGGGTGTGCAGGACAAGTAACTGCTTATGAACATTCAGTGAGTATTCATACATGGGATCCTAAAATACTCTAGCTTTTTAATCTGGATTTGTCATTCAGCTCAAAATAAGTTAACAAAAAAATAACTTTTAGGTCAGTTGGTGGGTAGTAGGTGCTAGCAAATATGGTCTTGTGGACAAAAGTACAGGTCTTTAGAGGTCTGTCTTCATGTGTTAGCTGGTCAAACTTCTGGTAAAGGTTACAGTGGTGTTCCCTGTTGTCTGCTTACTATAGATGTTGTGGAGTTTTAATTCTCCAGTGAAGTTTGTGCAAATTTGTGGAAATCTGCACTTCATGGTTTTCACAGCAGAAGCACCAGTTTAGTTGCGCATTAAAAAAAAAAACTCTGAAACTGAGTCCAGTCCTTCAGTACAGCAGTAGCGCTACTGCTCGCAAGATCGGCAACTTGAAATTGGGAGGGATCATAGGGGTGAAGGTGAGGGGAGAAGGAGTGAGCAACATAGAGGACACTCTCCTCCGAGGAGGGAGATATCCTGTTGTTGCCATGTGACCACCACCTGGGGGTTTCCACATGGTGGTACAGGCTGTGGCACCACGTGGTGTGGGGGAAGATGCCGATGGATAGCAGGTTGCATGGTCATGTTCTGCACCATGCTTAGCCCCTTCTGGCATCTCCCAGTGGGGTAAGGCCAGAAACTGGAGCATGCCCTAGCATAGCAGGATGATTTGCCACCAGCCTCTTGTGCCCTGACTTGATGGCTGCTCACCTGCCTCAAGAACTGTGTAGCCAGCAGCTAGCCTGGGCATCTCCCCAATGTCCCACCTCAGAGAGCTAAGTTTGTAGGTAGAAGGGGGCATAGTAAGTGACAGAGATGGCAAGGATGGAGCTGACAGCTGGCTCAGTGCACAGATGGGAGCAGATGTGGGAAGGGGGGGGACACTGAAACTTGATTTGATTTATTTGTATACAGGATGTATACCTTGGGATGCATTCCCTTTTACAGGCATGACCCATAGTCCATAAAAAGATACAGTTACACAAAACAAAAAACACAGTAACATTTATTTATTTAGCTTTTGTTGACCAGGTAAGTACACTAGACAAGACAATTGCCTATTTTCAGGTACGACCCGGGAGAGTACAGGAATTACAGATTTAAATACATAGGACAACATGATACAGATTAAAATATCTTACAAGTCATGTGAGGACAACACAATATAGATTAAAACAGCTTACAAGTCATGTAAGGCATAGTTTTGTACAGTATGTACACAACAGAATAACACAGGTAGCAGCTAAGAGCAGTACAAAAGGTACAAGTTGATATGCAGCAACACTATTTACAACTTAACAGCCCCAGGGAGTCAAGACTTTGTCCAGAACAAATCCAGGAGAGATGAGTGCTGTGAGGGGTCAGGATAGATCACGGGGGGTTTGGGGCAACCACAGGCCGAAGAGAGTTTGAGGTGGTTCCATAGGGAGGATCGAAGGCACACCTATGAGTGGAAGGAGTGGACCTGGGCAGGGAATGCGTTCCACAGTCTGGGAGCACACGCAGCAAAATATCTACCACCCCATTAAAGTCCAGGTATCAGGTATATTAAGTATGGCTGACCCCTGAGAACTGAGGGAATAGGATGAGGAGGCAGCCGGGACAAGGAATTTCACCAGCCCCAGAGGGGTGCCAGTGCCAAGGACCTTTCCCATGAAGCACCCTAGGACAAAGTCTATGTGATTTGAGGGGGAGAGCCAGATCAGCTTGCTATAAAAGTCACAATAGTGGGTGAGACACAGGGCAGCCAGAGCAAAGTGGCAGACATTGTTGTAGGCAGTGGACCACCTAGAGAGGTGAGCTTTAGTGGAGCAGGCAAACAGAAGAAACCCATAGCAGAATGAAGGGAGGAGCACACCTCTGGCAAGAGCAATTCGAGCAGCCCGGAGTAAGGTTGCTTTTCACTCTGTAGGCCAGAGCCAGTTTGCAGTTGACAGTCTTGCATATATTCTGAATGTGGTGACCCAGGTCAAACTGGGGGTCCAGCATCACCCCAAGGTATTTAAAGTTGTCAGTAACAGGGATCGGAACTCCGTCGGTACCAACAATGCATAACGGAGTTGGAGAGGCCTTAATCTTGGCCTGGGACCCAAAGAGCATGGCCTGGGTTTTTTTAGATTAAGAATCAACTTGTGGGACAAGATCCAGGACTGAATATTCCCAAAGTCCTCACTCAGGTGGCGATTAATGACCTCTATGTCTGGGAAGTGAGTTAGGATGACCAAGTCATCTGCATAGAGGATTGACTTACAGTGGACAGAGGCAGCAGGGAGATTGTTTACAAAAATGGAGAAGAGTAGGGGCCCCAGGACAGAGCCTTGGGGGACACCCATGGTAACAGAAATGGGGCCCAAGAGCTCCTTGCCATTTTTAACAAGCTGCTTTCTACCGTGTAGATAGTTGGAGAACCAACTGAGCACACCAGGTGATAGACCATAGGATCTAAGCTGAGTAGAGATCATGGCATGATCAACAAGATCGAAGGCCTTGGAGAGATCTATAAAGATAGCCCCAGAGTTTTTGCCCTGGTCCATAGCCGCCCTGATCCAGGATGAGACAGTGACAAGGGCAGAGAATGTACTGTACCCCTTCCTGAAGCCATGCTGCACAGGTGACAATAAGTCATGTGACTGCAAGACAGTTGCCCTGCCACAACTTTCTCAAGAAGTTTGCTGACCACAGACAAAATGGATATCGGACGATAGTTTTCAATTAGTTTGGGCTTCCTCTGTTTAAGGATGGGGACCACCCTGGCGACCTTCCATATTTCCGGAATAACACCAGATGCTATGGACAAATTGAAAATGTGGGCCACCAGGGGATCAATAATAATAGCACCAAGACTGAGGAGCTTAGGTTCCAACCCATCATAGCCAGCACTTGAGAAGGATGAGAGGCCCAAGAGCAATCTCTGCACCTCCTGCACCATCACGTCCTTAAAATGAAAGGGTTGATGGGGTGATGGAGGGTCTGGGACCTGTTCAACATTATCACCTCCACTGGGGGAAAGACGAGGTGAAAGCAGACAGGTCAGAAAAATACAGGTTAAATGCATTTGCTATGGTCAGCGAGTTATTGCAGCTAGCACCTTCAATAGTCATATCAGAGGTATCACCACTCTGGGAACCACTAACTATGTTTTTAATGTTCCTCCAGGACCTCCTAGGGTCCCTGGCTGAGTTCATCAGTACAGTTTTGCAAAACTCACTTTTAACAGTCCTTATAGCCTTCTTACACTCATTTCTGATTTTCCTGTACTGCTGAAAAACAGCCTGGTCCACCGTGGCCTTGAATTTCGCCCAGCACTTATCTCTACATTTCATAAGGGCTAGAAGGCTACCATGTAACCACTTTGTAGCCAACTCCCTGACCCTCCGTCTGATGAGGGGGGTATGCTTATCCTGCAGAACCCTAAAAGTAATGAGGAAGTGACTAACAGCAGATGGGGAGTCCTGGGCATTCCATACTGCAGACCAGTCAGTGTGCTGGAGATCATCATGGAAGGAGCCAAGATCAAACCCAGAATAGTCCCTGACCTGAATGATCTTATGTGGAATTTTCAGGAAGGGGATCTTCCACACACAGTACACGGGGGAGTGGTCAGAGATGAAGTTGGGAAGGATGCCCGATGAGCTGATCCTCTTCAGTCTGTGTGTCAGGACCCAGACCAGAAGAGCGCTCACTCCACCTCTGGGTGAGCACCTGGTAGGATCCTTTATGAGCTGTGACAAGGAGAGACCAACAAGCAACAGCTCAAATGCTTTGGTGTTACTACCAAGCCAGTTAAGGTTGAGATCGCCTAGAATAATTAGCTCATTATGCCAGGTCACTGCACCCACTGAGTCGAGGAGGATGGACAGCCCCTCTAGGCCCCCCATAGAAGGATTTTAGGTGAACATGACATGTATCTTTTTTTGTCATCCCAAGCAACAGTGTCATGTGCAGTAACTCACAGGGGGACTGCACTGGCTGTTGACAGGGTAAAACCGACAGGTTGAGGTGGCTCCTGTAATGACCAGGATGCCACCCCCCCTCTTTTTTCCTGAATGATCAGGTCTGATGAGGTCATAGCCAGGAATGGCACACACAGAATTTGGAGTAGAGGGTTTAAGCCAAGTTTCTGTTATGCCTAGGATGTCAGGGCTGTGGTAGTTGACCCAAGCATGGAGTTCCACCAAATTGGGCAGGAGGCTACGAATATTGAAAATGCACTATTTTCAGCCCTTTAACAGCCAACCAGCCCACCGCTAAGGGGGAGGCTTGGCAAGGCAGACCAAGGTTAAGCTCAGTGTCATCCGCTAGTGCTAGGGTCACCAGTAGTAGCCAAAGGAGATGCCTTACAGGAGGGGAACCATCTCTGTCAGGCAGCTTGTGGCCATATCACCTGACCATGAGGGCAGGACACATGAGGCACCTAAGGTCTAGACTGCAGAGAACCTGGGAAGGGGGTCTGCCTCCAGCTAATAGGTTGGAGAATGTGAAGTTAGTCTCCACTGGCAGGGTGCAAGTGCCCCAGTGTTCTCCCATAGTAGGAGCACCGGCACCAGTAGGCCAGGGGATGCTGAGGACAATGAGGAGACCAAAGGCGAATAAGCACATGAGTGGAAAGGGAGACACTAGCTTAAATAAATGCTCAGGGTTCCCCTTGTCAATACAAGGGGTAGTTGTCAGGGAATGATGGTAAAAAACTACTCTGATCACTGGGCACCAAGTAGCAGCTAGTGGAGCATCCCACAAATGAAAAAACTGGATAAGGCTGGATATCCAGCAGCTACCATCCACTGTTACTAGTGAACCCTCATGTACAAATGTACACATACGCAAATCACAGTTACAAAACTAAAATAACAGCATACAATAGTACATATAAATAGGAATAAACATTCCACATCATTAAAATAAAAAATTCATTTAAAAAAAATCCTCCTACCCACTGTGCTGTAATGCCACCCCCTCCCACCTCCTAAAATCATTATATTAATGGTGATATACCCCCTCCAATCCTCCACTGGTACCCTTCTCCTCTCTGCCCTAGCGAATTGCAGCAAAAAGACCTAGAGTTACTGAATTAAAGTTCAATAAATACCCTTCCCATCACACATGCACCAAACACACTCAACCCTTCCTCTCCCCACCCCACCAAGTAAGACACTCCTCATAAGCCCCCTAATCCAACCCCTCTCTGGTTCCCACCAACCTCCTCTCCACAACAGCACCTAGGAAAAAAAAATAATAATAAACATTCCTCAGTGCACAGAGCATTTGCTCTGTTCAATGTCCATCTGATAATGGTGAGAAAATGAATGGAGATGTCTTCACCACTGGTAAAACCTGATTAACTGAAAATTCCTTTCAGGTCTCTATCATATCTCCCTTCTCTGGTCTGGCCTCCAGTGTGTACATGCTCAGTGCCTTCAGAGGATCTTCATAAGATCTGCCCCTCTTATCCTGAATCATTTTGGTCACCCTAGGTTGCAGTATTTCCAGGATGTCCTTATCTTTCCTCAGTTGCAGACTAAAGAACTGGGCACAGTACTCCAGGTGGTATATCACCAGTGCTCTACAGAGAGTCTGCAATATCCCCTTTTTATGGCTGTGGGAGGAGTCTACAGCCATCCTCCTTTCACTTAAAAAAAGGTGTTTCCATAGAACACATCTTTTAGAAGTTTTCAGTGTATTCTTCCATTCTGCAAATCTCTATTGCAGTTAAATAAATACTCCCGTCTTTCTGTTTAATTAGAATGATGGACACAGAACTCCAAGCTGCTTTTTTCTCAGAGCAAATGTGTACACCTTCCAAACAAATCTAAATATCATTAAAACTATTCAAGGTGCACAAAAACAGCTAGTGTGAAAGTTTTTCAGATCAAAAAGACCTTCCTCATGAGGGTAGTCACTAATCTGAATTCTTCATACTTTGTAAAATATGGTCTTCCAAACAATCTCATTTTTTTTCTCTGAGTGAACACAGTAGGAGTCATGCCAAACAAATGTAAATATCTCAGAAAATGTACAAGTTACCAATATACAACCAACATGAAAGTTGTTCAGGACAAAATGACCTTTCAAATGAGGGTAGTCACTAATCTTATTTCATTAGATATTTTTTAAATATAGCCATCTGAAAGGTGAAAATTGTGATGCAAAATGAAAATTCAGGTAATCAGATGGACATAGTTTAAAAAAATATAACTAGTGCAGCTTAATGAATAGACTCCTTCCCCACAAATCCTATTTTATGAGACAGCCTGGACACTAATCAGAGAGAGAGAGTAGCTGCAATCTGTGACACTGTGGAGTAGCTGTACAGCAGGACTTGATTTATGCTCTTATCCTTTCTACAAAAGGTATGCCACCATTTTTTTAAATCAACCCTTACAAGACTGTCTTGTGCTTTTCTCTCAATGGCCTTTGGCTCCAAGTGTTTTTTTGTCTCCTGTAGGAAGAAAATCAGACGGTGATGGTGGGACTACTCGAAGATGAAACGGCCCTTCAGGAAGGCTGAGAACTGGGAGGTCTATTGAAGACCGACAATCAAAAGCCAAGAAATCTGCTGTAGCTGAGCCTGTTCACTGAAAAGAAGGAGAAGGAGAAGGAGAAGGGACATCTGACTCTCCATGTGGGTTACCAGATGATGATTTTAAGGAAGGAGAGTACTGACATTGATATTGCTGAATTTGCTCACTTGCAACTTTTGCACAATTTGTACAATCTCTGCCCTACATTGTTACAGTCCTGTCCCTAATGAACTGTTTGAGTTTATCTTTTATGTAGAAAGATATTTTTAGTCAAGGGACTGGAGATATTTGGTTATCTGGGCAGAGTGGAGGGTGTATATTGTGTTTTACTGAAGTGCCCTTACATTTTTTGAATTTATTCTGCTTGGAGTTTTAGTCTACTGTGTTTTATTTATTTTAGTCTAGGCTATATGTGCAACAGTTAGATTTTAGATATTATTATTATTTTTATGTTTATTTCATTTTCACACCACAAGCCAGATACAATTTGAGGATTGGCTCTTAAGGTCAGCTTATCTCAGCCTTTCTAGGGGTATATACACATGAGTGACATTCTGGAGGGTTAGTATGCCACAGAGATTGGAGTTGGAAGCTGCACATAGTGCAGGTTGTCTGTTGCTATCTAGCTAGTTTTTGCAAGGTTGTAGTGATTTTATACCTTAGGTTGCTCATGTTCAGTGATACCCAACAATTTTTAAATAGGATCTCTATCTACAGAAGTGAGAGAAACAGCTGACAATTATCTAAAAAATTTGAACCACTCGAGCTAACTGAGAACCTTGTTTGACAATGGCTGGCAGTCAGTAAGTAACGTAAAATCATATTGGCATCTGACTAAGAGAAAGAGAGTTAAAGTAACCATATTTACGAGTGAATATTGATTTTATTATATTTAAGGAGTATCCAGAGATATAGCCCTGGATAGCAGTACCCGCTGAAATTTTAGTTACTGGATCCTAAAAAAAGTTTCAGCAGGCATTAGCTTTGACTTGCACTTCCCAAAACTTTTTGACAGTTAGTAAATACAACCTTTTAGACATTAGGATAGGTTTTATAGGAATTTATGATTTATTTTTGGGTTTATTTAGGATCTATTTGTGGCCCTACTATTGAGAGTTAAGGAATAATTACCTTACTTATTTTATTCCTAGAGCTTGTCTGAGACCTCATTTTAAAAAGGAAAATTTTTCTAGAAGGGAAACAGTGAGACAATGGCTGCAAATTCCAATTGGAAGGCGAGAAGAAAGAGGGGTAATTTTGCTTAAAGTGCACAAGTCTAAGCCCACTATTAGAACTACCTGTGATACCGATTGGTGCTTTTGGTGTAAAAAGATACAGAGGGTGGACTCTTCTAAAGGAGGAAAGGGAGAGGACTTGAATAATCTGCCAAGGAAAGAAGTATATAGAACTGTAGAGGGAAATTTCCATTGGAACAGTTTTCACTAAGGGACTTTAAAGTATACTATGCAAAGAGTTCTGTTGGATTTTTGGAACCAGGAGACTTAAATCTGGAATTTCTGGCACTTGGTTAAATTCCTAATACTGTTGGAGGAACTATTTTCAAAATGAAAAGGACATAACCATTTACATTTCTATGTAAAAAAAATGGCACTGAGAGATCTTCTGTCTTTGAGTGTTTGAATGACATTTATTTACTGACAGTGTCACCATAAGGGACTTTCTGTAAAAGTAAAGGGAAACATCATTCATAACTGATCAGGATTCTTTAAGAGAATTAAGGTTGTAAGTTCTTGTATGATTTTTTGAAACCATCATGATCAAGTGGTTAAATTATTATTCAATTAATATTCAACTGATGAAATCATTACATTTTGTGTTTGTAAAAAGTATACAAGAACTGTAAAAGGGAGAAAGATTAAGAATATAAAACTGTATACAAATAATCAAGGAAAAAATTTAAAGAAAGGAGGGGAAAAAACAGAGAGAAAGAAACATAATGAGTTATATATCAGCACCTGGTACCCAATTAAATGTGCTCAGTAGCAATGAAGTTCTAAAAATTCAAAGTGCCACCTTACCTCCACTGTGCTCTTCACCTATTCCCTCTTACAGGGAGGAACTGGATGAAAATAAAACTGAACATCCATTAATGAAAACAATTAGAGATCAATGCCCAGATATTCAGACTGCACTGGGCAGTGGTGCAAGCATGGGCACAGAGCAACTGGGATGTGCGGGGGCCAGGACCAGGTGATATTCAAAGGTGATGTGCCATGGCGCAGCACCGTTGAATATGGCATAGACTGCACATAGTTCAGTGGCACTGTGCCAGCACAAGCCACAGATAGGGAGCACAGGGATGTGCCAGTGCAAGTGCAGTTGCACTAGGTGCATCACCCGTGATATTCAGCAGAGGGCATGCAAATGAGGCCATAATATACAGTGTGCAAGGTGCAAATGGGTCCATTTGCATGTCATTATGGCCTCATTTGCATGACTTTCACAGGGCAGCCCGGTGACTTGTGCCTGGCACCCTGCACAGCATGACATGTGCTCAGTGGACATCCCGGGGCATTCCCTGCCCCTAGCCATGATTGCAGTGAATGTAAATTCAAACATTCCCTGGTAGTCTAGTGGGTCCCCCTCCCTCCTGAGTCCCCAATCATGGTCTATGTTGTATAATCCATTCCCTGGTTGTCTAGTGGACTCCCCCACCCTCCCAGTGCCCCAATGGATGTATAATACTATAGTCCCTGGTGGTCTAGTGGACCCCTTCCCTCCCGGGTCCACAATCATGGTGAATCACTGCAACATATGTCCCTGCTGATCCAGTGGCACCCCTCACCCCTCCCACCTACACAGGACCCCTCGCCCACCCCACTTTCCCCATCATTGCTACAGGTACAGTCTTCATTCACATGTTTGGAACTGTCTAGTACAGTATGCCCTGCAAGCCCATTGGTCCACACTGGGGACCAATGGGCTTACAGCCATACTGTACCTGTCATTCAGGGTGGCGGGTGGTATGGGGGCGAAGTTGCTGCTGCTCACCAATGATGGGGTGAGTGGGTGGGCAAGGGTTCTGTGTGGGTGGGAGGTGGGGGTCCAATGGATCACCCGAGTTTATTATTCAGAGCTGTACTGTGATCACGGCAACTGGTGGGGAAGTTTCACTGGACTACCAGGGATTTACCTACATGACAGATACTGGCGAATGGGGATGAGGGAGGTAGGGGGGTTCCACTAGACTGCCAGGGCATGTTTTAATTTACATTTACCGCGATCATGGAACCGGGTGGGGGGGTACCACTGGACTACCAGGGACATAACTATATGTTGGATACCTGTGATCAGGGTTGTGTGGGTGCTTCGTGATGGAGTGCTGGGTGGGCGGATGGCCACCCAGGGGCTGGTGGCTGCTGTGTTGTACCTTGCGATACAGCAGCCTACCTGTGGGTTGCCAGGATTTGTTCCCATTATTCACGGGCTCAACTTTGAGCCCCTCATGCGGCACAATTCAGGGTTGTGCCAGCATATCCACTGCACATCCCGGGCTGAATATTGGGATGTGACACATATGCATGGGCATGCCTCCTGCATCTGTGCCACATACATTATCATTGCGCCCCAGTGCATTGGAATTTGCGCTGAGCCAGGCAGCCTTCTCAATATCCCATTGGGGTACAATGCGGTGTTGTGCCAGGTGCAACCCCTTTGAATATCAGGACCAAGGGGTCATTTCTAAAATGTACAGACCAGGATGCCACCACTGGCAGCAACCACTTCAAGACTGCTACTACCTTCTCCTAATACAATCAGGAGAAAACCAGAAGTAGTCTACCAGCACTGAGATCAATATGGTTAAGGTACATTTACCAGAAATAACTGCTTAGAAAAGAATGAGAAAGTGACTGCAATGACAAGCAAATCCGAGACCAAATCTCTAGTTTGTTAATTCTCTCCTCCTGAGTCTGATTTTTACAGCTGTGTGGGCCAAGCTCCAGAGATGTTATGCCATCATTAGATTTGTAAAAGAGCACTGTGGAACCATATAACCGTACCCCTGTCTGATATTCTGCCCCAGTGCTCCAGCATAGAAACATAGAAACATAGAAGTTGACTGCAGATATGGACCTCAAGGCCCATCCAGTCTGCCCATTTCTTTTTCTACCTTATAAATGTGCCATCAGCCTTTGGTCTGTCAGTGGCCTACCTATTCATACTCCTCTGTATTGCTCCCTTATGCCTATCCCATGACTGTTTGAAGCCCTGCACTTTATTCATAGCCACCACTTCCTAAGGTAGGCCATTCCATGAATCCATCACCCTTTCTGTGAAAAAGAATTTCCTCACATTCCCCCTTAATCGGCCTCCCTCTAATCTCATTCTGTGTCCTCTTGTCCTACTATTTTTCTTATATTTAAACATGTTAGACTCTTTTACCTTGTTAATGCCCTTAAGGTGTTTGAATGTCTTGATCATATCACCTCTCTCCCTCCTTTGTTCAAGGGTATACATATTGAGCTCTGTTAATCTGTCCTCATATGTCTTCTGGCCAGTCCCTGCACCATTTTAGTTGCCCTTCTCTGGACTGCCTCAATTTGGTTAATATCCTTGTGAAGGTGTGGCCTCCAGTACTGCATGCAGTACTCCAGATGGGGCCTAACCAGTGTCTTGTAAAGAGGGATTATTACCTCCCTCTTACGACTTGTGATACCCCTACTAATACACCCTAACATCCCCCTAGCCTTACCTACTGCTTTAGAGGTCTGCTTGGATGATTTCAGATCATCGGTGATGATGATGCCCAAGTCTCTTTCTTCCTTTGTGACTGCCGGCAACTCCCCTCCCAGCCTATCGGTGGCTTCAGGGTTTCTCTTCCCTATGTATATGATCTTGCGCTTCTTTGCATTAAATCCCAGTTGCCACTCTTCTGACCATTTTGCTAGTTTATCCAGCTCTCTTCTCATTGTGTCCACCCCATCTGGATCATCTTCTCTGTTGCAGATCTTGGTGTCATCTGCAAACAGACAAGCCTTGCCCTCTAGTCCATCTGCAAGGTTACTAATGAAGATATTGAAGAGGACTGGCCCCAGGACTGATCCCTGAGGTACCCCACTTGTGACTTGCATCTCTTCTGACTGTGTACCATTTACCACCACTCTCTGTTTTCTGCCCGTCAACCAGTTTGCCACCCAGTTGACCAACTTCTGACCCACCCTGAGCCTACCCAACTTATTTATCAATCTTCTATGTGGAACAGCATTGAAAGCTTTGCTGAAGTCAAGGTAGGCAACATCAACTGCTCCCCCTTGGTCCACCACTCTGGTTACCCAGTGAAAGAAATCTATGAGATTAGTTTGACAGGACCTTCCTTTTGTAAACCCATGCTGTCTTGGATCCTGTGCCCCTATGGATTCCAGGTGTTGCACTATCCTTTCCTTAAGGAGTGCCTCCATAATCTTGCCCACTACTGAGGTAAGACTGACTGGTCTGTAGTTCCCTGCCTCCTCCCTGCTACCACTCTTGTGGAGCGAGATCACATGAGCCCTTCTCCAGTCTTCTGGTACCTCTCCTGTGCTCAGAGACTCGTTAAACAGTTCTGCTAATGGCTCTGCTAGCTCCACCCTTAGCTCTTTAAGTACACTGGGATGTATGCCATCAGGTCCCATTGCCTTATCCACCCTGAGCTTAGCGAGCTCTTGTAGGACCCTTTCTTTTGTGAAGGGAGTAGTGCTCACCTCCCTCCCCTCTGTGTCGATGGTGCTGAGCTGTGGGCCCTGCCCTACCTTCTCTTCAGTAAATACTGAGCAAAAGTATCTATTTAGGATAGATGCTTTTACAGTGTCCCCCTCCTCACATGCCCCCTTTTCTCCATTAAGCTTAGCAATACCCCCTCTGGACTTTCTCCTTTCACTAATGTATCTATAGAAAGTCTTGTCACCTTCTTTTACTGTTTGTGCTAGTGTTTCCTCAGTTTGGGACTTTGCCTGCCTTACTGCTTTCCCTGCTTCCCTTAGGGCAGTGTGGTATGCCTCCCTATCTTCATCCGCTGTGTTCCTTATATTTCCTGAAGGTCAGCCTTTTGGCTCTGACCTTTTCTGCTACTGTATTTGAGAACCAAAGTGGTTTCCCTTCTTTGCACTTCCTTTTCTGTCTAACACAATGGGATGTTGCTTCAAGTATTGCATCCTTAATGCTTGCCCACTTTGCCTGTACCCCCTCACCTGTGTTTCTTTTTTGCCAGGGCTAGCTTAACTCTGTTGGCCATCTTATCAAAGTCAGCTCCTCTGAAGTCCCATATTTTTGCCTTGGAATGGGATGATTTAGATGTAGTGGCCAAATTGAACCATACCATGTGATGGTCACTGGCCCCCAGGTGACCTTCTACCTGGAGATCTGTGATCCCTTCCTTGTTAGTCAGTACTAGATCTAAGATAGCCCTGTCTCTTGTGGGTTGTTGTACCAGTTGTTTGAGGCCCTCCCCCTGCAGGGAATCCACCATGTGTCTAGTTCTGGCAGATGTTCCTGCTGGTATTGACCAATCTGTATCCGGCTTGTTGAAGTCTCCAATTATCAGAACCTCCCCTTTAGCTGTTTCCAGTAATTCTATTTATGCAGCCCTTCCCCTCTGTGGGCCACATAAACATGCCCACTTCCTGGTGCACTACTTTTTCTTTCTGCAAGTGCGGACATGACTGCTGCTTTATGCAATATGGTGGCACAGACTTAAACTGTTCATGTATTAGTATCATGCATATGTATATAACCCCCATACAACCTTTGGCTAGCTGGCACCCCCCTTAAAGGAACTATTGACAACTACATTGCATACAATTTTCTTTTGGCAGAACTACTCTCATGGTACCACTCTTAGTGCTGGAGTGTATACCAGGTTCATTATTTAGAGGATGGGGGGTACATAATAAAATGAACCGTTTTATTTACAACCAGGTCCAGGGGAGAGGATGCTAGGCATATGTGAGACCTAACTGCTGAGGAGGCCCAATAAAGTTCACACTAGAACAATAAGCGGAATGTCCAAAGCAGTAACTAGGATTTTGCAGTATGGCTTTATTTACAGATGTTACTTAAAGCAAGGGTGGTCCCCCAAAGGTTTATCATTTCAAAACAGGCACATTCTCTTTTGCAGGACACTTTGCTAGGCAATACTGTTTTCCACAAAAAGAAACATCTCTATCTCTCTTCCAAAGTGTTTAACTGTAGGATGTGCCACACACTTTAAAATCCTCCTGGTGCATGGTTGTTGCCCAGGGAACAATATTGCCCATCTACAAACCACTTAGCCCTGCCTGAAACTCCAGATGGGGTTCCTCGT
Organism: Neoceratodus forsteri; assembly: GCA_016271365.2. Lineage (NCBI taxonomy): Eukaryota > Metazoa > Chordata > Ceratodontiformes > Ceratodontidae > Neoceratodus > Neoceratodus forsteri. The sequence goes on from CM057450.1 coordinate 1,640,575,715, forward strand.
CATTTGCCCCACACAGCCTCCGCCATTCCTTCAGGGTTACACCAAATGAGTATCCAATCCCCAATGAATTGCTAAAGATTCCCATCTTTAATTTAAATTCAGCACAGTTGTGTTGAAAGGGGTCCTGACTGATGTGATCTAGCCTTAGCAAGGGCACACACACCTCAGACAACTCCCTCAGAGAACAGTCTCAAATTCTGTACTCACAGATTAATTGTTTCTTCCTCCCAGTCATGGAAAGAACAAAAGGCATATTTCTTTCTTTGGTAGCTGTCAGATTCTACTCATTGGTCTTCCTTAAGACAGCTGTGAACTTCAGGAACCTCAGGGAATTGCCCCTTGGATCCACAAGAACTGCATTCCCTCTCACTCCCCCTGGAGGAAAACTAAAGAGTCCTGCAGGCAAACTGAAGATTTTACCAAACTAGGGTGAGAAATACCAGGGCTCCCTTTGACAGAGCCCCAATGATAGCCCTCCTGCCAGTCTAACTGCCACATTTGAACTTACTGATGAACATTCTAAGCTCCCTAAGAGCAGCTGACTCTAAAATGGTTATGCTGCTATAATGTATGGTAGAATGTCCTTATGGATAGAAATCCATAACTAGAATGGAGTTGTTATGCTGCAGTAGCTATGTCATCACAGCTATTATGCTGCACTAGCTATGTCACTACTGCAGCATAACAACTTGGAATGCTGCCACATAGTTGCTTTCCTCAATCCAGTTAAGCTGGAAGTTACTGGTTTTTTTTTTTAAACTTGAACTTGCAGAAACATCTGCAGCACACTGTGTCAGTTAAAAAAAAGAAAATGTTAAAATTTATATTCTCTGTTGTCTTCTCCATCTGGTTTTGTGTGATTTTCTATGCTGTATTATAAAAGATTGAGTATGAGCAGTCATACATAAACAAGGAAATTCTTGTATCTTGAGGTTCCCTTGGTAACAGAGTACCTCTCAAGCTGCACTCTCGAGGTCATCTGTTACCAAGGAAACCTCTCAGTACAAGACTATCCTTGTTATTTATGACTGCTCATACACAATCTTCTAGGTGAGAGTTCTAAATGACATAATCATCCTTCTCTCAGGCTAGCTGAGTAAACAATGATGTCATTATGTAGAAAGCCCCTAATGACCTCCCCACCAGCTGCCTTTTATTACCTGCCTAAGACTAGTACTAATGGGATTCTAGTAATCCAAGGGGACTGGGTTGTTACACATAGTTATGTCAGCACTTCCATGTTGTGCAAGGCTGACTCTGGAGCAAACTGCACATGTACGAGTATCACGCATGTGCAGTACTATAATTGCTGCTGTATTATGGCTGACTCCTGTGCAGCGAGAGCACAGCATATTCTGTTCACCACTCTTGCCACTCCTAAAAGCTCTCCACAGCCATATTGGCTCTGACCAGAGTTTGTTTCTACTGTGAATACCCCTTCCTATATACACCAGCATCCTGTTTGCTTTTCTGTAGCCCTTAATTGTTTTAGGGAGTCCCATGGTGCAATGCCATATACATAGCTCCTGGGAAGCAGTGCTACCACCAGTCTTCATTGGGGTTTTCAACCCTAATGCTTACCCTTCTGCTACAGCCTATAGCCTCCTGTCTGAAACACAGGGTACAGCTCCAAGCCAGTGACTCATAAAGTTACACTCTTCAAAGGTAGAGAAGTACAGTATGTCTCACCACATGTTGCAAACAGAATCTGTTGCAGCTTTCTTCATGCAGAAAGAGATCATGTCTGAACTTGTTTGATCAGGGGACAGTGTGGGCATTAAGGCTGACAACCCCAAGGAAGACCCCTCCATTGATTTGCCAAGAATACATATACCCAAAGCTCTAATGTTTTTTCCTTTTGCTGCTTGGGGTTTGGTGTGGAAAGTTACAATTGGAAACCCTAATACCACATCTCTCTACTTTTGTTGCATTAAATTGAACCCTAACTGGTGAATTAACACCATTTTATTGCAAAGAATTTCCTTTCTTTTGAGATAGTGGAATTCTATCCTCATTCAAGCAGGTATATTCAGGAACTGCAGGGACAGATACAGATGCACAGGGCCTTCTGAGCTGTGTACCAAGTGAGGATTCCATCTACCTACAGAAGAACAGGGCCCTGCACGTTTGTGCAGCAATTGATGTCAAGAACTCATGGGGCTGTCTTGTGGACTGGAAAGGTCAGGGACCTCTGGGTCCTGAGCTTCCATTTGGCTGCAGACACAGATGTACAGGGCAAAGGATACATCTCTCAATGAAATACAGGGACCTCTGGCACCCATGACTACAGATGTGCATGACCACATGTCAAGAGAAGAGTTATCTTCAATAAAGGGTATTTGGGACCCATGCAGGCAACCTTGTAACTACATTTCCCAGGCTGGAGGCTGGTGTTGCATGACAGCACCATCCCCTCACCCAGCCTCAGCCAATCCAGTTGGGCCAACGAGCATGCCCCCAAATGTATCTCACTTGCATGGGATTGCAAAGCACTACCTGCTGGGGTAAAGACTGTTATTACACACAATGTTTCTTAAAAAAAATATGTATTTTTTAATTTTGACCCTATCTTTTCAATCTAGTCATTTTATGACTCCCCATGAAAATTTAGCAGGGTTTTAGGCAGCTCATTTATCTAGCCAGCAGCCCTAACATGGAATGAACCCTTGACAGGATGAGTACAATGAAAAGGCAGTTCAAGGGCATGCCAAGCTATGCTCCTGGTGTTGCAAAGATTATCAACAGAGTGGAAGCATTGAATTAGGGCCCGGAGCTTAAGCCCAGTAGTGCCTTCTTGGCTAACAGACATGTTTGGAACTTAATTCTACTAGGTAGGGGTAGCTAGTTAGTTTGTGTGTAGAGGGTTCAGCTGTGGGTATGCTTGTCTGTCCCAAGTACAAAGTGACAAGTCTTTTTAAAGAGAAAATTTATTATGCTGAGAATGTTTCCACAATGCTAGCTAGACCATGTTCTACCACTAAGTCTTGTAGTGCTGAAATGGAGCCACTACATTCCCCTCAGAAATCTCCCATTAACTAAAATCAGCCAGACGGACATTGAGTTTTCTCCAAATGGAAATGAGACCCAGAAGCCCCAACCTTCATTGCAGAGGCAAAACATTTGGTAAGCACACAACCTGCTCTGCTACTGCAACAACAGTACTGTGCCAACGGGATAGGTGGGAAAGAGGGACTGAGCAAAGTCCCCCCAACCCAGTTACCAAAGTTAGAGTTCCAAATCAATCTCTCTGCAATGCCCCTTCCATGACTAAATGGGAGAAATAAAAACTATACAGTATCTGTTCTTGAAGAGTTTGTTGCAAGGGTATAGTAAATGAAAATTAACAACATCAGAATACCCTTGTGTGTCTATTAGCAGAGGGATCTCAAAATCAGAAAGTGTACATTGTAAAGTTTCAGCCTGTTGAGTTCTGTTGTCTGATCTAATCAGTGTGTGCTACAGCATCTGTCTTCAGTCTTCAGATGATAACCTGCATGGGGGTTTTTGCATGCTTGAGATAATCAGCTGTAAAGAAATTTTTCTGCCAAGTAGGGAAGGTCACCTGAGCAACACATTCTCTCTGCTGTCTGTGGCTGGTAAGTGGTATAGCAGCCCCTAGATCTTACAAATCCAACTGGGCCTCAACAGCAGTATGATTTAAAAGTTTTTCATCAGGAAACTGGACCAGCAAATGGAAGGGGTAAGGCATCTGAAATTTTAACTTCCGTTAACATAAACATAGACTTTGATGGCAGATAAGGACCACTTGGCCCACCCAGTCTGCCCATTTCCCTACCTACTGGATAAGCTACAGATTTTAGTTAACCAACAGCCTACTTCCTGCCACCCCCACTATAATTGCCTTATGTCTGTCCCATGCATGTTTGAATTCCTCCACTGTTTTAGATCCCACAGCCTCTCCAGGAAGGCTGTTCCATGTGTCCACCACTCTCTCTATGAAAAAAAATGTCCTCACTTTCCCCTGAACTGTCCACCCTCTATCTTTAAATTGTGCCCCCTTGTTCTTACACATATCTTTTTCTGAAAGATGCTACCCTCCTGGACTTTGTTGATTCCCTTGAGGTACTTGAACATTTCTATCATGTCTCCCCTCTCCCTCCTTTCATCAAGGGTATATATATTAAGCTCTCTCTCTCTGTCTCTCTTCATATGGTTTCTGATGCAGACCCTGCACCATTTTAGTTGCCCTCCTCTGGACTGCTTCCATCCTGTCTATGTCCTTGCGTAGATGAGGTCTCCAAAACTGCACACATTACTCCAGATGGGGTCTCACCAACTGTCTGTACAGAGGGATAACCTCTTCCCTTTTTCTACTTGTGATGCCTCTTCCTGTGCATCCCAGTATCCCCCTGGCTCTCCTTACTAACTTCTCACATTGCTTATTCACCTTTAGATCATCTGCTATGACTACCCCCAGATCCCTTTCCATTTTTGCTGTTGTTAGTACCTCCCCTGCTATTGTGTACTCTTCTCCTGGGTTTTTGTTTCCCAGGTGCATTACTTTGCACTTCTTTGCATTGAATCTAAGTTGCCATACGTCTGACCATTCCTCCAACCTTTCCAAGTCCCTTCTCATCCTTTCTACACCCCCTTGTGTATCAACTCTGTTACAGATCTTTCTGTCATCTGCAAAGAGGCATACCTTTCCCTCCAGACCCTCTGCAATGTCACCTATAAAGCTTTCACTATGGAGATGTATTCCTTTCCTGGGCCATAATAGAGAATAAGTGATTTAAAAAAAATATAGTCTAACCCCCTGGCATGGAACCTCCTTAGAATGCCAGGCTTTCATGAAGACATCTTCTTTGACAATGTAGCTGAGGAAATGCATCACCACTAACCAGGGTTTTGCTGAGGGATTGGAGCTCTTTGGTGCCAGTACCATGTGTACTCATTGAAGATCCAGTTGTAGGTGTGTAGGGAGGGAGAGCACCTGGTAAAATAAGTCATCTACAAAGTCCCTAATTGTTGTGCCTTCCATATAGGAGGAGGTTATTCCACCTGGATCTGCTCTACATATCATCAGTTTTCTCCTGTATCTGGTGCTGTTGCTGGTGTAAATGGAGAATGATCCTTTCAGTATTGTCTACCCAGCAGCTGCTCACCAAAATGTGTTTGTCAATGTCATCCAGTCTGTGTTCAGTAACCTGTAACTTCAATTGCATTGTGGAGGTAATCTTTAATTTCCATGTAAATGTCTATAAAGGACTTAATCAAGAAGTCCAATTTCTTTCTTTTCTTTGGGAGTTTGCTCTTGACCATCATTTGTTTTTTTAGGGTTGCCATCCCACTATGATTGTGCTCCGGAGGCCTGTGAGACCCTGTTTTTTGTTTTCACCTCCTGGAATCCCTCAGCATCCATCAGCTTAGCTGAAGTTTTTGCAGCTCATGACTTCCTCATTTGTTCAGTCCTCCCTCCAGCTCCTAAATTGAGGTGCTTTAATGCTGAAAAATGGAGTAAGAGAGGGAGTTATAGTACTTACAAATGAGACAGAGTTTGTTCTAGCAGTGGCTGTCCACCAGGTAATGTCACTGAAAGTCTGCATCAAAGTGCCAACTGATGCATGGAACCAGCAATGACATGACTTCAGCATGCCATGTTAACCCCAAGCATTCATTTAAAAATAAAGTTCCCAGCCCCAATGATTCCAAAGTTAGGCTTTCTCAAATAAGAGGTTTTTTTTCCCATTCTGGTATTTGTCTTAACATTTATCCCAGCTGGCACGTTTCTGCAGCACCATTCAACCCTGTCTCCTAAATTCTTGAGGACTTGCATCACCACTTTTTTAGGAACCTTTGCCAGTAAGTGAGTGTAACAGTTACTGTTGCAGGGTGTGCATGAGTAATTTTTTTCTTCCCAATTTTCACACCTGATGGTATCCAAAGTTTGGCCCTTATCAAGCTTGTGCATACAGCTTGTGCTGCCATATGACTTCCTCTAGGTGGCAGGCATGCAGCAGGGAATAATGTTGCCCTGTCAGGGCAGAGCAATGTCTCTAGTGTGCTATATGCTCCCTTCCACCAGCGAGCCCCCGAGCAACTGGAGTCCACTTCTGAACCCAAGTCTCCAGCACAGTATGCAGTAGCGCTACCACTGAGTTTTTGGGATGGCCTTCTCAACATCACCTTATTTTTAGAAAGTGATAACATTGGAACTGCCAGGGCTAGGAACTTAATTTTTTTATACAAGCTAAAGGTCAGTCCAACATAGTCAGGATGTGGTAAGACTCTTAATGTGTTGCTGCACATTGAAAGGCATCAATATACTTCCAATTGAAAGAAACATTATGGTAATACGAATACCGTATTGATGTATTTTATTGTGCATTTATAGTAATTCTTAACCCGAATTTATTTATTTTTATTTTATTTATTTGAGTCTAGGATTACAATTACCTATAAGCCAAAGCTCTTTTACAAAGGTTCCACATCAGGTGAGGTACAAACAAAGCAGGACATTAATTATGACAGGAAAACAGTTAACAGTTGTTTACAATCACTGGAGTACATACAATTTGGTGGTACTAGGAACCTGACCAAAGACTGGGTTCACATGATTAATGAGACTTGGGGAGACACAATTGAAGATGCTTCCAGTGGCAATTGTCAGATCACACATAACACAGAAAGTGCAAGTAGGAAGTGCAAGTATGAGGGGGTGTAGGGGGATTGTAGAAGGTGATGAGGGGATGGGATAAGTGCTAGAAAGAAATAGCTGATTAGAGGAGACAGTCACATGTGCTAGCAGCAGAGAGGAGTAGGCAGAGGTTAGATCTGAACAAGCCTAGCTTAGGTAGAGAGGAGATGTCACTGTTGAGGCCATTTAACCAGCTGGGAGCTCTGTATGCAAAGGATCTTTGTCCCTGCATAGTCTGGCATATCAGGATATGAAGTACTTGAGATTCAGAGCCCCTAGTCAGGCAGGGATTCTGTGTGGTTCAGATGAGAGCTTGAACTCGGGGGGGGTGGCATAGCCCAACAGTGTTTTTCTAGCCATTATGCATGTCTGGTACTTGATGCAGTTTAAAAGTTGAAGCCACCCAGTTTGAGCGTAAAGGTCACACGTGTGGGTGAGACAGTGGGATCCGGTGATGAGTCAGCAAGCTTTATTGAGGGCCATGGATGTGCACCTAAGGGCGGTGGCAGTAGCAGAACCATAAATGATAGTTGATTAATGAGACCACCAAGCTCTGGACTGCGATCCTTAAGACATCAGGGGTTAGGCATTGCCTATGCCTGTAGAGAAGGCCAATGCATGTATTAGCCACTTTGGCAACATTGTCAATGTGAAACCCATAAGATAGGTTACTGTCAATTGTGACTCCAAGATATTTGAAGGATTTCACTTGTTCAAGGATTGCACCTAAGCAGTTAGAAATAGTGAGGGGGTGAAGGTGGTGCTTATTATGCGAGCTGCAGAAAAGCATTGTCTGTTTTTTTTATAGTTGAGGACCAGTTTGTGTTTACTGAACCAGTTTTCAACCGAGGTGAAGCCATGCTGTAGTTTGTTTTGGAGGAGGTGAGGGTCCTTATGTGCGGAGTGGATGACAGCATCGTCAGTGTAGAGAATGATTTGATTAGGACAGGATTGTGGAAGACTATTCAGAAAGAGGCTGAAAAGAAGAGGTCCAAGAATGGATCCTTGTGGGACTCCAGAGCATACAGGTCTTGCATCAGAGAGGACATCAGCTATTTTTACTCTTTGTGAGTGGCTTTCCAGGTAGCTCTTCAACCATGCTGTAGATTCAGGGGATAGCTCAGCATTAAGCAACTGTGAGATTAGTAGGTGGGAATGGATGGTATAGAAAGCTTTAGTCAGGTCTATGAAGCCCAATCCAGTAAGAAGGCTTTTGTCCAGGGAACTGTGGATTAATCCAGTTAATTCTAAGAGGGCAGATGTAGTACTGTATCCTTTTCTAAAACTGTGCTGTTGTGTTCACAGGATATCGTGATTATCAAGGTATTCTGTAAGTTGGTCTGATACTATACGCTCAATAGCCTTAAGGGTGGGGTAATACGGAGAGGGGCCAATAGTTCACATGAAGGGCCCTGTCCTCACTCTTGTGGACCGGAGTAACTGTGGCAGATTTCCATCTGTCGGGGAACTGGCTGAGTGACAGGGAGAGGTTGAAATTTTTGCTAATGGTAAGAGCTCCTCTTCAAGGATGAGGGACAAAAGTTTGAGGTCGAGGGACTCCCCATTATACCTTGACCTGGCTATAGCTTTACTGATATAGTTGTGGACTTCGTGCATCTTGACTGCTTTGAAGTAGAACGGGGGTCGATTGGGAGAAAGTGGGGGGCTAGAGGGGATAGTTGGAGGGTCATCTTCATTGAAAAAGTCAGGTGGAAGAACAGCACTGAGGTCTGAGAATGCTGTGTTGAAAGAATTTGCTATAATGGTAGGGTCAAGCATTGTGTTCCCATCAACAGCCAGCATAGTAGGTGAAATTTTTAGCTGCTTCCCAGTAACTTCAATCAATCAATCAATCAATCAATCAATCAATCAAGTATTTATTTAACCAGGCATTCATCGTTGAGCTGAAGCTCATTTACAAGATGGACCTGGGTGGAGAATGAACAATTGTATATACAGGTCAACCCAGGTATTTACAAGGCAATACAGATAATACTCTTTACAGAGAGGAAGAAAAAGAAGTTCATATGTACATAGAATTATACAGATATTGTACAGATTACATGGTATTTACATACATAGAAGTGTCTATAGGAAGATACAGCAGGTTATATAAGGTTGCAGGAGGAAGTAATGGAAGAAAAAAATTAAAAATAAAAATATACACCAGGTAGAGGTGAAGGTAGGGGGGCAAGGGAGGGAGGTAGGGGAAGAAAGGCTAGGAGGGCATGGTGCACAGAGAGGAGTTGGTAAAACGGGATGTAGAGAAGGTGGATGGAGAAAAGGAGTATGTGTGAGTCCCGGGATTGAATTCTATAAAGTACGGGGCATGGTAGGATATCACAATCCAGGGTAGTGAGCTCCTATCCGAGGTTGGGAAAGGAAGAATAAGGGGATGGACAGGCCTAGTGTTGATAAGACAGGGGGATAAGAGAGAGAACAATTAGGATGGTGAGGAGCAAGCTGGGGGGTCAGTACTTAAAATTGGGTCTAGGCATGGCTATATACCAGTGCAGACACCGGTACTGGGTCTGAGTGGGTGAAGCAGTTACATACTTCTATGATTGTACAGAAATAAAGTGTCTTGAAGGCATTTATACCAATTAGAGTGCTTAATTTGAGGGTTTTTTGTAGATCGTTCCATAAGGTAGGTAGCACGAAGCTTATGGCTGCCCTGCCGAAGCGGGATTTTGCTTTGTGTACTTTAAGTGTAATAGCTGAGTAACTTCTTAACGCGTATTTCCCAATTATACTCAGGGGAAGACAGCAGTAGATATAGTAAGGCAGCTTATTAGAGATGGCTCTATAGGTCCAGAGAGCGGCGTTTCTGTGGCGCCTGAACTTTAGTGATGTCCACCCCACTCCCGCATATAGGGTGCAGTGATGCATGTCAAAGGGGAGTCCCGTTATAAACCTCAGTGCTCGATGGTAGAGTGTGTCCAGTTTAGCCATGTAAGAGTTGGGGTATTGGCTATAGAGGAAATCAGCGTAATCAACCAATGATAGGAAAATGGATTGGACCAGTTGTTTCTTGGCATCTCTGGTGAGAAATTGGTTGATTCTAAAAAACAGTCCAGGCCTTTGCCGAAGTCGTTTTTACTTCTTTAATATTGTTCCAAAATGAGTTCCCCTTTCCCCAGGTGTTTGTAAGAGCATCTTTGTAGTAAGTATTAAGGTTTCTAGGGTTAACCCTTCTAAAAGAAATCATGATGACTTTTCAAAGCAAATGCTGCAGACGCAATACTCAGTTTTGCAGCATTCTAAATGCAGCAAAACATCTGAATATTTTTAATTGTTTTGCTGTGCTTTTGACAAGTGTGCCACTTTATGGCAAAATATCCATGTGTCTAATGCATGCATAATTATAAAATGCCTGAAATGCTGAAAACCACAGCATTTGTGCAAATAAGTTAGATCACCTTTGAAGCTGTCTATCCTATGGCCACAAGCATAGGGGATGCCAAGCAATCATGCTTTAAGTCTCCGATGGACCTTTAATAGCCTTTACTGTTTATGAATACCACTCTGATACCAGCTTAGAGACCAAGGATCAGAAGTCCAGTGCCAAAAAGCTGCACATCACAATGTCATTGTGCAACAGCAACATCATAAACACGTATGAACAGAAGTCTACCAATGTGGTTTATCAGGCGCACCATGTACACAGAAGCAAGAGAGACCAGATTGTAGGTACAAGGTGTAGATTCCATGGCTGCACAATTTGATTAACTTGTTTTCCTGGTGCTGGTAAGACAACCATTGGCTTTTCCCTGGAAGAGTACATTGTGACCAGAGGAATTTCCTGTTACTCACTTGATGGAGACAACATCCACCATGGGTTGATTAAAAACCTGGGTTTTTCTGCTACTGATCGAGAGGAGAATATTTGTCATATTGCTGAGGTGACCTGATTGTTTGCTAGTAGTGGTCTTGTCTGTTTCAATAGTTTTATTTCCCCTGATGCAAAGGACCATCAAAATGGCATGAAAATTCATGCAAAAGGAAGGCTTCCATTTTTTGAAATTGTTGTAGATGGTCCACTTAATATATGTGTATAAGCAGAGATGTGAAAGGTCTACATAAAAAGGAACACGTTAAAGAGATTAAAGGATTTACAGGTATTGATTCAGTTTATAAGAAACAAGAAAATCCAGAGTTGGTGCTGAAGCCTAATGTTTCCTCAGTGAATTAATGCATCCATTAAGTAGTTGAGTTACTTCTGGAGCAGGGCATTCTTCATTCTTCAGCAACTAAGGAGCTGAGGGAACTCTTTATCCCCAAAAATAAGATTAGTAAAGCACTGGCAGAGGCTGATACACTCCCCACACTGGCAGTTTTATAGATGGATTTGCAGTGGATTCAGGTGTTATCAGAAGGCTGGGCTACACCCCTCAAAGGCTTTCTGTGTGAGACAGAATAACCTCAAGTTACGTACTTTGGAACCCTGATGGATTATGGTATAACTGACGTTAGCATTCTAATTGTTCTTCCTGTTGACACAGAGCATAAGCAGTGCATAAGTGACTGTGCTGCTTTTGCCTGTCAGTATGCAAGCTATAGGGCTGCCATTCTAAGAAATCCCAAGTACTATGAATACAGAAAAGAAGAAAACTGCTCTTGTCCATGGGGAATCACCTGTGTGAAACATCCATATATAAAGATAGTGATGGAAAGCGGTAATTGACTGGTTGGTAGAGATCTTAAAGATCTGGAAAGAATAAAATAGAATGCTGTACTGGATCAGTATCACCTGATACACATGGAACTCATGGAGAAATTCAAGGAAGTGAATGCTGATACTAGTTTTTCCTTCCAGCTGCGCAACCCCATCCACAATGGGCATGGTCTGTTAATGCAGGACATCTATCTCCACTTGCTAGAAAGGGGCTGCAAGTGTCCTGTTCTTCTTCTGCATCCTCTAGTAGAGTGGACTAAAGATGATGAGGTGGCACTTCCATGGTGGATGAAGTAGCATGCAGCTGTTTTGGAGGAATGTTTTATTGGGCCCAAAGTCAATGATTATTGAACTCTTTCCTTCTTCAAAGATATATGCTGGACCAACTGATATCCAGTGGCACCTTAGAGACTGAATGGTTTCTGGAGCCCATTTCTACACAGCAGGCCATGATCCTCCTGGCATGCCCCACCCTGAAACAAAGACTTTGTATTAGCCAATACATGAAGGTAAAGTCCTGAGTATGGCACCGGGCTTGACCTTGGTGAAAATCATTCCCTTCAGAGTAACTGCATGCAACAAAGCAAAGAAGACTGTGGACTTCTTTAATCCACAGATGCACAATGAATATGACTTCATAGCTGGCACTCATATGAGAAAGCTGGGTCATAAAGTGGGAGAGTCCATCTGATGGTTGTATGGCCTCCCAAGGCATGGAAAGTCCTGACAGATTCCTACAGCTAACTGAAGAAGAATTGAGGTCTTACCTTTCTAACATGGAGGTCACGCAATCCCCATTTTTGTCTTTAATTTTAATTTTCCTTATAGAATAAAGACATAGCTCATCTAAAAAGTGCTCTTACATTCTGAGATATTTATTTGTGCCATATCACTAATGCATGAATGAACTGTAAGAACCTTTGAAGAATCACTAACAATGTCTAGTAATACAGAGTTAGGTAAATTTATTTAATTTGCCTATTAATACAGACGGAACACGACACACAAGCATTGTACCCCTTAACCTCTTGTATGTGACCAAAAGTAATAATTACTTTATACAAATGGGATCATCACTATTTCCTTAGTAGTACTAGCAATGCTAAATTAGGTACAGTAACATCAAGATACAGTACCAAAAAAATATAGTAACAACATTATCCTAAACCTTTTTAGCTCATCTATGAACGTGTTTTAGGACTGTTTTCATGTCACTTTATGTACAAAGGTTAAAAGAAGCAGGACTGCATTTAGACATGCAGTATAATCAGGTGTATATGACTGTAAATGGCAATAGCTGCCATGAGATGCATTAAGAACAAAATACATTTATTGAAGGTATTTTACAAAACGGTGCTGTTTTGCTGTGTCCATTGTTCCACGCACACACCTGCAATAATACTGAGGAAGACAAGACACAGTTTTAAACTTCTTAGAGTGTTTTTCTGATTAACAGATACAGTATCATTAAAGTACCTTAAGGTTTTAACATTTTAAAATGTGTTTACTATATTGAGGGACCAAACTAAAGAACACAACAAATGGTATAATTTTACCATGAATGCTTTTTAGTATTCAGACCCTCTGGTAGGGTTCTGATTAATGTTAAGCACTTACTAACTTTATTTAGAGCATGTTTCAGTATATTAAACTTAACCATTTTTACTGTATGTCTGTAAGCAAAGTTTTCTAAAAACTGAAGGTGAATTTTGAAATAGAGCTTTTTTATATCACGTGTTTTGATATGACTAAATGGCCAAAGCAAAATGTAATAGCCCATTTGTTCAAATTAGATTTGGTCCAAATTGTACCTTTGTTTAATAAGATGTACTCTTAAACAGAATAGTGGTCTATTTTATTAAATATTTATTTAAAACTATATGATATTTGTGTGCTTAAACAATTGTATCTTTTCATTAATTTGCATTAATGTTAAAAAAGTTTAACCCTCTACTATAAATACTTAGTTAATATAAATGAAAAATAATCTTTACTATTTAGGCCCTTATACTTAGAAACCAATAAGTTTAATAGATTTAGGACCAGGAGCTTAATTGTTTCTTTTAAATGAAAGCTCAGTATAGATACAAATTAAAATGCTTCAAAATTCTTTCAATTAAACAAAGGTTTGGTTTAAGGGTTGAATTTTCAAAAGGAGAATGAGGTGTGGTCTTAGGTTTTCAAGGATATATGACAGAAGCCCAACATTTGGAATCCCGACACCCAGAATCCTGATGTGGCTATTGAATGATGGACCACCATCCTGACCACGGAAAGCCTGACACTGGACTTGTGCTATGTATGTGGACTGGCAGGGGGGCTCTGCCCCCCATCATGGGGAGTTTCACCCTCCACTGCCCCCTAAAATAATATAATCAACTCTGAGTCCTGACAAGTTATAGTGTTGAGCTTTTGGTGGCTGGGATGGTGGTCTGTCAGGCAAGTGTCATGTCAGGCTACTGGACTCGGGATCCTGAGTGTCATTACTCTGAGTTTCAGTCTTTTAAAATACTTTCATTCAGTTGTGGCAATTAGCACTCAGAAAAAGACACGTCATATCTTTTGCCTAAAGCAGGAACAATGATCTCAAATGTGTCAAAATGTTTGAATACTGTACTGCATTAAAACATTGTGACATAATTTGGATGATGCAGGTACTGTCACAAATTGAGGAACTGCACTTGTGGCATCACTTGTGAAAATGCAATGCTTAGTCTTTTAGGTAGAATATTTTTTTAAAATCATAAAATTAGCACAACTCCTAGTTACTGTGGTCAGATTTTCAAAAGTAATGATGCAGAAGTAAATCTTGATTTTGGCTTGCACCGGTGTTACCCAAAATGGCAAAAATCTATGACTGCTTTTTATAAGAATTTTCTTGCATTTGTGACAGTGTACCTGCTGTACAGCACAAGAGTGATGTATGCATCATTTTCTGTGTGTAAACTGACACAGCTGCTTCAGAATGTTACGCCACATTTTAATCTTCTAATGGTCTAATCTTTTGTCACAAGTTGTGCAATTGCTCCAGAATAATGCTGGAAGCAGAGATGTGCAAAGCTGGAAAACTTTGCTTCATGAATTAATTAACGAAGTTTGCCAAACTCTTGAAGTGTGAAGTGTTACTTTGTGAAATTTTTGGTAGAAAAAGTGAAATGTTTTCAATTGATGTCATGCAAATTCACCAGTGAAATTACAGCTTTACCATCACCTCACCTGACTTTTCCTGAAAAGGTGCCACTTCCCCTCTGAAACTGATTGCGAAGTGGCGAAGTTTTTCAAGAAGGAGGATTTTGCAACTTTTATGGAACTTCAGAAACTTTGTAACATCTCTAGCTGTAAGTCAGATGCCCCCATTAAAAATCCAACTCAAGATAGCAATGTCAGGTTGTGCCCTGGTAGGTCTATGCCATGTTCTATTTCATTGAGCTATTTTCAAAGGTTTGACATCTTTAGCATATATAGTTGTTTTACCAACTTACTGCCCAATTTTGGATGACAAATCATTAGCCATAGATGCGAATAATAGGCTGTTACACTTGTTACAATAATATTCTTCTGACCAGACCTTCTGAAATGATTCAATGTTCAGTCATAATTTGGATGCACAAAAGGCAAATAGTTTACTTAAACCACTTATGAATTTATAGTACAATCATCTGAATCATTCAAGAAAACAGCTTTTGTATGCATTGCTATTGTCCACAAAGTTTTCCACAATTAAGTATTACATTATTCCATCCACAGCAGGTCCTGTTCTTCCACCTTTGTTGTTCTTTTCTTCTCGGGGTCCAAATACATAATCCGACCCCCCACCCCCAACATCACCAAAGCTCCCTATGCTTCTTCTTTCTTAGACCCGGATACAGAGACCTGACCCCTAGTCCTTCCATGGTCCCTTCCCCCTTTTCTAATCACATCCAGGTGCACTGCCCCAGCCTGTGTTGCCTATTTCCACCCCAAATGCCCCTTTCTTCTATGCCCTCCACCTTTAATAATTTCTTCCTCTCTCTCTCCCTCGCCATATCCTCCCACTTCCTGTGCTCTTTCAGCAAACTTCACCACCAGCAGGAACTGTCCACCTGCTCCAGAACCCTCAGTTCAACCACCATTCTCACCCTTACCAGGTGCCTTCCTGCCACCAGCTTGCTGCCCCTCCTGTTTTAATCCAGGGAGTGTGGGTGGGAATGAAAACTCCCAGCAGAAAGAGAGAGAGAGAGAGATCTCTGACCTGGGCTTATAAACCCCTTAAGGACCCCATGTAAGGCCCCTTCCTGGCCCCACCTCAGGGCCAATCATGTTTCTCCCCAGGGAGTACACATCATTCCTCTGGATTTGTCAGTCATGACCTTACATGTTCCCTCCCCTCCTCATACCTGCTATCAATCATGATCTCACCTACAGCTCCACCCCCAATTGCCTATTATCCACCCCTCCTCCTTCCCTGTGTTCCTAGTGCTTACCCCATTTCTTCAGGGATGCCATCAGACAGTTTTTGTTGCCTTTTATTGGTAACCCTATTTATGTCCTGGCTCAAAACTTTGCAACTGGATATACTGTAATTAAGTCAGTTTTGAAAACTGGATTAACTACTGTATGTCCTAGCTTTAAAAATGGGTTATGGAGCAAACTGCTTTTATGTCCAAACGTGTATACAATAGAAAATCGCATCTAGACATAGGCTTTGGCTCCTCCCCTTATTTTCATTTTGTTGGTTCACATTCAGCATAAACAAATAAAATTGCATAGCTTTCCAGTGTTAGCACATTTCTAAATTTCATATTAGTGTGTGACAACATTTGAAATATTACTGTTACATTGGAAGATGGGAATGCTTGAGGTTTCTGGAGTCATAGCAAAGACTCCTGGGTGTTCATTTAAGAGTTACCCAAATGACTTGCTTGTTCACAGGGTCCACTACAATAACCTTGAAACCATTGCCAACACCTTTAAAGCCCACTTTGTGGACTATTCAACCATCATGACGGTCAACCCTTCCCTGCCCCCCCTCACCACCAGTCCCTCAGAACCTATCTTTTCACTAAAACTGGTGTCCAACAGTGAAGTCTTCAAGTTGTGTAGGTCTCTTCCTATGGGGGCAGCACAGGACCCGATGGGATTGTACCAATATTGCTTTGCTTGGGTGCTCCTATTCTAGCTTCACATATTGCATACATTTTCAACTTATCTCTCTCTTCTGGCATAATCCCTGATGATTGGAAAACTGCAAAATTTACTCTGGTCCTAAAAAAGAAAGACCCCAAGCTTCTAACCAAATAAGACCCATTGCACTGCTCCCAATAATTAGTAAATTGCTCAAAAGGGTTGCAGCCTTCCAGTTGTCTGACTTTCTCCAGTTGCACAATCATCTCATGCCTAATCTGCATGGGTTTATGAAAGAACATAGCACCACTACTGCCCTGACCTATCTCACAAACAACTTCAACTCCACAAAGGACTGTCAGTCTCATACTGGAGCCATTTTAATTGACCTATCCAAGGCTTTTGACACTGTTGATCACACACTGCTCCACTACAAATTCATTTAGTCAGTATCAGTGGCTCAGCAGGTAGCACACTCACTTCTGAGGCTGGGAGATCAGAAGGCTGTGGGTTCTATCCCCACACTAGGCACTTGGTTTAATATCCCAATACTGACACTGCAGTGCAGCATGAGGGGGGTACTGCACTCCTGAAGTGCCGTCTTCTGGATGAGATGTTAAACCGAGGTCCCATCTACCTGTTATGATAGTAATTCAGGTGGATGTTAAAGATCCTATGGCACTTCTTGAAAAGAGTAGGGGAATTTTTATTGAAGTAGGACTACAGACAAGTACAATCAAAACCTCAAATTCCATCATACACAAATATTTTCCGATACGTACAAAGTTATTGTGATCTTATTATAAAAACAGTTAAGTTATTGTTGATCCATTGTTCCATATTAACCCAGAGCAATTTCAAGTTTACATAACCAAATCTTTTACAGTCACTATTCCACAATTTCTGAGTAGAAATCTGTATATTTTTCAAAATTTCAGTATAATGAACATTTCTTTGTTGTGTTATCCTCACGCATCTTGCTTGCCATATGCAATATTTAACAGTAGCAAAAAATCATATACAAAGTTTCCAAATTATACTTTCCTCATCCATCTCCTGTAACTCCACACATCAATAAAGGGTATGTCACTTTATGAAAGAGGGTTTTTTTCCAAGCCTGTGCAATCTGTGCCCATAATAGTTTTGTATGTGGGCATTCTAGGTAAAGATGTCTCTGAGTCTCAAGAACTTGGATGCAAGTTTGTCGTAAACAATATCTATCTTGAAGGACCTTATGTTTATTATTACTTCTGACACTCAATTTACCATGTAGGCTCATCCATACTATATCCCATATGTATTCTGGGTGTCTTTTGGAGACCAGCATATTCAAATTAAACTGTATTTTGTTTGCAGAACAATCTGTAAAGTGTATTTCTTCAATTCTTTCTTTCCAAATAATGTGTGCATATAAAGTCTTTCTGTCAGAAGTATGTATTAGTCGTTTAGATATTTCCACATTTCACCATGTTTTTCAATTGTTTTATTCCATATCATGGGATATTTGGGATCCTACTAAAGAGCCCTGGTCACCCTTGTGCCCAAGCTGTGGTGCATGCCCCAAGCCAGTTCAAGACACGATCTTTCCATATCTTGAAACCAGGTTTGACTGCATTTATATAATTATATGCCAGGTGTAAGCTGCAAAAGAAGGCAACTGGGTTCACCATCCCCAATCCTCCCTCTTGAATCTTTCTATATGTGATTTCTCTTTTTACAGGATTCAACCGAATTCCCCATAAAGCCTGGAAGAAAATGCTATATAGCCTGACAAACAAAGCCTGAAGGGGGGAGAAAACATAACTTAAATATAGAAATATTGGTATGAGCAGTGCTTTTATTAACATCACTCTCTGTTTTTTGAAATTTGCTGGCCTTTCCAGCGTCCCACTAAGTTATCTGCTTTTGTATACAACACTCCCAGTTCTGCCTGCACATATCTCAATTTCCAAATTTTACTCCTAGTATTGTTATAGCATCATTATTTATTTTAATGCCCCCAATATGTCCATTTTCCAGTATTTTGATATTTCCTAGTGTAACCCCAAGGCTTTTATTATAATTAATTTTACAGCCTGAACTTAAAGAATAACTATCAATAATTTCTAGTAGTATGGGAATCTCTTAAGTTGGTGCTAAACATATAACCAAATCATCTGCATAAGCTAATGTCTTTATGCAGGCTTGATCTGGGCTAGCTGCTAGACCTTGTACTGCCTCTGTTTTTTCTATCTTTCTTACTTAGATGTCAATGCAAAATGCATAAAGTAGTGGGCTGAAGGGACACCCTTGCGTGACTCCTCTCTTAACCTTCACTTCTCTCCCATTTATGTTGGGAGTGAGTATAGCATGTTTATGCATACTTTGTATCCATCTTATAAAAGCCAGTGGAATGCCAAAAGCCTCTAAAGTGGTAAACAGGAACTGATGTGAGACCCGATCAAAGGCCTTTTCCTGATCTAGGCTAAGAATGTAGCCTTGTATGTTTCCTTCAGAAGCCCTATGAAAGATTTCTCTGAGCATGATCATGTTATCATACTGATACCTTCTAGGTATTGCACAGGTCTGAGTTGGGCTAATTAAACTATGCTACAGTTAAGAGCCTGTTTAATATGATCTTACTTAAAATTTTAATATCTGTGTTAAGTAGACTTAAGGGTTTCCAATTCTTCAGTTCTTCACGTGCTCCTTTCTAGTATAAAACAATTAGAGATGCCTGGTTCATGGTGTGTGCAAGTTCACCTGCTTCAGCATACTATTAAAAGCTATTTTTAGGGCAGGAGCAATATCTTCTATAAAGGTTTTGTACAGCTCTGCACTAATTCCATCTGTGCCTGGAGCTGAATCAGTTTTAAGTGTACTAATGGCTAATTTTACTTCCTCTATTGTGATGGGGGAGGACAATGCTTCTTTTTGTTCTGAAGTAGCTTGTGGAAGGCCTAGTTCTCTTAAGTTGTCTACTTTGATTTCCGGAAGTGTACTAAAAAGGGATTTCAAATATTTATCAACTTGTGTTAAGATACCCTCTGGAGGGGAGATTTCCTGACCGTCCTCGGAAGTGACCTTATGTATTATTCTGTGGTCTACTCTATTCTTACAAACTTTAAAAGGATCTACTGAGCCGTTCTTCATATTTACCCCAAACCTCATTTCTTGCTCCAATGATTCATATCTGTCATACTGCATTTCTTGCATCGGTTTTTTCATAGAAGGTATTTGGCGGCTATAATCTAACTTGCTAGTTTCTGTTGAGGATACTAAATTTTATAGCTGGTTCCTCAGTTTAAAGTAGGAAAGGTATTCATTATTTGATTCTGTTCTAGCTCTGTTGTGAAAAAAACTTCTCTAGCTCTGTTTTGTGTCTTCACACCTGGAAGTGGCGTCATTATAGTATTCTACTACTGACAATCTAGCTTGCCATTCTGCTTTCCAGGCTTTTTTAACCTTAACATCTATTAAAACGGAATTGTTTAGTCTCCAGGGTTTTTTTTGCACCTGGGAGATTGGGTCCAATGTATACTTACCAAAGTGATCTATGATCAGAAAACTCTCTGGCTCTAAGACTGATGTCAGATAGTTCTAGTATTATTGATGTAAATATAAAATCAATCCTTGTAGAGAATGTGCCTTTAAAAAATGTTTTACCCCCTGTAGGTTGGAATTGTCTAAATGCATCTTTTAGGCCTGCTGTGCTTATAATATTTTTAAGAGTAGCTGTGTCACAAAAGGTTTTATCAGTTTTACTTCCCCTGACTGTTCTCTCAATGCCACAATTAAAACCCACTGCCCATAACAGCAATCTAGAGGTGTGCAAAAATGGTTGTAATTGTTTAAATAGAGAAACTCTGAGAGCTTTAGTTTGTGGGGCGTACGTATTAAAAACCCTGAATCTCTCCCCTCAAAAAAGCAATATCTAATATCATAGCTCTCCCTGGAAATACATAAATTAGCCTAGAAACTTTAATATTTGAGTTGTTAAGCAAAAAGCCCACCCTCTCACATAACTCTTTCCCTATGGACCAAAAAGAAGAACCATTTTTCCAAATTTTGGAGGCTTCTTGTGTTTCATGTTGCATTTTAAGTCCAGTATCTTGCAGTAAAAAAATATCTGCCCTCTCATTCAGTAAGGACTCAAGGACCACTGACATCTTTTTTGTGCTTTTGATACTGTTAGTATTGATGCTCAGTAGTCTCCGTGAGCTCATAATGAAAAAATAATAAGAAATAAAATACATGTTTTCTATCAAGGAGTTTTAAGTAATCTTCTGCACCTAGTTCTTCTAGGAGTGCATCTGCTTCCACCCCAACCACCTCCATCTACATCTGAGGTAACATCTGTGGTAGTGGAAGTCAGGGAGGAGGTATCAGAATCCTTTCCTTCTGACTCATCATCTTGCCTATCAGGGGCCAGGACTGCAGATTTAGTACCTTACTTCCAAAACCCAGCAGGAGGGGTGTTGTTTTGGCTTATTTTAGTCACTTTCTTCCCCAACCTATTTCTTTTTCTAGCTGCCACTTTCTTAAAGAGCCCTTCCTGGGAAGGAGGAGGAGGAGGGAGGGAGGCATGTTAACATCGTTTTGTGTATCCCTATGGTCTCAGCATGTACCACAGGTTCTGAACTCTCTGGGCTTACATCAGCCACCATTTTGGCCTGAGCTGGGGAGGCGGTATTACCTGGATCCACTATATCTGGGATATTTTTTCTAGGAGGGAGTGAGGGACTAGAAGCTGTTGTGGCAGTGGAGCAGGCCACCTTCTTTGCCTGCATCTGCAGTGCATCATTAATTAGCCCTTCGTGCGAGGGGCAATCTTCCCTGTTGTGTGACACCCAGGGACATTTTGCATAACTGTGTCTGGTTTTCTTGCAAAAATTACATTTAAAAAGGTTGAAGCAGTTTTGAGAACTGTGCCCATAATCTAGACAATGGCTGCACCTAGGTGTGTCACAAGCCAATCTTACATGTGTGTGAGATCCACATTTGAAGCATGACTTAGGGTGGCCTATGTAAAACAAAACCCATCTGTCTTTCCCTAAATAAAACATGCTTGGGAGATATACAGGCCCAATGTTTGTGGAGTATAATTTAACTTTAATTTTCCACCCCCTGTTCCAAATTTGCTCACTGTCCAAAAAAGGACAGGGTCTATCAAGAACTTCGTATCTCTGATGAAGCCAGAAAAAAATGTCCTCCACATTCACTACCTTGTTTCGAAACAATGGTAATATGTTTAATGGCTGGTTTAGTAAAGGGAATGGCCATGTAAGGAATCCATGTTGTGTTTTTTAATGACTCATACTGTGCCCAAAATCTGTCTAGTCTAGAAACTGTTTTGAAGCTGACATCAAAGTTGCCATTCCATAAATGTATCAAGGCAAATATTTCTGAAGAAAAAATCTCATAGTGCCTTTTAACAAAATTTTAGCCACAAGCAACTTATCAGGAGGATTTTCTAGACCCCTTTTAAATATCAAATCACAGCATATTTTTTCTTGGGGTGTGCTCCCCCTTATTCTGAAATAAACCTGCAAGCCTAAACATGCTTAGAACATAAAACATTTAGCAGGATCCTGTAATACAGATTCAGAAGGTCCCATTCTATTATCTACAGAGCTCTGTAAGTTCAACGTATCTGAAGAGATAGAGGCTTGTGAGACATTAGTTATATTTGGTGCACTTTCATTGGGGCCCATACTGTGTGAGTCATTTTGAGCTGTATCAAGTTCTCTGTTAGGAGCTGACTGTTCTTTCTGCAGAACATCCCGATATCTTTGAACATCAGCATCTGTAGGATCAGGCTCCCAATGGCCATCGTACGACTGTAGCCACCTGGCCCCAGCCAGAGCGCAGGTGGGAGGCCAAGCACTTTCATCCCTGCCGTCCCCTTGATTAACTTTCTGAACATGTGTCCCTTCACTGTCTCCTTTATCGTTTGCCCTGCTCGGTTTAATCTGCTTATTATCAGCACTCAAGGTTTTATTCATGTCTCTGCTATTATCTGGGAATGGAGACTGCATGGATAATGTGAATTTACCTGTGGCAATCAGGCGTGAAACTCACAGTCTTCGGGGTTTTTGCTGATGCTTTTCCTTTCCCTTTGACAGAAGCTGGTGGCTCTCTCACCACAAAACTGAAGATTGAAACAAGCTGCCAGCAGTCTCTTCCATTCCTGAATTCTTCTCGGTTTGTGTCACTGCAGCCATGTCACCACTTTGCTACTCAGATAAGTCAGCAGGGCCAACTGTCTGTGAGGATTTCTGTAGAGCTGACAGCTCATCCTGCAAGGCTTTTTTCTTTATCTTGACGCTTTCCTCCATGGCAGACAGTCTCAATAACAGAAGTTCATTATCTGAAATAATAGCTGAAATGTCCTTAGAAATACTTTGTCCCTGAAATACAGAGGCATTTTCTACTTCCATCTGAGTGAGTTGTAGTTCTGAATCAAAGCATACATCAGGCAAAGATGCAAAATTAATTTCTATAGATCCAATTTGTTCAGCCTCTTGAGAAGAAGGGCAGGGGAGGAGGCCATCTCCCCTGCCTCTGCTGCTAACGTCCTTCCTCCTGGATCCACCAAGTCGGCCATCTTGTAAGCTGGCCAGAGTTTCCCCTAGTGGTGAGTAGGGGAATATCCCCAGTGTCCTGGCCAAATTTCCCCCATTCACTAAAATACCACCAACAACTTAATCTGGTTCAAGGTCAGTTGGCATTCATCTGTATCCCCCTCCCTAGTCTAGTGCACTTACCCGGTCAACAAAAATTAAATAAATAAATAAATACATTTCTGTGGGCCTCTCCCTCCAAGCAGCCTCACTGCTCTTGAGCTATCTCTCTGGTAGACGCAGTATGTCTACTTTAACAGTGCAGTATCCTTCCTTGTGCTAATTAACCTTGGTGTCCCTCAGAGTTCACACTTTTTTCATTTTAGTTTTTGATGACCAGGAAAGGAGGACTAGGCAATTCTGCCTATTTTTAGCTTTGTCCAGAGGGAGGGGAAAGATACAGGTGCAGATTGACATGTAGCACCAGATTAAGCTGTTAGTGATATTTTAGGGAATGAATACTTGGTCCCTTTCCCTACTATATTTTTATATATCACCTTACCTCATTCCCCCCTCACTGCTCATTGGTCATATATGCAGGCAATATTGCTTTGTATTTCATCTCTCACTCCATCACCATTGTCAGTTCTCAGCTATAGGAGTATTTCTCCCTGGTCCAGGCCTAGATTATGAAAATAAACTAATCCTAAATTCCTCCTAGACCCAGGTTATGTTATTTGAGTCTCAGGCTGGACTCCAGTCCTGTACTATACCCCTTTCAATCCATTGTCAGTATGGGTCTCCCTTATCTGATGAAGGGGTGGCATAGCCCTGAAGCGCTGAGGCTAGTTTGAGGGAAGCAAAGCAGAATTTATGCTTAATTTGCGCTAACCATTTTGTCTCCATTTCTGTGAGTATTGCACTTTTTTGGCAATAAAATCCCTCTCTCTGAATTTTCTGGAGTATTGGAGTGCTGAATTATTTTTACTATATGGGCCCCCCTTATCCACAGTAAGAGACTTCAAATATCTCGTGATCACCATGGACACAGTCCTGGATTTCTCCCTTCATGTCTCCCTTGCTTGCAAGGCAGTTAGCACAAGACTTGGCATAGCTTATCACACCAAACTTTCCCTTACACCTAAGGCCAGGCTTGCCATTGCACAGTGCATCCTCCTCCCCTATCTCCAATATGGACAGCTTATTTTTTCCACTGTCTATAAAACAGCTCTAAGCAAGTGAGAGGTGTCCTACAATAACAACAGTCACTTGAACTTAACTTGTCTATGAGCCACACAGTCCTGCACCCTGAAAGCTTCTCTTGGATGGCTCTCCCCTTCTGCAGCTCAGTCATACTCCTTAGGATGTTTTATTGGAAAACTGCTAAGATCTCCCATATCTCTCCCCCCGCATGACATTAAGCCTTCTTACTTGGATACACTGATGCCTCCCTCCTATGTGTTCCCATGTGCTCATCTAAGATGGGAGAACAGGTCATCACAATCTTTGCACCAAAAATGTGGAACTCCCTTCCAATTGTGATCAGCAATCTTTCTTCGCATGGGCTCATTAAATGTGCTCCCTTTAGAGGTTGCCCTCATGCTGCTGTGCTGGTTAACTATCAATGCCTCTCCTGAACTTTAATTTTCTTGTTTCATATGATGTTGTGTATCAGCTCCCCAGCTACCATGAGCTACTTTAAGCTACA
Source organism: Neoceratodus forsteri (assembly GCA_016271365.2). Taxonomy (NCBI): domain Eukaryota; kingdom Metazoa; phylum Chordata; order Ceratodontiformes; family Ceratodontidae; genus Neoceratodus; species Neoceratodus forsteri. The sequence goes on from CM057450.1 coordinate 1,640,600,401, forward strand.
CAGAGCCTATACAATATGTACTCAAATGTATATTTAGATTCATAATCCTACATATGTAATTTTCTGTAGCTTTTCATTGCTCCTCTTTTATGTTGTTTGCTTGATCCTAGGCTACTTTTTTTGTAATCAGTTTTCGTGGAGTTTCCAAGTTATTTCATAAACATTGGGACAGACAATACAAACATGACTAGGCAAAGGTTTATGGAACATAATAGATATCTTCAACGTATATCCAATTCTAGCTGGGATAATCACCTTGGATATATAACATCAAATAAATTAACTGGATATTAACTGTGTACTAATTAGTACATGTAAAGCCTGATTTCCAAAAATCTTATTTAAGTAAGAACTCGACTGTCATTCTACCAATTTCCTTTGATTTTTGATGGTAAGGGAGGAAGAAAAAGGGGGGTCATGCTCCCTCGCTATGGGGAAGGGCTTGGGTGGTGTGGGGGTTAGTGGCTCTACATTAGTTGTATTTGGTTGCTAGGGTTACCAAGGTTGTGGTCCTTCTATTGTGTTGCTCATGTCCTGAGGTCTCAGGTAGTGCAGGAGTGGCTGTTTGCAATTTTGTGGTATTTTGACTGCAGGTAGCCTTCCATATATCAATGTTTAGGGCTTGATTTTATTCCCCTTGTCAGTAATGGAACTCTTTCAATGCTGGCAGATTTACCCAGTTCTATCAGCCACTCCCCTATTGTTGGGGGTCTTGCTCCCTGCAGTGCATAAGAATAATTCTCTTTACAGTGATGAGGGCATCCGCTAGCCATCTCTTTAGATATTTGCCTGGCATCTGATTAGGATGCTAGTTCTCATCACTGTCCACCCCAAGCATCACAGGTTTAGGTGCGAGTGTAAGGCCTGTTGATGTGAGTTTCCCACAGATAGTCTGGACTGAGTCCAAGCATTGCCACTGCTTGTGGCAGACCCAGAGGATGTGAATGAGGTGCCCTGTTTGATCCCGCATCTCCAGCATCTGTCTGAGTTGATAAGACCCCATTTGCGTAACTGCACAGGAGTCCTGTACCGTCTCTGAAGGAATTATTGCAGAGTAAACCATTTTTTTTGAGTTTTTCACTCCAGTGGCTAGTGACTTCCATACCAGTGCCAGTCTTGTGGAAAGACTGCACATCCCATGTCCTGTGACCATTGCTTTTGAAATTTTATAGATGGGTCAGGGCCTTTTATAGATGAGGATAGACTTTTGGTATGTGGGGTCTGGAGCCAGAACAAAGTGGTCTAAGAGCACTGGTTCCTGAGCCTTATACATGGGGCTTAAAATAGAGTGCAGGACATGCTTTAGTTGGAGGTATCTCCAATGGTGATGTTGGGGTAGGAGAAATTACTCCTTCAGCTACGGAAAGGACTTTAAAGTGCTGCTAGCCATTTCCATCAAATGGGTTAAGGAGTTCATGCCTCTCCTCTGCCAAGCTTTAAAATGTACAGTACAGTCAGCATTAAACTTTAAAATGGGCTCATTGATTCTTATTTCTCATTTGGTTTAATAAACCCATTGTCAATGAGCTGCTAACACTAAGTGTGGACGTTTTTTACCCAGTATGAAAAGAAGTGCAAACCAGTTGTCAACTCTGTGATGCAATCATTAATATTAGAAATGGAGAAAACTGGTTAACGATGGATTAAACTTCACTTATTTATTAGGCAACCATAATTAAAAATCACTAACCAACTGAAAATCAACTCATACTTAAAGTGGCTAACAACTCATTTCAATTAAATTTTAATGCTGACTACACTGTACAGGCTTCCCATCTATATTTATTTTGTTGTTCCCCACAGAGGGTGAAGAGGTGACTTCCCAGGTATCCATATTGTATGCATAGCTTACCAGCACCATTCCAGGTACAATAGTGGGGTGTGTTCTGAGGTCACTGGTAATGCTATTGAAGCAGATGGCATGAATAAGGGGTTTCCCCTGGAGGGTTTCCTCACATTGCACCCAGTCTGCAAGGTCAGGATTGGTACTTGCTGTGCAGGAAGTTATTATCTGATGTATGGTCTGGGCTGTTCTATTAAGGGTAAAGTCTGAAAGATACATACTGCCTCTGGAAAATTCTGGAGTCAACTTCTTGGGGCTGAGGTGCCTATGCTCTGCTTTCCAAAGAAAGCTTATATGTCTTTGCAAAGTTCATATAGTAGCTTAGGATCAGTTTGCATGGGATGGTTATCCAGCACATAATGAATTTTTGAGGAGACCGTCATTTTGAAGGTGCATGCCCTTCACCAGGCTACTTTTCTGTACTATGTATTATCTTGGCTTATGTTCCCACTTTTGCATCCTCTCAAGGTGTACCTGAAAATAAGTATTTACTTGCCTAACATACTCTACCTGGTAAACAAGATGTAAATATATGAAATAAATAAATAATGGTGGTGTTCCATAAAGGAGGGAAATACCTTTCTGTAGTTTTTTTCTGCCATGTGTATTTTTTAATGAGCAATGAATGCTTAAATCCCCACCACCACCACCACCTATACAAATATACTTGTTTTATAAGTCATGGATGTATTATGTTTTATTTTATTTTTATTTCTTTTTCACATGGCAAACACATCCTATAGTAAGTGACAACTCCTGTATTTGGTCATAAACATGGAAACAGTGAGGAGTCCACGCTTGCCATTGGATTTACTACCAAGTACAAGAATAAAAGAAGTTTCTCACTTGGAATATTATGGATGGTGGGTACTGACTGCAGATGTGCATGTTAGGATTTTCTTCTTAAGCTACAAATCTAATATTAGCATAAGGAAAAGTGTTGCACAAGATTCTGTCATAACGTTGGTGTTGAACCATAGTAGTGATGATACTACAATGTAACAAGTGGTGCAAAAACTGTGCTATGTCACACCAATGATACAACTTTTGAATTTGTATAGATTTCTATATACAATACACTTTTGACAATATGCTATAACGTTATGTAACCTTATTTTTATTTTATTTATTTTTATTTATTGAATCTAGGAATTATTACCTTTGAGCCATGGCTCTTTTACAAAGGTTCCATATCAGTAGGGTACAAACAAGGCAAAATTACACAAAAAAAGCAAACAAATTATGAAGCAGCCTTAAGCAGTATAAGGCAGTACAGTAATGGCAGCTTGGAACAAAAATACTTGAGTAACACATACTGGCTGATTGTAGGAATACAATAGAAAAAGAACAATGGAGGGGGAAGAGGAGCAAGGTGAGGCAGACATAGTGAGACTAGTACCACTCAAATGCCTTTGTCAAAATGAATCAGAGATGGGAGGCTAAGCAAAATAGTCAAAGGGGGAAAAATTAATCGAAGCAGTCGCAGGAGCTAGAGGCTGTGAGGTGAAGCTGTAGCCTAGATTTGAAAACTCCTAGAGAGGTAGAGGAGGTGATGTGAGTGCTGAGGGCATTATACCAGCTGGGAGCACGGTAGGCAAAGAATCTTTGGCACTGGGTGGTGCAGCATCGGGGGATCTGGAGAAGCTGATGTTCCGAACTTCTGGTGAAGCGGGGGTTGGAATTAGGGCATAGTAGGTCTTGGATGCACGGTGGAATGAGGCCCATGGTAGATTTTTTTGACAACAAGCAGGAAAGGTACTTTATGTGATTGGAGAGCTGCAGCCATCCCATTTCAGCATAGAGCTCACATGTATGAGTGCATCTTTGGGCACCAGTGAGCAGCCAACAGGCCTTGTTAAGGGAGGTTGTTATGCACCTGAGTGTGGTAGTTGAGGCAGAGCCATAGATAATTAAGCCATAGTCTATGACAGAGATGACAGAGCTTTGGATAGCAATCTTCAGCACAGATTCGGTAAGGAACTGTCTGTTTCGGTATAGGATACCAATGCGTTGATTCACAGTTTTCGCAATACTATCAATGTGGGTCACAAAGGTTAGGCAGGGATCGAAGGAGATTCCAAGGTATTTAAATGATGTCACTTGTTCGAGGGTATTTCCTGCATAAGTATTGATAGCAAGCGGAATTTGCCTTTTCTTGTTTTACGAGCTTGAGAAGAGCATGGATTTTTTTTTTTGTGGTTTAGGACCAGTTTGTGTGCTCTAAGAACCAGTTCTCAACCTTGGAGAAAGCAAGCTGCAGGCTAAGGAGTAAGGGTTTCAGATGCTTATGTGAGGAGAGAATCACGGCATCGTCAGCATAGAGGATTATTTGTTCTGGGCAAGACTGAGGGAGGGAGTTTAGGAATAAGCTGAAGAGAAGTGGACCCAAGATGGGTCCCTGGGGAATGCCTGAGAGAACCAGATTTGAGTCTGAGAGAACTCCTGAGATTTTTGCTTTTTGTGAGCGTTGGGCTAGGTAACTTTTTACCCAGGCACTAGGGCCCTGAGAGAGACCAATAGCCTGTAGCTGTTTGACAAGCAAGCCATGGTGAACAGTGTCAAACACCTTTGTTAGGTCAATGAAAACAGCTCCAGTTGGTATCCTTTGTCCATAGCATTGTGGATTGCTCCAGAAAATTCCAGGAGGGCGGTTGATGTGCTGTGTTCTTGCCTGAAGCCGTGTTGCTGTGCGCAGAGGTTATTATACTTTTGCAGGTAGTCTGTAAATTGGTTCACCACAATGCGCTCAAGGGCCTTGGAGAGGGGTGGGAGTATTGATATTGGTCAATAGTTACCAGGTATGGACTTGTCACCACTTTTGAATACCGGAGTGACTATTGCAGATTTCCATTTGCTGGGGAATTGACTAAGGCAGAGGGAGAGATTGAAAATTCTGGTGAGTGGGAGCAATACCTCTACCAGGGTAAGGGACAGTAGTTTAAGGTCTATAGTATCGCTGCTTTCTCTGGACTTAGAGATAGCCTTTTTTATGTATTTGTGGACTTCATGTGCCCTAACTTTTGTGAAATGGAAGGGTGGTTGATTTGGAGAAATAGGAGGCGAAGTTGGTTTTGAGGGGTCTATATCTGAGAAGACACTCAGGGGAGGACCCCACTAAGGTCAGTGAAAGTTGCATTTAGGGTTTTTGCCATGACCATTGGGTCTAGGGTAGTGGTTCCATCAACAGTCATTAGAGTAGGAGAGGATTTGGACTGCTTACCCATGATATTCCTGATATTGTCCGAGAAGGATCTCCCGTCACACCAGGTGTTGGTGAGGGCATCCTTGAAATAGGAACTCTTCATCATTCAGATTTGTTTGTGCAGTAGTTTCGAGACTGTTTATATCTTTGGATGTCTGTCAGGGAGCCTGTTGCTCTAGCTATAGCCCAGAGGTGATCCCTTGATTTTAGTTGGGCCAATAGCTTAGCAGTGAGCCAGGGATTGGAGAGAGCTTTGATTTTGTGCTTTTTTACTAGTGCATAGGAGTCGCAGGCAGTATTGAAAGTAGTGATGAAGTAATCAAGGGCTGCACCAACATCTTGTGAATTGTATATTGGGGCCAGTCATGCTGTCTGAGACAGGCCTTGAGATGAGTCAGATTGCCATAAGGTAGTACTCTGCTTGAGATGGTTTTTGGAAGTGGCTTGCGGAACTTATTTGTACAGGTACAGATAACAGGTGAATGGTGGCTGAGGGAGTCCGGGAGGATGAAGGTGTTATTTATGTGGTCTGGATGGCTGGCAAGGACCCAGTCTAGGAGGGTGCTAGTGCCCGATTTGTAAATCTTCCTAGTAGGGGAGCTTACCATCTGCGTTAGGTTAGCTGACAAGATAGCATCCTTGTGGGACCCTACATCAGGTGTGAGCCAGTTGATATTAAAGTCACCAAGGAGAAGGAACTCAGTGCCAGGAGGTTGTGATCTTACAAATTCAAGCACGGATTTGAGACCAGTCCCTGGGTTATTTGGTGGGATGTAGACAACAACTACAGTGAGGACTTTGTTTTGGGCACCAAGGTGTAGCTTGACAGGAAGGAATTGCACTGAAGTGTTTGAGGAGGTAGTGCAGACAGGGTGGCCAGTGATGTTATCTTTTAAGTAAATTGCACATCCCCTCTTTTAGCAATCCTTTCAAGTCTGAAGATGCTGTAGCTTTGCAGCGAGATGGCATGATCCGGAGTATTGGGTGTCAGTCAGGTTTCAACAATGGTTAGGATGTCAGGGTTATATTGGCTGGCAAAGGTTTGAAGGAAGGCCAGCTTTGGAAGGAGGCTGCAAATGTTGAGGGTGGCAGTGGTGAGACCCCCTCCATTTTGGCAAGATTTGTTGAGTTGGAGTAAGCAGGTCCTGGGTTCGGATGAACACTTCCTGAAATCAGGAGGAGGAGGAGCAGGAATTTTAGAGCCATCTGACGCTGCTCATAGTAGGTGAAATATCATCTCCGATGCTTGTTTGCCTGAATGCAGCATATACGTCTAGGGTCCCAGTGCAGGGCAATGGCTAGAAGCAAAGGTCGGTTTGCCCAAGTTCCATCTGCATGATTTGTCATAAGCAGCCAGTCCTTTGCAGGGGGGTGCCACAAGTGTGGGCAGGGAGGATTGGCCATGGTGCCAAATTGATGGTAGTGGGTGGGTATAAGTAGGGTGGAGGATGGAGAGGGGGTAACATGCACTAGGAAGATAGCAGAGGGAAAGAAAAAAGGAGAGGGCTAGAAGAGACAGGAGGAAGTGGTTGGGGAGAGGCATGTCTGAAGAACAGAGATGTGTTTTAGTAGGTGGTGAAGTGCAGAAAGGGAAAATAGGAACAGAGAGCACTGAGGGCTGTGGAGCAGGCTTAGGGAAAAAGAAACAAGCAGGAAATGCAGGTGGAGGGGGAGTGGTATAGCTAGGGGATAGGATGAGAAAAGGATCAGGGGTGGGTCCTGCAGGCAGGGGGTGGAGCCAGAGACTATTTAATAAAGGTCGGAGGGGAGAGGGGCAGTGAGCGTAAAATTTCAGCACTCAGCAATGCAACTGAATGGGCACTGAGCCCAGTAAAGCACAATCAGAGAAACACCAATCAGGTGGCCAGAACCGGAGGCCAATCGGAGAGTGGCGCGGAGCGTGTTCGGCCAATAGCAGCTGATCACAGCTTCCCCAGCCCAGGGATGTCCTTACCTGGCTATCTGGAGTCCAACAGTGGCAAATGGAGGCGTCTGGGGTGGCGGATTCACGGAGACCGAACCATGCCTATGAGGCACACGGCTGGCCCGTTCGGGGCTCAATCTGGAGAGGGGAGAGAGAAACAGACTGAAGAGAGTGAGCAATTAAGCAATTTTGGAAACAAAAGGTTGTGATGTAGTGTCACAAAATGTAGGGCGGGGGAAAACGCCGGATAATGGCAGCGAGAGGGGGAGACAGAAAAATTAAACTATTTCAGATGTAAATTAGATGGTGGGGGGGCAGGGGTAACAGCCAGAAACAATTGGTTCAACAACTTGACCTGGCGCCAGCTGGAAGGGGCAATAGGAGGCTAGGTAATTGTACAGGGAGCGAGAGGGAGGGAGAGGAGAAAAAAATTAAAACAAGGAAAGAAAGAAAGAACTAAGAGGCAGAGGATAGGCAGAGCAAGCAGGCGGAGCAAAGAGAGGGACAGAGAGACAGAGTAAACACAGTATGGGCACAGTGTAGGTTATAGTCTATTTTGGTGAGAGAAAAAAAAATATTGCACAAAATCAGTAATAGGGAAAGACAGAGCATTCAGAAAGAGAGTTTCAACAATTTTTACAGGGCTGGTGCACATATCGGATTCGGTAACTAACTCTAAGTAAGCATGACATTCACATAAAAACTCTGCAGCTACAGGATACAACGAAGCAGACATTTAAGAAAATATTTCAGGCAGCAAGTCCAGGAGTAAAATTTTGGCACTGAGCAATGCAACTGAATGGGCGCCGAGCCCAGTAAAGCACAGTCAGAGAAACACCAATCAGGAGGCAGTGGCCAGAACCGGAGGCCAATCAGTGAGTGGCGCAGAGCACGGTCAGCCAATAGCAGCCGATCACAGCTTCCTCAGCCCAGGGATGTCCTTACCCGGCTATCTGGAGCCCAACGGCAGCAAGTGGAGGTGTCTGGGGTGGCAGATTCACGGAGACTGAACCGCGCCTATGAGGCACACAGCTGGCCCGTTCGGGGCTCAGTCTGGAGAGGGGAGAGAGAAACAGACTGAAGTGAGTGAGCAATTAAGCAATTTGGGAAACAAAAGGTTTCTCAACACAATGTGTTGAAACAGGAAAAGAGGAACAGTAAGTGCATGATATGATAGCAAGTCTCCTTCAAAGCTTTGTTTCCAAGAGTTCCAAACAGAACCACAGTTAAACAAAATGATAAGCAATGAAGACCACACTGCACATTGCTTGGCATTCCACAAATGTAGGTCTGATGCATTTTTTTACTGTTTCTCTCATTATGCAGGAGACTGTAGTGCCATTAGCTTATATCCATGCTGGTATAAAATACTGTATTGTTGGTTACCATACCAAAAAACTCTCAAACAGCAACATATAAACATAGAGTTTGTTGCCAGGTAAGGACTGCTTGGCCCACCCAGTATGCTTATTTTTCCCCTGCTTATACTGCCACCATAGATTCTACCTGATCTCTGGCTACTCCCCCTTTTCCATACCAAGATTCCCTTGTGCCTATTTCATGTATGCTGGAAGCCTGCCACTGTTCTTGCCCCCACGTCCTCCGCTGGAAGACTGTTCCAGGTATCCATCACTCTTTCAGTAAAGAAATACTTACTCATATCATTCCTGAATTCCCCACATCACTGCTTCATTGCATGTCTCCTTGTTCCCATGCACCTTCTTCTCTGAAAAATATTCCCCTCCTGTACCTTATTCACCCCACTGATGTATTTATAGGTCTCAGTCATGTCCTCCTCTCAATCCCTCCTGTCTTCCAGGGTGTACATATTGAGATCCCTCAGTCTCTTTTCACAGGACTTCTGATGCAGCTCAGACAGCATTGTAGTTAATCTTTTCTTTCAGATGAATAAAGATAAAGGCAGATGTCCAATGCAGAATAGTTCAAATGTTCTAAGATACTATATGTTGTGTTTCTGCAATAGTTTTGTTACTCTGTTCCCACCACTTCTAAGTGGAGCTACATGTTCTATTGCAGTGAATTTTAATATACAGGAATCTGAGTTGTATTTTGTGTCAAAATGGGTACCCAGAGCACTCCTGTCATTACTGTTTACAATAGCTTTCATGTGTCCCTGGAGGTGAGATCTGAGGGGGTGGATGGTACGTTCTATGTACTATTTCATTCAGGGGCACTAGGCTATGTAAAGAATGAAAATGTTGACACAAGAAATGAATTGCCCAATTTCTACCTCTCTAAGAATAGTGTGACATGTCTGTGTACTGCGTTCTTGACCATATCTGCAATATCTGCAAGTGTTGCAGTTCACCACTTTGTAAAACCCTAAATGTTTACGGGATAGCCAATTTCAAGGATTTTTTTTGGTACAGATGAAATGAATGGATGCAAGCATGTTATCAAAGTTGGTAGCTTTTCTAAAGATGAATCATGAATTGTTGGCTACTGCATTTTAAAGTGTGGTATCAGTGTGTAGTATGTGCCAATGTTTGGGGATAATGCTCCCACCCAGCCAGCTACTCTATTGCTTTCAGTGCAAAAGGTGATGGTGTTGTTGGCTGTATTTCTACTTCTGGGTGTACATAATCTCTGTCTATGTTTCACATCTTTTCTAAAGTGTACTCATATCCCCTTTCATTGACTCTTTTGAACATTTCTGATGCCTGGAACTCAAAATCTGTGGGATTAGAACAATTTCTCCATAGCCAGCTGAATTGATTATAGAGGCTAGAGTCCACAAATTTATGTGGATGGGCACAATCAGCTTGTAATATAGTATTTGCTGCCATAGGTTTTCCATACCCCATTGTGGTTACTGTTTTTTTCTGGTATTCCTTTAGGAATCACTTCTGGAAAGGCCTTTGTGTCCTTATTGCTCTCATAAGTGAATTTAAGGCTAAGGCTTATGCTCATAAGGTACATTATGAAGATGTGTATCATCACTTCTGTATCTTTTCATATGCAAATTATATAGTTGATAAACTAGCTCCAATGTACCACATTAATAAGATATACATTGTGCTTCCTGTTATACATGTATACTTCTTCCTATATGCCTTATACTGTAGCAAGTTGGCATAGGACGGAGCCATGGAGGCCCTCCACAGTGGTACCACACTATTGTCTGTAAAATGAACCATTGAATGTGAAATAATTGTGTTCAAGCACAAATTCTGATGCCTCTGAGATGAAGGTGGTGGGGACACAATAACCAATGGATGGTTTGTTTAGCAAATAGGCAGTTCCTTCAATGTCATCATTGTGCTGTATGCAGGTATATGTGCTGGTTATCTCAATAACTACCCAGTGATAATCCTCCCTCCAGGTGAATGTGTTTATTGTTTTCAATATATGCTGAGTATATCTTATGTATTGTGTCAGACCTGTCACATGTTGCTGTAAAAAATGTTAATAAATTTGCTTAGATTTTGTGTGACAGAGCCTGAGCAATAGGCCTCATGGGGAGAGCATACTGATTTTTGTGGCTCTTTGGCAGTGCATAAATGGTTGGAATCACTGGGATATTTGGTTTTAGGAAGGCAGCTTCTTCTCCAGTGATCAGCCATTTGTGTATGCTCTATCTACTAATTCAAACAAAGCTAGCCCATATTTAGAACTAAGATCCCCAGGTAAATGTTCTGAACTCTCAGTTTCTCCTAGTAAATTCATAAAAACTCTTCACTCATAATAACCATTGTTCCCTCTTTGCAAGAGGGTCTGATTACAATAGTTTTGAATTCACAGAGCTCCACTAATTCTAATCTCTCTTTCATTGGTGAATTGGTAAACTTATGAAAGTGGCATGTGTTGCCCATCTTACAGTATCTTTCTCATTAAGTACACATTTTTTAAACACTATAAAGGCTGCATTGTTGATAATGGGTTTGAACAAAAAAAAAATACCTGCTCTCCCTGCTATGATCATGACATTTTCATCAGGTGCATCAGTGTTAATACTGTTAACTAAAGTTCATCTAAATCCATACAATCAATTAAGTACAAGTTTGTTTCACAGAGATGTTCAACACTTTCTGGTGATGATGTAAGTATACTCTGGTCAAAATCCATATCTGTTGTGATTACAGCTAGTTGTTGGCTAGCATTTGTTTGTAAATTGAATGAAGAAAGTTGGTTTTCAACGAGGACCATGTTTCCTGTTGAACTGAAATAATGAGTAAGTTTGATCTTCCTGATATGTTTTAACCTTGAACAAGTCCACTGATGGTGAAGATGCAAAGGATAAGCCATGTTCCAACACTATCATTTGAGCATTGGTCAAAATTATGCCTGATAGGTTCAATACTGTTTTCTCACCATGTCCCTCAATGGTCCTTGTAATGGCCTTCTTCTTCTTCTTCTTCTTCCTCACCTAGGTCTCTTTCTTTTGGTTTTTGCTTTTGGGTTGTTTTTGGATTGGTAGTTTGTTCTGGCTGGTATTTGCAGTCTGATATATTTTTGGTTGTAGTTTGTTTTTGAGCTTGGTGGGGCTAGGCCTTGCTCCCTTTCAAAAAGGTCCTGATGTAGTTGGTTCTAGGCTGGAGAGAGTTTCTGGTTGCAAGTCTATGACAACAACTTTCTTTGTGTTTTGATATTTTTTGTTGTTGTTAGATTTGGATTTATATTTTTGATTATTCCAACCCCTAGATCTGCTTCTTGAGTGTCCCCTGACTGGTGAACTCTCTGATCAGTCCCACTTCAATACCTTACCTTTTTAAAAATCAGTAAAATCGTGCTGGAGTTTGCATTTCTTTCTATTGAATAATTCAGTTTCAAATTTGGTAATATTGCTTATGTATTTTCTATTAAGTTCTGAAAAGTCAGGACTGTCTTTAAATAGTCTGATATGTTTCTAGTATTCCTTTAATCTCGGTTTCAATCATTGGTAAGTTTCTCTCATCCTTTCTTATGAATGAGCTCATTAATTCATTAGTGCAGGTTGTAAATACAGTCCCCATTCCTTTTTTAGAAGTTCATCAGTTAAACCTCGGTGGGGGGGAGGGGGGTCATATCTAATCTAAGGCCACCTGGTGACCAGCACCCTTCTAAATATTGTTCTAAAGTCATTTTATTATAAACTTATTTAGCTCAGAGGATCTCAGTTTATCAACTTGGAAAAATAGTGTTTTCAGTGCATCTATGTCACTATCCATGTAAGTACTGTCAGAATATAATGTCTGCTTCATGCACTGTCATGTCTCAACACTGATTCTGAGTCCTCCAGCTAGTCATGCCTTCCTGCTATCCATTATGATGCTACAATCAGTATTTATTCTTCAGTCTGATAGTTCAGCAAACTCATTCCCCAGATTTGCAGAGGTTGTGAGTAGTGCTGAAATAACAAGGAGCAAGTGGAGAGACCTAGCTTACTATGTGTGACAGCAGGCTATGTGTTTGCTTTCTTGCTGGAGAAATTATTAATTCTGAGGTTCAGTGGTTCTGTTCTGCTTGTAAGCAAATGAAAGTCTTTCCAGCAGGATGTCTGCTTAGACCAAGAGGTGTTTCTGTATGACGTCTCCAGAATTGATTGGTCGGAGATCTATCTATCACACTGTTCTCAGGATGCTCTTAACCTCTTCATCACTAAATTCCTTATGGTTCAATGTAAACATGCCCCAAAGATCACCTGGAGAGTGAGGGGTAAACAAACAAGATGGCTAAACAAAGACTTGCTCAAAAGTTTGCGCTTTAGAGATAAACTCTGGAAACGCTACAAAACATCAGGCCAGCAAACAGATTTCAACGCTTACCGTATGCTACGGAATTCATGTAAAAAACAAGCCAGAGCTGCTAAGAGCAAGTACTGTAAAGACCTACTGATTAACTCGGCCAATGATCCCAGAAAATTCTGGTCACACATCAAATCCTTCCTAGGATCCTCACAGTCAACTATCCCTGGTGATATGCTGATAAATGATGTGCATTGCAATGACCCACAAACCATAGCTAATTCTTTCAACCTGCATTTCTCTGATCTCTCCCAATATACCTCTTCCTTCAATCCCGCTGCAGTGTCCTCCCACCACTCCTCATCAGGAACCTGTCTGGATAAGTTGGAAGTGTTGTCCCCTGTGCCTCCTTATACTCCTCCATTCTATTTTAAGGCTGTGTCTAGAAAGGAAGTCCTGAAGCTCCCGAGGTCCATCTCTGATCATACCAGCTCTGGCACAGACTCCCTTGAACCCCCGTCTCTTGAAACTTGCAGCTCCCCTTATTGCATTACCGCTGGCCAAAATGTATACATTATCACTTTCAGGTGGAGTGGTCCCTGACCTCTGGAAAGCTGCTCGGATCACACCTGTACTTAAAAAAGGGGATCCTAAGGTTGTCATGAACTACAGACCAATTGCCATACTCTCAATACTGAGCAAAATCCTGGAGAAAATTGTCGCAACTCAGACAACTGACTATCTACATAAGCACAGCCTGGTCTCGGATACCCAACATGGCTTCAGGAAAGGACATAGCATGATGACTGCACTCCTTAAATTCACCACTGACACTCTTTCAAAAATAGATACTGGCAATATGACTGGGGCTGTCTTTATTGACCTCACAAAGGCTTTTGACCTTGTTGATCACACTTTGCTTCTCTCCTCACTTCGACACCTGCATTCCTCCTCCTCTGTTGTTGACTGGTATGAAAGCTACCTGACAAATAGAACTCAAGTGGTGAAATTTAATTCCTATCTATCGAACAGTACCACCATTAACATTGGTGTACCTCAGGGCTCCATCCTAGGGCCCCTCCTATTCTCTCTTTATATAAATAACATTGGAGCTGCTCTAAAATCCTGCTCTGCTATTCTATATGCTGATGATCTTGTCATTTATACAAGTTCTACTAATATAGACACTATCAACACAACCCTTTCCTCTGACTTTAACAATATCCAAAACTGGCTGTATGACCACAAACTGGCTGTCAACACTAGCAAAACTAAAGCCATGCTGCTTGGATCGGCCCCAAAGCTCTGGGCTTGCACAACAGCACTGACGGTGCAGGACTTAGAAGGTCAATTACTGGAATGTGTGACCTCTTTCAAGTACCTGGGCATCCTGCTAGATCAATCTCTTGATTTTAATCTTCATGTACAGTCTGTTTGCAGAGCTGTCAACTCCAAACTAGGTGTTGCATATAAGACTAGTTATATGCTCATGCCACGGCTAAAATGGCCATTGCGAGGGGGATTCTGCTCCCCACCCTAACCTATGGGGCTTCCTTATTTGCGGCTGCTCATAAAACTGACCTACTCAGATGGGATATTATGCATAACAACATATGTCGCTATGCCTCTTCTGCTCCTCGGCTTAAACACCACGGTCAGCTTTATAATGATCTTGGTTGTCTGTCTCCATTAGCTGGTAGGAAATACTACTTTGGTTCTCTTATTGATTTGATAATTTGAAATCAAACTCCTAGGTGTCTTGCAGCTATGCTTGTTCCTCAGGACACACTCCATGGTCTACGATCAGCTGACAAATCCTTTTTGAATTTGCCGAGGTGCCGCATGAGGAAAGGAACTGTTTCATTTGAATATGTGGCTCCACAGCTATGGAATTCCCTTCCCCTCGACATTAGGCTTTCTAGCTCCCATACATGCTTTAACAGAAAGCTGCGCTCGAATCTGCTGATTGCTGATACCTGTTTCTGCTTCCACCCTACCTAATGACTGATGTCTCTGGCCATACAATAGCATTTTCTCACCTCTATATAACCCTCTTACTGCCTCAGCCTGTCCCGGCTCCCTTTCCCTGCCCATATACAATCTTGCACTGCAGGCATCTCCCTTACACTTACATACACTGATCTAATCTAATTTCATGGCTTGCTCCCCTCTTCCTCACTTACCGACCTATTCCTTAATGACACCCCCTGCTCTCAATGGTTATTTCTTCCTTTTGTATTACCTGTTTTTGTGTACCTTGTTTCTGTTCATGTGATGTGCCACCTGGAAATTTATTGTCCAAGGTCCTCTCTATTCATTGCATAGATAGGTACCTATGAACTTATGAATGGCCTACTCTGTGTGTCTCTGATATATTGTATCCACTTTAACCCATTGTATGTAAAGCACTTTACTTTGTATGTTCAGATATATTGTATCCTCTCTAACTTGTTGTATGTAAAGCACTTATAATTTGTTATCCTGTTAAGTTTCTGCATGTCTGTACGCTCCCGGGTCGTGCCTGAAAATAGTCATTTTATGGCTAGTGCACTTACCCGGTTAACAAAAGCTAAATAAATAAATAAATAAAAAGCTGTTTGCGGTGTCACAGGATACAGTTGGGGGTGCAATTAAGTGTGACCCGTCTAAACATCAAGCTAGACAATGGGTGAGCTGCATTCCAAATAACACACCAGCAGAACCATATACTCAAGATGGTGGGCATGCTGCACAGGGACCTGCTCCCCAGGTTGGCAGCTGGGGCACACTTTGACAGGCCACAAGATTTACTGGTGATCCACCTATAGTACCAATGACCTTGAATGAGGGATATCACTTAACCTCTTGAGGTCAATGAAGGAGGACTTGAGGCACCTGTGACATGAGTGGCCCACCACATTTTTGGCATGGAGACATATGGTACATCGGTTTATTTGGAGGCATGTCTGAGATCATAGGGACATGGACAGAGCTCAGTATCAGATCAACATGGAAATGGGTGCCTTTGTAAAAACTGTTAATGGGAGGGTTATAAACATGACTCCATTTTGGCCATAGACCAGCAATGTACACCACAGGAGGCATACACCTGTTGCACATAGGATGTGACTGGTTCAGTTTATCCATTTGAGATGTGGTGTGGGAATGGCTCAAGGTTATGTGCTTAGGGGATACATGAGGTCTGTCTGTGGTGGCTTGGCAGGCATTGGTATGGAAAAGGCAACAGGAGGGAAGGGGGTTCCTGAATCCAGTTTGGACAATGTACCTCTAAGTCAGCACAAGGCCATGGCCAGGAGGCCTGCACCCAGGTCCAATGGATCTCAAAAACCCACCATCAGGTTTACCCGCAAGAAAAAGAGCTCCTCCAGATGGGAGTGAGAGGCTATTCTGTCAGTTAATGGCTCCAGCTTACTGTTGGGGGAAGGGTTCTTCTGG
This sequence comes from Neoceratodus forsteri, assembly GCA_016271365.2. Classification (NCBI taxonomy): domain Eukaryota; kingdom Metazoa; phylum Chordata; order Ceratodontiformes; family Ceratodontidae; genus Neoceratodus; species Neoceratodus forsteri. The sequence continues at coordinate 1,640,616,489 of CM057450.1, forward strand.
TTTTAACTTAGTATCCCTTGGTAAAAGGTGTCAGCTTAACTGGGGGTGGGTATTCCTTGTGGTATGTAAACCTTACCCCACTGGGGCTAGGGGGATGGTAATGAAACTGAGAATGAAACTCCAAAGCATATAACTCTCCTGTCATAAAATGAAGTGCTCAATAAACATATGGCTGTAGCTACTGTATTTAACTACAGAAGAGAGTCTGTGTAGTTTTTTAGTTAGGGCAGGAGTGGAGTCTGTTGATTCATGTTGTGATCTGAAAAAATATTTCAGCTGTAAGGGCTTTTAGAGACATTCATCTCTTTCACAAAGTCAGGGTTCCCTGTCCCTGCCTGGTTATCCTCAGTCCCTCCCTAGATTGAGGAGGGGTTGGCAAGAATAGACTAGAACATGGGGGGTTAATAGTAAAAATATTTATTTTTAAGTAGGATAGAACACTTAAGCTTTGAAAGGACCTAATTACTAGGTTGTCCAGGCATAAGTATTTCAGGTTCCAAATACATATTAAACATTTACTTTTCAAATAAATAAATGTTATGATTGGTAGTGCTCAAAATCCTACAATCCTAAGGATCTATAGGAACTGGTGCCAGATAGCAGGATATGGTTAATTATGGGGAAGGGGGGCACCACCAAACAGCAGTAGGGTCTATCAGGCACTCAGAAAAATTGGTTTTGCACCATCAGTTTAAACAAATATTTTTTTATTTATATGAAGACATCTTCAAAATGTTTTTTACATACTTTTAATTTCAATGTAGTTTTGAAAAAAGTTTATTTATCCAGGCATCAAGTCTCTATTAGCAGTCCATGCTTATTCTTGGCTCAATTGCCCAATCTGTTTTTACGTTTTGTTTGCAGTTACTTTTTTGATATGGAGATCCATGCTGCACTGTGTTTTTGGTGGCCATTCCACTGTGCAGTTCCCTCTGGAAATTTTCTGTGTAGAGCTCTGAGGATGGAATGATTACCACTCCGAAATGTCACCATGTTATTCTGCGTCACCACACCTGAGAGAATGTGTGTCTGGGAATGGCTCCACACAGAAAATTTCCAGAGGAAGCTATGTTGTGAAGATGTCTACATATAAATAAAAAAACTACTTGTTTAAATCATTGGTGTAAAACTGATTTTTCTGAATGCAGATAGACCCTGCTGCTGTTTGGTGGTGGTGCACCCCCCCCCAATATTGAACATTATTAGTTAAAAAAAGCTTTAGAAAATATTTAGTGTATACAATAAACAGTGTACAAATCTCTGCATAGCTGAAGAAAAAACAGACATTTATGTAATAACATTCATAATGTATAATGCAAATAAGTAAATCAAACTGATCCTCCCCTATTTCTATAAGGCAAAATACTATCATATATTATGGTCCCCTTTTCAGTGCCCTAAATGACATTGCTTAAGCAACCCAGACTACTTATCTATGTATTAAAACATATACACAGCTCTACCATTTTGAAGTTTATTGCACATTTAAATCTAATTATCTCATTTACCTTGTAAACAAAATTTTGGAAAAGGGAATGAGAAGGCCGTTCAATAGGCACTGGTGATTGGGCTGGCCCGGGGTAAAAGAAGGGAGATAAAACACAAGGCCCAGCCTGAATCACCCTCTTTATTTCTGGACTGGCTTGGAATCCAACCTACCCATCTTGTAAATAGAGTGTCAGGGCCAAGCCAGGAAAGAGTATGGAAACCTTTGTCTCAATATGGGGGATCACCATAGGAATAGAAAATAAATGTTCTAGGGTTTTCCCCATTAGAGGGATTTCTTCCAGTTTTTCTGCATCCTCCTCTGAATAAGTGAATTAAGCAGGCAACACACAATTGCAACAAATATGTCACAGTCATTGTGAATGTGGTGTGGCTTAGGAGTCTCATGGTATGGCAAAAGACATGGACCTCTCAGGAATTCCAAAGGATAGCACTGACCCAGGGCCCCTTGTGTTAGCCTATAATAGGGCTGTTACTGGGGCCTTAGATGTCTTTGCTCCAATTCATGTTCACCCTCTTGCACTCCACCCGGGTGCCCCCTGGTTTAATGGGAAAAAGTTGAAGTGGCAAGGATGAAGGTTGGAGAGGCACTAGCAGAGAACTCTATAGGAGGAGGATAAAATTAGATTGTTGGATCAGTATAAAATCTACCAATCAGCAATTTCCTATAAGAATGCAGAGTTCCAGTCCAGGGCAATTGCTACAGTGAAGGATAGGCCAGCCCAGCTCTTCTGGACCTTGGACAGACTATGCAATCCAGCCTGTCTTCAGGCTGGTCATGCGTTGTCACAAGTTCAGTGTGAGGAGTTTGCACAGTTTTTCACTGATAAAGTATCCACCATCAGGGATGAAATCAGCCAGTGCCTTCCCATTGGACCTTGCATTAATCAATTGGATGGTACTAATGTCCATTTGACCTGGTTCACCTTTAGCTAATTGGCAGTCCTAGATATAGTGAGGATTATCCAGACTTTGCGGCCAACCTACTGTAGTTTGGATCCGGGCCCTACACACCTACTAGTGGGGTGTGTAGAGGTTATTGGTCAAGTCCTTGCTGGGATAGTGACGGTCTCATTGGAGAGAGGGATCTTCCCAGATCCCTTAAAAGAGGTGGTAGTATGCCCCCTTTTGAAAAAACCCTACCTTGACCCCGACTGTCTAGTTAACTACAGACCAGTCTCTAACCTACTCTTTATAGGGAAGGTTATTGAGAAGGTGGTCACATTGCAGCTGGAAGATCATTTAACCAAATACAATATTTATGACCCTCTCCAGTCTGGCATCAAGAAAGGCATAGTACTGAGACAGCTTTGGTGCGGGTACTAAATGATCTTCTGATGGTGAGAGATCGGAGACCCTATCTTGGTTCTCCTTGATCTCTCAGTGGCATTTGACACCATGGATCATGGGGTGCTGTTTGGGTGCCTGCGGTTCTTCTGTGGACTGGGGGGTGGTACTCAGTTGGCTTTGATCTTTCCTCATGGGCAGATCCCAGAGAGTGGTGTCAGGGATTTATTCCTTGACCCCCTCACTGGCTGCACTGCAGGGTTCTGCAGGGCTCAGTGCTGTTCCCCATGTTATTTGCGGTGTTCATGCTTCTATTACAGGACATTATAAGACAGTATGGGTTGAGTTTTCATTACTGTGATGATGACTCTCAACTCTACATGTCTTTTGTGCCTGAACGAGAGTTAGATTCTGTCACAGTATTTAATAACTGCCTGCTGGAGATACAGAACTGGATGAGTGCTAGCTAGCTTTTGGTTGAACTCAGGTAAAACAGAGGTATTGGTGGTGGACCCTGATTATAGGATGATAGGGGCATGGGCTGGGAAACCCTCAGGTTTACATCTCTGGGTGTCCCATCTTATTGCCTCAGACCAGGTACATAACCTGGGTGTGATATTTGATGAAGGCCTGACCCTGAGGGCACAGGTTTCGACTGTAGTCAGATTTTCCTTTTACCATCTAAGGAATATAACCCTGGTGAAACACCTGGTCCCACCCAAAGATCTTCTTACCTTGGTCCACGCCTTTGTCACCAGTCATTTTGATTACTGCAATGCCCTCTACCTAGGACTATCGGGGGTAGATATTCACCGCTTGCAGCTAGTGCAGAATGTGATGGCCAGGTAGTTGACTGGAACCACTAGATCCAGCCATATAATGCCTGTGCTATGTGAACTGCACTGGCTGCCAATACAGTGGCAAATCACCTTCAAGGTCACATTGCTGACCTATAAAGCCATACATGAGCAGGGACCCCACTAGCTGAAAGAACTCCTGTGCACTTACTGTCCCACTCATCCACTCTGATCCTCCAGCAAGGGATTGCTGGAGATTCCCTGGGTATCCCTGAAAACATCAGGTGGAAGGTCGTTTGCCTTTATGACATCTACCCTGTGGAATTCTCTACCGCACCAGATGCGAGAAAGCCTGACCGTGGAAGGATTTAAAAGATCCTTAAAGCTTACCTATTCAATCAAGTCTTTGCTGGGACACATTGAATGACTGTAAGGTTTTTAACTGTTTTTATGTGAACCGTTGTGAAACTTTTGTAATAAATAATGTTAAGGTGCCCTGATCTTTCAAAGGGCATCTTATATAAATAAAAATTTACTTACTTTACTTACAAGAGGGGAGGTGGTGCCTGCTCCTGATCTGGATAGCATACCTCTAAGTCAGCATGGGGGGGGTGGCCAAAAGACTCCTGTCCAGCCAGGATTGGCTCGGAAACCCACCCTCATTGGGTTAACCTATGTGAGGAGCTCTGCCAGATGGGGGGAGAGAGAGTCTCATATTGGCCGATGGCTCCCCCTTTCTTTTGGAGGAATGGTCCTCCTTGTTTTAGCCTAGTATCCCTCTCTGAGTGTGCCATCCCAAGGGGAGGCTGGCCTTCCTTGTGGTATGTTAACCCTCTGCTACTGTGCTGGAAAAGGGTTATGAAACCAAGGACGAGACTCTAAGCTGCAAATGTCACTGTCAATGGCATGTTACAAAATGGAGTGATCAATAAGCAAATCGCTCTGGCTCTTTAACAACAAAAGAGACCCTGTAAAGTTATTTAGGGTGGTAGGCAAAGAAGTGGGCCTGATGATCTTATTACAATAACATGCTTATCAGTTTTACAAAGAAAAGAAGCAGATAAAAACAACTTGCAATATCAACAAATTTTAGAGAAGGCAAGCAAGCATTTATAAAATGTTTTTGTTTTCAACTAGAAGTAATATGATGCCAAAGGGATTGACATTGTTCCTTTAATACTCAGTACATTTCTCTCATGTTTATCAAGTTCAAAGGAATGCCACCTGAGTATGCTGGCCAATTTTGGAAAATGCAAACTACCTGAAAGGTGACACATTCTTTTCATCATTTAATAATGTAACGTGAGTCATGCTGTTTGGTTTTACATTCCAGACAAACCCAGAAAGATGATTCCACTAGTGCCTAAAATTACTAGAGTAGTTTGCAGCAATCCTCCCACACCCATTGCTGCAGCCCAATCACAATGCCATCATTCAGTGAACTTATAAGTCTGTAATAAAATGGGACAAGTGTAAACAAGTCAACCATATACTTTTTATGTAAATGTCTACATCAGTATTTTTTTTTACTTTGCCTTTTAAGAATAGGAATGGTGTGCACTTGAAGTTCCCTCTTGAGCAAAGCAGGACATTGCATGAAAAAAGTTCCCTCTTGCAAGTCTTCTAATTATTCTTAAGCAGTCAATGCATAACAGAATAAATATTCTAAAGTATATTAACAATACATTTCACTGCTCGTATTGTCCAGTAGGAATTCATTTTAATTTCTGCCTTTTCACTAACCTAACCATAATACTTATTATAAAGTCAGTCATTGCTGGACTTACAGTATCTGATGACAAAGTGGTCTTTTATGTTTGAATTTAAAAGACACATCATGGTTGTAAGTACTATAAGACAGGCAGTGCTAGCTATTCAATTCACTGTGACTTTGATGCAGTCAGGAAAATTAGTCTTAAGGCCACTCCACAAAAGTTGCAAAGGCCCACACTAAATACTCATGTGTTATGTGCAATGTTCCATTCCCTTATCTTCCTCAGCACCATCTGGCATCATACAGCATCTGCAGTTGGTGGTAGTGTTTGGACTTGGGTATGGAGCTATGACCGTAAGTGAAGAGATATACATGCAGAGTATTCACCATGTCCACCCTGCCTCTGGACTCTGCCATAAAGGGCACTGTAACACTTTTTGCAACTACAGCATGGAAATGTTAGCTCTGTAAGTCGGCAAAATGCCAGACACTATGGTTGCATGAATACCTTATTAATGCTATTCAGAGAGTTCTGTATTTGTACTCAGCTGAATTATACGGTCTCCATCACTTTGTCATTCAGTGCTAGCCTACTTGTCAGAAACAGGACTGTAAATCAGGGGAAGGTCCACGCTCTCCAGTGCAAGGTAGAGTTCAGATCAAGGGGTGGCTAACCCCAGGTTCAAACAATGAACGTGACAACTTGACTTGCACTCCAGTGGTCAAATAGGTCTCTCCCAAATATCAGAGAAAATGCAGATGTGTTGTCAAAAGCAATCTTGAACATTTATTTAAAATTAGATAACAATAAATGCTTGTGAAAACAGCAAATGATCCACAAACCATAGATCAGGTGCCCCGATGCTTTGTCAAGTAAGGCTCTGTCAGGGGGCAGGTACCTGATGTACAAAGAGTCTCTTATATGCTTGTGATAACAATGACATCATAATGATGTTTAAAACACAAATGCTTATCAGCTGTGTAATCAGACTTGTGACAGTGGAAAGTTAACACAGCACTGGTGGGACTCAAACAGTAACATCAAAGTGCACAATTCCATACAATATGAAAAGAAATGTATGCATTCATTGAAAAGAAAATGTAAAAGAAAATGAAAAGTAACTAGTTATGTACAGCCAAAAAATATCCAAAGTGTATCAAGTGTACCTTTACAAGTGCTGTCACTTGATCTAAATAAATCCTTGCACATTAAGAAGGCCTGATAAGATCATTTTAATTGCTGTTTCTCCCTGACAGGGGTGCTGACCTATTTCCAGTTTGCAGCTGGATTTCATATGTATTTAATTTATACTACTGCACTCCAAGGTATTGCACCAAATCCCTTTGATGATACAGTGAGTGCCTTAGTCATTCTGTAAGTACTATATTATTGAATGTAGTTGCTCTAAGTGTCATGTAGGATGTCATCCAACTATATAATCCAAAATGTAATATTGAACTTTTCAGATTTACAGGAATATGGCCAGCTAGGACCCTTTTTTTCATACTTGTCTAATAACCAGCAAATCAGGTGTTACTACTAAAAGAGAGATCACTCACCATTCATTCACAATACAAACACTGAAGAGCAAAGACACTTGCTCCATCTGTGGATAGATTTCTTATTTATAGGTTTTAAACTGTCAAAAGTGGGGTTTGGGGGGATCTGGGATGGGGGTTATTGGAAAAAGGGCTGGAAAGAATGGGGAAATTGTATTATGCTTTTACAAGGACAGGGAGGGGAGGTAGGAGAAACTGATTTTGTGAGCAGAGGATTGGAAAATGCCAGTTTTCTGACACTGAGTAATGTTGGGGGGGGAGAGAGGTAAGGGCCTAGCAGAGGGATGGGTAGAGGGATAGTATTTTAAACCATCTGTTATAGTGAGAGGGGATGGCTGGCTATAACCAAGGGGGTGAGAGTGGTTTTCCTTTATTTAAAAAATGTGTCACAGTCACACCACTTGACCTAGTGTGTCAAGCTATGTGCTGCTATGACCAGCAAAGATTATGCATAATGGTACTTTGCAAGCAACTATGCTGGTTCTGTGCCACTGTAAATGGATGTGTCTGGGTGAATGAGGCACTATGCAACACAAAGAACTATGGGATGCTACACTTCCCACTTTATAAAGTTGTACACCTTTGCAAAAGATTTTGCTCTGCTCATGATCTTTTGTTTTCCTATGCTGCAACTGTGGGGTAAAGTGCCTCTTCCTGCTTTCTCTCAGTCTGGTATAATCTACCACCTCAGCTCCACCACTGCTCCTCTTACCACTCACTCACTCACTCACTCCATCCCTCCCTCCCTCCCTCACTCAAACAGCTCCTAACAGTTCTTCCCACTGTTAGTTCCTCTGTGACCTCCCAGTACCTTTTTAAGAGCTGCTGGGTTGTATATCCCCCCCTACTAGCCTCTCCCATTGTCTTCTCCTGACCTACACCTGCCCCCATCTCCTTCCATCTTTGCCACCACCTGGCTCTTCCCACAGCAGGGTTCTCAGCATCCTGGAGGGTACAGATCTAGGCATGCCTCCTCCTTCCCTACAACCCCCCCTTTTTTTTTCCTTCTTCTCCTTTGTCCTCGCCTAGCTCTGCCCCTGGCAGGGTTCTCAGCATCCTGGAGGGCATAGATCTATGGACGCCTCCTCCTTCCCTATTAATCCTCCCTTTCCCCCTTTCTGCCTCCACCTTTACCGTATCCCATTGTACTGCACTTAACTCGGTAGCCCCTTTTATCCACTCCACACAGTATGCTACTTAACCTCTCCCCTATTCATCAATAACTTTTTTAAACTCTCTGAGCAGTTTCCTGCATTTCCAAGGCCTGCCTATGTCACACTTAAGTGAGCCTAGTAAACATTTTCTACTGGTATTGTCTGGGCCCCCAGGCTCCCTTTCATTCTTCCTTCCCCAATTGGCTTCTATGCCCCACGTTTCCTTCCCTAAGCACCTGATATTCTATTTGTATTGTTACCTGTTTCTTAATTGTAATTTCTAACCAACTATGTGTTGTGATATGCGATATCATTCTGTACCTAATTATTATGTAAGTGAACAGTTATTGTATGTATATTCTCTGATTTTGTATCCACTTGTACCCCCCCAGCTTGTTGTTCAGTGTGCCTTCCTGGTGAAACATTTCAATAAATAAATAAATAAAAGTATCCCTCTCTGGCTACTCAGTAGTCCCCAAATTATTTTGTGCCCTGTTTATAATGTATATTATTACTCTGTGCCAAGGTTCTATTGTTCTTGTTCATCTTTTAGGTCCATGCTGTTTTCTACTTGCACTAAGCTGTATTTACTTGCAATGTATTTTTATTGTTATTTTGTATTTACCTACATGATGAATCCCCCTTTGCACCATTCCCTATGTTGCACCTGGAAATGAGCATTGGCTCAATGTCTTTTCTGCTCATCAATTTACAACTAACTAACTAACTAACAAACTAACTAAAATGTTGGAAAAAACTCAGTAGTATTAATGGATTTAAAAAATAAATCTTTCCCAGACTGTATCTGTGGCTTTAAAATACTGTGGGCTGGATTCTCAAATGACTTTGAAGGTGAAACAAATGTGCAAGTCTCCCAAAAAATGGCACAGGTGTAGAGAAATGGCCAGTTGCACTGCAGGATATTCTCAAAATGCCAGCAGCTATTTGAAAAATATTCTGTGGTCTGCGGACAAAAACGCAGCTGTGGAATTACTTGTGGAGAAAAAAGCCACTGAAAAGTATGTATCATACCCTTAACAGCTATATTCAGCCACTACTATACCATAGCTATGCACAAAATGTTGCTCACATGCTGCACTAAAGAGAATGAGGCGTAACTCACATCCCGAACAGAAGGCAGTGTACTATCAATTAAAAAACAATTGTAGTGGAGGTTGATGCACCATGCAACACCAACTGAGGCCATATGCTGTAATAGTGTCATATGTCAGACCACTAATTGCACACAGTATTACTGAAATGCAATGGACCATACGCACATGACCCACTGCGGCCCATGTAGGAGCTCCATAGGCAGTACAGGCAGAGACAGTAACAGATAGAAGTGGGGGCAACAGAAGCAAGCAAATGAAAAACATCACACAGAGACACAACCCACATCTACAAAATGCCACTAGGTGCATGGGCCTACTATATATGGTGTGCAAGGCTCAGCCATCACAGCATGACTGGGGTACACTGATTGATGATGTGGCTGTACCTGTCCGTACTGTTGCTGCCACCTATGTGCTGGCCTTGCCTGGTTCTAGTCACCCAGCATAGCTTATTATTGCATCTGCTGCTGTTGTGCAAGGTCAGGCAGGGCATGCTGCTGCTGTGGTACGAGGTTAGGCAGGGCATGCTGCTGCTGCTGTTGTGCAAGGTCAGGCAGGGCATGCTGCTGTTGTGGTACAAGGTCAGGCAGGGCATGCTGCTGCTGTGGTACAAGGTCAGGCAGGGCATGCTGCTGCTGCTGTGGTACAAGGTCAGGCAGGGCATGCTGCTGTTGTGCAAAGTCAAGCAGGACATGCTGCTGCTGTGGTACAAGGTCAGGCAGGGCATGCTGCTGTGGTACAAAGTCAGGCAGGGCATGCTGCTGCTGTGGTGCAAGGTCAGGCAGGGCATGCTGCTGCTGTGGTATAAGGTCAGGCAGGGCATGCTGCTGCTGTTGTACAAAATCAGGCAGGGCATGCTGCTGCTGTTGTGCAAGGTCAGGCAGGGCATGCTGCTGCTGTTGTGCAAGGTCAGGCAGGGCATGCTGCTGCTGTTGTACAAAATCAGGCAGGGCATGCTGCTGCTGTTGTGCAAGGTCAGGCAGGGCATGCTGCTGCTGTGGTAAAAGGTCAGGCAGGGCATGCTGCTGCTGTGGTACAAGGTCAGGCAGGGCATGCTGCTGTGGTACAAGGTCAGGCAGGGCATGCTGCTGCTGCTGTTGTGCAAGGTCGGGCAGGGCATGCTGCTGCTGTGGTACAAGGTCAGGCAGGCATGCTGCTGCTGTTGTGCAAGGTCAGGCAGGGCATGCTGCTGCTGCTGTTGTGCAAGGTCAGGCAGGGCATGCTGCTGCTGCTGTTGTGCAAGGTCAGGCAGGGCATGCTGCTGCTGTGGTACAAGGTCAGGCAGGGCATGCTGCTGCTGCTGTGGTACAAGGTCAGGCGGGGCATGCTGCTGTTGTGCAAGTCAAGCGGACATGCTGCTGCTGTGGGTACAAGGTCAGGCAGGGCATGCTGCTGTGGTACAAAGTCAGGCAGGGCATGCTGCTGCTGTGGTGCAAGGTCAGGCAGGGCATGCTGCTGCTGTGGTATAAGGTCAGGCAGGGCATGCTGCTGCTGTGGTACAAGGTCAGGCAGGGCATGCTGCTGTGGTACAAGGTCAGGCAGGGCATGCTGCTGCTGCTGTTGTGCAAGGTCAGGCTGGGCATGCTGCTGCTGTTGTGCAAGGTCAGGCAGGGCATGCTGCTGCTGTGGTACAAAATCAGGAAGGGCATGCTGCTGCTGTGGTACAAAATCAGGAAGGGCATGCTACTGCAGTTATACAAGGTCAGGCAGGGCATGCTGCTGTTGAGCAATGTCAGGCAGGGCATGCTGCTGCTGTGGTACAAGGTCAAGCAGGGCATGCTGCTGCTGTGGTACAAGATCAGACAGTGCATGCTGCTTCTGTGGTACAAGCTCCTGCTCAAAGTGGTGGTACTGGTTGCTGGCCTCCGTTAGTGTCCTAGTTCTGCTGCATGTTTTTGCTGAACTTTGGCAGTGGCTCCTGCTCCATTTTGTTTGGCTCATCTGTTGCCCTTTTTGCTGAGCCTTTTTTATTATTTTGGCAACCGAGGTTCTGCAGTTGAGCAAAATCAACAAATGTGGCATTGCATAACTCACCTTCTTTTATGATTTTCTGCATGTGCAGAGTTTTCAACTGAAAATATGCACCCATGCATTTCCATAGTCTGCCAGCCTTTTTCCTGAATGCCCACAATTTTCTCCTCTTTTTGAGAACCCAGCCATTTTTACATAACTAACTGAAACAACTATCCGCTAGCTGATGTTTCTTTCTAACCAAGCACTATCTTTATATATAAAATAGCAGAGTGATTCTCTATATTTATTCTGGCTGTTAAACTATACCATATCTTGGAGCTTCTCCCAAAACTGGGACTTTAATATCTAGATTTCACATAAAATGAGCATTATGTATTAACTCAGACTGAGCTGTTTCATTCTTTTTTCTTTTATTTTTGTAATGAATGAAATGTTATATATAATGATTGAACAATAAAATGCAAAAGGTACATTTTTTTTACAGAATTTAACTTTCAAGAAGTCTACAATAATTGTTCATAGCCTAGTTACTTATAGGCTTGAATATTGTTTCAACCTTTTAATTGACAGATCTTCTACAGTAGTATGATAATTGCTTCCCTATGGCTTATTCCTGCTGTAATGCTGCAGACCACAGCATTGCTATTGCTTACTGCTGTGATTATGTTATTTCCCTGTTCAGTATCCTTCACTGCCTACCAATGAATCTTGCATTTCAGTTTTAAATTCGTGTTTAACTGTTTTTTGCTTTGCACACAGGTAAGTATACAGTACTTATCTTGCAACTTCTCTGCACCTCTGTGACCTGTGTTCCTTCCTTGTCTCTTGTATTCCTCTCATGCGGGCTTGTGGTCTCTTATTAAGACTAAGCAGTACTTGCTTGAATAGTAATCCTTTTCTTTTTTGGCCTGATCCCTTGCAATTAGCTTTTTCTACATGTTGTGAATCATCCAGTGTGTTTAGTGTTCATAGGGAACTGCAGCTTTTCATGTTTAATTAGTTTTTTAAGTTTGTAATTGCTTGTCGTGGTCATTTATGGTATTCATTGCTTTTAAACTGCTTTATGATTGGAAAGCGCTTTGTTGCTTATGAATGTGCTTAATGAATAATGACAATAATAAATAGAGAATAATGCCTGTATATGCATGTGTTATGGGGATTTTTTCACACACCAAGGGTGTGTGAAAAGTCTGGGTGTGTGAAAAATCCTCATAAAACATACTTTATACAGGCATTATTTTTTATGATAACTGGGGCAAGGTTTCAAAAACAAAAACTAGGCTGTATTTGTGTGAACGAGCATGGCATTATTTTATTATAATAACTGGTGCAAGGTTTTAGAGAGAAAAACTAAGCTGCATTTGTATACGCAAGTGTGTCCCTAAGCAACTACTGTACTCACACAAATACAGTGACGTGAGAGCACAAGGAGGAAAACACTGTAATAACCTGCTTTCAAGTTATTACAAAATTCACAGGGATATTAAGGCATTTTATCAAGAATGCATATCCATGTATTATAGTAGTAGTAGTAGTAGATTTTATTTATTTTGAGTACCCTTCCTTGAAGGCTCAGGGCACCCTTACGAAATATAAATCTGACAAACAACATATAAATATAATCAAACAACAGTATTAAATAAATATAAATAACATCCTCTAATACATAAATAAATCCTGCCAAGCTAAAACACTGAGACTGCTTGGTATACTCAATTATTACTTAATCCCCAAAGGCTTGTTGAAACAAAAAAGATTTCAATTTTCTTTTAAATATCTTTAAGGAGGGAGCCTCCCACAGGTGCTCCAGCAGAGAATTCCAGAGGATCAGAGGGGCCACTCAAAAGCCCAGCCCTCCGAAGACTTTAATCTTGCTCTGGGGACCTCCAAGCGAGCCTCTTTTGCTGATTGAAGAGAGCGACCAGGGGTGTAGTGATGCAGAAGCTCCCTCAGGTAACCCAGACCCGGCCCGTGTAGGGCCTTATAAGTCAGCAGACCTATTTTAAAAGAGATGTGAGCACGCACCAGCAGCCAGTGCAGTTTGTGCAACACCAGCAATATGTGACAGGACCACAGAAGGCCCATCAATAGCCCAGCTGCAGCATTCTGCAACAGCTGCAGGTGCTGCATTGCACCCACATTGACCCTGAGGTAAAGTGCATTACAGTAGTTGAGCCTCGAGGTAACAAACGCATGTACTAGTGTGGCCAGATCATCAAGGGGGATAAGGGATTTAATTTGGGTGATATTTCACAGATGATAAAATCCATTCTGGACAGCAGCCAACACCTGCACATCAAGTGTCAGGTTACCATCCAGAAGGATGACCACATTTCTGACCTTGGTGGGGGCCTCCAGTTTGGCAATAAAAAGCCCTAAATCCTCTCTAGAGGCCACCACAACCCCTTCCAACCTGGCTTAAACACCAATACTTCAGTCTTTCCTGGGTTGAGTTCCAACTTATGAGATGACGTCCACAACTGGATCTCGGAGAAGCACGTATTGAGCACATCAGTGTATCTGATCTTCCCAGTGCAAAAGACAGGCAGAGCTGGGTATCATCAGCATAACAATGAAGCCTGACCCTATACCACCTTATGACTTCGCCCAGGGGCAGCATATACACTGTAAATAACATGTGGGAGAGGACAGAACCTTGGAAAACTCCTCAGGACAGGGACACCGGGCTTGAGGAACAATTCTGCAGAACCACCCTCTGGGATCTACTCCAGAGGAGGGACTCAAATCAGCTGATGACCTTGCCAGTGAGTCCAACCCACTCCCTCAGCCTGTCCAACAGCAACCTATGATCCACAGTGTCAAATGCTGATGAGAGACTGAGAAGGAGAAGAATAGATCGCTAGCGCCTATCCCTTGCACTGAGCAGGTAATTCAGCACCTGTACTAATGTTGTCTCCATGCTGTGTATAGCCCTGAATCCAGACTGGAGGGTCACCAGTTTTTATTAAGAAGTAATAATCTTACTGTGTTGGTTCTGCAAACTCCTACAGATATTGTAGGGTTGCTTTGCCAAACTATGTATTTTCAAAATAACCAAAGCACTTTATTTCCAGAACCCTAAATTTGGATCTCCTGACTTTTTTGTGATTTTTTTTCATGAACCACACTTTATTTAAATTTCCATAACACAAATTAAACACACACACAAGGGTAAATGTTATTGTTTAGCAATAGCTGTTACAATATTATATAACAGATACATCATAAATACACAAAATTATATAAAAATAGATACATACACTGTCACCCCATTGCACATCATGAATATACCATATTCAATACCTATTTCACTGTTGAAGTCAAGCTCTCCATCAATATTTGTCACTCAATAAACATATACAAGAAATTTTATGTCTATGTCAAGCTCACACAGTTATTGCCATTGTTTTCTTAACTTTAGAAATAGCATTGAAATATCCTGCAAGCAACTGAACTGTAGATATATCTGCTGTATGGATAGTTATATTTGTAAGAAGGCATTGATCAATTTGGTATTGATTCTGAACCAACATTTTAAGCCAAAATAATCTCTCCTTGTTGTAATGAGTGCATTTCCAAAGAACATTTTCAAGATCCTCTCTACCACCTTCAGTGCAGTCACAATTTTCAGACCAGTTACTGTTCTTATTGAACCTTCTCCTTAGAACATTACTATCAAATTGTTCAAATTTATATCTTAAGAAAGCTGTCTTTAAATGTTTATCCATAAGTATATCTAGATAGGGCTTAAAGCCAAAGCAGAAATTATTTTGACTAAACCACCGTGAGATAACACAAATTAAAAAATACTTAAACACAACAAAAACAATAAACAATAACACACAAACCATGAAACCAATACCCTCCGTTTTTCCTATCCCTTCACAAATAAAGTGCTGTTCCTAGAATACCTGAAAACATTCAGGAATCAGTAGAATATAATCGCTCGTGATTCATAACATACTGTATGTCTCATACAAGATATCCTAAAAAAAGGAGAAAAGGGGGAGTGATTTACTGTACATAGTCGTTAATGAAGCATATAAAAGACCCAGTTTTTCAAGGAAGGATGGAAGTCTATGTTGAACATTCACAATATGTAAGTCCAAGTTTAAGATGCTCAGGATTTCTATATGTCATTCAGACTTGGAAGGAATTTGGTCATCCAACCAATGCCATAATAAAATAACTTTTGCGGCTATAGAAATCAAAGTGATATAAAACTCTTTGATAACTGAATTAAACAGTCTTGTATGACCCTAATAAACAAACCTTTGGTATGAACACATCAGTTTAACCAAATGTAGGGTCCAAATGATTCTTAACTGCTGCTCAAAATGGTGCGGCCTTCTTGCAAGTCCACAAAATATGATAGTGTGTACCTTCTTTTTGACAACTGAGGCAGATAGGTTGTACACATTTACCCATTTTAGAGACACTGCAGGGTAAAGTACAGGTTATGTAAAACAAATTGAATCAACCAATACCGATCTTGCTTAATTATACTATAGTAGTCCACCCAGACCTTGTGCCAGTCTGGTGGGGCCCAAGTAAACACTAAACATTGTTGCCATTAATATCCAATACCAGAAGGTTTGAGGGTATCTAATGACTGATATTGATTATATAACTGCACAATATTGTGTTGGGAGGTAGTGATTTATATCCAATCCCCAAAGGGGGAAAACCCAGATCCAACCGGGGGGGGGGGGCAAAAAAAGAAGTGATCATTTTAGATATCTGTAAAAATTTAAAATAATACTAAGGCCCAGGGTTAAACTTAGTTTGAAATGTTGAAAAATCTAAGAAATGATTATCAGCCATGAGAGCGGATACCAGAATAGTAGGTTCAAGGGGAAGAAAGGAAAATGGTATACTGTAGGTTGTTGAGCTATTTTAAAGTTTGGATTACATACTGTAATAGTGGCTGATCAAAGCAGCATTTAACAGAGAATCGAAAATACTGACAAAGTTGGGAATGAGCTCTCAATGACCAATAAATAGGAGTACTTTTTATAGAGTGAGGAAGGGCCAAAGGGGAAATATATAGAATTGCCAAAGGCTGAAGACTGGGGCCTCTACAAAAGTCTCTCTCAAGAGCCAGCCATTGTGGTTCATGTGCACCCTGCTTCGCATCTAGAGTACTGCCCCATCTAAAATATGTAGCCCCTT
Organism: Neoceratodus forsteri; assembly: GCA_016271365.2. Classification (NCBI taxonomy): domain Eukaryota; kingdom Metazoa; phylum Chordata; order Ceratodontiformes; family Ceratodontidae; genus Neoceratodus; species Neoceratodus forsteri. The sequence goes on from CM057450.1 coordinate 1,640,632,768, forward strand.
GAAACACCAAATAATACATATGAAAATTAGGAAGCCGAAGTCCTCCCCACTGGGTAGGGAAAGTGAGTTTATATTTAGACACAGAAAAAGGCAGCACAAGGACGGTGGTGCTCCATAATAAAAGCAGAACAGTTAAACTAAAAATACGGGCAGACACCACCTCTTACTTTTAAATGAACACTTGGCTAATGGTTTAAAGCATAATTATAAGTTTATTTGAGAGCAAAAATCATGCTGCACACCTGATGCGTTTCGGAGACATGGTCCTTCCTCAATGGCAAGTGCAGAAATAAAGTGAATCACACTATATACATTTCATGAAGTGCTGTCATAATGACATCACACACATCTTTTAAATTAATTCATTAAAAACATTTTGATTAATAAAAACCTTCACACTGTAAAAAAAAAACTATTCCCAAATGCAATAATCAAATAAATACATGCAATATATATATATATATACACACATATATACTGTATATATATATATATATATATATAAATATATACACATACACACACATAGTCATATAAACACAAGAGAGACAGGGGAATCAGTAGACATAAATGCAGATAAAAGGGATAAAACAAGGGGAATAGAAAGAGGGGAGGAAAACAGTACCATCACTATAAAGCAACCTTTCAAGAGAAATAAATATGGAAAAGGACACAGGAATAAATATGGAGACAGAGCAATTCATACTTTAAAAGTTTCACAGCTTAAATTCTGAAAACATTTTTTAACGTTTGTTAAGAAAGGGTTTTAGGTCAAAACCAAACTTTAGACCTGGAGGTTTTGTACCTCCAAGATTGATAATCTAAAACACGTCCCTCCTTTTTACAAAATCATCAAAGTCTCCACTATGGGTGTGGGGATTAACTTTATCGATTGCCATAAAAGTGAAGTCATGTTGTATAGTATTTGTACAGTCGCTCATATGTACTACGGTTGCATATGTGTCATCTTTTTTATCTATAGTTATAAGATGCTGTCCTAAATGTACTTTAAATAGCCTTGTTATTTTACCAGCATAGAAAGCTCCACAGACACATGTTGCTCAATAAATGACACAAGGGGTGTCACATGTAATTAGCTATCTCATTTCAAATTTTTTCTGTGTGTTAGCACTTCCAAATTTATTGCATGCTTTAACATGCTTACAATAGATCTATCTCTGGCAGTTGTAACAACCAGCCGTGTTTTGTGTAAGCCATGTTTCTGATGGCTTTTCAATATAATCGTGATGTACAATTCTGTCTCCCATGGTACAAGCTCTTCTGTAAGTGATCCTAGGCTTTTGACTAGAGACCTGCAAGCCCTGAGTCAGCAGATAGGACAGGACAGTGCTGCATTATTATCTTTTCTATTTCTTTTGTATGGACATAGTATATTGTAACATAATTGAACCTGGTGCCCTCATTTTCATTTTTTTCTTTTGGCACTAATGTTTCTCACTGCATGCTATCTGCAAATTCCTTTTCTTCCTTGATGTTTCTGTCACTGTAGCCATGTTCTATTTGTCTCTGGCTGAGGTCTGCTGCCCACATTTCATCAGTCTCATTTAGGGTACATTTTCTTTTAGTTCTGATAAACTGTCCCTTAGGAATATTTCTGACTGTTTTTGTGGGATGGCAACTGTTTGCCAGCAGCAGCGCATTCCCTGGTATGTCTTTCTTGAATAAGTTTAACTCAATCTTACCACATTCATTTTTGCTTACAGTTACATCCCAAAAATGTACTCTTTTAGGATCACAGATACAAGTAAAACATAAATTACTGTTTGTACTGTGCAAGTAGGCAACAAATTGTTCAAGCTTTTCCTTAATGCCCTTCCACAGCAGGATAATGTCATCAGTATAGTGTTTTCAGCTTAAAATTCTGCTGTGGAAGGGGTTAGAGACATTGAAATGGATTCCAGAAGGAGCACTTGGAGTGACGCAAATTGCACTACTCCAAGGACTATGGCAATGTGGGCTGTATTCTGAAAGAAAGCAGGGTTCCTGCGCCAAATGCCCCATGATTTCCACAAGTGTGGGACTGCACCCATCCAATGGCACACCAGCAGCACATGACACAAGGCTGCGGCACCCCTTACGCCAGTGCAGCGAGGTGCGGCCAGCACTGGTGGTGATGGTGTGGGTGGACACTGATGCCCAGTGGGTGTGTGGGTGTGTGTGGGGTCATAGGAATGGTTGGTGTGCCTGCAGAGCAGTCGGGTATTGCTGTGGCACCCAGCATGGTGCAAATGCCCATGATAAAGGGGCATTTGCACCCTCCGGGTTCCACAGCAATCCCATATATCCCGGCTGCCTCACTGACCTTCCCTATGCCCGTCTGTGTCCCTCCTACCCATGGACCCTTCCTGTAGCCCTCACTTTATGGCATGCTAGACAGTCGCAAGGGACTTAGACCATCTTCTGGCAGGTCTAAGTGGAGCCCCTTGTGACATCCATGGCATGGTTCTTGGAATCGGAATTGTGAGCCCTGCTGTGCCACAAGCCCCCTTGTGACCTGGCATACCTGGTCACAGGTTGGAAGGGTGGTGCAGTGCCTGTTCAGCACAGTGGAATCCCCATTTGCTGCAGGCCATGTTCTGGAATGGGGAATGCTTCAATGGGGGATGGAAGGTGCTACTTGAGACCTTGCTGTTTGTTGCAAGCACCTTGCATCCACTATAATGGCTTCTGGAATTGGGCCCATTATTCAGAACAAAGTTTTTCTCCCAATCTCCGACATATAGGTTCGTGATTGAAGGGGTGGATGTGGCTCCCATCGTGGTACCTTTCATCTGCAATTACAAATCTTTATTGAAAGTGAAAACATTGCACCTTAAAACATTCTAACAATTTAACTAGCAGATCAGTAGGTGGATTTTTGGTGTGAGGATGTTTATTCCAAAATTTTGCAGCAGTGTCAAGAGCACTTTCATGTGAAATATTCAAATAAAGTGCTTCTATGTCCATGGTCACCAATAGGACATTGTCTTCCACCTGCATGTTTTCAAAAAGATGTATAACTTGTTGAGTATCTTGCAGAACAGTTGGTAAGCTGTCCACCCACATTCTCAATCAAAAATCAATGTATTTTTAAAGGAGCTCAAGAAGCGAACTAATGCTGCTAATTATCGGCTTCTGAGAGGAAGGGGGGCTGTAGTGTTTTTGTGAACTTTCAGGAGGGTATACAATGCAGCTTGAACTGGTGCATCATTTATAAGAAATTCCTGTGTCTTTTTATCAATATCTTCTTTAGTGCATGACCTTTAATGGTTTCATCTATTGTGAATTTAAAATCAAAAGTAGGATCTGTTTGCAACTTCGAATAGGAATGTGTGTCGTGAAGTTGTCTCATTGCTTCAGTAACATAGTCATGTCTATTTTATAAAATGTCACACCCACCTTTATCTATGAATTTAATAATCAAATTAGGTGCTTTTTGTAAGTTCTCAAGTACAGTCCATTCCTCAGTAGGGAAATTATTGTATGTAGGTGTTGGTAAATCATTAAATAGCAGCTCCAAATCTCTTTCTACCAGTTCTTTAAAAACAGTGATAGAAGCGCTATACGGAGGGCATAATTCTGATTTTGCACAGAACTTCGAATCTTTTATATGATCAGGTGTGGATATTTGTTCATTATAGGTCTTTTCTTTATGTTTGCCAAAGAAGGATTTTAGATTCAAGTTTCTACAGGCCAGACTTAAATCAATTACAGTCTGGGCTTTACTTGCAGCAGTGGTTGGGGTAAAGTTCAAACCGCATTTATCTCAGTTTGGCTCAATCGATAATTAAAAAGATTTATTACCTCTCTTGTCGAATCTCAGCTATCTGCGTCTCCTCTGGTAGGGTCTCCTGCCTCGTGTTGAAGTTCTGCCTTCCTGATAATTCTACTCTTATCTGCCCGAGACCATCTACTTCATTTCTTCCCTCTCCTTGTCTTTCTCCCAGGGATCAACAAATTTCAGATTTACATGGTAGTCTAGGACAACTGCCCTATCCAAAAATGGTATTCCTACTGTTGTGAATGGTAGTCCAATGGTTGAAAGGCTGTATTTTAAGGGGAATTTATAAAAAATTATGTAGCAACAAAGTAAGTGGTTGCGGCATTGTATTATTAACAGTAATAAATGTAGAGGCTATATAAAACAGTAAAAATTAAGATACATGTTGATTGAATTTTTGTAGGTTGATTTAAAGTGAGTCAAGTGGTACCAGAGTAAACTCCAGTCCAGAGTCCACCAGTCCTGCACAACATGCCAGAACGAATGAAGCAGAGAATAATTAGGGCAAAATGAGAACTCAGATTCAGAACCAGAAGAACTATCACTAACATCAGGTGTACTGATTGTAGTGCTAGTGCCCTGGACAGGCTGGTGATGGAGTCGAAGCAACAGCAGCAGTACTAGCATGAGATAATGCATCAGTTGCGCCAGCAGCATGCCCATAAACATGTTGAGTGCCTGGACCAGACAGCAGTCAGTGGTTTATTGCTGGATCTGGATTGAAGTCATATAGTTCAGGACCCTCTACTGCTATTTGAAGAAGCAACTGTAGTGTGTCATCTGCCAGATGTGTCCTTATTTTTGTCTTTATCAGGTTTTGAGTGGAGAACACTCATTCACACTTTGCAGTTGACACACTCATTGCCAGGAATATTTCCAGTAGCTCTAGAATGTGAGCAATCCGGGGTGGTTTTTCTTTCAGCAGTCTTGTATACACCTGCAGATAGGTTTTATCAACTGCAGATTTCAGCAGTGCCTTAAATGCAGCATATTCTAATCTAATATTCTCCTGCTGCTCTTCTGTGAAAAAATTAAAGTATGCTGCTAAATTAGCCACTTCATTGGTCACAAACTCCACAAGTTGTTCTCTTGGTAGATCAAACTGTTTAAAGTCCAGATATGTGAACCATTTCAGAGGCACCTCTGAGAAATTTTGAAATCTTACATCAATGTAACCTAAAGTATGCAGTTGTGTAACTGTCCCAAAACTTATTTCAGGGCAGTTACCTCTAAATGTAAAAGAGACAGTCTTCTCAAATCCCTTCTTTGAAATTACAACATCCATACATCTGTCATAAGGTTTGTAATGATCTAGCAAAGCCTTCATGTAATTCCCTGGCTTTGATTTTAGTTCCATCAGCTGGAGGAGGCAGGTCTCTATGAGATGTGTTACTTCAAGAATTATTAAGTCATCTCTTTGAAACTGCAGTGACATATTTTTAAGTATGGGCAAAAAATCTTGCAAGATATATAGAGATTTGACAAAGTGTACAGACTGTACCTCTCTTAACAGCACCTTTGCTTTTGACCCTTCAATACCAGCTGCACTTTGTTTCAAGTGCTGAGCAACTGTAGGTAGGTTCACTTGAACTGCTTGTATTGAATGTGATCTGCTGGCCAGCCATCTCACCTGTTTAATTGCACTAAAGTGTGCCAGATCAGTATCTATCACATGTGCAATTTCTTGTAGCTCTTTCATTTTTTGGGGACTATAGTGGTAGAATTTAAACATGCCCTTTAGAGTATTTTCAAGCTTTGATATGAAGGGGTTTGTTTTTATCATATCAAGAACTGCCAGCTCCAACTTATGTGCAACACAGTACATGGCAATGATGTAAGGACAGTGCTCCCATAACTTCATGATGGTTCCACCCCTTTCACCCAGCATTACACTTGTCCTATCAAAACTGGCAGAAATCAGAAGTGGCCCCAGATTGCTCACACTTGATAGGTTAGTGATAGGAAGCTGTAGTGAATCTAATGCAGTTCTCTTTGCATTAAAGGCACCTTCAGCATGTGAGGATTCCAAGGGCACAGCCTGGATCAGAAATGTACATACATCTTTTGTGCTAGGATTTACAAAAAGCTAGAAGACATTTTTCCATTCAATTATAGCCGCATCATTGCTGCCATCAGCAAGAACTGTAACATATTTTGCATTTTTAAGAGTCTGCATTTGGGTCTTGGATAGAACAGCAGATGTAGCTCTGCAAAAGTCCCTGGCTCACTTATCATTGGTATAGTTCAGACCAAGCTGAATCCAATTTTTCTCTTGCAATTCACATAGCCAATCCATGTCAGAAAATGAGCACAGATTTTTTGTGATGGAGTATGCTGTGTTAAACAGGCATCTCATCTTCACCTTTGTGGTCTCTTCCAACTGTGGAAAGGCTTGATAAAGTGGTGATTCACTGATATCACATTGAACTGCATGCTGGCCACTTTCCAGAATAAGTTGGTTATGGCATAGCACATGTGGATTGGACTTGTCGTGTGCATGTAGTGACTCAATTCTAAAATTGATAGAGCCTGTGGCAAACGCATTTGTTTTTTTTTAAATGCTGGTGTTGCAATAGTGGGATACATTTCACACACTGTACAGTACATCAATCCTTTTTTTTCATCATATCGCAAACATTTGTAAGTGGTCAACCAATGAGGCTGAAACAACCTGGCCCTCTTTTCTTGGTCATATTTCTTGTCTTTACTTATTTTCTCTTGCACCACCACCTTGTTGGGCACTAAGCTGCATTTCTTTGGAAGTGACACAGGGGCTACAGGCTCAGCTAAGGCCTCATTGCTTAAATCAGCTGTTCTATCAAGTACCACAGATGCAGATGCACTTTCAGACATTTTATTACTTTCATCTGATTCTGCAGAAGAACTAGCAGTTTGTGTACTAGAAGAACTTGAGGATGCTGCTGCTGACCAGAGGGATAAAATAGTTTGTTGCTTACTCTTCTGCATATTGAATGGCTCAATGTCTGGCTCTGCTCTAGTGTTTTCTGCTTTGTGCTTGCTTTTTTTTGAGATGATCATAACATTTTATTCAAGTCACTGTGAGGTGTGCGTATCTTTTTTCCACTGGTAATAGACAATGGGAGGATGAGGGAGAACAGACAGACACTAGACAGATGTCAGTCAGACACTTGTCCTGTCACAAGCCAGCAGGCAACTGGAGATGCACTTCAGGTCATGTTACGTCACCCCTTTCCACACGACACTTCTAGACCAACAACCGACACAAAGTTTAGTAGGCATCACTATTTATGTTCTGTTCTGCAAAATCTTTTTTTTTGTTTAATAGCTTATTTATTTCTTAATGTGACTTTTTCAAGCCAGCCAGCCACAGGACACTGAGCAGTTCACCCCTTTCCCACACAATACCTCTAGCCCAAGAGCGCACCACACTCAGTCACACAGGCTTCTCTCTTATTTTACTTTCTGTAAAATCTTTTTGTTGTTGTTGTTGTTTAATAGCTTTCTTACTTTTTATAAGTATGATAAACCTAACATAAGCCAGCCAACCACAGGACACTGGACAGGTCACCCCGACCCCACTCCAGCTTGAAGCTTCACTCCAGTTTCCACACAATCTCCTCCCAGGCTCCCACTGCTGCCCCTAGCAGTCCCAGACTCAATGTGGCTTCTTTTGTTTTGTTTTCTTTACAATCTTTTCTCTCCAAGCTTTCTTTTTTTGTGTGGGGGGGGGTTCACAAGACTGCCGCAGGTCAGGAATGGACTGGGCAACAAATTAATCAACCCCTTTTTTCACTTCTTTCCACACTCTCCTTGTCTGTCTCCCCAAAACAGACCCACACAGTTAGGCAGGACTCCCAATTGTAACTGTAATTTTTTTTTAAATCTGTTCTTTTTTACAATCTTGTACTTTCTGTACTAGTAGTCCTGTACTTGTCTACTAGCTGTCTTTTTTTTTAGTTCTTTTACAAGCCAGCCACAGGACACTGTAGGACTGTTGAACACCTCCCTTCACTCCTCCTCTCCCAACACCAACAGGCAGCAGCCTTCACAGAGGCTATTTTTTTATGTTCCTTAAAATCTATTTTTTTTTCACTTGTTTAACTTTATGGTATGTTTTCTTTTTTTTTATCTGCCCTGGTTGCTGAAAGAAGTCCTGCAGATTGCTTTGCCCTGGCTGTTCGGTTATTTGATGTCATCTGACTGACCAAGTCGGCAAAGCAAACCCTTCCCCCAAAACTGCATGCAGGAGACACAACAAATGGCTGATCTTCTCCCTATTTCTTTTGCTCTGCTTCTCGATGTTCTTTTTTTCTCCTGCCACCAATAGTAGAAAAAAGATTGTCTCCCATAGCTGAATTAGTTTTGCTTCGAGATCTAAACTGAACAATCAGACTAATACACATCTCTATTCTCTAGATCTCTATCACAAATGGTGCGCTCCACCTTTCGCACTGTCTCCTCTCTCCCATCTGTGTTATACCGCCTCCCGCCCCTACTGCAGCCTATGCCAATACCAGGACTGAGAGGGTATTCTCCCAGTTTCAACTCACTCATCTGTCAGTTCTGATTCCTCTAAAGATGCTTTCGTCTGTAATGGGTAGAGAGTGATTTGGAGGGAGGGTCCCTCTCCATTGCTACCGTTCGTTCCCGTGCTGGCTCACACCTGGCCGGTCTCTTAGTCAGCACCTACATGACTGCATTACTGTTTGACATGTGACCCTCAATGATTGAACTCCTCAGTGGGCAGTGCCACCTAGTGGACACTTGTGTAATGGCAGTCAGGCACTCCAGGCAGGTAGGAAAACCAGAGGGGGAAAAAATAAACACTCTGAGCTAATTGTCCATGAACAAGTGAGGAATGCAAATCTACTTGTCTGACTGACAGATCTTGTAGCCCAGGATTTTGGGCTATGGGATTTGTTGAATCTTGCTTTCTCCTTCATTTGTTTGGGAGCAGTCTTGTTGGCCCATAAATTTGGGGCTGCACCTCAGCTGGAATGGAGGTTCCGGGCAGGGCGATCCCTCTGAAAAGGGTGTTGATTAGCAGGTGTGTCTTGTTCAGAATCACTAGCATCTGTACTAAAATTGAATTATACTTTTCTGGAGCATTTCAAGATGCCTTTTTGTAGATTCTTTGGTTGTTCTCGTAATCTCCCTTGTCTCTCTGAAATTTTATTTGTTGATGTAATTTCAAATCTTGATCTAATTTTAAAATGGATCATTCAAATCTGTCATTTTAAAATGTGAGTTTATAGTATGCTCACCTTGGTGCCGTAATTTGCCATGCAAAGGCTGAGAGCATTGACTGTAAGTGTGAAAACCACCTGCAAGGTCAGATAATAATTAACATAGAAACATAGAAAGTGACGGCAGATAAGGACCTCTAGACTCATCTAGTCTGCTCCTTTCCCTACCTTGATTATCGGCCACTGACCCTACTTGGCCATTGGCTTTAGACTCTTCTTCTCATCTCTAGTGTACCCATGTGCCTATCCCATGTGTGTTTAACCCCCTCCCCACTGTGCTCGCTCCCACCACCTCATGGGGCAGGCCATTCCATGCATCCACCACCCTTTCTGTGAAAAAAACTTACTCACATTTCTCCTTATCCTGCCTTCTTTTAACTCATGTCATGCTCCCTCATTCTTGTACTCCCCTTATGCTGAAAGATGTCACCCATATGCACCTTGTTTATGCCTTTAAGATACAGTGAAGCCCACTAAGATGAAGCCCAACTCTGCAGAATTCTGCAGTAGAGTTACTGCAGCAAACAATGCAGTTTCAATGGGAGTCAATCGCTTTTTGTTATGCAGGATACATGTAACAGTGCGATTCATCCTGGCAGGCTTCACTGTACTTGCAGGTTTCTGTCATATCTCCCTTTTCTCTCCTCTGCTCCAGTATTTACATACTGAGGTCCTTTAATTTCTCCTCATAGGTCATCTGGTGCAAGCTCTGCACCATCTTAATTGCACTTATCTGAACTGTCTCCACCCTGTCTATGTCCTCGAAAAGATGCAGCCTCCAGAACTGTACACAGTACTCCAGATGAAGCCTCACCAGCATTTTGTATAGTGTCATCACCACTTCCTTCCTGCTGCTAGTGATACCCATTCCTATGCACCCCAACATGCCACTGGCCCTTCCTAGAGCCTTTGTGCTCTGCTTGGCCAACTTGAGGTCATCTGAGATGATAACCCCCAGATCTCTTTCCTTCCTGGTAACCATCAGCAACTCCCCCCATTCTGTAATTTTCTCCAGGGCTTTTACTACCCAGGTACATGATTTTGCACTTTTTTGCACTGAACCTCAGTTGCAATTCTTTGGACCATTTTATCAGCTTTCCTAGTTTCTCCTCATTTTCTCAACCCCATCTGGAGTGTCCACCCTGTTGCAGACCTTGGTGTCATCTGCAAACAGGCAAACATTCCCATTCACCCTTTCTGCAATGTCACTAATAAAGACATTAAAGAAGACCCCAGGACAGATCCCCGAGGTACCCCACTGGTCACCCCTTTCCTCAGATTGGACCTCTTTTATCACCACCTGCTGCTTCCTGTCCCCTAACCAGTTTCTAACACAGTTTACCACCTTGTGGCCCCTGCTCAATCTGCCCAACTTGTTAAGCAGTCTTCTATGTGAAACAGTGTCAAAGGCCTTGCTGAAATCAAAGTAGATGACATCCACTGTCTCCCCCAGTCCACCTCCTTCATTACCCAGTCAAATGAATCTATCAAATTTGTTTTACATGACCTGCTGCTTTGAATCCATGCTGCCTTAGATCCTAGGCTCCTTTGGCTTCCAAGTTGTCCACAATCCTCTCTTTAACCAGTGCCTCCATAATCTTACCAACAGCTTATGTGAGACTGACTGGCCTATAATTTTCTGCCTTTTCCTTCCTACGTACCACTTTTGTGAAGAGGAACTACATGCGCCCTCCTCCAGTCCTCTGAAACCACTCTAGTGTTAAGTGACTCACTGAACATGGCTGCCAGTGGGTCTGCTAGCTCTTTCCATAGTTCTTTTCTCATCCCTAGAGGATAGAGAAGGCATGATAAAATATTAATTTTAATTACATTCATCCATCCCCAAAGAGAGAGAGAGGCAAGATGGGCCACCTTTGAAAATCTTGTTTAATAGAACCAAGTAAAGGTTCCAATTTTCATTTACTTAGAGTTGAAAGGTGACAGGAAATATGTAATCCTAAATAGGTAATGGCCTTAGTTTCCCATTGAAGACCTAAGGAAATGATAAAGTCCTTGTCCATAAAGGAGTGCTGTCACTTTTTATAATAATGCACTTAGATTCACCTCGGGCCTTACCCAAAAATTATTTCATAAATTACCCTAAATAATAAAAATTAAAACATGATATTATCTTATGCTCTCCAGATTCAAAAATGACAGTGAAAAAAACTGTTGCCACACTTTGGATTATATAAGAGATAAATATGTTTTATTCACATACGTACAAGTCCTAAATATTCATAATTAGCATAAATATCAAGCATAATAAAAATAATGTAAACATAAACTGCAATGTAAACAAAATAACAGGTTTTAGAAAATCAAGTAAATCAAATTAAACAAAACAAATCTCAGCATATAAGCAATGCAAATGAATAAGCAGTATTCAGCATAATAAATTACAGTTTACACTATTTCTTCAGCATACTTATACATATCATGACCTTTAATTTTTACTATTTATTTATTAACAAGATTTACCAGATAAGCATACTGAGCAGGAAAAAACACTTGTTACCAGATGCGACCTGGGTGTACTAACATATCAGTGCTAGAATTAACATTTGGTGCAGTAGGCATTGTTACAATAAAATAGATTCATAAAGTACATACTTAGGTGCAGTAGGCTCAACATAGGTGAAACAAAACAAGTACAAGGATGATTACAGTCAGGACATTAAGCAATTGAATGTAGATTACAAATTTGTTTACTTAGTACATACAAACAATGGGGGCAAAGAAGATAGTCAAAAACTTGCAGTGATCGAGGATGGAGAGGGCATAGGGGACAGGGGCAGTAAGAATAGTATGAAAGTTTGCATGTGCCCCCGTTAAGTACCAAGTGGACACTTAGGTTTAGCCGATCTATCCTGAAGGTTACAGTTGCAAGTGTCAGAGAAATGGGCCTGAAGGAGAGTGGTCATGGTCCTAGGGGAGGAGGTGGCCCACCTGATTACATTTGGGAGGTTATTTCAGAGAGTGGGCATTCTGTATTTGAAAGACGATTGGCCTTTGGAGGTGTGCATGAAAGGGATGTGAAGTAATTTTGTGTCAGAGCCCCGCAAGGAGTATGCCAGTGACGGTTGCATTGTTAGAGCAGAACTGAGATAGGAGGGAAGGGAGTTTGACCAGTGCTTAGCTACGAGATTTGCACAGTGAAGCTGTTGCCTGGTGTGCAGTGAGGGGAGGCCTAGGGCGGCATATAGGTGACAGTGGTGGGTGGTGGGGGGCATTCTAGGATAAGGCGGCAGAAGGAATGGAAAAGGGGGTCCAAGTTTGCTAGGGTCGATGGAGAGGCTGTTCCATAGACCACATCACCATAGTCGAATATAGGGAGAATAATTTTGTGTACAAGCTCTCTCCTGACAGGGGTGATTAGGCACCTTTTGTCATGGTAAAGGGCACCTAGTTTCGGGTGCAGTTTTTTCTGGAGGGAGTCTATGTGGACAGAGAAGTCCAAGTGATGATCCAGCCATACTCCCAGGTACTTAAAGGAGGTGCAAGCTTCCATGGTGGTACTGTCCAGTGTTTGGAAGGAGGGTAGAGCAGCTATCCTTGAGAGTCTGTGCTGTGTGCTGAATGTTATGGATATGGTCTTTTTGGCATTTAGGACAAGTTGATTTGAACTAAGCCAAGTTTGGACAGCGTTGAAATCCTGTTGGAGGGTAGATTTTAGAACCTCTGTTGAGGGTCCGGAGGCGTACAGGATGGTGTCATTCACATACATTTGAATAGCTGAGTTAGGGCAGGATTGTGGGAGGTCATTTAGGAATATTGAGAAAAGAACTGCACCCAGGACAGAGCCCTGGGGGACCCCCATTGTGACTGGGAGTGGGGGGATACTTGGTTTCCAATCTTGACTGACTGAGACCTACCAGTGAGGTAGTCATGGAACCACCTGATGGCTTGATCAGATAGGCCAGCATCTTGCAGTTTGGCAATGAGCTTTGGGTGAGAAACAGTATTGAAAGCTTTTGCCAGGTCAATGAATATGGCTGAGTAGATGATCCCTTTATCCATACCTGAGGCAATATCGTTGGAGAGTCTAAGGAGCATGGTTATGGTGGAGTGTGATTTCCAAAAACCTAACTGGAAGGGTGTGAAGAAGGAGGTGGCATCAAGAAATTGTGTGATTTGAGTGAGGGCAATTTTTTCTTTAAGTTTGGCCAGGGTGGGGAGGAGGGAGATCGGGCGGTAGTTCTCTGGATCTGCTGGGTTACCTCCTTTTGGAAATGGTATGACTAGAGCCTCCTTCCAGGCTGCTGGAATTTGTGCTGTGGAGAAGGAGCCGTTTAGGAGGTCGGCAAGGGGAGCAGAAATGGCCGAGGCAGAGAGAGATATAAGAGTTTTGTGTCCAGGCCAAGTGGGCATTTCCCTTTATTGGGGTCAAGGGAAGTGAGGGTGACTAGAACTTCAGGCAAGGAGACCAGTTTGAAGGAGAATAAGGTGTGTGGAAGGGAGCGGGGGCGCGCAAGGGGTTCAGGTATGGATGGCAGGGTTGATGTTTTTGAGAGTAGGGATTTAGCACAGCTGGTAAAAAAGTGGTTGAAAGTAGAGGCAACTGCACTTGGCCCAGATATGTTTTTGCCCTGGATAGTGAGGGAAAGGGAGGGTGACTGTATGGCGGGATTGAGCAGGGATTTAATAGATTTCCAGAAGTTGGAAGGGTGGTTAAGATTGGAAGAGAGGGCCACATGGAAGAAATGCTTTTTAGCCTGTCTTATGGCTTTGGTACAATTGTTGCGGAGGATGTGGTACTGCTGCCATGAGGCAGTGGAGCCTGTTTTCCTATGGTTTTTCCAGGCTTGGTCCCTGGTGCAACAGCTGGAGATAATGTCAGCAGGACCCAGGGGAGGTGGGATACCCTTACTCTTTTGTTTCTCATAGAGGCGTGGAAGTCCCACACCATGAGAAATTGCTGTCTGAACAAGTCAAACGCTTGATCAAGGGTGGGCACCAGTTTGATGAATGACCAGTCGGCAGAAGAGAGATCAATTAGCAGTGAGGAGAGGCAGAGGGACTTGTAAGACCTGGAGTTGACTGACCTGGGTGGAAGGCTATTAGTGGGTCGGTGCACTTTTCTGATTACATATATCAGATGGTGGTCACTCATTGAGTCTGGTAGTAGGCCAGCTTTAGAGACCCTGTGTGGATGGGTTGTGAGAGCCCAATCCAGGAGGGAGTGGTTTTGGGATTTGGTGTTGAGGCGTGTGGGCTCCACAATCTGCTGAGAGAGGTTAAGGGCTTTGACCCTGCTGCTGAGTTTTGAGCAGCCTCTGTCTAACCAGTTGTAGTTAAAATCCCCTAGGATGTAGAGCTCACCAGTGGTGGCCAGGTTTTTGAAAGTGGCCAGGAGGTCAGTGATGTTACTTGCTCGGGTTGCGGGGGCGCAGTATAACCCTGCCACGTACATGGTGGTGGCATGTGGCAGGACAAGTTTGATCAACCTGGTGTTGATAAGTGGGGGGGCATGGGAGCTGGACAGGGGTGAATTGTAGCATGTTGGATATAAACATGGCAATGCCCTCACCTTTCTTTTTGCCTATTCTGTCATGCCAGAGGACTGTGTAGCCAGGCATGGTGACTTCCCAGTCATTGTGCTGGGGTTTTAGCCAAGTTTCGGACACAACGCAGATGTCAGGTTTGAGTGCATGAGTGGTGACTTGCAGCTCTGGGATTTTATTCAGGAGGCTGCGGATATTAAGATGAATCATGCTGAGCCCCTTAGGCAATTTTAGATGGGCAGGGTGGGTCTGAGGTCCAGGGTTGGTTTCGACGTCACCTGCCAACAGGAGCATCAAGGTAAGGTATTGTAGAGCGGTGGACCATCTATTTTTTGCTTTGGATTTGGGGACTATGAGAGCTTGCGACTCATTACACTAGGGTCTTATTTATATCTTTGTATAATATTTGTTTTAAAACTTCATAGCATGTAAAAGGTATTTCCTTAACATCTAAATTTTAGCGTAATCATACACTCAAGATTTTGGAGTTAAAATGCACTAAGTTACCACCCAAGGTAGCCAAATAAGTACTAAAATTAGAATAAAGGAGTACTTATGTTTTAGTTATCTGTAGATGTGGTCTTCTACTTTTTAACTTTCAAAGTCTTGGTGAGAACTTCTGGTTTGGGATGACAAAAGCCCATGGTGGTGGGTTTGGCTTTCATCTTTTGTCTTTTCTCATTGAACCTGGAACTGTAGAGTCTTCTGACATCAATGAAGCAATGCAAGCTGGATCCTTTTTACTTGACATCACAGATCATCAAAAGTCACTTCAGGATTTAGTGGGAAAAATCAGACAACAGGATTTTAGCAGTTCAGCACAGTCTGTAGAAAGATCTCTCCCTATGGACAGCAATGTTGTTTTGGTAACTGGACTCTGTGACTCTTGCCTGCTTCAGTTCATGTTTGCTCTTGAACCTACAACTCTGGACTCACTGCTATTTATAAGCACTGCAGGCTTGCGGGCTGGTAAATGCCAAAGTCAGTCTCTTGTTCAGGCTTTTTACAGAAATTCCAAAACATTACTTTAGTCCAGATTCTCAGTATGCAAAACATAGGCCTTGCTTCATCCAATATTGGGAAGAGAGTCCTTCCTCTAACAATCAGTTTCAGCAGCTGAAGCTTAGGCCTAATGCAGTGTTGTGCAGGCTTTCAGGCTGGTTTAACACCCCCCTTGCAGTGGCAATGTCAAAGCCAAATGATGTCCCAAGCAGGTGCGGCTTCAGGCTTTTGACCTAGTACAAGGCCCAAGCTAATCCAAAATCATCTGGGCAGCCACCACAGGTCTTCACACAACAAAGAATTATGCAGTTCTAGGCCAGCTTTGCCATCATCCCATTTATGTCCCACTTGCTGGGCGACATCGCCATCAAATTATGATTGGTCTGAGTATTATTTGAGGGTGTTACTGTTGTCCCCTCCTAAGCCACTTTTTTTATCAATATGTCCTCATCTTCAAAAACTATTTTTGATATAAAACTATTTTTCTTTCTTGCATCTATGTTCACCTTTTCACAAATATGAAACTTACATTTTTAGATGCAGCTAAAAGACAGGATTCATTTGAGACCAAACATGATGGTGTCAATTCTAATATAAAATCTATAATTTATAAAAAACATTATAAAACTTTTTCCTTTATAGATAACTAAAAAGTATTTACAGATTTCAGAAGTATATTTTTCCTGTTTAAAATGATGTTAGTTTGGCACATCTGCTATTATTAGAAACTGTATAAATTTAGCAAAACTTCTTTAAGACAGAGATCTTCTTTGTTTGAGGTAAATGATGTGGGACTTTATGTTGCTATGGAGTTTATCCAGAAGGCTTACAATCCACGTGATTAGTTGTTTCTGTTAGATGAACACTTCAGACTCATTCCATTGAAAAGGAGGCAAGGTCAGCTTACTATAGACACCAAACTTGTCAACATATTTTAAACAGTTTTGGGGCTACAGAGTTTTGTAAATAGCTCACACTACACTTTGCTGATAGTTTTAAACCTTAATCACTGAGCAGGTTCATGCATTCCCAACAACCTGCATAACTCTGAAATGTCTCAGAATTTTTGTTTATTTTCTGTAAATAAAAGTCTTAATTTCTTAAAGCCAGTCTATGTTAACCTCTGAGATTTTCTCAGCTGGTACAAAAACAAAGTCATACATTATGTGAAGTTTCCATGGCAATAATCTCTTTCAAAATCTTGCTTCAAGCTCTTTGGAAGAGTCCAGCAGACTATCCCTAAACATTTTTTTTTTTAAGTTGACTGTGTATGCTGTATCCCCTTTTGTTTCATGGCATCATTCCTCCATTTTGGTATTCAAGCCTTAAGTAGTATTGTCCTTGTTTTAGAGTTCATTTGGATATTATTGTGACCAGAGGCATTTATAGTATTTAATTATTAAGCCAATATAAGGATATACAATAGCAATTAAGAATATAATAAAATTATAATAATAAAATATTTTGATCAAATTAGTTCTGTTCCTAGAGTTCAGTGGCAATACCCTTGTTTTTCCCAAATGAAGCTTATAGGAAACAGTATTTCAAAAACAGGTGATTTCTGCTAAAGCTGTGGGAAGGGACATTTTAGGATAGGATAAGTGCAATAAAATATTGTCAGCATAGGTTGAAAGTTTGTACTCATTTTATGAGACCCAAATACACTGAATCTGTGGGCTTCCTTTCAGTTTTAAAAGTAAAGGTTCTAAATAAAGGTTAATCAAAAATGGAGATGGGGCAATCTTGATGTGTACCTGCAGTAATTTGGAATGGGCAAGATATTACCCTGTTACAGAGAATAGTGACTGAGGGTTTATCATACAAGTTTTGGATCCAACAAATAAAATAATTTGAGAAATTATAAACCCATGAAACAGTAAATACTGTAGATAAGGCCAAGACATCTGATCAAAGGCTTTTTCAATGTCAAGGGAGACCAGCGCTGCAGGTGTTCTGGCCTCCCCAGATGTAGGAACCAGGTGAAAATGTTTTCTAGTATGATTGCTAGAGTTGTGTCCTTTCATTAATCCAACTTGTTCAGGACAGATAAGAACTTTCCAAGCACCTTCTAATCTGCACATTAATATTTTAGAAAATTTTAAAATCTGTGTTAATAAGAGAAATTAATCAATTGCCAGAGGGTAGAAGGTGATCCTTACTGGGTTTAGGAAATAAAATGATACACGCTCAAGAAAGGAATAAGTCAGTAAGCTAATTTTAATGTAAATAGTTAAAAAATCTTACTAAAACTGGACTAGTTCAGCAGAGAAAATGTTATAATAGTCAGAAAGAAGACTGTCTGAGCCAGGCATACAGTCTGTTGGGAGAGTAGAAATAGCCCATGCAACTTCAGCAACCATGATGGGACCATCAAGCAAATGGTTTTATTCAACTGCTATTCAAGGTAGGAGTGCCCCCTGTAAAAAATGCAAGATTGCCTCAGGGAAATCTGACACAGCCAGGTTGGCAGAGTAAAAACCTTCAAAATAAGAGTGGAAAACATCCACAATTTCCCTAAGCTTTGTAATAAGATCATGAGAATCGGGCATTTTAAGACCACGCACCACCTGAGTGGAGTCTTGTTGTCTCAGCTGAAGGGTCAGCAATATGCTCACTCTTTCACTATGTTCCAAATAATGAGCCTTAGTACAAAGAATAGCTAGCTCAGCCTTCTCATAAAGCTAAGCATGGTATTTGGAGTGAAAGGAATTAAGGAGTGACCAATTGATTTCCAGGACAGTGGAAGAGAGGGTTATGTCTATTTCTCTAATCTAAAATGAAAGATCTTTGAGCTGTTTATTATGTTCTTTAACTTTTTGACTAGCAAGAACATATACATTCCCCATAAATAGCTACCTTAGCCACCCCCTCCCCAAAAAAGTCTGGCTGATCAACTGAACCAGCATTAGACTCCAAAAAGGTGCAGATGTATTGTCATAATGTGTCCACCACAGCATTACCATGTATCATACCATACAGCTGGAGTAAGCAGACCTCTAGTAAGAGGTGGTGTGTGAAGACAATCTGAAAGTGCTGAGTGTGCCGTATGATAAAAACTGCTCCTAGTTTAAATGAAACTTGATGTTAATCAGGACTCTGTCTTTTTAACCTGTTTTGGTGTTAACTAAAATTTGCTAGAACTGGGAGTTCAAAAACTCCTACTTCCTGTTCTGGGCAGTACTTAATCATTGCAATAGTGAGCGGGGCGAGCGTGCACGGGGCCGCATGTGGAGACGCACGCAGAGACAAGCACATCTCACGAGTGTCTGCAGTGTCCTCTGTGGGAGACTGGGAGTGGTACATAGAGCCATTTCACATAGTAGGTATAGAATTGTAAAGTCTATAAGTTAATTCCTTGATTTCAGTAAAGTGGAACTGTGCAAGCCTCCTTAAGAGGCGTTGATTCAGGTATTTCATTAGTTACCAACTGAATTTAAATAGTGAGTGGATCCTGTAATTCAGTTACCCTGTGTACACTTTTGATGGGACTGTTCTGTTAGGGATTTAGTAGTACAGCTTACCCCCACTGGTGTGTATTAACTAAAGAACAGTGTGCTTTATAAAATACTGAACGTCTCTGTACTAGTCTAGTCATCGTTACTGTCCCTAAGTGTGTTAGTGAGCTTCTCGTTTGGTTTAAACTCTAACTGACTTCATTAAGATTTGTGAGTAACGAATTTTGTAGTGATTATGGAAACTATAAATACGGCAAGAGCTATTCTTTCTAAAGATGGGGACTTGTTGCTACAAAGTGCAAGTTGCAGAATGTATATATTGGAAGAGGAAGGGGTAGACTACACAGCATTTAGATGCGAAAAGAGTATACAGAACCATGAATTAATAAACAATATTGCTTCAATTAGTGAAAGGCTAAACAATGTGGATAACAGTCAACTTCAGTTGGCTGCAAAGCTAAAAGTATTATGTAGTCTGAATAAAACAGATGCAGATAGGGAAAAAGGGGAACCAATAAAGGACTTGGGTAAAAGAAGGATGGGGGCATGTGTGGTGATAATGAGAATGCTGAATGGAGTGTAGTGACATCAGTTAAAAGAAAGAGAAGGGGAAGAAGCCCTCTTCAACCAACATCACATACTGTAATTGTAATAATGAAAGAATAGGAATAGAGTGAGGGAATAATACTAGATCTTGTAATTCAGTGAGTGAAAATAATATGGATATGGGAACTGGAGTAGATAATTCTGTTTCCCATATACCTTTGGTTAACAGCTTTCAGCCACTTGTAGAACCTACACATTTTTCTGATGAGCCACTGGACTGTGCCATGGAAGCTCATGATCAAATAGTAAACCCTGACCCAAGACAAGTAATAGTTATAGGGGACTCAATCATAAAATATACTAAGTATATTTGTGGAGAAGAGAAGGCAAATAATATGGTGAGTTGCTTCCCTGGGGCAGAGGCAAAAGATCTGTATAGAGTGGTGGATAATATATTTGCAGGAGCAGGATTCAATCCAATAGTGGTGGGGCATGCAGGAATAAATGACATTGAAAGAAATTCCATGTTAACTTTTCAAAATGAAGTAAAAGAACTCATTTGCAAACTGCAGGAAAAATTAGTGAAATTTTGATATTGGAAATTTTACCAGAACCAAGAGCAACAGCTTATAAAGCCAAAAAAAAATATCCTTGGCCAATGCATGGTTGTACAAATGGTCAAAAGATCAGGGGATCTTGTTCATTAAACATTGGGACAGTTTCTACAATAAAAAAGAACTCTATTGTAGGGACAGATTACATTTGAGTTTTAGGGGAAGTAGAATATTGGTAAATCAAATACGTAAAGAGATTGATAGACATTAAAACTGAATAAAAAGGGGACGAGTGGATTACACAATACAATACATGGGCCAGTATCAAAAATAAAAAAAAAATAAAGAAATAAAATAAGATAGAAACAAAGATTAATGTTTTGATGTTTAATGCTAGAAGTTTAAATAAGGATAAAATGTCTGAAATTGAACTTTTACTTGAAAAATGTGACATAGGGATAATAGGGGTAGTCGAAACCTGGTGGAATTTAGACATTGAATGGAACCAACATATTCAAGGCTATCAACTTTTTAAAAGGAATAGACAATCTAGAAGGGGTGGAGGAATTGCCCTATATATCAAAGATGAAATTAAATGCCAAAACATTAACATTGAGGAAAATTATGGAAACATAGAGATAATTTCTGGAAATATAGTGGGTTTGAGGGGTAAACCTTTCAAACTAATTGTTTTTTACAGACCATCTGACACCACAGTAGGGGATACAGAGGTAATTATGGGTATGGTTACTACACTGGCAGAAGATACTGATATAGTACTAATGGGAAATTTGACTATTCCTGAAATAGATGGAAATAAGATAAAAGGTAACAACTCCATGGAATCAAGAATAAATGAGAAACTCATATCAGCAGGCATTCAGCAATGTATAAATTAACCTACTAGGGGTAATAATACCTTGGATGTCATCCTAACTAATTTCCCCAATGATGTTGGAAATATCAGAATAGGACCACCAATAGGAACATGTAACCACTGAACTATTATGTTCACAATTAACAAGACTAATAAAATCATTAAGGGTAAGACAACCCAGATATTAAATAACAAAGCCAACTATCCTGAAATAAGAAATAAACTGAGTACATTAAACTGGAATAGATTAATGCATGAGTTATCTACTGAAGAATCCTGGGAAGTTCTTATAAACATAATAAATAAAGTGACACTACAATACATTCCTAAAAAAATGTATATAATAGTAGGGGGAAAACCCCTCTTGGATCAATAATAAGATTATTAAACTATGTAAGAAAAAGAAAATACTATACAGACAGATGAAGCGACAAGAATCAGGGATCAGTCTGGTAAGATACAAAAAATATTAAAGAAAGTCAAGTATGAAATAAAAAGAGCAAAACAACAGGTCGAATACAAACTAAGGGGGAATACTAATGCTGTGGGACCACTTCTAATTGATGGTGAACTGACTGATAAACCTAACGATATGACCAAAGAATTTAGTAAGATATTTAGTAAGGTGTTTGTAAAGGACAATTATACAAGAGATAAAAGTGAGGATGAAATATGTAATGGGGTATACAATGATATAGTCACCATTGTTAAAATTCTTCAAAGAATACAAAAAATTAGGATAGATAAATCCGCTGGTCCAGATGGGGTTCACCCAAGATTCATAAAGGAATTAGGAGAAGTGTTAGCACCTGCCATCCAAATAATAGGGCAGAAATCCCTGGATGAGGGATATGTACCTAGAGACTGGAGAAAGGCATATGTAGTCCCGATATATAAGAAGGGAAGTAGATCAGAGGCAACAAATTACAGACCAATAAGCCTGACATCGGTGATTTGCAAGATTATTGAAGGCATTATTCACGATGAGATTGGAAAACATATCTCGAATAATGAACTGATTGATAATGCCCAACATGAATTTGTAAAAAATCGATCTTGTGAGACTAACCTAGTCAGTTTTTATGATTATGCTGGTACATTAATAGACCAGAGCAATAATGTGGATATGGTAATGTTGGACTTCAGCAGAGCCTTTGATACAGTTCTTCATGGTATAGAGATCCAAAAACTAAAAAATCTGGGAATTGATAATAAAATCATTGGATGGATTAGTCATTGGCTTACCAACAGAACTCAAATAGTTAGGATTCAGGGTTTTTTGTCAGACAAGGTTGAGGTGTCCAGTGGTGTGCTGCAGGGGTCTGTATTGGGACCGTTGCTATTTGGTATTTTTATTTCTGATTTAAATGTAATTGGTAGTAACAAATTAATAAAATTTGCAGATGACATAAAGATGGGAGGGGTTGTTAACACCTTTGGTGATAGTCTACAATTTGGTCAAGACCTGCTCTCCATATCAGAATGGGCAATCAGAAACAAAATGTGTTTTAATTTGAATAAATGTGTGATAATTCATATGGGGAAGGATAATATAAAGCAAGATTATTACATTCAAGGTGTAAACTCCAAGAATTTGATTGTGAAAAGATCTGGAGTATATATATTAGTTCAAATTCAAAAAGGGTACCATTGTAAAGTAGCAGCAAATAAAGCAATGCATCTGGTTAACTGTATCAGAAGAAGTTTCCATTCCAAAAGTGAAGAGGTGTTACTGCCCCTCTACAAGACCTATGTGAGACCCCACTTGGACTACTGTTCCACGGTTTGGAGTCCTTATTTAAAAAAGGACATAAAAATGGTTGAAAAACCTCAAAGAGCTTGTACAAAACTTATTAAGGTGGTTAAAGATAAAACATATGAGGAGAGGCTGAAGAACCTAGGGTTGTGGTCATTGGACACTCAACGTGAAAGAGGAGACTTATTACTGTTATATAAAATTTTAAGTCAGGAAAAATTAAAAAATGATCTTGGTCTTCAAATTAAACATCATAGTTATAACCTGAGAGGGCATAAACATCAACTAGAAGAAGAACTGTGTATGACAAAGCTTAGGCAATATAGCTTTGGACCGAGAGTGGTCCGATTGTGGAATAAGCTACCTGCTGAAATAGTGGACTCCTCTAGCTTCAATATTTTTAAATCAAGTTTGGACAGGTATATAACAGTTGGTAACCTCGGTTTCCTTCACTGAAATGGTGGGGTCAACCAATATGGGCTTAAGCCTTCTGGTTGATTTAACAATCCAGTATGAAATCCAGTATAACAATTGTACATTTAAACACCAAACAAACTCTTGTCTAAGCTGTCTCCGATAGTGAAAGTAAACCATACTGGAGAGTGATCAGAGAGGACTCATTCCCTGATATCAGAGTTCCTAACCTCAGTAATGTTTTCTATTCTGGAAAATGAATTATGTGGGTCAAGTAAAAAGTATAAGTCCCATCAGTGGGATGTAGCATAAGCCAGGGGTCAATAAGGCCTAAAGAATCCATAAATTCGAGTTCTGCTGTGCTGGGGAAAGACTCTTCTTGACTGTGTTTGATCTGTCTAAATTGGGCTGGAAAATAAGATTCCAGCCCCACCTCCCCAACAATAATAGGAATGTGGGCATATGGTACAAGCAGTGCCATCAGTTTTGTATAAAATCATGGGTCATCAACAGTAGGGTCATATATAAAACCCAGCAGGACCTCATCTAAACCAAGTCTCCCATGGATGAAAATGTAATGTCCATCAGGATTACACAATTCAGAGATTATATGAAAAGTGAGTGGTCTTGCTATTGATATACAGACTTCTTTCTTTTTGGTGCTGTTGCCCACCCCACATACTGTCCCAACCCAGTGACGCCTAAAAAGGGAAAGTTGGTCTCTCATTAAATGAGATTCTTGCACATACATAGTATCTGTACCCATCTGCCTCAAGTGTTTTAAATCGCATCCCTCTTTGTGACCTCTTGAGCGTCTTGTTTATTCTAGGTTACAAAAATATATTGACTACCTATAGTAAAGGTATACAAAAGTTAGTAATAGCTACAGGTACTATGGTACATAAAACTACACATAGGGCAACAGCACTCACCACTCCTTTAAGAATATATTCCTCTCCATCAAAAATTCAGAAAAAAACAATTCATCTATAGAACATAATAAAACTCCCATATTGAACTAGAACAACAAACCATCATAAGAGAAAAATATCCAATCCCAGTCCAAAGGACCTGAAGTCCTTTCATTTTTGATCCATGTTCCATCCTAACCCATACTCTATCCATGGCAAGATCCAGCTCCCCCTCCCCTGCACCAAAGTACTGTTATGATGTCCACCATTCCATATCCCTAAACAAGCCGTACATTAGGTTTCCCCTCTGAGAAGTAAGGGTTACTATGAAGGGAAGGAGAACTCCCAAGATAAACTACAAATCAATATAAACCTAAATCTAGATGAAGACACAGCTGAGACCAGATGAAAGATAATATGACGTACAACCACCCACATAAATACAAGGTAGCTCCTTCCCTCATTGTATAACCATACTCCTTAGCTCAAAAATAAACAAAAGTATTACCCCTTCCCCATGTCATAAGACAATGAGCCCTTACATACAGTCTTCTGTAACATGAAACAGCTAGAATATAAGGTAGACAATATAGTCTGAGTAAATGTAAGACTATAAAAAGAAAACTAGATAGTAGTAGTAAAGTAGTAAAATGTTTTTATTCATAAAAAATGAATAAAGGATAAACTTGATTGAGCATAGCTCATTTTCAACAAGGTCCCATACAATAAAATACAATATATAAAAAGGAAAATGTTACAGCAACACACAACACTCATTTTTCATACATTTTTCACAAATGCAAACAATTATAACATGATTATCAAGAACAGCATTGCCTTTTTTGTTGTGAACTAATTAAACACCAATGTTGAATCAGAGGCCAATGATTTTTTTACATTAGACAAGAGCAGAGACTCAGGGATTTCATTCCAACTCATAGCCCCTCTATAATATAAAGACTGTCGTCCTATACCCAAATTACATCTAGGCAGTTCCAAGCTAGGCACTTTACAATTTCTCAGTGAGGCTAATTTGTCCCTATATAACAGATTTTCTACCACATATCATGGATACTTCCCCTGCAATCCTTTATAAATGAAAGCTAATCAGTGTTCATGGTTACGTTCATAAAGCGTTGACCACTTTAACTGATCATAAAGCAAACATCTGTGAGTTAGTCTAGTGGCCCCTAAAACAAACCTGGCTAAATTGTTATAACTTACTTCCAACTTCCTTAAATCCTGCTTTCTCCCACACGAATAAAATATGTCCCCATAATCAATCATGGGGATAACCATCGTATTTACCACTTTTTTCTTTACTTCCATACTCATTAATGATTGAACCCAATATAGAGCCCCTATTCTTTTATTTACACTCTTTATCAAAATATTAATATTATTAGATGGCAGCAGTGTAACACAGAATAGTTTCTAAGAGACACAATCTATGTGTACTAAAGAGTTATAGTGATTCTAAGAAAAATCCTTGTATAAAAACTAAGAACAGGGGCTCTTAAAAACTTCCTAAGAAAAGTGAGTATGTGGGTAGAAAGACCGCAAAAAAGAACATGCTCCTAAACTATATTAATTAGTGCAAATATTAGTAACAGCTGATTAACAAAAAAAAAAATCCAAACATTTAACTACATAATATTAAGCAAATCCCCAGTGTCCCAGATCAAGTAGTTAAGAAAGTTTTCTAAACAGGTCTATAAATAAAAAAGGAAGCTTGTTCTTAGCTTGATCCATCTTTAAAAGTTTTCTGGAATCCTTCCTACACAGCCTGATGCTGCACTGGGTATTGCAATCAAAACTTGATACTGGCCACCACTAGCTTCATAATACAAGGCCAAAAAGTGGCCCATTTCTGGTGAGTCTCGTAGGGGAGATCTTGATAGATAAAAATATGATGACCTTCCCATTGCAGTTTTGGTGTGCCACTCACTTTGGTTAAGATGTGTTGCTTATCCAAGAAATTCAGAACTCAAAAGATTAAAGGCCATGGGTTTTCACCCTCAAAAGACATAGGTCTAAGTGCATGGTGGGCCTGCTCTATAATATATTGTGGTCCATTGGGCAGAAGACCAGCTATTTGCTCACACAGCTGTTGCACACAATTAATGGGTTCTTTACACTCTGAGCACTTTGGTAAACCCCAAATTACTTGGTTGTTGCACCTGCTATGCCCTTCCTAATCCTCAGGTTTAGTTCCACTTTAGCTGGCTTCTGCCAAAGAGTGACCAGTTGAGGGCCAGTCTTCTCTTTCCAGTCTCCATAGAGCTGATCCTAGCTTCTGCATCATCAACCCGGAGATTAAGCTCTGATAGAGTAGGTGAGAGGGCTTGCATTTCTTCTGACATCTTGAGAATAGTATCACAAATTGGAAGCATTTCTTTTTTAAAAAAATTGTCCGCTGTTAGTAAACTTGTGTCATCTTTACCAGAGGGATCCATGGCCATGTCCAATTTTTGATGTTTTGTGCCTCTCCCCTTTTCTGGGGTGACAGGCAGTGTGTAACGCACCAGAGATGTATCATTCTGACAGTCCATTTTCTCAGCCATATTGGGCACCGGTCAGTCACCTAAGGGATGAGGCAGATGTTAAACAAAAAATTGCAACCCAATATGGCACTAACAAGCATTTGTCAATGCCGAATGTTTGCTTTCTGATATTAGTATTGGAAATGCAGGAGTTAGAGAGATGCAGAATAGGAATGGCAGTGAAGTATTGAACTTCACACCAACCCCACCTCCAGCCTGCAGAGATGGACAGACATTGGGGTATGCATTTGGGTCATCACCCCTAATGTTTATGCCATTTCACTTCACACTATCATGCAGACACTGACACATGTTGAGGCATGCCTTGGGGTGTTTGGCTTTAAAGTCACCCCATTCCATAAAGACATATGCTGACATGGGGTGCAGTATAGGAGAATGGGGTGAATGCTGGGGTCGCAGAGTCCAAAGCACACCTCGATGCCTGTCACTGGCTGCAGGGTGGTGGGTTGGGGGTGGAATGGCATGAGCATTACAGTCAGCAACTCAAAGGCACACTCCTGATGCCTGTCAGTCTGTACATGGTGGGACGTTATGGTTAGAAACCCTAATGCCCCAGGCTTTTGTTGGTATTTGCACTGGAAATTTTAAACATTGCCTTTTTTGTGACCCTCACCTCATGAAACCATTTGGGACTTCTTCTCATGAACAGTGGCACTGTGATTTTGTTAATGTGTCCCAAACTTTGAGTTCCCACAGTGACCGTGCCATTCTGCACTAGATGTACAAAAACACAGACTGGGCAAGATGTGAAGAATGACAGCTGTACCATTCATAGGGAGGTGCGAAGAGATGGCAATGTTGAAAATCTGTAGTGAAAATATTAAAAATACTTGAACTTCCAGGCTTACATGGAAACTGTGCAACGCATGCGCGTAACACAGTCATTTAGTGGAATTTTTTTCACCAAATTTTCAACATAGGCATTTTGTGACCTCTGCTCATGAACATTGTCACAATGATTTTCCTAATCTGTTCCAAACATTGATTTCCAACAGTGACCTCGCTATTCTGCGCCAGATGTTTAAATGCATATTTCAGGCAAGATATGAAAAATGACAGCTGTACTGTTCATAAGGAGGCGTGAAAAATTGTCAATGTTGAAAATCTGGAGTGAAAATATTGCAAATGTGTGAAATTACAAAGATGCATGGAAACTGCGCAATGTACGCTTGTAACACAGTCATTTCATGGACTTTTGTCACTAAGGCCCTGTCAACACAACACCTCTGTAACATTACAGAGTGCCCAAACCATTACCGCAACAGTTTGCATTTGCACCTGTAACGTTACAGAAGGCGTTTTCGTAACCAATGTTGAAACCACATATGAGGTGGTTTTAACAACGGTTATGAAACCGGTCCCACCTTGGTAACGTTACCGGCGGTAGTGTGGATGGGCGGTAATGGTCCCCTGCAGGGCCTAAAGTGCAGCATGAGCTGCATTGTGGGATCAGGCACTGCTGTAATGGTTGCCCGTCTTCTGAAGTGTGGACCAGCAGTGCTGGTCCTGTAACGGACACCGCCGCGGTGTGGACGCACTGCACTGCTCCTTGGCCATAATGGATTGCATCAGTTACTGGGCCAGAGTGGTGTAGTGTGGACAGGGCCTCAATTTTCAACGTAGGCATTTTAGCACCTCTGCTTATGAACAGTGTCATAGTGATTTTTTTAATCTGTCCTGAACACTGACTTCCAACAGCAACCGTGCTATTCTGCACCGGAAGTGCAAAAACACATTTTGGCCAGGATGTGAAAAATGACAGCTGTACTGATTATAAGGAGGTGTGGAAAAATGCCAATGTTGAAAATCTGGAGTGGAAATATTACAAATTCGCAAAGTTGTGAGCGTGCATGGAAACTGCACAACGCATGTTTGTAACAAAATCATTTTATGGACTTTCATCACCAAATTTTCAACATAGGCAT
Source organism: Neoceratodus forsteri (assembly GCA_016271365.2). Classification (NCBI taxonomy): domain Eukaryota; kingdom Metazoa; phylum Chordata; order Ceratodontiformes; family Ceratodontidae; genus Neoceratodus; species Neoceratodus forsteri. Next base: position 1,640,661,285 of record CM057450.1, read on the forward strand.
TTTAGAACCTCTGCTCATGAACAGTGTCACTGTGATTTTCTTAATGTGTCCCAAACACTGATTTCCCACAGCGACTGTGCTATTCTGCACCGGAAGTGTGAAAACACATTTCAGTCAGGATGTGAAAAATGACAGCTGTACTGTTCTTAAGGAGGTCAGATTTATTGCCTTTCTTATGAACAGATATTATTGTAGCCCCTTTCCAAGATTTAGGAAAATCCAATTTAGTTGCCATATAGTTGAAAATTGGGGTAAGAACAGAAGCCCAGGAAGGTGAAAACAAAACAAAAAAAACTTCTTCAAGGATAAGATCAAGTCCTGGAGTTTTGCCTTTTTTCATTGATACTGTAGCAAAATAAACTTCTGCATGTGTGCAAAAAAGTGATTGTGACAAATCCTCGCATGGTATGGGCTCTTCATTTTGAATATTTGAATAAAAAAATATCTGTGTAATGCTTAACCCACATACTCATGGGGATATGAGAATCTAAACATATTTTCTGATTGTTCATACCTTTTGCTACCTTCTGCCAACAGGCCTGATTATCCTCTTTTTTCTATGGCTGATAGCATTCTTTTCCATTGGTTTTGTTGAAATTCTACTTGTTTACTCTTAAGTAGTCTCTTATAGCTTTTCCTCTCTGTCCTTGTTCAAAAGTCTAAATCCCCCTTTCTGTTTGTTGTGGCGAATTTTTCTAATTCTTTGATTCAAAGCCTTTTTAGCTGGTTGACACTCACTATCATACTAAGTATTATTTCTAACAGAGGATCTATGAATTATTGTAAGAGACTCACTTATAGCTCCAAGACATTTATTCAACTCCTTTACTGAATTCGAGCCATCCTGTATATTACATGTAGGATTAAAACATGTTTTAATAATATAATTTACCTCTCTGCAAAATTCCTGCTTCCATTTAATTTTTATCTTGTTTCAAATTTCAACCTTATAATGTTGTGTTGTCTAGGATTTTAACATCCATAGATATATAGGACAAAGCCAATGGAAAATGATTGCTATCACTCCTAGGAATTACCAAACATGTTTCCCATATATCCATTGTATTATTCCAAAAAACAATTATCTATAACAGAGGGTCCAGCAAAATTATAGTGGGTATAATTACCCTCAGTATCTCCCATAATCCTCCCATTAAGTGGTGCAAAATTGTGTGAAGTTAGGATATCAATTAATCTAAGACCCCTCTTGTTAACTTTTGAATCTTTTGAAATCCTAGTAAATTTATAGGCATTTTCAAATCTCCAGTTTTGTATATCTACATCTGAAAAGCCATCGTAATTATCGAGTCTAGCATTAGAATTTCCACACATCAAGATTTCTTCAGACACCGTAATGTCCCATATTTTATGTATAATTTCTTCAAGATCATCCCAAATCTTGGGGTGAAAATATCTTGAATTATGGGGAGGAATATAAACATTTATAAGGCAACATTTCAACCCACTTAATTTTATATAAAACACTTGGCAAAAGGAGTTGGAAAATATTATTTCAGCCATAATATCCTTCCTAATCTTAACCCATGTAACTAGTGCCCCTGAGGGACATCCAGCTTTAAGTTGTTTTTTCCCTGGAGTCTGGAAAGTACAATAACCATTTAGTGTAGTGTTATTTTCAGCCAGATGCTAAGTTTCCTGCAAGCATATAATTGTGGACTGCTTTAAAAATTCTAAACATTCTTTGTCTGCAAATTTAAATCCCAGTCCTGCTATATTCCAGGATATAAATGCTGTTTTGGAGCTCAAATCTGAGTCCTTTGTCCTTGGCTTAAGGCTATAATCTATAAGTCATTCTCCTTGCAAGCTAAGTAATTCAAACCAATTTGAAACCAGGGCATTCTAATTTTCTCTTCTTTTTGTCTCTTTTTCCTCTTAATTTTCCAGTACAAAGCCAGTGGTAATAATACTTAAATTTTCCACAGATCTATTTTTGGAAGAGGGAATAAGTGGAACAATGTATAGACCCATAGTATCTAATATTGACATATTTTGTACTTTTTTATTGTATAGACTCTCGTATTTTATAGTAATTTGAATTTGCTCAATTTCCAACTCACTGCTACACCTGACTACCTTTAGCGCCTCTGGATCTTCGATTGAAATTTTCAACAGTTGCTCAAACAGGTCTGTTACTACTTGTTTAAGATCATTAGAATTGTCATTTGTAGTTCTACTCAAACCATATAGGAATACAACACTGGGAGATGGAGTTTCCATATTTTGAGCATTTGCTCTGTTGTTAGTAATTTTATTCACATCAGCAGAACTAAGTATATTACTATCCACTATGTCTACACCTGCAGGATCCAACAATGAGGCTCTCTGAAGTATCTTATCTGTGATGTCCTCATCTCTGATTGCAATGTCCACCTGCCCTATATTGTTTGGTGTTTTCCTCCTCTGTTTTCTAGCTATTATTATTTCAGAGGCTGGGATCTTAAGGGCATTTGTGAACAGATTTAATACATCATTTCTTAATTTGCCAGGATTTTCTCAAAGCAATGGTTTCAGCCCAATATATTAATAAGTTTTTACTTGTCCCTTGATATAACTTATTCAATTGTCTTCCATTTACAACGTCAATTGAATATTCAAGTACCTTTAATGAGCTATTGTTAAGCCAAATTTGTTTAGCTATTCTAACATTAGAACAAAATACAAAGATACATTCATGAGCCTCCCTGTCCTTATCCTCCCACATCTGTATAACATCTATCTCTGTAATATCAGCAACTGTGGCTGCCCTTAAAAGGTGCACAATCTGTTTTTTGTTTTCACCCATAGAAATTAGCTGATTCCATTGATATCCATACAAACACAGAACAGCAAAATCTAACACATCCACTAACATCCTATGGTCTTATGAATATTGTGAAATAACCTCCTGTGTATTTCCATTTAAAGTTTTTGTTGGTGCTGATATAATTTGTTGGATTTCACTCTTCCAAATTTGCCAGTCCTGTCTAACAGCTGTTAAATCATTTTTAAATAGATTCAGTTTCTGGTTAATGTTTTTCAGAAAGCCCCTATGTTCTTACATATTCATTTGACTCAACAGTTTATAGGCTTCCTGCATTTTGTCTTCTATTACTCTATCAGACTGAAGGTTGCTACTTCCTTTTCTGTCACTAGATCCCCTAATTTGTGTCCCAATTGTAGCTTTATTTTCTGTGAGTGTGGGTCCTCTCTCTAATCTACTTTCCTTTTGCCTTTTATTTTTGTCTATCATTATCTTTATTTCAACTGTGTTCTGGCTCTTTCTCTTTTTATTTTTCCTCTGGTTTTTCCTTTTCTTAATTATTGGGGAGTCAGGAATATAAATCGTGGAGAAATCTGGTCTTTCTTGGACAACAGCTCCTATAGATATAGATGGAGAACCATTTATTGGGACAATCTTATCCAATTTATTTATAACATCATCCAGTCTGGAACCATTGATTGCTATATTACCCTTCAACATTTCTAACTCATTGCACACCCCTACTAACTGATCCATTAGCACTAACTGTGCTGCGTATGGGTTTTTCATAAATTCCTTTAACCCTTCATCTAGACTAAATGGATATGCTGCAACTGGATCTTTAGTTTTGTTATGGTGTGGGTGCTGTTTGATTTGCTGATTAAAAGTTGTTTTCAGAGTTTCCATGTGGCCCTTTGAGTCCAGAACGTTTAGGCCATCTATGGCTATCTGTATACCCGCACTAATATCCCTTAATTTGGGATTCCAATTATTATCAACTTTGGTAGTATTTAGTTTTTCTGGAGAAAAGCTAAAGAATATGATGCCTCAGACAGAGAGCCATAATATAAATCAATAGAAGCTTCCTTTTGGGGATAGAAAGGTTCCCTCTCTTCCCTACTCCCATTAATTCCAATTACCCTTTTCACTGTCTGTAGAGAAATATTTGAGAAATTCCCTTGGTTTTTGGATTGAAAGGGAAAGTTGTTTATTCCAAAAAGTTTTGGGGTGGCGGAGAGTCTTGAGATATTAAGATTTAAATCTGGGTCTGTATTATCCTGCTGTTTGTTCTTAAAAACCATCTCAACAGGATCTGACCTTGCAGACTGACTAAGAAGTTCAGGAGATTTACTGACAATTTTTTTTGTAAATAAATCACTAATTTTAGTTTGTTTAAGTGGTACATGTTTTGTTTTTTTCCTTCCCTTATATCATTCTTTTTAGTCCCTTCCCCCCCCCCACACTGGTTTGTTAGTATTTTTTTTCTTTTTAGTTTTCTCCATTGTCAATTGTTTAGGAGAATATTGATTGATTGTTTTATACTGGTCCATATTACTAATATCAGAGATAGTTACATGGTTTTTGTCACAGTTCTGGCTATCAGTTACCTTTTCAGTCTGTTGTTATAATCATCTGAAATGACAGTGATTTCTTCTGCCATAGCAGCTTGTTCCCTGGTAGTAACCATTACAGTTTTAACCACAGAGTAGAAATACACTGCCCCAAATAACAATATACCCCAAGCATGACCCAAACAGAGAAGCTAGATTAAAACTAAGCGTTTGTCTGAAGTTCAGTTCCTTTCTGTGCAAATTAAATGTCAGTACAAAGTTCACTCCTGGTCCATAAAATTCAACAGTATTTCTTAGTAATTCCAGGGAATAAGAGGAGTAAGATGCAATTCATACTTATACAGCCTTAAAAATATTCATAAGACACAGTTTGTGAACACTCACAGAAGTAGTTAGTTCTAGACGTGTTGGAACAGCCCATGGATAATCATATAAAAATCAAGTTCTCTTTCCCTTCAGCTGCTTCCAAAATCAGGATGAAATCATTATAGTTCCAAGGATCCATTTTAGTAAATGCTATGTTACATCAGGAAAACTGTTATGCTGGGCTTTGATACCCATAATACCAGCTTCTTCCAAAATTCCCTGTATTTTCTGTAACTTCTACACTAGAAATGTTTGTAGGGAGGAAGAAGAAAGACATATAATTAAGCCTTCTCTTTCTAATATCTCTAAATATGTGCTTCAAGAACTTCAATAAAACTAATGAAATCAATTATAGTTAAAGAAAAATTCAAAAAGCTTGGAAGCTATTTAAAACGACTTGGAAAAAAATTCAAAAAGCATAATAATTTACTCACTATCACCTGGTTCCACCTCGAAAAGCAGAGCTAATAGCAATACTGCTAGCTATGGTTTGGTAGTCCAAAATGCAGCTAAGACATTGTAAGAGGTACTAAAGTGCCAGTATCATACTAGTAGACTATGCAACAGAGAAGTAGATTAAAACTTTACATAGCGTAGCACAGCATCTCAACAGAAACATAGTCAGAGCTCCCCTAAACTGAACAACTCTATGGTCTGGTGCTGTCTTGCAATGATGCTTCTGGCAGATCTAAACACCAGGATGGAGCCTGCGCTCAAAATACAGCCTAGTCAGATAACCCCAAAGTAGCTAGTTGGAAAGGAAAAAAAAGTTTTTAAAATACCGTAACCAAATGCAAATACAAAATTAGATCTAGATCAAATATCTGAAAATAGGAACAGCAAACAGCGAACAATAAGCAGCTGAATTTCTTAGTGCAAGGAAAAGAGACAAACAAAAATGAACGCTGTAGTCAGACAACAAACAGTAACTAAACATTAAATCCATAAAAAAGAAATACTATCCTTGGTGGCTGAGAAGTTTTTTTGGTGGTCTAAAAGTTCCACCTCGGGTAGTTTCTAAACTGGACCTTTGCAGACTGGTAATTTTCCCCTATCACTTTCCTTTTAGTTGTGGTTGGCCAGTTCACATGGCCCAAAAATGGCTGATCACCCAACACCTTGCCCCAGCTGTCCAACCGGCTTCTCTCTCTCCCCTGCTCCATTTTCTGCCTGAATTCCAAATGGTTTTCTTCCTAATGCAGATAGAGAGGGGACAGGAAAACAAACTGAACCAACAGGTAGAGCAGGCAATAAGATGTACTGGAAAGGCTGCACTTCTAGGCAACAGGTAGCATACCTTTTAAAAATATAAAACAAGCTGTGCAGCCCTGCTACATGTGTTTACTCCTCAACACACAAGCTCGCATAGTCTGCTCGACCTCCTCTCTCTCAGCTGCTCAAGCCCAAGCTTGTTAAAAAAAAATCATTCCCTGACATGCGGTGGCACCATCGATGTCTGATTGCCTGCCCCATTAGCAACAAATAATTCCCTTATTGCAATATAAGGCCAGTCTGGTCCAGCGGTATGGAGGGATAATGCGCTGTGTTTCTCATCTCCTGCTATATCAATGACCCAAGTTCAGGAACCTGCTCAGGTTGCCAGGGGTCAGACAGAAGATTGAACATTCTTCAGATAGTTGTCCTGTCCCTGGGTGGTGAGGCATGCTAACTCTACCTTTTGTTTCCCACAGGCGAAGGCATGGTTCCAAAGGGGGGAAATGTAGAAATGGCTAGCGCAGGCTCAATAAAGCCCCCACTCACCTACCTCTGTCACACACTACCACCTGGATGACTGGCTCAGTTGTGGATGTGAGTGACTGGGTGAAGGGAGGATGGCTCTACCCTTTCTGACCCCATCATGGGGGGGATCCATAGGGAACTTTGGGCTCTGTGGTCTGGGACAAGGGAGTGGTGGACAGGGGAGATGGGAACAGGGCTGAGAGCCTGCCTGAGTCAATTGGCAGAACAAAAAGTTTTATGGAGGGGGGAAATGCTGCAGTATGTATGACCTTAACACATATACACAACCCTCCCATAATGGGTGCAGTTGCACTGTCACAGTAAACCTACCAAGTATAGGTAATATGTATGGGTTCTTTATTAGGGTATTATGGAGCTTGGGGTAGGAGTCTTAAAGGGAAGACATTTCTTAGACCTGTAGAATAAAATAGAGGAAAGGGCTCACAAAGAATCCACAGTTCTTAGTGAGTTACTAGGAAGGATAAGACAGGTTAGACATATTGGAGATCACATCCTGCGAGACCCGTGACAGTAAAGAGAAAAAGGTTATTATGGAGTAAATACAGTAGTGGGAACAATAGAAAGGAGAGAGAGATAGAAAGGGGTATAGTAGAGTGTAGGAGGTAAACAAATTTAGCTTCAGAAAGAAAGTTACAGAATTAAATGAAGTAAAAGATATAGACATGTTTATGTATTATACTAATATCAATAACTGTGTACAATGAGCAACAAAAACAAAACAAAAAAAAGTAACAATGAAATGTGTGTAACCATTGTAAACATTGTTCATGTGTTTTCGCCTTGACTTGTTCTTTGTTTTTAGTGTGTGGTGTATATCACATTAAGAGATTTCTGTATAAATGAGGTGCACATTTGTATTCCTCAGATGCACTCCCTGAGGAAGGCCCATCTAAGGTTTGAAGTGCTGGGGCTAGTGGGTGCACACCTGGCATCTTGCCAGAAAATAAATCTTGCACTTTGCATTTAAAACTGAATCTATGAGTGCTGAGCATTCTTTACTTTTGTTATTACAAGCTGGTTGCTTTGCTCATGCACCGCTTTTTCCAGTGCACACCACTTTACACTACTTACATAACAGCCAAAGCACTGAACACTGACCATCACAGGACTGACCCTCCCACCCCTGACAGTCATAGGACTGAACCCCCCCCACCCCTGGCAGTGACAGGACTGGCACCTGCTAGTGTCAGTGACAGCAGTGGGCACAACCCCTGACAGTCACAGAACTGATCCTCGTTCCTAATGGTCAAAGCACTACACACCACCATGACAGTACTGCCCCATACCACTGATGGTCACATGAATGACACTCTCCACAGACACTGACAGCAGTAATCCTCACCCCTAACAGTCACAGCACTGTAACTCAGTCACAGCACTGATGACCACTGCTCACAGTCAGGACTGCCCCCCCCCAACAGTCACTTCGTTTGGTGGTTTATGCAACCTTCCTGCCACATGTACAACTTCTTGCAAATACTTCAGTCCTCAAAGCTGTAGAACTGCACAGAAGCAGACCTCCCAAAAGTCACAGGACTGACCTTCACCCTGATAGTCACATAAATGACACCCAGTCCCTGACAATTACATAACTGACCCTGCTCCTGACAATCACTGGACTGTACCACCACTCTGACTATCAAAGTACTGACACCCTCCACCATCAGTCACAGCAATGACCACTCCCAACAGTCATAGAACTATACCATTCCCCCACAGTCACAGGACTGTACCAACACCCCTCCCACAGTCCCAGGACTCTTACACCCCCTCCACCACAGGCACATGAGTGTGCCCCCCCACAGTCAAAGGACTGTACCCCCACCCCCACAGTAACAGGACTTTATCACCCCACTGACAATCACAGGACTGACACCCTCACCTGACAGTCATGACAATGACCATCCACCTCTGGCAGTCTTAGCACTGATCACACCCCTGAGAGTCACAACGCTTGCTCACTATTCCCAGCAGTCACAGAGCTGACCCCCAACCTGGCAGTCACAGCAATGACCATACACCTGAGATTCATAGCACTGATCCCCATCCCCCATAGTAACATCACTGGTCACAGCACTACACTCCACCCCCTTCTTACAGCACTGATTAATCCTCAACAGTCACAGCATAGTGACCTCACCCCCAAAGGTCACAGACCTGACACTCTCTACCATCAGTTGCAGCACAAATTCCCATCCACTGACAGTAACAGCACTGACCCACTACTTCTAGTAGTCACTACACAGGCTACCCATCCACAACAGCCACAGCACTACCCCTCATCCACAACAGTCACAGGACTGACTCCCCACCCATGACAGTCAAAGAACTGTACCACCTCTTCAGTAGTCACAGAGCTAACACTTTCCACTGTCATTCATAGTGGCCACCTACCCAACAGTCACAGCACTGATCCTTATCCCCCCAACAGTGACAATAATGACCTCTACTCCTAACAGACACAGCACTACCCACCACCACAGTCAAAGCATGGTCCCCTACATCTGAGACAGGCATAGGGTTGATACCCCCCACAGACAGTCACAGCAGTGATCCCCAAAAGTCACAAAACAGTGCCCCCTCACTCGCAAATGTTACAGTCCTACCCCCCCACCTGGCAGTCATAGCACTGGCCACCGACCCCCTAACAATAACCGCACTAGCTCCCCACCCTTGACCATTACAGCACTAACACCCCCAACCACAACAATCATAATACTGGCCCCCACCATAAACACAGCACTGCCTCTGAACCTCCCTTGACAGTCATAGGACTTACCTGCTGCTTTACAGCAATGTACCCAACAGTCACAGTACTGACCACCAGCCACTGTCAATCTCAGTACTGACCACACCCCAGTCATAAAATCTTCAAAAAAATTGCTTAACTACTAGAATCCCATCACAGAGAGTGCAGGGGGTCAAAATTGGCAGAGGCCCACTAGCTAAATTCTGATAGATTTTGTCTTAGGCTAGTATGATTTTCCTTGAACTAGCCCTGTAGGTTTTTACTGGAGAATGTAGCCAATAAGTACATCACCTGGACTAGTGGAAGAGTCTATAGGGCTAGTAAATTCTCCCATGCACTAGCACTGCTGGCTAGTGGCTACAAAACTTAATTAAGAGCCCTGAAGTGGACCATGCCATCCACAATACAGTCCTCTAGACATTCCTGTCCACCGATCTGCCCTAAAGCTGAACACCCTGCTAGGAGTCAGAAATCCCATCCACCCCCCCAAAAACTGGACCACTAGTGCTGTGCAGAATTTTCAAATTCTTGAGGAACAGAATTCTGCAGAATATTCAAAATGCCACCAAAATTCTGCCAAATTCTGCTTGAAATGGAATTGCAGAATTCTGCAACATAAAATAGTTGTGGTCTAATTTTCTGTGGAAAAATTACTGTTCTGCAGACTATTATTCCTTGGATCTCAATATTTTCTGAGGAAATTGTTGCGGAATAATTTTCCCCGGAACAAAATTAATGTTCTGTGGAATATTATTCCACAGATCACTGTAGGTGGAATTCTGCAGGCAAACGAAAGATCTTCTGGCAGAAATTCTGCTGGCAGAATTGTCATTCTACACTAATTCTGCCAGCGGAATTCTGTATTCTGCACATCACTATGGACAACTCTTCCAGCACCAGTTCAGCTCTGTATAGTAAACTTTACATTGCTTGTTAAACCGGCTTCTGGAACATATAATTTCACAGCTGCATAAGTAAGGGATTCAATGAAGACACATTTACAGTCTCTCAGTCTTGGTGCTGTGTACCCACTAGCAGCTACAGTCCCTTAAGACCTGTGGCTGGAAGCTAAGAATTTGTAGCCCTCACTACAGCAGGGCACTGGCATCTCAGGAAAAATTCTGTCTTTCTCAGTCCCAGGCCAGAAGATCTCCCAGCATGTCCTGCGGACACATTTGTAACACAGAGGCTTAGCAATTCTACAGTCTTACTTAATAACAGCACAACTAATAGCAACTGATAAATGGCTTTGCTTACCTAGAGGATCATGCAGTTCTGTTTACTTCCTGCTAAGCTCCATGTTGGTCACTGATTACAAGCTTTCTGCCTTTACTCAGAGTTCCTTAGGGTCCTAGTGCCAGTCAGATTAGCAACTGACAGCAGAATATGCTTGGAAAGGGTGATCATATCCTTTGTTTTTAAAAACTCTACAGAACTATTTCTTCAGTGCCCCTGCAGGAGGGGGGAAGGAGAGGGGGTTGTGAGGTTTGTGGAGGGAAAGGCAGTGGAAAACCAATGCTGTGGATATGACTGAAGCATGATGGAAGTGCACATTATAGCTTTCCTGTCAAGTCCCTTTTCTAATCTACTTCATAGAAATAAGACAGCATGGCTCCACCCGTGCAGCCTTAGAAAGGAAAAAAAGAACATGGGGGGAAATTATAGACTTGTCAGCTTAACAGCAATACTTTGTAAGGTGCCTGAAGCATTAGTAAAGGAGAAATTGTTGCATGAAATTGTGGAAAAGGAGTTGATGGATTTTACACAGCTTGGCTTTATGTCCTGCAGAACATGCATGACAAATCTGATTGCTTTTTATGAAAGAGTCTGCAGCAGTCTAGACAGAAATATCCCAGTTGACATAATTTTGTATCAACTTTTCTAAGGCGTTCCATAAGGTACCTCACCTTGAACTGATAAGGAAGATGGAAAGAATGGAGATAGATGTAAGCAATAACACCTAACAGAGTAGGCATTATTGGGAAATACCAGACCACCCAGGGGCATAATGCAGCCCAACGCTGCAGGTGGAGGGCCTTATAGCCCCTGGAAGGTCCAGTATTTCCCAAAAATGCCCACCCTGGAGGGTATTACTGCACTTAGAAGAAGAAAATGACCATCCGTGTAAATTTAAAAATACAGTAAATGTGAAAAATGAATACAGGACTTAGAAATTAATGTATTAATAAAGTAGTTAATAGGCTGTTCCTGCTGCTGTTGCTCCTCCCTGCAGCATTCTGGTGGATTGCCCCCCCATGAGACAGAGTCACACAGACACTGATTCCTAAAGTACAAGGACAGTGTGCTCTGACCATTAATTTTAGGACTCTCTGGCAATTTAATTTTTCTTTTTTGGTGCAGGATTGTAGTTTTTTTATCTGACATTGTGTCTATGTGGTGTGCGACCTTTGAGCATGCTGTGCATGCAAGGAAAAAAGCAACGTTTGACCGTGATGTATGAGGAGAGAAAAATACAAAAGATCTCTTTTCTCTCTGTAGTGGGTGTCTTTTTTTTTTATACAGGAGAGTCAGTGATTGTGGGGGACTTGTGATGAGTGAATGCTAGATTTCTGTTTGCGGTCAGCACTGAAGTGCAAGACCACGGTCAGGTGATGGTTAGTGTGACACTACAGTCCGGAGAGAGGTGCCATTGTATAATCTTCAGAGAGCAAGATAACTGAAGTTTTTGTTTTGTTTGGTTTTTAAAAGACGGAGCAGCTGCAGGCGAATACTGTTTGCTTTGGGCTGTGGGAGACCAGAACCTCTCGTTAAGTGAGAGAAAAAGGTGGTGGGCATTTTAAACTTTGGGTTAAACTGAGCCACTCTGTCTGGGGTATAGTATGCCCTCTGGGTTGTCATATAATGAATGACTTTATATTTGCTTCATATATTATGATTCCACCCATATTCTGGGATTTCTGGCCAGTCCTGCTCTGCTGTACCCTCACCCATGACTCCTTTCCAAGTTTCTTTAGCTTTTTACCTCCAATGTTGCACCAGCCCCTAGAAGAAATACAGTTTGGTTATGTTATGTGGAGGGTGAGGGAGGAATAACCTCTGGACAGGAGTTGAGTAATCATGTCATTAATCAAGAACTATATGTCTTTTGCTGCCCCTGACATGTATATCTTTCTTCATATCACAAATAAAGAGTTGTATGACTTAAGTTTTAAAACTGCTAAATCCCTGTAGAGGTTTTGAGTATAGTACACCTCTCTGAAAGACACACCACTATGGGAACCCTTTGTTGCCATCTCTTTGCCAAACCAGTGGTCAAAGTGATGATCATCTTGTTTTGCAACAAAGGGGTCAGTGTGTCTGATGTTTCTTACTGGTTAAAGTGGAGGTGTAAAGTGTTAGATGTGCCATCTCCTATTCTAGATGGTAAGCAAGTTTGGATAAGAGGGTGGAAGTTCCAATAGAAACTCCCATATGGGGGCATGAGACTACTTCATCTCCCTAACAGTGTCTATCTGATGAAGGCTAGAGGAGTCTGCCTCTATCAGGGGCAACTCCAGGCCTGTTTAAATGCAGATCACTTGTACATTTTAGCAATGGGTGTGATCAGCAGCACTGTGATCCATGTTTGGCCTATGTGCATAATAATTAAGTTGTCATAACCCATACAAATTGAATCTCTGTGAAGAGCTTGGACATTTGTTCAGGAATTGTCCCTGGGCCGCCAACAGTAGGGTCAATGGTTATGACCAAAGTCACCTAATTGGAAAAGCACAACAGGCTAGACCATCTAGATAGCCAGTGGATGACCATACCATGACAGGCCACACCATGCTCAACCCCAATAATTTCTCATTGAATCAGACCACAGCAAAATAGGTGCTTGTACAGACATTGCCTGATGGCCCTACAGGGGTGACTGAGAATGTGGGCAGAGATGAGTTACTACATCAGTCTATGGGACCATAAATTCTAATTCCAGATGAACCTCTACTATCCTTAGATTCGATTCAGGCCCCTGTAGTGGTTAAGATTGATATGCCACCCACCCCTTCACTGCCATTACTAAGTGGTGGAATTTAAGCATGCATGGGACAGTCATAAGGCAATTCTAGGGGTTGGGGGTAGGAAGAAGTAAGCTGCTGGTTAACTAGGATCTGCAGCTTATCCATCAGGTAGGGAAATGGGCAGACTGGGTGGGCCAAGCGGTCCTTATCTGCCATCAAATTTTATCTTTCTATGTGTTCTAGAGGAGGTCCCTACCCTTAAGAGTAGATAGACCTGCTTCCTACTCCTTGGAAAGAAAGAAAGAAGCAGAAGTCAGAAACCTTAGCACTTAGCAAGTGAAAAATGTCTCTGTTGCTATTTCTAACAGGTACTTTGCCTTTCGCAGTAAAAGATGTGTGAGGGGTTGCTGAGGAGGAGGACAAGAATCCAAGAGTCTCCTCTGTGCCCTTAAAGAGGGATCTTTCATCTGACTAAGAGGACTCCCATGTGAAAGCTTCTTCCTCTAAAAAGGAAAGAAGCAGGATTAGGCTGCAGTCCTTGTGCATAAGGGGTAATTCACAATGAAGTGTTCTGTGGTATTTTTTCTTTCTTTTTGTAATGACTAGTTTCTCTGCAATCACCCTGAATATCAACAGTGCTAATCTCAAAATAAATGATATATTACTCTTTTTGCTTTGTAGCAGCTGCGGGTGTATGTCTTTCTGGTACAAGACACCAGAAACAAAATTAGAATTGAAGTAGCTAGAGCCACCTAACATTGACCAATTGAACCCTCTTTTTGGTACCCCATGATGGATCACTGCTATGGGATGAGAATTTTGTTTGGTGAATTTGTGCGGCAGGTTACCTGCCTGGTTGAACTACACCCTCGCAGGGTATTAATGGTGGTTATAACACATGGGGAACAGTGTTTCTTGATCTTCAGTGTATATATCTTCCAAATGAAAGCCTTGAAAACTGATGTCTGCAAGGAAATTCATCCCTACCTATTTACATCAGTCTTGGTGTTTCTAGGAAGAGATTTTAATTGCCCATTACCCCAAGGACCAAGGAAACTGCAAAGCAAAAAGATGTATTGTGGCACTAATTTCTTATTGGACATGATTATTACAGCCAGTCTGCAGGATGCTTAGAGGGTTCTGCATCCCATACGAGGTCATACTTTCGATAAACAGTCCATTACCTCCAGGATTGATTTTGTTTTTCTATCACAGATTCTTAGGGTATCTGATGCTAAAACATTATTTGCAGAATCCTCAGATCATTTACTTTTAAGACACATCTGCTCTGACTCAGACACCCTCCTGTCAGCAAAGTACTATGTCATTTAAATTATTTCCTCTTAATTAAAAATTCGATAAAACACAGATGGGAATCATTATGGAAAGTGTAGACTGTCCACACCTTTAGGTTCATTAAGTTCACCTGTTGATAATGCAGTACACGGGGTATTGATGGTGACAGTATGTAAAACAGTGGTGAACTGATGCAGTAAACACAGTAACTGAATGAGAAACAGAGGAGGGCTAAAAGATGGTACAGGAGTTGCATCACAAGTCCTATGAGGACAGGCTAAAGGACTTGAATATGTACTCCCTGAAGGAGAGCCATGAGAGACGAGATATGATAGAGACATATAAGTACCTTACGGGGAGCAACAGGGTGCAGGAAAATACTATTTTCCAGTGAAAAAGATGTTTCAGGACTAGAGGTCATGGGATGAAGATGGAAGGAGGGCAATTCAGAGGAATTATGAGGAAGAATTGCTTCACAGAAAGGGTGGTGAACATGTAGAACACCATGCCTGAGGAAGTGGTGGTGGATGAAACAATCATGGGATTTAAGAATTCATGGGATGGACATGGAATCGTGGCAGTCAGAGGTAAGTGGCAACTGACTTTTAGAAAAACGTAGAGTGATCTTACAAGCTCAAATGGGCAGACTGTGTGGGCCATAGGTCCTTATCTGCCAATAGTATCTATGTATCTATGTAACAAATCATTGGTTTGGCACAGAGTATATGTAATGGTTTATAGTGGCTGTTTCACAGGCATTGAACAAATGAAGTTGATGATCCAGTGGAAACGTAAGGTATAACAGACTTCACTGTTAAATAAGATTTGAATACAAAAGACATTTATAACCTACAATTTTGTAACAGAATATTATTATTTCTATTGATAAGGTTAAAAAAGATATCAAACTAGCCCCCTGAAAGACCCTTTTAAAGCTAGACAAAGTGTTGGCCAATGGACTTTGGAATAAATAAACTGAATATATTTCACTAAAGAAGATTTAAAAGTATTTGAGCACCATCATCAAACCTTTACCTGTCAGTAAACAAGTGGTTAGATAGCTTGCAAGAAGTAACTATTTGTGGACCTCATGAATATGCAACTTTATACAAACAAAGAGGAAGATATGTGACAACCAAACTACTTTTTCATTGCATAGTCAGAATTATTTTTATAAAATGGCAAGAAAAAAATCAAGAAATCTCATTGGCCAAGAAACATCATCTGGCTGTACATTAAATCTCTATATACACACAGTCATCCTGGTCCTAAACCACATTACACAATAAGCAAATCAGTCCTCCTACAACCAGAACTATCTTCCATCAGTCCCTCTGCAACCAGCATTGATATTCCATCATAAACACGGCTGCTACCTTTACACTGAAAAAACCTTCAGCTGGGCCCTAAAAATAAAACTACCTTAAATAAAAAATGATACAAACTAATTAAGTGTTGTTTCTCTGATCATCACACTCTCCTTACACACATAAACAAATTAGAAACATTAAGTATCGTTTATAGTTTTCATTACATATAGAATAGTGGATGGTTGACTATCCACAACAAGGCTGTGTTTCCATCGAGGGAGTTGATGATGTCATAGAGACCTCGAGAGCGAAGCTCGAGAGGTCTCCATGGCATCATCAACTCCCGAGATGGAAACACAGACTTAGTTGTGGATGGTCAACCATCCACTGTTTTTTATAGTATATGGTTTCCCCAAAATGAACACAAGGTCCATACCTTGCATTGACACTCCTGTACTGGTCCTCGCTCAAGCCCCAGCCCACAAGATACCAATCCTCCTCACTATGGTTATGCTCTGTTTCGGCCACGTCCCGAAATATAGCGCTACTCCTTGCTGCGGTCCCACTCCATTTTTACCGTAACTGTGCCAGAGATTAAAAAATCAAAACAAAAAAAATGTAAATTGATAGTTTGGACACACGGAGCCGATAATGACAGCCGGTGTCCAAACTGTCTGCTCGCCCGCCCTCTCGCTAAATGGATACGCCATTTCAGAATGCATTTTTAAAAGCACTGCCTGTTTCCAATCGGTAGGAGTTTAAGTAAGTTGTTGTACTATCGATGTGACGTCAGAACGATAGTACAACAACTTTTTTGACCTTTGAACTGTCCTACAACAGGATTTGGAAACCATCGTTTTCCATCCACAACAATCCCTAACCATATACTATAACTGTTTCTTTACTAACAGTGAAAAATCCCCCTTCTGTCTTTACCTGCTCATCAGGGAACTCTCTTCTGCTTGCCCTGGCAGTGAAATAATTGAGTCACTGGCTCTAAAGCACGCCTTTGTTGTCTGTTGTGTACAGTATGTTAGGATGGTAACATTCTACCAGCGGAACTGAGAATAATTTTTAATCTCTGTATTCCATGGTAAACATTCCATGATAAACATTCCATGTCTTGAATGAGGGGAAAAACTGAAAGAAAAAACAGGATGAAGAAAGTAAGCATTATAATAATACTTTACAGACAAAGAGAACAGGTGGGAAAATATAGTTACATAGGAAGAGGCAGACCCAAACTGCTCACGTAATACATTGCTGTCCCTCCAACTTACTGGTTTAGCATTTTTCAGTGAGTTGCTATTCAATCAATTTTACCACTCTTCTACCCAAATCTGGGGACTAGTTTTCACCATATTTAAATAAAATAGCATACTATTATTAAATCATTAATAATGTGACCAGAGTTTTGCTTAATTGTTACAGAAATAGTTGCCACCCATTTTATAAAAACGATAAGATATTTCAGGGTGTGGGTTGTTGATTGGTAAGAGCACTACCCAGCTGCTGTAGTAACTTGGCTCAAGCGCCTGCTGCCTAACAACGCACCTGGGGGCATGTTCTTATCAATCAACAACCCACACCCTGTCGTGTCTTATTGTTTTCTTATCAACTGCTAGTTTACTGTTTTTATAAGAGTTGGGGTCAGAATACATTGCTCAAGTGCAACAAGAAACTGCCATAACAGTATTATGGAGATTCTAACAGCTTATCAGAATCCTAACAAGTGCTTAAACCTTCATTGCAGAGAGCCTCCTGAAGGGGAATGGAGTCATTAGTGATGAATAGGTGAGAGGAATTCTGGCTGAAACAAGCACAACCACAGCCTTTTCATAAGTTAAATGATACTCAAGTGGAAGGTACTTCCTATGGCCCATACAGAAACAGATTAGTTGTCATATTGGTACTTGTAAGAACAGATGCAGAAGCAAATAGTTTGATACCTTTTATTTGACGAACATAGATGTTGCAAAAAGAAAACAATGTCTGAGCTTTCGGACCAACCAAGTCCTTCCTTGGACACTTATGACAATTGTTCAGAGAGTCACAATCTATTAACACACAGATCAAACATAAAAACCCAGAAAAAATTACCATTGGTTAGAAGTACCTATTTCAAAAATATCACAAATTTATCAAGCAATAATACCCAACAGGGTGGGTGGTATTGAGCAATACCGGACTGCCCAGGGGTGTTAATGAGACCCAACACTGCAGGTGGAGGGTCTTATAGCCTCTGGTAGGTCCGGTATTGCCCATACCACCCACCCTGGAGGGTATTATTGTGCTTAGAAAATAGGCCACTGTATTACATATGTTGAAAAAAAAAAATGTAAGTTAAAATTATAAAACTCTAAGCTGTTTCATGCATTTTGTAGTTAAATAGTTCCTCTGCCTGCATAACAATTAGAGCAGGTAGTCATGGTTTAACCCCACATAGCACACACACACACACACACACACACACACGCAGTTTTCAAAATCTTTTGCTTTGCTTTTTTTTTTGTCATATTTAATTATTAGCAGGGGAGCAAGTGAAGCAGGTGGCAGGAGTGCTGATTCACAAGAGTACAGCTGTTGGGAACAAGCGTGATCAGGACAAAGGGTCATTTGTGGAGTGTGTAATAAAGTGGAACCTTGTCTTACAAGCATCCCTACTACACTGGGCAACAGCATTCCTGCCGAGTTAAAAAAAAAACTAAACTCCCTTTCATCGATTGAACGCACATGCTTGACCTTATACTCCTCCCTTCTGTTCAAGATTTCTTAGCTACTAAATATTTAAATGGTGTTTTAGAGGAGTCTACCTGGCAGAAGCAGAAAAAAAAATTAACTGGGTTATGCCAAGCGGTATGTGACATACTCTAGTCTGCATCCCACATCCCAAGTTGATACATTTAGATCAAACATATACTTTTAGATTCCCTAAAATGAGTAAACAAGCTGGAAAAGAAAGAGAACATTTTTCTGCTGCCGAATTTGTACCTTTTCAGCAAGCCATGTGAAATTCAAATGATAGCCATGTAGCTACAGTAAAGGAAGGGTACGGTACTGTGAAAGGTACCTAAGCTTATAGACTTATGGTATCTTCAGCACTAGCTTAGTCCTCCATCCCTCAAAAGCACCACACTGCCTACGGTAGAACAGTTTGAATTCAGCTGATAAATTGTTGACTGTAACAGGCAAAACTGTAACTGTACTAAAATTCTTGCATAAGTTTTCATTTAAATCACTGTTCCCGATCAATCAACAGGGTTGCTTCCTACACACGAATAGTAAAAATTCATATAATATTTATTTTGATTGTGTTGACTGACAAAGGAGGGCTAGACAATACTGCCTATGTTCAGCCTCGTTGGGAGTTACATGTGCTAATAGACTGAAAATTAACAAGATTAAGCTGTTGGCAGCTTTTTTTTTTTAATTACTATGAATAAGCCAATGCGACAACAAGCCAAGATCAGTATTTTAGGTGAGACCCAAGAATGCGGAGAGAGACCCGCTAGAGAACTGGGGATGCTACTGATTCAAGATCTGTTTGAGAACATGATTAAAAAATAATGAAAGTTAATCATTTTTCAGTGTCCTTTGGTGGCAGTTTGTGCCCCAATGTGTGAGTTCTTAGCTGACAATCGCCTTCAGTACTAGTACTAATAAGATACTCACTCGGGGGTGTCAGTGTATGTGACAGATTTTAAAAGTGTAACTACTTATTTGGAGTTACTGTGTACTGTGGCATTATTTAACAGGCGGGGACAATTTTTTTACATTGCTGGGAAAACTGTTTCTGTAAGGAGTGAATGAGTGGTGGTGGGGGGAGTCTCACTAACTCTTTCGCTAAGCGGGGGAAAATGGTGCACATTTTAAAATGAAATGAGGGGACTTTAAACAATTACAGACCAGGCTGAGCAGCAGGATTGTGGTGATGGGGTAGACTGGGCTGGTACTTGTACTAGCCAGGCATCTGTTGTCTGATAGATGCCCAGCTACAGAAGTCTCTCAGCCAATCAGAAGGCTGAAATACTTGTACCCATTTTCTAAATGGAATGAATAGCACCCCTTTAGCTTGCTATTGCTGAAAATCTTTTCAAGATCAAACCCATAGATACGCTGAAAACTCAAGCAGGCAAAGTCAAATTGAAATTATTAATGGATGTGTGTGTTAGGAGAATACACTCAAAATTAAAAGCAAGACCCTTAGATTTAATACCACAAATGTTCAAGTTAAAACTTGATAGTATAGTATGATAAAAAACTGTACAACGAAATATATGTATAGTAATAAGAAGGAAATAAGAACAAGCATTGTCAATGCTGAATGTTCGCTTGCTAGTAATTGCATCGGTGTTTGGCATTTATGCAGGCCCCCTGTTGTATCCATGTCCCTTTAGCATCTGTATCCCAACAGAATACCTCTCTGCAACTCCTCTTGCATCTGATTAACATTCCACCCGTATACTTCTTAAGTGTCTGTCCTAGGAACCCTAATGCCCTGATTGTGCTCAAGGGAACGAGCCTGTGTGAAAACTGCAGAATGCATGCTTGTAACACAATCATTCAGTGGAAATATTTCACCAAATTTTCAACATTGGCATTTTGTCATCTCTGGTCATGAATACTGTCACTTGGATTTTGTTACTCCATACCGAACAGTGATTTCCCACAGCGACCGTGCTATCGTATGCCGGAAGTGCAAAAACACATTTTGGCTAGGATGTGAAAAATTAAAGCTGTACTGATCATAAGGAGATGTGGGAAAATAGCAATGTTGAAAATCTGGAGTGGATATATTACAAATTCACAAACTTACGAGTGTGTGTTGAAACTGCTCAACACATGCTCATAACATAGCCATTTTATGGACTTTTGCAGCCAAATTGCCAACATAGGCATTTTAGGACCTCTGCTCATGAACAGTGTCACTGTAATTGTTTTACTCTGTAGAAAACATTGATTTCCAGCAGCGATTATGCCATTTTGCTCCAGAAGCATGAAAAGACATTTCGGCCAGGATATGAAAAATGACAGCTGCACTGTTCATAAGGAGGTGTGGAAATATACCTATGTTGAAAATATGGAGTGAAAATATTACAAATTCGTGAACTTACAAGTGTGTGAGGAAACTGTGCACTACACGCTTGTAAAACAGTCATTTTTTTGAATTTTTTCACCAAATTTGCAACATAGGCTTTTTGAGAGCCAACCTCATAAACACCAACACTGTCATTTTGTTAACTGGTCCCAAAAGGTGATTCTGTGCAGTGATCGCAAAATCACCTTTCGAGACTGAATAACACCATGACAGTGACTGAATTCATGAGCAGGGGTGTCAAGAAACCCCTGTTGAAAATTTGGTGCCAAAAGTCAAAAAAATGGCTGAGATATCCACCTAAGTTGGAAAAACCCTATTTAAGCCATTATACAACTTACCAGCATTTCCTCAGTTCTCAGTTGGCTTTGAAGAGTGCAGCTGTGTTCCAGTCCACCGAAGATCGCCTTGTGGGGCTCCGGATGTAAGTATGGTGTGTGGGGAGGTGGATGCTCAAAGGATGGGTGCGGGTTGGCGGGGGGCCAAGGACTCACCTAGGGACCGCTTTTTTTTACAAGATTTTAAAAACAAAAAACAAACTCTGACACTTTTGGCACACTGGGGTGGGCTCCCAGTGTGCCACCTAGGTGGGGGTGAGGTGGGGGGAGGTGGGAGCCCAGTGGGCGGGTGAGGGACTCACCAAGGGACCATTTTCTTGTTTCACAGGAATTGAAAGAAAACAAAAAAAAGGACACTGTTGGTACACTGGGGTGGGCTCCCAGCATGCTACCTACATGTTTGTTGGGGCTGCAGCCGGCGGGGATTGGGCACCTCACCGCCATACAGTGTGGTGGGGGAAGAATGAGCATGCTGGGGTGGGCTCCCAGTGTGCCAACTGCTTGTTTTTTTTTGGGGGGGGAGGCTGCAGGTACCGAGCTGTGCATGACAGCAGTTCGGCTGACATAGGTATGCAAATTGCATACGCTACTACTGCTGATTGCAGTGGACCTTTTCTTAGAAGTGAAGACCAACACAGCCGAACTGCTGTCATACACAGCTCGGCATAGATTGGTCCCCTAGGGTCGCACCTGCTACACTCAGCACTGCATTGGCAAGGAGGGTTACACACCTCCAAAAGTCCTAATGTTGCAAGACGTTCCTTGTGCATGCATGCAAGTGAACATAAAAATGTACCTTGTGTGAACACCTGTTTAAAACATTCATACAGAATTACACTTATCTGGAGATATTTTCTAAACTATACTCTCAACCAGTTAACACACTCTATAAACATTAAAACCTACAGTGTTTTAACAATATTTTTAACAAGATAATATCAATTTTCAGTATTATTGCCCAAAAAAAAAAATCTCACAAGGACCACATAGAAAATGAGTTCATGCATCCTAAAATGTTCAAAGTTCAATAATGAGTCAGTATATAATCAATTAACTATATGTGCAGAAACAGTCTTAAAAATCTATATAAAACCCCCATGTAATCAAACTATCCCCCCCGGGAAAAGATAACTAGAAAGATGTGTATATTCAATATGTATCTGAGCCAAGAGTCCTAACACCCTGTAGAATAACTACGACATAAATCCAAATATAAGCCTCCTAAATATGTAAGCACAACCCTAATCCCTCCCTCCCACACACAGCACCCTCCTCACAAAAAAAAAACACCATCCATCAAACCCCTCAAACAAATGCACAGAAAATACTCCCCCCCACACATACTCAGTAACTCTCATACACACACTCATGCAAGACAACCTATAGATCCCTTTTTAACTGGTTCTCAATATTTTGGTTTCTCACCAAATATACGTGTGTGTGGGAGGGGTGGCGGAGGTTGGGTTGTCTTGCATGAGTGTGTATGAGGGGGGTGTTTACTGTATGTGGGGGTATTTTCTGTGTGTTTTTTTGAGGGGTTTGAATGATGGTATTTTTGGTTTTTTCTTTGTGGGATGGGTGCTGTGTGTGTGTGTGTGTGTGTGTGGTAGGGATTGGGGTTGTGCTTACATATTTAGGAGGCTTATATTTGGGTACATGTCATAATTATGCTACAGGGTGTTAGGACTCGGTTCACATACATAGTGAATATACACATATTTTCTAGTTATCTTTTCCCGGGGTGGAGGGCATAGTTTAATTCCATGGGGTTTTATGTAGATTCTTAAGACTGTTTCTGCACAAATAGTTACTGTAATTGATTATATTAATGACTCATTATTGAACTTTGAACATTTTAGGATGCATGAACTCATTTTCTAGGTGGGCCTTGTGAGATTTCATGGAATCATAGAATTCTGCATGCAGAAAAAGCCTATTTGGCCAATCCAGTCTGCCCAAATTAGATATCTTCTCCCCCTCCTGCCTTTTTTTACTTCCCACTTTCCTGCCCTTCCTCACCTCCCCGACCAAGTCCCATGTAGATATCCCAAGCTCTCTTGAATTTTTCCACCATATCTACTTCCACAACCCTTTCTGGCAACCTGTTCCATGGACCTACCACCCTTTGTGAGAAATTACATCCCCTTATGTCTCCCCAAATTTTGTCCCCTTCCAGCTTGAGTGAATGACCTCTTGTGGCTTTGTTCTTACTTAGTTTCAAGATGCTATTCCACTTTACCTTACTTATTCCCTTCATGTACTTGAAGGTCTCAACCATGTTTCCCCTTTCTTTTCTCATCTCCAGCTAATACAGACCTAGATCTTCCAGCCTCTCCCCATATGGCCTTCCTTGCATCCCCTGGACCATTCTGGTTGCCCTTCATTGGAGTATTTCCAGTCTGTCCTTGTCACTTTGCAAGTGGGGCCTCCAGAACTGAACCCCAAATTCCAGCTGTGGTCTGACCAGTGTTTTGCACAGTGGCATGATCACCTCCCTCCTCCTACTTGTAAAGCCCCCCCAGTGCATGCCAGCATTTTTGTCACTTTACCAGTCACTTGCTCAAACTGGTACCTAACATTGAGATTGCTAGTGATCCAAATTCCCAGGTACTTTTCTTGCTCCGTGGCCTGCAGCATCTCCCTCCAATGCAGTAATTAGCCCCGGATCATTCCGTCCTATGTGCATTATTTTGCACTTTTTTTGCATTGAATATAGTTGCCACTTTTCTGCCCACTCCTCCAGCCTGGTTAGATCCTGCCCCATTTTCTCCTGCCCCCCAGAGTGTCTGCTCTTCGGACGACTTTTGTGTTGTCCTCTATCAGACACACCTTTCTGTTTAGCCCCTGTGCCAGGTCCCCAGTGTACACATTGAACAATATGGGACCCAACACCAACCCTTGTGGTACCCCACTTGTCACCCTTACCTCTCTGGAGGGCTTTCCATTGACCGCCACTCTCTGCATCCTCCCTCCCTGCCAATTCTCCACCCACCTTGTGAGTTTAGCCCCCAGTCCTAAGCTACCCAACTTGTTAATCAATCTTCTGTCAGGGACGGAGCCAAATACCTTCCAGAAATCCAGATAGGACACATCCACCATTCCCCCTCCCTTGGTCATACGCTTCTGTTATACCCTTGAAGAATTCAATCAGTTTGGTCTGACATGACCTACCTCCTGTGAATCCATGTTGGCTGTCATCCATTAGCCCTTCTTCCTCTAAGTGTATTACCAGTCTCTGCATTTTGAGAGCTTCCATTAGTTTGCCTACCACAGAGGTGAGACTGACTGGGCAGTAGTTGCTAGGCTCATCCTTTCTCCTTCCCTTGTATAGTGGTATCACCTCCGCCTGCTTCCAGTCACCCAAGATCCTTCCCAATTCAAGAGATAGATTAAACAGTCTGGCAAGAGGTCCAACCAGCTCCTCCTTTAATTCCCTAAGTACCCTTGGATGCATCTGGTCTGGACCCATGGCCTTGTTGGTTTTCATTTTTCCCAGTTCCTCCAACACCCTTGCCTCTGTGAAGGGGCTTGTGTCCACCTCGTTGCCCATCCTCCCCTTTCTGGTTAATGCAGGCCCTCTTCCTTCCTTCTCAGTTGTGAAAACTGATATGAAGTATTCATTGAGCAGGGTTGCCTTCTCCACATCCCCTTCTACCATCACCCCATCCTCTTCCTGAAGTTTTGGAATACCTTGATCGTTGTTTCTTATGTTGCTCACATAACTAAAAAATATTTTGTCCCTCCCTTTTCACCTCCCTAGCTATTCTTTCCTCTGTACTTGCTTTGGCCATTCTTATGGTCTTCCCCACTAATCTGAGATTTTCCTTGTAGTTCACCCTTTCCTGTAACCCTTGCAACCATTTGTAAGCTTTGAATGCTTTTCTTTTCTTTTCTCCCTGATGGCCTCCGTAACCCCTGCCTTGAACCACAGGGGTTTTCTCCCCTTTTGCTTTTGCTAATTTTGCAGATGCATTGTTCCATGGCCTTCAGGATTCAACCATGTATTGTCCCCCACAACTGCTCTACCTCCCCTATGTTTTGAGTCCCTTCTAGTTCGCTCCTTAAGATGTCCTCATTCTCCCAAAATTTGCCCTCCTGAAGTCCAGTAGCCTGGTGGTTGACCTGCCTGATTCTGATGCAGCCTGGATGGAGAATATGACCATCTGGTGGTCACTGGCTCCCAAGCTTTCCCCCACCGCCACCCCTCCCACACTGTCCCCATTGGTCAAGATGATGTCTAGCATAGCCTTCCCCTTGTGGGTTCATCAACCAGTTGGTGCAGGAGTGTGTCCTCCAAGGATTCCAACAAATCCTTGCTCTTATCAGATGTTGCCGATGGTATCTGCCAGTCCATGCCAGGTAGCTTCAGAGCCCCCACCACTAGAATCTTCCCTTTACCCACCTTCTCCTGTATGTCCTTAGCCTTTTCCCTATCCACTTTCACATCCTGATGTGGTGGTCTTTAAACCATCCCATCCTTATTGTTCCTCCTTCCCTCCTGCCCAAGGTGACCCATAGAATCTCAGCAGATCCCTTTTCTTCCCTACCCTCTACCACTGTTATCCCTGCTTCACATACAAGGCTACACCCTCACTTTTTTTTCCTGCCTGTCCCTCTAAACATACTGTACCTTTGTAATTCTACTTCCCAGCTATGGCAATCCATCTACCATGTCCCTGTTATTGCGATTAGGTCTTGGTCTACCACCTCCAGATCTGCCATTTTATTCCCTAGGCACCTGGCATTGGCCAGTATACCCTTCAATTCCCCCACACACCTTTGATCCCCTTCCCTATCACTGTCCCTTGGTGCTCCAAGTGGAAGAGAGCAGGATAGGTTATCTCTACTAGGCCAAGAGTCTTCTTTCCCCATTGTCCCTCACTATCCCCTGCCTAGTTTAAATTTAAATCGACCTCCATTCTTTCATCAATATACCCCTGCAATTTCTCTCTCAGCAATCTAGCTCCTGCATTACTTATATGTAACGTGTCCCTAGCATACAGCTGTTCATCCACCCATGTATAACTCCAGTCTCCCAGGTATGCGAGGCCCTCCATGCTGCACCACTGCCTTAGCCAGAGGTTAAATTCCTTTGCTCTGAGTTTTCTGGCCATGGTAGCACAATGCACTGGTAGAACCTTTGAGAAGGCCATGGGACTGACCAACCCTCTTCATCCCCCTGCTAGCTCCCAGAACCTCCTTTGAACCACCTCCACCTCCTCCCCAGCTAAGTCATTTGTTCCTAGATGCGATACTAGGTGTAGTTTACCCCCACTAAATTCATACTGTCCTTTATTCTAGGGAACGCCCTTTTGGCCTCCATGCCATGATCACAAAAAATTGATCTCTCCTTAAAAGCTACTTTCCTCCTTTGCCAATGAATCCCATTAATGATCAAATCTCCATCTACTACAACTGTCCTTGTAGCCTCGTCACTCCTGTCCTGACCTTTTATACCCCCCTCCCCCTGGTGCAGATGCCTGTCCCTGCTCCTGTTCTTTTTCTGCTTGACTACTCCTTGACCCCTCTTCCCCGCCTCTCCTCCCAGCTTTCTGATCTTGCCTGCCCCTACCTAGCTCATTACCTATTTCTAAGTCCTCTTTCCTGCCTCCTCCACTTGTTGCATCTCATACTTAGATTCATACTTAGATCGAACAAGAGCTAGGGAGCCATGAGGCCCATAATTGCTCCTATTGTTTAATAATAACAAATAGAGGTGCCAGAAAGGATCAAGGTTTCCAAATGGGACTTGAACATTGTTTTGGAACTACTAGTAATCACCTCTAATGGTAATGCATTCCAGGGTTTAATAATACATAAAGTATAAAAGAATTTTCATGGCATTATGTTGAATCTTCTGTGTTGTAACTGGAGTGAGTGACCTCTAAAATGATAGATGTCATCCTTGAACACTAGACTTAGACTGGTCAGTAAATAAGGATCAGTCATGATGTCATACATAAGAAGGAGGTCCCCTCTTAAACATCGAGTTGAAAGGAACATTACGTTCAGGGAAGTAAGTCTGGTTTCGTAAGTGACATTATGTAGACTGCTCACAAGTTTAGTGTAATCTTTTTGTACTTTTTCCAGCTTCATAATGTCATGTTTCCTAAAGGGGCATCATGACTGAGAGGAGAAATCTAAATGTGGGCGAACATAGGCTGTATATAAGGGCATTAGTACTTCTCTGTCTCTTGATCTGATATTTCTCTTTATTGACCAGATAATTCTGTTAGCCTTAAGAATAATTCCATTAATCTGTGAATGAGGAAGGAAATCATCTGATACCAAGACCCTTAAATCATGCTCTATACCAGTGCTGGTCAACACTCTGTCATCTAATATATATGCATGAGAGGGGTTATTGGTACCAATAGGCATAATCCTGCACTTATTATGATTTAATTTCATCCCTCATGTATTAATCCAGTTAGACATATGATCAAGATCATTCTGAATGGATGCCATTTGCTCTGAATTGGAACACAGTCCACTGATTTTGATGTCATCTGCGTATTTAATGGTATTTGAACAGCAGTTGTTTGTTATATCAGCTATAAAAAGCTGAAATAAGCAAGGGCCCAAAACAGAACCCTGTGGAACCTCACTAGTCACAGACCACATATCAGAAAGCTGTCCGTTTATCATAACTTGCTGTGTTCTGTTTGTCAACCAGTTAGCTATCCATCTCACTATACTGTGGTTGATATCAAATAAGATTAGTTTATGTAGCCATGCCCAATGAGGAGGAAGATCAAAAGCCTTACAGAAGTCTATATAAATCACATCATAGGGGTATCTGTTGTCAAGCTGCAGACTAACATCTTCATAAAAATATAGTAAGTTGGTCAAGAAACTATGGCCCTTCTTAAAACCGTGTTGTCCAGCATCCAGTTTAGATAGGGTGGAAGAAACCAAGTCCTTCATCACACTTTCCAGGATTTTACAAATAGGGGAAATTAGGCTAATTGGTCTATAATTTTCCCAATGGTTTCTTGGGCCTTTCTTGTGGATGGGAACAATGCATGCCATTTCCAAAGCTCAGGGAAAAAGTTGTTATTAATACCCTGTTCATAGAGCAGTTTGAGAGGCAGGGACAAGTTGTCAGCCAATAGGTACAAGAGGTGACCTGATACATTATCTGGTGATGCACTGATTTCCCCTTTAAGTGAGGTTAATTTTGCATGAATGACTACTTCAGATAAAGTTATATGGCTACCCATGGTACCTTTGATCACGTTCGCTTTCTGATTACTTTGAAATATATTGCAAAAATTAATATTAAATAGATTGGCTATATCATGAGGGTCATGCATTAAAGTATCATTTACCTGAAGGGCACTAACCTGACATTTGGGTTTCTTAAGAGAGTTAATATAAGCAAAGAAGGATTTACTATTGTCCTTACTTGCATTGGATGCTAATTTAAGCTCCCAATTTGTTTTGCCCTTCTGATACTATTTTTAAATTTTTTTAATATGAAGGCATAGGCAGTAGTTGATTGGGGTTTGGGATTTTAAGAAGGCTGCATGACATTTTTTTTTTCTTTATAAGTTTTTTATTGAGTTATTCATCCATTTAGGTTTGCATTATTTAGATGCCTTTTTTGACCTAGTTGGAATATAAGTGTCCCTAAAAACAGTAATTGTTTATGTAATGTTTTGAAATAGTCCTCAGTTCCTAGGGTATTTGAAACAGATGACCAATCTACATTATCTAAATCAGTTTTAATGTTAGTAATGTCAGCTTTCTCATACAAGTATATTTTAGTGCTATTTTTTAACTAAACTACCATTTGTTCTAAATCAAAACTGATGGAACAGGGATCTCTATTACCAATTGGTGAGGATATAGTTACGTTATTTAGTACTAGACTTCTGCTATGAAGGATGAGGTCTAAAATGTTGTTCTCCCAGGTAGGTTGCTCTACACCCTAAATAAGGTGGTAGTGTTGGCAAATATTAAGTATTTTTTCCCCCAAACTGGATGTAGCTGTATGCCCTTTTCAATCAACCTCACTTAGGTTGAAGCCACCTGTAAGTATAATATCCCCTAAAGAACTAGCTGTTTCTATTTCTTTGATAATTATATCAAGGTAGTCAGTGGATGCACCAGTGGGGCAATAACAAACACCTAAAATGATGTGTTGATTTTATTCTGTATTATTTTGATCCATACTGACTCAGAAGGGCTTGTAGGGTACTTAACCTTATTAGAAATTTCGACTGATTGTAATAAGTCTCTAAGAAAAATAGCGACCCCACCTCCCTTTTTATTTTGTTTGCTGAGTTTGTACAGAATATACCCAGGCAGTGAGAGATCCCAACTTAACTTCACATCACCCCATGTTTCTGTAATCAGTACAGCATCTATATTATCAGTTGTTAGTATGACCTTTAACTAATCAAGTTTACTATTAAGACTTCTGGCATTAAAGTACAAGCATTTACATTTTTTTTTGACTGACTATGACTATATGCTTTAGCTGATGACCTCTTGGGGGGAGGGGCTACTCTCTCCCCCCAGGTCTCTAAACTTGACCCTCCTTGACCGTGTCTATGTTTTCCCCTCATTTGTACTCCCCTGCATTCCACCTGAGTGTGTACTCTTGTGCCACCCTCTGCTTCCCTTTCTTGGCTTGATTCTCCAGGACTTCCTGTCCTTGTCCCCTGTACATCCTTCTTTTCTTGTTGTGCACCCCCTGCTGAGTACCCATTCCTCTTCACCCCCTACCCGTAGGTTCTCTACCCCAACCTGCTCTGGCCCCTTTTTCTCCTCCCCACCATTCAGCTGTTTCCTCTGCTCTTGCAATACTCCTCCCTGTCCACCTTCCATCTTCCCATCTGCACCCCTTCCATTCTCTCATCTCAAATTCCCCCCTTAACCATGCCAATTCAACCTCCTTATTTTTTATTATTTTTATTTGGCAATAATACTGACAATTGATATTATCTTGTTACAAATATTGTTACAACACTGTAGGTTTTAATGTTTATGGAGTGTGTTAACTAGTTGAGAGTATAGTTTAGAAAATATCTCCAGAAAAGTTTAATTCGATATGAATGTTTTAAACAGTTGTTCATACAAGGTACATTTGTCTTATTCCTCTCTTATTACCAGACATATATTTCTGTTGTACAGTTTTTTTCATCATACTATACTATCAAGTTTTGACTTGGACATTTGTGGTATTACATCTAAGGATTTTGCTTTTAATTTTTAATGTATTCTCCTAACACACACATTCATTAATAATTTCAGTTACAGACTTTGCATGCTTGAGTGTTCAGCTTATCTATGGGTTTGACCTTCAAAAGATTCTAAGTAATAGCAAGCTAAAGGGATGCTAATCATTCCATTTAAATTTGTGATTTTTTGAAATAGGTACTTCTAACCAATGATAATTTTTTCTGGGGTTTGTTATGTATGATCTGAGTGTTAATAGATTGTGACACTCTGAACAATTGACATAAGTCTCTGAGGAAGGACTTAGTTAGTCTGAAACCTTAGACATTGTTTTCTTTTTGTAACATCAATGTCGATCCAATAAAAGGTATCAAACCATTTACTTCTGAATCTGTTCCTATAGCCCAGGATATCATAATGTTGCATGGTAGGCATCACTCATATTCCAGTTCTATTTATTTATTTCAAGAGTTCAGGAAAGGCATACTGAGCTGAGTATCAGCTCGTTTCCAGATGTGTCATGGAGGCTGAGGAGGAGGGGGTATGAAGAAATAGTAAAAGTACAATAACAGCAGGTAAGAACAGATAAATTCAGGGCACAAACAATTGCAATGGAATACAAAGTTACAATATGTTAGGAGCTATTCATGGAGAACAATGGGGTGCAAAAACATTATAAAGAAAAGTACATAGGATTAAATTAGAAGGGGGTAGGGCACTGAACATGGTGAGTTTACAAGGGAGAAAGGTTAGAAAGATGAAGATGGGTATTGGTGGAGACTTGGCACAGTGGCAGCCCATATACACACAGTGTATGAGGGAGTAGTGCAGTACAGTTGTTTGTGTGTTGCAGGGAACAAGAGAGGTGGTCGAGGGGACTAGCAGGGTGTTAGGGAGGAGAAGAGAGGATAGAGATCAAAAGTAGAGGGAGGGGAGGTCAAGGGGAGGCAAGGTGAAGGAGAGAAGGTGGAGGGGAAGCAGAGAAGTTTGGGGGAGAAGAAAGAGAGGATATAGGTCAGAGGTTAGAGGAGGGGTAGAGGGGAAATAGAGTGGATAGTGGGATGGCTGTGGGAGAAAGATGGGGAGATGATATAGAAGGAGGATCTAGGATGTAGTTTGGAGGTTAGAGGAGAACAACAGAGTGGCTAGGGAGATGGATGGGGAGGGGAGGGAGGGAGTGGTAGAGCAGTAATGGAAAGAAGTGGGATCAGGTGCAGTTGCAGGAAGGTGAGATGAAATTGAGAAGGAGAGAAGATAGAGATTGAGGGGATAGAGCACAGTAGATGGCTAAGGGAAGGGAGTACCACAGTTGAGGGAAACAGCAGGAGAAAACAGACTGTCCAGCAGTGGTTGACGTAGAGGGGAGTGCAAGGGACTGGTATCCAGAGTTGTGAAAGGAGTAGGTGGAAGGAAGATGGGTGAGAAACTCAAGGTGATGCAGGAGGCGAGAGAGCCAAGCCAGAATTTCATGAGAAAATGAGAAACAGTGGGCTAGGCATTGGGCTTTGGGGGGGAAGGAAGT
The DNA here is from genome assembly GCA_016271365.2 of Neoceratodus forsteri. NCBI lineage: Eukaryota > Metazoa > Chordata > Ceratodontiformes > Ceratodontidae > Neoceratodus > Neoceratodus forsteri. The sequence goes on from CM057450.1 coordinate 1,640,693,205, forward strand.
ATAGAGGTTACATTGGTGAGTATGGGGCAGACAGTCAAGAGCAAATTAACAGAAGGAGTGAAAGAGGGTGTCCAACCTGGTTAGGATGGTCTTGGGGGCTGCACTGTAGACTATGTCACCATAGTCAAAGATTGGGAGAATCAATTTCTGGACAATGGCATGGTGGGCTGACAAAGGAATGCAGTCATGGTGTCTGTACAGTGCACCCAGTCTGGGGTGCAGTTTTTTTGTGGACGGCATCCACATGTTCAGAAAAGTCAGTAAAGCTAGACCCTGAGATACTTGAAGGAGGTGATATCCTCAATCGTGGTCCCATCAAGTGTGTGGAAGAATGGAGGGGGGCAATAAGCCTACAGAGCCTTTGCCAGGTGCCACAAGTCATGGAGACTGTATTCTAGGCATTAAGGAACAGATGATTTGAGTGAAACCAGAGCTGATCTTTATCAAAGTCCAGCTGGAGACTGGTCAACACATCAGAGGGGGAGTTACCAGAGGTGTAAGGAACAGTGTTGTCTGTATACGTATGTATAGCCACAGAGGAGCAGGCAGCAGGGAGATCATTGAGAAAGACTGAGAAAAGTGAAGTGCTGAGGATGGACACTTGAGGGACACCAGTGGTGATGGACAGAGGGGGGATAGGGAGTTACCTATTCTAAATGACTTAGTCCTTCCCATAAGATAAGAGCCCTGCTGCTGCTAGTTTGTTGAGAAGGAGGGAGTGGGATATGGTGTCGAAGGATTTGGCCAAATTGACAAAGATGGCAGAGGTAATAAAACCCTAATCCATGCTAGAGAGAATGGAGTTAGTAAGCCAGAGGAGGGAGGTTGAGGTGGAGTGGGATTTATTAATAGCCAGACAGCTGAGCCAGGACACAATGCTCTTGATGTTTGCAAGGATGGTGAGCAAGGAGATGGAGCAGTAGTTGCCTGGATTTGAGGAGTCTCCACCTTTTGAAAGGGGAATGACTGTTGCAAGCTTCCGGAGATCATGGACAGGGGCAAGATAGAAAGAGAAGTTTAGGAGGGAGGTGAGTGGAAGGACAATAGTGGGGGCAGAGAGATAGAGCAGTTTGGGGTCAATCCCATCTGGACTCTTGCTCTTTTTATGGTTAAGGGCTAGAAGAGCATTCAGGGAGTCAGTGGAAGAGATAGGGAAGAAAGAGAAAGAGAAAAAGAGAGTTGGAGGGAGTGTGGGGGCAGGTGGAGAGGGGGGAGGGGGAGAGAAGAGAGAAGGGAGGAGGCACAGGTGGTGAAGAAAGTATTGAACTCAGAAGCCACAGAAAGGCGCTCAGCAGTGGTGGAATCACTCACCTTGAGGACTGGGGCAGGGGACTTTGAGGGGGAGGTAGAGGGTATGGACAACCTTCCAGAACTTGGAAGGGTGGTTAATGTTGTTCTGAAAGGAGAAGAAAAAATACTCAGCTTTGGCAAGTCTGATGGTCCTGGTGAAGGCATTTTTAATTGACCAGTACTTGAGCAAGTCCACATGGGAGCCTGATGCCTTGTGCACCTTCCAAGTAAGGTCACATGATCACAGACAGGCCATCAGTTCAGCTGAGACCCAGGGGAGATGGGAACCTCTGACCCTGGTTTTCCTTTGGGGAGCATGTTGGTCCCAGACAGTCAAGAACTTGGTCTTAAAATAGCAGAGGCAGAATCTATGGAGGTGGCAGTAGAGATGGGAGACCAGTCGGTTGTTGCTAAGTCAGCATGGATGGAGGACAGGTCCAAGAATCTGAAGGATCGGACCAGCAAGTGTTTCAGAGGGGCTTTGGGATGGTGTATTTTGTGCACACATTAAACAATGCGGTGATCACTGAGTGAATCTGGAAGGATGCCAGCAGCACCTATCCAGTGAGGGTGAGAGGCTAGAGTCTATTCCAGAAATATATGGTTGAGTGATTTGTGGCTGGGGCAAGTTGGTTCAGTGATCAATTGAGACAGGTTAAGGGATGAGATGTCATTGCAGAATTTGGATTGGATATGGGAGAACCAATTTGAGTTAAAGTCCCCAAAGATGAGGAGTTCACTGGTTGAAGTATGCACAGTGCGAGTATTGATGAGAGCAGAGATTGCAGAGGAAGAGAGGCCAGGGCAGCAGTAGATGCCACCCATGAAATTAGGGAGGGAGAAAGGGAGGGAGAGCTTTAAAAGTAATAGCTCATAGGCAGATAAGGAGGAGAAGAAGAGTACAGGAGTGAACTGGATGAAGGAGAAGAGCTATATGGCCACTTCACCACCCCTGCTTGTGTGATCCTGTTGGATGAGGGAGTAGCCAGGGATTGAGATGGTATTATCCGAGATCTTTGAGGAAAGCCAGGATTCCAAGCTGATTAGCATGTCTGGTGTAATGTTAATCATGAGTGCTGGAGATGATCAATTTTGTGAAGGAAGCTCCTGATGTTAAGGTGCACCACTCTCAGACCTTTGGGCAGGTCAGTGGGGGAGGAGTGAGCAGGGCCTAGTTTGGGTCTATATTCCAGCAGATAAGAGTAGTAGAGAGACAAGGACCTTGGTAGGGAGGAGGATAGATATGTGTCTGCAAGGCAGAGGGGAGGGAGGGGGGGATTTGAAGGGAGAGAGCAGTGGGAGGGAAGCAGAGAACTAAGAGAAGCAAGATGGAAGCAAGGGGAATGAGGGAGTAAGGATCCAGGAGGCCCGGGGGAGTGAAGCAGAGAGGAGATACAGTAGGAGGGAAGGGCTCTGAGGTTGAAGGTAGGATGGTGAGAGAAACAGGTAAGAAGAAAAAGGAAGATGAAGGAGGTACATCAGGGCAAACAGGAGGGGGAGGAGGGAGATTGTGATAATAAGGAACATAATTGGAAAGAGTAGGGGAAAATTGAAAGAGGAGAGGTGTGATAGTAACAGTAGGGAGAGGGGTTGTGGAGAGGGAGGAGGATGTATGAGAGCTGAGATAGGTGGGAGAGGATAAAAAAGGGGGAAGAGGAGGGGAGCTGCGGGGAGTGGGGAGTTGCAGGGTGGGGGACAGGATGTGCAAGAGTAACATTAGAGGACGATGAGTATGAGGGAATTAGATAACTGAAGAAGAAGAGAAGAAACACAGCAGTAGTTGTCAAATCCAGCAGTAGTTGTCAAATTCTGACTCAGCTTTAGCCATTCAGATGAGTTTGGGAACAGGGAAGTGATGTCACAGACTCTTTTGACCAAGGCACTTAGGGAGAGAGGGAGATAGAAGGCATAAATCCTGCAAAACAATTTTCTCAGTCACTCTTTTTGTTGTGGATTCTGTGTGAGTGTATGTCTACAGATTGAGAGAGAGTTAAGGTAACAAAGGCTAGTGTGAATAGTGAGGTAGAAAAATCTGTTACTTGTAAGGAGTAGAGAAGCATTTATTCATCTATTGGATTTGAAAACTGTGTAGACCCACTGAGACCATTTGTCCCTTTTTTCAGGGGTGACCCAGAGTTAATTACAGAGAGCAATATGAGGGAAGAGAGGGAAGCTGCACTCTAATGGACTGATGTGCTGCACACTCAAGCAGACTAGATAGACCGAATGGCCTGTATCTGCAGGCAATTTTTTATGTTTGTGTGCTCATAATCTATAACAATTGACATTTAGGTGTTCAGGTATTACAGAGACAATATTAAGTGTACAAATGCAAGTAAATAGTTTCGCTCTCAGTAATTAGTTACTCTGAACAAATTATTACACTAATGGAAGAGATACAATCAACCACAGGAAGATGTTTGTGCAGGACAACATTGAACTATATCAAGTGAAGTGCTCAAGAGTGCAAGTTTTCTTTTGTAATCCCGTATGTGTACTGTTGTTTGACTACAGTATGTGTAAATAGTGTATATACCTGAATATTACTGCTTTATTTGGACAACAGTGTTTAGTAATACATTAGTTATTTTCCTGAAGACTGGAGTAGCTGGTTGGTTGCAACTCCATCTTTGAAGGAAAGGTACCTGGATAAAGGGGTATATAGTAAAAGGTCTCCAAGAGATTATAATGTGTCCTACCCAGATCAGAGACTTTCTCTGTGGGGAGTCTAAATGGTAGAAGTTGGCAAAAATAGGTTATCAGAGCGCCAGACTTGGCGGTCTTGCAAAAAAGGGGACCTTGACAATGACAATGCTGGTCTAGCCAGTCTCAGAGGCAAAGGACTGAGAAAAATGAATTGTGTACTCGAGAAGAAAACTTCACCATGAAAGATGGTTTCACCCACAGCAGAAACATTAAGGTAATCCTCAAACTATCCTGAAGTACTGTAGCTTTATAGTTGTGTCCAGCAGGCAACAGTCAAAACTAGGATGTTACATACCTGGGCTTTGCATCTTGCAGTGAAATTTCAACAGGGGACAACATAGTGCATAAAAACAGTCTTCAAAAACACAGTATAATAAATTTGACAGATTGTTTTTTTTTGCCCAGCCAATTATACAATAGTGCTGTACAGAATCAGCAATAATACTGCATGAGACAAGAGAAGAAGACGTATGCTTGGTGCAGATTGTATAAATTACCTGTCAGGCAGTAAAATCATGATAACATAACATGTATGACACAAAGGGACTTTAAAGAGCTACTGACACCAGAATGAAAACTTTAAAAAAAACGTGATAATTAGGTACAAATCTACTTGCATTCCATTTATATTCCTTAGATTTCTCCTCTACATTATATATTACTGCTGACATTTGCAAAAATATGTGATCTTTATCCCTTAGAGTTTCTTTAGAGTCCATCTGCCTTCATAGCTGACTCCCTACTTCAAGTCATAATCCTCTGTTGTAACATCACAATCCGTTGCCATGAGAGTAACTGATGTTACAAGCACTGCATTATGACATCAGGTAGGGAGGAAGCAATAGGAACGGATAAAGTCTTATGGAGCAAAGATCCTGTTTTCATGCAAGTGACCTCAGGAATAAATAATGGGGAGAATAAATACAGACCTAATGTGAAAAACAAGCTAAACTGCATTATTTATTTATTTGGAATTCAGAAAGTACCTATGAGCTAAAAGCTCGTTTACAAAGGTTCCACGTCAGTGACAGAGCTTGGACATAGGTACAGAACATTAAGACAAAATTCAGAGTACAAGTAGCAAGTCAGATACAATTACCAAAACACAGTTAAGAAATTCAGGATTACAAGGCAAAAATCACAGAGAATTGTGTAAATGACCGAAACACTATAGTGCTTCAGGAGCAGCTGGGAAACGGCTTTGTCACATACTGTATGTTACTACAACTGGAGTTATCTGGGAAAGTTATGTAGAGAAATTAGGTAGGGAGAGCATTAGAGGAAGGGTGTGTGTGAGGAGAAAATAGTTAAGGGTGAAAAGGGGAGGGTAATGGGTTGGAGCAGGAAAGGGAGATGGTGGAGGTTATCTAGACTAGAATTAGGAGGCCTGGCCTAGCCAGTAGCAAAGATTGAGGGCTAGGAGGTGGACCCTCAATAGTATAGTGCAGGTGCACAGCTGGGGAGAGTATATTTCTAGGGTTAAGTAGTCACATAGGATAAGCATATATATTGCATATACTGATGAGTGTGGAAAAGGTGGCACCAAACGGGGTGTTAGGTTCCTGTACAGCACTCACAGATTCTATCATTTGCAAGGTGCTGCCTCAGCTTATTCGTGGAGGCTGGCAGAGTCTTGGTGTTAGTTATAGAGGCTGAGAGCTCATTCATCCAGAATGGGGCCCTATAGGCAAATGATCTTTGTCCTAGCAATGTTCTCTTGAATGGGATGCTGAGAGAACCATAGGCCTTGCCTCTGGTAAAGTGCTATGAATAGAATGGATTAAAGATCTGGAGGATACATGGAGGGGAAAGATGCAGTTGCACTTTTTTACCCAGTAGGCAGTACTGGAGTTTAGTCTTTGCATTCAGGTTGAGCTCTTTGACTTGTTTAAAGAGTTTGCACATGTGCATGAGCTTGTCTACCCCCAGAACCAATCTCCATGCTCTATTAAGGGCTGTGGGTACTATTTTAGGAGCTGGGCCTGATTCTGTGCTGTACACCACTACACCATAATCTATGACTGATAGCATAGAGCTGATCACTGAGAGTTGTAGTGCTGCTGGTGTAAGATCATTTCTGTGTCTATACAGAACCCCTAGTCTGGTGCTGACCAATTTAATCACATGGTCAATATGATGCATGCATGATAGGGTATCATCAATTAAGACCCCCAGGTATTTAAACATGTGGACTTGTTCAAGGGACTCCACCCTGTTGTTTGTGATAGTAAGTAGAGGGTTCTTTTTTCTGTGTTGGTGTCTGGCAAAGAGCATGGTCTTGTTTGTTTTTTTAGAGTTGAGCAGCAGTTTCTGCTAGCTCAATCAATCCTTTAACTGGTTGAAGGTGGACTGAAGATCTTCAGTGAGTTGTTCTAGTTGAGAGTTGCCATTTAGTATGACCACGTTGTCAGCATATAGAATGATTTTACTGAGGCATTTAGGAAAAGGCTGAACAGTAGGGGTCCCAGAATAGGCCCTTTGGAGTCTCCCAGCAAGACCTCTCTTGATCCTGATATTGCCATTGCAATTTTTACAGATTACAATCTGCAGGATAAATAGTTCTTGAACCATGTAACTGAGGTAGAGGAAGGGCCTAACTACAGTAATTGCTTTAGCAGTAGGCGTTGGTTGATTGTGTCAAAGGCCTTTGTGAGGTCCCTGGTTTCTGCTTTGCACTGCCATTCTTTGCTGAAGCACAGGCAAATGTCCTACACATGTGGGATGTTGCCTACAACAATGTCTGCAGATTCGCCTCATCTGCCCATCATCTCACACACACCGTTGCACATTTTACTCTGAATTCCACTGGTTATCCCCCTCTTCCTGGCATTTATATTCCATAGGTTTCCTGACAGACAACATTATTCGTTCTTCTCTTCCCACCTCCTTTGCTGCCTTGTTCACCCCAGCTGACTGCCCCATCCCCTTCGGTCCACAATTTCTGTGCCAGTCTCTGTCCCCAAATGCTCTACCAAAATGGGTGAACTTGCCTTCTCCTTCCATGCTCCAAAATTCTGGAACTCCCTTCTGCTTTCCTTAGATGTTCCAATTCTCCTGCCTTCAAGTATGCCCTGTAGGTGTAGTGAAAAGAAATTCAGCTGGCGGAATTTCCGAAAAAGTGTGAATTTCACTTCCATAAAAGTTCAGAAATAGTTTTTGCAACTTTTGCTGAAATACTGCCTTAAAACTGCAGAATAAATATACAGACTGCAAGTTAGTTTATTAAACTGCAGGAAACAAAATACACTGAATGGATTACTGCCAGTGGTCAGTTCTGAGGCTTTTTTTAACTGCAGTTTAATTCATTAATCCACCCCCCCCCCCACTGATCAGGGGTCCCTGTAAATAAATATATAGAAAAACTCCAATCCCTCCCTTGGACCATCCTGGTGTGTAGAGGCCCCCTTCCCACCCACCGATCATGGGTCTCAAGTAAAAATCCCTGTTCCCTGGTATCTAGTGGCTCCCACCCCCTGCCCGGGATCACGCCCATGGGTCCGTAAAAGAAACAAAACTCTCATCTCTCCCTGGTGTCTAGCAGCTCCCCCACCGATCATGGCCCACAAAACATTCTATTTCCCTGGTGTCTAGCAGACCCCCTGCTCTATCCTGGATTCCCTTAATCCACAAAAAAATATCTGGCAGTCCACTGACTCATTCTCCTCTATTCCCAGTATTCCCCCCATCCCTGATCCCTTATAAAAAAAAAGTAATCCCAATTCCCTGGTGTCTAGTGGACCCCCACCCTGACAGTTCATATGCCACCACTTTGCTCCCCCCAACCTTTCTCTGAGCGGACCACCAGTGCAGCTGTCCTCTCTCGTCCACTACCGGTGGCCCACTGAACTGTCAGTGAGTGACTGTGTGGTTTTACAACCACGCACTCATTCACTGACAGTTCATTAAATTGTGGATAGAATAAATTCTGCAATTTATATGCATTTTTCCACAGTTCACGAAAAAGACTGCAGAACACGGTGAAAATCAGCAGAAAATCCCAGTTTCACCAATGGTGAAAGTTCCAAAATTTCTGCAAAATTTCCATGAAAGCGGAAGTCGCAACTTTCGCCCACCCCTAATGCCCTTTTCTACTATCTCTCCTACATGGATGCATGTAAATGCCTTTAACTTATGTCTTATCCCTTTCCTTGCCTTGCACTTCTATCCTTCAAAGGCTAGCATGCCAAAGCACAGGGGTTCCTGGCCATACTTCTTTTGCTCTAATAAAATGCTATTTTAGCATTTATTCAATAGTCTGGAGTTGCTCTTACTTATTTGTTTACCACTTCTGTCCTCCCCTGTCCCTTTCCCTCTTCCCATGCTACCAGTACTGATGTTTTGTACTTATGTTAGTTACTCTGTTAGCAGCTTAGAACTGTGAAGCTTTGCAATGTATATCATTTCACTTTTGGCTATGTACTGAATTTCTACTCTCCTGTTACAGTTGGCCGATCTCTTCATTGTACTGGATTGTATCTGCTTTTTCCTGCACAATTATTTGTATTTTGTCTTGATTTGTAATCTCCCGGGTCATGTCTGAAAATAGGCAATCCTGTTTAGTGCTCTTGCCCGGTTACCAAAAGCAAATAAATAAATAAATAAAAATTGACCCCACAATCCTGCCTCAGTCTGGGACCTGGTGGATGTAATCAAAGAATTCAACTAAGGAAGTCAAAGTACTATGTTCTTCTTCATAAGCCATGCTGCTGCAGGCATTGAATGATATACTTTTGCAGGTAGTCTGTGAGCTGGGCTGAGATTATCCTATCCGAGGCCTTGGAGAGGGGGTAGAAGATGGAGATTGGCTGGTAGTTGCTTTACTGGACTGATCTCTGCTTTTGTAAACTGGGGTGACAAGTGCCTACTTCCAGAGTTTGGGAAATTTGGCCAGAGTGAGGGATTCATTGAACATTTTCGTGATGGTTACTAGTACCTCGTCCAAGGTTAGGGTCAATATTTTCATATCCAATTTATCACTTCCTTGTCTTTTTTTTCTCTAGTACCTTCTTTACATATTTCTTGGCTTCATGGACTGAGATACACTTGACGTAAAATAGTGGAGGGCTGTTGTCTTTGATGTGGGCTCCCAGTGTGTGATTAGGTGCTGGGAGGTAGTCTTGGGGGAGGACAGAGGTGACGTTCATGAATGCTGTGTTGAAGGAGCCCATGATCTGGTGTGGGTCCTGGGTGATGTTACCATTGATGTTGAGCAGAGAGGGTTGTTTCTTGTCTTCTTTCTATAATAGGTATTTTGTAGTACCCCAGAACTTCCTACTTTCTCACCAGGTTTTCTATAGTTGTTCTCTATGATATTTAGCTTTGGCCAGTCTTATATCATAGGTGCATGTATTTCTTGCAGCCCAGTATACCTGACAATCCTGGGCAATGCCAGTGGCCTTGGCTTTGTGCCAAAGATAGTCACTTTCCCTCATTTGTTCCAACAGGCCCCATGAGATCCATCCATTGCATGTACAATGGGGTTTCCTTTTGTGAATGGGTGCAAAAATGTCACAGATGGCAATGGATTTTTCAATAAAGTATTATAAGGCCTGGTCCACATCCTAAATGATGTCTAGAGGGGATAAGTCTATTAGGGCAAGTGACACTTTTAGGGATTTAAGTAGGCCCCATTTGAGGGGGATTTAAGTAGGCCCCATTTGAGAACCCTGCTTTCAATGACTGTGGGTGCAGCTTTCTCTAGCTTAATAGTCCAGCAGCATGATTAGTGAGCGGTCACTTAAGGACTCTGTGAGTACTGGGACTCCAATTAAACTGGATGTGCAGCTAGCCAGGATCCAGTCTGTAAGGGTGCGTTTCCCATTTCATAGTTAAAATGAGTGGGTTCACCAACCATTTGAGTAAGGTAGACTCTCATAACGAGATCCTTCTGAAGATTAGAGTCAATGCTGAACCAGTTTTTGCTAAAGTCACCTGTCACATGAGCTCATTATTACTTTTAATCTGCTTGGTATTTTCCAGCATCTTTTCCAAGCCACGTTAGCCCTGCCTGGTGGTAGGTGGATGGCAGCAATTATGGGGGTTTGTTTTGTGCCCCAAGTAAGATTTGTATAGCGAGGAGTTCATGGTCCCAGGAGGTACTGCTAAAAGTGGAGCTCACACCCATGTATTTAGTCACAGATGTATATAAGGCACCCCCCCCCTTAGTTTTCCTGTCAAGCTTGAATATAGAGTACCCTGCTAATGTTACAGCATTATCCTTCATTTTGGGAGCAAGCCAGGTTTCAGTAAGACAGATGATGTCAGGCCATTGTTGATAAGCCCAGGCTTGGGATTGAGCACATTTTGGTAGGAGGCTGCCAACATTTAGGGATGCAATCATCAAGCAACCATTCTTGTGATACAACTTAGAATCAGCGTTAGAAGGATCAGGATTGGGATGAACATTACCCAAAAGAAGCAGTAGAATTAAGGCTGCCTTTTTTGCATTAATGTTTACGTGTTTCAGAGATTTTACCCTTTGTAGTTGGTGTTTGAGGTGTTTCAGTTTAGGTAAACTTAGTACTGAAGGTACGGGTTGGCAGGGACTATGTTTTTCATTGCTGGAGTTTAACAGGATCTCCGTTTTAACTAGTGGTGTCATAGGGTTTCCACAGTTTAGGCACTTGGTTGTCACTGGTGGGGTGGAGTATGCTCTATTGAGAGTTAAACTAAAACCCATGTCACCTATGGCAAGGTGAGAAGGAAGGGGTGATTGGAAGGTGAAGAGTAAAATGAATGTCACTACAACTGCCCATGTTAGGTTATTCATAGTGACAGTGTGTTTTAGAAACATAGAAACATAGAAGTTGATGGCAGATAAGGACCACAAGGCCCATCCACTGTGCCCATTTCTTTTTCTACCTTATGAATGTGCCATCAGCCTTTGCTCTGTCAATGGCCTATCTACTCATGCTCATCTGTATTGCTCCCTTATGCCTATCCCATGCCTGTTTAAAGCCCTGCACTGTATTCATATCCACCACTTCCTGAGGTAGGCTGTTCCATGCATCCACCACCCTTTTTGTGAAAAATAACTTCCTCACATTACCCCTTAATCGGCCTCCCTCTAATCTCATGCCGTGTCCTCATGTCCTGCTATTTTTCTTATATTGAAACATGTTAGACTCTTTCACCTTGTTAATGCCCTTAAGATGTTTGAATGTTTCATCATATCACCTCTCTCCCTCCTTTGCTTTAGGGTATGCATATTGAGCTCCATTAATCTGTCCTCATATGTTTTCTGATGCAGTCCCTGCACCGTTTTGGTTGCCCTTCTCTGGACTGCCTCCATGAGACTCCTTGCCATTGCCTAAGGTGACCGAGACAAGGGGTTTTAGATTGAAATTTGTCAGGTTTTATTAATTCTTGGAACCGATTGCTAGTGTGGCTGTATGGGTGGTAGTATGAGAGCTGCAGTTAACCATCAGGTACATCCTGCCTCATTCTGAGCACAAGCCCACAGCCCAAACATCAGTTCCTTAGTTCCTTAGAAGTTGGGAATGATATCATATGCTTACTGTAAGTATATAGCTGTTTAAAAGCTAGTGAATGATGAATGGATTATGGATTGTTTATTGTGACTATTCTGATTTTTGCCCAGGTGAAAGAGAATGAAGTCAGGTGTGTGTCTAGAGGTGCATTGGAGCAAGTATGCCAGAGCAACAGTTGCTTCTTGCGGTCCGGGACTAGAATAATGTGCTTATCTCCTGAACAATTGTCACGTCCACTAGTGGTATAGGATGATAACCTGCCAATGGAGAAGCAGGGACTTAGTCATCTGACTCCTTGGTAACTATATAAGTCTGGCAGGCTTAGGGTGGGAGTGGTGGGGGGTGGATAGGGAGCCACTGCTTTAGCAGTAGCAGGAAATGCTGTTCTCTGGGGATCCTGTAAAATGGCAAGTTCAAATTCTGTGGACTGAACTGCACCAAGTCCTAGCACTGCATACCTTGATGTTTGTGGCTGCAGAGGAGCTCTGGGCTGGGTCCCAGTGAGCAGGTGTGCTCGGGGGTGGGGTGTTCTAAATGTAAATATTATGTTTTGTTAAAGTTCTCTTGAAGGTGTCAGCTGCTCTTTAAGGGGGTTCTAAATATAAATATTCTGTTTTGTAAAGTTCTGAATTTGTCAGATGCTCTTTAAGGCAGGAAAAAAAGCTCAAGCAAGTTTTAGTATCTAAATATTATTTTTTGATAACGTTCTCCTGAAGGTGTCAGCTGCTCTTTATGGGGGGGGGGGGGTTCTAAATCTAAATATTACGTTTTGCTAAAGTTCTCCTGAAGGTGTCAGCTGCTCTTTAAGGTAGGCAAAAAAGCTCAAGCATGTTCTCTTACAGAAATATAGGTGTGCTGTGTACATGCAGAATGCATACCACATGCTTAATTGTGCAATGTTTGCATACAGTTTGCATACACAAAGTGATCCTAAGTGAACCACATCTAAAAAGCAAGTCAGGTTTGCATGCAGCAAGCTTGACATGTGCACAGCAAGTAAGCTGGTGTGAACATCTTCTAAAAATTACATCAGGTTTGCGTGCTGCACACTTGCCATGTGTACAGCAGTTAAGCTGGTACATCAGTTTTTATTTCTAATACTACTGCTAGCAATTAGAGTCATTAAAATACATTTTTATTTGGATTACTATAAAAATTAGTTAAACTCGTTAATTCTGATCCTTTTTCAAGTTGTTTAATGGCTTTTGATTTTTGTCATTAAATTGCCATTAATTTGTACAGCATTGTTTGCTTACTGCATTAAATGCCTAGGATATAGCCAGTCAACATCCCCCATTCCAGATTCTGTGTTGTGAAGCCTATCCTTTTTGTTTTGGACCATGCAAATCCCTTATGCATATTTAGCGCTACAAATGTGTTTCTCCGTGACTGTTTCATCTCACTTACTTTCCCTTTGTCATTCTGTATTGAGCATATCGACTATGGCCATGCTCAGCACTCTTTGTGCTGAGTAGGGTCTTGGAAGTGTGCACCATACCTCACATTTTGTCACTGAAATGAGGGACATGGACACTCAAAGTGAGGGGCAATGAAGGAAACTAACTCACATGATGCTCAGGACACATCATGAAATGTGAAGATACAGTACCTCAGAACACAGTGGAAACTATTGCATTAGCACCTGAGAATAAATTTCTACCATTAAACAGGGGTGCCATTTAGGTAGGACAGAGGCAGTTGCCCCTGCCCCCATAGATCTGCCTAGGTTGTTCTTATGGTGTGGCAATAATGGCATTAAATTTAGATTTAATCTTTTGCACAACAAGTGCCCACCTGGCCTGTGTGTGCTCACATTGCAGGTACTTTCCAGACTTGACTGTGTCTGTATTGTATTGTCCACTCTCTCCACCTATTAGTGGTGGCACAATCACATGTGATGTTGATCAGCTCCAGCCAAGAGTGTATGAGTCTTGCAAGTGAGACATTGTCTTTCCCACCACAGAGTAGACAGATTGCACACTATAGCTTCTAGGAATCAGTGAACACTGAACTCTCAATAGCAGTGTTGTGGCAGCATATTTTTGTTGTTCTACTCTTATTCGGTCTCCATCTTCCCTGGTGGCTGAAGGGGTAGAGGGTGAGCTAGGAACTAACTCAAGACTAGGCTACCTACTTACTCTACTGGGCTCACCATGCAAAAGAAAAAAAAACAGCACAGACCCCATGGCAGCAAGCTAGGCTTAGCAGCAGTGGTGACAGTGGTGTGGATGGCCTTCATAGGCCTTGATCAATGCAGTGTGGCAGCAGCCACAGCAGCAACCAAGCAAGAAGCAAGCAACTCAGGTTGGGTGGGTTCGGTTGGTGAGGTGACTTGGTTGCACCCCATTGGGGACCTGTGATGATTGGTTCTAGCATCCAGCTTCTGGCAGAAGGACAGAGGGGGAGCAGGCTGAAAACTGGGCTGGTGTCACACTATGCCAGGCTGCAGGTTCTGGCCACATTGCCAGGTAAGTAAAAGTAAATAATGTTTTTTTACAGGGGATTGGGGAAGAAGGAAGGACTGAAATATTGATGTATGTTTCATGTTTCTTCACCTTTGGGTGGCTTCATGACCCATAGGGGATGAGTATTGAATGGAATGGAGTAGGGGAGAAAAATTGTGACAAAGTTCTTTTTGGGGGGGGGCACAACTTCAATTAGGAAACAAAATGGTAAGTAACTGGGTGGTTTTAAGTCCATATCTGATGCCCTGCCTCGGAGTATTTATTTTTATTTTATTGAAGTCTAGGAATTATAACCCTTTGAGTCAGGGACTCTTTTTCAAAGGCTCCACATCAGTATAAAGTGTAGCAGGCAAGTATTACAGACATCATGAACAATGACAGTAATTATACACAGAGAGAAAATTACAAAATATGGAAATTATAGATTGGTTGACCCAGTGAGAGAAGCAATCTTTTACCACCCACTTAACAAAGAGGGGCAAAGATATCACAGGTGGATTTCAAGGAACTAATAAAGAAGGACAGCGCATCATTGACAGATGCAATATAGTTAAGCAGGGTCCAGTCAAAGTTGAGAAGATAATTGCAGAAATACCCTAGAGTACCTTTCCTAAGGAGTCGGTGTCTAGTGATAAGGGGGGGGTGGTTTCCAAATGTTTGACCAGCAGCAGGTGACTGGGGAGTGATCGTTAAGTGAGTCGGATAAGACCTGGACATCGGAGATATGTTCAGGGTGATTGGAGAACATGATGTCAATGAGGGTTCTTTTGCCCATGTTTCAGTTAAGCCTGGATGGAGAGGGGACCAGTTGAGTTATGTTTTGGGCAGCTGTGGCATTTCTGAAATAGGTTGATTGAGAGGCAAGCAAATTTGTGTTAAAGTCGCCAAGTGTGATGATCTCAGAATTTTGGGGAGTTGGGCTATGATGTCTAGAATTGAAATGAAAGCCTCTTTTTGGTTAAAAGGGGGGTATGTATATAGACATCAAGTATACAGTTTTACCAAATGTCCCAATGTCAATTTTAAGGATAAGTGATTGGGCATTAGCACTGGGGATGGTAGTTGGGAGTACATGAATTTGTAGTGTATCACTGAGATAGATGGTGCAACCCCCCCTTTTTCACATTCTGCCTGATCTGTATAGAGTATAACCAGATAGTGTGACAGCAGAGTCAGGGGTATGGTGGGCTAGCCAGGTTTCAACTACTGCAAGAGCATCTGGGTTGTGGTGGCATACCAAGACTTGGAGTTGGTCATGCTTCTTTAGAAGTCTACAAATATTCATGGTAGCCAGTAGGAGGCCACCAGTATGCTTACGTTTTTTAGTGGGGGTGGGCATATGGCCTTGATTGGGATGAACATTTCCAGAGAGGAGCAGGAGAATGGAAGATAACCTACAGTATATGTTTTGGAAGCTTCTTTAAGGTGAATTGGTGAGCTGGTTTACAGTAGGGGATCAGATGAAGACCAGGATTTCAGGGCCCCAGAGGAGTTTGGATTGGAACAGATACACTACAGGGGTACACAGGGGGATGTCAGTGAAATGAGGAAAGCAGGACATGGTGCCAAAAGGAGGGGTAATGTTGCACGTAATGGTAGGAGTACAAGGGGGGAGGGTGAGTGATGATGAAGGGGAAAAAAAGGGAAGAGAAGACAGATGGAGAAGCACAGGAAGAAACAGAGCAAAGAGATTCATTATGGCAGAAAAGGAAACAGGACGTAAACAATGTGGAGAGGGGGAAGAAAGGGGAGACAGACAGGATCAGGGAAACAGGAAGTAAAAAGTGGAGAGGGAAAAGAAAGGAGAACAGACAGGATAAGGGGAACAGGATATAAGAATAGAAAAGCAGGAAGCAGGTGACACTAGCTAGTGGTACATGGGTAGAGTGTCTGCCTTCGGAGCAGAGAGTAGGTGGTTCGAGACCCAGCAAGATAGCATAGCTAAATGGGAGCACATGACAGTTAGGGGTACTGGGATGACAAGGCAAACTGGACTAGAAAGGCTGGTGAAAGCACAGAAGGGAGGAATAGGCACATTATTGAACCCTAGTGGCCAGAAATAATAACCTGCAAATGGAAGTTGGGGGACTTAGAAAAAAGTAGACAGGAAGTCACATGACATGTGCAGGTTAATAAATTGAGAGTCAGCCTTGGTTGGGGAGTCGATGCAAAGTGTCAATGGGTAAACACCCTCAGAACAAGCAAGCTGCAGGGAGGACTTTCTTTACCTCTTCAGGCTGATCCAACCATCATCTCCCAGGGAGCTGTTAGCTATGTGTAGTGGCTAAGACACCTCTCCATGCTGATCCAAACTGTCCTCTCCCAGGGAGCTGTCACTGTAGCTGTGTGTGTGTATATATACAGATGAATCTTATACATTTGAAATATTCCTGATTTGAATATCACTTTTCAGTCAAAACAAATAAGTTGCACCTTTTAGAAATGTTACAGATGTTCTAGAGCTGTCCCTTGCATTCATGGACAGTTGAGCGGTATGGTATGCACAGACTATTGGAGCCCCACTATAGTCAGGGTTATCCCCCCCAGTGAAGCTGACCTCCACATCCCCACCCTCAGGTACATTATGACAGAGGGCAAAGGAGACTGCAGGGTTGTGCACCATTGAAATGAGTGTGATTTTTTTATTACTATTATATACTTTATTGATGGAGAGTTGGAGATTAATGAAGGCCACTGCTTGACTAACAAGGGCCTTATTAGTAGTAGTACAGTGATGTTCATTATTCTCCAATTCTCTATTATAATGTATAAAATAGCAATAAAAATAACTCCATTCATTTCAAGTGGGTAGGCCGCAGCACTCTGACCTATGGCTCCCTAGTACTCAAGTAAGAGATTTTTTACTTATATCTATACTTGCTGGGTTGTCTGTAGCAGCATGGCCATACCTGCTACAGTGTGTGCTTGGGGGGGTCGACTGGCCATGTGGGTGTGTGTCAAAATATTGCTACTTCTGTGTTTGCACCTTTAAGTCTGTTTGTGTGGAAGCATTTAAAACTATGGAGAGAAAGTAGTAGGAGTACAGGCCAGACAGAAGTAATTAAGCAGTTTTGCAGGTAAGTTTGTGTATTTGGGGTGGGAAAAACCACATGTGTTTCCATTGGTATGTGTGCTGCAGTTCAACTGTGAAACTGAGATGAGTAAGAGAAGAAAACTGAAAAGCATAACAGTGGCTAGAAGCATGTCGCATGCGTGCAGATGTAGTCAGATACAGTATATATTGAAGTACAAGTGAGCCATATGTGTGCAGACAGTATAGTTTAGTGGTTAAAGGCACTGAATTGCAAGCCAGGAGACTTGGAGGCATAAAGACCTGGGTTTGAATCTCATCAACTCCCACTTGTGTATGTTGTGATCCTGAACAAGTCACTTAACTTTTACATGTGCAGTTATCAGTGACCACTTGCTTTTTGCACACATGCCACATGCATGCCGTCTTTCCCAATTTAACATAAAAATCATGGTTTCCACACATGCCTGCTGCACACATGCCATATGCATGCAATTGGTTCCAATTTAACATTTAAATCATATTTGCAGCACTCATATCACTTGGGTAGTTTTATGTGTGCAGCATGAAAAGATTTCATATAATTAATATAAGGGGAATGGGGCAGGAATCAGGAGTTGAGGAACAGTGGGCAGTATTTAAGATGGGGATTACAAGAGCAACAGAATTATGCATTAAGCAGGTCAGCAAGAGGAAAAGGAAGAGGAGACCATTATGGTTTTCCAAAGAGGTAGCAAAGAAAGTGAAAGTCAAAAAGATTGCATTCAGGCAATACAAAACGACACAGGCAGAGGGGGATAGGGAGAAGTACCAGGAGAAGCAAAGGGAGGCAAGGAGGTCAGTAAGGGAAGCCAAAGCTCAGACAGAAGAACACATTGCAAAATCAGTGGGTAGAGGGGACAAAACCTTTTACCGGTACATAAGTGAAAAAGAAAGGCAAAGGGAGGGATAGTGAGACTGAAGAGGGAGGATGGAGGGCACCTGGAGGATGACAACAGTAAAGCTGACATATTGAACAGGTATTTCTGCTCAATCTTTACTGAGGAAGAGGAGGGTAATGGGTCTGAAGGGAGTACAAGGGGTGAGAATGGTGCAGAAATGGACGCAAGTCCCTTTACACAAGAAAGGATCCTGAAGGAACTGGAAGTAATAAGAGTTGATAAAGCAATGGGGCCAGATGAGGTGCACCCCAGGGTCCTTAAAGAACTAAGAGAGGTGGTGGCTGAACCTCTGGCTATCCTGTTTAGCCGATCGCTGGAAACAGCGGAGGTACCCAAAGACTGGAGGACAGCAGATGTAGTCCTCTTATACAAAAGTGGGAACAAAGAGGAAGCGGGGAACTACAGGCCAGTCAGCCTCACCTCTGTACTGGAGAAGGTCATGGAAGCACTACTGAAGGAGAGATTGGCGGAACATCTGGTTGTGAATGGACTACAGGACCCAAGGCAGCATGGTTTCACCAGGGGGAGGTCATGTCAGACCAACCTCATTGAATTTTTTTGGCTGGGTGATTAGGGAGATGGATCAGGGGAGGGCAGTGGACATGGCCTATCTGGACTTCAGCAAGGCCTTTGACACTGTGCCACATAGAAGACTATTACACATACTGGGGAACATGGGTGTGGGCAGGACAGTAGTGTGGTGGATAGGTAACTGGCTGGGTGGCAGGACACAGAGGGTGGTGGTAAATGGCTGTCACTGCATAGAAGGAAGAGTGACCAGTGGGGTACCACAGGGATCAGTGCTGGGACCGGTCCTATTCAACGTCTTCATCAGTGACATGGCGCAGGACCTAGAAGGCAGACTTTCACTGTTTGCTGATGACACAAAGCTCTGTAATAGATTAGACACACCAGAGGGTGAAGGCAGAATGAGAAGGGGACCTGCAGAAACTTGAAGAATGGTCAGGGGTTTTGCAGTTGAAATTCAATGCAAAGAAGTGCAAGATAATGCATATGAGGCACACAAACCCTGACACGATATGTCAGTTGGGGAGTGAGGATATAGCATGCACCAAGCATGAAAAGGATCTTGAGGTTATCATCTCTGATGACCTCAGGGTAGGGAAACAGTGTGACAAGGCAGCAGGTAAAGCAAATAGGATGCTGGGATGCATAGGCAGGAGCATCACCAGCAGGAAAAGGGAGGTCATAATTCCACTATACAAGACTCTAGTGAGGCCCCACCTGGAGTACAGTGTACAGTTCTGGAGACCTTACCTATGTAAGGACATAGACAGGGTAGAGAAGGTTCAGAGGAGGGCAACAAAGTTGGTGCATGGATTGCATCACAAGTCCTATGAGGACAGGTTGAAGGAACTGAACATGTACTCCCTGGAGGAGAGGAGGGAGAGAGGGTATATGATAGAGACATACAAGTATCTTACAGGGAGGAACAGGGTGCAGGAATACACTATTTTTAAGTGAAAAGGATGTTCCAGGACTAGAGGGCATGGGATGAAGTTGGAGGGAGGACGATTCAGAGGAAACGTGAGGAAGAATTTCTTCACAGAACAGGTGGTGGACAAGTGGAACACCCTGCCAGAGGAAGTGGTGGGGGCTGAAACAATCATGGGATTTAAGAATGCATGGGATAGACATAAAGGAATTCTGGAGGTCAGGGGTAAGGGGCAACAGACTTCTAGGAAAACATAAACTGAACTTACAAGCTCAAATGGGCAGACTGGGTGGGCCATAGGCCTTTATCTGCTGACACTGTCTATGTATCTATGTAATTAGTGCTGTAAGGGTTTTGCAAAAACATGTCATGATTATGAAATGCAATTAGTTATCACCAATGAAGAAAAAATTGAGACAATAATGTTCTCTTCATATAATAATGGGCACTAAAAGAAGAATTATTATCTATACTTTACCAGGGTTAACAGGACTCAATTATATACTTTTTTTTAATGACAAACAACTCATGGTCTCTAAAACAACAACAACAAAAAATGAATGATTTAATTATGATGCAGTTGAACATACAGAATGTAGTTGTAGTAGCAGAAGTAGTTGCATTAACAGCTATATGTTAGCTACAGCCTACAATGCTTTAGTTATGTATGATTTGTGTGACACAAAAAAATCATAGTCACCCAGGTAGAAAAATGCTGACCACTCATTAGCTTCTTTCATTAAAATGAAGTAGAACACAGGTAGTAGTGACAGTATATTAGTACTAGTAGCTATACCTAGGTAACAATGTATTGATTACATATTATGAGATAGACAACTCACTGTCACTTAGGAAAAACAAAACCTGTGCCAATACAGATCTCACTTTACCATGATGAACATAGACTAGCAGTAGTAGTAGATGGGGCTAATATATCTCAATTATATGAATTTTGTTTCACTTTACTCACAATTACAAAAGTGGAAAAAAACAAACTAAGCCAATAATTGGCTCAATTAATTGTGTAATCCACCCCACATTCCAAATGTGGACTTCTCTTTCTTTTTAGGCTCTGTATAGCCAAAGAGCATGTCTTTACCCTTTTCATCATTGCAGCTACTCTGATGCCACCTTCACCCAGTCACCAGAGAACTTCTACCAGGTGAAGCATGCAACATGCACGAGAGTTGCAGGTGCTTCACTGCCTGCCTGGTGCATTGCTGGTAGCCTGCACCATGTCATAGTGCCGTATTGAGACTGGAATTTCCATCCACAGTGAGAGTACAGATTGCTGTTCTTCTGTTGACTGACCCATATACTTGACCAGTGGCCAGAGCCTCTTGTGTGGGACAGAAAGATGTAAATTGTCATGGCCATCATCATGTTCAGGCCCCCTAACATAAAGGATTGTTTTGATGGGTCAGGGTCCCCAAGGACAATTACCAATGAAAGCAGTTGCCAATTGTGCTTAGGACACCCTTTTAAAAGGGGCAGGTATTATATTCTATATATGAGAAGGAATACAGAGCATTGTAATTCCCATTTACATAGCAACATAGAATTTGACGGCAGATAAGGGCCACTTGTCCCATCCAGTTTGCCCATTATTCCATGTCTATACTATCACTACAGACTGTACTTGATCTGCTCTGCAATTGCTTCCCAACTAAGATTCTCTTGTGCCTATCTCATGCATGCTTGAAGTCCACCACTGTTTTCAGCCCCAATGCCCCCACTGGAAGACTGTTCCAGGCATCCACCACTCTTTCAGTGCAGAAGTACTTCCCCCACATCTCTTCTAAAGTTCCCTCTTCCAGATTCATTGCATGTCCCTTTGTCCTCATGCATCTTTTTCTCTGATAAATACTCCTCTCCTACACCTTACTGTACCCCGTGAGGTATTGTGTGTCTCTACCTATGTTCCTTCTAAGCTGCATGCCTGTGCGGCCGAGCAAGATCAAAGAATCAGCTGTGCACTACAGTAGTAGTGGTACGCAGATGATAACATACTGTTCTGAATCCAGCCTACAGCAGCCCATAGTGAATTATCTAGATTCCTTTCAGACTTTCTCCCCCCGTCCCACCACCCTTTAATTAACCTTTGCTTTTCCATGGATTAACATATCAGTCCAGAATTCCTTTACATTCCACTTCTGGTTGCAGCAGTAGGGGTTAAATTAAGAGTGTCATAGGTTTCATAGGCTTCTTGAGCCAAGTAGGCAATGCCTATAACAGCTCACTCAGTAAAAAGAGTAACCCTTGATATTTCTAATATTGCATTAGTCATCTAGCCTTCTCTTGAATGTTTCCATACTTTCACTGCCTACCACCTCCACTAAGGCTGACTGATGTACCCCTCACTGGTGTGTTATCTCCTCTTGTCTTAGGTTGTAAATTTTCACACACACAAGGTCCAGCTTTGATATCAGAGATGCCTGCTACAGCTGAACACGTTTTATGGGGAAGGTTGAGGACAGGATGACTTAATTGATATAGTTTCTTTCTGATACTGTCAGCCCATAAGAAAATTCTGTTTTTTTTTTTTTTTTTGTTTTTTTAATTCCCTTCTGTGCCAAAAATTACAGACAGACAAGCATCACTGAACAAGGTGGTTTGTATGATGGGGGAGGGCTGTGAAATCTGGATCCTGTTTCTTTCTTTTACATTCATATGGGGAGGACAACAGAGACACTGGCTGCCATCTGCTCTCAGAGAGGGTACAAAGGTTCTTCAGACTGGGAACTGCATCTAACTACTTGGCCTGCAGAGATCTGAATGCCAAAGGTACTATGAACAAATAATATAAGTACGCTACTGTAAACTATGCAATTTGCGTGTTATAACCCAGGTAGCTACAGTAAGTGTGTTGAAGTTTAGAGGATTTGGAGGATTTCAGTAAATTAATATTATAAATCCAAGGTTCTTGTTGTTTTTAGAAGGTCCTTTTACTGATGCCATTCTTTGACTTTGATGGGGTGAACGAGAGGATGTAATGGATCTTGTGCAGAGAAATAAGTAGTAGAGCCATCTAAATTAAATGAATAAGATTCTTGTTGTTTGGAGGGGGTCCTTTTTCTGTTGATGTGTTCTGGCTTTGATGGAGTAACATTTTTTCTAACTAGTAATGCATCTCCCTGCATTTCTGAGCATGGTTTTAAAGCTCTTAAAATCTAGAGAATTGCCTGAATGTCTGACAATTTAAAGAACTCCTGACACAGTTGAGAGCTGAGTTAACTTTGAAAAAAATGTAACATTCAGGCATAAATGTAGGTTATATTTTATATTTTTATTCTGTAACTCTCACTCATTTCTTTATCACTAAGGGTATTTGCATGAATACAGTATCTCTGCACTTTTAACTCTGGCTGCTTGCTTACACCTGACATAGTAATTCTGTTTATGATATCAACATATGTTGCAGCACAGTGTGGAGATAATTATGATGTCATAAACAAGGGATTGTGATGTCATGTGTAGGGAAGCAGTCACAGTAGGTACAGTCTAGGGGATAAGGATCTTGTTTTTATTCAATTTTTTTCAGTAATAAAGAAAATGAGGAATTAATTACTGAAAATGTATGCTGTAATAAAGAAAATGGGATGGAGCTGAATATAAAATATATTTTTTCAGTTTTCCTAATGCTGTCATGGGCTCTTTAAGGCCTGAGTCAAATAATTGAGCAGCATGGAACTGGACTACAAATATGGTTGAGTGTAGAACTGTTAAAAGTACTTAAAGCAACAGTACACATTATAGTTAAAAAATTAAGCTACACTTTTTAGTGGCAATAAATTGTATCCCTATTACAGACTCAATTTTCTATGCACCTGTATATCTTTTTCTTGTCACCCACTGCTGTACACACATGACACTTCCACCCCCAGAGTCAAACAAATTAGAAGGAACATTGGTGTACCATGTCCCCCTCTCCCACCTGCCTTCCAGGATGCACATATTGAGGCTCCTCAGTCTTTTTTTCATAGAACTTCTGATTCGTCCCCTGTACCATTTCAGTTGCCATTCTGTAGAGGCATGCCTTCCTTCCAGCTCATCTGCAATGTCACATATTTAGATTTTAAAGAGGGATTGGTCCCAGTACTGAGCTCTAAGCCACCCTGCTGGTCATACTTCCTTCCCTGGAGTGCACTCGGTTTACCACCACCTTCTGTCACCTGTCCATTAATCAGTTTCTTACTGATGCTGAGGCACTAGGGGCTCCCACAGACATGGAACATTAAAAGCAACTAATTTATTGAAACATTTTTTTTCCTTCCTTTTACAGAGCGCAACTGTCTCTGGTTTTTATTCGCAGATTGGGGCTAACCACCCTGGGTGTTGCGAAACCCTTTGTGCTTAGAGTGCTGCTACACAGACATTTGGATCTTTTGTATTTGCCAGTTGTGCCCTATAACTGCAAACAGCCAGACAGGTTTGTCCAAACAAGGGTTTGTACTGAAAGCTTTTCTCTTTACCACCTCACCTCATCTCTGGAAGCTGGGTCACAAGTACTCATGACTTTGTTGTCTTTAAGGACGTTAATTTGGAGAAGCAAGTTATTATCCAGTGAAACTAAGAAGCTGTTTGAAGGTCTGATCCTAATTTCCAGGTGTGCGGAGTCAGCAGTAATGTCAGAAAAACTTGAAACTAGTATCCAAAGAGAAGAGGACTAGATATTTTGTCTGGTTGGTTTAAGCTCATTGCAGTCTAGAAGGCAGGAGCTACATTTAAATTTGGAAAGGGGAGCTGCTACAGGAGAAGCTGCAACTGCAGAAGCATCTGGAGATAATATAAAACTTGCTTTTTTGAGATTGGAACACTTACTTCTTAAGGAGGTCAATGTGAATTACAATATAATTTCATTAGAGTCTTATCGTGAAATGAATCAGGCACCATGGGGATTGCAGGTAACAAAAACCCCCTCATGTGGCCTGGACAACTTTAAAAGACAGGATTCATGGGTAAAGATTTTTGAAGCAGCATCCTTAGCATATACTAAATGAGTAGCAGAAGAAGATAATGTAGCAGAAGAAGATAATGAAAATTATAAGGAGTTAGAGAAGGAGCTGAAAGCTACAAAGGAAGAAGTAGGAAAGTTTAAAGCACATAGAGACTTTGCACTTCTGGATAAGGCTCTCAAGTTGAAAGTGTTAAAATATGAAAAAGAGGTTATTGAGAGGAAGCTGGAAAAAACACCTATGAGATACCAGGGACTACTAGAGAGGTGCTGATTATTTGCCCATTAAAATACAGAGATTCATTCAAGAAGCAAAGGATAGTCTAAAATAGGAATCCCCTGGGTTCCTGAAATAGAAATCACTGTATCAGCAGAGATAACAGTAAAGTTACTGATAAAAGAGAAGAAACTACTACAGCAGCTGTTTTAAAAACGGATAGAAAGCCATTATTATTGATTAGGCAAGAGATGGTTAGAGAGCACAGAAAGAAAAGAACAAGACAGGGCAAAAGAGAAGGAAAATCCAGGAAGCAAGTGACAAGCATTAAGGAATCAGAAGAATAAGAATTACAAATTATAAACCTAAGTAGTCTTGTTCTAAATAAATATCAGATATCTTTTCTTAAGAAGGTTTGAATTTTGTGCCCATACCTCCATTGACAATTTTTCCATTTTTGTGGATTTATTCAAGCTTTTCCGGAATATCAGATTGAAGATATTCTTTTCAGATAGAAGCAATGTAGAATGTGTGGAGGAATTTCTTTTTATATATCTTTCTTTTATGCATACATATAGAGTGAATTACATATAAAGTAAAGTGTGCTACAACATATATATATATTATGATTATAATGTAAAAGCTGCTAGTGTAGTTGAATATAGCCAGGCCTGAGTAGAAGCTAAGGGTCATTATAAGTTTATAAGAACTGCAAGGCAAGCAGAAAGTAATAGCTCGTGCTGGCTAAAACCAGTTACTTAAAGTTGTGAAAAATAGCAGTTTAGATAAAGCTGAACAGAACTAATGGTACCAGCCTGGATAGCAAGCTTGGGCAGGGTTGGGCAAGAAGCAGAGATAAGAACATGTAGTTGCATTGAGACCAAGCTGTACGGGTACCATGGAGTGAGTGAAGCTCATTGTTTCTATTAGGTCAGCTTGACCCAGGTGTATGTATTAAGCAGTGATGAAATAAGCCAGTGAAAAGTACCTGACGATATGAAACTGTTTTTCTGTTATTGCTAAGAAACTATGATTAATTTATACTGAAATGTTAGTGTGTTTTCAAGATAAGAAGTGCTATAAAACACTGTGTAAAACTTAGTTCGGGAGCTCTTGCCTTTAGCCGAGGCTCCCACACATGTGTGTACAGACAATAAACTGAGTTTATTGGAATAACCATTGAGTGTGGTTATTGAATATATAGAATTTAAGGTAAAGTATATATAGTAATGAGAATCATGCATCACAGTTTTGGGCGAGTCGGCAGGATGACTTCACTTCTCCGTGTCACTGTGATTGACTGCCAAGTCCCAGCCTCAGGGAAGGTGGCCCTGGAGGTTTGAGTCCCACCATACGTGCAGACGCCTTGGGAGCGTGACAGTCATCAGTTACTGTTTCTAGGTGCAAGGGTGGCACCAAGAGTGCTAAGAGGCACTCGGCGTCAGGGCCTTCGTAAAAAGTAAGTGCTAAGGGGCACTTTCGAGTGCTAGGGGCACTAAGCGTCAGGGGCGCCTGTAAAAAGTAAAAAGTGCCAAGGGCACTTGGCGTCAGGGGCCGCCTGAGAAAGGTGAGTGGTGCGAGGCACTTGGCCAGGGACGCCCAGAAGAAATATAGGAGTGTTGGGTACTCCGGAAGCCTATTGGCGCCTTTTAGGACCACAATGGGAAATATGGGGACCTCTACCAAATGGATCTCAACCTAGTACTGTTAAAGATTTTTTGTTTGTTTTGTTTTGTTTTTAAACTGCAAACCAGAGCTCTGGAAAAAGACTTGGTTTGGCAGGTTACTAAAATGGCCAAAAGAAAATCTTTGAAAGGGTAAATAGCTGCAGTGTTTGGAAATTATCATGAAGGTCCTGCAGTCAGTTTTCTTACTCAGACTTGTGTATCGGAAAAGAAGAAGAAAAATACCTTGGCACCGGGTAAGTCTGAATTTTTTATTCAAAGTTGTTTTATGTCTGTCTGTTTTATTTCTGTAATACATATACTAAACAAGGTAATGCTCTGTATTTCTTGTGCATATCTAAAACAGCTTATATCTGTGTTCTGTAATTATGTTCTGTTGTCAAGGTTAGAGATAGGATTGACTGCTTTCAGTGCACAACATGTTACAGGGAAAAAAAAAGAAGCTTCTTTGCCTCATAGCTGACTGTTTTAATTGGCTTTATTTTTAATGGAACATTTGTGCTGCCTAGATAGGGTCAGTAAAGAACTTTTGTATGTAGTTGTTGGTCGGAGCAGGTAGTGTTGAAGGTGAAGAGATATGACGCCATAGATTGCAATGTGCAGAAAGATTTGTAGTTAGCAAGCAACGTGCCAAGCCACTGCTAGGTGAAAATGTAATGTGTTAACAGCTATAAATGGCTTTATCATACTTCTAGTTAAAACCAGAAACTTTTGCAAAATGGCAAGTGCCATATTTTGGCTATGCGCCAAAAGGTGTAACCATGTTATACAAGATGTGTTCACTTACAGATGGTACGTTGTGTTGTGTTTTAAAGGTGTTGAAAGGAGTTATTAGAATGTGTTTAAAAAGTGTTTTGTTCTGGAAAGATTTGGCATGGCAATATGTATAAATGTGTTGGTTTAAAAATTGTCAGTATTACAAGATAGGCAGGAGGCAGCACATATATCTAAAACACGTACAGTTTTCTAATGAAACTATGGGCATTACCTCAGCAAATTGGTGTGAAACAATGTCAGTCTTATTTTGTGTTAAGTATTTCTTTTTGTGTATGTGTATGTGTGTGTACT
The DNA here is from genome assembly GCA_016271365.2 of Neoceratodus forsteri. Classification (NCBI taxonomy): domain Eukaryota; kingdom Metazoa; phylum Chordata; order Ceratodontiformes; family Ceratodontidae; genus Neoceratodus; species Neoceratodus forsteri. Next base: position 1,640,720,508 of record CM057450.1, read on the forward strand.
GTCTTGGCCAGCAGTTTTATTGTAAAGATTTTAATATCAGTAGTGTTCAAGGACACTACAAAAATAACTGGGTTTGAATGACCCTTGCATGCACACTGTGACCTTTTGCACGTTATTTGACCTTCTTGTGTTTCAACATTTTATGTTACTACCAGTTCAAACTTGATGTGTATTCCACACCTAAAGCACAACTTTTCACACAAAATGTATGTTTTCATGAAAGCACACCAAGAGTGAACCATGTAATTTGACTTTTATTGCAAAACTAGTATTCTAAGTGAAGAGGAACAAACTTTTCTCCTCTAATGGCTTCTGACTTGCAGCCAACACAGGCAATACTCCAGCTGGAAGGGGAGAATTATTCATGATCTCCCCATATTTTTATTATATATATGTACAGTACGCTTTTGAAAAAAGGACTATTACAGTTGTTTTTGAGAGTTTACCATCTACAGTTAAAAACAATGGTTTTGGTTTTTATGTGTGACCATGGTGTAATCATTTTTTTTTTTTTTTTTTTTGACATGCATTCTAAGAGATACGCATTGCACGGTATTACCATTAATCTGGATTTTTATAAACTCAGCTGACATTTTGTCATGCTTAGGATAAGGGAACCCAGGGACGCTTGCTTTTAGCCTATGGAAATAATCTTGTTTTACTTTTAAACTGGTGTGTGTTTGTTTTGTTGTTTGTTCTTCTCTTTCTTCTAGAGAAAAGTTCTCCATCTTTATAGTAAGGTATGAAACTTACTAAACTAATTGTAATATTATCTTGTTATAATTTAAAGTGTAGTAGGTAGGGATCATGTCACCATCCACAGCTAACCTTTTATTGCTACAGTATTGAGCTGTCTCTTTCACTTGAGCTGTCTCTTCCACCAGTAGGAGCTTGGGGAGGGTAGCTACCCTTCCTCTATCCCTTCCAGTGTAATACCCACAAAGGTTGCAAGGTACATCACTGTTCCCTAGAGGGGTAAATAAGGAAAACGTATATTTGCCAATAATTGTTTCTTATTTACAGGTTTTAAAAAAGATCCAAGGTATTTTAACAGCATAACCCAGCCCAAGCCCTTCTGTTTTTTCTAGTGCAAACAGTTAAATCTCACACCTATTATTGGTACAAGGGTTTCTGCCCTCAGCAAATAATCAGTTACGCTGGAGAGTGAAGTTGTGTATGTATGTCCACACATATTCATTCTTTTGATTGTCTTTTCAGCTTTCTTATCCTGTTAAAACAAATGCAAAGCAACTTTTGTCATTGCCTTACAGCAATGAATGCATTTTTTTTCAACCAGTAAATTCACAGTACTCTAACATTTCTGGACTCTAAGCTAAGTTTACAGTCTACATGTGTTGTTTAAAATGTATTTTATGCATTATGCTCAATACTGAAATTTTCTATTACAAACATGCTTATGTTTCATGTTTATGTTATAATGTTTTGATATACATCTTGCTACACTGTATCATGCATGTATGTATTCAGGAAAGTGCTCCACATGTATAACGTTTTTAATGCTCATAACCAAACCTAAATACTGGGACCAGCATTGCTGACCCACCCCTACAATATGTTCCAAAGCAAAACCAAAAGTAAAATTAATGCTCCATTTGTCTTATTGCTCACAGGTACCCCTGAAGAATGAGTGTACTCTATGCAGGTTTTGTCATTTTACATTTTAACGATTATAATATGCACAATTTAGATTGTACAAACCTATGCTTCAAGCCTTATCTCACTCAGTACTTTAAAGTATGTCACTATACAGGGTAAAAAAGGTAGACCTTTTCACGTGTCACAGGTGCAATAGGCACTGTTATTAAATTGACATAGGCCAACAACATATGTATTTGTCCCACTAATTGCATTGTGTAAAAGGCATATTGTTATGAACAATATGTTTAAAGCGTGTAACTGCATTAAGCAGGTTAGCAAGAGAAAAAGGAAGAGGAGACCATTATGGTTTTCCAAAGAGGTAGCAAAGAAAGTGAAAGCCAAAAAGATAGCATTCAGGCAATACAAAAAGACACAGGCAGAAGGGGATAGGAGAAGTACCAGGATAAACAAAGGAGGCAGAAAAGTCAGGAAGGAAGCCAAAGCTCAGACAGAAGAAAACATTGCAAAATCAGTGGTTAGGGGGACAAACCTTTACAGGTACATAAGTAAAAGGAAAAAAAAAGACAAAGGGAGGGATAGTGAGACTAAAGGGGGAGGATGGGAGTCGTGTGGAGAATGACAACAGTGGAGCTGACATGTTAAACAGGTGTTTCTGCTCGGTCTTTACTGAGGAAGAGGGGGGTAATGGGTCTGAAGAGAGTACAAGGGGTGAGAATGGTGCAGAAATGGATTGCATCACAAGTCCTATGAAGACAAGTTGAAGGAACTAAACATGCACTCCCTGGAGGAGAGGAGGGAGAGAGAGGATATGATAAGAGACATACAAAAGTATCTTACAGGGAGAAACAGAGTGCAGGAAAACACTATTTTTAAGCGGAAAAAATGTTCCAGGACTAGAGGGCATGGGATGAAGTTGGAGGGAGGACGATTCAGAGGAAACATGAGAAAGAATTTCTTCACAGAACAGGTGGTGGACAAGTGAAACACCCTGCCAGAGGAAGTGGTGGGGGCTGAAACAATCACGGGATTTAAGAATGCATGGGATAGACATAAAGGAATTCTAGAGGTCAGGGGTAAGGGAAAACAAACTAAACTTACAAGCTCAAATGGGCAGACTGGGTGGGCCATAGGCCCTTATCTGCTGACACTGTCTATGTATCTATGTATTGTAACATTACAGGATTTTATAACTCAGGTCTCCGTCAGGCCTGCTTGCAACAGACAGGGAAATAATGTTCATCACTGTCATAACTGCTGTGATTTAAAAGCAGGAGGTAACCATAACATTGTCATAATTTACAGATGGTCAAATGGTATAATTAAACCTCAGCCTGCACCCCCAGGTGATGCGTTAATGTCCCATTTTTATTTTTATTTTTCTAATTGCAGAATTTAGGCTCTGTCACACCACTCTTTACAAAACAAGAAGTAAATGGTTTAAAAGATTGTTATTTATGTGTTTTAACTCAGTGTCTAACACACTTGCAAGTTTGCAGGTTTCACGGTGTGCACACACAAGATCTCCACGTTCAACAGCAGTAACTCTCTGCAAGTGTAATGTTTTCAGCAAAATTACACCTATTTGTAGAACTTTAAATCAACTGAAGAAGGTCCAGTCAGTTCAGACTCTGCAATCAAGCTTATTGTTTCTGCTTACTATGAAGTTAAGTCTGGGGAAGGGCACCTCTCAACTCCAGCGAGAAGATTCTGCTTCAATTGACCTTCAAGCAATACATCCATTCTTCGCTGCTGCTTGTTCCAAACATGGCTGGTACTTTCTACAACCCTATTGCTCTGTTATGGACTGTGTTCTTAATGGTTTATTGTCAATTGTTACCTTTTTATGGACTGTTAATCTTTATGCCGGGGTGTAATCAACTACGACAAAACAAATGCTATGCCAGTGTGTGTGTGTGTGTGGCTATTCCATTAAAAGGACTCAATGCACCCCTGGCCAGTGAGTCTACTAATCAGCCAGCTAGCAAAATGAACACTGACTTTTCTACTATGCTGGTGTTTTGTTTTTAAATTACTGTCTGCATTGCCCCATATGCCTTGTGGGGTTACCACCATTCTGCAAATGACATTTCATCTGTACTGTAACTACATCAACCTGTGGATACTTATATGAACTTTATGGACTGTTAACTTTATGGACTGTTATGTTTTATAAGGACTTATCTGTCAAGAGACATTATCAATAGATTCTTCAATCAAGCTCCAAGGGTGTGCCACACCTCAACACAAGGTAGCATCTACCTTATTCACTCTCAAAGTGAATTCCATGAACTCTTTTTTCATCAACAAAATTGTTATGTTATATTGTGTTATATGTGGTGTCACATGTTAGCATTTTTTCACATATTTCAATTGTGGTGTTGACATCCTCAATTCTGTATTATGTTTTACAAACTCACCATTGTGTTCCATCTGTAACTCCATGCCTTAACTATCTGTATGCTGGGAACCAGTTTTAAATCATATAAATAAAAAGGGGGGTGGTAAGTTGATACAGAGTATCAAAAGGGGGGAGTGTGGAGGAATTTCTTTTTATATATCTTTCTTTTATGCATACATATAGAGTGAATTACATATAAAGTAAAGTGTGCTACAACATATATATATATTATGATTATAATGTAAAAGCTGCTAGTGTAGTTGAATATAGCCAGGCCTGAGTAGAAGCTAAGGGTCATTATAAGTTTATAAGAACTGCAAGGCAAGCAGAAAGTAATAGCTCGTGCTGGCTAAAACCAGTTACTTAAAGTTGTGAAAAATAGCAGTTTAGATAAAGCTGAACAGAACTAATGGTACCAGCCTGATAGCAAGCTTGGGCAGGGTTGGGCAAGAAGCAGAGATAAGAACATGTAGTTGCATTGAGACCAAGCTGTACGGGTACCATGGAGTGAGGGAAGCTCATTGTTTCTATTAGGTCAGCTTGACCCAGGTGTATGTATTAAGCAGTGATGAAATAAGCCAGTGAAAAAGTACCTGACGATATGAAACTGTTTTTCTGTTATTGCTAAGAAACTATGATTAATTTATACTGAAATGTTAGTGTGTTTTCAAGATAAGAAGTGCTATAAAACACTGTGTAAAACTTAGTTCGGGGAGCTCTTGCCTTTAGCCGAGGCTCCCACACATGTGTGTACAGACAATAAACTGAGTTTATTGGAATAACCATTGAGTGTGGTTATTGAATATATAGAATTTAAGGTAAAGTATATACAGTAATGAGAATCTGCGACCACAAATGTCTGTAAGCATGGGGTTCCTAGAAGAAACTGTGGAGTTTAATGTGCAGCAGAATGAACAGCACGATGAAACACTGGATTTTTTATTGATAGAAATAGAGTTGGGTAGGACATTATGGCAATTGAGGTGAAAGAGGAATGAACTAAGCGGAGCTTCAGCTGAAACAGTGGAGGCCAATTTGAATGAGTTTATATGATTACTAGAAGCTGAACGGGCTGATTCAGGACTAAATGACATCACCCCACAAGGCCTTCAAAGGATGCATTACATGATATTTAAAAATAATTTGGACTTTTTTCCATTAATAGCACATAATAATGTCACTGCTTTTGAAAACACAGTGTTGTCCAAGCTAAGACAGTTGTTATTCAAAAGAAAGAAGCATATGGTTCAGAAACTGCCACATGTAGAGAGATTGGCTCTGAAAGAACTGACTTTGGACTCTAGCATTAGTATTAAAAAAGTGGATACATGTGGAAATATTGTAATTACAGAGAAAGACAACTATAAAAGAATGGTGTAAAAATTGTTATTTGATGTTAATAATTACAAAAAGTTAAGATCTAATCCCACCCAATAATACAGGAAAGATGGGTGTGTACTAGTGGACAAAGCAGTGCAAAGAGGTGATATCAGTGATAATGAATATAAATATCTTATTTGTGAATTTCCTGTTGTTTCCACATTGTACTGCTTGCCCAAAGTCTACAAAAATATGGCAGACCCACCAGGCCGACCTATCGTTTCCAGTATGGGTTTAGTTACTGAGCATTTATGTGAATTTATAGATTTGTTTCTTCAGCACAGCATGACAAAATTACCTTCATATTTAAAAGATACTGGGTACACTATTATGATGTTTAGTAATATTGAATGGGAACCAGAGTATACGTGGATCAGTGTGGATGTGGCGGTGTTATGCACCTCGATTAGACACATTGATGGCATTAGAGCAGCCAGGCATTTTCTCTTGAAAGATCAGGATGTTACAGGTGCGCCAGTAGAATTTCTTATGGAGACACTAGATTTTATACTGGATCACAGCTATTTTGAGTTTAATGCAGAGTTCAATGCACAGATTTGTGGCAAGGCAATGGGGGCATCGATGACCCCCCCCCATATACCAATTTGTTTATGGGGTTATGGGAATGTGAGCAGTTGTGTGATCTGGAAAGGAATCCATATCATAAAAACATAGTGAAATGGGGGCATTGTATAGATGACTACCTGTGTGTATGGAGTGGTGGGTTTGAAGCAGCTCAGGAATTCATCCATTGGTTGAATATTAATGAGCTAAATTTAAGATCTGTGACAGAGATGGACAAACAGTCCATTAATTTTTTAGACATAACCATGGAGGGTAATGTTAAAACAAGAAGTGTATTCACTAAGAGCTATAGAAAATGAACCTCCATTAATTCTTTGTTAAGAAACAATAGCTCTCATCCTGCTAAGTTAAAAAAGTCAATACCTTATGGGCAGTTATTAAGTATTACAAGAAATTGCACTAGTGATTTGGATTTTGGTATTCAGGCAGAAGGGTTGCTAATTAAGTTCAAGGAAAGAGGCTGTAGTGCCACTGTGCTAGATAAAGCAATGGAAAGAGTACAAAGTAAAACACAAATTGAGCTGATCATGCAGTATGATAAGGGTAAAGAAAAGGAATTGGACAAACAAGTAACATGTTCCCTTGAATGTATTGCAGTAGCAGGAGAGGTAGATAATGTTGTTTGGGAATGCTGGGACATACTCATGGGAGACGCAGAGATGAGGGCAGTAATTTCTGAAACACCAAGAATTACATTTAGGAGAACTGCTAACCTACATGACAAATTGGTGCATATTTAGTTTTATAAAAAAGAAGAGCCAGAAAGAATGTGACTGCCTGTGAGGCCAGCAAGTAATCACAAGGGCATAAAATGTAATGCATGCCAGTACATGCACACAGAGAAAGACCAGATTCCGCCAAATAATGTTTACATTTTATGGTGTAATTGTAACATGTATTATATTGGAAAGACAGTAAGGTCCTTAAAAGAAAGGGTGCAAGAACATTTAAGAGCCATAATAAACCATAAGACAGATACTCCAGTTGGGAGGCATTTTACATATGGGCATGAAACTAATCCATCTTGTTTCAAGTTTATGGGTATAGAACATGTAAAAAGCCCACCAAAAGGTGGTGACAGGATGAATTTGTTATTGCAGAGATAAAGTACATGGATTTTTAGAGTTGATACAGTAAGGCCATCGGGTCTGAATGGGAGATGAGATCTGAAACCTTTCCTGAGGTATAAGAAGTGATATCACCCCCCATGTAGGATTAATACTAACAGCATACTAGTTATTTTCCAGTCATGTTTAATGCAATGTTGTGCTAATTAACTGTTGTTTATTATTATCTCTTCTATGACAACCTGTGAACTCACTGTTTCCAGTATAGATGGCCTCCTTTACTTTTGGATTCCCCTTTTTTCTCTATCTCCTTTCTTCCTTTTTTGTCAGCACAGTGAGTGAACTTCAAGATTAAGGTTTAATGATGTTACAATTTTTGCAATTTTTATGATTTCAAATTAACTATATAGGTGTATCCCTTTAAGAAATTTACCCGTAGATCCCATTAGCAAGAAATGACTGAAGTTTGTAGAATTAATTGTTATATCTTGATTCCTTAAGAAAATGCACTATGCTGATAATTATATTTCTTTTCCTTCAGTGTCTTTCTAAACTGCATATGATTTTTTTTGACTAATTATGATTCTAGAGTGTTGATGTTTTATACTTATTGTGACTTAAATATTTCTGTATTTGGTGGTTGGTTAAAAATGTATGATGTCACTGCTTTGGAACCTATTCAAATGTGTTGAATTTGCCAGATTGTAACATACCCCCTTGAAGGCTCTGATGCCAAGGTGCTAGGGGCTCCCACAGAGGTGGAACATTAAAAGCAACTAATTTATTTGAAAGTTTTTTGTCCATCCTTGTACAGAGCGCAACTGTCTTTGTTTTTTTTGTTTGCAGATTGGGGCTAGCCATCCTGGGTGTTGTGAACCCCTTCATGCTTAAAACGCTCTTACATGGACTTTTGGATCTTTTCAATCTGTGCTGCCTTGGGTCCTGTAACCCACTAGATTCAAGATACTCCATAATCATTTCCTTCAGCAGTGTATCTATTACCCTCCCAAGTATGGATGTCAGACTGACCAGCCTATAGTTGTCGGCCTCCTCTCTGCTTCTGCTTTTATAAAGCGGGACTACATCTGCCCTACTCCAGTCCTCCAGAACCACTACTGTTTCCAGTCATTTGTTGGATAGGGCTGTCAGTACCCTTGGGTATACCACATTGGACTCAATGTTTTGTGCATGTTCAGATTTATAAGTCCCTTCAGAACTCTCTTATCTGTAAATTGACTTGTTTCTGCCTCCCCCCCCAGTACTCCTGTTGCTTTTATGCAGCCAGTCCCCTTCCCCTTTATCTGTGCAGACTAAACAAAAGCATTTGTGCAGGATATTTGCTTTTTCCTCATCCTTCTCTGCACAGTCCCCCATGCACTTCTTAACCTCACAATCCCTTCCTTTCTTCCCCCTTAGGTATCACTTGTGCTACTTGTTCCTTAGTTTGTGCCTTTGCTTTCACCACCACTTTTGCTGCTTCCCTTTGTTTCTCTTCTGCACCTCCCTCTTCTCTTCCCTCTGTGTCTCTTTATACCTTCTGAAGGCTATCTTTTTAGCCTTTATCTTTTCAGCCATGACTTTTGAGAACCATTGCAGTCTCTTTTTTTCCTCCTGATTTTTCAAGAAAGGATGTTGCCTTCACTATGCCTTCACTTAACTTAGCCAACTGTTCCTCTATCCCACCCAGGACATTTCCATCTGATGGATAATCTCTGAGGCATTCATCCATTTATATTCTTTAAGAGTCTCACTAGCAATGCCTTGCCCTGTAGCTACTATTGGAAGATAGCAAATGTCTCACCACGTGTTGTATTTACAGTGGCGTCCAATGTTAGTTTCAATCATGCATAAATGTATTTGGATAGTGTTGTCATAATGTCCTCAGTCACAACTAGTTATAATGATTAATGTCACTTGATGTCACTATTTTAAATGCTAAACATATACATTATCATCTGCAGGGCAGTTAAGGAGTCAACAGGTCCTGGTGTGGGGTACATATGTAAAACAAGTGAGACTGAACCAGATTAAGCTGCTGGTGGTATTTTAATAAATGGAGAAAATGTGGCCAGGACATACTCTTCTTTAAAAGTACTATGAAATCTTTAATGTCTACCTAAACAACCACCAGAAAAGAAAAATGGGAGTTCAGTTTAAAGTCTTATCTGATGGATATCACATCCCAGTTGTACAGCATTCCATTAGTACTGTACCTGTGTGCCAGTGCGTGTGGTATGAGCCCAATCTGGGTATGAGACTAGAACCCATGACCTTCTGGCCTAGAGGTGGATATGAATGTGTGTACCTCAAAAAGCTCTTTAACCTGCAGGTTCTGATACTGTAAATAGCTGGCATACTGCATGAAGACAGGCAAGTGCAAACTGATGATCTTCACTATGCTCAAATGCTCTTTACTTAAGATATAGTACTGATTGACATAAGTGAACCTGAAACTGAATGCCACTGCATAATCATATTTCTGCTGGTTAGCATGGACTAGAGGATGTGATTGTCTACCTGGCTAAGCTGGATCCTGCTCAATTAATGGTTTTAGGGGACTTCAACATAGATTGGGCTAAGGGTGCAGTTAATACCTACAGAGTCAAACTGAGTGAAGTTAATTTATAAGAACTCATGGAGCTGACCCAGTTAAATAGGTCTACAAACCATACCTAGTTACACTGGGTTCTAGTTAGTACGAAAGATAGAATGTGGGCCATAGAACAATTTGCTGATTCTTTCAGTGCCACAGTTTTCTGCACCTGAAGCAAAGGATCTCATAGTTCTCAGCTGAGAAGCATTAATTGCCAGAATTGTTCTAATTTAAACTTGGGTGAGTTTCTTAATAACCTCATGTAGCTATTGTTGACTGGACAATTTTCATAATGTTTACTGACATCAATGCTGCTTTTGAGTTTCACGTACAGTAACTGACTTTATGAAAGTGTCTAATAGACAACAGCACATCAATGGATTAAGTGCTGGATTGGTAAACAGGAATTTATTCTCACTCATGAAGCTATGGAACAAACCATGGGTGACATACCAAAGTTTTAATTCTCAGCACAATTGGCAAGTGTACAGAAATCCAGGAAACCCATGTAAAGTCAAATTAAGATGAGTCAAAAACCATAATTACGAGCAATGACACACAGAGAATTATGATCACCTAAAAAGGTTTTGGAGACCCATAAATTAACCTCTGAAAGGGGCTGAAAAATTCAAAATTTAAATTATTCTCTTGGATGATATTGAATACTCATATATATAGGCAATAGCCAATATATTTAAAGAGTTGTTTACATGCCCAGCCATAAACAAAAATCTTCAATACCCTATTTTTCATTTCAAAATATGGACTTATTAGGATTTTTTTAGCTGCTTTTAAATATTAATATTGCTGTCTGAAATTAACATGAACCCCTCGTGGTCCCTATAATATCTAGTCCAGTGGCCAAGGAAATCAATTTATTTCTTGTCATGGGGTGTGTGCTAAAAACTGAAAGCTAGCTTATGTTGTTCTGGTATTTAAGTGTGTATATGGGTTGGGGGGACAGGATAACCACAGACAACTATAGGCTGATATCCATACTTCCAGTCTTGGCCAGAATTCAAGAGGGCATAATATTTAACTAGCCCCAAACCTGTATTGAGATGTATGAGTTGCTGTCAAACTATCTGCACAGATTTAAAGGACATTATGGCCTTGGAAAAATTTACTGATGATGTATCCTGACCAATGGAGGCAGGTTCTGTCACAGGCTGAGTTTCTGTCCTGATCAAGACCTTCATCTTAGAGGACCATAATAAGTTAATTAAGAAGCTGATGGGCATTGGTCAGGAACGTTACATTTGTACTGTTTCAGAACTTACTTAAACTCATGATTCCAGGTAGTAAAAACATATGAAAGTGTATCTTCCCCCATGAGGTTAAGGATGGGATCACCATATGAACAAGGCACCATATAGTGGTGCATCAAAAGGCATCTGGGGGAGTATTTGAATTTTTTAAGCAATATATCAGGCAATTGTTCAAGACAAAGTTTCCTGAATCTCCGTGCCAATTTGGTTTATGCATATCAAATACCACAATCATGTTGGTCTTGACATCACCACCAGTAGCACCTATAGTACAAGAAGTTTTCCAAAACAGACAACCTTTACAAAGACACAACAATTAGGGAAGTCCTTTTTAATATGGCATTAATGGAAAGGAAACATAGTGGGGCACACACATTGTGATTTACCAAATCACTTCCATAGATCTGGATAGACAAGACCTTGATAGACATGCATGATCTGAAGGTAGAGACCTTTGATACTGACAGTGGCAGCATAATGCTGAAGGTAATGAATGTTGGATACTTTTGTTATGCACCTTGTTTTGCACACATACTAAATGTAGTGGTGGTTTAAATGCCTGACAAACATGCAAAGTTAGAAGAATCACTAGATACTGCATGGAACGTCAATAAATCGTTCCATCATTATCCCAAACACACAGAGCTCCTCCATCTGATAAGGCAAAATAGAGAATGATTACTTATTTTTGGTATTTACAAAGGAGAAGAAAAGTCCACTACCAGAGGAAAAGTTAGCACCAGGCAAATGAGGAGTCAGAACTGTGCATGAGCACTGTTTACACAGACCAGGTAGCTGATGTACTGTATCTGGATATTAGCAAGGCATTTGACTCAGTTCTACACAAGTGACTGGTCAAGAAAATAAGGGATATCACTGGCCCAAGTATTGAGAAAGGTGATGAGGTCAGCTGAGATCCAATGCAGATGAATGCATTTATCACAGACCCTCAGAAAGGGGACATGTTTCTTGAAGACTGCTGTGAATTTAGAGTGGACTATAAAAGGGGCATATTCAGTGTTAAGGGATGGGAATATTAAACACTAATTAGTGGAGGAAAAGTTATCCAGCATGGTAGTCAAGTGAAAGAACTTGAAAGACCCCAGCAACATAATCGTATGGAAGGGTTTGGAGCAGTGAACCTTGCACACACAGTATACCATACAATGGTGACTGAGAGTATTAAGAAGGGTGCCACCTTCCACAGTATGGTGGAAATGGAAGGAGAGAAGCTAGTCTTTTAAGGAATGATTACAGCTGGATGAATGGAGCCAGGTAGGCTCAGAAATGCAGCCAAAAATTTCAACTCAGACTGAAGTAGCAGTGAACTGACAGCTAATGTGTCACTTTTTGAATGCTCTTTTAAGGCTTACTGTGTGTTTCATCTATATGGTAAGGCCTCACATTAATCCAGGGCCTCAGCTTTGTTTATGTCAGGGTAAGCAGTAGAGATTTATCTTATAAGCAAGCAAGAATAGAAAAAAAATATAACAAGGTAAATAAAGAAACACCGGACAGCAAATCTATGAGCGCAGTTTCATTTCTATAATTTCTGATACGTGTTCAGAGTAGATAATGAGGAGTAACAAAATTTAATTAATTTGATTGTTTCAACAAGTGACACTCATTTGTCATTGGTACAGGCATATTTTAGCTATTTAATTAGGGATTAACTCTGTCTAACCTACGCTTGTTGTCTAGAAACATTCTGAAAATATTTGTTAATCTCAGAATCTGAAGAATTTGTTACTCAATCGACTTTGTTTTTCAAAAAAGTATACTTTATTAGGAAAAGAAATGTTCATTTAACAAAAACCCATATTTGCATAGTGATAGAGTAACATACAGCAGTGTTATGATGATTAAAGTGACCTGGGGTCCACCTTGCCTGCCCCTTCTGCTACAGAACATTTCAGTGATGATACCCAGTTTGATTACGAATGTAGATTACCATGCCACACACAACATATTTATCATTAATGGCATCTACCTGTATGCACTACTTTTATCTTGGCTAAAGTTGTTGCTGTTGTACTCAGATGTTTTGACACATGTGTATTCATTGTGTAGTTGCATATTAAGTTGCACTTTTTCAATTGCATGAATGTATTTTTCCCCTTTTTTCCTCCCTCACACTTTGCCTTCCCCCCTACCAACCCCTTCCACCATTCTCATCCTAGGGTCCTTATACTTTATACAAGTCTGGTAATATTGTACAGCATTGTGAGCACTCTCACTTTAAGTTGCACACTACATAATAGATGTCCAGTAGGGGACAAATATCTCATAACAGAATGCAAGGCAACAGAACAATACACTGGGGCCTCATAATGGTGTTAATTTTATGATTAGATAACTTGTTTCCATCATATACCAGAATGTGGTACCATATTCTGGTGAGGTGATAGTGCCCGGTTTTCTGCTCTGAACCCTAGATAAAGGCAATTATGGGCACCAAGTTTTCATCCAGAGAAGATAAGGAGGTATCATGGTCATTATCCAAATATAATAAATGTACAAGGTTTATAAGTTAAAATATGTGTAATTTTCTATTATAACTGGCATGCTATTTTGGCATTCAGGCGCCATTGCACTGTTCAGTCCTTATGACAACGGATTTCTTGATGCACAAACAACACACAAATTTCTCACATAAAATCACTGATTGAAATCCTCCTTGAAATTAATTTCACATTTACTTTATAAAATCAACTTTGCCACCTGCTTTCTCTTTCTTTCTTCACTCTCTTTTACTCAGCTTTCTTTGGGGGGAGAGGGTGGGATTGAAAAAACTCAGCTAAAAGGAAAACCCACATAACTGACAAAGAGAAGGCATGGAACTCTGAAAAACAGACAACGCAGGCTAAGACATGTGATGGGGTAGTCAGAGACAATCAGCTTCAACACTAGTAAGTTACTTGGGAGCATTGCACAGTAATTTTATAAAATAAAACACAATATGATGTGCTTAGACTAGAATTTTATATACACTCTCAGTGTGTGCTTCTTGTGTAAACCCCTTGAGTTTAGCTCTTGGGGTTTATGCATCATCACATACCATGTGTGTGTATGAAATTTGCCTTATGCACACTGCCCCAGTGCATTATTCTATATAAATGATCTGGATAATTCAGGACTATCCAGCCTAAATTATTTGTTATCAGGGTCACAGCTACCATATCTGCTCTGAATTATGACTCTGCATTACCACAGTGTGGAGCTCCTATTATCCATCTTACCCACTCCAGGTATAAATTGTGAATTGTTATTTTGATGGGTATCCTAAAATATCGATGAATTATCTCAGCAAATCTACTCCAGAAGCATCATTTGATTCCAGAACACTGGTCAAAAGACCTAAATTATGTAAATCTTTTCCAGGACTGATTTGCTTTAAAATGCTGGGATGCTGACATCATTTGAATGTGCTGATAACTGACAGAGAGGGGTGTGGAACCCATATAGCATTGGAAAGGTACTAAAATGATGTTTTACAGTGTATTTCTAAAAATACAGTTTGCAGCTGAATGAAGATTATGAATAATGAGTACTTCTGAATTCTAGCACCTCTGAATTGAAATAGTCACTGAATTTAAATAAGTCCATATTTGCACACCCTCACATACTATGCTGTATCTCACTTTCCACTGATTAACTGGAGGCAGTTTTTTTGCAGCTCAAGAGTTAAATGGTGTTTCTCACAAATGGGATGGAGGGTACATCGTAGTCATTGTAGCCAAATGCCATTTATGTATTTTTCTTTTAAAACGCCAAAGCACACCCATCAATTAAACTACAGTATGGTACAACATTGGTGATTTGGCAGAAACATAAAAAGCAAAAGACAAGGGGTTTGTGAGTCATGTCTAACTTCATTGAAAACCCACAATACTGCAGATAAATCTAAAATAACAAGAAAAGGATGATGTGTTTGTGTATTTATAATTCATGATTTAGACCTGGCTGAAAAAAAACCCTATTCAAAACAACATGATACATCTCAGGGGTTATACTATCCCTGGAAGACCTCTAACAATAATTGTTTTGCATCTGTAAGTTTCAAATGCAATGCCCCCTGTACTCACTAGACTGGCACCAAACTTTGGCACAGTAGCCTTTAAACAAGGCTTACCGTAGCTATTCTGGCCTTTGGGCAGAAGGTCCTGAGTTTCTGGATGTACATTAAGAGTTCTTTGGTTAAATTCCCACACAGTGCCTTCTCTTGAGGTGGCTCCTTTCGTAGGAAGCCTAGAAGTGATATCCCTTGTGAAATGTATTGTCACTGTTTCTTGACAGATGAGACAACAATTGCAGATGTAGCTTCTAAACCCCAACAAGACAGATGCCCAGCCTAGGAATGCAGAACAAAAAATGTTGTTACTCACCCCTCCTTCCTGCAACATAGCTGGGCAGTACATTCCCCTCTGGCAAGTAATCCACAAATAGCAATTCTTACTGAAAAAAAAAACTTTGTTGAAATACAGTTCCCAATAATAACAGCTTAGAATATCCAAACCTTGAAAACAGCAAAAAATGTCAACCCGCAAACTGGGAAATAGTCCAGCAGTGTGGTCCTTTCAACCTGCCTCTCCTGTAATAACCCTGCAGCAACTGCAACATTTCAGTGAAAGTCCTGCCTTTCTTAAGCAAACAGTCTTATGGTTGATGTTGTCCATGCAAATAACACAAACGGAGGGGTAAAGCCAGCACATAATTTGCTGTCAACACACTGACAGTACATGCAAAAGTAAAAAAAAAAAAGTATAGCTTTGGAGATCTACCTCTTGGGATCAGGACCGATAATTCCAAATTAATAGAAGCTGTAGACAAATACAAATATCTGTGTGTAATCCTGGATGATTCTCTTAGCTTTACCACACACAATGATTGTCTTTTAAAAGTTGCTTATGCAAGGTTATCAATGCTGTTAAGATTCAGAAATTGTTTTTCTGAAAAAATTCATAAAATGGTTACCCAAAGTATGATTCTGCCTCATTGATTATGGTTTAATTATATATTACTCAACCAGTAAAACTAAAATAGGTTAAGGGTACTGTTTAAAGCAGTTGGAAGACTTATTTGTAATTCTGTGTGACAGGAAATGTCATTCAACCTACAATACATCGTCTCCTAGGGTGGCTTTCTTTTGAAGATTCAAGCATTATTCTTTGCTTTTACCAGTCTTTGGAAAATCTTGAAATAGTGTGATGCATTAGAGCTAAGACCTCTTGACCTCCTAACTTCCATCACTGCCCTCTCTCACTCTAGGGAGATGTACATCCTAGGTGACTGTAATTTAAACCGGCTGTCATCAAAAACAACAAAAATATGCAATGAAATCTGTGCCCGTAACCTCACACAGCTAATATTGGAACCCACCTGCCCCAACCACAAGACACAAAATCGGTCCCTACTTGGCTGGGCTCTTACCTCCCACCCCCACAGAGTCATCATCTCTGGTATCCTTCCTGACGCACTCAGCAACCATAATCCAGTATTCGTAGTCAGGAAAGTTCGCAGACCAAATCCCTGCATAAAACCTTGCAAATATGCTCTTTCAAATCCTTAGAATTAGAACCTCTCCTACACAACTTAACCCTCTCCAACTGGTCTCCCCTAGCCAACATCCCATTGGTTGATAAGGCCCTTGCTTATTTTACTGATATATTCCTATAGAATTGGAATACCTTTGCCCTATTCAAACAAACCAGGGTTGGGGGAAACCACTTACCTAGGATTACTCCAGAACTATTGGCCTGTCTCAGAGCTAGAGATCATGCCTGGAAATGTCATAAAGCTACCCAGCTTCCTAGCGATCTCATGACCTACTGCAAGCTTCAAAACGTACCAGGGCCACAAGGCTAGCAAAGTCCGAATACTTTAACACCATCTTCCTCACAAACATAAATTCACCTTCCAAGTTCTGGAAGGTGGTTCATGCCCTCTTTTCTCCCACATCCCACCCCTCCATGCTTAAAATAAATTACACTGTTGTGGCCGACCCGGGTACCACAGCTGCTGAATTTAACTTCTACTATATCACCTGTGCCACTGAGCTACTGAAATCCTTCCCTTCCTACCCTCACTTCTCTCCTCTCCTCTCTCCTCTCTCCAATGGTATCTCTCCCCCCCTCCTCCCACCACCTCTTCTACTTCGATACAGACTCCCCAAATGACATGCTGCAAGCCCTTCTCACTATCAACCCATCAAAAGGCTCTTCCCCAGATGGTCTAGACCTCAAAATCCTCTCTCTCTCTCTCTCTCTGCCTTGGCCATTGCCTGCCCCCTTTCTCTAATTCTAAACCTCTCATTTTCTACTGCGTTGGTCCCTACCTCATGGAAACATGACATGCTGTGGTCCTCCCTCTTCCTGAAGGCGGTGACCTGTCTTCCCCTGGAAATCACTGCCCTATCTCTTTCATCCCTACCCTAGCTAAATTACAAGAACACCTTGCCCTCTACCAGCTTACCTCATTTTTAACTGACATCTCCTTCTTCACCCCTTTCCAATCTGGCTTCAGGAAAAATCACTCCGCCTCTACCTACCTACTTTGGTTCACTGACTATATCCTTATTGGGATGAACAATGGCCAAATCACCTCAGCCATCTTTGTCGACCTTGCCAAGGCTTTTGACACTGTTTCCCACTCCCTTCTCCTTGACTCTCTCTCAACAGCTGGCCTATCTCCATCAGCCACTAGCTGGTTCAAGCCCTTGCTCACTGGTAGAACCCAATCAGTCAGGATCTCTGATGTAATTTCCCCATCCCTCCTGATTAATACTGGAGTTCCTCATGGCTCAGTGCTAGGGCTCCTATTATTCTCCATCTTCCTAGACGACCTTCCATCTGTCTGCTCTTTCACCACTGCAATACGTATGTATGCCGATGATACAGTTCTGTATGCATCTGACTCTTGCCCAGCTGGGGTTACAGCCGACTTGCAGCAAGACTTTGACAAGGTTCATCTCTGGTTTGCTAACCATCAACGTTTTCTCAATGCCAAGAAGGCAAGAAGGCTGTCTCCATGAACTTTGGCCCAAGGCAGACACTATCTAGGCTTCCCTCCCTGCTCACTTTCCACACACTTGATAGGATTTTACTTAAGGACACATCCTCCTTCAGGTACCTAGGAGTTTAGCTGGATCAACACCTAAACTTCTCAAGACATGTTTTAATTTTTTTTTTTATTTTAATCTTTGGTAACCTGGTAAGGCCCACTAGGCACAAGTGCCTGTTTTCAGGGGCGACCTGGGAGCACTGGGCGGTTAAGTCACTTGCTCAGAGTCATATAGTATGCAAGTGGAGGTTGTGAGAATCAAACTCAGGTCTGGTCTGCTGGATGTATCAAGCTTGTTCACACCTTGTTCCTCTAACCTCTAGGCTATACTTCCAGCCCATATTGACATCATCCCCAAAAAACTGCACCCCAAGCTTGGTGCCCCATTCAGGAACCGTAGTTGTATCCCCTCTACAGTTAGGCGTGAACTTGTTCAGAAGAAGATCCTGCCCATTTTCGACTACTGTGATGTAGTCTACTGTGCAGCTCCCAAGTCCTCCCTGTCCAGATTGAATACCCTCTTCAATTCCTTCTGCCATTTTGCCCTTGATGCTCCTTCTCGCACCCACCACTATGATCTCTTTCGTGCCCTATCCTTCCCCTCTCTTACAAACAGACGACTCTCCCATTGTGTTAAATTCACCTCCAAGAACTGGCTGGGTGAACTCCCTACATCTCCCCATCATTTACAACACCACCCACTCCCTCTCACTCCCTTAGATCATGCAACTCCCGTACTTGGGTGGTCCCCACAGAGCCACCATCATTGGCTAATCCGGTTACTCCCACCACCTCTCAAAAATGAGGAATTCTCTCCCCCCTCAAATTCATCACTCATCCTCCTACTACTCCATCAGCTCTGCCCTCAAAAACTTCCTTGCACCTAGCTGTTCTTGCTACAACCCTCCATAACACCCCCCCTCTAACCACCTGACAAACCCTACCCCTGTTCAGTTGCCATGCAATGCCCCTGCCTCAGGTCCACCTCTCACCCACCTAAAAACCAACGTTTCTTCCCTTCCCCCGATTCCCTCCCTTCCAACCTTCCATTGTTCTCTTACTGTGATTTCTCAATAATCCAAAGTTGTACCAAGGGCCTGTCCCTACCCTATTCTTATACCATTGACCAAACTTTTCCCTCCACTTCTCCACATCCTGAAGGGCTAGGATTTGACGTCTCTTCTCTCTCACCTTCACCCTCTCCTCTGTTCTTCCAAAGCCTATTCCCCCTCACTGCCTACAACCTGCTTCCCTCCCTCCGTACTCTACCTCTTGCTGCCACAACCTGCTCCCTTTCTGTCATGCTTGACCCCTGCCTTGTGCAGGCAGGGTTCTCAGCTTACTGGAGGAGTCAGGCCCCAGCAGACCTTTCTCCTCTTACCTTTTCCTTCTCCTTCCATCCCCTTCCACCCCCCCGCTTCTCTGCCTACTGACATACCTACCTCTCACCTTCCCTTCTCCCCCTTATGTAGCCCTAGCTATGACTGACCCCTAATCTCTAATGCACTTGTAGATAACTTTCACTTCTGTTATGGCTGATTCCTAATCTCTACTGCACATGTAATTAACTTGCACTTCTGTTATACCTTAGCCAACCTGTTCTGCCTGTGTTTACTCCTCACTAACTTCCCTAAATCAAACTACAACAATTCTATTCAGCCATTTTTTAGCTACACAGTTATGTCATTTAGTGAATGCCTAAATGTTATTTTGTGTTGTTGTATCTGTCTAGTTCAAAAGTGTTACCATAGTATCTATCTAGTTCAAAACTGTTAGCATCCCACTATTTCATTACTCCTGTACAGTGTGCTCAAGTTATTTGAATGTAATCATAAATTTATATTGTGTACCAACTCTCTGTAAACTATACTCATGTTTCCCTACCCCCAAGGTTGTACCGGGAGACGAGCAACTTGTTGCTCAGTGTGCCTTCCTGGTGAAACATTTCAATAAATAAATAAATAAGAGAGATTTGTGATTTCTAATGCTGTTTATAATACCATGTTTCATGTATATAGGAAAGTGATTCTTACTCTGCACCATTCAGTTTTTGATTACAGGGCATTCAGCTTGCAGGCAATTATCTCTGGAATTCATGCTTATAGACAATTTTAACTAGTAATAAGATGAGTTCTTTTTAAAGCAAATTGAAGTCCCATTTGTTGACAAAGTTTGTGCAACTGTGTCTGCTGTTATATGTACAGTGGAGCCAGCCAGGGTGCAATGCAATACTGCAGCACATTGCAGTCGAGTTACTTTTTTTGTAATTGTTTATTGGAAAAATTCATACTTGACAAACATCAAAGCATAAATTCATAATCAATATGCACATTGACAATATTGCTTATATTTCATTTCATTTTTATTTTTATACTGAATCATCTGTGGGCAAAGTCCATTTTCACAGATGACCAGTTATACCAGTGTACCATACATCCTGCTGGTAGTACAATTCAGAAAAAAACTAGGAATGAGTGGGTACTAAAATACCCAACCCCCAAAACTACCCACTGCAGGTACTCGAAAAGTACCCTAAAAATACCAGGATGAAAAACAAGTAGTCGGGTCGGGTGGGGTAGTTACTACCAGACTTGCAACTACCCGACCCATTCTACTACCTGATTACCTGACCCTAACCATGACAACAATCATGTGAAAGACTGTTTTTTTTGGACTATTAAACTGTTTGTTAGGTACTCTGAGCTGTTATACCCATGGGGAAGGGGGGCACAGCTGTGGCAGGTACAACAGGCACAGCCACTCTTAGCGAGCCTGATGCTTTTTCCAAAAACTATACCCATGGCAGGCATTGCTCAGGCAGGTACAAGAGGTGCAACTGCAGTTAACAAGTCTGCTGCTGTGTCCAAAAATTAAACACATGGTGCACATTTCTGAGGTAGGTATGAGAGGCGCAGCTGCTCTAATTGAGCCTGCTGCTGTTTTCAAAAATTATACCCATCACAGGCATTGCTTAGGTAGGTACAAGAGACACAACTGCTGTGACTGAGCCTGCTGCTGTTTTAAAAAAATATATCCATGGTGGTCATTGCTGAGGTAGGTATGAGAGGTGCAGCTGCTGTGATTGAGCCTGCTGCTGTTTTAAAAAATTATACCCATGGCAGGCATTGATGATGTAGGTATGAGAGGTGCAGCTGCTGTGATTGAGCCAGCTGCTGTTTTAAAAAATTATACATATGGTGGGCATTAATGAGATAGGTACCAGAGGTGCAGCTGCTCTGAGTGAGGCTGCTGCTGTTTCCAGAAATGATATCCATGGTGGGCATCGATCAAACTTACATAGTATAAACTGATGACTGACAAAAGAAAACTAAGAGGAATACTAGTGTGGCACATGACTCAGGCTAAGACTGACAAAGGGCATCAAGGGTGGGGAAAAGGACTACTTCAGGTACATGAGGGTGAGAAGGAGCTGCAAGGACCAGATAGTGAGGATTAGAAGGACAGGGGGGTGGGTAGAGAAAGGGGTGGAGCAGGCAGAAGCACTAAATGTATACTTCTGTTCTGTGTTCACAAAAGAGAAGTGTGGCAGCTACCTCAGGGGATGGGTAAGATGGGCAAGAGGGGGAGGGGTGACAGATGAGGTAATTACAAAGAGCTGGTACTGGAGGGTCTGAAGACTCTGTGGGTGAATAAGGCACCAGGACTGGATGGCATTCACCCTAGGGTGCTGAGCGAACTGGCAGAGGTCATGGCAGGGCCACTGGCAGACCTGTTTAATATCTCTCTGGACACAGCATGTGTACCACAGGACTGGAGGATGGCTCACGTGGTGCACCTCCACAAAAGTTGCCCAAAGGATGACCCAGGCAATTACAGACCAATAAGCCTCACATCCATTGTAAGGGTAACTAATGGCGACAATCCTGAAAGAGAGTCTGGTGACCTTTTTGAAAGACAATGGACTCTATGACAGTCAGCAACATGGGTTCATCTGAGGGAGATTCTGCCAGACCAACATAGTTGAGTATTATGACTGGTTGATGAGGGAACTGGACAAGGGACATGCAGTGGATGTCCTGCATTTGGACTTCAGCAAGGCCTTTGATTCAGTGCATTATGGGCAGTTGGGGAGAAAGTTAGAGTATGTGGGGGAGGGGACAAAGATGGTGAACTGGATTGTGAACTGGCTGAAGAGAAGCAGGTGGTGGGGGGGACACTCATCCCCAAGGGCTGTGATGAGCGGGGTTCCACAGGGCTTGGTACTGGGCCCGGTGCTTTTTGGGATATTTGTATTAGATATCTCACATGGCATCAGGAGTAAGACCAGTCTGTTCACTGATGATATCAAGATGTGGGCAGTGGTGGACAACATAGTAGGGTGGCAAGGGCTTCAGGATGACCTAACTAAACTGGAGGAGTGGTCGGAAATGTGGCAGTTGGGATTCAATGCTAAGAAGTGCAAGGCACTGCACTTCAGAGCAAGGAACCCTGGGAGAGGAGGGGTTCAGTTAGGTACCACCGAGGAAGAAAAGGATCTATGGGTGGTTATAACGGGGAATATGAACAATTCAGCTCAGTGTAGGAAGGCGGCAGCTAAAGCCAACAGGATGCTGTGATGTATTACAAGAGGAATCTCCTCCGGAAAGAGGGAGGTGATCCTGCCTCTGTACAGGTCTCTGGTCAGACCACACCTGGAGTACTGCATGCAGTTCTGGCACCCATTTCTGAAGAAGGATGTCAGATTACTGGAGGGTGTACAGTGCAGGATAACAAAGATGATCCAAGGTTTGGAGGACAGACCCCACGAGGACAGGTTGAGGGAGCTGAATATGTGCTCACTGGAGGAAAGAAGGGATTAGGGAGATATGAGGATATGATTGAGACCTTTAAATACATGACAGGGATAAACAAAATAGGTACAGAAGGGGTTTTTAAGTTGGGGTGGAGGAGGGACACTAGAGGGCATGGTCTCAGATTGGAGGGGGAAAGATATAGGAGAGAGATGAGGAGACATTTTTTCACAGAGAGGGTGGTGTCTAAGTGGAACGCTCTGCCAAGGAGGTGGTATCCTGTAGGACAGTGGGCAGTTTTAAAAGGGGATGGAACATGGTAAGGGGGGTGAACATAAGTGGGGAGGGTGGGGCAGCTACAATGTAGGGGGCTAGCTGCACATTCGAGCAGACTTGATAGACCATGAGGCCTGTTTCTGCTGGCAGATTCGTATGTCCATGTGACATGTGGCTGGCATGGTGGTAGTGATGATGGTTCCATTCATTTCATACACAACCTAGTCATATTCAGTATCAATGTTTTCAATCTGTTATTCATGTTTAGGGTCAGATTCACATTATTCGGTGTTTGTGACAAATTGGGAAATTGTCAGCATTCATTTTGAGAAATATAAGCCATTCTACATTTGCCATATTGTTCTCTTTTTTTCCAACAGAGTATTGGATCTTCTTCCAGACCAATCACAGTATGGTCTGCAAAGTACTCCAGGATTATTGTGCTGCGTGAGATGGTTACCAGTCTGGCAGATGAACCAGATGCATTTTCTTTACAGATACTAGTCCTTGTTGTTGCAGGTGACTCAGAAGTGACTTGCCTTTCTGACCCTGAATATAGGATGCCCGAGAAGTAGATGTACATGTCCTTTCCCTCACTGATGACACTGCTGACTGTGAAGAATTGATAGATGTGTTATTGTTTGTGCCAGAGGCACACTGTGATGGTTTGGCAGGGTTTGACTGTTGTACATCGGTTAATGGTGTTTGTAGAGCAATGCCACATTTGGTTTGAAGATCTCTCCAGTACTCAATGTTTTCCCCAGCAGGAAGGATGGCTTTAATGTTCCATTTAAAGTGGGGATCTAGCAACGTAGCCAACACATAGATGTCATTCTTACACATGGCATTGAGTCTCTGACCAGACAACAGTATGAGACTCAAGTCATCTGGCAGCATAACCGTGGTGGTATTGTCTTTTGACTGAAAGTCTTTCTTTATGTTATCAAGGAAAATGTGAAGAAATCTTATTTGAGGAAGAATTTGACTCAGAGAATCACTGTACACACTGACATCACGTGTGACAGCATCAAATGGCTCCAATAAGGTGACCAAAGATTCCAGTAGAGTCCAACTAATGGAACTGAACATGATATCTATTTTACCTATTTTATTCTGCATTGTGTAGTCATGTAGAGATTTTTTTCTGTTCAAGAAGTTTTTTTAACCTGTAAAATGTTGAATTCCAGCATGCTGGAACTTCCTGCTTTAATGTATGCAAGTGGTAAGTTGTTTGACCTCTGCAGCCCATTCAGGATTTTTTTGTGCTTTCATAGAGTGGTTGAAATGCCCACATATTTTCCAAGCAAGACATAGCAGGTTTTCAACACTCCTCTTTCCATTTAATGAACTATGGATGAGAAGACTTAAGCAATGTGCAAAACAAAGTAAGCATTGGTAGTTGCCATCTCTAACAGCCTTGGCTATGTTGGCACCATTATCTGGTACTAAACCCTGAAGATAAGGAATACAGAATAAGCCATTTCTGGAACTGATTTTGCAGCTCCTGCAAAATATTCATAGCAGTCTGGTTTTCCTCAAAAGCAGTGGCACATAATACAGCCTGCTTCTGGGAGGGCAATAGCCTGAGGTTTAATGTGGGGAAATAGCTCCTCCCACATCCCCTACAAAGGCCAGCCTCCAATGGCAGTTCTCCACTTAGCATGTTGTGAACTGCAGCATCCTGGGCTCCTGCATGTCTCATGGGCTGATCCTACTTCACTTTCTTTTCTCTCCCTGCTCTTTTGTTTTGTTCCCCTTTGCTCTCCTCATCTTTCTTTCCTCTTCTTCACTCCCCCATCCTCTTCATCCCTATTTTTTCACTTGCCACTTCTCGCTGTTTCCCTCCTACCATCTGGTCTCCATAGCCGACTTTTTTCCTCTGCTTGTACCTGTGCTTGCTGTTCTTTCCTGTGCCTCGCAGTGTGCTCTGCATCCATCCACACTTTGCTTTCTGCTCACCATTCTCTCTGCTGAATGGTGCTTTCTGATCTGGGACACTGCCCCGTTTCCTTTCGTTTTGGGCGCGGCATCATCCCCATTTTCCTGCTTGCTGACCTCGCTTCACAATCCACTGCCTGCCATGGGGCTGCTCTTTGGACCTCCACTGGTAAGCCGCTGTGTGTGTGTGTGTGTGTGTGTGTGTGTGTGTGTGTGTGTGTGTGTGTGTGTGTGTGTTCTTGGGATACCATGCTGCCTGCATATGCTACTGACCCTGTTTCACCTGTTTGCAAGTGTGGGGGTGGCCATCCTTGTGACTGCATCTCCTCCCTGAGTGTTCCCTGCTCACCCCGGCTCTCTGTGGCATGCTGCGCCTGCCTGCTTCTATGCGCTCCTATGCCCTCCTTCCCTTTCTGCCACAACCAAGGGGTCATGTCTCCATTTTTTTTTTCTGTGTGTTCGTCAGTTCTACCTCTCTGCACTTCCCCCACAAACATTGATATTCATCTCCTATAACAACATAACTCAATTTATCATGCCTCTTCGATCATGATTGTGTTCTTTTATATCATCCCTTCCCTCAGCCTATCACTATATGCATGCCTCCCCACTTAAGGGTATGGCTTTAACACCACTTTCATCCCATTTGGACTGTTGTCTGCACCTCTACTACTGCTGATTGGACTGATACTATTACCAAACCGCCTCTGATTTGGGACAGGCATGCAACATTCTTGTGCTCCACCACATATAGTGAGCTTGTCTGCCCCCACCCTTGCTGCCCCCTTCCTTTCTCGAAAAAAAAAAGAAAAACACAAAAGTTGGTGTGCTGTGCGGTTCATTTTCTGTGGTCTGCTGAATTATATGGCAAATATAAACATACACACAAAGAAATAAAGTGACTCATGCAGAAACTGGCATCTCGAGAAAACTTTTAATACATAAAAAAAGAACACATCCATGGGTTCCTCTTCCTTTCTCCCCTGCTGGCTCCTCATCTGCCACTTCTGTCTCTCCTGGCCCCTCTCCCCTGTTCCTGCCCTTGTCCCATACTTTCCTGGTTTTCCTTTTGGGCCTTTCATTCCTCACACCGGCATTCCATCTCCATTTCCCCCTTTCTACCTTCCAGACCCATGCTATATCTCCCCTACTCTGGCGTTTGTATCCCCTACCATATTGCTTCCACTACCAATTCCCAGCTTGTTTCAAGATTTCTGTTTCCTCATTTTACCACTGGTGCTCCTCTTCTTCCAGCCTGCAAATTACCTGCAGTGTTCATGTCACCCCTCTTTTTCCATGCTTCTTGCAGCAGCCCCTAGGCCCGCATCATTGCCTCCTCATAGCCTTCCATCATTCATCACATTTCATCACTACCAGTATGCTCCTTCCTGGATTACTCTAAACTCCCCCTTACTGGCATTCTTAACAACTCTTCCTCACGTTCTTCTACTTTGACTCGCTTCCTTCCCAATTATACTGTCTCCCAGTTTACCTACCTAAGTCTATGCAGCCATCTGCCTTTTCCCTTACTCAGTCCATACCAGCAGTTTGTCCGGACTCCATCCTTAACTCGTACCTTCTGTGCTACTGAGCGAAGGTAGGCTTTCCCTGTCTACCCTAGATAGGATTCCATTACACTCACTACTGCTGCCTACCACTTACAAAACTGACATCCTCCATCCCTAACTCTGCCTGGCGGCATCGAGTGAAGGTTAGCTTGCCCCGACTATCAGGGATGGGAGCTGTCTACAATATACCATGTCTTACTTTTGCATTCTCTGCTTGATACTGGTCACTGCTTCCATTCGGGAATGGGACCTTTTTTATCCCATCTGCCTTCAACATCCTACCTCTGCCTAGCTAAGTCAAGGTTGTCTCATCTTGTATACCAGGGATGAAAGCCTGAGTCTACAGTACATTCAACTGTTTCAACTTTATGCATTCTCTACTTGATGCCTAGTTGCTGCTTTCCTTTGGGAATGGGACCATTATAACCCATATGCATTCAACATCCTACCTCTGCCTGGTGACATCGACCGAAGATCATCTCGCACCAATTACCAGCGTACTTTGGATATTAAGAAAGATTCTATCATGATCACCTTGGATGTAGAAGCATTGTACACAAGCATACCTCATTCTGGGGGTTTGAAAGCTCTCAGGTATTTTTTGAACACCAGGAACAGGGGGGCAAGACCAGACACTGATTTTGAGAGAGAAATGGCTCAGTTAGTACTGGAAAGCAATTATTTCACAGTCAAAGATATACATTACCATCAAGAGAAGGGTACAGCTATAGGGGCACTTTTGGCTCCCAACTATGCAAATTTATACATGGCCTACTGGGAGGAGGAATTTCTATGGAGTGACTATAACCCATACTTGTCAAAGAAAAAGACATGGAAACACTTTATCAATGACATATTTTTGATATGGGAAGGGGACATGACAGAGCTTGGGGAGTTCATACAATATCTACACAGGACTAACCAGCACCTTTGCCTCACATGTCACATGGACAACCATAGGATTTCATTTCTGGATATTTATGTAACAAAGTCAGTAGATGGTAAATTGGGTACCAGTCTATACAGGAAACCCACAGACAAAAATAGAATACTGTTGGCTAGCAGCTGTCACTCATCCCCTCATACATCATCTCAAACAAACACAAGAGTCAATTTCTATGGGTGAAAAGGAATTGCAGTCAAAGGGAAGACTATGAGATGGAGAAAATAGATCTAACCAAGAGATTTGTATAAAGGGTTTACTCGAGAGATGCCATTGAGAAATCAAAAAAGGAGGTAGACACCATAGAGAGGGACACTTTGTTACATAACAATAAACAGAAAGGGAATGTATGTGCAGTAAATGACTATATAAACTTTGTCACTATATATAATGTGAGATCATGGCAGGTGAGAAACATCATTAATGCCAATTGGCACGTACTGGGGGCAGACAAGAGATTACTAGAAACCTCCAAGGTGCTGCCAGGAATGGCATACAGAAGAGCAAAAAATCTTCGTGACCAGTTGGTCACCTCTTGCCAACCAATCCAACAAGAAAACACATGGTTCCCACCTTTACCCCAAGGCTACAGGAAGTGTGGTAGATGCAAGTACTGCCTATTCATAAATTCAAGCAAAACAATTGTTAACCCACTTGATGGCAATCTTATTCATGTGAATCACTTTATAAACTGTGATACAAAATGAATGGTTTATTTTGCACAGTGTAAGTGTGGTGCTTATTACGTAGGCTGGACCAAGAGAAAACTGAAAGAAAGAGTGGGAGAACACGTGAGGGCCATTGAAAATGGGGATGAAGAATATGTTTGGGCAACTCGCATGATGTATGCACACAACCCCAGTGAACATGAGTTAACATTTACAGGTATTGAACAAGTGAGCCTGGGAACCAAAGGGGGAAATAGAGAACTTGCTCTGAGCAAAAGGGAATATTATTGGATTTTCCGATTAGGTGCCTGTATGTCAGAAAAAAGGTTTAAACGATCAAATAGAATTGAACCATTTTTAGTGAAATAAGTCTCCAAGACATCTGTTAACTGTTGTTTCTGCTAATCTAACTGTTGTTTCATTATGAACTTATTCTATTGGAATGATACTTGTGTTTCCCTTACGTTTATATTTCCTTCTAGATTTCTGTAAGGCGTTGTGAGTAAGTCATGCTATGTCATTGACAAAAAACAGGGAGAGTAGCTGAGTAAAGTAAGATAGTGGAATGCACTTACTAGTAAGCTATGCATACACATTATGTGGAAATGAGAATATGAAACTGTTTATGTATGGAATTGATTGAAAATGATGCTGTTTTGCCCTTCCTTGCTTTCTCTTTTTCTTTCTTTTCTCTCTGCTCTCTTCCCCCCAATAACACCCCACTCCTTTTTCTTATCTTGCAGTCCACTTCTCTGATCTTATGCACAGCAATAATGATAGTTCACACCTAATGAATTTTTGAAATGAATGTTCTATATGTATTACTAGATCTTATGAACTGCTGCTTTTGGAGGGAAAGAAAATAAAATTTATTTCTGGTTGAACTTAGTGTTAACATGTTAAGAACCATGTAATATATATATATATATATATATATATATATATATATATATATATATATATATATTCTGTAGAAGTGGATGTAGTTGTGCATGCACCAGTACTGAGGTTTGAATCAAGTGTCAGGAATTTGTCTAATATTGTATAACAGGTTTTAATGTTTAAAGTTTGTTTACATAGTTGATGCACTGTCACTTTAAAATCATGTTAATTCTGATAGACAACTGAATGTAATGGCTGTCTTGATTGCTGTATTTAGTGCATAAACACCCATTACCACTGGGGGGGTGCTATGCTTTGACAAAGACCACCTTTGGTTGAAACGTCAGTTGTTGTGGGTGCCCTCGGGTGGAGGAGCCCAGATTTTCACTCCTGTTTCTTGAGTATAAAATAAAACTGCCTGATTTATTTGCACATTATAAAAGTGTGGACAGCAGTTTCTTTAGGCTGGGTGAGTTCAATGACTTGCTTTGTGCAGTCTTTTCCAGGGATGAAAGCATGTATCTGCATTTCATGGTTTTAACCTAATGTTTTTTCTACCAGACTATCCAGTTCCCTTCAGGAAAGGGACCACTTTACCACATTGGCCTTCACCGCCATCCTTTTGCCTGGCAGCATCGACTGGAGGTCATCTCACACAGACTACTGGGGATGGATTCCTGTGTCAGCATTCACCTTTGTAACCTTGTACATTCTCTACTCCACTACTCAGTTGCAGCTTCCCTCCGGGAGTGGGACCGCTATGCCCATTGACTTCAACATCCTACCTTTGCCTGCCAGCATTGCATGGAGGTCATCTTGCACCTCCTGCCTGGGATGGAATCCTGTGTCTGTGTTTCACTGTTTTGACCTTGTACATTCTCTACTTACATACCTGGTTGCCACTTCCCTTCAGGAATGGGACCACTGTACCAATTTGTATTCCACATCCTACCTTTGCCTGGTGCCATTGACTGATGGTCTTCTAGCCTCTAATACCAGACATGGGAATCTATTTTTACAATCGACTATTTTCACATTATGCATTCTCCACCTGATGCCAGACTGCAGCTTCCCTTCAGGAAATGGATCCTTCTACTCAGTTTTCCTTCAACATCCTTCCTCATCAGGCTACATACTGCACTTCCTTGGACTCATCTTACTCATCCCTGCCTTGGCCTCCACATGCTCTGGATTTGAACTCTGCCAGTCTCTACCTCCATTCAGTTTAACTGTCTCTTGGACTTACTTACTGCTCGTCACCCCTTCTTGACACCCATACAAGTTTGCTTTCTCCTTCAGAAATGGGAACCTCGTGCTTCATCGCTGCAGCACCTTCTGTTCTCTGTACTTGCAGTTCACCATCTTCTTTGGACATGGGACTCTCATACCTCAACTTTTATAGCACTTGGCACCTGGATTTGCTTCTTGGTCTTTCTTGGATCTGCCACTACTGGCCAGAAGTGGCTTTATTCATCCTAATTCAGTTTGCTGTGGCACTGACCCTGTCCTGTTCCTTCATGCACCTGCGATGTTGGTACAGCTTGGCCTCTGCTGTCTTCTTCACAGAGCACTTAGGTTCACTACGGAGCTCCCCCACTCCACTCATCACTGTCTCCTGTATACCGCTGTGGGCTGGCCATCCCTTACTCTTAGACGCCACCAAAACATGGCTCTTCTGGACCTGAAAAAGCCATTATGAATAAACTACCAAATTATATTGCAGCCTGCTTGCCGTTAAGCATCCCATGTAACAATCTTCTGAGAAGTGCCTCTTACATTACACTGAAGGTACCCAAGATTAGAGCCCACTTTGGCAGTGCCTCTATGAGCTACATACATTTTCTGTTGTGGAACAAGCTGCAAAAAAACCCTGAAAATAAGTCTCCCTATTAACCTAGCATTGTTCAAAGCCCTAATTATGTGCCATCCTAAGGACTCCTGTCTCTGTTTCCCGTAACCCTTTGGTCTGTAATCACTTAGGCAACCTGTTTTTCCCCTGTCACTTTAGGGCCCATTTCCATGTCTATGCCCTGGCCCTCCCCCCTCCATGGCCCTCTTTTGAACATTCCACCCTCTCCATTAATATATTATATTTATAAATAAATAAATAATTCTTTGACTTTCACTTCACATCTGTCATGCTTGTAACCTGTATATATCACATACTGTATCAATGTGTCTTGTATATTTTATCTAAACACAATTTTTATCTCCACTTAACCTGTACATATCTGCTACTAAACATCTTACTTTATTTTCTTGTATTTGCTCTTTATTTGATGACTTTTGGTCTGTACGCTTATATTGTCTACCCCAGGTCCACCTCAAAAATGAGCTTGCTCAATGGTGTCTGCCTGGTTAAATAAACATTTTGATTGATTGATTGATTCTTCTAGGACTCCTTCTTCCAGTCTGCTGACATCCACTCCAGACTTTCCCTCCATCCTTGGACAGCTGCCTTCTCCTCGCTGCCCTAGCGGCTCGGGGCTCCTTCCCATGTGCTATGGCTTTTTGGGCATTTTACATTTATCACTGGCCAGTATTCTACCCAGTGAACTACCCCTCCCATTCATCTATTTTATACTCCTACCTTGACCATCCAAACAGCTCCCATCCACTACTCTACAGAGCACTTGTTCATTTCACCTGAGGAGAACTTCTTCTAGCATTATCCCTTGGTCAGCATCCTTATAGACTCTTATGTCACCACAGAGTTATCAATACTTCCCAATCATCTCCCCAGGACTAGTTCCAGAATCCCATTTGAATGGAATATAATAAAGATCTCATTCCTCAACCAAGACTACAGGATGCTCCCTAGGCATCCCGTTAATTCAAGCGGTGTGTCATCCCTATCTCCCAAGTTTCCATAGTATCTAAGATTTAGTAGAGCCTTCTCCACTCTTATCTGGAAAAGTGACATAATTCCTTCCGAGATGCACTAACTCTATAATCATCATCACTGTTTCGGATAACAGGAACTGCAAGATACCTCATAGCAATACTGGTATCATCTGTTTTACCGTTTTTTTTTTATTTTCTATTTATCCCTCCTTCCTACCCTCGGTGTCCACTCCTTCTGGCTGCTCAGGCACTCCAGCCCCCAAGCCCAGGATCTGCCCCTAGAGTGCCTCTTCCTCCCTTTTTTTTCTCTCCTACACAGCAGGGACTGTCCTGAAATTGATGGTCTGGGTGACTTCCGAACAGTCATCATCTAGGACTGCCAAGGGGAGGGGTTTCCATTTTTCTGTGGTCCCTTTCCCAGCTCCCTGAGATGCCGGCACAAGGATGTACATCCAGAGAGGCGACTTGCTGATGCATGTCTCTCTTAAGTGCCTAACAGCGTCTCCCTTCCCTGACTCCATGAAACGGAGCCGCCAACCCGTCGAGAGCTCGTATTTCCATTGGCTCTCTCAGGACGTCGGGTGCATATTCACCCCTGGTATCCCACCCCAGAGGGAGGAGAGCATCTGTTGGGATGCTCAATCTGCCTTCTCCCAGCCGACCCCCGCCAACCCGAGTCCGTTCCCGAACCTGGGTCACCGGCGTAGCGTGAGGTTTTTTGTCCAGCACCTCAACCCTCAGCGCCACTGGGCTGGTCCCCTGTTTTACCTTTTTGTAGCTCTCCTACTAGCACTGACTCTGTTAGATCACATCACTTAACTCCTATTTCCTCAATAGCCATTGGATGTCCTAAGACCTTCCCAGTAACCTTTCCAGAACTCTCATCATTAGATATCTGATGCCTAGCTGCCTTACTAAAGTTACTTTATCCAAGTCACTGTTCTCCAGCCCCTGAATGTCACCATACCTCATACAGTCATCTACATCCCTTCATTATATTACCATCAGTCAGGTCAGCTGCCTATCCAGCAGTCCTTCTTGTCCATCCCTCATGATTCACCTCCCATATTCATTCCAGTGAAGACTTTCATAGAGAACAGGCTTCCATTGATTCCTCAATCTGCATGTCCATAACTGACCTGGCTGTCTCACTATCCCAGTCATGCCTCTTAACAGGCCTATATCCGACTAAAATCCTAGGCACCCCCAGTATTCTACACCACTCTCGATTTCCCCTTGCCACGTCAGTCTACAGACTCTTTCAAATACTCATTTCCGGGCTTCCTGCAGCATTTAGACATTGGATCCCCCTTGCAAGAGCCTATACAAGTATTATTATGGCATCAGTACCCAAATCAACTTTCAGATTCCTCATACTGAACTTCCAATTATTCCAATACACATCAAGTTATCACCTCTACTGCATATACCAACCATCCTTCATTGGTCTCAACTCTTCCATGTCACTACTCCTACCTGGCACATAAAGATTCTGTCCGACTCCTTCATCTTTTTCATGGATGCCAACATTGCAACTTATTGCTCACTGTTTAACTCCAAACCTCCAGACTCTAACCTCAATGTCAAACCTTCTACAAAGTCAGATTGATAGCCAGCCTGGTGGCACAGAGGGTTGAGGCACTGGTGCCTTATCTTGCATCACACAGGTGACCCAGGTTCGGGAATGGACTTGGGTCACTAGGGGTTGGCAGGGGAAGGAGAGGATTGAGCATCTGTAGGACTGCTTTCCTGTCCTGGGGTGAGTTACAGGGTCGCTTTGCTCTGCAGTGGCCCCCGGTGGAGACCGAGAGCACTTCAGAAGCATCGCAATGTGGGAAGTACCAGAAAAACAGAAAATAATGCTCTGGATTGGCCAGATGATGGCATCTGGTCCACTAGCACCCAAAGACTTCCTGCGAGCCTGCCCATCTCAGCAGTGCCCAAGGCTGAGGAAAAATATATTGTGCTGGGCTGGCCCCACTGTTGCCTTCCCCCTCGAAGGAGAGGAACCCACTCAGCAAAGGGTAATGCTGAGCTACCTCAAGGTAGGCTGCAATATGAGGCAAGGGAGGCTCGAGTGGGTTAGAGGGGTGCTGGTGACCTTGGATGCCTGAAGGAGTGGTGGATTTGGAGCATGGAGGGGAGAAAATAGATCACACAAAAAAAAAAAATAAGATTGATTACCATATGACTTCATAACACATCATACTTCCCACCATTCAAAGTCTTTTAGCAAATTTTGTCAAATTATGCTCTTTATGCTCACTTTATCTCTGTACTCCCATTGGACATCATCACCTTGGAAACCTGGACTGCATTCACCCCCTTTTTTCAACTGGACCTCATCCACCCTCAGGATTCAGATGCTCCTTCAAGTCAGAGTCAAGTCAAAGTTTATTGGCAGGAATTAACTTCATTGAGCAGGCTCATTTACAAGGAGGTCCTAAGTCAAAGATGTGCAATACACTTACAAAACAATATACAAAAAGAGCAAATACAGTAGTAGCACAGTATAACATGGTGATGAGCAAAATCAGCAATAACAGCAAAAGACAACATATTATATATATATATATATATATATATATATATATATATTATATATATATATATATATATATATATATACAGTATATGTAGAAAATATATACATACTGTATGTACATGCATGCATGCACATGCATACAGAGGAGAATCCCAAGAGAGGAAAGTCTTGGCATAGTGAGCATATGTGCAGAATGTAGGATACCGTGCTTATAAGGAACAACATCAGGGTAAGTGAGGTGATCTGGGAAGTACTGACAGTATGTAGTAGGGTTACAAGTAGACCAGGAGTCTACCAGGATAGGCAGGGTTCAGGAGAGAGGAGATCAGGACAGTGAAGTTCAGGTAATCAGTAGTATGTGGAAGAGAGGGAGTGGTAAGGCATGGAGAGCAGTAAGCAGGATAATGGAGGGAGAGCAATGGGGAGGGTGGGTGGGAAAAAGAGGCAGAGATCTGGAGGCTTACAGGGGTGGGTGATAGGGAAGTGGACATAGAGAGGAGAGGGTCACTCATACAGGAGAATGCAGTGTCAGCCATCTAAACTGTGCCAGGCTATAAGCAGCGACAAGTACAGGAGATGTAACTTGCTAGTAAGTAGATGTTTGAAGCTGCCCAAGGGGATTAGGTGTTGAAGCCTGAGGCTTGCCTGGGCTTTGTTCCTGGGGGCTGGAAAGGCATGGCTTATGGCCAAACTACTGACGCAGGGACGGGTGCTAGGGACTTGCAGCATAATGTAGGTGGTGCTGCATAAGGTATAAGAGGATGATGTATGCTGAAAGAGATTAGTTATATATGGGGGGAGTTTAAGCTGGAGAGCTTTGTGCAGCTACGTGAGGGAGTGACAGAGCTGTCTGGTAGCTAAGGATGTCCAGCCAAGGGAGGCATATAGGTCACAGTGATGCATGTGACAATGGGCATTGGAGATGAAATGTATTGCTCGATGGTCTAGTGTGTCCAGTTGGCAAAACAGGGAGTCTGGGCAGCGGCCATAGAGGATATCTGCATAGTCTAGGAGTGACATGAAGGTTGTCTGTACCAGCCATAGCCTGACTTCATTATTAAACAGAGATTTATTCCTATAAAGGAAGCCAAGTCTCTGCCTCAGTTTTTTCATAAGGGAGGTGATGTGAGTAGGGAAGGATAGGTGTTGATCAAGGTCACACCCAAGATATCTGAATTTGTTGAAGACTTTGAGGTTGTCATCAAAGAGTGTTTTTATGGGGGCAGAGAAGCTATACCACTTTGTTTGGAGAGTTTGTGACTGGAGTGGAAGTACATGACCTTTGTTTTTTGTGTTTAGAAGAACTTTGGCCTGCGCAAGACTAAGCTAGAGGAGATTAAATTCTGACTGGAGTTCCAAATGGACCTCCTCTATCGATGATTTAGACATATATTACTGTATCATCAGCAAATAGGTGTATTCTTGCATTATTAATATTTTGCCCTGTGGTGTTGATACATAACATAAACAGGAGTGGATGAAGGATCGAGTCTTGTGGTACTCCTCTCAAAAAGGGAAGGAGTGGGAAGAGGGAGCCACCTGCTTTTACTTGTTGCAATCTGTTAGACAGGTAGCTGTCAAATCATGGCAATGCTGTCCCGGTGATACCATGCCAGTTTAACGTGCCCAGGAGCAAAGCATGGTCAACAGTGTTGAATGCTTTGCTGAGGTCTAAAAAAACAGCTCCTGTGACCTGTTTCTTGTCTGCTGCTATGAGCCAGTCATTTGTGACCGACGCTAGGGCAGAGGTGGGCGAAAGGCTAATTAGGTTGGCTTTGTCAAGGTATTCTTTTTTACAATTCTTTTTATCTCCTCCAACCCAAACTCTCTCAGGCTGCCCTATCTCACTGTGCTGCTCTACTGCCCACCATGATACTCCCTCCTCATATACAGTATATTACTGCCCTCCTGCTGAACCCATGCCAGACAAGCCTCATGGCTCTGAGTCCCCCGAGGCAGGATCACCTACCAGGTACCTGGCACTCTATCTACAATCCAGTTCATCTGGCTTGGTCAGTGAGGAGACCAAAGAGGCAGAGAGAGGATCCGGTCCTGGGCGTGTGGCAGCCAGCCCTGTACTGAGTCATCACCTACTGGGATTGGAGGGGTGTTTTCCTTTGTTTACACCCTTTCCTCATCCCCATGGCAAAGCCCAAGTGTGCAATGATGCCAGGCATGTTCATCATGGCTCTGCGTCCCTCTATGCCAGCTCTAAGCATTGCAGTGCTTCCGGTCTCCACCGGGGGCTGCTGCGGTGCTGGGCAGTCACCTGGATCCCCCAAGAGAGGAGAGCAGTCCTCCACGTGCTCGATCCTATCTCTCCCCTGCTGACCCCCGGTGGCCCAGGCTGATTCCTGAACCTGAGTTGACAGCATGGCACAAGGTGTGGTGTCCAGTGCCTCAACCTTCAGCGCCACCAGGCTGGCTGTCAAGGTATTCTTTTAATTGTGTGTTTACTAACTTCTCCAATGGTTTTGAGAGCAGGGGTAGGATGGATATGGGATGATAATTGTTCAGGTCCATGGGGTCACCTGATTTAAATAGTGGGAGTACCTGGGCAATTTTCCATTGCTCAGGTACTGTGATGGTACTGATGGACATATTAAACAAATGTAGAATGGGTGCAGTTAGATACCTGAAGCCTAGTTTAATGAAGTACAGGCCTACTTAATCAGCACCAGTGCCTTTGTTAATATCTAACTGTAAAAGGAGGTCTTCTACTTCTTAGTACAGGAAGTTAGTATAAGACAAGATGCTATTGGTTGGTGGTGATGAGTGTCTGGGTGAGTTGGTCACCAGGTTTGCTGTTTTTGAGGTGTCAAATGAGAGACCTGCAGTGGAGAAATGGTCATTAAATCCATGTAGTATGTTCAATTTATCAGAGAGGATCTGTCCTTTGAAGGAGACTTTACCGGACAGCGTTCAGGTTCAGAATAGACCTTCCTCTTCAACCTCAGAATTGCCCTTCCAGAATGCATCATCTATGAATTTGAAGATGGACCATCATTTCTCCAAGCAGTTCACCTTCATTGGAAATTAGCTTATGGTTGCTAGAACCTAGATTCATCTCCTCTTAGTTTGCCCGGAGGACGGGCGGGTCAGTAGCCATGGGTCCTCAGAGGTTTCCTCCACCTGTGGGGGTTTCCTCTCCTGTGTGCTGCTGGTCATACTCTCCACTCCATGGGTTGGAGGAGGTAGTCTTTCTTTTTTGAACATTCATTGGTAATTCTTTTGGGCTTTCTATTATCTACTCAATATCCAGCTTACATTCCAAGGGCGGGAACAGAGAAAAGCCAAAAGTAAACTACAGTTACACAAGTACTATTAACCAAATACTCTATTCACCCAAACATGAATGGGAGGGCTATGGCATGAGGTTCAATGTGGGGGAATAGCTCTTCCCACATCCCCTACAATGTCCAGCCTCCAATGGTAGTTCTCCGCTTAGCGCATTGTGAAACGCCCACCATCCACCCCTGCCTCCTCCTTCTTCGGCACTCTACTCACCTTTCATTCTGGGCTTTCTGTTCCCTACTCACTACCCAGCTTACCTACCAAGGGCAGGAATAGAGAAAAGCCAAAACTAAACTACAGTTACACAAGCACTATTAACCTCATACTCTATTCACCCAAACACTGAACTACTACTTATGGTAGAGTTCTGACAGAAAATTTGCCCAATGAGCTGTAACAGTCATGTTGTTAATTGTTTGGTTGCTTGTCCAGATATCTGTGGTTATGTGAACCTGCTTCACCTCAGAGAATTTCAACTGTTTAGTGATTGCACTACACACCAAGTCATACAACTGTGGAACAGCCTTTTTTGAGAAATACTTTGCACTGGGAATGGTTCACCATGGTTCAATCTGGTTCATGAACGTAAGGAAACTTTTTGAGCAACAAAAGAAAAAGGAAGTTGACAATCAGCCAACAGCTCTGCAATGGCACTATTTGACTGCTGGCATATTGGATGCTTGCAGGTAAATTGTGATGTCCTCATAACACTTTCTTTCAATATTAGTTGGCAAGAATGATGAGATATTTTTCATTTTGGGGGATTGTACTTTTCACACCTTTTTCATATGGAGTACTACTGTGGGATTTTGCAGTACTTGATGGTGTCAGAATAAAACAATCTATGTTTGTTTGGGAAGACTACAAGGACACATTAAGTAAGTCAATGTCAGTTCCAGCTTCCAGTTCATTGTCACTATAGTCACCGTCATTACCACCACAACTACCGCCCATACCAACCACATTATTCCTTGTCCTGTTCCATTCAATTGAGTGTTTTGACTTTTTTTTGTACTCTATTTTCACTCCTCAGGATGGCAGAGACTTACTGCACCCGCAGATTCAGTCTTGAGCCAGGCACTCAACTGTCCCACCAGCCAGCCTCCACCATGGATGCAGAGTCATGGAGGGCTGTGGTTTACCCCCAGGAGGGCCCCCCTCCAGCAGGAGATGGACCAGAGGGAGAGA
Organism: Neoceratodus forsteri; assembly: GCA_016271365.2. Taxonomy (NCBI): domain Eukaryota; kingdom Metazoa; phylum Chordata; order Ceratodontiformes; family Ceratodontidae; genus Neoceratodus; species Neoceratodus forsteri. Next base: position 1,640,759,375 of record CM057450.1, read on the forward strand.
TCGCATCACCTTTGGCCCCCGCACCCTGACTAATACCGGGCTTTGTTTGGCTGGGGGGAGGTTGCCCATCGTAGGAGTCATCCTTGAATGTTGAGAGGGGTTTTCTACTTGAAGACCCCCAGGCCATGGACTTGCAGTAGCTTCCAACATGTTGTGTGCATGCTACTGTGCTTACCCACAGGATGCCCACCGCTGCCTGATCTCTGTTGCTAGGGACCCCCAACTGCTGCTGCCCCAGTCTCCACTGGGGTTGCTAGAGTGGCAGGCATGTACCCCAACCCTCCCCCAGGAGAGGAAAGCAGTCCTCTGGATGCTTGATCCTTGGCTCCCCTGCTGATCCCCAATGGCCCGAGTCCATTCCTGAACCTGGGCCACCAGAGTGGAGCGAGGTGTGGCATCCAGTGCTTCAATCCTCAGCACCACCTGGCCTCAAGTGTTTTGACTTTGCATGTCATATCATTACTGATGTTCCAAAATGTTCCACTTTGCCACCATGACTGACACTCTTTTTGCAAGACTGCATACAGCTTGAGAGTTGTCTGCATTGTCAATATAAAATAAATTCCATACGAAAGATTGCAGAGGCAGAAAACTATAGACATGTTAGTTTGACCTCTGTGGTAGGGAAAATGATGGAATCACTTCTGAAAGAAAGAATTGTTGAGTACCTAGAGGCCAGCGGGGCAGAGGACCCGAGACAGCATTGATTCACAGCAGGAAGGTCATGTCAGACAAATCTAATAGATTTCTTTGACTGGGTGACTAAAGTAGTAGACCAGGGAGGGTCTGTGCACAGGGCCTACCTAGACTTTAGCAAGGCATTTGACATGGTCCCACACAAAAGATTAATAAACACATTAGCCAGCCTGGGAGAGGGTCCCAGGGTGGTTGCCTGGGTAAAGAATTGGCTGGACAACAGGACGCAGAGGGTAATAGTAAATGGAGTCCACTCAGAAGAAAGGGGGGGTTACTAGTGGGGTACCACAGGGTTCAGTATTGGGGCCAGTCCTCTTCAATGTCTCTATAAGTGACATTGCAGAGGGACTGGAAGGAAAACTATGCCTATTTGCAGATGACACAAAGATCTGCAACATGGTTGATACACAAGGTGGGGTGGAAAGGATGAGAAGGGACTTGGCAAGGTTAGAGGAATGGTCAAAAGTATGGCAGCTTAGAGTCAATGCAAAGATGTGCAAGTTAATGCACCTGGGAAACAAAAACCCAGGAGAAGAGTACACAATGGGGTGGGGGGTTACTAATAACATGAAAAATGGAAAGATACCTGGGGGTAGTCATATCAGATGACCTAAAGATAGGCAGGCAATGTGAGAAAACAGTAAGGAAGGCTAGAGGGATACTGGGATGCATAGGGAGATGTCGCACCAGTAGAAAACAGGAAGTTGTCATCCCTCTGTACAGACAGTTGTTGAGACCCTATCTTGAGTACTACGTGCAGTTCTGGAGACCCCATCTCTGCAAGGACATAGACAGGATGGAGGCAGTCCAGAGGAAGGCAACTAAAATGGTGCAGGGTCTGTACCGGAAACCATAGGAAGAGAGGCTAAAGAAGCTTAATATGTATACTATCGAGGAAAGGAGGGAGGGGGGACATGATAGAAACTTTCAAGTACCTAAAGGGAATCAACAAAGTCCAAGAGGGTAGCATCTTTCACAAACAGAGATGTGCAAAAACAAGGGGACACAATTTGAAGATGGGGGGGGGACAGCTCAAGGGCAACGTGAGGAAGTATTTTTTCATACAGATGGTGGTAGACGCATGGAACCACCTTCCTGAGAAGGTTGTGGGGTCAAAAACAGTGGGGGAAGTCCTTATCTGCCATCAAAGTCTATGTTTCTATATTTCTATGTTTCTTTGTGCTTTGTACTACAGTGCCTGCCACTGTTTCTTGTACAGTCAAGGGACCTGGAGGAAACCCTAAACTGCCATTTCTTTGTTCACATGAACCTTCTCATTCATGCTCATCTTCTTATTCTTACATTTAGTATAAGATTTTTTTTCTGTACTTGTCTCTCATGCCCTACAGTGGCATACTTTTCTACTTCCTCATCAAAACTACAGCCCTCATTGCCACAAGGTTCAGAAGAACTGGAAGTGCCATCATTATCATGTGGGATGTAGCCTGGACTATTCCATTCCCAGTACTCACTATCACCACCATCTTTATCAGCATTTGCTGCCTCAGCATCTGGGCTTATATTTGAGAAGGATGCCCCTTTCTCCTTGCATGGTCCTTCAGCAGCTGGAAGTACCCTGGCACAAGTGGCAAAAGGTTCAGTACCTCTATGAGCAACTTCTGTCAGTTCTTTCTGAAACTCTACTATCATTTCATTGGTAACATGCTTATTTGGTTCAGGAGGACATTTAGTGCCTGTGTTATTATTGTCGCTATGTTCTTCATTAATGCTAGGATTCATATTGTCCACATCTTTTTCAGTTGCATGTGCAGCAGCACTGTGCTTCTTATTAGTAGACTTAGACTGAGAAATGCAAGACATAGTAGACACAGCTGTGGGTTTTGCTATGCTGCAGAGAGACATCACACACAGTGTAGCTATCTAATGTACAGTGTAATACAGGCTAAATGGCTTTCACTATACTGCAGAGAGACACAGAGTAGCTCTGTCACAGACAGGACTCGGGGCATCAAACAGACAGTGTGTAACACAGCCCACATGGCTTTATGTAGAGACACACAGAGTAGCTATGTCACAGACAGGGCTCAGGGCACCTAACAGTGTGTAATGCAGCCTAAATGGCTTTATGCAGAGACAGACAAAGTAGCTATGTCACAGACAGGGCTTGGGACACCTAACAGACAGTGTGTAATACAGCCTAAAATGCCTTTCTCTATACTGCAGAGACACATAGAGTAGCTATGTAACAGACAGGGCTTGGAACACCTAACAGGCAGTGTGTAATACAGCCTAAAATGGCTTTCACTATACTGCAGAGACACACAGAGTTGCTACAGTATGTCACATGCAGGGCTTGGTGCACCAGACATGTCTAATACAGCCTAAATGGCTTCACGATACTGTAGAGAGACACAGAATATTAGCTTTGTCACAGACAGGGCTCAGGGCACCTAACAGACAGTGTGTATACAGCTCTTCCAGACTGTTGACAGATTGTGCAATCCAATCTGTCTTCAGACTGGGGGAGCTTTTTCACAAAATAAGTGAGATGAGTTCACTCGATTCTTCACATATAAGGTTTCCACCATCAGGTCCTGGATCTGTCTTGTCCCCTCTATTGGGTGTTGCAGATGTTGGCAGGAGGATGCGAGTGCCCAGTTTATCTGATCAGACTTTGGGTGGCAGGTGATCACTGACATAATGAGGATCATCCAGAGTTTGCGACCAGCCTACTGTAGTTTAGACCCAGGCCCAATGTGCCTGCTTGTGGGGAGTGTTGAGGTGATTGGCCTAGTCCTAGCTGTGATAGTCTGGAGTTCGTTGGAGACAGGGGTGTTTTTCGACCCTCTGAAGGAGGTGGTGGTGAGACCTATCCTTAAGAAACTTTCCCTCAACCCAGACTGTCTGGCTAACAACAGACCTGTCTTTCACCTCCCCTTTGTGGGTAACGTTACCGAGAAGGTGGTTGTGTTGCAGCTGGAGGATCATTTGACCTCTCATGTTGTCTATGATCCTCTTCAGTCCAGATTTAGGAAGAGGCATAGTACTGAGATGACACTGGTTTGAGTACTGAATGATCTCCTAATAGCTAGAGATCGAAGGACCCCATTTGATCTTGGTTCTCCTTGATCTCTCTGCAGCATTTGACACCCTGGAACATGGTGTGCTACTGGAGCACCTGTGGCTGATCTGTGGACTGTCAGGCACAGTCCTCAGATGATTCTGATCTTTCCTCACGGGTAGGACTCAGAGAGTGGTGTTGGGGATTTATTCCTGTGTTCCTCTCCCCAATCCTTCGGGGTAACACAGGGCTCCATTTTGTCACCCATGCTGTTTGCAGTGTATATGCTGCTGTTGGGAGACTTTATAAGGTGGTATGGATTGAGTTTTCTCTGCTATTCAGATGATACTCAGTTATATATGTCCTTTGTGCCCAGACAGGGTGAAGCTGTCTAGGTCTTTAACAACTGCTTCTTCGAGATCCAGGACTGGATGAGTGCAAACTGGTTGCAGTTGAACCCGCATAAAACTGAGGTGTTGGTGGTGGACCCAGGTCGTCACAGTATGGGGCTGCTGACAGGGACTTTCCATCCTTTTGCTCAGTGGCATCCAGCTGGTGACTTCTGACCGGGTGTGGAATCTGGGCGTTATTTTTGATGGTCTGACTCTTAAATCTCAGGCGTCAAGCATTGTTTACACCTCTTTTTACCATCTGAGGAATATCGCCCAGATAAAGCATCTGGTCCCACCTGACAATCGTCCAACCTTGGTCCATGCCTTCATGACCTCCCGCACTGACTGCTGCAATGCTCTTTACTTAGAGCTTCCGGGGGCTGATATCTGCCACTTGCAACTGGTGCATAATGTGGGGGCCAGGCTGTTGACTGGCTTACCAAGATCTTGCTACATTACACCAGCACTCTGTGGCCTGCACTGGCTCCCAATACAGTGGTGGATCACCTTCAAGGTTGGGTTACTGACCTATAATGCTCTACACAGTCAGGGACCCCAATACATGCAAGATCTCCTCTGTCCCTACCACCTTCCTCAGCTCCTCCGACGAGGTATTGCTAGAGGTTCCCAGGGCTTGACTAAAGACCTTGGGGCCCCAATCTTTTGCTTTTGTGGCTCCTACCCTGCCGAAATCTCTACCTCATCATGTTAGAGAGTGCCTGACCGTCAAGATCTTTATGATCGCTCTTAAAACCTATCTATTTGGGCTTGCTTTCTTTGACTCTTTCTAGATCTGCTGATATGGGTTTTAAAATTACGTTGTTTTTAATATGGATCTCTCTGTATTTATGTTTTTATACTTTTATATTGTACAAGTGCTTTGAACATATGAAATTGCACTTTTTATAAATAACATTGAATTGAAGTGAAATAAATGGCGTTCACTATACTGCAGAGACACACAGAATAGCTATATGTCACAGACAAGGCTCAGGACACCTAACAGACAGTGTGTCATGCAGCTTAAATGGTTTTCACTATACTAGAGAGACAAAATAGCTATGTCACAAAGAGGGCTCGGGGCACCTAACAGACCAATTGTTAAATCTAACAATCAGACAATAGCTGTACATGTTACTACAAACGACATAGGCAGACAACATGAAAAAGATATTGTGGATGAGATCACAGAGATGAGCATGTACATCAAACGTAAATGAAAGTATGCAGTTATCTCAAGCATTTTGCCCTTGCTAAAATGCCACCATGAAAAAAACAGTTCCATACAGCATATTAACTCTAGGCTACAATACAGGTGTATTAAAGAAGATATAAAGTTTATAGATTCATGGAGTGCTTTTTACTTAAAGAAACATCTGTGCTCAAAAGATGGGCTTCATTTAAATTCTGAAGGGACCACAGTACTCACAAATATATCCAATGAACCTCTACGCAATGAACATTTAAACTAACTGGGAAGGGGGGTGAAACTTGCCTACAGACTGGGCTACAATAGAAGGAAATAACTTTGGTAAGATGAATAAAGTGAAGGATAGGAGGCCTCATAAGGTGAAATGCTTCTTAAAGGATACCTAAACAAGCAGTTTTTTAAAACTACAAACTCAAAAATCTGGCTCATATAAAAGTGAAAGTAAAGGCTACTATTTTATGCTAAAACTGCATTTATGTAAGTAACATAAATGCAGTTTCATAGCTTTGGAAAAATGTAAACATCAGCCTTTCACTTACAAACAAGCATTTGTCAATGCCGAATGTTTGCTTGCTGGCATTGGCAGTGGTAGTGTAGAAGTTACAGAGCTGCGTAATAGGAATGGCAGTGAAGTATTAAACTGAAGCCAACCCCACCACTACCCTGCAGAGAGTGACAGGCAGTGGGGTGTGTGTTTGGATCGTCAGGCATAATGGCCACGCCATTTCACCACACCCCACTCTGCAGAGACTGACAAATGTATCGCGTTCCTTGGGGTGTTTGGCCCTTATCTTGCCATTTCATTAGGAAATATGGTGAGATGGAGTGCGATATAGGAGAATGGGGTGAAGTTTGGGGCCGAAGAGTCCAAGGCATACCTCGATGCCTCTCAGTGACTGCAGGGTGTGGAATGGTATGAGCATCACAGGCAAGAATCCCAAGTCATACCCTGATTCCTGTCATTCTCTATAGGGTTGGGCGATTTGGTTGAAAAGCCTAATACATGAGCATTCGTTAGTATTTTAACTCAAATTTTCAACATGTTTGTTTTGTGACCCCACCTCATGAACAGGGAATATCAGTTTGGTAGCAGCTGCTTATGCACAGTGACTACTGAGTTTAGCACCACAGGTGCAAAAATATTCGAACAGGATGTAAAAATGACAGCTGTACTCTTTCATGGGGAGGTGTAAAAATGGCTATGTTGCAAATGTGTAGTAAAAATATTTAAAAAAATGGTGAAGTCAGGAGCGTACATAGAAACTGTGCAACACACACCCGTTATATAATTAGGTTGGGGATATTTTATAGCAGATTGTCAACTCAGGCATTTTGGTGCCTCTGATCATGAACAGTGTCACTGTGATTTTCTTTATCTGTGCCAAACAATGATTTCCCACAGCGACCACGCATCTCTGCACTGAAAGTGTGAAAACATACTTCGGCCATGTTGTGAAAAATGGCAGCTGTACTGTTCATAAGGAAGTGTTGAAAAATGCCACTAGTGAAAATCTGGACTGAAAATATTACAAAGTCATGAACTAACGAGGATCGTGGAAACTGCACAATGCTCACTCGTAACACAGTCATTTTATGGACTTTTGTCACCAAATTTTCAACATAGCCATTTAAGACCTCTGCTCATGAACAGGTGTAACTGTGATTTCCTTAATCTGTCCTAAACATTGCTTCGCACCAACAGCACCATTGTATGCGCTACATGTGCGATAACACATTTAGGTGACATATGAAAAATTGCAGCTGTACTGTTCATAAGGAAGTTTAATAAAATGGACATGTTGAAAATCTGGAGTGAAAATATTAAATTTGCAAACTTACGAGCATGCATAGGAACTGTGCAACGCACGCTCATAAAACAGTCATTTTTAGGAATTTTTTCACCAAATTTTCAACATAGCCATTTTAAGACCTCTGCTCATGAACAGTGTCACTGTGGTTTTGTTAATGTGTCCCATACATTGAGTTTGCACACCGACTGCGCCATTGTGCGCTACATGGTCGGAAACACATTTTGGGCAGGATGTGAAAAATGACAGCTGTACTACTCATAAGGAGGTGTGGAAAAATAGCAATGTTGGAAATCTGGGTGGAAATATTGAAAATTCAGCAAACCTATAGCGTCGTGGGAACTGTGCAACATACACTCGTAAAACAGTCATTTTAGGAATTCTGTCGCAAAATTTTCAACATTGCCATTTTAAGATCTCTGCTCATGAACAGTGACACTGTGATTTTCTTAATGTGTCCCATACACTGAGTTAGCTTAGCGAACTAGCCATTATGCGCTACATGAAGCGGAAAACACATTTTGGGCGAGATATGAAAAATAACAGCTGTACTACTCATAAGAAGGTGTGGAAAAATGGCAATGTTGAAAATCTGGAGTGGAAATATTGAAAATTCGCAAACCTATGAGCGTGCGTAGGAACTGCGCAACGCACGCTCATTAAACAGTCATTGTTTGGAATTTTGGCACCAAATTTTCAACATGGGGGTTTGGGCCCCCTTCTCATAAATGATGTCACTGTCATGGTGGTATTCGGTCCTGAAGGGTGATTTTGCAGTCACTGCAGAGTCACTCTGGCAAAATCACCCTTGAGCCGAATAACGCCATGACGAGTGACATCATTCATGAAGGGGTCCCAAAAACCCCATGTTGAAAATTTGGTGCAAAAATTAAAAATGCCTGAGATATGCAATAAAGTTGAACCCCTCCTATCTAGCCCATTATACAGCTTACCGGCATTTCCTCAGTTCGCGGTCGGCTTTGAAGAGTGCAGACGTGTTCCCGGTCCACCGAAGATCATCGTGCCAGAGTCAGAGGTAAGTATGGGGTGAGGGGGGTGTGGGGAGACTGGGTGCGCAGTGGGTGGGTGCGGGTTGTGGGAGGGGTTGGGAGATCGCCAGCCAGACCGTTTTGTTTTACAGGTTACAACAAAAAGACTCTTGTGGGACCGCTTGCCACGCTGGGGTGGGCTCCCAGCGTGGCAAAAGCTTTGGGGGCATTCAGCCGATGGGGATTGGGCACCCCGTCGGCAGCACAACAAAAAAAACCTCGTGGGACGTTTGCCACGCTGGGGTGGCTCCCAGCGTGGCACAGGACTCAGAGGCGTTCAGCCGGCGGAAGTGGGCACCCTGTCAGCAAAATGACTGGCTGCCACGCTGGGTGGCTCCCAGCATGGCACCAACTACTGGGGAGGAGATGATGCAGCTCAGCCCGGAGGGATTGGGCACCCGTCGACCATACACTACATGCAGGGCACGCCGCGCCTGCGGCGGAGGAGCTGCGCGTGAGCAGCTTCTTATCGCTGCTCACCAAGTGCTCCCCTTTCAACTATGCCACTGCATTTGGGTGTGTGCAAAGCCCAAATGCATTATTACGAGTGTGCCTGCCAGCACACTGCCTGAATTGGAGGAGGAGGTGACACACCTCCGAAATCTCCGATGATGGCACTATGTTTCTTGCACATGCGTGCAAGCAAACATAAAAAACAGCCTTGCCTTCTCCCTAACATGTCTGCCAACTGTGTTAAGTGATGAGTCATGATGACATCATCAGAGCCAGAGCCAGAGACCAATATATATTCCTATAGGCTAACTAGTTCTTCTTTCCCTCTTTGTTTTGAATTGTTTACCTGAATGATCAACACCATGTTAACATGTGGATTATTTTGATCAGTACATGTTAGGCTATGATTTTGTTCATTTTATTTACTTTAACTTGCTGAAAATGTTTTGCAGTCTTGCTGACTTTCTCTCTGGCAAACTGCAGAACAGTACAACACTTCAAATACCTGATTATCTAGTGGTTATGTGATGCCCTAAAGTTTTTTTTTGTTAACAAGGAGAGACACACTATGCTGAAACCTTGTTTACAAATGTGGCCTGGCAGCACAAGGAAGTTAAGTGACTTGCTTAGGGTCACACAGAGAAGTACCGGTCTAGTCCAATTCCAAAGCTCATGCCTTCTTGTTAATCCACAAAAAAAGCTTCTCTTGTATTCTTTTCCCAAGTGAACCCTCTGCACCTAGCCTGGCTTCTGTTGAACACCTCACCATCCACACTGTGTCCTTAATACTGCCTGGGGCTGCATATGAGCTTGCGGTCTCATGAAGAGAATTATCACACCTCATACTGTAATCATATACCTCAGAGAGTTTTGCATACCTATGCCAATACGGATCATCAGCTGGCACTGTTAAAAAATACCTCCCAAATCACACTTAAGTCCATTTTTTCAATGTTTGATTTCTGCTCCCACAGTAAACATTGAGTGGATCACAACCATTCTGCACAGTGAAGGCAATATGTACAGTTCCTCTGTTGTGTTTTTGTCCCATCTCATTAACCAACAATTGGGTCTTCATGGAGGGCCAAGCAGTAAGCCTCAGGACTCACCAGAAAAACTGCTGTTCATGCTCTCATAAGGGCTGTACTTACTATGGATAACAGTATTATTAGTAGGAGAGGCCTACTAATGCCTTGAGCAAATCCACCTGATTTCCAGTGTCAGTCTACTCCTTTACCTGTGATCTGCAGAACCCCACAGGACAGTTCCCTGCAAATCTTCTCCAGTACTTTTTAGTGCCCTACTCCACAATGCAAGCTAGTTGGCTACCACTCTTCTAAATCTTGAATGATCTATGCAAAGCTCCCTCAATACTGTCCTAACAAATGTCAACACCCTCCACCCCCTCCCTGAGGGTAATCTCCCACACTGAATTCAAGTAACACTTTAAGTGCAGCCCTGCCACTGAGTATTTGTCATCATTGGCTGCTCTCATTCACAGTAAGGTAATGATCATACAGCCCTACATTTCAGATCTCACAATGATCTATTAAACATCCCCCTTCCTGTCTTCCCCCTAACCTGAATATAGCTGTACCCTGCTTGAATGGTCTCTTCAGTCCCTTTCTGGCATTCATACTTCTCTTCTGCTCCCCACAACAAAAACTAGTGAGCTCACTATCCTTCTGCATGATGAATGCGGTTAGTACAGTTGCCAGTGTAATTTTTACATATTAATAATAAACACAATCTTCTGTTAAGCCAGGTTGATAGCAACAGGGCACAAGGGGAAACATAGGCATTCCTACCCAAATAAGATCTAATGAACCTATAATTAGGCACTATTAAATGACATGCATAATGATGTGCACACCCATCATTTAATAGTGCCTAATCAAAGGTAACCTAGATTGTGTAAGGATGGGAAAGCCTATAATTCCCTTTGTCCCCTGCTGTTATCAGCCTGAATTACTGGAAAGATTTGTTTATTTTTGATATATCAAAAAACCTGGGGACTGTACAACCTACATTCATGATGCACAAGGGTGATGAGTTCACCAGTTTTTGGTGTGAGTAGAAGTAGTGAGAATGAATACCAGAGGGGCGGGTGAGAAATTCACTCCTGCAAGGTAATGCTATATTCAGGGAAGGGGGAAGATAGAAGGGAAGAAATATGAGCAGATCACTGTGAGAAATAAGATGTGGGGCTGTCAGCACCATGATCACCACCTGACCCTATTGTCCTGGCCAACATTCCCCTTCCCATAAAACCAGTTCATGCAATTGTCCAAGGCTGTGTCTGGGAATTAATGTGTGAACTGGCTGCCACTACACATGCAGTCACTTCACTACCAGTCTAGCATTGCTTGTAAAGTACTTTGGGATACAATGTGTATGAAAGCACTATATAAATTCTGATTCTTATTATTATTATTTCCCATGGATAAAAACGAGAAGCCAAGACAAGACAAGCATATTTTTGATTTCCAAGAAAGTATGAACTCTGGCATTGGACTACAGAAGAACTTTGCTACAAACAAGTGGTGGATCTATGGGGTGGTGAAGGGTGTGGCTGTAACCCCCCCCCCATTGTAAAGTACTCACTTGCTGCTGCTGCATTTCACTTTGTTGAAGAAGTCTGATATATTGATTGTACAAATGTTACATTCAAAAATATGGATTACATTTGTAGTTTCAGTCAAAAACATACTAGAAAAGCATAATAGCAGAAAATATAAAGGTTTCATAAAACTGTTAAAAAGTGATTAACAAGCATGCACACACTCCCCCCCCCATTGTAGCATCCTGGATCCACCATAACCACTAGACCACCAGGCTATTCAAGATGTGTACTGCACTGTGGTTTGCCAAAGAGAAAGTTGGTTGGATTAAAACAGTTTCAGCATGTTAAAGTAAACAAAATGAAGAGAACCATAGCCTAACATGCATATTGATCTAAATAACGCACATGGTTTTGACCATTTTCATGAAACAATTTTTTTACAGAGGAAAAAAAAGTAGTTAGCACTATATAGAGCCATATAGTTCTCTGACTTTGGCTCCGATAATGTCATCACTTAACACATTTGGCAGCCATTTTAAGAAGCAGGTAAGGCAGTTTTTTTTTAAATTGGAAGGCTGATTTTACATTTATCAAATGCTTTGGAACCACATTTATGTAACTTACATAAATGTAGTTTTAGCATTAACGAATTCAGTAGCCTTTCCTTTAGTCCTGTTTGAGGCCAGATTTTTGAACAGTTTGTTGTCAAAATGTTGTTTAGGTATCCTTTAAGCAATCCTAGAAGTTTAAGTAACAAATCAGAAGAACTTCAGATACTCTTTGGATCTAAGTATAATATTGACATGGCCCTCATAACAGAAGCATGGCCGCACAAGGAAGATAACTGAAATAAAGAAATATCAGGATATACTTTGTATTGTGGTGATAGGGAAGGGAGAAAAGGGGTGAGGTGTTGCTCTATCTATCTATCTATCTATCTATCTATCTATCTATCTATCTATCTATCTATCTATCTATCTGTCTATCTATCTATCTGTCTGTCTATCTATCTATGTATCTGTCTGTCTATCTATCTACTTATCTATACACACACACATATAATAGGCTTCCATCTCATGATATAACTATCAAGATTAACGAAACCACCTGCTAGTCAGAAACTCTATAGATAAAAATTGTAAGTGTCATAGATGAAACAACTATATCGAGATTGTATTATAGACCCCCAAATGCAACCAGGGAGTTAACAGAGGTTATAAATCAGCAAATTGAAAAAGCATGTAAGGTGGGTAAACTGATATCCACGGAGGACTTAAATGACAGAGATATTGATTGGAATATAAATATGGCATCTACTATCCAGAGTAGGGAGTTTTTGAGACCCATAGAACAACTGAACTTGACCCAACAAGTGAAATCACCAGCAAGTGGGAAACATATTCTAGATGTATCACTAACATCACCAAATATAAACATTACAAACTGTAAAGTCGCCCCCCCATGCTCAAGTGATCACAAAAGCATTTCCTTTTCATTTGAGAACAACTACACTATCATGAAAGGGTGCAGAGATGTCTATGCATTTGCAGCAGCTAATAAAGAGGGTATCAAGTCTGATCTAATAGGCGTAAACTGGGATGTTGAACTTCATAATAAAGATGCCAACAGTATGTGGAAAACTATTTAACATCACATAACAAATATCTGTGATAAGCATATTAAGAAAGTTAAAAAGTATAACAGTCAGTGTATTAAGCCAAAATGTCTTAATGGAAGAATAAAGAGATTAATGAGAAGGAAACACAAACTATATAAGATATATCCTCAGAACAAAACAGAACAAACATGGGAAGCATATAAAACAGTACAAAGAAAATGTACCTTTGCCATCAAATGGGCCAAAAGAAAGTTTGAACTGAACTTAGCCACTTACAGTATTAGAAATAATTTAAAGGAGTTTTATGTTACATACATTCAATGCGTAACTCAGAGAACAAACTTTGTGCAACTACAAAAAACAACATAGTCGTCAAGGACCCATGCGAGGTATCAAAAGTTTTTAACGAGTATTTTACATCTGTTTTCTCTGTAGCTAAGGAATACAGGGGCTATATACCTGAAAATCACACTATGAAATAAGTATATCTGAGGAAGAGATAATAAATACAATTCTACAGTTAAAAAATTGTTGTTCTGCAGGTTTGAACAAAGTCTCCCCATGATTATTGAAATTGTTGATACCACATGTATCAAAACCACTTAAACTCTTATATGAGCAGTAAACAGAAAAAAGTGAGATCCTAACAGATTGGAAATCTGCATCTGTGATACTGATCCACAAAAAGGGAATAACATGGGCTATACTAATTATAGTTCAATAAGTTTAACATCGATCCCTGAAAAAGTCCTGGAATTATTAATAAAAGACAAGACAATAGATTACCTTTACCAACCTGCTGGATGTGGTCCTGACAAATTGGGAGCATGTGGAGGAGGTGTAGGTTGGAGAAGCCTTAGGCAACAGTGACCACAGCATGATAATGTTCAGGGTCAGGGCAGGGAGGGAGACAAGTAAAACCAGTACTATAGTCATGGACTTCAGACGCACAGACTTTGACAAAATGAGAAGGATAGTAAGGGAGACAATGAAGGGTACAGAGACTATAGGGGCAGTGGAGGAGTTATGGCAAGCTATCAAGGAAGGGGTACTGAAAGCTGCAGAAATGTGCATAAAAAAGGCTAGGAAAAGCAAAAGGGGGAGGAGACCTCTTTTGTTTACAAAGGTGGTTGCGGGGGCAGTCAGGAAAAGGAGGAGGAGGGCTTTCAGAAAATTTAAGTGGACACTCAGCGAGGAAGATAAGGAAGAGTATATGGAAAAGAGGAGTATTGCAGAGAAGAAGGCCAGCTGGGCAAAAGCAGATACTGAGGAGAAAATAGCAAAAAAGGCCAAAAGGGGGCATAAAACCTTTTTTCAGATATGTGAGAGAGAAAAGAAGGGCAAGGCAGGGGATTACTAGGCTGAGGGAGGAGGGAGAAATAAAACTGGAAAGGAACTTTAAAAAAGTAGATTTATTAAATAAGTACAATAGCTCAGTATTCACTGAACAGAAGGAAAGTAGGGGACCTGAGCTAAAGTCGAATGGGAAGGAGGACAAATGGGAGGATATGAGTCCATTCACCATGTATAGGGTTAGGGCAGAGCTAGATTGATTGAGGGTGGACAAGGCAATGGGGCCTGATGTGTTACATCCCAGGGTGATCAGGGAATTGAAGGAGGAGTTGGCAGCACCCTTGACAAGGCTCTTGAACTTGTCCCTGGATACAGGGAGAGTGCTGGAGAACTGGAAGAGGGCAGACATAGTGCCTTTACACAAGGGAGGTAGTAAGGAGGTGAAGGGGAACTACCGACCTGTCAGCCTCATGTCAGTGGTGGGGAAAGTAATGAAGCTATTAATCAAGGAGAGGGTGGTGAATTACCTGTAGGAGAGTGTCTTGCAGGACAGCAGACAGCATGGCTTCATGAAGGGGAAGTCTTGCCAGACTAACCTAATTAAATTCTTTGATAGGGTGACTCAAGTGATTGACCAGGGGGAATGGTGGACGTGGCCTAGCTGGACTTCAGTAAGGTCTTTGACACCGTCCCTCTTTGGAGGCTGGTGAGCAAGATGGAAAGCCTGGGGTTGGGTGGGAAAATAACAAGCTGGACGGAGGCCTGGCTATCAGGAAGAACTCAGAAAGTGGTGCTAAATGGGGTGAACTCTGGGACAGTGAGGGTGAAGAGTGGAGCGCCACAGGGGTCAGGTTTGGGTCTGCTTTTCTTCCATATCTACATCAATGATATTGCTGAGGGTTTGAGGGGGAGGGTGTACCTATTTGTTGATGATACAAAAATATGCAATAGGGTGGACACCCTAGGGGGGTGGAGGTCATGAGGGAGGACTTAAAGATGCTTGAAAAATGGTCTGGAATGTAGCAGCTGAAATTTAATGCCAAGAAGTTCACTGTGATGCACTTTGGGAGTAGGAACAGAAGAGCAGGATGCACCCTAGGTGGGGAGGAAATTAAAGTAACAGAACAGGAGAGGAATTTGGGGATCATATTCTCCTCAAGCCTTAAGGTAGGAATCCAATGTAACAGGGCAGTGGGAAAGGCCAATGGAATGTTGGCATGCATAGACAGGGACATTACTAGCAGAAAGAAGGAGATAATAATGTCCCTTTTCAAAGCCATGTTGAGGCCGCACCTGGAGTATGGGGTTTTGTTCTGGAGATCACATCTCCACAAGGATATAGATGAGTTGAAGAGGGTTCAGAGAAGGGCAATCAAGATGGTGCAGGGTATGCAATGAAAATCATAGAAGCAGAGGTGTAAGGAGCTGGACCTGTACATGCTGGAGGCAAGGAGGGAAAGGGGAGACATGATTGAAACTTTTAAATATGTAAAGGGGCTCAATAAAGTGGGAGAAGAGGTTTACTTAAGAGGAAGGAGAGGGTCAAAACTAGAGGGCACATCCTCAGACTACAAGGAAAAAGATATAGGGGCAATGCGAGAGGGCGTTTCTTCATGGAGAAGATGATGGAGTCCTGGAACAGATACCAGACAGAGTGGTGGGGGCTAAATTGGTGGAAGAATTCAAGAGGGCATGGGGCAAGCATATGGGGCTGAGTGTTGAGGAGAGGGTGGGGGCTGGCAAGGAGGGGGCAGTGTAGGGTGGAAAAAAGGGCAGACTAGATGCACCGGTAGGGTCCCTTTCGCCATCAGTCTTCTATGACTCTATGAAACAAAATTTGGTGGATTATGATCAACATGGTTTAGTATATAAAAGATGTGACAAATCCATTATGTCTACATGAAAAGATTTCATCAGCTTTAGATAAGGGGTTATTGGTGGATATTATCTACCTGGATTACTCAACGGCATTTGATACCATGCCATACAATGAATTAATTAACACTTTAGTGAAATTGTAAATAGATTATAAAAATCACAAGAAGGATTCAGGAATGGCTAAGGGACAGGACACAGAGTGTCTGTATAAATGGTTTTCTCTCAACATCTAGGAGTGTTACAAGCAGTGTGCCCAAGGAGCCTGTACTCTTCCAGATGTTCCTGTCCAACATGTGTAATGGAATAACAAACTGGAGTAGTAATTAAGCAGACAATACCAAACTGACTGGCATGATGGATACTGAAGAGGCTAAAATGGGTATGCTGAACAATTTAAATAAAATTATACAATGGCAAGACAGAATCCTGGACTGTGATTGGTCAGTGTAGGGCAGCACTTGTGATGTTATCCCAGCATAACATTACAGATGTACTTCCAGCACACACATGACCAAAAGACATGAAAAAAAATCACTGTTCATATCATGTTGTACTGAAGAGAAAGCTGCTTTTTTGATCAGCTTCACACCACTGCCAAACTTTCTCCCACTCATGTCAGCCCCCCGCTCCAACCAACAGCAGTACAGCAAACCCCACATAAAACCATACATTTTGTTTTCAGCAGACTGCAACTCTGTCTGCAACAGAAAGCAAACTGTGGAACTGTTTTTTTTTTTTACCAGCTTTACAGACGTGGCTCCCTCAGAAGACTAAATTCAGCATGCGTGCTCGCCTCACAGTCAACAGCTTGTTTTCTGTGTCAGGTTTCCAATACTATGACAGGCATAATAAACTTAGTAACATTTGCCATGTTAATTTATTTATTTGAAAAACCACTGCCTTACTGCCACCCCAGTCCCGAGCGCTGTCAGTGAAAGTGGAAATAGGGTGCCCCAACCCCTCAGCATTAACATTGCTTTTGCTTCTGAGTGACATTCTCCCGGTACAGATGCCATATCTTTTGTACCGGGAGAACAAAAGTAACTGAGGAGAATATCCCCCCTCTACCCCCAAAAAAGATGAGTAACTGAAGTGCAGTGTGCAGTTAAACACACGCACTCAGTCTGTTCGGGGATGCCGATTGAAACCGGAACAGCTGAAGCCAATTACAGAGACAGCTTCATGGCAACATCCCAGTTACTTTATAAAAATATAAATTTAATGTGATCTTGTTCTGTTATGGTAGACTGTTCAAAAAATACAGAGGAGGTTGGGAGCAGAGAAAAAGTGTACAACAAGGAAGGTGGGAGTAGAAGGCAATGCCACAGACTCACAGTAACAAGGGAACAGCTCTACCTACTGGACAAAACAAATAATTCAAAAAATGACAGAAAAATGTAGATTAAATGGTTCCATGTGATAATGGCAATCATGGAAAGGCGATCACCATTAGGGCGCATGTACATCACCAAAAATCAATTTTGGCGATGTACACCCATGGTGCACAGCAAAAGGGTGCTGGAGACTTAGATTTGTTTTCATGCAGCGGGGCTGTGCCCCACACATCCACCTATCAAAGGATTCTCAGCTCTAGGGGGGTGCATGTCAACAGAGTGCAAATGACTAAAAAATAAAATTCCCAGACCAGCGTAAAAAATGAATGCACTCTTAGAACTGAATCTAGCACCCTCCCAACCCTAGCCTGCCACTTACCTGCCATGACACATGGCCAGGTTGGTAGCCCACTGCCACACTACACCCCACAGACTCTCCCTCCTCTTCTGCCCGTCACATGCGTGGCCTCCCATGTGTGTGTACATATAGCGATATCCTGTCACTATTTTCGTGGACCCCCTCATCCTGTCGCCCTTCCTGCCTGGTAGCCCTGTGCACAGGTGTTGTGATAGAGTTGTCCTTTTCTGAATGCGCTCAGTCACAGTCACCATAATCACAGGCTACCATATTAATAAAGGTTTTAATTTTTTTTTTTTTTGAAATTTCTCTTTATCCTCCTCACAGCCTGCCTCCTCTGACCCTTCAGTGATGACCCCCAGACATCCCACTGCCCGGAACCCTGCCCACACAGACCCTAGATCCCTGTGGAGCCGCGGTTTACCCCCCGGGTGGGGACGAGGTGGGGAGCTCTAACCCCGTAACTTACATTTTCGTCGGTCTTGTGGTCTGTTAGGCGGGCACGGGCACATCATGGGCACGTCCTGAGTCCTCCCATCTTCCCGGACAAGGCAGGCTCTTTTTCTCATGTTCTCCCTCCCCAAGCAGCCAACGACCTCCCCTGACGTCATGACGTGCACGTCGACGTCCGTGCTGCTCAACGGTCAGCCATCCCCTGATGGGGCTTGCAGTTCCCTGAGCCTCCACTCGGGGTCATGCAAGTGCCGGGCATCGGCCGAATCCCTCCCCGGATCAGGCGAGCTGTCGTCGCACGCTCAAGCCTGTCTCCCCCCGTCCGACCCACCGACTACCCGAGTCCGCTCCCGAACCCAGGTAGCCGGCGCGGAGCGAGGTGTGGCATCCAGCGCCTCAGCCCTCAGCACCACCGGGCCGGCCCAGGTTTTAATTTTTTTCTCTCTTTTTTTATAAAGGAGCCATTGTATAAGAGGAATAATGTAGTAGTAGTAGTAGTAGTAAAATTTTTATTTATACAGGATATGAAGACAGCTTCAAACACCATTAGGGTTACAATAACCCTCTTTACAAGGTGCACCTGTTTAGATGTCAACACAAAGTTACAATAAAATTATACAAGCAATAAAAGCTGAACATAAACCGGTACAATAAATGACATAGTACAGAACAACAATTTGTGTGGTAGTGTTTAAAACATCTTCAGACAATACTGATCATCTGTTATATACACATCGAAAACATAATTCTTACTTCATAGCAGAATAAAATTTAGCTATAGTCAAGTCTTGAGTTCTCATCGGCAATGGAAGTTCATTCCAAGTAGTAGCAGCTCTATACTAGAAAGTCAAAGATACAAATCTATTTTTATGTTTGGGAACTATCAAGTCTCTGGCTCCACTTTTACGTAGGTTAAACTGATGGGTAGGACTAATAAGTCTGTCTGCGAGGCCAGTGGGGTGACTGGACTTGTAAATTTTATAGACCAAGTTTGTCCAAATTTGTTTCCTCCTAATCTCTAAAGAGACCCAATTTAGCTTGGTATACATATAACAATGATGACAATGATGAGTATTAATTTTACACCTTAATACAAACCTTGCTAACCTATTGTAACATATGTCATGCTTATGTAACATTGTTTTATTAACACTTGAGTATAAATGACTTCCATAGTCAATCAGTGGAATGATTAACTGGTTTGCTATAACCTGTCTGTCTTTAATACCCAGACAGTCTTCTATTCATCTGAGTGCACCTATCATAGAATGAACTTTTTTTATTACCATATTTAGGTGTTGTTCAAAAGATAATTTATGGTCTATAAGCACCCCTAGGTCCTTGTAGACCCATTCCTGTGTCAAACAATTTCCATTTACAGTTTTTATGTGTAGTTTATCATTTTGTAGACCATTTTTAGTTGCATTTGAGTCAAGTAACATAGTTTGGGTCTTCTTTATATTTAAAAAGAGGCCCAAGGAGGCTAACCAAGCCTGCAGAATATTAAAGTCTGTCTGCAGGCTTGCTTCCACTTCCCTTGGATCTACTCCATCAGAGACCAAGATGGTATCATCTGCATAAAGCCTAATATAAGTAGATTTTATGTATTGAGGGAGATCGTGCTGGGATAACATCACTTCATTGTGTTAGAAGCACTCAGCCTGTGGCCTCATGCACAACCACCCAAGGTGTGACATTATCCCAGCACGGAACACACCCTGTCATTCATTATTTCTTTATCCATAGATGGACAACTGGTGCTTCAACTCTTGGTTGAAGGAATGGTGTAGAGAAGATAGGTTTGGCCACATTTGGGACTGAGAACCAACCTGGAGGAATCTGGGCCTATACAGGGGTCATGGCCTGCATTCATCTTGAAGGGAACAGCAGTCCTTAGTGTATGGTATAAATGTTACTTTACTGAAAATTTAAATTAGCTGAGGGGGTGGCAGAAGAAAAAAGGGAGGCATAAATTGCCCCCCTCCATGGAGTGAAGCAGACAGATGGGAGAAAAAGAGGGGGGGAAAATCCCCCAAAGTGCAAAATAAACAAAAAAGCAGTGTGGCAGAAAACAAAGGGGATGGGAACAAGAAGAAAAGGAGACAGGGTAAGAAGGAAAACTGGGATTCAGTCAGAGGGGGGACAAAGTGTAGAAGGTTATGTATGCAACTGCAGGAAGTCTAGGAAACAAAATTCAGGTCCTAAAGGACATCATGGCAAAGATACTGTAGACCTGGGTTTTGTGGTCATTACTGAGTCAAGGTGCACAAGAAACCATGACTGGGATATGGTCAAACCTGGCTATAGTCAGTGCAGGAAAGACAGAGTGGGAAGGAAGGGAATGAGGTGGTGCTGTAGGTAAAGGAAGGTATCAAGATGATGGAGACAAAAGGAATCAAGGGTGAAACGGAGGAGTTGGAGGTACTGTGGGTCACCCTGGATACAGGAACCAGAGCACACATTCACACTGGCATAATCTACACACCTTCAGCACAGGGGGAGAAACTGAAAAGGAACTGGTGGAAGCCATTGGCAGAATGTTGAGGGAGGGATGCTGCTGGTGTGGAACTTCACTCTGCTTGATATAGATTGGAGCCTTAAATCTGCAGCTCCAGCTACAAACAGGGATATCTTAAACTCACTGCAGGGGACATTTCTCAGGCAGCTAGTCAGGGATCCCACTCATGATGGGACAATACTAGACCTGGAGTTCACAAACAGGAACAATATTGCAGACATCAAAGTGGGAGGCGACATGGGAACAAGTGATTACTGTACAGTATAGCCAAAATAAGGACAGCAGCAGAAGCAAACCACACAAGGTCAAGGGCATATCCCTCAACCTCTCAGCATTAAAAATCATAGCACTGGCCTTAAAAAATCATAGCAAAGGGCCATAATGTGTAGCACTTTCTTATTTTAAAGAATAATATGTCTACAAATATTGGGCCCCATATAGTTAGTGATAAGGAATGTTTCTATCAACTTAGTTCAATGATTTAATAGTTTGTGTGTTCAGAAATAGCTCTAACATTATGAGGAGCATCAGTAAACCTATGCAGAGCGAGGGTAAATTTGAGTGTGAAAATCATAGCGATATGCAAAATTCATAGCAGTTGAGAGGTATGGTCGAGGGTCTTGGACTTCAGGAGGCAGATTTAAAAAAAATGGTGAATGCCTCAGAGATGACCTTGCAGGAGGAATGACATGGGTGGAGTGGAGGAACAATGGGCTAAATTAAGGGAAGGCATAGTGAAGGCAACAAACCTATGTGCTAAGGAACTAAGCAAAAGTAGGAGAAAAAAAGAGACTGCAATGGTACTCAAAGGATGTGTCTGAAAAGGAAAAGGCTAAAAGGGTAGCATTCAGTAGGTATAAAGAGATACAGGGAAGAGGATAAGGAGGTGTAGTAGGAGAAGCAAAGGGAAGCTGGTAAGTGAGGAGCGCAAAGGTACAAACTGAGGAAATAATAGACCCAGGGGAGTTAAAGGAAACAAGACCTTTAGGTAAACGAGGAAGATGAGAGGAGGGATTGTGAGCTTAAAAAGGGCAGAGGGAACTGTGCAGAGGGGATCAGGAAAAAGCAGATATCCTGAACAAACACTTTTCTTCAGTTTCCACAGAGGAAGGGGAAGAGGAGGGGGCCACATAAAATGGCTGTAATACTGGGAGGAGGGAGTCAGACACAAGTCCAACTACAGAGGAGAGAGTCCTGTTGGGGCTTTGGAATCTGAAAGTGGACAAAGCTATGGAGCCATGGGGCCAGACAGGGTAACCCCAAGGATATTTAGGGAGCTCAGGGAGGTGCTTGCTGTACCTCCTACAGCCCTAATCAACAACTCATTGGACACAGGAGTGGATCTGGAGAACTGAAGAAGCAAAGATATCCTGCTTCATAAAAGAGGTATTGGGGAGGAGGCTTGCAAGTATAGGCTGGTCAGTCTGACATCATCGGTGGGGAAGCTAATGGAGCCACCACTAAAGCAAAAGATTGTGGAGTATCTTGAATCCAGTGTGTTACATGACCTGAGGCAGCATGAATTCACATGGGGGGGGGGATCCAGTGTGTTACATGATCTGAGTCAGCATGGATTCATGGGAGGGGGATGACATGTTAGACAAATGTCTGGAGAATGTTACTGAACTGTGATGAAAGTAAATTATATATACTGTATGCTTTTTAAATGACTGTTTGTTAACCTATTTTATAGTAAATGTTTTAATGTATAGGCAGCTAGTAAGAAACAGGACAATCTTGTAAACTAGGCCAACCAGCCTAAAGATTTGTTTTTCCTGTATAAAAATAAAGTTTTTACTACTTTACTACTGCAACTGCTACATTTCTTTGAGTGATCAGGGAAGTAGATTGGGGGTGGTGGTGGACGTGGCATACTAAGATTTTAGTAAGGCATTTGACACCATACCACATGGGAGACTGATAAGGAAACTAGGCCATTTATGGGTGGGTCCTAAGGTAGTAAACTTGGTAAGAAATTGGTTACTGGATAAGGACAGAGGGTAGTGGTAAGCAGAGTTTACTCCAGGGAAGAAAGGGTGACCTGTGGGGTGCCTCAGGGCTCAGTACTGG
The DNA here is from genome assembly GCA_016271365.2 of Neoceratodus forsteri. NCBI lineage: Eukaryota > Metazoa > Chordata > Ceratodontiformes > Ceratodontidae > Neoceratodus > Neoceratodus forsteri. The sequence continues at coordinate 1,640,782,090 of CM057450.1, forward strand.
GACCAGTCCTCTTTAATGTCTTTATAAGTGACATTGTAGATGAACTGGAAGGGAAGGTATGCCTCGTTGCAGATGGCACTAAAATCTGAATAGGGTAGGCACTTCAGAGGGAGTGAAAAGAATGAGCACAGACCTGAGAATATGTGAGGAGTTATCAAGTGCATGGTTGCTAAGTTTCAATGCAAATAAAATGCAAAATCATGCACCTAGGGCACAGAAAGCCAGAGGCCAAATACAAAATGGAAGAAGAGGTATTGACTGTCACCAAACAGGAAATTGACCTGGAGGTTATATCTGATGACCTCAACGTGGTGAGACAGAGTGACAAGGCAGTGGGTAAGACCACTGGAATGCTGGGGTGCAAAGGGAGGGATATCACCAGCAGAAAGAGGGAGGTGGTATTGAGACTGTATAGATCATTGGTGAGACACCACATGGAGTACTGTGTTCAGTTCAGACACATCTCAGGAAGGACATAGACAGGGTGGAGGCTGCCAAGAGGAGGTAAACTAAATGTTGCAGTGGCTGCATCAGAAGTTCATGAGGAGAGACTAAAGGACATGAATATATACAACCTGGAAGAGAGAAGGAAGGGGTGGGACATTATAGAGACCTATAAATACCTCACAGGACTGAAAATGATACAGGAGGGGGTATTTGTCTTAGGAGAAGATGCAGGAAAACAAGGGCCATGCAATGTAGCTAGTAGGGGGAAATTTTAGGAGAGATGTGAAGGTGTACTTCTTCATTGAAAGAGTGGTGGATGACTAGAACAGTCTTCCAGTGGAGATGATGGGGGAAAAACAGTGGTAGGCTTCAAGCATGCATGGAAAAGGCACTAGGTAATCATAGTTGGGAATAATAATAATAATAAATCTTTTTTTATAATAACCGCAGTTCAACAGGTATGAAAGCGCTTTTACTAAGATCGAAACAAATGAACTTCAGCAATGAAACTCCTCAGTTTAAAAACAATCAAATATTAATCAACTAAGAAAGCCAGTGAAAATAAATGCATTTTTAGAGCTGCTTTAAAGCTCTCCACACTCAGGCACCCTCTAACCCAGTGAGGTAGAGAATTCCACAGGGTAGGGGCCGCTAAAGTGAAAGTTAGAGTCCCAGAGGTCTTCAAATGAACCCTGGGAATCTCTAGCAATCCCTCACTGGCAGAGCAGAGCAGCCGAAGGGGGCAGTAGGGGTGAATGAGATCTTGTAGATAGCTCAGACCCTGTCTGTGTAGGGCTTTATAGGTCAGCAAGCTGATCTTGAAGGTGATTCGCCACTGAACTGGCAGCCAGTGCAGTTCGCGCAACACAGGTGTGATATGGCTAGATTGAGACAGACCAGTCAACAGCCTGGCCTCATCATTTTGCACCTGCTGCAAGCGGTGAATATCAACCCCCAATAGCCCAAGGTACAAAGCATTGCAGTAATCAAGGCGAGAGGTCACAAAGGCGTGGACCAAGATCAGAAGGTCGCTGAGCGGAACCAGATGCTTGATATGGGTGATATTTCTCAGATGGTAAAATGAGGTCTTGGTGATGGAGGACACCTCGGATTTGAGAGTCAACCCCTCATCAAGAATAATGCCCAGACTTCGCACCCATTCAGAGGTCGCCATCTGGCAGCCACCAAGCAAAAGCCTTGTGATCCATCCCGTTGAAGACCCCTCTACCCGATGGCCTGTGTCCACTACCAAAACTTCAGTCTTGCTAGGATTCAGCTTCAACCAGCTAGCACTCATCCATTCCTGGATCTTGGAGAGGCAGTTATTAAGCACAGAGGCTGCATCATACTGATCCGATGTAAAGGACATGTGTAGCTGAGTATCATCTGCACAGCAGTAAAAACTCAGTCCATACCACCTTACAATGTCTCCCAAAGGCAGCATATACAACGTAAATAGCACAGGTGACAGTACAGAGCCCAGGGGAACACCACATGGCAGGGAGAAAGAACCAGAGAAATATACTACTCTCTGAAACCTGCCAGTGAGAAATGAATGAAACCATCTGAGGACTGTTCCTGACAGTCCGCAGATCACCAGCAGGTGCTCAAGCAATATGCCATGATCCAAGGTGTCAAATGCAGCAGAGAGATCAAGGAGGACTAAGATGGAATGAGACCTCCAATCTCTTGCTATCAGGAGATCACTGAGCACTCGAACAAGTGTGGTCTCAGTGCTATGCCTCTTCCTAAATCCCGACTGGAGAGGATCATAGATGTCATGGATGGTAAGGAAATCCTCCAGCTGCAGCTTGAGCACCTTCTCAATAACCTTACCGACAAAGGGCAGGTTAGAGACCAGTCTTAAGTTAGCGAGACAGTTTGGGTCCAGAGAAGATTTCTTAAGTAATGGAATCACCACTGCTTCTTTCAAGGAGTTAGGGAACTCACCAGTCTCTAACCAGCACCAGGCTATCTCTTCAAGGACCAGGTCGATGACTTAAACACACCCCATAAGGAGGCGGGTTGGGCCCGGGTCCAAACTACAGCAGGTCGGCCGCATATTCTGGATGATTTTCATGACAACCAAAAATCGCCAGCTGTTCAAAGACCGACCACCCAAACCAAGGATCTGTGACCTCCCACCGATTACCGCAGTGCCCTTTGGAATGTGCTGCGCAGATCTCTGACCTGATGTCGTCAACCTTATCTGCAAAGAAGCGAGCAAACTGATCACATTTGTCTTGTGACAAGGCTCTTCGTACCTGCAGACAGGCTGGATTGCACAGCCTGTCCACAGTTTGAAAGAGCTGAGCTGGTTTGGGATGCAAGGAGTGATGGAGATCAAGTAGCGTCTGTGTTGACAGGATAGAATAGGCAGGGGAAAATGAGCTTACTTTATTTTATTTTTATTTTTTTTATTTATTTGTCCAAGGATTACAAATACCTTTGAGCCGAGGCTCTTTTACAAAGGTTCCACATCATTGGTACAATTGAGACAAACATAAGCAAAGATAACAGTTTATAAAATAAAAAAAACATAACCTTGTAGAGGAACAAAGAACAATAAAGTGAAACTTTGGGGAGGGGAAGGGAAAGGAGGAGGGTGAAATCAGGGAGACTAAGTGGATGGGACAAAAGGGGAGGTAGGTGGGGGAGAACAGAGAGAGGAGAGGTGGAAGGTGGGTAAGAATAGAGGTAGTACAGCCGGGTGGCATTTGTCATGGGCCAGCAGGGGAGGTGAAGATGGGGGGGGGGGTGCTGTCAAAGAGCAGGAGTAGATGCGGATCCAAAAGGGCATCTTCAGCTATGGAACCAAAAGACATGTTTAGCCATAACAGTCACAGAGGTTGGAGGCACTGAGTGTTAGGTGGAGCCGAGTCTTAAAAGTACTGAATGATAATGAAGATGAGATGTCGCTGGGAAGACCGTTGTACCAACTAGCGGCCCAGTAAGCAAAGGATCTTTGGCCTTGTGTTGTGCGGCAATGCAGGATTTGCAGAAGCTGAAGTTTCAATCCCCTGGTATGGCGGGTGTGGATTCTCAGTTGTATGAGGGCACAGACTCGGGGCAAGGCCCAGCAAGATTTTCTTAGTAGTAATACAAGTTTGATGTTTTATTCGATTGGCAAGATTCAACCATCCAGTTTGAGAATAGAGGTCACAGGTGTGAGTTAGGCATTGGAAGCCAGTGACACGTCGACAAGCCTTGTTGAGGGCGGTGGATACATGTTTGAGTGCGGTGGTTGTAGCAGAGCCATAAATGATAATGCCATAATCAGTGATGGATATGATGGAGCTTTGGACAGTGACAGTGAGGGCTTCAGGTGTCAGGTGTTTCCTATGACAGAATAGCAGGCCTAGTCGGGAGTTAGTGGCTTTGGCAACATGGTCGATGTGGGCAGTGTAGGAGAGGTGAGGGTCAAGGGTGATCCCGAGGTATTTAAAGTTTTTGACCTGTTCCAGTGCGGCACCTTGTCTGGTGATAACGGAGAGTTGGAAGTGCTTATGTTTATTATGGGAGCTGCTGAAGATCATGGCCTTGGTTTTTGTTTTTGATTAAGGATCAGTTTGTGCTTTGTGAACCAATCCTCAACCAAGGAGAAGCCGAGTTGGAGATTTTCTTGCAATTTCTTCGGGTCCTGGTGTGTGGCAAGGATTACTGCAACATCAGCATACAGGGTGATATGTTCAGTGCAGGAGTCCGGTAGGGTGTTAAGGAACAGGCTGAAGAGAAGGGGGCCCAGTACTGAACCCTGGGGGACTCCAGAGAGGACAGGTTTGGAATCAGAGTGCACATCCCTGATTTTTACATACCAGGAGCGGTTTTCAAGATAGCTTTTGAACCAAGAGATTGAATCATTGGAGAGACCAGCATTTTTTAGTTGGCTCAGCAGGAAGGAGTGGTGGACAGTATCGAAGACTTTGGTCAGGTCAATGAAAATAGCACCAGTTAGTTGTCCATTGTCGAGGGAGCTGTGAATGGAGCCGTTGAATTTGAGTAAGGCAAAGGATGTACTATGACCTTTTCTAAAGCTATGTTGCTGTTTACAGAGAATATTATAATTGTCCAGATGCTCGGTAAGTTGGTCCGCTACTATACGTTCCAGTGCCTTCGATAGGGGAGGCAGAATGGATACAGGGCAGAAGTTTGCATGGTCAGTCTTATCACCACTTTTGTGAATCGGGGTAACAGTGGCCATTTTCCATTTGCCCGGGAACTGGGTAAGGGAAAGAGAGAGATTAAAGATTTTGGTGAGGGGCCCAAGTACCTCTTCAAGTGTTAGGGCCAGTAGCTTGTGGTTGTGTGTCATTGCTTGGTCTAGATTTGCTGATGGCTTTGGCAATGTAGTTTTGGACTTGATGTTTCTTTAGTGCTTTAAAGTAGAAAGGTGGGTGACAGGCATGGGTGGAGGAGTTGGGGGGGTGGGAGTTGACGCATCTTGGAAGAAGTCAGAGAGGGGAACACTGCTAAGGTCAGTGAAAGTGATGTTAAAAGTGTTCGCAATAGTTTTAGGGTCGAGTGTAGTGTGCCCATTTATGTAGAGTATGTTCGGCTAAGATTTTGTCTGATTCCCAGTGGCATCTTTAATGTTTTCCCAGAAATCCCTCCCATTTCCCCAGGAGTTGGTGAGGGCATTTTTATAGTAGTCAGATTTCTGTTGCCGAATTGATTTGATACAGTCGTTCCATGCCCGTTTATAATTCTGGATGTCAAGTTGCTCACTGGAGTTTCTAGCCAGTTCCAAGAGGTGATCCCTAGATTTAAGTTTTTTTAGGAGGTCTCCTGACAGCCAAGGGTTACTGAGCGATTTAACTTTACACTTTTTGAGGGGGGCAAATTTATTACAGGCTTCATTGAAAATGTGAATAAATCTCTCCAGTGCAGTGTTAGTATCTGTTGCCTTGAAGATGGGGGACCAGTCCTGCAGACGGAGGTGCAATTTGAGGTGGGGTAGCTGACTACGGATGTAGGACTCCGCTGGTGATGATTTTTGGAGGGGGTTTATAGAATTTGTTTGACCAGGTACAGCTGATGGGAGAGTGGTCACTGAGTGAATCAGGGAGGACTGACGTTTTCATGATCCGAGAGGGGTGGTTGGTTAGGATCCAGTCAAGTAGGGTGCAGGTCCAGTTCTGTAGTTCTTTCTGGTTGCGTAGTCAACCATTTGAGTCAGGTTAGCTGATATAACAGAGTCCTTAAATGACCCACCTTCAGCTGAGAGCCAATTAATGTTAAAGTCACCAAGAAGGATGATTTCGGAATCCGATGGGTGGGATTTGACAAAGTCAAGGACAGCGGTTAGACCAGGTCCCTGTTCATTAGGAGATATGTAAACAGTGACAACTGTGAGGGCCTTATTGTGGGTGCCTAATAGGAGTCTGATGGGAAGAATCTGAGCAGGAGTTGCTGGAAGATTGGGATCAATGGGGTGTCTTCGGAGAGTGTCCTTCACATATAAGGCACACCCTCCACCTCTTTTGGACTTACGATCAACCCGGAAGACATTGTAGCCAGGAAGGGTGATTGCCTGGTCAGGAATCTTTGGGGTGAGCCAAGTTTCAACTACTGACAGAATATCCGGGTTGTGTTAGGTGGTAAAGGCTTGAAGTGCGTCAAGCTTCGGAAGTAAACTGCAGATGTTCAGGCACATGATTGAGAGAGTGCCTTATGGTTTGTTTTGGTTAGTGGTGCTTTGTCTGGGGTTAGGGTGAATAGAATAGTCCCTGATAGCAGGAGGAGGAGCACAAGTTTCAGGGTGCGTAGGCAGAGTTCAGTCAGAGAGAGGCTGCGTTTCTATTTTGAACAGTAGCATGCCAGGTGGTAATGTCGAAAATGCAACATTGGAATAGTTGTATACAATGTGGTTAGATGAGACCAAGGCTCACACATGAGCAGGGACAGATTAATTTCAGTGGTGTGCCTCCAGGGGGGAGGATTTGCCCCATTGCCAAATGATGTAAAATAATCAAATCCACAGGAAAAGGACCAGTAAACTGTTTGATCTACAGTAACAAGGCAAAGGACGTGTTACATTCCTGGAACACTGGCCTGTGGCATATGCAGGAAGTTAAAACCTTTGTCAGTGTCTTCCCTTTGTTTAACTGGTTGTGAATGGTTCTCAAAGACATGCAGATCCCTTTAGCAACAAGGCAGATGGAAATGTGGATTCAGTTTGCACTCCCCAGGTCAGAGTTTGTAGAATTTCTTAGCTGTACTTACTTTGATTGTGACGGCTTCCAAAAAAGTTGATTTAAAATGAGAATCCCAATATTTGCTGGTGATGTTTTTACTGGGTTGGCCAAGCAGTCCTTCTATGTTTCTATGTGTAAATTCAGAAGGACCTAGAGGGAATAGGACAAGGGGCACTATCAGTGGAAGGCTAGTGAGGAAAGAAAAATAGCCTGGTGGACTAAAGAAACATAGAAACATAGACTTTGATGGCAGATAAGGACCACTTAGCCCATCTAGTCTGCCCATTTCCCTACCTACTGGATAAGCTCTGAAAGAACTGCACACAGGGCCCAGGTGAAAGAACTGTAGCTAGCTCAAGGGATTAAAAAAGGTGAAGAACCCTTTTTTAGGTACATTAGCAAGAAGAGAGATAAAATGAATGGAACAGTATATCTCAGACAGGGGAGGGGTGGGTGGAAGAGAATGGGGACAAAGCAGAAGTACTGAACGAGTACTTTTGTTCACCCTTCACTAGGAATAGGGATAGCCAAGTGCAACACAGGTGGGGAGGGGGTGAAGAGGAGAGCAAGGATGGAATAATTGAGATGGATAGGGTATAGAATGGTCTGTTAGCCCTGAAGGAGGACACATTCTCAAGCCCTCACAGCATCTTCCAAGGGCATTGGGGGATCTGGCAGAAGAACATGCAGGCACACTGGCTGACCTGTTCAATATTTTTCATGAGTCTAGGGTGGTACCCCAGGACTGGAGAACAGCACATGTAGTGCTGCTCCATAAGAGGGTCCCAGAGATTACCTAGGTAGCTACAGACTAGTCAGCCTAACCTCAGTCATTTGCAAGCTCCTGGAGGCTATACCCAAGGTAAAGCTGATGTGATACCTGGAATAAAGTGGTCTCCAGGATGAGTAGCGACATGGTTTTATGGCTTGGAGAATGTGCCAGGCAAACTTGATCAACTTCTTTGACTGGATCATGAAAACACAGGCAGTGAGTGGGGACACTGCCTGTATCAGTCAGTCCATTCCACTACTATGTGAGCTGAGGCAGACATTACTCAATGTGCAGAAATTTCTGGAGGCAGGTGGTAACTGTGTGAGCTGTGCCTTAATGGAGCACATGCACCACTTGTTGGACTCTAATAGACACATTTCTGGAATTCTGAAGTCCAAAGAGTTAGGGATTGCCACTATCCTTGACCCATGCAATAAACATAGGCTGAAGTCAATAACTGAAGGTGGGCGTTAGCAGGTAAAAAGTTGACTGATCTTCGGGTTAGAAGGGTATGCGGGGCACAGATGCTAAAGACACATGTATCTAGGGCACCTGGGTGGTGTTGCTACTACCGCATAAGTTACATCACATGGGAAACATAGAAACATAGAAATTGATGGCAGAAAAGAACCTTCTGGCCCACCGAGTCTGCCCAAGTATACTACCTAAATGCTACCCAAAGACCTTAGAGGTCCCCAGAAATTCCCCCCCTCCCCCCCTCCCCCCTCTATACTCTCCCTTGACCCTTTCTATACTCTCCAAGGCCTATCTTAGGGTGGGTAGGTTTGCTCTGGGGGTTAGCTCCCGTCATCACCACTGTACTGTCCTCTCCACACTAGGATGGCTACCCTATACATCAAAGTTAAGGTACCATTCCCTTAGTCTCCTGTTTAACCTGGTGCACAAATTTACCCCTCCTTGCCTCAGTGAGTTAATACATTTAAGACAAGCTCCTCATTCCCTCAGATCTGCCTCACTCCCCCTACTAGCTAAGCCTAATATGCACCTTGCCACTGCATGCAAGTCTTTCTCTTTTGCTGTGATATCCGAGTGGAACTCCCTTCCACCCTTTGTTCTAACCTGCTCCTCTCTCCCCAAGTTCCAATCCACTTTGTATGCCTCACTCACAACGTTGAAAACCTGTTCCTGTCTCAACTAATGTCTTTCCCTACACCTGCCTCCATTTCATTAGGTTGCAGCTTCAAATGTTAGGTTGTCCTACATGGATACTATGTCCGCTAGGCATAATGTGTATATATGTTATTACCAGCCTGTGCTTTGTATAAAATGTTTAGAGATTCATAAAGTATGACTTTCCTGCTAACTAACCTCAGCACACTGATACATTCACTCTGCACCATACAGCCTGTAAGGTTTTGTGTCTGTTGCACATAATGGGTGGGATATTCAAAAGGGTTGTGCATGGCACAACAGGGTTGCACCATGTGCAACTCACCAATGCACCACGGTGCGATATTCAAAGGGGCAAGTTGCCTGGGTGCATCGGTAATGTATGCAGCGCAAGTGTGTGGGGCGTGCCCATGCACATGCGGTACATCCAGATATTCAGCCCGGGATGTGCGGCGCATATTCTGGCACAACCCCACCTTGTACCACTCAGGGAGGTGCAAAGTTGTGCATGGAAACACCAGGAGCAAGTCCTGGCCACCCACAGGTAAGCTGCCATATGGCAGGGCTCAACATGGCAGCCGCCAGCCGTGGGTGGCCACCCGCCCACCCAGAACACTGTCCACTAGCCCCTGCCCTGGGAGCATTGTGCCCCCCTGCCTGATCGCGGGCATCTGTTAAAATCATCCCTGGTGGTCCAGTTGACAGCTCCTTATCACTCGATCGTGGGCATATGTTAAATTTATCCCTGGTGGTCCAGTGGAACCCCCCCAGCACCCAATCAAGGGCGGAAATCGCAATCACACCCCGGTGGTCCAGTGATACCTCCCTTCCCACCTGCCCACTGTGGTCCTCCGCCACCCAGAACCCACCCCAGTCAGCAGCGGGTGGCGGTACTCCACCCACATGCACCCGCCGACTGAGAGCATACAGTACTGTCAGTATGCCTATTGGTCCACTGCCTGGGCCATTGGGCATTCAACCATACTGTACTACACAGGCCCGATATGTGGATGAACAAGTTCATTCACATACCGGGCCTGTGTAGTACACAATGGTCTGGATGCCCATTGTCCCAGGCAGTGGACCACTAGGCGTACTGACAGTATTGTATGCTGTCAGTCGGTGGTTAGCCAGGTGGCATGTGGGTGCTGCCACCTGCTGCTGACTGGGGTGCTGGGTGGCAGGGGACCACAGTGGGTGGGGGGGGGTACCACTGAATCACCAGGGGTGTGATTGCGATTTCTGCCCACGATCACGTGCTGGGGAGGTTCAACTGGACGACCAGGGATAAATTTAACATATGCCCATGATTGGGCTATAGGGAGCAGTCCAATGGACCACCAGGGATACTTTCACATATGCCCGCAATCGAGCATTAGGGAGCAGTCCACTGGACCACCAGGGATACTTTTCACTTATGCCCGCGATCGGGCGATAGGGAGCAGTTCACTGGACCACCAGGGATACTTTTCACATATGCCCATGATTGGGTGATAGGGAGTGGTCCACTGGACCACCAGGGATAATTTTAACAGATGCCTGCGATCGGGTGTATGGGTGCAAGGTCTGCCAAGGAACTGCAGGGCATTGGTCTCAACGGCTGCAGCCTGGCAGACCGCCAGGCGCAAGTCACCAGGGATCAGTGCACCGCATGCAAAAGGAGTGATAATGACATGCAAATGGCCCCATTTGAGCCTTTCATGCATTATGTCCTCATTTGCATGCCCAATGCTGAATATCACAGTTGATGCACCTAGCGCAACCGCACTTGTGCTGGCACATCATGCAGCTCCCCTCCTGCTACTTGCGCTGGTGCAGTGCCACTGTGCTATGTGCATTGCGTGCACCCTCAGTGCCATATTCAACAGTGCTGAGCCATGGTGCAGCACCGTTGAATATCGCATGGTCCATGCCCTGGTGCAGCCCAGTTGCGTTGTGCCCATGCTAGCGCCCCTGCCTGGCGCAGTCTGAATATCTCACCCCATGTGTATACTTGATATTGCCTTGCCTGTGCTTTGTATAATATGTTCTGTACCTTATTCTGTATATTTAACAGCTACCATGCCTCTGTACTTTGCATAATTTCTTTCTATTTTTGTAATGTTTTGTTTTGTACCCCTCCCGGGTCGACCCTGAAAAAGGGACTGCAATTGTCTCAGTGGATTTAGCAGGTCACCAAAACTCAAATAAATAAATAAATAAAATTCTCCTGTGCCTGTCCCATTCATTTTTGAATCCCTTCACAGTCTTGGCCCCCACCACCTCCTGGTATACTGTTATTACAGCGATGATATAACAATGAATCCCCAACAGCACACAAACCCTTTTGACATCCGCAATGTCAAACAGGTTGTCAGAGTGATAAATGGATTCATCGACTCCTGAGTTTGGCCACTCACTCTATGAGTCCACCTCCCCTGCAGTTAGATATATATAGATCCAGGGATTGCAGGTGGCTGGGTGGTGAAACCCCCCACAAACAATACAAAAGTGCCTCGATGTTTGTGGTGCTGCAGCCATCAGTCGATGGATTTGCAAGGCAACGTGGTCGCAGTTGGCAAAATCCTGTCACAGTGCTGGTCTTTGACAACTTTGTTGTCGAACCAGCTTGGTGGAACCCCACCTTCTCAGGTAGTCCAATCCACCCATCCACCACCCTCTCTGTGAAGTAAAATTTCCGAATGTTTCCCTTGAATCTACCTCTTCTACCTTCAAATCATGACCCCTCATTTTTGAGTGTCTTTTGTTCTGGGAAATACTGCTGCCTGGCACCCTATTAATACCCTTGAGATGCTTGAAGGTCTGTATCATGTCTCCCCTTTCCCTTCTTTGCTCCAAGGTGTACATGTTTAGGTCATAAAGTCTTTCTTCATATGACAAGTGGTTGAGTCCTGCACCATTTTCCTTGTCCTCCTCTGGACCATCTCTACCCTATCCACATCCTTTCTGAGGTATGGTCTCCAGAATTCAACACCCTACTGAAGATGTGGCACTACCAGTTGCTTGTATAAGGGCATCACCACCTCTCTCATCCTGCTCATGATACCCATGCCTATGTAGCCTAACATTCTGCTGGCTCTTGTTACTGCCTTCTTGCATTGTTTGGCCACCTTGAGATCATTAGATATGATTATACTAAGATCCCTCTCTTGCTCTATAGCCTCCAGTACCTGCCCACCCATCCTGTACTCCGCTCTCTGATTTCTGTTCCTAAGTGCATGATTTTGTACTTCTTTGTATTGAAGCTCAACTGCCACACTCTTAACCACTCCTCTAGTTTGTGCAAATGCCTATACATTGTATCCCCCTCACCCAAAGTGTCTACTCTATTGCAGATCTTTGTACCATCTACTAACAGACATACCACCCCTCAAGTCCTTCCGCGATGTCTCCTATAAAAATGCTGAACACAATATGTCCCAGTACTGACCCCTGCAATACCCTATGGATTGAGAAAACATGCAGCTTAAAAGAGAAATGACAAATTCCATTGAGGATGTTTTATGACAGGTTGGGGTTACCACCATGGAAGACAAGCTCTAGCCAGAGCCGATAGGGCTGTGACGAGCTGCCAAGTGACCAAAGTTACACATGTGCGTAGAAATTTTTGAATGCCCGGGTGTAACTTGGCCATTTTTTGGAAGTGTTACACCAAATTTTTAACATGGCCTTTTTGGGACCTCTCCTCATGAAGATTGCCAGGGTCATTTTGTTTACTTGACCGAAAGGTGATTTCACAGTGTGACTGCGCCATTCTGTGCCACAGGTACGAAAACATGTTTTGGGCAGGATGTGAAAAATGACATCTGTACTGTTAAAAAGGAGGTGTGCAAAAATGGCAATGTTGAAAATTTGGAGTGAAAATATTAAAAATTGGCAAAGCTAGGAGTGTGCGTAGAAATTGCACAATGCACGTTAATAACACAATTATGTTTTGGAATTTTTTCACCAAATTTGCAACATGGACTTTTTGGGACCCAACCTCATGAACAGTGGTACTGTCATTCCATTAATAGTTCCCGAAATGTGATTCCGTGCAGCGACAATGAAATCACCTTTTGGGACTGAGTAATAAATGACAGTGACACTGTTCATGAGTGAAGATCAAAACTATGTTGAAAATTTAGCCAAAATTAAAAAAATGGCTGATTTATCAGTTTAAGTTGAAAACCTTATTTAATGCCATTATAGCATGCTTACCTTTGATTCTTTAGTTTGCGGTTCGGCTTTGATGAGTGCAGATGTGTCCTGGTCCAGAGAAGATAACAGTGCCGACCTTCGGTGGGTGTGGGGAAGTGGGTGCTCAGTGGGAGGGTGGAGATGGGGGATGGGGATAGGGAAGGGGGACTCGGGTGATGACGAGGGACCATTTTCTTTTTTATACATAAAAAAAAAAATGCCGGGGGAAGGTTTTCTTTATTTACAGCAAAATAAAAGAAAACGTAGATTTGGTCACACTGGGGTGGGCTCCCAGTGTGCCACATGAGTTGGGGGGCACATAATGTTGACACAGGAATTGGGCACCCTGATGTCAGAAGGGGCAATATATATAAATAGAGTGGGCACACTGGAGTGGGCTCCCAGTGTGCCACATGAGTTGGGGGGGCTACATAATTGAATGGCATTTCTTTGCCATTCACAATATGGAGGCTCCAGTGGAACTATGCATGCATGTGAGTTGTGCATGCATAGTTCGTTCCCTGGAATGCATAAGTAACAGCCAAAATAGTGGGGCTGTTTTTCCATAGCGGCCAATAGTGGCGGAGTGTTTCAAGCTCCGTTGGACTTTTGGAAGGATACTTCCAAAAGTCCAATGGAAGGTTCCACAACTGGCCATTTTTAGAGCTACGATCAATCCCAAAATGGCTGTAGGCTCTGCCCACAGCCCTAAAAAGGAGGAGGAGGAGGAGGAGCCTGATGAGGCAGCAGAACTGCAAGCAGCACAACATATGGGGTGGGGTAGACACTCATTTGTTGGACAAAAAGCACCTTGCCATTGCCAAACAGTCCTGGAGCAGCAAGGTCACTGAGTGGCCAGTACTGACTTTGCAATAAGATACCTTAGCTGCCCACCCTTGAGTGTCAGTGTGAAACGTGTATTCAGTTCTGCTGGAGCCATTGTGTGGGACAGGCGCACTAGTCTGTCTCCCAAAAATGTTGGCAGTCCAACATTTATTAAAATGAATCAGGCTCACATTCTGCAGAAGGCAATTACATCCATGTACCTATCGCATGACAGTGGATCTTCTGGGGAAGATGAAGAGCAAGTTTTTGTTGGAAATAGGAAATTGTCTTATACAGTATCTCCAAGGTTGATGACTCATTAATAGAGAGAATTCCTATCTTGAGACAACTCCAGTCTGGAAGACTGTGAGGCCTGCTTCCACGATGATGCTGAAAAAAACAAATGGTTTGTTGTTTCCCTCCGTTCTCTGCCCTCAGTGTAATCCTATATGGTACGTTTCAAGATTATATGTTATTTTCATTCTTTTTACTGTTCCCGATCACCAACTGTTGTGCTGCTGTTTCCTTTCACCTAATCGAGTATGTGCCTCTACCACCAGAATGAGATGTCAGTACAGTAGAGACAATGCCAGCTATGCTTCTCACCACCTCATCCTCCTCCTTTGCCACTGGCCTGCTTAGCCCTATACATAGCCACAAAACAGCATGGGTCACCAATTCCTACAGTGATAATACATAAAAATTAAATTTTAACATTTTAGCAACTGTGCAAAGTATGCATGTTGCAGTTTGCAAGACACAGCACTGATGCCTCCTCCTCCTCCTCCTCAATTGGCCTGCTTGGGCCTATACATAGCTACAAAAACAGCATGGGTCACCACCTGCTACAGTGATAAATCATAAAAATGACACTGAATTTGGACAGCAGCAGTACTGTCCTCTCTGAAGTGTAGTACTACAGAAGCAAGCAGATTGTCAAGCCTTCCAGCTGATTCAGACATCAAGACTGCAGAAGAACCAGAAAGGCCTCTGTTTCCCTGAGAAATGCAACACATCTAGGCCAGCCCCGCAGTAGTAATCTGATGGGAAGTGTCATCATGTTTTTTTGTTTGTTTTGTTTTTGCCTTTTATTTTTGGTGCTCCTTTTTTGAGTAGAGTGTAAATAATCTTTACTTGTCTTCTCAGGTCTCCTGAAATCTCTGGAACATTACCCAAAATTAGAGCAACAGGAACTGAAAACAGTCAGGCGTATGCAAACATTTCCAGAATTTAATCACCCCCCCCCCCAAAAACAAATAGAAAAAAAAAAACTTCCAGTGGGTGGAACACATTCTGAACTCCAAGAGAAAAAGAGACAATGAGAACTGGAAACATAAAGAAAGGAAATGTGTGATGTAATGGAGATGAAAAGAAAATATAGGCAGAAAATAATATTTTTTGTTTTCTTTTTTTTTCTTTTTCTTTTTTAGATGATAGAAAGTAAGCTGACAGGAAAGATATACTGACGGCATTGAACAGAATAGTCAAATAATAGAAACAAGCATTTGTCAATGCCAAATGTTTGCTTGCTGGCATTGGTATTGGTAGTGTAGAAGTTACAGAGCTGCATAATAGAAATGGCAGTGAAGTATTGAACTGAGGCCAACCCCACCACCACCCTGCAGAGAGTGACAGGCATTGGGGTGTGCCTTTGGGTCGTCAGGCATAACGGCCATGCCATTTCACCACACCCTACCTTGCAGACACTGACCAGTGTCACGGTGTGCCTTGGGGTCTTTGGCCCTTATGCACACCCCATTCCATCAGGAAATACAGTGAGATAGGTGTGGTATTGGAGAATGGGGTGAACTTTGGGGCCGAAGAGTCCAAGGCATACCTCGATGCCTCTCACTGGCTGCAGGATGTGGAGTGGTATAGGCATTACAGGCAAGAATCCCAAGTCACACCCCTGATGCCTGTCATTCTCTACAAGGTTGGGGCGTTATGGTTGTAAACCCCTAACACACGCAGGCATTTGTTGGTATTTCCTCCAAATTTTCAACATGGTTTTTTGTGACCCCACCTCGTGAACAGTGGCAATATCAGTTTGTTAGCGGAAAGCTGCTTATGCACAGTGACTACGGCATTTAGCACCACAGGTGCAAAAACACATTCCGAACAGGATGTGAAAAATGACAGCTGTACTGTTCATGGGGAGGTGTAAAAAATGGCAGTGTTGCAAATCTGCAGTAAAAATATTAAAAAAACTGGTGAAGTCAGGAGCGTGCATAGAAACTGTGCAATCCACACCCGTAATGTAATTAGGTTAGGGATTTTTTACAGCAGATTGTCAACACAGGCATTTTGGGACCTCCAATCATGAACAGTGTCACTGTGATTTTCTTTATCTGTCCCAAACAATGATTTCCCACAGCGACCACGCATCTCTGCGCTGAAAGTGTGAAAACACATTTTGGCCATGTTGTGAAAAATGACAGCTGTACTGTTCATAAGGAAGTGTGGAAAAATGCCACTGGTGAAAATCTGAACTGAAAATATTACAAAGTCATGAACTTACGAGGGTGCGTAGAAACTGCACAATGCTCACTCGTAACACAGTCATTTTATGGACTTTTGTCACCAAATTTTCAACATAGCCATTTTAAGACCTCTGCACATGAATAGTGTAACTGTGATTTCCTTAATCTGTCCCAAACATTGCTTTCGCATACCGACTGCACCATTGTGCGCTACATGTGTGGAAACACATTTGGGGTGACATGTGAAAAATGGCAGCTGTACTGTTCATAAGGAAGTGTAATAAAATGGCAATGTGGAAAATCTGGAGTGAAAATATAGAAAATTCGCATACTTACGAGTGTGCGTAGGAACTGCGCAATGCACGCTCGTAAAACAGTCATTTTTAGGAATTTTTTTCACCAAATTTTCAACATAGCCATTTTAAGATGTCTGCTCATTAACGGTGTCACTGTGATTTTCTTAATGTGTCCCATACATTGATTTTGCACACTGACTGTGCCATTGTGTGCTACATGGGCAGAAACACGTTTTGGGCAAGATACGAAAAATGACAGCTGTACTGCTCATAAGGAGGTGTGGTAAAATGGCAATGTTGAAAATCTGGAGCGAAAATATTGAAAATTCTCGAACTTATGAGTGTGCGTAGGAACTGCGCAATGCACGCTCGTAAAACAGTCAGTTTTAGGAATTTTTCCACCAAATTTTCAACACAGGCTCTTTGAGAGCCCACCTTATGAACAGTGGCAGTGTTGTTTCATTACTCAGTCCCGAAAGGTGATTTCACGCAGTGACTGTGAAATCACCCTTCGAGCCCGATTAACATCATGACAGTGAGAGCATTCATGAGAAGGGGTCCCAAAAACCCCATGTTGAAAATTTGGTGCACAAATTCCAAAAAATGGCTGAGATATGCAGCAAAGGTGAAAAAGCCCTATCTATCCCATTATACAGCTTACCGGCATTTCCTCAGTTCGTGGTCGGCTTTGAAGAGTGCAGATGTGTTCCCGGTCCACCGAAGATCATCGCGCCGGTGTCCGGAGGTAAGTATGAGGGGAGATGTGGGGAGGCAGGGTGCGCAGTGGGTGGGCGAGGTGGTGGGGCAGAGACAGCGAGGACCGTTTTTAAGTTTCAGGTATTTTTTTTTATTAAGCGACGACGTGGACATTTGCCACGCTGGGTGTGGGCCTCAGCATGGCACAAGGATGGCTGAGGGGCATGGAGCCGACGGGGATTGGGCACCCCCCTCGGCAATAGCATCTGTTGCCACACTGGCGTGGGCTCCCAGTGTGGCACCCTGTACTGGGGGGGGACCAGTGGAGCCGACTGGGGATTGGGCACCCCCGTCGGCTATACAATGTGCAGCCACGCTGGGGTGGGCACCCAGCATGGCATATGTAACTCTGCTTTGGGGGCACAGCACAGCTGATGGGGGATTGGGCACCCTTCGCTACACAGTGTGTGCGTGGGGGTGAGACACAGTAGCATGCGTGCAGTGTGTGTGTGTAGGGGAGCATGCATGAGCAGGCAATATCTTATCGCTGCTCACTGAAGCATAGCTCCCTTTTCAACTGTACTCCACTGCATTTTGGATGCTGTCATAGACAGCTCCAGCAGGCATTGGAGAACTGCGGCTGCACCTGCAAACACACTGACTGAATTGGAAGAGGGCTGCCACACCTCCAAAAACTCAGATGATGGCACTATGTTTCTTGCACATGCGTGCAAGCAAACATAATAAATGGAAATATAATAACATAAATGAAAATAAATAAATTGGAGGGCTGCAGGGCTATAGAGGGCTATGGAGGGTTGTTCTTTGCATTGTTCCTGCTGCTTCTGGTTGTGGAGCACCTGTGCCACCATCTCATTATGCTCCTCGACCTGATGGGGGGGCCTCACTAAACTTCTTTCAGAGCTCCACCACTTACTGCTGGGTGGATGCAGCAGTAAGATCAGATGACGGTCTCTTGGGTAGTGCCCCCACATTGAATCACCCATGTATGACTGCTAGTCTGGGACCATCTAGCAATTCCCACCATGTCCTCCTTCTCCGTCTCCCCACTATGCCTCTTGTGTTTGGCCTCCTTACCTATACCTACAGGCCATGGGTCAGTAGCAACCATGCCCCTCTCACCATGCCTCCTGAAAATGCTGCACCCACTCTTTTGGGTGCTTCCCCCACTGGTGGGTATGCTGACCACCTGTGCTGAGATGTGTGCCAGGTTTGCCATGCCAAACAACAGTGTGGCACAGTTTGCATGTTACCACACTGTTGTAAGTGGGATCCATCTCAGAAAAGTCCCACACTAGGGACTTTGCCTGCTGCTGCTGATGAGGGACTGAGCTAGATGTTCCTGGCTACTGGCCCTCCTCCTCCTCCTGCGCAGCTGCTTGTGGTGCTTGTGGTGGTGTTGGTGGTCGCACAATTGGGGGCACTGATGGTGGTGGTGGTGGTGGTGCAATTACCTCCTCAACTCACTGGGGCTGGGGGTCCTGCACTGTGGGGTGGGGGTTGAGTGCTACAACTGCTACTGCTGAACAAAGTAGTTTTCAGTTGAAACCCAGGATGTTGGACTCTACCCTCCTTTGCTGCTTGCCCCCCTCCTCCTGCCCTCTTTCTCTTTCCTCCCCCTACTGTATCTCCCTCTCCCACTCATTTTCATGTCTACACTAAACAAGACTAAAGAAGTTAAAAAAGGAACACAACAAAAAAGGCACAGAAATAAGTGTTTAAATAATAACAACAGACTAACTAAACTGAGTAAATGTAAATGTAAATTAACAATATAAGATAATTGGGGTGTGTTTTGCAACTGGTGCAACTACTGGTGTCTACTCTGCATGCAACTACAGTAGCTCCTTCCAGTCTAAATCACATTGCAACAGTAAAACTAGGACAGAACAGCATAATGTGACCTCCAGAGCGCTTTCCATCTAACAGGAAATGGCCATGTTGTGTTCCAACTTTGCCGGCAGCACAAAAGGAAGAAGTCACCAGCGGAGCCTCTGTCGAAGTTAACAGTGAAGTCACATAGGCAAAGTTAGATGTGGAATCCTCAGCAAAGTCACATAGGTGAGTTTGGAGGGCAGGTTCCTGACTTCACAGATCACGCCATGAATGCAAAGCCAACAAAACTTCACTGGTGAATTAAAACTTTGCAACACCTCTAGAGATCAGTCACATGTGCTGTCACTGTCAGTGGGATCACAATGCAGATGATGTGGGGGGGATAGAGATAGATATATCTGCTGCCAGGCTGAGAGCTATTCCATGCATCAAACACAACAGTATCACACATAAATCTTTCCATTGAGCAAAAGGAAAAAGAAAAAAATGCTTCAGAAATAAAAAGTTACCGCTGACTACTTTTTAATATTTGTATCATTTTCCTATCTGTCTGTTTTGGTTCCACTAGCTCTTTAAAAATATTGATAATGGATAGGATGTGATGGGGAATCCATGCAGATGACATTACCCAGGGACACAGAATCAAATCAAAACACGGGCACTGTGTGAACCTAGAAAGAGTGACAGTCATTAGACCTGAATGTCCTGATCCAATTGTGATGATGATGATGATGATGATATCTGAATAACATGATGTCTCCTACAAGCAAAGGTAGGAAGTAGAATCAGTGAGAGTTTTTTTTGGGGGGAGGAGGGGTAGGAGCTACAAGTGAGTAATGTGTAATAGTCTGCCAGTCTCTGAACATATTTTGCTTCTGTCCATTGCAGTAGGCATGCATTACATAGGTTAAGGAGCTTGTTGCTGCATAGAATACTTCTTGCCTGAATCAGAATGATGGCGATGTGTGGGTGGTGGATAATGTGTTACAGATTAATAGATGATCTGATGAGGAACTGATGTGGATACCACTGACCCTCGACACAGAGGAAAATCAAAATGTCCTTACCAGATCTCAATGATGATGTCTCTGTGAGTAACAGTCTGTGCCACACCAGCAACAATAAGTAGAATAATCAACAAGATGGTTTTTATTGCTGCAGTGGGCAGAGCCTACAGCTGTCTTGCTGTAGCTGAGAAAACAGGATACCGAAGAGCACAACTTTGGAGTTGCATCACGCTTCCACAACTCCAAAATCACTCTGCTCATCCCATAGAACTGAATGACTCAACCCCGGCCCCCCCCCCGGCATGGCAGGCATACCACTTTCCTGCCATATTTGCTTTCTTGCAGTAGCCTATCCTATTAAAGGTTTATTTATTTGACATAGAACCCTATCATTATCAGAGACGACAAATAGGGTTTATAGTTGAAGTTCACAAAAACATGCAAATGAAGTCTCCATCTTTAGCATAAAAATTCATTCTGTGGGAAACCATCACAACTGTGCCCTTCTTTCCAGACTACTAAAATTTTAAAAAATACAGAAACAATAGCAATTAAAATTATTGTACCCCACATTTTCACAAATTAATGACCACACAGTAACCGAGCTTAATTTACACAGGTCCATGTATAGCAACTCACATTTGATATGCATCACTACAGAACTGAACTACTATGTGAACTTTAGTAATGATGTAATATTTTATTTGAATATGAACACTATGAAACAGTTTATGCCACTTGTTTAAGTAACAGTTCTGTTTCAGGGTTCACCTTGATTTTTTTATGAACATGTGGCATTGAGGATGCTTGTGATATGCATATCTGAGAAAACACACAGTGTTGTGGGGAAACACTTTAAAAAAAAGGACTCAAATAGTCAAATACATAAAGGGTGCCTCTATTTAACTAATAGTAACTTCCAAATGAATAACCATTTTACATTCAAATTCCTTTCCTGAATACAACTCATTGCATGCACTACACTCTGTGTGCCTATTTCAAGTACTAAAGCAGAAGCAAACACATGGTATGCCTCAATAACAAAATCATTTTCAAAAACTTACTTAGCAGGCAAGGATTGATTTTGTTTTTTTTTAATTCTGTTTTAAATATCACTATTGTAAAATTGTCTTTTTAATATAGGGTTTGTACTGTATACTTATATTTATATTTTGTTGCCTATATACCATAAGATGAGAGAATACAAACTTATCCAAAAGTCTGTTCAGATGCTGATACCAATTTGAACCCTTAATGCCTCTACTTTCCCATTCTTCTCTTTCTATGAGACAAAGTTTTGCCCATCTTTCATTTGGTAAACTCAGTAATCTGATCCAGTAATTAATAAATCTAATGTCCGCCCAGGCCTATAACGTTGTAAGGCCCAATTCAGTCCTAATAAAATAAGCTGGTGTTAATTTGTGACTGCCCATCACATTCCTTAATAATTTGATTGCAGGTATTTCTAATTGGCCTGTGTGGTGCATGACCCAGATTTCAGTGCTGTAAAGAATTTGGGAGTTACATTTTTATGTTAAAGCATAATGAAGGGGTCTAAGAGAATAGCTGCCAAAGGCATGGTTAAATCCTGCTAGGGCCCCTATTGTTTTTTTTGGTTTTAGTAAGTGTGTGTTTAAAATGGAGGTCCATTGACCTCTGTTAGTGTAGACAATTCCCAGATATGAATACTGGGTGACTAATTCCAATAGGCTGCCATAAAGTTCCCATTGGTACTTTAAATTCCTTGTACCTGTTACTAGGACTTTTGATTTCTCGAGCTTTACCTTTAGGGATAATCGATCTGACTTGTTAGCCAACAAGTCTAATTTTGTTTGTAGACCTGATATGGTTAGGGCTCATAATAGCAGGTCATTGACATAGGTGAAGGAGGCACAGAAATTTGTTTCAGTTTTTGGTGAGTCAGATTTTAGGATCTACATCTCTATTAGTAGATTGTCAAGATAAATGCAGAATAACATGGGTGCTAAAATGTATCCTTGCCCGATGCCTTTGTTAGTCCTTATAGTATTAGATAGAATGCTACCCACTCTTATCCTTGCCCACGTGTTTGAGTACAAAAGTCAAATACTATTTACAAGAACAGGAGAAATACCCCAGTTTAACATTATGTCCCTGAGAGTAGATCTATTTATAATATCAAATGCAGAACTATAATCAACGAAGGCAAGGTAGAGTTTTTGTTTTCTAATTAGGATGTATTTTTCTACCAAATGAGAGAGACTAAAACAGTTATCTAAGGTAGAACAATTTTCCTGGTAGCCCGCTTGGGCTGGCGCTAGGCCTCTGAGTAACTCTAATTCTCCCTTAAGTCTTTTCATATCAATTGAAGAAAAGATAAACTTAACTAATTCATCTGAAGGGAGACCTAAGGAACCAAGAAGCTCCCCCATCCACTGGCTTCTTCCTTTGGAATATAATGGGCATGTAAGTAATATATGTTTCAAATCATTCTCTAGTGTAAGGCCACATTGACAATGAGGGATTAATGCGCCTGAACTTTTTTGCAGGAAATGGATATAATGTGCACTATATAATTCCATTCTAAATCTTGTAATGAGTCTCCTAGACTGTGGGTTATGCAGAATGTAAATATAAGGCTATAACTGGTGTTTCCGCTTTATAATTTTATACCATCTGTAATTTTTCAATTGGGAAATCCTGTCAAAGACTTTAGAGATATCTATATCTCTTACTCTAGCTTTTATCTGATGGGTTAATTCTTCAGTTGGTTTCAGATACATTTCATAGAGAAGATGGCCCAACCCTGATGGAAAAAGACATTTTTAATAGTCAGAATAGAAGGAAATAAGAATCCCCTAGATGAATATGTTATTTCTTCTTCTAAACATCGTCGGGGTAGATGAGTTTCTGGCAGTTTGAAAAGACACATTATAAATACCAGGCACCTTTCAAGTGCTAGCATAGCCATGGGGTGCTGCCCCAAATTCAAGTCTGAGAACTGCTGGTAGAGTTAACTGTGGGACCATGAGAATATTATGGTACAATCTGTTTAAAATTATTTCCAAGTGCTTTGAGTCTGCAGATCCCCCGATTTCAGGAGAATAAATGGCACTATATGTGACCTTAGCATTGAGAACTTTAAGGAGGCCTTTTACAGAACCCTTTCCCATTTTGGCATTAAACATTTTGAGAGCATTTTTTTTCTCATTTTGTTTTGAAATAGCTGTTAATGGTGTCTCCATTGTAAGTCTCTGGGAAATCTAAGACCCAAATAATTATAACATTTATCAGTTGAAAGCTTTAAGTTATATAACACAATACTAGGATGAGCTCTATGTTGGTTACCAAATATTACTAGTTTAGTTTTGTCCCTATTAATTGTTAAATGGTTAGCTTTGCATAGCTTAGTAAAATGATTCAGCTCCCTCTGCAATCCTATTAAAGATGTAGAAATTAGGACTGAGTCATCTGCGTAAGCAAGGCATGGGATTTATTTCATTTAACACTGCTGGTGAATAAAAGTTTGGGTCTTCTTATTCATCCAATATGGCATTTATGTAAATATTAAATAAAATGGGGTCTAACAGGCAACTCCGCTGAATCCCCAAATTTGTAAAAGTGGTTGGGGTCAACATGCCATGATGATTATATTGTGTCCTGATCCAGGTTTTCTGGTGGTGTCTGATAATAATGGCCAGTAGCACAGGTTCAATGTTATACTTTTCAAGCTTCTTCTACAATAAGGTACAACTGATGCTGTCAAAAGCAGCTAATAGGTCAACAAATATGTATGTGTGGCTCAGATGGTAGCACATCCGCCTCTGGACCAGAAGGTCATGTGTTCTCATCCCACACCGGGATGGACTTGCACCTAAAAATCACTGGCATCTGAGTGCAGTATTGGGGGGTGCTGTACTTCTGGGGTGTGCCATCCTTCAGATGAGATGTTAAACCGAGGTCTCTTCTGCCCATCTTGGTGTTGTCCTGGTGGGTGTCCAGGTGGAAGTGAAAGAACCCAGGGTACTCTTCGTAAAGAACAGAGAACATTCCCAGTGTCCTGGCCAACATTCCCCTTCCCATAAACTGGTTCATGCAATTATCCAGGCTGTGTGTGGGTGATGATGTGCGATATGGCTGCCACTACACATTCAGTCACTTCACTACCAGTCTAGCATTGCTTGTAAAGTGCTTTGGGATACTGTGTATGAAAAGCACCATATAAATGCTGATTCTTCTTCTTTTTCTTCTTCTTCTTCTTCTTCAAAGCAACAGTAAAGTTTGTTGTTTTTGACAGTTACATACTTCCATATTAAGTAGAAGATAGTCTATCAATGTTGGATTGTTGCCCTGAAGCCATTTTGAACCTAACTCATTATGGCACCTTTTTTGAAAATGGGGTAGATAATACTTCCCTTCTAGCTCTGTGAGAATTCCTGTCCCTGAATAAAGGCATTAAAGAGTTTTTTGAATATCAGTAGCCACCATCCTGAGAAAATTTTGTATATGTCTCCCAGAATCTGGTCAGGTCCAGGTGCCTTATTTGAAGCTATAGTTGTCAGTGCCCAATAAATTTGCTCATCCTGTAGACAAATAGGGTATAGAAAGTAAATTTATTTTTGGCAACATTTCAGGGGAACAGCTGTTTCTTCCCTTTCTTTTTTTTTTTTCAACTCTTTTTATCCACCTCCTCTCTGATCCCCAGACTCTAACTGGTGTGGTTGGTTGGCACTATCTTGTCCCACCCTGCCTGAAGCTCTGTCCTTACCTTCCGGGAGGGGACTCCCCCTCATTCCTCTGGCTCTCCGACCATCCCTGGCTGGGACTGCTGACTGCTATTGGTGACCTTCTGTAATCTAGACAGAGTTTCAGTGAATGAGGAAGCATTGGAGGCTGGCCAGAAGACCCAGCGCTGGCTATAGAGGTTGGCCCCTGGACCCACCTTCGCCTACCAGAGATGGCGTATTTTCCTTATTTCTGTGGTTTTTCCCTGAGACTGCAACATGTACTGACATCCAGCACAGCATGGGTATGCTTCTACACCCACCTGCAGGACATCTACCATGGCTCCCATACCCCATTCTACATGCCCCATAAGCTGCACCACCTGGTTGCCACCAGGAGCTGCCAAAACTGCATGAAGCCTTTGATCCTCCCTGGGAAAGGAGAGCTGCTCAATCCAAGTCCACGACCTCCCCCCAGCTGACCCCAGGTGGCCTGAGCTTGATCCCAAACTCGGGTCCCCAGTGTAGGGCGAGAAGTGGCATCCAGCGCATCAACCCTCAGTGCCACTGGGCCAGTGTTTCTTTCCTTTCTGAATAGTATAATTTCCTAAAATGTGTTTTCCATTCATTGGGAGGAATGAATGCCTCAATTTGTGTAGAATACTGTCTGTAAACAATGGTGACCAATGTCCAGAAAAGTTTTAGATCTCTGGAAATCACTTCTTTCCTTAATTTTTCCCATGTGATTTTGTTATGTTTAATTTGCTGTTGTTTTAAAAGTTTCTTGTATTCCTTCCTAGCCATGTTTAACATTTGAATGTTAGCCCTTGTTTAATGGATTTTACAGTCTCTGAGTAATTTACTAAGCCTGCGTTTAGTCATTTTACCATTGGTATTAAACCAGGTTAAAGTTCCTTTCTTTTCTGGATTCTATTTGTTTTGCAAAAAGGTTTAATAAATTTATTCATCTCATGCCATTTTCCTGTTATTGTAGTACAGTCAACAATTTCTATGCTTTCAAGCCTTAAATTTGATAGAATTTCTGATGACAACAGTTCTGAAAATGTATTGATAGACTCTGCTTGCCACCTGATCCTTCTTTGAGTTATGATCTCCATAGGCTCTTGCATAGCTTCTTGCTCCTTCAATACATTATCTGTTGTAGGTATGTTTATAGCTACAAATACGGGGAGGTGGGAAGAGTCAGAAGGCACAAATACTGAAAAATCATATATTGCATTCAAAGCTTCTAAACTGTCCCATGCTAAATCTATTATCGAGGAGCCTCGATGTCCCATAAAGGTATATGCACCTTCTGTATCCCCTTGGAAAATGGCCATTAATTAGGGATATGTTATTATCTAGCATGAGTTTATAAAATTGCTTTCCTCGCTGAATATTCTTTTTTTATCTAACATTGCCCTTAAGTATTTAACTTTAGGATTAGTTATTGGGAGACCTGAGAAAAAGTCACCATAATGTCCACTGAACTGATTGCCATTGGAAACTTGTGCCTTAAAATTGCCCATTATAAGGAATGGAGATGTTTCATATTCCTCTAGAAAAGCCTCCAACGCTGATGTAAACTGTGTACAAGGGGTCATAGCCTTGCTGTAAGTGGGAGATGTATATACATACATAAGAATTAGTTTCAATGATCCTAATTCTAATTGTATTGGTAAAAATGTGTCCTCTGTGCAATTTAACTTGGTGATCTTGAAATGAAGTGCTGTTTTATTTTATTTATTTATTTATTTGTTTATTTATTTATTGAAGATATCAGATAACATACCTTTGAGTCAAAGACTCCTTTACAAAGGTTCCATGTCATTATATGCAGAGACATCAGATACAATGGCAACAAATAAGACACAATAATTACAAAGAAGCTTGTACATTAGCAAAAGTGGTTACAGAAAGTTGCAAAAACAGTTACAGAGTAAAGACGGTAATCAGTTAACAGGGTACATGCACTGCAGGATGGTGGCACCAGCCATACCCTGGTCATTATTTAGTAGTCTAAGCTGGACTGGGGGTGTCCATTGTCCAGGTATAAGCACACATGGAGTGGCAGGACCAGGTTGAGGTCCAAATACGAGGGGGGACATGGGTAGAGCAAAAAATCAAGGACAGTCGCAGGCTGAGCCTTGAGAGATTAGGTCATGTAGTTGGGACTTGAACCAGCCAAGTCTGGGTTCTGAGAAGAGGGAGTTAGGAAGGGAGTTAAGCCAGCTAGGGGCCTTTTGCCTAAATGTTCTTTGTCCCAAGGAGGTCTTACAGAGGGGTACCCAGAAGTGGGTTGTTGTAGACTGCTGGCTATGGCGGGAGGACAAGGGTGCCTGGAGTAGGGGGGTAAGGGCAGGTAGGAGTCGACCTGCAGTTATTTTTTTTAAGCAAAGAGGCATGTCTGATAGTTGAGCCTCCCATTGAAGTTAAGCTAGTTGATGGAGGCATACAGGGCACAGGTGTGTGGCGTCTGGTGCAACAAGAGGCTAGTCTACAGGCCTTATTAAGAGCCAGCCTGATTTTGTTTAGGTGTGTGTTGTCAGCTGCCCCATAGATTATGATACTGTAATCTATGAGTGACAGTACTGAAGCTGAGACAGCTAGGTGGAGGGCTTCAGGTGGGAGGCAGTGCTTGTACCGCTGCAGTAAACTAATATGCACATTAACGGTGGTGCTCAGTTTTCAAATGTGGTCATGGTAGGTGAGCCCTGAGTCTAGGGTGCCACCCAGGTACTTAAAAGAGGTAACCTGCTCAAGGGGGTCATTGAGGGAGTTCAGTATGCACAGGGGTAGCCCACTGTTCCTGCTTTGGGGTTGGGAAAACACCATAGACTTCATTTTTTTGTAGTTTAGAACTAGCCTACACTGAATGAACCAGGATTCTGCTTCCATAAAAGATTTTTGGAGTGCATTACAGAGAGCAGTGGGGTCAGTGTGGGAGCTGTAGAGGATGGCATCATCTGCATACAGGAGTAGTTTCCCGAAGCAATCCTTTGGTAGGGAGTTGAGAAGCAGGGAGAAAAGTAGGGGGCCAAGAATAGAGGCCTGAGGGTCTCCTGGCCTGACTTGGAGGGAGGAGGACTGGATTTGGGCAGGTCTGACTGTCTGAGTTCTCTCTGACAGATAGCTGGAAAACCAGCCAGTGGTCTCAGAGGAAAGGCCAATTTGTGTGAGGGAATCCAGCAGTAGTGTGTGGTGCACCATATCAAAAGCCTTGGAAAGGTCTATAAAAAAGGTACCAGCAATGTGGCTTGTGTTCAGAGATGTGTGGAGGGCATTAGTGAACTCCAGAAGAGATGTGGTAGTACTGTGGTTGTGCCAGAAGCTGTGCTGCTCAGGACACAGAAGGCTGTATTTGGAGAAGTAGTCCGTAAGCTGGGTGGCCACAATTTTCTCCAAAGCTTTGGAGAAGGGGGCAGGATTGAGATGGGGCAGTAGTTCCCAAGCTGGGTGCATCACCGCCTAAGGATGGTGTAATGAGAGCTGATTTACTTAGAGGAACTGGGCCCAGTGATAGGGAGGGTTCAGGAGCATGGTGAGTGGGAGAAGAACTTATTAAAGGTGAGCCTAAGCAGCTTAAGATCTAGTGTGTCACTGTTGAATCATGACTTGCTGAGGGCCTTGAGGAGAAGGGGCAGCTTCATGCTGCATTATTGTTTTAAAGCAGAACATGGGGCTGTGGGAGGTGGTGCTGGGGGTGGGGAGAAGAAATTGGGGGGGAGAACATTACTAAGGTCAGAGAAAGAGGTATTAAATGTATTTGCAATCAGGGCAGGGTCTGTGGAGATAGATCCATTTGCCCAGAGTTGAGAGGGAGGTGCACTGGAGGCTTTACCACTGACCTCTTTGAGAGAGTCCCAGAACTTGTGCCCCGAGCCCCATGTGGCAGTGAACGAGGCTTCATAGTACTCAACTTTGGCCTTCTGAATATTCCAAGTACATTTATTATGTGCCTCTTGGTATCGCTATCTATGAGAGGGTTTACTAGTTTCTAGGGCAATATGCCATAGATTGTCATGATCATGCATTTGGTCTAATAGGGCTTGTGACATCTAAGGTGTATCAACCCCTATTATGACCTGTTTGCTTAGGGGTGCATACTGGTCACAGGCAGAACTGAAGGTGTCAATGAAGTGGTCAAGAGCAGTGTCAATGTCCAAAGTGGTTGTAATGGGGGACCAGTCACTGGTTGAGAGGTATTGTCTAAGTGCCTGAAGTTTGCCAGGTTTGAGACGGCATTGGAGGATTGTTTGGGAGGGGTTTTCTTGCAATATATGACCAGTGACAAAGCATCAGGGAGCGATTACTCAGGGCATCAGGTAAAACCCTGACATGGGTAGCTGCATTGGTGAGCACCACATCAAGGAGAGTAGTAGTGCCTGACCTCTGGTTCAGTCTAGTGGTGGTGGTCACAAGTTGGGACAGGTTTTGAGAGGCTGCTGCATCCCTAAAGGGTGCCGATGTGTCAACTAGCCAATTTATATTAAAGTCCCCAAGGGCAATGATTTCTGCCTTGTCAGGGAGAGATTGTAGGTAGGTGAGGACAGAGTAGAAGGCACTCTTCTGATTTCGGGGAGCAATGTATATAGAAGAGAGGAACAGGGGGTGCTGTTAGGTGCAATAGTGATTTTCAGAGTGAGGGTCGGGGCCCCATGCTCAAGGGATGGGGGTGGGAGGGCAAGACATTGTAGTGAGTCCTGGATTTAAAGCCACATCCACCACCTTTTAGAGGCACGGTCACGCATGTTGTGAGTAAACCTGGGAGTACGTACCACTGGAGTCTGGGTATGGTCATTAAGCCAAGTTTCTACTATTGAGATAATATCAGGGTGATTCAGAGCAACCCAGCCCTGAAAAGAGTCAAATTTGTTAAGGAGGCTGCATATATTAAAGGAGGCAATTTTAAGATCCTTAGGAGCAGTAGCCTAGGGAGGGGGTTGGGTAGGTGGGGCCAGGGTTGGGGTGGATGTCTCCTGAGAGGAGGAAAAGGAGCAGGAGGATACACATAGATGCTAGTTTTAGTAGCTTCTGTACCAGTTTAGGTGCCATCAGGGAGGGGGAGAAGCATCGCAAGGATATGGGGATGGGTAGCTGCTGTAGAGTGGGAAAGGCAAGGCAAAGTAGAGTCCATTGCCTTAATGTGGCAATATCAGTGGGGTGGGATATGGGTACAGCCCCTCGGTGCAGTGAGAGTGGTGGCTCCATGGTAGATGTGGGGGGGGTTAGGGTGAGAGCCCTGATGAGAGGCGGTTTCAACTGATCATGTTGGAGGACGTGTGGTGAGTGACTTAGCAGAATGAGGGAGGCTAGGGTTAGCAGTGCAAGCCAGGAGGCTGAGGTGGCACTCGTAGGCAGGGTCATTATGAGTACCTGGTAGGTGGGGGGGCCAACGTGGTTAAGGGTGTTAAAAGGGTGTAGTAGGTAGCTGGAGGTAAAACTGAGCCAGCAGTGGTGTGCCAGCTGTGAAATTAGCCAAAGAACAGGGCAATTTTGGTAAAACTCCTGGAAAAAGTCACTGTAATATTGCTTTACTGCGTGGGGGGCAATGACACTAGTTCTAATTTAGTGATACAGTTGAAAATTCATCTAAGGCAAAGGTGCCAGCTACTGGGATGGTTTGGCTGTGACTGGGTATGTCACCAAAGGCAGTGGAAGTGTAAGAATTGAAAGGGTATATAGTCAAATTAAGGTGAGGTCCCTAACAATACGGCAGGTTAGAGCAGTAATTGAGAGGAGTTAACTGGAGTGGCTGAAGAAAAAGTTGAGAGCAAATGTGCAATCCTGTGGGTGAGACTGCTTTAAAAAGGGGTGGTAAGAAAGTGGGTCAAGTCAGGTATTGAAGACAGGGAGACCAATAGCCATAAGAATGTGCAGCAGTGGAGTGACCAATCAGCTGCTAGGCTGAAGAAAGGGGCAGAGCAAGGATCTAGTTAATACTGTGAGGAGGTGGGAAGAGGATGGGCACAGAAAGATATTTCCCTGAGATCAGGAAGTGGCAGTTGTTGGAAAATCAGCCAAGGAGCAGAAACTGCCAGTCAGAGCCTAGTTCCTCCACTGGGCATCCAGTCACAACAGTGGCATTCAAAACCACGAGTTTTGGAGGTCCAGTGCATACCTGAATCTGTCCGGGGGTCAGTTGGGCAGTCTGTTAGCTGTGGACAGCCTTGTGGTGACCTTGTTTTTTATCTTTTCTTGCAGGAATGTCATAATTAGTACAACCAGGGATTAAAGAGGTCAATGAGTCTGAAGACCATATTTCTTGGAGTAAAATAATATCATGTAAACACAAAAAAAATGTTTAACTTCAGTATCAGCTAATTTATTTGTTATTCCCTCTTTGTTCCATGATAATATTCTAATTTTTTGATCTACAGCATATCAGCACTGTTCTCAGAATAAATGTCTAAATTACTCCCTTGTCATATGTTTAGGAAAATTTGAGACTGTAAGCATTCATATATATTTGGAGTAGAGGGAATTTCCTCAGAACGAGTTGCATCTGTTTATTTAACCTTTGATATTTGTAAATCTAATGCCTCTGGTGACTCTATAAGTATCCCTAGGCCATCCAACTTTGGAGAATTCTCAAGAAGTGTTGCTGCCAATGGAGGATTTTCTAAGGTAATGTCTATCTGTGGCATGTCACTGTCACTTCTGTGTATTTTAATGTAATCAATGGCACTACTAGGTATGTAAACATGTAGAGAATGGGCTAAAAAGGGTGTCAAGTTCCTCTGGACATCTCTGATTGATTCATCCTTAAACTTCATCCATACAAAAATGAATATAATCTTGGATTCCCATTTTTGATGTTGCCTGTTTTCGAACTCTGTAATGGTATCTAAAATATTTTGTATTCTCCTCCTATCTTCCTCTACTTGTCTATCGTTTTGAGCCAAAGTCCCTAATCCTGCCAATTCTTTTTCAGCACCTGGTGCTTTCTGAGGGGGGCATAGTAATATTATATTAATTCAAAGGGTTGATACCTGTTTCCATATCTTGTTTACTAGATTTCCTGACTTACAGTACAATAGAATAACACACAGTCTTGGAAACATACGTTTGGAGGATGCATAAAGCACAGATCTTTACCAGATCCCTCAATGTGTAGCAGGTGGTATATCCATTTTCCAGCTTTTCTGGTATCTCTTTAACTAATTTTGGTACTCCATATATTTTAAAAAGAAATTCAGTTTACTTATCCAAGGACGCAAATGATGTCAATACTTGTTTTTCGGGCCCCTTACTGTTATATTTAGGAGCATCATTATTCTGTTCTGAATTACGGATTGCTTCACCACTAGTTTGGGGGATCTGTTCTGTTTCCATTGTTTCTTTGGTCTCCCTTCTATGGTGATCCCTCCCTTTATATGTTCTAGTTCTTGTTCCGATGTTTGAATTTCAGGTACAGTATCACTTCTTTGGTCATGGTCTACGTTTTTACATCTATTTGTTCTTTCTTGGGCAAAGTCAAAACCCTTTTAAATTATTTTGCCCTCCCCTCCAGAGCCTTAAGAATGACACTTTGTGACATTGACAAGGTACTGTAGTGTACCTGTGATAATAATATTCCCTCAGAGTAAAAATATCATGTCCTCATAGTAATAACAACAACAACAACAACAAAAAAGACATCGAGCAATTCAAAATGAAATTCTTCTTGCAGTACACAAACCTGTGATCTCCTTCTTCTACAACACATGGATGATTTATTTTCTTTTCAAAAACAGGTAAGAGCTCTTGTTCCGATCACCTTGGATATCGGGGCATTTATTATGTTGCTTAAAAAGTTAAACAATTTTCCTATCAAAACTGAGTGTGGGTTGTGAAAGAACATTTTAATGAGGAAATTTACCCCATTGCTGCTATTTTATTATCACCAAAGCCATCAATTTTCAGTTTGAGTTATATTCGTATTTATTTATAAAAATTAGATAAGGAGAACAAAAAAAAAAACAACCTTAAATCTTATCCTAATGTTGTCGGCTACAGCACGTGACATTTTAAGCAAATTAGAACAAAAGAATTAGAATACAGCATGCTCCTATTCACCAACAAGACAGCAGTAAATAAATAAATATCATGCTCAAATATGCACAGCCAGTTTACAGACAATCAACTTTGTTTTACCATAGGGAACTTCCAGATCCTGTACCCAGAGATGTACGAAGGTTTCCCAAATTAAAACGGCTTTAAAGTTGAAATGTGAAATATTGTTAGTTGATCTTGTATCACAAATTCACATAAGCTGATGTGTGTGGGTTTGTGTTTGTGTGTGTGTGTGTGTGTGTGTGTGTATACGTATGCTGTATACATACACATATTAAAATAAAATGAGACACTGCAAACTGTAATGTTTATGCAGTCATCATCATCTCACAGCCTAGCATTTAGAAACTAAACTCGAGCGTCTTGTACTGCTTGTAGTGCTTGAGCTTGCTTCCTGGTAAATAAACATTCATAATACTAATCTTGCTCCACAAGATGCAGTTCCCTGCCTTCTTGGACACACAATCCAGAACATTTTTTTTTTTCTGAAAATCAACCCAGCTAGAACTCGCAATGACATCCTAAAAATATGAACTCTTCTCTCAGTTGCTTGAATATTGGAGTTTAAATGATGTGAACTCTTCGCTTAATTGCTTCAGTACTGTAGTTTATGAAAAACAATGGGGGAGTGACTAATACAAAAGTCTCATGTTCTCTTACTGTGCTTTTATTTCCAATTCTATGTGAAAAGATTAAAAAAAAACATAAACAAATAGTATTGATGGTTCTGACAACTTGGCCTTTGCTGTGTTTCAATACATCTGATGTGCTTGGCTTTTGCTCTCAGTGCAGTCTGTTTATTTGTGGCCAGCACTCTCATGCTTTGTAGGCAGCTCTTTTTTATTCCCAAATTGGTTTTTATAATAGGTACAAAACACAGTTACCAAGAAAAGATTACTGCATACTGTAAAACACAAACAGGTGAGCCGGCCCACTGGTGCAGCGGCAAGGCATCCAATTGTGGTGCCGACATCCCGGGTTCGGCAACAGACTCTGGAGTCAGAGGGATGACTGGGGGAGAAGCATCAAGCATCCCAGGGACCGCTCTCCTTTTCCAGTGGAGGGAGGCAGAGTGTCTAGTGCTTTGTGGACCCCTAGAGGAGGCTGGGGGTACCACTGCAGCTGGCACCATAACCTTAAGGGGGTGGGGTGGATGCTGGACATTATTGCACATCCCCACCCCCAGGGGCCAAGTAATTTAAAAATATATCCACTGAAAAATGACATTGTCACAGGTCCCTCATCATGGATTGGGTCCTCTCTCTGCCCGCACCTGCTGTAGCACTGTCGGGAAGCTGGCGGCCCCATCACAGTGGATAATCTGGGTACGGGAAACCCTTCTCCACAGTACTGCTAGAATTCACTGGGAAGCTGGCGGTTCCACCCCCAGGGGTAATCTGGGGGTGGCTGGGGGTAGGAGGCTGGGGGGGTGCTCTGTGGAGTGGTGTGGGACTGGCAAATGGGCCAATGGGGGTCAGGTCAGACTCCCCAAAAAAGAAAATCAAAAACAGGAGATGAGCAATCATGATCTGTCTCTCTACCTTAATTTATTAAAAGTACCTTGATTAAAGTTGGGGGGGGGGGCATGTTTGCCAATAACCTGTTGTGAGGAATTATGCTTTTGTTTTTCAAGTACTCCTCCACTCTTTCACTCAACTCACAGCTCCTGTCACCAAAAGGGTAAAAGCCAAACTCAATTCTTTTCACAAACATCAATTGGAGAGAAAGAGATTACAAGGTTAAGCACAAGAAAACAACATAATATAGCAGATACGCAGTGACGGCTTTTAAGCAGTTATTTGGATTTACCACTGAGGCCAAACAACAACTACAGAGCAGAAACTAGCTATTAATACTGAAACCAAACAGTAAATACTGGGACCACAGAGTATGGCTTGTTCAAGTTTTGTATTTTCTTTAATATGGGTAGAAGTTGAAACAAACATAATGTACAGCACTAGAGAGGTTTATTGCCCCATACCTTAAGGTTTTCAAATATAGGGAGATATTGGTCTGGTATAACATTCAACAGAGAAATTTGTGTTTTACATACATGCAAAAACACATGCCAATCTCTAAGATTATACATATTTGTTAAAGGGGAGTTTATTGGTACAGTGTTTGAAGTAGTGGTTATTTACTTTTCATATCTACCTAATAGGTAGGTATATAGATAGATAGATAGATAGATAGATAGATAGATAGACAGGCAGACAGATACATACATAAATATACTAAATAAAGAAGCTTTGCTTCATTTACTTTGGTGTTAAAATGAGGAAGACAATTTCTACATGTGGCAGATATTTTACAATTGGCCAGAAACATCTCATACAACATAACTGCATGTTTGTGACAAAACGAATGGAAACAAGAAACAGCAAACATTTACCATTTATCTTGCTGGGTGCAAAACTACATTTTAAGATGGCTTAATGTGCAAAATATTACCTCATTTTAAACCACAAGCAGCACAATTATGCTTACAATAATAAAAGCATCTCCATTTAGCCTTTTCCCTCCGATAAGGAATACAGTATTACAAAAAATGACTTCAATAAAACATTAGTACACACACACACACACACACACACACACACACACACACACACACTGGGGACTATTCTCAAAAGGATCCGGATGGCACAAGGTGACTTACGTCCAACATGAATAACACAAGTAGCACCTTGTTCCAATAATTGCTCAAAAGCAGCCTGTGACAACATGCAGGCTGCTTGTGCCAAAGGGTACTTGTGCCTTCCTTGCGCCACAAACTGGGCTGCATCTTCGCAAAAGGGGGTTTGCAGCAGGGGCCTATTCTCAAAGGGTGGCTGCCACATCCCCTAATTTAGTATTTTCAAAAAACCCTGGAGGACAACTGTCAAAGTACATTTACTCCAATCAGGGGCTGGTGTAAGTGTACCTCAGTGTCCTCGAGGGCTTGCACCAATGGCCTCCAGCCCATCCCCCTAGATCATGTAGCCTCCCCTAGCCACGATCCCCAGTAATAATTAATATATAGCCCTGGACGGCTATCACCCCGTCCAAGCCCCGATCCCTGAAATAAATGACAATTGAGACCTGGTGGCTAGTGGACCCCCCTGCCCCGATCCATGAAATTACCAGTACAATGGTAGCAGCAGGCTAGTGAACCCCCCATTTCCTGATCCCCCCCATGTTGCAAAATTAAATTCTCAGTGGTGGTCCAGTGGAGCCCTGATCCTGATCCCCTATTACAAATCTCCCCAACATATCTGGCAGTCTAGTGGACCCCCACCAGGCAGTGCCATACCACCCCATCCCTGACTCATACCCAGTCAGCAACTGGCACAGCCCAACTCTCACCACCCAGCCAGCCACCAACTGAGCTCTGCATGAGCACATACTGTAAATAGTATACACTGCCATCATTCACTGAGTGTGTACTATTTACAGTATGCACACATACAGAGTTCAGTCAGTGGCTGGCCGGGGTGGTGAGAGGTGGGCTGTGCCAGTCACCGGCTTGGTATGGGTCAAAGAGCAAGGCGGTATAGCACTGCTGGGTGGGGGAGTGGGGGTCCACTAGACTACCAGGTATGTTGGGGAAATTTGTAATGGGGGATCGGGATCAGGGCTCCACTGGACCACCACTGAGTTTTTCATTTTGCAACATAGGAGGATCAGAGAATGGGGGAGTTCACTAGCCCACAAGGGTTATTTTACTGACATTTTGGGGGACTGGCTCGGGGAGTGGTCTGCTAGCACACCACGGCTCAACTGTCATTTACTTTGGGGATTGTGGCTTTGGGAGTGTCTGATAGCCCTCTAAGGCTATATATTAATTATTATTGGGGATAGGAGCTGGGGGCGCTTACATCCTTTGCTTTTCCACTGTCATGGGCCTGTGGCAACCTGTTCAGGTGCATCCCTCATTTAGTGCAATGCTGGGGTTGCCACAAGCCATGCCACTTAACCACTGGGATCCTGCCCAAAAGAAAATTGGGTACAGGGTCCACGGCGCATTGGTGTTTGCCACAAGTCACCATTGGCATGACTTGAATCATGCCTTTGAGAATCAACCCCACTATTTATAATGCAGTGCAGCTTTGACAGAAATTATGCATTCTGAAACTAATGAGTCAAATCTCTCCTTGGCTGATAATACTGTCCCAGTCACAATCCATTGAAATTAAACCCATCCTCAAGAGCCTAGGATTCCCTAAACTTCACAGATTCCCCCAATCAAAAAATCCACCAATGAGAAAATGCTACCCTAAAAGAAACAACCCACCACAAGAAACCAAAAAGATTAAAGCTGTTCAGAGCATTTCACAGAATTATGGCCAATCAGAATGAATGCTTTTTAGTCATGATCTGTCTTGCCAGTTTATGTTCCACATTTATCCTACTCTTTTGTTCTAATTCTTCCACACTTACACATATTCACCATGCTTTGTTTATGTTTTGTCCTGATTCAGAAAATCAGTCCTGATTTGTTGTTCTTACTGTGTTTATTTTATATTTTCCTCTCTGTTAATTACAAAGGAATACTAGCATGAAATTCACACTAACAGACTTACTCAACACCTCCCACAATGCAACAAGACAACTGTAATTTTTTATGAAACATATTCTTTAAATTATTAAATAACTGACAACAGCTTATAGGTTTCCTAGACATATTAATTTAACTCCCAGACACTGTTGTGTGTGACATTACATCATCTGATCTGCCAAACAGTGATGGGGAATCAGCAATATAAATGTTATAATTTAGTCAAAATGTAGAAAAGGTGGGGTCCAGAGGAGTGGAAGAACAAGATGAGAGCTCTTCGTTGCAAGGAAAAAATAGTTATAGTAGATGCTGAAACATGGTATCGTACTCCAGCAGCCCTTCACAAATGGAGTATCGTCCCACATGCAGAATGTTGGTGGGGTGGACACCGCCAAGCCAATATCTTGCACCTCTTGTGGCAATCTCCTGCTCTGGTCTCCTTCTGGTCTGCAGTAGCAATGGATTGTTCTGGGATACTGGGACAGCCTATTGACCTCTCCAGTCCTATGCTACTATTGGGTGACACTACCTCCCTGAAACAAATTGAGCCACAGCGATGGAACTGGATCCTGGCAGCCCTTTTAGAAGCCAAACAGCTTTTATTGATGACCTGGTGGCAACCCTCCCCTCCTGCCATCTCTCTATGGCATTCTGCCCTAGCCAGGCTTGCCACCTTTGAAAGGCTCACCTATGTTAGCAGAGGACAGCTTTCATTGTACTACGGTAAATGGGAAGTGTACCTCAACTCATCACTTTGTCAAGTACCACTCCCCCCCTCCCAGCAACCCCCTCACTTAAAAGCTTGCAAAGTTTGGCCCTAAATGGTTAGCTTGACCATTAGAATATTGATGCTGATTAGTACAGATCCACTCTGCATGCTCAAACTCCTCCACACCAACTCCCACTCTGACTTTTTTCTTCTCCCTTTTGTCATCTTTTGACGCAACATAGAACCTGTCCCAAGGTGCCAAGTGAGAGATTTGTTTATGCTGACAATCAGATCCTATGGCCCTCATTCTGTTTCCTTATGTAAAGACTCAAGAAACAGTGATAAATGACCTAAAGTTCACTGTACTGATTGTATAGCATGATATGGGACTATATTCCTGAGATTCTTACAAACTGACATATCGGTTTCTGTGTAACTCTTTCTTAGATGTGTACAGTTATTTTTGTCTGTAATCAGAACACTATATTATGTGTCAAAACATGTTTGCTCTACTGTTTGTGGAATGTACTTAATGAATAATAATAAAAATTATTCTATGATAAAAAAGGAGTGTACTATTGGCAGGGTTACTGTCATTAGGAGAGGTGGGCTCAGGCAGAAATTGGGTGAGGCTGAACATGTCACAGAAGTCTTTTAGTGGTTTAGAGCAGGGAGAACCAATCAAGATTTAGGTCCCTCATGATGATCACGTCAGAGGATTGAGAGTCCATCAGATTGTGAAGATGGTTCAGTAAGGCTAGTTGACCTGATGGAGGTCTTTAACACCCGGTGATGCATAATGACTCAGAAGGGGAAAGCATGATCCTGAAGGAAAGACATTCAAACTGTTTGGGAATGGTAGTAGAGTCGATAAGGGAGACTGAAAATTTGTCATGGAAGGAAATCGCAACCCCCCCCCCACCGGATTGCCAATCCGTTCAGTGTGCATTTTATGAGGGGAAATTTATTTCTTGATCTGGTTTAGCACTTTTTAACCATGTTTCCAATAGGACTAGCACAACAGGTTTGGTGTGACAAATCCAGCATTGGAAGGAGTCGAGTTTCCTGAGCAAACTGTAAGCATTAATATGGAGAAAACTCATATCTTTTAGGTGCACTAGATTGGAAGGGGTTGTGATAGGCATTTGGGGACCTGGGTTTGATTCTGCATTACCAGAGCAGATTAACAAAATAAGTAGTCGTTTCTTGAGGGAATGGAATAATATCCTGATGATTAACACCCTTCCCCATTTTGTAGGAAATGAGGTAGTAGGAGACAGGTCGGGGGTGAGCTGACTATGTGTGAGTGTGGATGCATAGAGAATCACCCTGGCAGCAAGGAGAAGTGGGACATGGTTATAATAGAATTGGGTAGGGTTTATAATGGAAGACATACTTTCTTTAGAGTAAGTACCTAAGTGGGATGAGTACTGCTGGGAGGTACAGGTGCTGGACATGGAGACACAAACATTTGTGCCAAAAGGAGTGTCCAGGGTAAGGTGGATATTGTGCAGCAGAAGGGCACAGGCAAGTAAAGTGAACTGCAGGTTATATGCCTTCTGATTCATTTTGTTTTGATTTGAATATGTATTTATCAGAATACTGCAGCAGGTCACACCAGGAGATAAATAATTTTAAGTACATGTATGATGTACAGTGGTGGTAGATGAAATAGTCAACTACAACTCCTAGTAAGCTTCAGCTCTTGGTTCTTATTGACTTTTTTACACTGCTAGATAAATGATTCTGCCAATATCTTCTCAGCCCTAAGTAGATTGCTCCAACTATCAGAATAATAAAATGTTTGAGAGCCCAGTTTTAGTTTGAGAAATAACAAGCAAGTTCACTCAGCAAATATGTGCAAAGGAAATACACATAGAAACTGAAGACTTAGGGGAGGTGATACAAAGTATAGCTTAGGTGCCATTTAGTACAATAGCCCTATCTAAAATGGGAAACACAGGCACAACCAGATAAATGATTTAACTTTCCCAAAATGAAATTTACACATAGAGCTGACTACGGCAATTGATCCTTATGATTAAGCACATGAAACACCCTTATCAAGTTAATGCATTAGCAGCCATAGTGGCTCTGACCAAAGTTTGTTTTATATAGAGGTGGGCTACTAGAAGTAAGTGCATGTCAGACAACTTCTAAACATTGTTTTCTCCTGTCTCTGTATTTGCAAATATGTATCACATTGGTGATGGATGCTGTTGCTTTATCTTGTAGTTATAGCTTAGATCAAAGTGACAGATGATGTGTAATGGATAATGTGTTAAAGATTAATGGATGATATGATGAGGAACTGATGTGAATGATACCATATGAAAGTACTGTATCTACCAAATGAGTTTTTAGGCAGCAAATAGTAGCTTCCTCCTCCTGTTTGTTATGCATACTTATTTGTGTAGATTTTAAAGATTATTGTTATATTTATTGTGAGTAAGCTGGCTATGACCTGAGTATTAAAATACACTGAATCATTTTCTAGTCAGTTTACCACCCAGCACACAAATCTGTATGTCCATGATGCTTTGGCTGGGTTCAAGGCTTTTGATTGTATGAGTGTTTACAGAAACACACAAATGGAAAAGTACCAGCCCACTTGTAAAGTAATATTTATTGTATGCATCCTAGAGTACATATGGTTCTTCTTAGTTATCAGCATTTAAATTAGTTTACCACATTCACTCTCAGCTGTGGAGTAGTGTTTCATAAAAGTCTAACCCAGGATTCCCAGATTTTTTTTGTACTTGGGTCTGATTTTACCCGTGCCAAAATGTACCCCTTTCTTCAAGCTGACAGTGTGAATTCTTATGGATTTTAGAAAGAATAATGTCATCTTTCCATATGCATGGCCAATCTTTTGTGTGGTCTGCATAGTGACGTGGTCCTTGACACATCTCAGTACCATTGGTACTTTGATTAGTCATTAGCAGTGCCTGGACTGAACAAATAGTAGAGTTCATGCACTGCAGGATGTATTTACACAACTTGGAAATGCTGGGATTTACACAGGCTGGCATTGCTGGTATGCCACATCTCATTTAAGGTTGGGTACCTCTTCTGTATAGGACAGCTTGATACCTTTTGGAATTATTGTTACTGTACTATTATTGTTTTTTGACTTTGAGTGAAGGGATGACTGTAAGTAGTGAATGCTAGGTACTCTGTGTTTAAAAGATTAATAAATTGTGTGTACAGTATGTTACCCTCTGTGCCATTGCAGGTCCTCATGGAATATGGCTGGTAGATTCACTAGCCATGTATACTCTGGCCACGATCAGCATGATCAGTATGATGACAGCTGATAAGTGAGGATGGCTAGTTAGGAACAATAAAATGATTTATGTGGTTAGAAATTAAACCTTTTTTTTTGATAATCCCAGATCACCAGGTCCCAGTAAGAGCTGAGAATTGAAAACACGTCCAAATGTGTGTCACTGCCATCTGTGATCAAATCTGGTTGAGAAAGATATTGTTGTACAGTAAATGAGTCTTTGGGTCTACAGGCAACATGCTGTATGTCCATACAGCTTATTACAGTTGCATCTGCCATGATTAAGCATAGGATTCTGAAGAATTCTATGGGGAATAGTGCTATTCAATTGTAGTTAATCCCTTTTGTCATGTAGAAATATTACATTTTTACCACTACACTTGATCCTGGTGGACATTACCTCTTCTGTTTGTTTTCTTCTTCCAGTTATTTTGGCATGTAATCTGTATGCCACTGGTGATGGATCATGACCTGTTATTTCAGCACAGCATGGATGTGTCCCTTAAGGACTGTTTTACACACTAAAGAGTACGTCATTATCATCATCAAGATGATTTGTTGCACATATACCTTGTCAAATGTTTCTATTCATACATGCTAGCCAGAGATATGTTATAGTACATCTAAGTATATCTGGATTAGTGAAGTGCGAAGTTGGAAAAATTTGCTTCACAGATTGATTCGCAAATTCACTTCATTTTGTGAATTAATCCACCCTGTGAAGTTGGAACTTCACCAGTAGAGTCAGAAACAGAGGCAAATTCTCACAGATCTGCAAAGTGCTGCTTTGCTGGTGAAGTTTATCACAAAGGAAAAGTTTGCACTGTACTATGGGATTGGAGGTCACAGCTTGCTCAACAATGTGTAGGGACAGAGCTCACATGTTTCTGAACAGCCTGTAGGATGCAAAGGAAGCTGTCTCTCACTGCAGTGCTGGGAAGAGAGTAGAGAGAAGGCTGTGTGCTTTTTCAGAGCAAGGAAA
The DNA here is from genome assembly GCA_016271365.2 of Neoceratodus forsteri. Lineage (NCBI taxonomy): Eukaryota > Metazoa > Chordata > Ceratodontiformes > Ceratodontidae > Neoceratodus > Neoceratodus forsteri. Next base: position 1,640,824,246 of record CM057450.1, read on the forward strand.
ACCTTTAAACTGATTTAAAAACCAAGCTTTTTGGATTACAAATTGCTTCCAAATTGTTGTGGAGGGACTAGTGCTCCTAGATTTGTGATTTTTTTTGTTTAGTTTTTCTCTGATTATTTACTCTAAAATAGTGGTTTCAGTTTTGGCAGTCTGTGAACTAGAGCTGTTGGTGAGGGTGGCAGCAAGGTACAATAACAAAACCTCCAAGAAAGATCTGCAGCTTTTTTTAAGCAGGAGATTTCTGTTAGATTTTTATTTCCTAGTCTTTCTTGATAATTTTTTTATTGGCGCAGTCATTTCTCATTTGTTTTTTAATTTGCATTTGTTGCGTTTAAGTATGTCATTTTGTCACTGTTTGTGTAGTAGTGTTAGTGAATTTCTAGTTATATTTTCCTTAACGTGACAGTATTCTTTTTCTGTATGTCATAACAAATTACTAATTAGTAAAAATCCATGTGACCCCTATCCTTGTAGTTCCTGTGCTGTTTAAAAACATCTTTTGTCAATGTTACCCCTATTGTTGTTATCCCTGTGCTATTAAAAATATTATATTGTCACTGTTGTTACCCCGTCATTGTAATCCCTTTACTGTTTATTAGAAAAAAAAAGGGTTCTCTCACTGTTGGTACTACTGTTATTGTAATTCTTGTGCTGTTTATTAGCAAAAAAGGGTTGTGTCACTGTTGGTGCCCCTGTCATTGTAATCCCTATGCTGTGTAAAAAAAAAAACAAAATGGTTATGTCACTGTTGGTACAGTACCCCTGCTGCGGCAATCCCTGTGCTGTTTATTAGCAAAACAGAGTTCTGCCACTGTTGGTACCCCTGTAGTTGTAATCTCTGTGCAGTGTAAAAATAACAAAAGGGTTCTGTCACTCTTGATATGGTACCCCTGTCATTGCAATCTCTTTGCTGTTTACTAGCTGGTTCTGTCGCTGTTGGTACCCCTGTCATTGTAATCCCTGTGCTGCATATGAGCAAAACAGAGTGCTGTCACTGCTGGGACCTCTTTCATTGTAATCCCTGTGCTGTGTAAAAAGAATAAAATGATTCTGTCACAGTTGATACAGTACTCCTGTCATTGCAATCCCCATGCTGTTTATTAGCAAAACAGTTTCTGTCACTGTTGGAACACCTGTCATTGTAATCCCTGTGATGTTTATTAACAAATAAGTGTTCTGTCACTGTTGGTTTCCCTGTCATTGTAATCTCTGTGATGGTTATTAGCAAAAAAGGGGTTCTGTCACTATTGATCATAATCTACTCCTCCACACACTGCAATGTATAGGATTTGACAGCCACTCACAACAATGGTTCAGGCATTACTTAACCAATAGGTACCAGGAGGTCAAATGGCTGGGTGCTCACTTCTGCTTGAGCTCTATTAAAGATGGCATCCCACAGGGGTATATCCTTGGCCCCATCCTCTTTCCGTACTTATTAATGACCTGCCCAGCAACTGCAGGGGAGGGAACCTTCTTCTTTATTCAGATGATGCGGTTTTCTACTGAAGCAGTGCCAACCTAAATCTGATCAATTCCCAGCTCGCCACTGATTTTGCAATGCTAGAAAATTGGTTCCTTGAAAATAGACTTGTCCTTAATACTGTCAAAACCAAGGCAATACTGTTTGGCCCCAAGCACCTTTGCCTGGCCAGAAAGAAACATCTCTTGCTAGACACCTTGGTTGGTGCACACATTGAAGTAGTGGACAAGATAAAATACATGGGGGTCCTCACAGACAAGGAACTCACCTTTAAACCTGATATTGATCAGGTTCCCAAGGTATTACACCAGAACATTGGTCTATTATATTCCCTGGGTCATGCACTGATTCTGAAATCTAGGGTCACCATCACAAATGGTGTCCTCCTCCACCCCTTACTATATGATGCCCCTATACTCCAGTCCCTGATGACTTCTGAAACCAGTAGGTTCAAGGTTCTTAACAATAAGGTTAGCTGTTTTGCTACTGGGGCCCCTCCCAGACAGCATCATTGTGAGGTCCTATCATCCCTAAGCTGGCCATTTCTGGAGGAGCAAATCATGTACCCCCTGTTATGCCTTGCCTTCAAGTTCACCTCAGTTTTTACTCTGCCCAACATCTTTGGCTTGCTAATGCTCAAGCCTGAAAGAAGTCACTTCCTGGTCTCTGGTCAGAAACTGATTGAAGTGCCCAGTGTCAAAAAACTTAGGGATGAGAACTTATGCTTATACTGCAACGTCTCTCTGGAACTCCCTACCTCATGAGTTCATGAGCTGAAAAACTCCCCCTTGTTCAAGTGTTTCAAGAAAGGGTTCAAAACCTTTCTCCTTGACAACTCACACTGCACTGGATATCACTGATCACTTCCCCGATTATCTTTTGGCAGTAATCCCAGCAATTGTTCTTGCTGCACTGTGTGCTATGTATTGCGTTATGTCTCTCCAGTTACTTGATGTCAAGTATAATGCATAGTTTATTTAACTAATCTTGTAAATGCAATACATTCATGTTATCTCCATCTTCTGTTTGTAAATTGTTTGTATTGTACACCCATGCTGTATGATGTATTGTGTCATATCCTCATTGTATGACTACATGCTTGTAATTAACTCTGGGTGGCCCCTGAAAAAGGGACCTCTGGTTCCAGTGGGCTCACCCAGTTACCAAAATTCAATAAGCAAATAAATAAATAAACCAGTGAATTAACTCATTATAGTAACTGAACAAGAAGATGGTGGAACAGAAACTAAAATATTGCAGTATAAATGCACTTACTATTATCTACCCCCATTTTCTTTTGTTGACAAAAAAATAAGCAAAATTCACAAAAAAGGTGGAGTGGCCTAACAGTTATATTACAGGTAACCTTGTATTGCCCACGTAGACACAAGCTGACACTGGGGGAAAGATTAAAACAAGGTCCAAAAGTGCTCACAATGCTATATTAACAGAAGCAAGAGACTGTCTAAACTATTCAAGACTTCATATCTAAAATTAAGCAAAAATAAAGTAACTAATATTACCCAAAAAAATACATCGTCAAAAAGTAAGAAAGTAGTTATTAATAAAAAGTTAACACAAACACAATTTCCTTTCAAAAATTATCAGTGTCAGTGGCTCAGCAGGTTGCACACTTACCTCTGAGGCTGGACGATCAGAAGGCTGTGGGTTCTATCCTCCCACTAGGCACATGGGTTAAATTCCAATACTGACACTGTAGCGCAGCATGAGGTGGGGTGCTACACTCCTGAAGTGCTGTCTTTTGGATGAGATGTTAAACCGAGGTCCTATCTGCCTGGTCTGATGGTTGTTCAGGTGGACATTAAAGATCCCATGGCACTTCTCGAAAAGAGTAGGGGAATTTTTTTATTATGATAACATCAATAATGATTCATTACAAACAGTGTTAAATCACATAAAATAATATACAAATAAAAAAACAAGAAATCATATAAATATTATTGTCATACACTTGTCTAGGTTATTTTCAATTAACTATGGAGGACCCAACATTACAGAAAGAAATGAACACCCCCCCCCAAAAAAAAAGCTAGAAACATTATTATTTTTTGTTTTGAACATCAAAAAAAATCAATTCAGAATGGTGTTAATGCACACAAATGAATATATACCACATACAAAGCTGGGAGTCAAAATAAAATATCGTTTTCATATTTCATCTAAATATTCTCCAAAACTGTTAACCCTTCCAAAGCCAACTCATTTTTCTATAAAAGAATCACTCCCCTCCCTCCAAAATAACAGGATGTCAGAAGGGGTCCCTCATAGTACCGCAATAGATGAATGTCCTCTACTTTCTACTTACAATGCTATCCCAGGTGTCCCCTGAGACCCCTCTGGGTAGAGTCTATTCCCTTACTCCAGAGTGGGCTACTTTAATTAAGGTTTCTACTTAAATTTAATAAATCCCATCAGACCCTTCCACCATTTCAAAACAGTATGTTTAGCTGTAGAGGACAAATCTCTCCTGTACTCGTTGGACATACCTGTTTCAACCAAAGACTGGAATGTGGCATAAGACATCCTTTGCTGTTGTAGTACCCATTGGCATCATGCTAACAGAAGAGGACCACTAAAGTCCCCTGATTATGTTTCCAGAGGAGCTACGGACAGTGCCCCAAAACTAATTCTTCATAGGTTAATGATGCAAGCCAAGGCACGTGCAATTCTTTAGCCAAGAAACCCCACAGTTGATTTGCATATGAACAGGTGAACAAAAAATGTTCCATGATTTCCTCTTTATTCTAACAATTGAGATATAGGCAATTCCTCTGTTCCAAAATTTTGTGGTTTGCATTACCTCTAATCTGTAGTCAGCCATACACCCCCAACCACAATACTTCCCACATATGGGCTGGAATTCTTTTGTTGTTTAGTTGTTTTACCACCCCTTTGTGCAATTTTTAAACACTTTTTCCCTTGGGTGGATGTTACCTATTATATGGTAGTATAATTGTTTCCCCAACACCATACTAATCAGAGACTTGGCCAATCCCCATACATACAGTTTGTTTACCACTGGTTTGATGTATATGGGAATCTGCCATCTAGGGTTATATTTAGGAGGGTCTCTTCTACCCAGATCTTAAAGAACTTCTCCAGTATCCAGTGAAACCACCCATAATGCTGGCTTCTAGAAGGATTAAGCCCTATTTTAATTTTCTGGGCAATAAACACACTTAGAAAAAATGGGACAGGATCGATCATACCTAGACCTCCCTGGGCCTGTGGCAGATACATAAAACATCACTTAATGGGGTTTAATCTACTGCCCCATACCATTTAAAAAAAAACAGGAGTACAATCTTGGTTCCATAGCTAATGGGATTGGAAAAATCATGGCTATGTACAGCAATAAGGGAACCATAATCCTTTTTATAATGCAGATCCTTTTGATTTTGGACAGTCGCCAAGCTTTCCAATGACTTATTTTCACCTCTACTCTTTTCAAAGCTTTATCCCAGTTTTCTACTGGCAGATTTCTGGGGCCAAATAGAATTCCCAAGATATTATGAGGGTCAAAGAAAGTTGGATTTAGCCACATACTCTTAATCCTTGGTTTCCACACCCCAAAAGGATTCCCTTACATTTTTTTCAAATTTAGTTTTGAATTTGCAACTCTGGCATAATCTTCTAGCTGGTATAATGCCCCTGGGATCTGGTCTAGGTTTGTCATAAACAGGAATATATTGTCTGTGAAAGCTTGTATTTTTATTTCCTTAGTACCCATGGGCCCCTACAGGCCACCCCACACTTGGGTGTGACTCAAAATCCTAATTAGAGGGTCGAGGGAAAAACTATAAAGTAAGGAGCTGAGGGGACACCCTTGTCTAACCTCTGTAGTTAAAGAGATACCCTCCAAGACTTTTCTTTTTATTACTGGCTGGACAGTCACAACTTTATAAAGTAGTTTAATTTTATTAATAGACTCCTTTGGGTTACCGTACAGCTATAAGATCCAGAAAAGGAAGGGCAAGTGCACTCTCTCAGATGCTTTAGACTAGTCTAAATATAAGATACAGCCCTGCTTTACTGCCCCATTGTGATTTTCAATCACGTCTCGAAAAACTATCAAGGCATGCTGAATTTTTCGATCCGGTATCCCACTAAACTGAGTCAGGTGGATCAGGTTGTGAGCACATTTCTTTAAACTGTTATTCAGCAGCTGTGACAATATTTTAAAATCTGTATTTAACAGGGTAACAGGTCTCCAGTTCCCCAAATCTTCTCTACTTCCCCCTTTATAAAAAAATATCAACAAACCTGTAGTGAAAAAGGCTGGAACCTTTCCCATCTCATAAAAGGCAGAAAAGACTGCCAGTAGGCAGTTTGCTAATACTGATGGATTTTTTTTTATAAAATTCAAACGGGATGCCATCAGGCCCTGGAGAATCCCCATTTTTCAAGGTCCTAATAGCCTCTTCAATTTCTACCACTATCACAGGTTAAATTAACTCTTTCTTTTAATCTGAGGATAGTATTACATTTATACCCTGCAGGTACTTATGCATAACTTGTTCTATGGGTGGACTTTGCATTTTGTGAGAATCTAAAAACAATTTCACCTCTGTATGCAGTTCTTCTTCTGTATCCACTATCCTGCCCTGACTACTTAATAACTGATTCATAGCCATTGTGTCCATTCTTTTTTTATATGCTTCATATGGATCCCCCATAGGGGATTTTTGTGTGCCATACTGCATTTCCACTATCAGCATTTTCAGCCTATCATATTGATATGACTTCTTTGCTTCCTTTACCTGTTCAATATCTGTACTGTAATTTGTTTTAGGGCAGACCTCTGCAGAATTTACAAATTGCAGCCGTGCCTGCAGTTTTAAATAGTGCAAAAATTTCTGCCTTTCTCTGTTTTTCCCAAAGAACTGAAACCATTCCCTTATGTCCTGCTTCGTGTCAGACCACCACTCCCCAAGATCATCATACAGCTCACTGACTGATACCCGAGCCCATAATAAGTTCAATATCTTTTTCTGAACCTCTGGCTCCTCCAGTGTAGAGATATTCATTCTCCACCTCTTGTGCTGTCCTGAAGCACTGAGCAAAGGTTGGAAAGTTACTTTTAAAATAAATGATCCAATATTCCACTGGAATTATTTGGAGATCTGGGGGACTCAGGTTACTGGACACAAACACATGGTCAATTCTAGAGGTTAACCTTCCCTTGCAAAACGTATATTGTGCTTCATACATCTGATATTGTGCACAATCCACCAGGTTCCCCTTATCTATACATTTCTTTAAGGCTACAGCATCACAATAAATTTTACTTTCACATGATTTACTGGTATTTGGCATGCTACAATTAAAATCTGCTCCTAAAATAATACTAGCGGTGGTACATAAATATGGTTGTATCTTTGCTAGGAGAGCTGCTCTCTCTGTTTTAGTCTGGGACCCATAGACAGTTATCAGTCTATACTGATCTCAATAACCATCCACAACAAAGAACCTCCCGGGCACCAAATCCATAATCTTGGACATCTGAAAAGAAAAAGAACTAAAAACTATACCTAACCCATCTGCCCTATCAGGGCCAAAGGACCAAAAGGAAGGGCCCCCTCTATTCTGCTTTAAACCTCCTAAGCTGGTCCGCTGTACTCATCCATGTCTCCTAGAGGAAACCAATGTCAATTTTTAAGCTGCCTAGGTGTCTAAAGATGGTTCCTCTCTTAAGAGGGTTCAATAGGCTATGGCAGCTGCAGGAGCCTATTACTAGCTTATTCCTTTCTGGAGGTGTTTAAGGGCCTTTCTTTCACTTCTTTTCCTTTTTTCCCTTGTACTCCTTAATCTCAGACCTCCCTCCTTGCTCTAAGGCTGTTGAGTGATCCGATACTACCACCTCCATATCGGAGTCATGTTCCGTGGGTGTTAACACAGCAAAGGGGTTCTGGACCTCAATCCTTTGTGTGTCCACTGGAAGTTGAGGTTTTGAATTCCTTGTCACCTGTCTTTGTGGTAATACTGAGCTATGCTTCACAACTGACTCTTTTTCAATAAGGGCCAGTGCAGGGTCGTCAATATGACAAACTGGTAAAAGATCTGCCCACTGTACTACCTCAGTGGTCGCAGGGGAATGAGGCACCACCATGGCCTGAGCTTCCAAGGTCTTTTTACCATTAACCACTCTATCTCTAACATTCTGATCATCTGGGTGTAGCTGTGTCCTAGGGGGAGAGGGCTGTGGGACCTGAGGTACCTGAACTGGTTCTTGACCTCGTTCTTCCAGTCTCCCATTCATGGCAACTTCCTGCACCTGCTGGATTAACAACTCTGGACTATTCACAATCAGCTTATTTTTCACCGCCCAGGGACACTCAGGGAAAGGATGGCCAGACTCTTCACACAGGTCACATTTTGTGAAATTCGCACATTGTATTGTAACATGCCCCACCTCTCCACAATTGTCACATTTAGGCCTATCGCAAATACTGGATAGGTGGGTTCGAGTCCCACATTGATAACATGTTTGGGGTTGTCCTGAATAAAAATAACCCCCCATCCCTTCCCAACATAAATGAATTTGGTATGTGTTCTATGTTATCATCCACCTGCCTCAATTTCACCTTATACTTCCACCCACCCGCCTAAAACATTTCCGAGTCCAGTAGGGCCTCTGGTTCACTCAAAACCTCACACTTCAAGGATAACCAATATAAAATGTCTTCCACATGCACTCCCTCATTGCGGAACATTATTGTCACATATTTAATCAGGAGCTTAGTGAGAGGGATGGCAAAAAAGGGGGACCACAAAGGTGAAAATGTGATCAAATTATATCAATTCCAAAACATTTCTAATGCATATACAGATCTGTAACTGATATTGTCCTCTCTGAAAATATTGATGAATGCAAATACTTCTTTTGGTGAGAACTTTAGTGAGTCCTTGAGCAAAGTCCAGCCCATGTACTAACAGTCAGATCTGACTTCCATTCCTCTTTCATACCGAATCCATGCTGCATTTCATTTTGGTGCTGCTTCCTTCCTTGATTTCGAGAATAGGTCCGATAGTAAAGGTTTGGGGGGATTTAAATCTGAAGGCCCTTCCTTTTGTTCTGTTGTAATGGGAATACCTGCATTACTGGGAGAAGTGTCACTCCTTTTGACCATAAGCTGAGGGGGTGGAGGGGTGAGGCCCTGGTATTGTATCCCTGCTTTCAGTGGGAACCTTCTCCATCTCTGGTGTAGTTATGATTAATGTTCTTGGAACTGACTGATTCCTTTCCTTGTGTTCCAAAATCCTTTTCACCAGCATTTGTTCCTGCTCCCTTGGACGCCATTCTGGCATATTAGTCAATAATGGATCTTGCCAATCTGGGTCTGGCAACCATTGTCCAGATGGCATTCTTTTCTAGCCCACCTCTGTGAGGGACGTTTCAGGTAACCATTGGGAAAAATGGTCAAAGGGTTTAATTGGATCTTTTTGCAAAGTAAAGGCCTGCTGGATTGCCTCTGATGTGGAGAGGCCTATAGTTATTCCTTCAGCATGGAAGCTGCCATCACAGCTTGTTTTTGTCAATGGTACAGATGTTATTTTTCTGTTCGCTAATGTTACTGCCTCCCCCTTTAACTTACTCTCCAATTTGGCACCAGTTTTTTTCTTTTCACTGAGAATAAAAAAACTGTAGCTTCATTTTGTGTATCTTTAGCTGTTTGAAATATAATCTTCCCTTCCCCCTACTGTTCCTGTCCTGAAGCTTGAACCTCCTTTGGAGCTTCTGTCTGCTCTGTAGGTTGCTCAACTGATTTAGTAGCCTTGTGCCACCCTGATGTCCTTTCTGTCTCTGGCCATCCGTACACTGCTTAAGCTGTAAATTAATATCCAACCTTGTCTGTGGATCATTTTCCATTAAAATGACACTTTCAACAATATTTTCCACACTAAACCCTTTTCTGTCTCTAACCCCTGGGGCTCTTGGCACACACCCAAGGCATTTCTACTGCCCACCACTATTTTAATCTGTTCAACTAAACAATGCAAGGGGTGTACAAGTACCTGTGGGTTCTGTGGTGTCAAGTTCTTGGCCTTCTCCTTTGATGCTAATGTGCCACGATCTCCACTGTCATCTGGGCCACACCAGTTGTCAAAATCCTTCTCGGTGGTGAGCGCTTCCAATTGCAATTGTAATCATATTTTATATTGTGCAAAAGCATTCTCAGCTTCTGCAAGCTAGTCCTGAATTTTAAACTTTTCTCCATCAGCTCCTTCTCTGTATTTTTCTTTAATTTGTCAGTTGAGATTTCAACCAATGGATCCTCTTTCAAAGTGCTCAGATCTTCCAATGAAACAAAAATATCCTCTGCTATTGCCAGATTCTCCTGGGTTAAACCCATCTTTTTCATTTCCAAATGATTTTTTGCCTCTTGCAAAACAAGGGCAGAGGATGAGACCTGATCCTCCACATCCATCTATGTTGGCTCCACAGCAGAACTGGGCTCCTCCATTCTGCTCACAGGAAATCAGGCCCCCTACTGGAAGAGTAGGGGAATTTCCCTAGTATCCTAGCCAAATTTCCCCCATTCGCCAACAAAACCACCAATAGCTTAATCTGGTTCATTTCAGTTGGTTACCATCTGTATCCCCCCTCCCCTGGGTTGCCCTGAAAAAGGGACTTTTAGTCTCAGTAAGCCTACTGGGTAAACAAAATTCTATAAATAAATAAATAAATGTGACAAAATGGGGCCAAATTCACAAGCAGAAGCCAATAGAAGACAACAACAACAACAAAAGAAAAGAATAAGAAAAAAGACAAAAGACAGCGTCAACTCAAGATAAAAATGCACCTACACCTCAGATACTTAACCTGAACTTAAATAACTATCCAGGTGATAAATAAAAGTCAGATCAGAAACTGACCACTTTTGCAGAAGAGAGAATAAAAGATATATGAACATCCTCTACACGTAGAGAACACATAAGCAGTGATGAAAGTGAACCAGAAACCACTGATAGCCAGAGAAAACATTCATATGATCAAACCACCAAAATGGGCATTGCAATAGATCAATATTATTACTTTATAGGAGAATATTGAAGAGCTTCAGTGGTTAGCAATGAACAGTACTGATGAGAAACTTGAACATGAATAAAAAGGGTAAATGAGATTGAGCAGAGACAATCCAAGCTAAAAGACACAGTAAATAACATGGCACAAGAATTGAAAAATATACAAAAACAACTTTATTTTAAATCAAACTAAAAGATCAAGAAAATAGGTCACAAAAATCTGAATAAATGGTTTACTACTTGAAAGGAAGAAATCTAATTCTAAAAAAAAAAATCCAAATGAGTAGTTTTCAGCACTTCTTGACACAGACAAAGATCTGCTTGTAATTGACCAAAACCATTTGTTAGGTCAATACAATTAGGAGGGTATTTCAAGCACCACATGTCCAACAGTTGTAAAGCTGCTCTCTTTGTGAGGGAAAAGACACAATGATGCAGACATAATAAATCCAGGAACTTTAAATTTAGAGACCAACACATGTACATGAAACAATATTTTTCAAATGTCCGTTTGACCCTCAGGAAGCAATATGCTCATATACAACAAACTTTATGAAAAGAAGGAATTGAAGCTTTTTTCTCTGTCCAGCAAAACTCAAGGCTATGCTAAACAATCATGTCTCTGAAGCAATCTGTGACCTTAAAATCTGTCTACTAAACCTATTCTCTACATTTTGATATTATGGACTGATGTTTTTGGTGATAACCAATTAATGTTTTTTTTTGTTTAATTAACTCAGTCTAAAGCATGAAAGTAAGAATTGGCACTGCATGAACATACTTAAGGGAGGTATTAGATCAAATAGATAGAAAAAAGATTTAGGGCATTGTAGGTACCGGCAAATACTGTAAATATAGCAAAGATCTAGCAGAAGCAGAGAGAATAGCATCTGCTTTTGCAGATGCTCCCCGGTGTTATGCAGGGTGTAGCAGACCTTCTGTCTTTGGCACAAATGGGGGTGGGAGTTGGGTGGAAGAAAAGGGGTGGTCATGCAAGGGTCGCTTTTCAGTTTCTTTGATGTAATGATTCATTTTTGTTTTAGGGATCCAGTCACAAGAGGACAGCATGTGTATTTCAGTCATTGTATCAAGAAATTTTTTTTCATGTGCCATGATTGCAAGTATAATAGGAGTCTCATGGAATGTAAACAGAATAGACTCCTCTATTAAAACATACTATACTGAATCCTATACAGAATAAAAAGGAAAAAAACAAAAACAAAACTGAACTTACAGTAGATGTGGCTATGCTGCAGGAGACCTTCTTGAATGACAATAAAATTCAGAGAGTGAAAAAAGATGTATTGGGAGATTATATTATTAACAAAGCCAAATAAAAAAAGTAGGGGTAGCAGTTCTGCTGACTAAGAAGTTCAAAGGCAAAGTAATTGATACTGCTTCAGGTAAACATGACAGGATCATGCTGATCAACATATTACTAGAAAAACAGCATATTGTTTTTGGCTCACTGTATATGCCTTTCAAAGAGTTTGGTGCCTTTCTGGCTGAGGTGAGTAAGATAATAAATAACTAGAACTGTCTGAATGTTATTCTAGGAGGTGATTTTAATTGCACCTTAAATTACACGTTAGATAAATCATCTCTGCCATCTAACTGGAATAAATACAAGTCATGCTTCTTTGGAAACTTTGTAACTTCAAACAATCTGTTAGATGTTTGGACTGAGATACTGTACATGATAATGAAATAGAATATAAATATTATTCAACCAGACAGGACATGTCTCCAAGGTTAAATTATATTTTGGTATCAAAAAAGCTACTAATTCAGTGTTTTAATATAGTCTCAACTATAGAGCTATTAACCATTTCAGATCATAATAATCTAGTTTTCAACCTGACTTTGGATTTATAGATGAGGTGATGTAACCAATGGAAGATTAATAATCCTCTATTATTATATAAAAATGCCATACAGAGCATAGCAACAGCTATTCATTATGATTGTGCAGATAATCAAGTAAATGAAAATAATATATTAGATTTCTGGGATGCTTTGTAGACTACAGTTAGAAGTACTTTGATTTCTGAAGCATGCAGAAGGGATACAGCAAAAAGTTATAAGTAGTTATGAGAAGCTTAGAACGCTACAACTAGCTGTAAGAAGTGGAGATGACACTAAATTACAGGAATATTCTACACTTGAGAACTTATAAACTCAACTGAAATGTATAAAATAAAATGTAACTGGCTTAACAGCAAAAAAATGGCAGTTAACCAGTGAAAAAGCTGATAAGTTTTTACATGAATAACTGCAGAACAAAAATCAGAAATGATGTCTATAAAAGATAAAAATGAGAAGGTACATATAGAGCAAGAAAAAAAACAGAAGAATTCATGAAATTTTGTAAAAATCTTTGCACATCTGACCCTTCTGATATTGAAATAAAATACTATGAAAAATGTGTAAATCATAATATTTCACAACATAAAGCAGAAATGTTAACTAGGCCTATCACCACTCAGGAAATACAAACCACTTTATACAGTATGGCAAAGGGAAAATGTCTTGGCCTTGATGGCTAAACATTAGAATTTTATTTAGCACTACTGCCTGTCATCTTACCATTGCTAGAAAATGCTTTTTCTCAAATCCAAAAATCATACAAACTACTAGAATCATTTAAAATGCATATATTTCTTTACTCCCAAACAAAGTAAAAGACCTGGGTCTCGTTGAAAACTATTAATCGGTAGCCATATTAAAAATGTGGGTGATTAATTATACACTATAGAATTCTCCCAAATCTGGACAATCTTATATACTATGACTAATCAGGAGTTATTCCACAAAGATCTTTTCACACAGGTCTACATAGAATCTAATTTATTATTAAACATTAGCAAAACAAAAGGAAAATAGCAGTATTACTGTCCCTTGAGGCATGTAAAGCATTTGATATGCTTGAATGGAAATAGTTATTCTATGCCATGAGATTCTGGGGTTTTCCAGATACCTTTACAAATCATATTAAGGACATTTACAAACAACCACCAGCAAAAGAAACTGTTAACAATAATTTATCAGACTTTTTTACCTTGCAGTGATGTGTAAGGGAACGTTGTCCCATATCCTCTACACTTTTGTGATTGGTTTAGAACTTTTGCTATTTGAAATTAGAGCTATCAGTCAGGTTGAGGGGGTTAAAATAGACACATCTGAAACAAAGAGTAAGGCATATGCAGATGACTTATTGCTACTTCAAGATCCTGAGAATAGCTTAAAAGAACTAAAAATAATTATCAACAGATTTTCTAAAGTAGAGGAATACAAAATAAATAACACAAAATGAGAAACGATTTCTTTTAATTATGATCACATTGAAAACATTAAAAAGATTTTAATGTCTCCCACAAGAGCAAGGCATGTGGTATTTAGGCATTACAATAACTAATAATCTGGGAGGATTCTCTACTTTAAATTATGAAATGGGTAGCAAGAATCTTGACTCCCTATTGGTCAAAAGCTGTTTTCAACCGGGCAGGTATCCCAGCACAACAGCCTAGCTGAAAGTAGCCCCAGCAAAACGGTCCTGGACCTGCCAACTGCTTGTCCCCACACCACATGTACCTCTAATCTCCCCGCTCAGACACATCCTCCGGTCCCACTCTCAAGAACATCTCTCCAGTATGTTTTTTTTTTAACTCTGTTGACAGTGTGTGCTGCTTCCTCTCACTTCAATTGGCTCTGTCTTGCAGACCACATGCAAGATGGAGTGCAGAAGAAATGTTTTTCTTTATTAATTTAAACAAAAAAATAAATAAATGAAACCAGGCTGGCTGGCTGTAGACTACAAGGCCTAGCTGTCAAGTACCTGCTGCTCCCTCTAATCTGACCAGCAGCCTTGGTACTGAACAATGGCATGGTGGTCTTGTCTACCTCAATGCCAAATGGTAAATTTGAAAAATAATCCAAAATGCAGTACTTCTCCTGATGCCCTGCTAGTGTGAAGCCACTGCCTGCCCTAATCCAAGACCCAGTCCCTCTTCTGATGCCCCACTAGCATGAAGCCACTGTCTGTCCTCCCTTAGCCCTTACTAGAGAGCTGCTTATGGGCAGCATTAGTACCACATATTGGGCTATAAGTTGTGACTATTTTGTCTGTGAAACCTTATTTGAGAGACAAAAAAGAGTTTTAAATAATATGAGTAGCAAACGTTTAAAAAAATTAATTCATTTTGCTAATAAGGACCCATTTCGTAATCACAATAAGGCACTCAAGGGGGGTGTTATGGTGGGATAACAGCCCTTATCAGGTGGTGGAAGCACTCGGCTTCTTCTCATGCTTCAACCCACCAAAGGTGGGCTGTTATCCAACCATAATGCCCCCCCCATCATGTCTTATTGCTTAATCATCAGGTTAGATTAACTTTAGAAAGACAAATGTAGGTTGGAACCAAATCCCAATATCCCTCTGAGGTAAAATACAAATTATTAAAATGCTTGCAATTCCCTACTTATCATATGTGTTTTAAACTATTATCACAGCTGTGCCTTCCAATTGGTTTTAAACAGGTAGTGCCCTTATGAGTAAATATTTATAGAATTATAAACATACCAGGATTTCTTGGTGCAAACTTTGTCTGACTAAAGATCAAAGGGGCTTAGCATGGCCAGATACAGAATCATACTCTTGTGTGTATATAGCAAAAATTGCTATATTTTGGGTCTATGCTGAAAAAGTTAATTTGGATGTAGAAAACATAATCCTAAATGAGGCAAAATAAGAAAGTGTGCATATGAAAATAGTTGGTTCTCCCCAAACAAATGTGTAAGTTTAAACAGTAAAATATTTAAGAATTTAAGTATTACCATCAAAAAATGTATCAATAAAATGAATTGGATTACAAATGTGTCATCAGTGAACTGCATATGGAATAACCCCAACTTTAAAATACTCTAAATGGGAAGGTGCTGCAAAAAACAGTGTGGGCTAACAGAGGGATTACAATTGTCAGGATTTAAAATGGAGAACAGGAAAATCATGAGCTGGGAAAAATGTAGAGGTATGTATGAGCTGAATAATCATCTCAGGTTTTTTTTGTTTGTTTGTTTGTTAGTTTTTTTTGTGTGTATAAGCAGCCATGCAGTCTGTATAGAAAATACTTTAAACACTGGGAAAGAAGATCCAGACAGTAAAATGTTGGGGAATGATTTGTGGGTCATCTTGAATAGTAAAGTGAAAAAGATCTTTGTGTGGATCATTAAACAGATACATGCTTCTGCAAAAAAATATATATAGCAACACCATTAAAAAATAGGATAGTGAAGTGAATATCTTTTTTACAAGTTAACGATGGCAACTGGCTTATAATTCTACTCAAGACTGCAAGCTTTCAAGAGATACATCTGTACAGTTTAAGATCTTTAACAGAGCATATTTTTCACCTTATAAATTGTATAAAATGAACGTAAAACCAGATTCAAGTTGTTAGCACTGTGGGTATTCAAAAGTACATATTTATTTATTAGCTTTTGGTAACCGGGTAAGTGCACTAGGAAAAAAATCCTGCCTATTTTAAGGCACGACCTGGGAAAGTACAATATAAGAATGCAGTAAGAGTACAATAATTACAATACAACAGTGACAAACAATAATTTACATAATGCAGGAGAACTGTCCACAAATATACACAGCAGAGGACAGCCACAGAAGATTATATACCACATGGGTAACAGCAACAATATTGAAGTTATTTCAGCATACAATTTGTACAAAATTTTCACTCATTCTGGGAGTGCACACTGTGTAAAAAATTGTGGTCCCAATCTTTCAATGTACTTACAAAAATAAATGTCCATGTTCTTCATTGGCAGAACCCTTTCTTTATGCTATTAGAAATAGTGAACAAAAAATTAATGGAGTTAAAAGATTGAGTTGCCTTAAGAGCAATCGAGTTGCCTTACCATTGTGATCAAAAGACTAATCTTAAAACACTAGAAACATCTGAATAACTGCATTTGTCTGCCAAAATCTAAATGGAAACAGTAATTTCTGAGTGATTTATATAATGCAGTTAAAAAAATGTATATGTTTTGGAACTTACATAACAAAGAGCCAGAAGCATAAATGGCTAAGCAATGTTTAAATTCTTAGAAGTTCATTGTTGCCTTTTTACGCAATTTCTTAAAGATATAATAAGGTATTCATACTTTTGTATAGATACCATGGGCTAGATATTCAAAAGTGCACCTGGTAATGGCTCAAGTGGTTGCTCCGCGCAACTGAGTTCCACTGGAGTAACAAAGGGATATATTCCAAAGAGATGCACCATAGCACATCTTATCTGAATATACCAGAAAATGCCCATGGTGCAAACACAACGCACCGGCGCATCCCCCAGACAGGTCTGAATACCAGGAATGGGAAATGTGCCAGCGCATCAAAGATACACCATGCTCAAATTCCTGATATTCAGACACAAATATGCAAATAGAGCCATAATGCATGCAAGATGCATGCTGTGCAGGGTGCCAGGTGCATTTCACTGGACAGCCCTGCACAGCTCATGCACCTGGCGCCCTGCACAGCATGTGGTGCTGACAGTGGAGGTTCAATAGTACTCCCCTCCCTGTCCATAACCCCTATCACCCATTTTGAATAAAATACACTTCCCTGGTAGTTTAGAGGTACCCCCCCACCCATAACCCTGCTCGCCATAAAAATGTAAGACTCCTTTCCCTGATAGTCTAGTGGTTCCCAACCTTCCCACTCACACAGGACCCCCACCCCAACCAGCTCCCTCAGGTCATCAGCAGGCAGCAAACCCAACTGCATACCTCCATAGCTGCCCACCAACTGACAGCTTACAGTAACTGCTGCAAGCCCATTGGTTTACACTGTGGACCAATGGGTTTGTCAGTGCATACTGTATTAATTCACAACTTTGTGAATGAATGATCATTCACAAAGTTGTGAATGACTATTACAGGAGTAGACGTGCTCATTGGTCCACAGTGTGGACCAATGGGCTTGCAGCAGTTACTGTAAGCTGTAAGTCGGTGGACAGCTGCAGAGGCATGCAGGTGGGTTTGCTGCCGTCGATGACGGGGGGGCTGGGTGGGCTGTGGGTCCTGTGTGGGTGGAAGGAGAGGGGACCACTAGACTACCAGTGAAAGGAGTCTAACATTTTTATGGTGATTAGGGTTATGGGCGGGGAGGGGGAAACCTCTAGACTACCTGGAAAGTGTATTTTATTTAAAATGGGCAATCAGGGTTACGGGTGAGGAGGGGGGTATAACTAGACTACCAGAGAAGTATATTTTATTCAAAAAGTATGATCGGGGTTACGGGCAGGGAGGGGAGTACCACTGGACTACCAGTGAATATTGTGGGTGCCTATGTATGGTGTTCTGGGGGAAAGCTACCCATGGCTGGTGGCTGCTGTGTTGCACCTTGCATTACAGCAGCTTGCCTGTGGGTGGCTTCTATTTAAGCATAATTTTTCCATGCTCAACTTTGTGCCCAGGTATGCAGGACATCTCCAGGATGTGCTGGCATATGTGATGCAGATCTCTGCTAAATATCGAGATGTGCCACATATGCATGGGCACACCCCCTTGAGATGTGATGCATATATTATCTTTGCACTGCAGTGCATCAGGAATTGTGCTGCGCAAGTCCCCCTTTTGAATATTGCCCCAGGTAGCATTTCTGGGGTTGCACTGGTGCAACTCAGTTGCACAAGGTGCAACCCCTTTCAATATCTACCCCCATATGTACAATGAGAGCAGATATTGTTGTACTGATAAACATCTAGACAGGATCCGTTTCATTAATTTGAATTGACCAGATCTTACATAGTTGTATAAAATGTTTAAACTGTATATGAAACATATATATATATACACATATATATGTACAATGTGACCAATAAAAAAATTTATTTGCAGAAAAAAGTGCCTTTCTGGCAATCCAGGATATAGAGGGGGTAGGAAGGATGGCAGAGAGGTAGGGGGAGCTGAGGTGCTGGTACACTTAGGTACTATCTATCTGGTGGACAAGTCTGTAGTGATGGTGATGCAGAATGTTCACTGATGGAGGGCAGATTGAAGTTATGCTCAGCCTCCCTGGCCCTTTCTGATGTCTTCCCTTTATAGAGTAGGGTGTGGAGAGATAGAATAAGGAGGGATGAGATCTAGCAGTTTAATGGTGCTAAAAGGATGTGTCAGAAGATGAGGTACCACTTTTGGGGGACTGAAGGGACTTCTGGGACAAGGGTGACAGTGATCACCTGACAAGAGGAACAGTCAGTGTGCTATGGCAGAAGTTTGAAATCTTAATTGGACAGTTAAACTGACTGCAGGGGAGACTAAGACTAGGGGAACCATGGTGATTGGAAACAAGAAAGGGAACCTAGTTAGTACTCCTGTAAGATTCTTGCAGGATTTTGACTTAATGATTCTGGGATCCCAGTACTGAGAATAGTATAAATGCCACTCAACACAGTGAGTTCTTGTTTTCTCACCTAGAGGAGGTTTATTTCAGCATATATGCATTAGCATTACAGGCACTATAATAAAAATACAGCTGGCAATAGTTTACAAGATAATGGATAAAATATTACCCATTCCTTAGAAGCTGACGGCAGGTTCTTGGATGTCAGAATTTGCAGCTCAACTCTGGCTAATTCAGCCAGTTTATATACATTTTACACTCTGCCTGAGAGCTGCTTCCAGAAAAGGTATGCAAATATTCAAATGAGAGTGAATGAATAGAGCTAAGAGCAAATAAATGGCCTATTGGAAGGTATGCAGATAACTAATGAATAGGGCTAATGAATAGCCTGTTGAACTGGGACTGATGTTAGCCACTGCCACCATGAGTCTGTCAGCCCCCCGGACCACCACCACCGGGACTGATGTTAGCCACTGCTACCACCGCCACCATGAGTCTGTCTGCCCTCCAGACCACTACCACTGGGACTGATGTTAGCCACTGCCACCATGAGTCTGTCTGCCCCCAGACCACCACAACTGGGACTGATGTTAGCCACTGTCACCACTGCCACCATGAGTTTGTCTGACCCCCGGACCACCACCACTGGGACTGATGTTAGCCATTGCCACCACTGCCACCATGAGTCTGTCTGCCCCCAGACCACCACCACCAGGACTGATGTTAACCACTGCCACCACAAGTCTGTCCGCCTCCAGACCACCACAACTTGGACTGATGTTAGCCACTGCCACCACCACCACCATGAGTCTGTCTGCCCCCCAGACCACCACCACTGGGACTGATGTTAGCCACTGCCACCACTGCCACCAAGAGTCTGCCCCCTGAACCACCACCACCGGGACTGATGTTAGCCACTGCCACCATGAGTCTATCTGCCCCCCAAACCACCACCACTGCTGGGACTGATGTTAGCCACTGCCACCATGAGTCTGTCTGACCCCCGGACCACCACCGGGACTGATGTTAGCCACTGCCACCACTGCCACCATGAGTCTGTCTGGACCACCACATCCATCAGCCAGAGACACAAATCTTCTTAATATTTAAACCATAAAGTGAGTATGAGTACTCAAGTTTGTTATGCTGCTTTACTTCCTTTAGTTGTATGTTTTGTTTTCTGTAGCTTTTCAGAGCCGCAATGGTAAAGGACATACATTACACTTATTTTGTTTCTTTTTCAAGCATAACAAAAAAAGGCTCCATCACTAAAACTCATTGGGAATGGTACTGTAGCTGTACCGTACAGAGAGGAAGCGATGTAATAGCCATGTGAAATCCATTCTGGTAAATATGAAGATTTTATTTCATCCATTTCATTGTTTTGTAAAGACTGCAGCAAATATTGCACACAGGTTGTGTTAGTTGACAAGTTGTGGGTTTGAAATGTAACTTGAATTTAGGAATTGAGATTTGAGAACCAGGGAGGGCCACATAACAATTAAGTTGTAAGAAGTCATTCATTTCTTTTTTTAGGAAACTTCCAGATGCTTTGTTGTTCTGACAAAGTGGCCTTATCCAAACAAGTTCTTCAACATCAGCCCCCCCACGGGCTGGGGCGCACATTCAACACGCAGAAGTCATTTCATTGGATGACCATGACCATCACTAACAACCAGACTCTAGAAGGATTCAGATGAAATCTGTGAAGAAGTAACAAAATAAGAAACCATTACGGACAAACCTGCAAATATGCTTTCCCCTACCCAAAAAAAAAAAAAACTTACTTTCATGTGCTTGAGAGTTATCCATTACAAATTTCTACACAAAAAGTTCTTATCGAACACTGGAATGTGCACACCAACAGTATCTGTGACCTGTGATACAGAACAATACCATGAGTACATGTCCATGTCAATCCCCCTCACCCACAAAATACAGAAATATATATCTATATATATATCAACTCACCAAGGCTACTATTAGTGTACAGACAAAGGGCACCCTTCCATCCAGTTGAGATGATCACATTGCATTTGCTTGAATCATAGCACACATTGGACCAGCAACAGTTCGCTCACGGTCATCATTATATTCTGGGGCACTGTGCACATGAGTGACTGCAAAATAAATTCTGGGGGACTTTGCATGTGGTGTGACAATCCCATTTCACTTCATTACCACCTGTCAATTTTCTGGACACAAGACAGATGCATTGTGGGCATGCAGGAGAAATCTGGGGACTCTGTGCCACCACAGCGTGCATGACTGAGTGCACCATTAATTCTGGGGGACTTTGTGTGTGCTGAAACAATCCCATTTCACTTTGTTACCACTTGTCAATTTTCTGTACACAAGGTGGATGCATTTTGGGCATGCAGAAAAAATCTGGGGACTCTGTGACACCACTGCGCGCATGACTGAGTGTTCCATTAATTCTGGGGGACTTTGTGTGTGCTGAAACAATCCCATTTCACTTTAGTACCACTTGTCAATTTTTTGGAAACAAGGCAGATGCATTTTGGGCATGCAGAAAAAATCTGGGGACACTGTGACACCACTGCGCGCATGACTGAGTGTGCCATTAGTTCTGGGGGGACTTTGTGCATGCTGAAACAATCCCATTTCACTTTGATACCACTTGTCAATTTTCTGGACACAAGGCAGATGCACTTTGGGCATGCAGAAAAAATCTGGGGACTCTGTGCCACCACTGCATGCATGACTGAGTGCACCATTAATTCTGGGGGACTTTGTGTCTGCTGAAACAATCCCATTTCACTTTGTTTCCACTTCTCTATTTTCTGTACAAAAGGTGGATGCATTTTGGGCATGCAGAAAAAATCTGGGGACTCTGACACCACTGCCGCATGTCTGAGTGTGCCAATAATTCTGGGGGACTTTGTGTGTGCTGAAACAATCCCATTTCACTTTTGTTACCACTTGTCAATTTCCTGGACACAAGGTGAATGCATTTTGGGCATACGGAAAAAATCTGGGGACTCCATGACACCACTACATGCATGACTGAATGCGCCATTAATTCTGGGGGACTTTGTGCATGCTGAAACAATCCCATTTCACTTTGTTACCACTTGTCGATTTTCTTGACACAAGGTGGATGCATTTTGGGCATGCAGAAAAAATCTGGGGATTCTGTGCCACCACTGCGTGCATGACTGAGTGTTCCATTACTTCTGGGGGACTTTATGTGTGCTGAAACAATCCCATTTCACTTTAGTACCACTTGTCAATTTTTTGGACACAAGGCGGATGCATTTTGGGCATGCAGAAAAAATCTGGGGACTCTGTGCCAACACTGCACACATGACTGAGTGCGCCATTAATTCTGGTGGACTTTATGTGGGCTGAAACAATCCCATTTCACTTTTACCACTTGTCAATTTTCTGGACACAAGGCAGATGCATTTTGGTCATGCAGAAGAAATCTGGGGACTCTGTGCCACCACTGTGTGCATGACTGAGTGCACCATTAATTCCTGGGGACTTTGTGTGTGTTGAAATAATCCCATTTCACTTTGTTACCACTTGTCAATTTTCTGGACACAAGGCAGATGCATTTTGGGCATGCAGAAAAAATCTGGGGACTCTGTGACACCACTGCGTGCATGACTGAGTGTTCCATTAATTTTGGGGGGACTTTGTGTGTGCTGAAACAATCCCATTTCACTTTAGTACCACTTGTCAATTTTTTGGACACAAGGTGGATGCATTTTGGGCATGCAGAAAAAATCTGGGGACTCTGTGACACCACTGCCACATCTCTGAGTGCTCCAATAATTCTGGGGGACTTTGTGTGTGCTGAAACAATCCCCTTTCACTTTTGTTACCACTTGTCAATTTTCTGGACACAAGGCGGATGCATTTTGGGCATGCAGAAAAATTCTGGGGACTCCATGACACCACTACATGCATGACTGAGTGCACCATTAATTCTGGGGGACTTTGTGCATGCTGAAACATTCCCATTTCACGTTGATGGCACTTGTCGATTTTCTGGACACAAGGTGGATGCAGTTTGGGCATGCAGAAAAAATCTGGGGACTCCGTGCCACCATTGCCGCATGTCTGAGTGCGCCAATAATTCTGGGGGACTTTGTGTGTGTCCTGAAACAATCCCATTTCACTTTGTTACCATTTGTCAATTTTCTGGACACTAGGCAGATGCATTTTGGGCATGCAGAAAAAATCTGAGGACTCTGTGACACCACTTTGTGCATCACTGAGTGTGCCATTAATTCTAGGGGACTTTGTGTGTGCTGAAACAATCCCATTTCATTTTGGTACCACTTGTCAATTTTCTGGACACAAGGCGGATGCATTTTGGGCATGCAGAAGAAATCTGGGGACTCTGTGCCACCATTGTGTGCATGACTGAGTGCACCATTAATTCTGGGGGACTTTGTGTGTGTTGAAATAATCCCATTTCACTTTGTTACCACTTGTCAATTTTCTGGACACAAGGCGGATGCATTTTGGGCATGCAGTAGAAATATGGGGACTCTGTGCCACCACTGTGTGCTCATGACTGAGTGCACCATTAATTCTGAGGGATTTTGCATCTGCTGAAACAATTCCATTTCACTTTGTTTCCACTTCTTTATTTTCTGGGCACAAGGTGGATGCATTTTGGGCATGCAGAAAAAATCTGGGGACTCTGTGACACCATTGCCACATGTCTGAGTGCGCCAATAATTCTTGGGGGCTTTGTATGTACTGAAACAATCCCATTTCACTTTGTTACCATTTGTCAATTTTCTGGACACAAGGCGGATGCATTTTGTGCATGCAGAAAAAATCTGTGGACTGTGTGACACCACTGCGTTCATGACTGAGTGCACCATTAATTTGGGGCGACTTTGTATGTGCTGAAACAATCCCATTTCACTTTGTTACCTCTTGTCAATTTTCTGGACAAAAGGCGAATGCATTTTGGGCATGCAGAAGAAATCTGGGGACTCTGTGTGACCACTGCGCGCATGAGTGACTGCACAATAAATTCTGGGGGACTTTGCATGTGGTGTGACGATCCCATTTCACTTCCTTAGCACTTTTCATTTTTCTGGACAGAAGACAAATGCATTTTGTTTGTTGTGATTGTGAGTACATAATGTCATACTTAAATTATAAATTAAAGCAGCATTACAACAATGTTCTGACAATTTTGACTTATACTTTTTTATGCTATTTTACATTATTGCCGTTGCCGGCCAGGCAGCCACTAGTTACCTTATGACTTGTATGATACCCTTCTTTTCACAATTTGTGTCTGCTTTACTACTTTTTATCATGTCTGAAAATAAAAAAGAAGCACACCATTTAATATTGTTCTGACCAGGTTCTTATCACTATTTGCAGCTGTTTTTGAACAACTATTGTTCTGTGATGTCATAAAACACTGCCTGCTGCATAATTGTTAATTTGACAACATCAGCAATATATAACAACTGATGGAGAAAAACAGCGCAAAATACTGGCGAAGACCTGGTCTGCACCATATTAAAAGTACTCCTTTTATTATCTCAAACATGAAAAAAAATACTAAAGCAGACTTAAATACTGGAAAGAATAGTATCATACAAGTCAGGATGTAAGTAAAGTGGCAATGTAAAATAGCATAAAAAAGTACAGGTCAAAAGTTTCAACAGATTGTTGCACTACTGCTTTAAAGAGATTCACCAAGTTACATAGTTATGGATGGTATTGCACCCAATATATTGGTGCCTAACCTCCAGGGGAATCTTTGTTGCTCCACACATCCTTAAATAGTGCAATACTTTTCTGGCAAAAACGTTCATAATTTTGGTAAACTGGGTCCCGGAGGACTTCCCATTCTGAAGAGCAGCCCAAGTTCTGCCCTCTCCCACTCAGCAATGTTGTGGTGAAACGTGGGCACGTTTCAACTAACAAGAGCCTTGTTAGTGGAAACGTGCTCACGTTTTACCACAAACTGACCATTATAACATAAAGAAACATTCAGAAAGCTGCCAGCCATTCACTGTAATAAAGCACGCCCCCATGCTCTCCCTGGCATCACGTTATAACATTGCTGAGTGCAGTGGCGAAACTTGGGTAGCTCTTCAGAATGGGAAGTCCTCTGGGCCCTGGTTTACTGAAATTACTAGCATTTCTGCCAGAAAAGTATTGTACTATGGAATGTAAGGACATGTGGAGCAAGAAAGATTACCCTGGAGGTAAGGCACCCATATAAGGAGCATGTATGACTGTATGTGCATGTATATATTTAAAGGGAAGCAGTCAGCAACAAGAGCTCTGTCATCCTGCCCAGTGTAAGGCTTACCCTCCGGTTAAGCCTTTTAAGTTTGTTGCAGCGTTTTTCTCATGCTGCAACATACTTATCTTAATAAAGAAAGGGCAGAAACCCAGAAGGATGGCAGATGCTATGGGGGCCCCATTATGTGTAAAGGAAAGGTGTGGTGGAGACGCACCATGTGCTTCAAATACTTTTGTATTGAAGTGCATGGTGCATCACCATTGCATCTTTACAAGTAATGGAGCCCCCATAGCATCTGCCATACTTCTGGGTCACTGACGTTTCTTTAGTATAATAAAGTATGTTGCAGCTTGAGAAAAATGCCTCAACATACTAAAAAGGCTTAACCGTAGGGTAAGCCTTGCAGAGGGCAGGATGCAGGCACTTCTGTTGCTGACTGCTTCCCTTTGAACTAATACTGTGGCCTTCCCGCTGTCTGGTATTAAACAAACAAAACACAAAACAGTACAGCAGTGAGGGGGGAGGTGTGCAGAAAACAAAATCTAATGCTCGATCCCATGATGTTCCAGCAGCAGATGAAGCATCGGCACTATTTGCAGCTGCTCTTGCTCAATCTGCTCCATCTGCTGCTGGACAGCACCCATCCTCTGATTGCTTTCCTTCATCACAGCCCACAGCAGTGTTATTTCTGACTGCATTGCAGGCATCGTGGTGGGGTCAACTGCTGTGGGAGAAAAGGCAGGTAGTGGTGGTAGTGAGGGTGGTGCTGGTGGCAGTAGTGGGGGTAGTGGTGGAGCAGCAGCTGCTGCTGCTGTGGCCCTCCTCTGGCAATGCACAGCAGCAGCACCCACTGCCACCACCACAGAAGGGCCAGCAGGTGGAGGCCTGACCCATTTTGTGGCAGCCTGCCACTCCACCTTGTGGTGGTTAAGCATGTGTGTCCTCTAGCCCCCAGTCCCCAGATATGTCCCCCGGGGGCCACAGGGCACCTGCACACCACAAAGCAGGCACACCAGAATGCTCCTGTCCCCACTGACACAGTTGAAAAACTGCCAGACTATCGAGCTACGGGAGGGGACCAGGCACAACAGGCAGATGTATTGCTGGCAGCACTGTCACGCACCTGGGGGGCTCCACCTGCTGCTGTGGAGTGGGAGGTGATGCTGCTGGAGCTCCTGCAGCTGGTACAGATGGTGGTGGTGGTGGCGGCGGTGGACTTGCTGGATGTGGCTGTGGCACTAGTGGTGCTGCTGCTTCCGAGGGGGGGCAGGACCAAATAATCAGGAGTGGTCCAGCGACACCCGCCCACACTGACCCCCATGTGTCCACACTCCCCTCTGGCCGACATGGGCCACAGACTGTCCCTGGTCCATAACTCTCCTTCCCTCTCCATTCCGACATGTCACGCGATGATGATGACTGACTTCACACACAGTCACAGACAGTCTCATACATGCACACATACACAGTCACAAACAGACACACACACACTTACACAGAACAAAACTTATAAAACAAATAAATCAGTCACAAAAAAAGAACTCACAAAACAGTACAACAAAAACTAAAGAATTAGCTTTTAAAAAAGCTGTTGGTTTTTATGAAGTTTAAGACAGCAAGTTAAGCAACAAATAAACACTCCTCTCCTACGCTATCCTTCCTCCTTCTACCTCTGCAAAGGATAAAGTGAAAGTATCTGCTGGTATGACTCACTTCCTTCCTGCCTGGATAAAGCATGTGATTTACAGTACTGTAATCCATGTGATGTGTGTGGGGGGGGGCTGCCTAAAGTGCCTATTGTTGTCATTCTGCCTTACTTGACATTAAGGTGGAATAACAATGTGAAGTCAAGTCATAATCACAAGGCGAAGTGAGCACTCCTCAATGGTCACTTTGCATAGCATTACACTAACCCGAAGTGGCCACTTTGCGTTCACTTCGCCTGTGGATTTTAAATTCGCTGCATCTCTACCCACAAGTCTCCCGAGATAGCCACCAGTTGTGCTGCATTATGAGCTTTTTGATTACCATCAGCATGCATAGTACCCTTAGAATGTCCCTTAACTTTAACAATAGCAATCAAAACAATAGTGGTAGACCAAAAACCATGTAAAAGTTGCAACAAATTTTTGTGCTTGAGGGGTTTTCCATCAGTAGCCAGTTAGTTATTTTGATGGTAACGGGGAAGCATGGAGCAGGCATTACACACATAAGCACTGTTGGAATAGATGTTTGTTGGAATGGAGTCTGCCAAACAGACTGCACAAATAATGGTGGACAATTCAGCCACTTGGGCCGAATGGGGCAAACAGCAATAACAGTGGGTGTTCGTTTCAGTAACTACTGCAAAGCCTGTATAGGGCTGACCATCCTTATAATAGCACGAGCCATCTGTATACCAATGACGGCCATTTGCAATTGGATTATGTTGGATCAGAGGTGGGGGAAGGGGTATGTCATATGCTGCCATGCTATCGGGGCCCTGATGAGGCTCTCTGGTTGCAAGAGTAAGGGCAGACAGCATTATAAGTTGTCAGCAAGTGACATCAATATCTCTCTGCATAAGCAAAAGGGTCCACTTGGACAAGCGCTGGGAAGAGATGTGGGCATCCCCTGGCTTCAGGAGGTAATTCAAGGGTGTGTGTGGTGTGTGGATGACTAAATGCTGTAGTCCCATAATATAGGTAAAGTGCTGAACAGCCCAAAAGATGGCTAAAAGATGTTTTTCACAAGCCGTAAACTTTTTCTCCACTTCTGTCAAAACATGAGAAGCGTATGCAAGGGGGCGGAGCTTGCCATGATGCTTTTGACACAGCACAGCCGAAATGGCGTTGGGAGAGGCTGCCACTTCTACATGCGCAGGAAGGCTTCCGCCACCACCAAGTCATGGGTCCCTCACATGGCCAAAGTAACAATTTTCACCAATATCTCATTGAATTTTTCATCATCCTTTTTAGATGGCATCACGGACTTAAGTCCACATGCAGGGCAGTATGCAGTACATTTATGATGTCTGCATCTTCCAACTCAGACTGGACCTTTTTGAATGTGTTTACCTGGTGGACGATGTCAGAACCATTATCCCTCCGGGCAAATATCTCCTAATTCCCTCTCCAATGCTTGCCGGTCTGCATAGGTGAGGGGTTCAGTCTTTTTGGCTGTGGTTGTTTGTGCATCATTTCCCATTCCCACCGTAGTGGTAGTGGTGCAAACAGGAGCTTCAGGGAAGGGCGGCGCCAATGGGCATGTCAGCTCGCAATCATCTGGGTATTTTCTATAATGGTCTCTATAATTTTCACTCTCCAAGTCCAAGTCATCTGTTCGATGACTATGTTGGGTACGGGCATCTTCAGAATTTGACTCATCGTCGGAACTGTGATAGTCCGTGGCTCTTAAATACAGTGGTGCCTTTTTGACACTGATAGCCATTATGACTGATGACAAATGCTTTCTTACTGTTTAGTTTTTTGTTTACATCTGTGATGCTCCATTCCATATGGGTCTCTATCTTCCCCTATAGAGTCCAGATGGTAAAGGATGGTGGCTTGGGCATCTTCTAAAGAGTGACTGAGTTCGTCAACTTGTTTCTTTAAAATTTCATTTTCTTCTCTTAAGTTAGCAACATACTGTTGCTTCATTGCTAGGGCCACTGGAAAACTGCGGAAAAGGTTGCCCAAAATTGTGGAGCATTTTGCAAAAATTGCGGTAAATTGCGGGGGTTCTACTATAGACCCTGAGTGCTTCAAAATAAATCTTTTAAGGTTTTCTGCAGCATATATTAGTCAGTATAAATTGCTAAATGAATGCACTGACACCTGAATATGTTTAAAACATAAAGAAAAATTTGTTCCTGAAAAGAATACTAAACTGATAAGCTGTTGTAAGCGTTGCCTATCTTCCAAAATTTAAAAAAAATTGCCTCATACAGTTCTAAATAGATTCTATAAAGTGAGCCACAGCAAACCAACATTAAAAAAATCCAGAAGAAAAATTTTTTTGTTTGTTTCTGGTGGTAGAATAATGAAACTTAATCAACAGTTGTTTACAGTGCTCTGCCAGCTATTCACCCACTTTGGTACAAGAAAAAATAAGCAGACAGAGTGGTGAATAATTGAGTTTTAGTAAAATGTTGTTAAAGTGTTTAATGGTCATAATGTGTACTGTAGGTACTGTACACTTTTTGAAATCACATATTTAAACATTAAATCTGGGGATTATTGGGGCTGTCAGTATAATCTAGAGGTAAGAGTAACAAATTGTGAATGAGCTGACGACATCAAGCAGACCTAGGTTTGATTCCCACAACCTCCACTTGCATACTGTGTGATTGTGAGCAAATCACTTAACCGCCCCAGTGCTCCTGGGTTGTATCTGAAAACAGGCACTTGCGCCTAGTGGGCCTTACCTGGTTACCAAAAAATGTAGAAGAATACCAATATATTTTTACTGCATCATACAGTAGTCAGGGTACCTTGTAATTTACCTTTGTTTTACTCTGGATGCAATGATATTGTTTAATTAAAGATAAATGTTAAGACATATTTTGTGTTTTATCAGCTTGTTTGTAGACTTTAGTCAAGTTTTTATTGTAGTCTTTGCATGTGAGCATCTAGATGGTAGTTGCTAAGAGTGAGATCACTATTAGCAACTAGCTTGTTCAAGTTTAAAATTGGCAGGGCCATCATAAATCCTCAGTTGTTTGAATCAAAACTAATCTGAATGAAAGTATGCTCACAAGGAATAACTTGCCCTGTCACTTACAAAAAGGCTTCATAGTTAGCACCCCATTTAAGTGAATGGGATCATTTGCACCTTTTCTCCCATCTCTTGTTTCAGTCTGTGTGGTAACAAAAAGTTTTCTGATAGACTGCTGCAACACAAAACAAATGTTAAGTGTTTAAGTGTACTTATGCTTGGCCAGTGGATTTTGAAACCAAAAAAGACAAGGATTCAAAAGAAATCAGTGTCACATTAAACCCTTGCTCTACCTTGCACTGCATTGTTTCGACCAAACCCAAGTCTGCATGTCAATTGTCAATATATTTGAGAGTATTTTATTAAAAATGTTAATACTTTTTACACAATTCAATATAAAAACTCAAAAATTGCAAGAAATTGTGGAACATGTCAGTTTTTGTGGAGAATAGTGAAAATTGCGGATTCCGCAAAAAAATTGTGGGCGCAATTTTCCAGTGGCCCTGTTCATTACTTTGTCCTGCGCTATTAAGTTACACTGTTGTAATCTGTCACTGAGATCTGTAATTGTAGCTTGATCTCATGAGTGCCTGTCTGCACGTTCTTTAATTAGGACATCAGTATTTTTAGCAATTGCAACAGCGGCACTCAAACACAATTTGATAGTCTGTGAGATAATTTTTTATCACTACACTCCCTAAATACAGATATCAGCACTGCCCTCCATGGCAAATCTGCCTGGAGGTCATCCTGTAGGGATGAATACAGTTTAACTTTAGTAACTTTTTGTTTAATAAGATGCTCTAAACTAAGAATGTCTTTCACTGCCATTTTTACTATTGGTTTGTGGACTACACAAACACTCAGACTGTTTTCAAGTCTTTCTCCACTGTACCCCATTAGGTTGCAAACCTTATCGAAGGTACAGTCTCTAATGTTAGCCAAGCTTATTCTCAGTCTTTTTTTTGTGTAATCTATTTTTCCGCCCCGTGCTCGCTGGTCTACCACTCCTTTGGGCTCTTACCAAGTTCCCCCCCAGCACCTACTGTCCTTACCCAGCCCTCCTCTGATCCTCATATTACAGCTGACCCCCAGGATATCCCAGTGTATCCCTTCACCGGGTGGGTCCCCCTTCTCTGAGGAAGAAGGCACCGGGGTGACAGGCGTGACCCCAGCACATACTTCTAGGGCCCAGGGATGCTGCTGAGGAACAGGAGGCCCTGAGAAGGTGCTGGTGGCCCTCAAGGAACAGAGAGCCATCATCCGGTGGCCAGCAAGCAATTTTCCTGGCTTTCTTAAGGTGCATGATGTCCGGACATCAAGGCAAGAGCCAATGTCTGTCATGCGCACCACCCCAAGGATCCTGACCTGTTGCTCTACCCCTGGCCTCCACAACAGGTCACTTCAATACCCAGTTGCAGCCCCTTCCCTCCCTGAAGACAGCGAGCAGTCATGGGACACTCAAGCTGCCTCCCCCCGGCCGGCCCTCCAGTGACCCGAGCTCACTCCCGAACCTGGGTCGCTGACGTCACAAGTGAAAATCCAACCACTGCACTGACAGGCCAGCACATTCTCAGTCTTGAGGATTGACCAGTAGTCCTGCCATGGTAGCCACTGTAAGACTCTTGCAAGATCTGGACTTATGACTCTGGGATCCCAGTACTGAGAATAGTATAAATGCCACTCAACACAGTGAGTTCTTGTTTCCTCACCTGGAGGAGGGTTTAGTTCAGCATATAGGCATTAGCATTACAGGCACTATAATAAAAATATAGCTGGCAATAGTTTACCAGATATAGGATAAAATATTACCCGTTCCTTGGAAGCTGACGGCAGGTTCTTAGGATGTAAGAATTTGCAGCTCAACTCTGCCTAATTCAGCCAGTTTATATACATTTTACACTCTGCCTGATAGCTGCTTCCAGAGAAGGTATGCAAATATTCAAATGAGAGTGAATGAATAGTGCTAAGAGCTAGTGAATGACCTATTGGAAGGTATGCAGATAACTAATGAATAGGGCTAATGAATAGCCTATTGAACAGACAAATAGCTACTGGATAGCTTATTGAAGACTTGCAAATTTAGTACATTCTTTCCAGCATGTACTCAACATCAGGTCAGAATAATGACAGGTCAGAATAATGTCAGTTTCAACTAGCTCCTGACCACAAGGCTTGTACTTTTTATGAACCTTATTCTGAACCTTTCATGAACCTTTCATACACTCACTTTGGCCATCAAGCATTGAAACACAGTGTATAATACAGCAGTACCTTACAGCAGTACATATACAGCAGTACCTTACACTCTCCCTAATATGGAGGCACAGTTGGGAAAAAAAGGCTGAGATTTAAATTGGGCTAGGGGAAGGGACCAAGGAAGGAGAGCTTGCAAATCCTGCAATCAACATGAAATCAAAAACTTAATGAGACTAGGCAAGAATAAAAATTAAAGAAAAGCAAAAATCAAAAGGGGATCAGGAATTAGATGGAAAAGGGTCTATCTTAATGCCAGGAGTCTGGGTAATAAAATCAATGAGACTACAGGCAATGATGGCAGACACTGAGATAGCCCTCATAGCCCTCACAGAAACTTGGGCCTCAGAAAGTAATGACTAGGACCCGACAGTCCCTAGTTACACAATGTTTAGGAGGACTAGGGGAAAAGGTAAAAGAAGTGTAGCCCCGTATGTCAGGGAAGGGATTGTAGAAGACTGATAAATCAAGGCAAGTAGTGGAGAGACAGAGTCACTGTGGGTGCAGCTCATGGCTGCCTCAGACAAGAAACGATGGTTGATGGTGATCTACAATATAGATTGTTGGGACAAAAGAGGGATATGGAGCTTGGGAAAAACTTGGAAGGGAAGTGGCAAAGGGGGAAGTAGTTATGGTGGGTGATCTGAGCCTGCCAGATATTAATTGGGAAATTCCAGCTGCCAGGAGCACCAGAAGTAAGGCCCTGCTTGATGCATTCCTGCACTATCTGCTGATGCAGCTGCTTAAGGAACCCACCAGGCAGGCTTCCATTCTTTATGTGGTGGTCACAAACTCTAAGGTGGTAGGAGGTGAGAGAGTAGGAGAGTCTCTAGGTCCAGCGACCATAACTCTATATCATTTGCGCTGGCCCTTGGGACCAGAAAGCCCCAGCCAAAGGCTGAGGTCCTTGATTTCAGAAGGGCAGACATCAACAGAATGAAGGAATTGGTCCAGGACAAGTTACTCATAGTAGGCATCATCAGAGGTGTAGGGCAGAGATGAGGACAATTAATAGGGCCATTCTCGAGGTGTTTAAGTGATGTATGAGAATAGTAGCAAAAAGGAACAGGCTGAAGAGAACAAAATGGTTCTCTGAAAGAGTCACAGAAGCAGTGAGGGACAAAGGAACGCCTTCTCTAGGTACAAGGAAATGCAGGTGGAGGAAGAACGGGGAGAATACCAACTGAGAACTAAGGAAGCAAAGAGGATGGTTAAGAAGGCAAAATCAGATACTGACCTGCATATTGTGGAGAGGTCAAAGGTGTGGAAAGCAGTTCTTCAGTTGTATTAGGGAAAAAAGAAAGGAGTAAGTTGTTAGGCTATCTGAAGGAGGTACGATAATAGAGGATGACTTGGAAAAGGCAACCTTTCTTATTGATTACTTTGCTCTGTTTTCACAAGTAGTGCTGGGTGGAACTTTGAATTCTGAATTCTCAGAAATTTTATGAAATTTCATACATTTTCTGAAATTTTCTGAAATTCTGACTTTGGCAAAATCTATACTCTCAGAATGTGTTTGCTGAATTTCCACTGCATTCTGCAAAATTTGCCAGCTGAATTGCAAATGATAATTGCACATGAACTGCAAAATGACAGTTCTGTGGAATTTCATTCCACAGTTAAAATACATCAATCCACAAAACATGCACTTATTACACAATTCAGTGATCAGTTCTGCAGAATTTTTTTCTGCGGTTTATTACATTAATCTGTAATTCATACATTCATTGCATCATTCTAAGTTACAATTTCACAGAAATTGCCAAAGTGTACTCTAACGTTCTGTGGAAGTGAAATTCTGGTATTCACTGTAATTCTGCCAGCTGAATTTCATTTTTGCACAGCACTATTAAAGGGAAGACAGAAAGTGGCAGTAAGACAGCCATAAAGGAAGGACCCAGAGAGGAGGCAGCCAGTATTTACCAACAAAAGAGTTCAGAAAGTGCTAACAGCCCTACAGATAGATAAATCCCCTGAGCCTGATGGGATATATCCAAAGGTATTCAAAGCAGCAGTAATAGTTAGCAAACAAATAATGTAATCCTGCCTTTTTTTTAACAGTAATGTATTCCTGACAATCTTAGTTTCTTCATTTGGGTATCTTAAATTCAATCGGCTATTTTTAAGTCTGTGTTTAAAGACAACATTTGTAATTTGTGTAGATCTACAATAAAGATGTCAGCCTAAAACAACTTTAAAAAATCTCAGCAGAGGTCACACACTAACTGCACCCACTGTATTCATGATGCAGATATGTTAGGGGGTTGCCAGATCATGTTTCTGATAGCCAGAAACATGACACCACCCTGATCTGCTTACATCTATGATGGTGGACTCTGGCAAAGGACCAATAACTTTCAAGAACTTCAAAACCCTCTATCTTGATTCCCTACATTCTAGTGCCTGTGTTCGTAGAGACTGGAATGCTTCTTTGAGAGAGGGTGTTTTCCCCTGACCTCCATATAAAGTGGTCATTGTGAAGCTCCTCCTCAAGAAGCCAAATTTAGATCTGGACAGTCCCAAACTATAGGCCTATCTGTAATCTTCCTTTTATAGAGAAGGTTATTGAGAGAGATGTGACAATTTACCTGATGGAACACCTGGAGAAATTTGAGCTCTTCAAGCCTCTCCAGTCTGATTTCCACTTATGTCACAACACAGAGACTACCTTGGTCTGCATATTGAATGATATGCTCCTGGCTAAGGATTGAGGAGAGCTATCTGTTGTGGTCCTTATTGACCTGTCTTCAAAAGTTGATACTGTGAATCATGGGGAGTTAGTAGAACTCCTGAGGTGCTTCTATGGATTGGCTGCCACAGTGTTACATTAGTTCATATCTTTCCTAGAAAATCACCACAAGACTGTGGCGATCAGTAATTGTCAATCTTCCCCTTCACCAGTTGTGCGTGGCATCCCTCGGAGCTCTGTACTCTCCCCATTGTTATCCACAGTATATCTGCTTCCGCTGGGAGAAGTGCTCCGTAGGTATGGATTGAGTGTTCACTGCAATGTGGAAGAATAATACTCGGCTTTAACTTTTGTTTAGGCCTGGTCAGGAGGATCCAAAGCATGAGGCTGAGAAGGCCATCATAGAGATAAAGTACTGGATGAGTGCAAGCTGGCTGGGACTCTATCCCAGCAAAATCAAGCTGCTTCTGGTAGGCTTAGACCACTTAGCATCTGCACAAAAGTAAAATCTCATTCTCCCTGTATGTGATGGAGAGTTACTGCGGACTAAGAAGGAGGTTTGCAATCTGGCAGTAATCTTTGACAGTCAATTGGACCTTACATCTCAAATTACTACTGTCATCAGAGGTAGAGGTGTGCAAAGTTAGAAAACTTCACTTCATGGAGAAATTTGTGAATTCGCCTCCAATCGCAAATTTTATCCACAATTTGAAGTTCTAATTTGCATCACAGTTAAAACATCATGAATTGTGGATTTGATAACTTTGCCTGTTAATTGGGGCTCACAGGTGAAGTTTGCAAAGTTGCATGGGATTGGAGGTTACATGATAATGCAATGATCTGTATTGTCATGCGTTGGCTGAATACAGTGCAGTCTTATGAAGAGATAGTTGCTGTTAAGTCTGTTCTGAATCTCTGTGGCCAAAAACCTTTCAAACATGTTTGAAACAAGTGATCTTTTGAACAAAAGCACTCCCAATAGGTTTAGCATGCCTTGTGTCTCTACATTAGCAATAATTTCTGGTATTTCTTTCAGATTAATTTACTTTAAAGTAGTTGTTTTGTGTAGTGAAACAGTGCCATGGGGAAGGGGAGCTATGTTAGATAGCTAGCAGCAAGCAAGCAGCAAGAAAGGCAGCCCTGTCTGTGTAAGCAGCACTAGTGCTGTTTTCCTATTTTTTGTCTTAATTATTTTTCTGTTTGCTGAGATTTCTAATTTCATTCTGTAGAACAAATTGATGTGTTTTATTGAAATATTTGTGAAGTGTGGTTTGGTTTGACTATATTGATTTCATTTATTTTGTCAGTTACTGAAGTTACAGTACTACTTTAATAGTGACAGTAATGCCTTTATAATTATCACAATTTTTGCATGTCTCTGTATTCCCTGAATTCCATGCTATGTATTGTTCATGTGAAAAAATAATTTTGGTGTTGTTTTTATTGTCTGTAGCTAATACTAGCTCAGTAAAGTGTTGTGTTGTGTTCCAAAATCTACATATAAAAATGCCCAGAAAGAGACACTGTACAGTAGTAAAGCTGGAGTTGATACATAGAAACATAGACACATAGAATTTGTCAGCAGATAAGGATCTCCTGGCCCATACAGTCTGCCCAGTTTTCCCTGCTTATAGTGACACTGCAGAACCTACTCAATTGCCAGGCTTTCTCCCCCTTACCTTTAACATCCCTCTGTGTATATCCCATGCATTCTTGAATCCTTAAACTGTTTCAGCCCCCACCACCTCTGCAGGGAGGCTCTCCCATACATCCACCACCCTCTCCATGAAGAAGTACTTCCTCCCATTTCTTCTGAGCCTCCCCTCTTCTAGCTTCATAGTGTTACCCATTTTCCTTGAGCATTGTTTTATTTGGAATATGCTTCCTTCTTGTACCTTTTTTTACCTGTGAGGTATTTGAATGTTTCTATCATATGCCCCCTTTCCCTCCTTTCCTCCATGTAGTACACAAGCCTTTCCCCATAAGGCTTTTGATGCAGACCATGCACCATTTTGGTTGCCCTCCTTTGCACTGCCTCCACCCTTTCTATGTTCTTGTGGAGATGGGACCTCCAGTACTGTACACAGTACTTGAGGTGTGGTCACAAGCGATCTATATAGTGGTATTATTACCTCCCTCTTGCTGCTGGTGATCCCCCTGCCTATGCATCCCAGCATCTTACCAGCCTTCCCCACTGCCTTGTCACACTGCTTTGCTACCTTTAGGTCTTCAGTAATGATCACCTCCAGGTCCCTTTCATATCTCTCCTCACAGTTGGTATGTTGCCCCTGGGTTCTTGTGCCACACGTGCATTCTTTTGCACTTTGCGTTGAAACCCAGCTTGCAAGCCCTTGACCATTCATCCAGTTTTTTTTAGATCATTTCTCATTCTTTCCACTCCTCCCAGTGTGTTATTTGCTTTACACCAGGTCTCTGTGATAGCAACCAAGTCCGGGTCTGCTTCCACCATGGTAGCCTCTAGGTCTGTGACCTTGTTGTTCAGACTTCTCACATTTGCACACATGGCTGTCCAGGCTAAGTTGCCACCCTCTACTCTTTTTCCCTTTTGCCCTCCCCCTTACTGTGTCCATGCTGTTTTTTAGTTTAATTTATATCTTGTTTCCCCTGGCCTTCATTATTATTTTCCCCATCTCAGGTATTTTCTCCATTGGGATACTCTTTGTTTGTCTTGTGAGCTTGTGGAGGGGGGGCAGATTTTGTCTTCCTGCCTCCTCCTTCTTCCTCTCCCCATGGCTAGTTTAAATGCTTGACAATGAAGCATTTAAACCATCTACTAAGGACCATGGATCCCCCTCTGGATGGATGCAGGCCATCACCCTTGTATAGGCCTTCATCCCTCTAGTTAGGGCCCCAGTCCCAAATAAAGCCAAACCCCTGCTCACTGTACCATTCCTTCAGCCATGTGTTGACATCCTTGATGTGGTGTTCCCTAACCTACCTCTTTCCAAAGACAGGCAGTACCTCCTAGAAGGTCACAGAGCTTGCTACCTGCCCAAGATCCATCCCCAACTCTTTAAACTACTCTTTAAACTACTCCTGCACTACCCCAATCACTGCCTCATCCCTTGCGAGGTCATTTGTCTTCAGATGGTCACACAGGTATTTCACCAGTTGCACCCAGCATGAGAAGATTGATAAATATTTTTCGGTCACTAGGGGATAAAACTACTGGTGTCCCCCAGGGCTCCATCTTGGGCCACTCCTATTTGCTCTCTTGGCCAAAGTACTCCTCTAAGCTAATGATGCAGTCCTTTATTCCAAAAGCCCTGACATTGACAGCCTTACTGCCACTCTCCAAAGTGACTTTTAGGTCACTAGAAAGCTGGTTCTCCAACAACAAACTGATCCTCAATTACAGAAAAAAACAAAGACTGCATTCTTCTCCAGCCTTCTACAGAAAGAAAATTCCACCCTTTGTCACCTGAAATGTCTAAGGGCAAAACCTTGAACAGGTGGAGACCTTCAAATACCTTGGGGTAACTCTCAGTGACATCTTACATTTTGCACCCCATGCTGACAATCTGGTGGTGATAGTTAACAGAAGACTGGGTGCCCTGTACTGTAACTGGAACAATAACACTTGGGATGCTAGATGCTTTATTGTGGGCAGCATCATTCCGTCATTTATAGATTAAGGCCTCCCTATCTACACAGCTGACTGTGACATGATGCTAAACAGAGTAAAGCTTATCTGTAATAAGGTGTGCCACTTTGCACTTGGTGCAGATAACCACACTCATAGTTGTACCCTTTACACACTCACTAATTGCTTACCTTTACCCAGCAGAATAAAGCTCCCGACCTGTTTGCCAGTCAAACACATGCTCCTGGGCCTAACGCCACCTGTTTTAACAAACTGCTTTCATACCATCTCCAACCAATAAAACACCAGGAACATGGCCAGGAATGCCCTTAAGCCTCCTTTCTGGCATACTCAGCTGGGCAAAAGGTCATTTGCTGACAGGGTTGCTAACTGGTTAAATTAACTGCCCGATACATTGCTGAATCTCACAAAGCTGAATCAGTTTAAGAGATCTTTGTAGTCTGCCTTTATAGTCGAATGTAATTGTAACTGTTAAACTGTTTTATTCAGTTTCTCTCTGTATATAACTTATCAATCAATCAATCAAGTTTTATTTAGTACAGCACACTTTCTCATTATGAATCAAGGCACCTAACAAGTGAGACAGAAACAAATTAAAATAGCATGTCAACAATAAAAACACAATAAAACAATCCTGATGATTCATATAGTGCAGCTAGCACTAATCAGGCTGAAAAGCTTGCCTAAAAAAATGTTTTCAGCTCCTTCTTGAAGACTTCTACAGTAGCAAGCTCTCTCATAGCATGAGGGAGAAGAGTTCCATAGGACTGGTGCCATATAGGAAAAGGCATGAGCACCTGATGTTGCCAAATGCACCTTTGGAACTTTTAAAAGTCCCTCATTGGCTGAGCAGAGGGGGGAGAGGGTGCTGGTATGGCCAAAGGAGGTCTTGCAGATAGCCAAGCCCCTGACCTTGTAGTGCTTTATAGGTCAGCAAGCCAACCTTGAATGTGATCTGACACCTAATAGGTGGCCAGTGCAGAAAGCACAGCACAGGTGTAATTTGACATAATCTTGACAGATAGGTCAACAACCTGCCTGCTGAATTCTGCACTAGCTGCAGGCAGTGAAGATCAACCCCTGATAGCTCCAGGTAGAGGGCATTGCAGTAATCAAGCTGTGAGGTCACGAAAGCATAAACCAGTGATGGCAGATCACCCTTTCCTTTTTTCTTTTCCAATTGTTTAACCAGGTGAGACACACTAAGCTGAAAGCTTGTTTACAGGTGCAACCTGGGAGCACAGAGAAGTTAAGTGAGTTGCTCAGGGTCACACAGTATGCAAGTGGGGGCTGTGGGATTCAAACCCAGGTCTCCAGATTTGCAGCTCAGGGCCTTAAACCACTGCGCTATACTGCCTCCCTAGTGGTATGAGGTGTCTAATCTTGGCAATGTTCCTCAGATGATGAAAGGCACTCTGAACCATGGCTGATACCTGAGACTTAAGTGTCAAACCACAGTACAGAACCACACCAACATTTCTCACCCTGGCTGAAGTGAGCAACTGTGAGTCCCCAAGCCTAAGCCCAGAGACTCAACCAGATTGCCCACTAGCCCCGAGTGACCAGCTTCCACCACTGGTACTTCAGTCTTGTACAGGTTCAACCTCAGCCAGTTGGTCCTCATCCAGTCCTAGACCTCGGCGAGGCACTAATTAAACACCAAGACCACCTCCTGCAGCTGGGGTGCAAAAGACAGGTATAGCTGAGCTGAGTGCCATCTGCATAGTAGTGAAAACTCAGCCCATATGTCTTATAATGTCCCCTTGAGGTAGCATATACACTGCAAACAACATGGGAGAGTATGGAGCCCTGTGGGACTCCACAAGGAAGGGGCAAGGATGCCGAGGAAAAAATCCCCAATACCATCCCCTGCATTCTACCAGTAAGGAAAGATTGAAACCAGTTAAGAACTGTAACAGCCAGTCCACAACAGACCTGCAGGTGCTTCAACACCCCATGGTCCATGGTGTCAAATGCTGCCGAGAGATCGAGGAAGATAATGATGGGACACCATCCTCTATCTCTTGCCACCAGGAGATCATTAAAGGCCCACACCAGGGCAGACTCAGTGCTGTGCTTCTTCCTAAAACTTAATTGAAGGGGGTCATAGATGTCTTGAGATGACAAATGGGTCTCCAATTGAAAAGCAACCACCTTCTCGATAACCTATCCCATGAAGGGAAAATTACAGACAGGTCAGTAGTTGGCCAGGCAGTATGGGTCCAGTGATGATTTCTTTATGAGTGGTTTTACAGCCATCTCCTTTGGGGTCCAGGAAAGACCCCTGTCAATTGAGAACACCAGACTATCCTGGCTAAGACCGGGCCAATGACCTCAACACAGCTCACTAAAAGGCGTGTTGGTCCCATGTCTAAACTACAGTAGGTTGGCCTCAACTCCTGGATGACCCTCACAACATCCACAACCACCACCTGGTCAAAGTTGAGCCAGACAGACCTAAGGCCCATGACCCCCGGCCCATTACTGCATGACCCACTAGAGGGCGCTGACCAGATCTCCGACCTGATGGAGGTGATCTTATCATCAAAGAAAAGAGTAAACTCATCACACCTTTTTTGTGAAAATGCTCTCCCAGACTGAAGATAGGCAGAATTACAAAGCCTGCTGCCAGTCTGGAAGAGTTGATCTGGTCTGTAAGTTTCTGCAACAATCTACCTATACAGGAACTTTGCCTTCTTACAGAAGATGGCTGATTGATAATCCCTATAATGAGACATCAATATAAGCTCCTCCTCCCCAGATTGGGATTTCTGCCAATGTCACTCCAACCTTCGATCTCTCATCTTCAATTCCCTGAGAGACCCATTGTGCC
Organism: Neoceratodus forsteri; assembly: GCA_016271365.2. NCBI lineage: Eukaryota > Metazoa > Chordata > Ceratodontiformes > Ceratodontidae > Neoceratodus > Neoceratodus forsteri. The sequence continues at coordinate 1,640,865,550 of CM057450.1, forward strand.
ATAGGGATCCCTGGTGTGAAGAGAGGGGTTGAACATGGACAGGTGCTATGAAGTCGAGGGCTTTAGTCACAGCCCTGTTATAGGTCGTAACCAGCTCCCCCAGCTCATCAAAGCAGCCATCATACTTGATAGGTTCAGCATCTCCATCAGACCCTTTGGGGTCAAACTCCTTAAAGGATGGTAATGGATAATCTCCATAGCAGAGGGTCTTTTTGGGAGGCATCAAATAAGAACTGCACAGTATGTTGGTCCAACCATATGACCGGTTCCACCATGAGGTCCATGATCTCCAGTCCCAGTGAGAAGACAAATTCCAAAGAGTTGCCATGCACATGGGTTGCAGAGGTAACAACCTGTGTCAGGCCCAACCAGCACATAAGTTGGAGTAAGTCTTGTCCAAATTGCAAGAGTTTGTTGGTGACACAGGTACTGAAGTCTCCAAGAATAATCCATCTGGGTGACTCCAACACCACCTTGACGATGAAGTCCGTGACTTCCTTCTTATGACTTATACGCAACAATCTATATGGATTTTTTCAAAACTGTATGTAATTTTTCTGTCTTAAGTGCTTTGTGCCTGACTCAACTGCATTTCCTCTGGAACTGCTTATTGTACTTATAATGTTGCTTGTGACTATGTATTTGATGTGGAACCTTTGTAAATGAGCACTTTTTCTCCAAGGTAATCTTTGAAGTTTTCACTGAATATATAAAACAATAAATAAATAACTAAATATGTGGACTAGTGGCCCAACAGCTAGTAGCTCTTATCTATGTAATGCAGTCATTTGAGCACAGGTACCTAGGGTAGTATTTGAAGCTAGAATGGAGAAAAATTGTATGAAGCCCAATTGCAGTGGTAGTAACATTCCAGGTATTTGCCAACATGCCATACTGGCAGTGAAGAGTGTAACAGGCTGACACACAGGTCAGAAAATGTAAGAACTGCTCCTGACAAAGTGATTAGTGTCTGTGCCCACATTCCGTGAAACTGTGTTTCATTGCGAACAATAATGGCTCTAATGTGGTTAAATGCATTAGTGATGGTGGGTTTCTCTGGGTTCCATGCATGGCACACTATCTTAACCTAGTAGTGCAGGAGTTTCTATCATATTCTGAAATCAAGTCAGTGTTGACTGTGGTCTACCACATCTGTGCCCACTTTGCTTGTACCGGAAAGGCCAATGACCATCAAAGGCAGCTGTAGATCCATAACAAGCTGCCTCAACACTGTCTGAAGGTGGAAGTCTTCACCAGATGGAACTCGACACTCTACAATAGAGGTGAGCAAAAGTTGTGATTTCCACCTCAGCGGAACTTCTGCAAAATATCACAACTTTTGTCTGAAGTCTGAATTTTCACCCTGTGAAGATACTTTCCCAGATTCCCTGTGGTGTCTAGTGCCCCCTTCCAATCTGCCAATCACTGCCCAATGTATAATAAAATAATTCCCTGGTGGTTAGCAGTCCCTCCCTCCACCCATTCACCAGCCGCATACCTAAAAAAAAACCTGGTGTCTAATGCCTTCCCCCGGTTTCTGATTTGTATTAAATTAATTCCCTGCTGGCTAGCTGTCCCTCCCCCCTCACCTGATCATCCACCCAACCCAGACAACATGCCCTAGTGTCCAGTGTCCCCCCATTCTGATCCCCCATAAAGTAAAAAAAAAATAAATAACACTTCTCCCTGTTGGTCTAGTGAAAGCCCCCTTCCTATCCTCAGTCCCCAGTTCATGAATTATAATTTTATTCCCCCATGTCCTAGTGCACCCCCCACCCCAGCAGGCAGTGTCCCATCACTCCACTCCCCTCCCATCCCAAACACGAGCAGGCAACCGGCACAGCACTCCTCTCTCCTCTATGGCTGAGCACTCACTGAACTGTTAATAAATGAGGGTGTTCTTGTACAAGCACATGCTTATTCATTGACAACTCTGTGGGCAGCCAGTCATGAAGGAGAAAAACAGGGCTTTGAAAGTCTCCCACTTGAGTTTGGGAAGGGGGGTGGGGTGGTGGGACATTGCCTGCCATGGTTGGGGTGCACTAGACCACCAGGGAATAAAATTCTATTTCATCTATTTCACGGACTGGGGATGAGGGATGGGGGGTGGTTCACTAGACCATCAGGGAGAATTTTTTTTTTTTTGACTATAGAGTGGATTAGGATGCTGCATTTACACTGGACACCAGGCATGATGTCCTGGTCAGGCAGATGATCGGGTGAGGGGAGGGAGCACTAGCCACCTGGGAATTAATTTACTATATATTGGGTGGTGATCGGTGACCGGCGGGAGGGAGCTCACTAGACACCAGGTATTCTTTTTAGGTATACAGTCAGTGATCAGGTGGGGGGAGGGACTACTAGCCACCGGGGAATTAATTTATTATACAATGGGCAGTGACTGGTGACCAGTGACCAGCGGGGGGCCACTAGACACCAAAGAAGTATAATTTACAGTAGGGTGCAGGGCAGGCAGCTATTCCAAGAAAGTTTGGAAATGAATTTCTGAATGTTTGCTGAAGCAAAAGTCTGACCTCCACTTCTGTTCTGCTAATGAAAGTTTTTTTTGCATACCTCTTGTCTACATGATCAAGCATTTGTACGAGTAGTACAAAGCTGTCCATGAGTACAGTACCTGTTAATGCATACAAATTGTGACAGTTCTGGAGTATCCAAGTCTCTCACAAGAGATCAGTGGTGACTGTTGGATGACCTGATCACAATTCTGTGGCCATTTGAACATGCTACAAAGGCAGTGAGTGGGGACATCCACCACACCTCTAAGGGTATGAAGGCAGATGTTGTTAAATGTATTGCAGGTGCTAGAGGCAGGTGGAAATAGGGAAAGTTGTGCCTGAATGGAAAACACGCTGCAAGTATTTGAATGCAAGACCCATATTCCCAGCATTCTGCAGTCTTCAGATTTTAGTATTGCCACCATGCTGAATCCACGATATAAGAGATCCTGTCACCAATACTTAAAGGTGGGTGTGACCAGCTACAAAATCTAAAAGATCAGCTAATAAGTTGGGTTCATGGGGCACAGATGTTAAGGTCACATTTTTGTAATGTACAACATGACACTGATCACAAGCAGGGTGTTGCTACCATCTCAGTTAAATGGGCTCAAAGAAATTGCCCGGTAACAGGAAAAATGGCAATAAAGCCACTTTGTGATGCTTTGTCCTGGTTAGGAATTGTAGATGTGGAAGAAAAGGAGGAGACTGATGAGTGGGCAATATTGTGTGCAGCGCAATGCATGATGGATGCATATTTAGTAAACAGGCACCTTAACATATGGGAAGAGCCTCTGCTATACTGAAGTAGCAAGGTCACAGACTGGTCAGTACTGACCTCCATACAGTGAAATATCTCAGCTGTCCAACATTGTGTGTCAGCGTGGAGAAGGTATTCAGTTTTGTGGGGACCATTGTTCAAGACAGGTGTACACATCTCTCCCCTAGAAATGCTGACATGCTAGCATTTATTACAGCAGCAGTGCAATGAAAAAAGTTATCCCAAAAAGCTAATTTTCTGTTATGGTTATGAAAAATATTGGCAAAACTGTTGGTTTTGGTTTTCTAGATACTTCCTATGCTGTATTCTGTACATTTGCATTTTTGTACCCTCCTCGGGTCCTCAATATTATTTCTATGCAGAAATGAGGAGGCCATCTTTTTTTCTTGAGAAATAATTACCTTAAAACTTTCACACAATTCTTAAATGATAATGAAAACTGAGAATGTCACCACCAAAATAAACTGGAAGACATCTGGCATCTATTAGGAAGAAAAAAAGGTGGGGTCAAATTTTAGCCCATTTTCATTGCACTGCTGCTTTAAAATGAATGCAAGGCACATTCCACAGAACACAATTATGTCTGGGTTCATATCATATGATGGTGGTGGTAATAAAGAAGAACCAGAACAGCATGGTGGTATAGGCACTGGTAAATTGCTATCCAGTGAAGCAGATGATGCAATAATGGAGAATGAATTCTCACGTGGGGATAACTCCAGTCTAAGAGACTGTGAGGGTTTCTTCCTTTATGATGATTGTAGTAGTGCATAAACAGAAAATTGTTAGATCCTTCCTTTCCTTCTTATCAGGTTAATCCTTTCCTTTATGATTATTTTGTTTTCCTGTGAATATATTTCCCCAGGTTGTGCCATAGTTGAATAAATCCATCTGATTAAGACCATCTGTCTTCTCCTATGTAATGCCCACATACACAAATCTTTGAAGACTATATCAGCCAGCTAGCCTGCCAGTGAGCCCAGCAGACATCCTGCCAGCTAGTCCACCAACCATCCTGCCAGATATCCCACCAGCCATCCTGTCATTCACCTTGCCAGTCATCCCACCAGTCATCCTGCCAGTCATCCTACCAGGCATCCTGCTAACTACCCTGCCAGCCATCCCGCCAGCCAACCTGCCAGCCATCCTGCCAGCCCACTAGCTAGCAAGCCATACCTTAAGCCAAGCTTCTAGTTAGCCAATACATCAAGGCAGCAATACCAGAAGTCCAGCAAAGTTCAACATTCTCTGTTGTGATGGTAAGTTACTTTCACTATTTTTCACAGTACTGATCTTCACTGTTGGCAGTAATTCCATAATAGCACGGGTGGGGGGGGACTTTTACCTTGCTTCCCAGACATTGAAATGTGAGTTTTCTTTCCTTTTGTCTCCCTCTCACTTCAGACAGCACACCAGAAGCCATAGACTAAAGCTGTGTGTTACCCCACCACTACTTTATGTGGCACCATTGTTCCAGTGCATGGCATGGTCATCACTACTTTGATGGTAAGTATATGAAGTTATTTTTTTTCTGTTTTTAATTTTTAACTTAACTTTCTCCTTTCACAGGTAAACAGTGACACAGTGGCCATGCCAAGTTAGTCTAAATAACTTCTCTTTTTTTCTTCACAAGTGACAGGTATCGAATGAGAGAGATTGGACAATGGATCTATCATGCAGCAAAAGTGGTGGCAAAGTCAGGCAAAATTAATTTTTCCCTTCTTCACTGGTGATATGCACAGTAAGACTTGGAGTGGACAGCATATATACTGTCCATGTGGTTAGTCACCCACAATGACCACTTTAGTGTGGCCTACAAATTTTCCCTTATCTTCACATGTCTCTTCCTCCTTTCCTGCTCTGTTGCTATTCAGGAAGCACAATTTCTCCTCCTTCACCTTCTTTGTCTGAGGCACCTTTGTTTCATTTCAAGGCCAGGTCATCACTAATTTGATGGCATGTATCATTTCAAAATGTTCTTTTCTCTTTAAATTTTTTAATTTTGTTTTCCTGCCACTGGTGTATTGTAAACCAGTATGGAGTGCACTATAGCCTAAATAATTTCTGTCTTATTTCACATCAGGTGTGTATATATTCTGAAGTCAAGCTGAATTCCATGCCTCCTACAGCAAGCAAGCCATTGCCATCTTCTAATTCCTAACAGTTTGTCGATGTGGTCAACCTTGCTGATTAATGCTTGGACCTTGCCCTACAGCACTGCATGTGGTGTTATTACAGTCAACATGTCCTCTGTATCAAGCATACATAATTGTCCTCCAGCTGATGCTGCTGCTGCCTCATTGTACAATTTGAAATTGTCACACACTGGGAAAATATCCTAAACAAGAGAAACAAGAGACAACAACAGTAGTGGCATATGGCTATAGATACAAGTTAAGAAAAAAGAAATTGAAACAAAACACTTACCTTTCATGGTACGAAACAATCCAAAATTAAATAAGCATACTGTACTTGGGCAAGACCAATGTGGCAACAGGATTCAATCACCCTAGTGATAAGTACCTGCAAAGAGAGAAACAGTGACAATAACTGGTTAAAATACAATGGTTTCAAATACCCTTCCACATCCACAATGCAGAAAAATGAAAAAAAAATGTACCTTTGCTGGTAGGCACTAGCAAATGAAATGATAATCAAGTTGACGATCATCATCTGGACCCAGGTATTGTAGACTGCATTCACAAAGTACAGCAGCAGAAACAAGAAATAGTTCTGGGAGCATAACCCATTTCTTGGCATCATGCAAATTTTTCCAGCCATGGAAATTCACTTTTATTTCACTGGCACTAAAGTGCATCTTGACAGTTGCTGTGCAGTCTCACACAGCACAGCACCAGCTAGCAGCAGCATATACAATTTCTGGGAGCACATTTAATTTCTGGGCAAATTTTTACAGCAATGGAAATTCACGTTTATTTTTCAGGCACTAAAGTGCATTTTGACATTTACTGTGCAATCTCGAATAGCACAGTACCAGGTAGCAGCAGCAGCAGCATATAACACTTCTGGGAGCACATCTAATTTCTGGGCATCATACAAATTTTTCCAGCCATAAAAATTCATTTTTATTTGCCAGGCACTAAGATGCATCTTGACAGTTGCTGTGTAGTCTCGCACAGCATAGCAGCAGTTAGCAGCAGCAGAAGCATATTACACTTCTGGGAGCACATCCTATTTCTGGGTTTCAGAAAAATTCACAGCAGCAATACATTTAGCATCATAGCCTATCTATTCTTTCACTCACGCCTTAAAATATTTTAATACAGAATTTATGAACATTGTGTTTTTTTGAAAACATCTTAGATTGTGATTAATGCACAATTAACACAAGGGTGTGTTACAACAGAAGAGTGTTTGGGCACTTACACACTGGGAAGTACTGTATGGCAACATGTAGCAGCCTGTCCAATAGTTTTGTGACACTACAGAAAAATTTTGAATTCACAGATTTAATGTGAATTGTTATTTATGTAGAATAAAAATAAAGTGTGTCACTGTACAGCAAGAGTGTCTGGGGCTGTTATACACTGTGAAGTACTGTGTGGCAGCATGTAGCAGCCTGTCCAATTTTTTGTGGCACTATAGGAAAATTCTTGCATTCACAGATTTAAGGCGAATTGTGATTAATGCACAATTAACACAAAGTGCAATACAACAAGAGTGCTTGGGGCACTTAAAACACCATGGACTATGATGTAGCAGCATGTAGCAGTGTGTCCAATTTTTTGTGGCACTATAGGAGAGTTCTGGAGTTCAGAAAGATTATGGAATTCACAGATTTAATGTGAAATGTGATTAACACATAATTAAAACAAAGTGTGTTACAACAAGCATGTATGGGGGTACATACACACTGTGAAGTACTGTGTGGCAGCATAAAGCAGCCTGATCAGTTTTTTTAACTCACTTGAGAAAAATTCAGGAAGAAGACTATTGATGTAGATTGCAATTCATGCACAGTTAACACAAAGTAAGTCACACATCAGTTTTGTGGCACTACAAACACACAGCACAGTACCACCTACTGCTACCTGTAGCAGACTGTGACCTATTTATTCTGGTAGTTGAGAAAAATTAAGGAAAGTGACAAATATAGAGATGCAAGGAATCAAGAAAATATAGGTAGGAAATAATTTTTTGGGGGGTGTTTTTTTTTTTTTTGAAAGACAATAGCAAGAGTACAGAAGCAAATATAAAGACAAGGGACAATAAGTGAAAAAATACAGTTAGATAGTCAAGATAGATCTACTTTTTTATATTTTTTCAATTTTTTTCATTTTTTAGGAGAAACAAACTAGTAGAACAGTTAGTAGGAAAGAACAGAAAGAGGATAAGAAATAGTTAAGAGCTCAGGTCTTCTGCAGTTACCTGGCCAGCCATGGAATTCTCTGTTTACTCTGGAACTTGCAGGTGTACTATGAAAATCCCCCCACCAATGCCAGGACTTTGGCTAGACCTACAAGTACCTAAAGGTATCAAAATGTCATGCCTTTTGCTGGAGCTACAGTTGGGCTTGGTCGAGCCAGGGGACAGGGCCATCACTGCAAGTGTGGAGCAGGTCGCTTAGGGCAAGAGTTGACTCCTAACACTAATTCCAGGGGAACATTTCTTGAAATTTAAAAGGTTAAGACCTTTAAACATTTTAAACATTGCACTCTTTTCCAAGCCTAGCTTGGGACTAGGTACTGTAGTAAACTGATCTGGGTAGTCAACTGGGCTGTAGCTAGGATTCAGCTAGTTCTTCTATCTTGCCAGTATCACCAGTTTCATTTCAACTTTATTGATCAACCACATTGGAAGTACAAAATTATTAGTACAACTTATTCAATATAAAACAGACAAAGATTAAAATATGTGCAACATTAAAACAGTTTGTAACAATACAATTAAACTGTGTGTCAAATATGCAGTTTACAGGACACATTCCACTGAAATTCAAATTAATTGAAGAGGGTCGCACCAAGTATTTTAACTATAATCACATTTTAATTTTTGTTTTCAATTGACCTAAAAATATTTTTTTTAGTTTTTTGTACAACAGCCAAGAACTTCGCTAATCTAGTCACATCTTCCAGATATACTGGGTAGAGTAAGATGAAAAGCGGGTCATAACTAGTGTCTGCATAAGTAGTTAGAATATCAGCTAGATATGGTGTCTTGGGTTTATTATATAATGGGCATATTTTGATAACATGATTAATTGTGTCCACAAATCCCTTCCCACATAGGCACAAATTTCCACTGAGACTCTTAAGTCCCTTCGGCCTTTTATTAAAATATATGTATTTGGATGTAAGAATCTCAAATCTGGCCCATGTTATAAGCTTCATGTTATCAGGTTGGAGCTGCAATGTCAGATATTCTTCAGTTGTATGACTAATTGTATTGTCTTTGTACCATTATGCACATTTAATATTCCTGATTTTATTCATGTCCATGTACTGTGCTAGTGCAAACAATTTCTTTTTAACTAGTGAGCTGAAATATGTGGAAATAACTGTATCACTATTGTTATCTTGCCAAAAATGTAACATATTCATTTTAATAAGGTATTTAACCATTGTGATCCAGATTCTAGAAGGGTTACGCCTGGTGTAACAGCAGTTGTGCCAAGTAGAATGGCACATGTAGCAACTTATGCCTGCAGTTGTGACAAGCACCATTCTACAAAGTGGCCTGTGACATGTCGCAGGCCACTTGCGCCGAACAGCAGTTATACCGGCAATTGTGCCATAAACCTCCTGTGACATGGTGCTAGGGGGCTTATGGCAGCAGTTGTGCCCCATTCTAGAAGGGCAGCCACAACATCCCCACCATCAGGATCCTACAAGAAACCCCAGAGAAGAACCGCAATGTAAGTTACACCAGCATTTAGCTGGTGTAACATACGGCCTCCCCCCCAGGGGTCCTGTAGACCCACCTGCAGACATGCCACTTTGTCCACCCCATGCCAGCATACCCCAGTGCAGTGGCTACCCATACCCCCACTCTCAAAACACCCATTGGCACAAGTCTTGCAGAGTGGCGCTGCCATCCCCCCACCTGTGCCCCGAACCACAAGTCATCAGCCACACATGTGGCAATTACCCCTCCCTGGTAGTCTAGTGGCCCCATGATCATTGTAATAAACATAAATAACCCCAATACCCTGGTAGTCTAGTGCCCCCCATCACTGTAATAAAATAAATAACTCCTATTCCCTGGTAGTCTAGCGACTCAGGGTAGGGGGTATGGGCAGGGAGTTGACCGCACCGCCCTGCTTTTGTGGCTTGTGACATGCTCGCCAGGTGCGCCCACAATTTGGTGTATCTGACTGCATGTCGCAAGTCACAGGACTTAGCTGCAATGACCCTGCCCCTTCTAGAATAGGGCCAGGGCCAATGTTGCAGTTGTGGGTGGTACAAGTTCTGTAAAGCAGCAACTAGCACCACCCTTCTAGAATCTGGCCCTTGGAATTCAATCCCGCTTCAGACCAACACGTTTTTTTCTAATAGATGTAATTTAGGTGCAGGGTTATGTTCATAATTTTTAGCTTTAGCCAATATGCTACTAATCAGAGATTTTTTATAGTATTAATACTTCGTTTTCCCAGTTCCCTTCTGGCCATTACATTTCAGGTTGACATTGGAACTTTTAACAAAGCTTTATAATAATACAAGAGTGGGTTTTCTAAGTTATTTGAGTCAAAGGTGCCCTAAACTTCTGCACCATAAAGTAAAATTGGATTGGCCTTAGCCTCATCATCCTTGAGGGCTGGAAGTAGAGTATTTCCACCAAATTGATAATTAAAGCTCAGTAAGGGCTTAGATGCTGTTTTAGCTCTGATAAGTTGTTGTTTGATATGTTGAGCCCAACATGGTGTTTCCCTCTAAATCACCTTCTGTTCAACCATTCAAAATTAAAAGAGCGTTTTCCTCAATAAATTTCTGTAACCACTTTCCATTTTTATTCACTTTCTTATCCCTGCTTCTCCTGACTAGGCAAGAACTAAGATCCATCTGTGTCTCTAAAATATGTAAGTTATCAAAATTAGCTATTCTTGCATTAAAATAGATGCTAGGTGCTAGTTCTCATACCATTTTCCCTTCCCCTACTCTTTCCCTCTTTTTTCCTAGCTTTCACACTCCCCTTGAATGGTTCTCAGTATCCTGAAGTGGTCCTGCAGTGCCTAGGCTTGCCACCTTTTCTTCCTTCATCTACCTATCTTTGGCCTTCCAGATCCCCTTGCAGGGTCCCCGATATCCTGGAGGGTTCTTTGGATCAGGCTTTATCCCCTCACAGGTGTTATTTCTCATTTCCTTGCCTCTCACTATCCCTCTATAATTACAATAACTAACCCCAAGAGGGTTCACAATTGCCTGAACATCGCTGCCTCCTTGCAGGGTTCATCACATTCTGAAGGATTCTCTTTTTGGGTCAGGCCTTGTTTCCCCTCATAGGTGTTAATCACACTTACTCCCTCTCTCCCTCTCTAATCCCTTCTCCAGTCTCCTGTCTCCTTGCAGAGCTCCCTGCATCCTGAAGGGGTCTCTCTGGGACATGACTCTGCACTATCTGTCATCTCGTCCTCTCTCTCCTTGACCCCTTATTTCATGATAGCACTTGCTCACTTATTACCTTTGCACTTATTAATTGTTCTCACAGATTACATGTGTATGCAACACTGTTTGTAACAACTGCCTTAATTAATTGTATGCTATGTTGATCTTTGTAACTTGAATATAAAATGACTCATCCCTATTGTACCCCTTCCTCCAGGCTGCACTGGGAGACGAGCAACCTGTTGCTCAGTGTGCCTTCCTGGTAAAACATTTCAATAAATAAATAAATAAAATCCTCTGCTATTAGTAAGATATAATTTTGAGAGTGAATGGATAAATCCTCAGTTTCTCTTGAGACGTTGTCCCAAATCAGATCCTGACTCAGGGTCTGTGTCTTTGGAGGAATGTATACATTCACTATAACAAAACAACAGAAGTGCTAATTAACTGAGAATATTATATAATTATGCATGATTTTAAAACATATTTAGGATTTTAATATATTTTCTAATTCTGAGATAAATAGCTAAACCACCCTCGAACCTACCATATTTAATATAATTAACTGCTGGAGAAAAATTCCCCTGATAACTTATTTTATTTATTTATTTAAAAGTTGATAACCGAGATAGGCTCACTGAGCTGAAGCTCATTTCTAGGTGTGACCCTGGGTAGGGGTACAAAGGATAACCATTAATATTAATTATTTTGTTTGACCAAGTCTCCAGGAAAAGAATAACCTCAAAGTTATTTATATATGTCATCTAATCTTGAGGCAGTAGTTTGCCACTAAGGCCTGCAATATGCCAGGAGAGAAAATGTGAACTAACTTCTTAATCGGTACTTATATGACTTTCAGGTATAGACACAAACGCAACTTTGTCCAGTCAAGCTGTACTTTAATTTCTGGTCTTACAAGATAGGTTAAAATTTAGATCATTCAGGTCTACCAGGACTAATCCAGCAATTCAATTCAATTCAACTTTATTTTTATAGTGCCTGTCAAAGCCAAGGCACTTAACATAAAAATAAAAGGCAATATAAATACCATTAAAATATAAAATTTTTATTATCCATCATTAGGGAAGGCCAAATCAAATAAATAAGCTTTAAGCTCAGTTTTAAATCTACTGATGGTTGGGCATTCTCTCAACCAACAAGGTAGAGAATTCCACAGGGTTGGAGCTGAAAAAGCAAAAGCACGAGAACCAGACATCTTTAATCATACCCTGGGAATCTCTAGCAATCCCTCATCGGTGGAATGGAGACGACGGAGGGGGCTGTAAGGTGCCAGGAGATCTTGCAGGTAACCAGGTCCCTGATCATGTAGGGCTTTAAAGGTTAGCAGGCCAACCTTAAAGGTGATTCGCCACTGAATAGGCAGCTAGTGCAGCCCGCGGAGTGCAGGCATACTATGACTAGTCCTAGATGTCCCAGTCAAAAGCCTGACCACCGCATTCTGCACCAGCTGCAAGCGGTGGATATCAACCCCAGGAAGCCCTAGGTAGAGGGAATTTCAGTAGTCAAGATGGGTCATAACAAAGGCATGAACCAATGTTGGAAGATCATCCGAGGGAACCAGATGTTTCACCCGGGTGATATTCCTCAGATGATAAAAAGAGGATTTGATGACAGTTGACACCTGAGATTTTAAAGTCAAGCCATCATCAAAGATAACACCTAGGTTACGCACCTGGTCTGAAGTAGTGAGTGGCACACCACCAAGTGATAAACCTGATGGTTGTCCAACCCCCCAAACCCACCCTCAGACAACCTGGGTCCACAACCAACACTTCAGTCTTGTCAGGATTTAGTCTCAACCAGCTGGAACTCATCCAAAATCTGATCTTGGCAAGGCAACTGTTCAGCATGGAGATTGCATCATTCTGTCCAGGCAGAAAAGACAAATACAGCTGAGTATCATCTGCATACCAATGAAAACTCAGACTGTATAGCCTGATGATATCTCCCAATGGCAGCATATACACTGGAAACAACATGGGGGCTAATTTAGAGCCCTGCGGTACCCCACAAGGCAGGGGATGAGTGCCAGAGGAATAAATTCCAGTGGCCACTCTCTGAAACCTGCCTGTGAGGTAAGAATGAAACCATTTTAGGACCATACCAGGCAGTCCATAAAAGAACCACAGACACTCCACTAGCACACCATGATCTACAGTATCAAATGCAGCAGAAAGATCAAGAAGGACCAGAATGGTACATGCCTTTTGATCTCTAGCCATTAGGAGGTCACTCAATACCTGGACAGGAGCCATCTCCGTGCTGTGCTTCTTCCTAAAACCAGATTGGAGAGTATCATAGACATTATGAGCTATAAGATGATCATCCAACTGCAATGCAACCACCTTTTCAATAGCTTTATCAACAAATGGCAAGTTAGAGATAGGTCGGTAGTTAGCTAGACAGTCTGGGTCCAAGGAGGATTTCTTAAGGAGTGGTCGAACAACCGCCTCTTTGAGGGAGTCAGCAAAGGCTCCCATCTCCAAGGATTTCCAGACAATGTCAGCAAGGATAGAGCAGATAACAGCTACACAACCCACCAAAAGGGGTGTAGAGCCCGGAGCCAAACTACAACTGGTTGGACGCAATGTTTGGATGATCTTCACAATGTCATTGAACTCCAGCCAGTGGAAATCTGACCCCAGAGACAGAGTTCCAGTCACTTCCTGTCGACCACTACAATCACTCATAGGAGGGGATGAACCGATGCCAGACCTGATGCTGGCAACCTTATCTGCAAAGAATTGAGTGCATTCTTCACATTTTAGCTGAGAAAAAGCTTCTCTGGGCTGGAGACAGATTGGACTGCACAATCTGTCAACAGTCCGGAAAAGCTGAGCTGGTCAATTCTGTTCAGCGGAAATCTCCCTGGACAGGAATTCTGCCTTCTTACAGGTGACTTCTGATTGATAGCTATCATAATGTGCCATCAACCTAAGCCTGTCATCATCATGGCTGGACTTCCGCCAAACCCTCTCCACCCTTCAACCAACTCACCTCATCTCCTTCAAAGAGCCATCAAACCATGGACTCCTTGGGTGAAGGGTGAGAGGCCGAACACGAACAGGAGCAATTTTGTCCAGAGCATCTCCAACAGCCTTATTATAGGCTAGAACAAGATCATCTGGACTCATGCATACACTCGACAAGCCCGAGAGATCCAACACTGCCGATTGGTCAGTGGGGTTAACTCCCCTTGAAGGGTGGTACTGAATCAACTCCATAGGGGCAGATATATTTGGAGGCCCTGAAACTGAACCTTATGGTGTGATGGTCAGACCAACTGACCGATTTCACCCCCAGATCAGCAATCTCCATACCCAGAAGAAAGATCTGATCCAATGAATGACCCCCTACATGGGTTGCAGAGGTAACTACCTGTGATAGGCCCAGTGATGCCATCAGCTGGAGAAGATTTTAACCAAAATGTGAGAGTTCATTATTGACCCAGGCATTGAAGTCTTCCAGAATAATCCATCTGGGGGACCTCAATACCACCTTGATGATGAAGTCTACTATCTCCTGCAGGAATTCTCCACCTTCTCCTGGTGGATGGTAGATGAGGAGAATCCCGCAGCCTACACCCTCACCCAGGATATATTTGAAGGATCTGGTACTTCCCAATGGCACATCCATAAGACCCAGCTCAGTCTTAAACATAATGGCCACACCCCTGCCCCTACGATCCAACCTTGGATGATATATCACAGAGAAACCAGATGGAGTTGCCAAGGCCAATATGGGGCCTGCATTTTCATCCAGCTAGGTCTCGGTGATGCAAGCCAGATCAGTTGTTGTGACAAGATCAGCTATAACAGCTGTTTTGTTTTTAATCGATCTGGCATTGCATAACACCGTCAAGGCAGGATAAGCTGTCGAGGAAGACCTCGGCACCTGCCCATTAACATAGGAGCCCTTGGGTATGGGGACAAGACAGGGAGAACCCCTATCCTGACTCCATTTTGCCCCAGGGCATCTCCTGGATCTCACCCTCTTCCAGTCCCCCATCAGGCCCAGCTCCCCTCTTCCTTTTCCATTTTCTAAGTATGCCCAAAGCTCGACACCTAAAATAGGTGTCAGATGGCAAAGGGGAGCAATCAAAAGGGCATAATTCCCTGAGCCTGGTGGGAGAATAGTGCCCAACCATCACTAAACCTCTCCAACACATTATAAAAATAAAACTAATCTAGCTAAAGAGGTGACTCAAATCTTAATAATACTACAGAATTAAATATGCATTAATACTAAATAAAAGAAAAAATATAATGAAATAGTATAAACTAATAACAAAAATAAATAAAACAAACCAGAACAGAGACCAGTTCACTCTGGGATGGCAAATAATTCCTTCATCCACTATCTCTCACAAAGTGAAAAGAAGGAAAGAGAGAGGTCAACAAATAGAGTCCCACAACTGTCTCTCACACAGAAGGGGAGGACAAATAAAGAAAAAATAAAATTAAAGTCCAAGTTCAGCCGGCCCGGTGGCGCTGAGGGTTGAGGCGCTGGTCGCCACACCTCGCGCCACGCCGGCGACCCGTGTTCGGGAACTGGCATGGGTTGCCATGTGGTCGAGTGGGAGGAGATGGATTGAGCATCCAAGGGACTGTTTCCATCTCTGGGGAGGGGGATTTGGGAGCATCGGGTTTGCCTGATCACGAAGCGAGGCTGGGGGTCGACAGCACATAGCTGCAAGCTTGGGGTGGGGTCGTGGCAGACGCTTGATTGGGGCATGCACGGGGAGCATGCGGCGGCACTCAGTCGCTGGTGTCATTGCACGCCATGACCGGCCGAGGAAAACAGTGAAAATGCGAGCTCTGGCAGCACGGGTTGTTCCCCATGGCGCCATTCCTGAAGGGGGTGCCTCCTGGCATGGATCCGCTGGGTGGGTTGAGTCACTCCCACCACCCTGCCATGAAGGGTAAGTCACGGGGTGCACAAGGGAGGGGGTCTGATGTCCAGGGATGGAGCTGGGGGTAACAACGGAGGGCGGGGGTCGTAGCTGGAGCTCTGGAGGAGAGAAAATAATACCCCCCAAAAAAAGTCCAAGTTCAAATTAACTTTGTCCAATACTTCTTTAGCCAGAGGCTCATACCTCCAGGGAACCAGAAGCACTGTTGTTTAATCTCTCCAGTGGGCTCTCACCTCCACCCAGGACCAAAGAACAGACACAAGTCACAGCAAGCAATTGGTTCTACAACAAAACCACTTCGTAGTTCAAAACTTTAGGGTGAATCACACATAGTCCTTCTCCATACTGACCATTAGTACACAGACTAAGGGAGTGAGGCAGAACAGCAAATAGAGTAGGCAAAGGGTCAACACTCTGTTTCAGCAAGTTCTTCGCCCGACAAGAATCAGGCATCCACTCCAGTACAGGCACTCAAGTCCACAGCCAGGTGCTGAGAAAATCTCGCCCTGCCCCAGACCTTTCTCCCAGACCCGTTCACTACTACGGTGGCTCACCAGCCACCGAGCAGCTTAATAGAAGTATCGCAGAGACTGTCACCCAACAGCAGCAGACCCTACCACACACCACCAGGTTTGGACCAGAGCAGGGAAAAATGCCACACCCAACAATTCGCCCGACACCTGCCGCAGAGCAAACTTCCTCCAGTTCCACCTCTCACTCATTAAGCCCATTCAAGACTTGAGGCTGACTGCATCTCTCCTTGCAAATTCCAATAAAGCCTGGCACCAAAGCTCCCAAACTCGATCGTGGTCCTCTCAAACCACTCTCCACAGTTGCTGGATCACCAACACATGCCAGCTCTCAAATCAGTCTGGGGCAGACCTCTCTGGTGCCGTGTAAACACCCCAATGCAAAGTCCCATACACCACACTGAACAGTCACTGGCAACTGGCGAGCACAAACAATCCCAACAGGTGAAAATGCCAGCTAGGTCACGGTTTTACCAAAGCCAGAGATCAAAATTGAAAACAAAGCTGACCGCAACTTGCACGATCATTGCTACAAGTATTATAGCCAATGGACTGATGAATGCTATTGAAGAAAACAATCAAAACATATTAAAAGCATTAAAAAGGCAACACACTACTAAGCTAAGTTGATGGCTGACCCAGCTTGGTCGCCATCTTGGTGTTGCTAGAAATGTTGTCATGTGGGCCCTCAATATCAAGTTTATAAGAATTTACCATTAACTGCTGAGATAATTCATATGAAGTGCAAGTTATATCTATTTGATTTCCTGTCTCAGCTAAATGAACTCTTTCAATTATTTCCACATTTTGTTGATGTAAATCTATCCCCAAAATACATGACAGTAGGATACATACAAAAATAGTTGGAATGCCCTCATTCTCTCCTTTCAACCTGTCTATACCAAATAAGCAGAGAATGCAATTTTTATTTTTAATTTCCCTGTGTTTTGATTGAAATTGCCATTTTAAAGTAGTTTATACTCAAATATATCTTGAGTTATCAGACCCCCTATTTCCTTTTCTGATGATATTTTGACTGTCAATTGTTGCCCGTGTCACTGGTGGCAGTGCCTCGAGCCCTAGATATTCCAATCTTACTTAACAAGCCAAAACTTTTTTGACAGTATCCATATCACCCACTAGTACATAAACAGGCATTTCCTCAACATTTTTATCTTGGTAAACCACAAAAATGTTATCTTTAATGGGTGTTATTCATAGTTCAGCTGAAAACAGGTATTCCAACCAACCCCTCATCGAATCTCCTAGTCCATACATTTTTAGGAAGATTCCTCTAATTCCGATAATAACCTCCACTCTGTACCCTTCAACTTCACTCCATCCTTTATCTCAGATGTGTCACTTTTATTTTCTTTCTTTTATCCCCTCCTTATCTGTCTTGAGCTGCTTCCATTTTTGTTCCTTGGGTTCTATAAATGTTTCAATCTCTTCCTTCTCTTCATGTTTAAGTTTTTTTCCCATTGAAATTTAGGTTCTAGTAGCATCACCCTTGGTGTCTGTTTTGAGCTGTTTTCTTTAATATTTTCTTTCATGACTTTATTAGTAATCTCTATAGGAGCCTTTTTCTTGCTTCTTTTGTTCTTTTTCTTTCTTTTTGCCATGTTCTTATTTTGTACTCCCTTTTGTCTGGGGGAGTCTGGAATTAAAATTGTAGAGACTGAGACTCTCAGTGGGTAAGATTGATCAAGACAAATCTATTTTTAATATCATTCAATGTTTCTAGCAATACAATGTTAGACATTACTGGGTGTGCCAAGGCCTTGATGGTGTATTTCAAAAGACTATCAGGGCATTGTGCTAAGAAATCAGAATCTAGATGGATTTTTTCTACCTCGTTGTCCAGATTTTGGAGCACTGCTTCCAGGGAGCCAGTTAGTATTGTATCTTTTTGTACATCCTGTCCTTGATCTTGGTCTTAAGAAATCAAGATACAGGAATTACCCAATAATTCTAAGGGACTAAAAAGTTCCAAAATTGTATCTCCTTCATTCTGATTATTCTGGTTATTCTGCTGATCTTTACTATTTATAGCTAACAATGCTTCCTTTGCTAAGTGGAAGCTTTAGGGGGATTTTCTATCTTTTCCAATTTTTCTAACTCTTCTTCTTCCTGAATTTCCATTGCTTTAAATTGTGTGTTATTCTGGCAGAAATCTGTTATACCTAATTGTTTGGTTTTACCCATCTCACCCCTTTTCCCTGAATATTTGTTACTTTTCTCCTGAACTGGGCATATGTCACTTTCAGCTTTCATTTAATATTTTTTCCAGGAGAAAACCAGTAGAAAACCAATAGGCTGTTGGTTAACTAGGATCTGCATCTTATCCAGTAGGTAGGGAAATGGGCAAACTAGCTGGGCCAAGTGGTCCTTATCTGCCATCAAAGTCTATGTTTCTATGTTTTTGATTCTATGTTCAAGTGTAACATTTTTGTCTGTGTACTCTCAATAGTTTTTTTACATTCCTGTTCTGTTTATAGGAGACACGTTCACTACCACTTCTTGTGGATTTAGTGTTTGTTTTTTATCCTCCAAATTGAGTTTAACCATGTCAGCAAAAGTTACAGAATTATTAACCTCTCTTAGAGATTGGTGTTGAGGAAGAAATTTACTAATTCTTCTCAATGGACACATCCTTTACTTTTTTCCCTCCCCTGTGTGTATAGCATTTTGCCACTATTAGTATACATGACCTACTAGCAATGTATCAATCAAATATCCCAGTAAATGGCAAGATCTTACAGAAACACCAAACTTAGTTAAAAATTGGTTACAGCCTCCTTAACAACCCTGATAGGGCAAATATACAGCAATAGTAAAACCACAGTTGTAAAACAGTGGTGTATAAAATGTTACATAATTCTATCAATGAGTCCTCAGTCAAAAAATATTCAATATTTTAAAATCTTCCTTGTTAATCAGAACAAAGATGAGGTAAGAAGAAATATCTCAGCTATCTCAAAGATATGGCCCCTAGTATGCTGAAGTAGCAATTATTCTCAAAATCCTTAAGAGCCCCTTTGCTTGATGTCCAAGTTTGCTAGAAATGAACAAATAATTAATAAAACAGTCACCACAACTGAGCCCACAGGTTCTATGTCTTAGCCATTCAGGGCTTCAGGAATCAATGTAAAAAAATGTCACACTTTTGAGCTCAGGTATGCTGACATTGGTAGTAAGGTCAAAAAACAAACATTTCAAGGGGAAATCTGCTTCTTCATTAGTTTTTCAAATTATAAGGTGCGGAGACAATGCTATGTGTGAAACAGTAGCAATAATAACTTGATGTACCAACTCTGGTAAAAACCAAAATGCTACAGTCTTTTAGTCCATTCCTTTATAGTTTATTTGGATTTATTTTATCTGTACCCCAACATTTCCCCAACTTGGCTTCTTGGCTGGACAACAGGACACAGAAGGTAATTGTAAATGGAGTCCACTCTGAAGAAAGAGGGATTACTAGTGGGGTACCAAAGGGTTCAGTATTGGGTCTAGTCCTTTTTAATGTCTTCATCAGTGACATTGCGGAGGGACTGGAAGGAAAAGTATGCCTCTTTGCAGATGACACAAAGATCTGCAACAGGGTTGATACACAAGGAGGAGTGGAAAGGATGAGAAGGGACTTGGCAAGGACGGAGGAATGGTCAGAAGTATGGCAGCTAGGATTCAATGCAAAGAAGTGCAAAATAATGCACCTGGGAAACAAGAACCCAGGGGAAGAATACACAATGGGGGAGGAGGTAGTAACAACAACAAAAAGGAAAGGGAACTGGGGTAATCATCATATCAGATGACTTTAAGGTTAGCAAGCAATGTGAGAAGGCAGTAGGAGGGCTGGGGTATACTGGGATGCATAGGGAGAGGCATCAGCAGCAGAAAACAGGAAGTTGTTATCCCTCTGTACAGACAGTTGGTGAGACCCCATCTGGAGTACTGCATCCAGTTCTGGAGACCCCATCTCCACAAAGACATAGACAGGATAGAGGCAGTCAAGAGGAGGGCAACTAAAATGGTGCAGGGTCTGCAAGAGAAGCCGTATGAGGAGAGACTAAAGGAGCTTAATATGTATACCCTTGAGGAAAGAAGGGGAAGGGGGGACATGATAGAAACTTTTAAGTACCTCAGTGGAATCAACAAAGTCCAAGAGGGTAGCATCTTTCAGAAAAAAAGATGTGCAAGAACAAGGGACACAATTTAAAGATGGGGGTTCAGGCAATGTGAGGAAGTATTATTTCACAGAGAGTGTAGTGGATGTATGGAACAGCCTTCCTGAGGAGGCTGTGGGGTCTAAAACTGTGGGAGAATTCAAGAATGCATGGGACAGACATATGGCAATTCTTGTGGGGGGTAGGAAGAAATAGGCTGTTGGTTAACTAGGATGTGCAGCCTATCCTGTAGGTAGGGAAATGGGCAGACTAGATGGGCCAAGTGGTCCTTATCTGCCGTCAAAGTCTATGTTTCTGGGGGACTACTAAACATATAAAACATTGATTATTATTATATATTCATTTTTAATATTTAATATTTTATGATATGATTTAAAAATCATAATTATTATTACGGGTGTTTTTCTTAATCATTTACAATACATCCTATATTGCAATACGTCTGCTGCCATTAATGTGCTTAATGAATCATTTACTATATAATATTGAAAGGTGAATATTATATAGTAAAAGATTCATTAAGCACTTTAATGGTATTAGTTAATATAAGTTTTTTTTTATTTTTGCATATTTTAGGAGGCATAAGAAATTAATTGAAAGTCAGGAGGTAGTACTGGAGCTGTCATAAAAGCCTATGAAGGTGAATAATATACAGTTATTTTATTATTATAGATTGTTACTGGATTAGTAAAATTGTAATGGACTTTAGAGAATTAGAAGTAACTCTTGTGAAAGGGATAATGTGGTTTTACTGTTAGTGAAACATATGGCAACAGAAGAGTTTGAGCTGCAACCAGTTTAGAATGGAGTTTACGCTGTTATGGCGAAATTTAAGAACTGCATGGCACTCGATTGTATATGTAGTAACAAATCTATGGATGTGTCAGTAGACAGCAGACTTATTGCAATATAGGATGCATTGTAAATTATTAAGAAAAACACCCATAATAATAATTATGATTTTTAAATCACATCATAAAATATTAAATATTAAAAATAAATATATAATAAAAAATGTTTTATATGTTTAACAGTCCCCTAGAAGAAGCCAAGTCAGTGAAACATTGGGGCACAGATGACATCAATCCAAATAAACTATAAAGAAATGGACTAAAAGACTGTAGTGTTTTGGTTTTTACCAGAGTTGGTGCATCGAGTTACTATTACTGCTGGTAGTAAGGTAGCACATGTTCTTCCACCCTTTGCTCCACCTGATTTTCCACAAGGTAGGCAATGAAGCAAAAGAACCAGAAATCTAAGATAAAAATTAAGTACGATGAACAGGATGCTGTAAAAATAGTAAAATGGCAATATTAAATTATTAGTTGTATTCTAATCTGTTAGCCCACTTGTATAATTTTAACAGCGCCGATTAGATATGAGGGAATCTAAAGGTCTTAGAAAACACCACAAAATGACTGAAACAAGAGTGCAACACCCTTAAGTATACCCTTAAGTATAATAAATATAATCCTATATCAAGTCTTGCCAGAAGTGTTTCTGTCATTTACAAATTACCACCAGACAATCTACTGTTATTATAAAGATTTTGCTTCAATGGACTTAGCCATTAGGAATTAACTGAACTTACTCCATATCAATGGCCAACAAGCCCCTATTCAAGGGCATAAGAATAATAGCTCTGGCTCCAATATCAGGCTGCAGATGACCAGCAAATGCCAGGCAAATGTCAGACAGCTAAGCTCAGTCATGCTGACTTTTGGAGAACTAAGAAAAACTTTTCTCAAAAACTCCACAGTGCGCAATGAGACCGCTGAGCTTCACGTTGCAGCTCAAGCAAGAGCAAAGGCAATCTGAATAAGGAACACCATGCATGCACTGATAAAGAGGTTCACCTTCAATCAGATACATCTGGACAATCAGTTACACCTGACCATGCCAGAACATAACTGATAGATTAAACCACTTAGGATTAATGGGGGGCTGGCTAAGCAAGGTTGTTCTTTAAATTAAATATTAGTTAAATTAGCCTTACTGAACTCCAGCCTGTGCTACTAATTGTCACTGATTGCAAAATGTTCAGTACTATAGAGAATAACTCTTCTCCAAATACTCAGGCATTTAAATTAGTTAGGGTGTTCTAAAATTTATCACTAAGACATTGGGTGTTAAGTGATACAATTCTGCAGCAATTTCTGCTGTTAACCTGTCCAACTGGCTCAACTAACTCAGAAGCACAGAAAGCCAAGCTATCACCCAATAATTTAATGGCTGCAAAATACAAGATACAGACAGAGAAGGAGTAAAATTTCCAAATATTATACAGTATAAAACCACGTAAAACAGCCCACAGATTTGTACCAGGGTCAAAAAGTAGAAATACAAACTAAGAGCCTTATAGGAGCCTAATAAGGGAGAAATATGAACTGAGAGCCTTATGAGAGCCTAATAAGCATCACAAGCAAAAATACAGCATAACTTTGCAGGAACATTTGTAATATGTGCAATACAAAAAACAACTAAAAATTGCTATAAAAAGGCAGCTACAGTATATAAGCTATATAAGCTTAGCACTGAGTAGAGACAGTTCAACAGTTCAACAGTTCAATGCACTGGTTTTACTTCCTTTGTCACTCCCGTAGTTGTATAAACTGCAAACTTAATCCTGTGTCTCATATCCTGTGCTGACAGTGAGGGAGCAAGGGTGAGGTGATGCAAGTTCTCTGTCGTTTCCTTTTCTTTTTGACGTTCTGTCATTTAATCAATTTTATCTGGATTGTCTACATATATTGCTTAAATGTTGTTCTGCTGTTGCTTGACTGTCCCAAATTTAGCAGCACCACTGCTGTTGTCGGGTCCAGCCTTGGCACTACACAGCGCTCACACCTTCTTGCTGGGGGGGGGGGGCTACCACACCACTGGGACTCCTCCAAGCCTCCTATAGTAGAAAGCAAAACAAAAATGACAAGCTGCAGTACCTTGCAGTACAACATGGACTGGAAAGGACTGAGGGATTAAAATAAATGGTGCGGTAATGCTGGTATACCTGTTATTAAAAACAAATCTGCTTCCTCAGTCTCCTGCTGTACCTGCCCCATCTATTACCAGTTGGGCTCAGAGGGAGATGTGAGATGCAGCCTCCACAACTTCCCCACCAATGTCAAGAGGACTTTGCTTGTACTGTACCTACAAGTAACCAAATGCTGTTGTGCTGGGATAAACAATGTGAGAGGCCCACTCAGTAGATGGAGAGACAAACTATCTGTGAGGGAGTGGGATAACCTATGAGGATCCTGCCTCTGCCCATGACTGCTCACCACCATGCCCAGAGTTCCTTTTTACTGGAACTAACCTTCTGTAGACTGGAGGGACAGATAGGAACCAATCTAAACTTGCTTCAACCTAGCCTGGTAAGTCACTTGGGTACCCATTCATTGCCCTGTCATCTGCTCCCCTCACCAGCCCAGCTTCTAAGAACTCCCAACTGCCACTCTCTTACAATTTTGAAGGCTCAGGGTTCTATACGTGAACCCCATGCTGGTGCTCCCAACTACCATGGGCCTGTTTGAAATTCTCCCATGTGCTGGGCAGAACCTGCAGTCCCACCATATGGCCTATGTGTCCTCCTCGCAATGCCTGCTTGAAGTACATCAGAGCAGTGGCAGGCATCACATCACCCACAAACTAACCAAAAACAATGTTTTATTTAAATGGCGCTCTGCTGTGGCTCCATGGTTGCTGTAGGGACCAACTTGGTCCAAAAGGTACAGGGTTATGGATGTGAAGGGGGGGAAGGTGGGCAAGCTGGACAGGATTATGTGGTAAAAATAAAGTGAGGGTTCCAAGGCTTCCTAGAGGTTTTGCTAAGTATGCGCCCGGAACTCAACCATGCAACCCTTTCTGTAATTTCCTAGCCCTTTCCTGAGCTCCTAATTGGGCTTCCTAGCTGTCCACATGTTCCAAAAGTGTGTGGGGGGGCCAAGGTGATGTTTGTAGTTCTGTTTCTTTAGGGCCCTACTATGGGGCACTACACATGCCATGTGTGGTATGGCATGGTTTACAACTTGATTTGGTGCCATTCTGGGCCTTGGACATCATTGCATGGTTGGTTGTGTTGCTTGTATCCTCATCTCTTGATGATATGCTAACAGTTCTGTGCTTTGTTTGAAATAAACATAATGTTAAATGTTATAAAAAGTTAAAAAAATTCTGCTGTAATTTGGGCTTCTCTGTTGGGGAGGGGTGCCTGTGGTGGAACCATGATGGGAAGACACAGAGGGTTCTTGACCCTCCATCTCAGGACTAAGAACAAAGGGTTGTTTCTCAGAATTCTTTTCTGCCTCTTACTGCTGCTGCTGTTAGTCTGCGGGAGCACTCATCTCCTCCTGCTGTTTGTGCGGTCCTGTTGGAGGATCAGATTGTTGTTACATGGTAGGGAGGAGGTAAGTTACTATGGAAGGGGGCACTCCCTGAAAAAGGCAGGACAGTGAACAGATATGGCAGCACCACAGGTATGAACACCTCCACAACAATGACTGTCCATCACAAATTCAAATCAAAGCAAAAAAGAGAAATGCATAGAGACAGAAAAGATTCAAGACAATGAAGAAAATAAAAGTATCAAATAGGTATAAAACCAGATTCAAAATAAAGATTTTCTGTAAAATAGTGTTCACTAGTTAAAGTACAATAAAGGAAAGACAAAAATATAATCAAAACCAAAATGCTGGATTTCAGGAGGACAAATATTAAGAAGATGGGAGGGGTGCTAAGGGCACACCTAGTGGGCATTGGAGAGGACATGGTGGTGGACTAAACATGGGCCATCATCAGAGAGGCGATTCAAGCAGTTACATCAGATTGCATTAAGCTTAAAGGGAAGAAACTGGGGCCAGATCACCCATCTGGTTTAACCATGAGGTAGTCAAAGCAGTGAGGAAAAAGAGAGTGGCCTACTGATGGTTTCTGGGTGTTGAGGGCACCGGCATAGTAGCACCGGCAATGAGAGTGCCGGCTATACGGTGACAGTGGTATGGACAAACCTGCAATCAGGGTGCCAGTGACACAGTGCTTCTTGGGGGATGCGGACTATGGCACTGCAGGCGATGAGTGTCAGGCCAGAGAGGCATGCCCAATGTAGCTACACACATGGCAATGCCAGTCACCATGGAGATGGGAAATACAGTGCCGGACAGCACTGTATAGTCCCCAGGCATGACCTCAGCAATGTGGGGGGAACAGCAGCCACAGGCCACCTGCTGATGGTGTACCATGAACTGCGTCATTCCTCTTGTGGCGTGCACCACTGCTGAGGATCGGTGGTGCTGGTTGTTGGAATTCAGAGTGCACTTGCCCCTCCACCCAGTGACACCCAGGTTGGGTATGAGGGGAGTGATTGTGCTGCAGGCATGGATGATGACCATGCAGGCTAAGCAGGTGGGGTGGGGACACTGTTGGTGGCCGTGGTCGATAGGTGATATGGTGCATGGCAGCACTAGACCTATGCCATGGTATGGGTGCTGTGTCTGCCTGTCCTGGTGTCCTGTTTCAGCATGCAATGCATCAGCAGGGGATGTGTGCCGGGTGCACTCTTGTCCATGGTGCCATCCATTGTTGCTGTGAGTCCTGTGTCCCTGCTGTTGTCTGGCAGGAGGGGTCAGCGACGTGTGGTGGTGTGCACTACTAACCGGCACCTCTGTCAGTGGGTGCCTCTGCTCCCCTGTGCACTGTAGCTGTGGTGCTGTGCTTACAGACACCATTGTGTTGGTGCTGTCATTGCTGGTGCTACTATGCCAGTGTCCTGACTTCCCAGAACCCTACAGAAGAGTTAGGAGAACTGCAAGGGGCAAAGATGATGAGGAATACTCGAGATTGGCTAGAGGGGAGAGTGCCTTCTTTTTCAATATAAGCAAAAAGAGGGACATGATGGATGGAATAGTTAGGTTAAGGAAGGGGAATGGATGGGTAGATGAAGAAGTGAACAAAGCAGAAGTATTACATGAATAATTCTGCTCTGTCTTTACAAGGAAATAGGATGGGCCAGTGCCACACAGGGGGAGAAGGATGGGCTGGATGGAGGGCTGAAGCAGTAATAGACATTCATAGAGTGAAGGAGGGGCTGCTGGCACTGAAGGCAAACAAGTCCCTGGGACCAGATGGCATACACCTTAGGGTGCAGAAGGAGCTAGTAGAGGAGCTGGAAAGGTCGCTGGCTGTGCTCTTCAATAGATCCCTGGAGTCAAGTGTGGTGCATCTGGACTGGAGAATGGCACATGTGGTGCCATTCCACAAGAGCTGTCCCAGAGATGACCCAGGGAACCATAGGCTAGTCTGTCAGACCTCGATAGTATGTAAACTCATGGAGACCATACTTAAGGAAAGGCCAATGAGACACATTGAAGAAAATGGTCATCAGGATGGGAGGCAGCATGGGTATGAGGCAGGAAGGTTGTGTCAAACAGACCTGATCGAATTCTTTGATTGGGTCACAAGGGTGGAGGACAGTGGTCTGGCAATGGGCATCATAGATATACATGGACTTCAGAAAGACTTTTAATTTAGTACCACACAGGAGGCTGATCAGGAAACTTAAGAATCTAGGGGTGGGGGAAAAACTGGTAAGGTGGGTACACAACTGGCTGAGGGACACAACCCAGAGAGTAGTGGTGGGGGGAGAGTTACACAGCACCAAGGGGGTCACCAGTGGGGTCCCGCAGGGATTGGTGCTGGGGCTAGTATTGTTCAATGTCTTCATTAGTGACATTGGGGAAGGCATTAAGGGCAAGATGTGCCTGTTTGCAGATGACACCAAACTCTGTGGGAGGGTGAACACAAAGGAAGGGATACAGGACCTGTGGGAGGACCTCTGTAAACTCAAGAGATGGTCAGGAGTCTGGCAATTTGTCTTCAATGCAAAAAAATGCAAAGGGATGCAAGTTGGGGCCAGAAATCCTAGGATGGAGTATTACATGGGGGGTTGGTTCAGGTAGTTAGTTCATAGGGAAAAAAAAGAACTGGGCTTGGTGATTACTAGAGACCTGAAACACACCATACAATGCAAGAAGGCAGTGGCAAAGGCTAATGGGATGATTCAGTGTATTTGCAGGGGATTCAGTAGTAGGCAGAACTAGGTCATTTTGCCCTCGTACAGGTCATTGGTGTGACCACGTTCAGAATACGCTGTAAGGTATTGGAATCCATACCTTAAAAAAAGACATCAGTGTGCTGGAGAGTGTCCAAAGGAGAGCAACCAAGATGATCAAGGGACAACAGAGTAGGTTCTATGATGAAGAGCTTGGGGCCCTAAGAATGTACTCCCCGGGAAGACAGGAGAAAGAGGGGTGTCATGATATAGACCATCAAATATTTGAAGTAGAAAGAGAAGATCTCTAAAATGAGAGACAACAAAACCACGAGGGGGAATAGCTTAAAGTTGATGAGGGGAGGTTTAGAAGGGATGTTACGAAGAATATTTTTTACAGAGAGGGTGATGGCTGCATGGAATGCTTTGCCCGAAGAGGTGGTCTCAGCAAAGATGGTGGGGGCCTTTAAGAGGGCCTGGGTCAAATACATAGGAAACCCATGGGACTGAAAATGGGTAGTAAGGAGGGAAGGGGTGATGTGTGGGGGCAAGGTCATTGGCATAAGCCCTGAACCCTGCATCATTTACTGAGCAGATAAGATAGACCAATAGGCCTTGTTCTACTGCTTTTTTCATATGCTTGTAGAAATTGCTGCAAGCAGCATTTGGAATACAGTATATCTTTCCTTTTTGGTGCAGAACAGGCTCCTTCCACTCTCTCTGTCTGACTAGAAATGAGAAACAGGAAGCAAATCAGGCACGTGCAGAAGCTATTCCATGAAACCTTTTGATAAGTTGTTTAACAAAACCTAATTTTCACCAAAATTCATCTTGACAACACCAAAGCAAGAGTGACAAAGCAAAGTCACAAGGTAAAGCTGAAAATTCACCAATTTTTAGCATAGGGGCTAAACTTCAATCATTTAACTGCAAAGGCAGACTTTGGCAATTTACCTGAACTTCACAGGTGAATTAAAACTTCACAACATCTCTAATCAGAAGTGTCTTTTTTACCACCTGAAAAATGTAGCCAGTTTGCATCCTTTCCTTGACTATTGTGGTCTGCGCATGCTAATGCAAGCTTTCATTACCTCGCAGATTGACTATCTCAACACACTCTACTATGGCCTCCGAGCCACTTAGTTCCGCAACCTGCCGGTACTGCAACATTTGGCAGCCAGACTGTTAACTGGTATATCCAGATTTACTCATGTTATTCCCACCTTGTGGGAGTTGCATTGTCTGCTGAATAGATGGTGTTCCTAATTTAGAAACTTTTTCTGGTTTATAAGGCCATGAATGGATGGGACCTCTTCTACTTTTGAGAACTACTGTCAACCCATCTAGTGGATAATCAGGGCACCAGAGTTCTCCACTCAGATACCTGTGGGCTTTTCTTAGTCCCAACAGCAAGATTAAAATCTGCTTGGGACCAAGTATTTTCTGTAGCTACAACGAGACTCTGGAATATTGTCCCAAAATCCATCTGTTCTCTTCCCTCACTGGAAAGTTTTAAATCACAATTAAATACCTTGCTGTTGAGACAGGCCTTCTCAAGAGACTGATAGACTCTGTCAACTCTGTGGAACATGCATATGTCTAATTGTTTTATTTGAATTGGGCTTTATTGCTTACTGCTATGTTTTATTTGTAATTTGAGCTGCATTTGTACTGTAATGTGGTTTGTGCACTGGAAAGGAACTATATAAATAAAGCTCATATCCTATCCCTTCTGGAACACGGCAGATAACCATGTCTCTACAGTTTTGACAGCAGATGACCCTTCCCCTCCAAAGGCATCTCCAAATTCTAAGATTCTAAAAATGAGTTAGGTTTAACAATGCTTTCCTCTTGTGCTTATTCTTATCATGGCCAGAAGCCTTATTGAAAAGTCAAATATTGGTACTCATTTGGTTGAAAAGAAGAATCTTTTTCTGGCAGCCCATCTGTCTACTAAGAAAAGATGGCAGACTCTGCTAAATAAGATAAATAAAAGAGGGATCTATTTAAAAAGTAGGAAGTTTGAGGTGTCTATCAGATTGTTTTGTAACTGGAAAAGCTAGAGGAAAAAATGCAAAGAGCAATATGAGTGGCCCAGGAGACCTTCTGTTAGTAATGGTTTGTGTATGTGGAGGCAGTGGGGGTCTCTGCAATGCATAGGGGGCATTTAGGGTGGGAAATGCTGAAAAGCTATGATGTCTTAACAGCAGGGATGCAACAGAAGTTTATATACATGTAACTATTTCAGGAAACCTCAGATAATTTTCCAAATCATACACAGAAGAGAAAAGGAAAGAAAAAAAACAAGGTTTCAATAATAAATAAACATGAAAACGAAAATAAAAATAAATGTAATATTTGATGACTAGTGTAAGTGCATGTGCATACTTTAACATTGGCCTTTCTCTATTCCCACCTCAGTAGAGGTGCCAGGCAGCATTACGAGAACAGAAGGCCAGCACTAAGGATGAGAAGAGTGCCAGAGAAGGAGGAGGTGGGAAGGATGGAGGGTTTGAGATGCACTAAGTGTGGAACATTGGGAGAGGCAGGCTTTTATTTGGATGATGGGATGAGTTATTCCCCCACACCGAATCTTCAGCAATGTTAGGTGAATATTATAAGTGTTTGTGCATACTTTAACTTTGGTCCTTCTCTATTCCCACCCTCAGTGGAGGTGCCGGGCAGCGTTACAGGGAATAGAAGGCCCAAAAGTATGAATAGATTATCTTGTCCAACTCAAGGACAGTGTGAGCAGTAGCACACATGAGAGGAAAAAACTCCTGTGGGGGAAACCTCTGATGAACCTTGGTTATTGAACTGCCCTTCCTCTGTTCTTACTAAGAAAAGACAATCCTGAAATCTTGTCTGATTTCCAGTTCTGGATTTGGGATGTAAATTTCAAAGCATGAGTAGGTCCATCTTCCAAGTCTTTTGATGATGTGAGTGAGAAAACTTTTTTGAAACAGAAGAAGCTGCTCTGATTTGGAATTAATGACCTGTGAATACAAATGGATTAAGTCTGAGTCATTGAAGTAGAATTCTCACATGATCCATAAACCATTTGGTGATCATTGCTGAATGGTCATTAGCAGGAAGGAGAGGTTGAGATGAGTCAGAGCTGTGATATTGCATGAGCTGATTGAAAATGGCTACTGGACAGCAATTGTTATGAGCTGGGTAACATGTCTCCAGTTGCTTCCGATGCCGTCAATTCTGCCCTTGGTTTCTTCAAAACAAAAATTCCTGTCCATCTGGGATTGACACACTCTCTTAGGAAATCTAGGGTCCAAGGCTCCCAACTCCCCTGAATCCCAGCAGAACTTCTAGCCTGTCTGCATGCACAGGATCAAGCAAGGAGGGCGCACAAGTCTTCTGGCATCTCCCAGGACTTCTCCAAATACTGTGCCCTGCACAATGCATGCATCAGAGCCAGAAGGCTAGCTAAAGCTGAATATTTTTCCTCCATCTTTCATAACAACATCAACCATCCTTCTAAGTTTTGGAAGGTCATCCACACCTTATTCTCCCCAAGGTCCAGCCTACTGTCCTAGTCTTCAAGGCCAGTGATACCACCATTTCTGACCCCCTTCAATGGCCAATGTGTTCAATACTTTTTTCACTTCTTGTGCCTTCTCTCTTCTCTCCTCCCTCCTCCTGTCACCACTGCCTCCTCTCACCCCATACCTACTGTCCTCTACCTCCCTTCTGCTTCACTACAATCTTTCCTGATGTCATCATTAAGGTTCTACTAGCCCTTCACTCCCACAAGAGTAAGAGCCCTGATGAGTTTGAACCAAAACTCCTCCACCTTGCTGCCCCCACCATCACTCTCCCCATACTCTCCCTCCTAAATCTCTCTTTCTCTCTTGCCTCTATCCCCAAATGCATGGAAGTATGCCACCATTATTCTGCTTCCCAAATGTGTTGAGCCATCAAATCCAGGCAACTATCACCCTATCTCTCTACTCCCCACCCTGGCCAAACTCCAAGAGCATCTGGTGCTTTCTCAACTCTCCCCCTTCCTGGACTTTTCCTCATTCTTCACCACTTAGCAGTCTGGGTTCCAAAAATCCTACTCCACCACACCCACCCTCCTCTGGCTAACCAACTCCATTCTCTCAGGAATGGATGAGGGCCATATCACCTCAGCCATCTTTATCGATCACTGTAACCCATCACCTTCTTCTAAATAAGCTTGCTGCAGCAGGGTTCTCCATTCCTATCACAAATTGGTTCCTTTCCTATCTTGAGGGCAGGACCCAATCAGTTAAAGTTGGGAACACTCTACCCCCACAATCAGCACCGGTGTTCCCCAAGGCTCCATATTCAGACCAATATTCTTTTTGGTCCTCCTAAACAACTGCACTGCTGCCTGCACCTCAGCATCCATTCACATGTACGCTGACGACACAGTCCTATTTGCCTCTGGCCCCTCCCCCACTGATCTGATGACCAGATTCCAGCTGGACTTTAACAATGTTCAACTCTGGTTCTGCGCTAAACAA
The DNA here is from genome assembly GCA_016271365.2 of Neoceratodus forsteri. Classification (NCBI taxonomy): domain Eukaryota; kingdom Metazoa; phylum Chordata; order Ceratodontiformes; family Ceratodontidae; genus Neoceratodus; species Neoceratodus forsteri. The sequence goes on from CM057450.1 coordinate 1,640,897,603, forward strand.
CTATCTCTTAACACCAAGAAAACAGCCTCTATGACCTTTGGCATAAGGCAAAAGTTGTCTGTGATTGCTGCCCCCCTCCTTCTGTATGCTGGATGGGTCCACCATTGAACATGTACCATCCTTCAAGTACCTTGGGGTCTGGTTTGACAGCCACCTAGACCTCTCTGAACATGTGGATGCCATTAACATTGCACCCCAAATTAGTAGCATTGCACCGTAACCATGGCTGTATCCCTTTGGTTGCCTGCAGAGCCATTGTTTAGAAAATGATCCTCCCCATATTTGACTATGGTGATGTAGTCTACAGCACTGCTCTTAAATCCACCCTATCCAAACAGGACTCCCTCTTTCACTCCTTCTGTTGTTTCACTCTGGGCTGTCCACCTTGCACTGACTACTGCACTATTTACACCTCCTTCTCCTTCCCCGCCCTTGAAGCCAGATTCCTGGCCCAATGATCCTCTCTTATAGCTAAATTCTGGCTTGGCTCCCTCCCTTCTGACCTTTTCTCTATCCTCTACCAGCCCCCCCAACTCTTATGCCCTTCACAGCTCCCACTTCTGCTCTTTTGTGTTCTCCCTGGACCTCCTCAGCTGGCCAGACTGCTTTCTCATACAGACTCCTTATGCTATGGAAATCCCTCCCCCTACCCATCCACTCTGACTCTTCCCCTCACACTTTATATCCCTACTGCTTAACTTCACCTCCCCCACTTGTAACTGCAACAGATCTCCATTATGTGTATGCACGAAATTCCCTTATCCACCTACACCAACATCACCTACTTCCCAAACTTAGAAAATCTCTGCCCCAACCATTCACACCCATCTTCCTATACAGTCTCTCTCCTCTTTCTCCATGTGCACTTAGCTCCCTCCTGTAAATGACCTTAATCTTAGCCCTACCCCATCCCACATTCATCCTCTTGCCTGATTATTCCTACTTCTTGCCCTTAACCTCTCCTTACTTTCTCCTTTGAAGGCCAGAAAATCAATACATAGACTGGGTGTGCACCCTGCCATGTCTGGCCCTTGTGGGATTTTTATCCCAGAGGGATGAAGGTTTGTCCCTCCATCCCTGTCTACTCTCTTCCCTCCAGTATATGCCCTTAGTCATAGCCATTTCCCATTCCTATTTCTCCCTCCTGACTGCTTTTTTCTACTTCTTGCCCTTCCCCATTCCTACCATTCTCCTTTGCAGAACTGGAAACCAGTACAGAGGCTGGGTGTGTACCCAGCCATGCCTGGCCCTTGTGGTGCTTTCATCCCATAGGGGTGAAGGTTTGTCTCTCCCTCTCTACTTTACTCCCTCTCCTCCCTTTCCTACCCCACTCCTCTTTCCCCCTCCTACCTGCTTTTCCTACTCCTTTCCTTTCCCCATGCCTACCTTTCTCCTATGCAGGCCATGAAACTGGACACAGGCTGGGTGTGCACCCACCCATGTCTGGCCCTTGTGGAGTTTGAATCCCAAAGGGACAATGGTTTGCCTCTCCGTCTCTACCTTACTCCCCCTCCACCCTTTCCTATTCCATTCCACACTAGTTCTTTACTCCATCTTGTTTTCCTCCCTTTCTGTGCCCCCCTTGGGCTCTACCCCTACTGCCCTCCCCTATATAATTGTTCATTTCTCTGTTACTAAGGGACTTGACTCCCATGCCTAGCCTTGCTATCAATATCTGCTCCCTATGCATTTTGTCTAGTACACATACTTTCCTATCGTACATAGCTGTTTCACTGTTATTTTAATCACTGTGTGAATGTTTTATTTGTGCAACTTTGTTTTGCATCTGTAAACAAGCTATTTTATTTCAGTATGCTTTCCTGGAGAAACATTTCAAATAAATAAATATGTGATCCAACCTCCTTCATGCAGTTTATCAGTTTTTGAATTTGAAAGAAGCAGGTTATAAAGATCAGCTTGTTTTCTTAAATTGGCAACTATGAGAAAATTAGCATAAGAGGCTGAGGATACCGTACACTCCCCGGGGCATGGGAAACCATAAAAAGCTAGATGAATGGTTGAGGAAGTCATGATGCTGTGGTAGGGTCAAATAGATTAGAACATAGCAGGTCCAAATATTTTTAAAATATAGGTCCATTAATAGGAAGATGTTTAGGAGTTTTGGGGAGAGATGCTCTATGAATTCCAAGAAGGAGGAGTTTAACATAAACATTGGATTGAATCGAGGTCATGGATGGATTTGATTGAGATAGGAAGAATTGTTTTCCAGATATGCACTGTTTTGTGGTCCCAAATGATAACTTCAGTGCTTGATGGCAGTAAGTTATGAAAGTCAGTACATGACTGATAGAAAAAATAATTCATATGAAATGACTGGATGGCACAAAATGAGGAATATTTCTTCCAAGCTGTAGTATATGTTGCTTTGGTAGTGGGTGCTAATACTGATCACATGAGGACTTCAGCTTGTTGACTGTAGCATGTTAGTTCATGATGAGATCAGCCAAATCAAGATGAAGGAGTCATGGTTAAATCTGCTGCGGGACAGATACAATGGAATTCCTGAAATTTAAATTGAGATAAATAATCAATAGCTTCATTCGCGTAACCAGGAATATGAAAGCATTTCAGAGTAAAGTTATGATACAATGATAACCAAGTCAGCCTCCACATAAACAATGTGATGGAATGAGATAAAGACCTGCCTTTATTAATAATATTGACAGTGGCTTGATTGTCTGAGAAGACGGAGACAGCCTACAGAGACCATCAATAACTCCATATGAAAGCATCAAGTATGAGAGGGTAGATTTTGAATACAGGGGATGTATTTGAAAAGTCACAAAGGCAGGCTGACCCAGTGGTGCTGAGGGTTAAGGTGCTGGATGCCATATCTCCCACTACGCTAGTGACCTGGGTTCAGGAATGAGCCTGGGTTGTTGGGGAGCAGCTGGGGGGGGCAGGGGTTAGACTGAGCCACTGCAAGGCAAGCTCTTCTTTCCCAGGGAGGGTTCTGGTCACTACCACAATATGGCTACCCCCCGGCGGAGGTCTGGGGTAGTGTAGGCAGGACACGGCAAGAATAAGGAAAGTGCTGTGGATTTTGGCCTGCATATGCATCCACATGCACATGCACGACTGTGGCATGGAGCAAGGAAGAAAATCAGAGCTGGCAGGTTCCATGAAGCTTCTGGTAGTGATCACATTTATGGGGCACTGACCAGGAACTGATATGAGCCCCCTGTGATGGGGGGACCGGAGCCCGCCCACCAGCTCCACAAAAACCAGGGGCATAAAATGTAAATAAAAAAAAAGTCGCAAAGGCTATATATATCAGGGGGCTAAGGAGCAGCAAACCATGAGTGTTCAAAAATCACAGCAAAGCCATAGTTAGGAGATGCATCTGTGTATATTTTTGAATTAAATTCTGGAGATAGATCTTTGTGAAACAAACAGCATCCATTCCGGAATGCTAGATTCAATTGGCTACAGCAGTAATGTTGATGTGATGATGCAGTTTAGAGATGGACAAAGCCAATGACAAGAGATATGAACTAGTAGAATGACTCTGTGGAATAACTGACATTGCAAAATTGAGATACCCTAAAGTGAGAGAAAGTCATGTTTGATACAGGAGGAATGAATGGTAAAGGTATCCACGATAGCTTGGATTCTGTGCAGTTTATTGGGAGTCAATCTGGCTTCCAGGCATGTTGTGTTCAATTTGATACCAACAAATTCGATAGATGTAGATAGACCAAGCATTTTCTCTTCGGATAAAGGCACCACTAATTGTTGAAAAAGGTCAGATGAGTGCAGTGATGCCAGCAGCAGGAGGTGAATCAGGAGAATCGATTAGCAGGAAGTCATCTGGAAGATGAATAACAGTTGGATGATGGCAAACATTGAGCAACAGCCAACAAAGCATCTCAGAAAACATGTTGAATACTTTTGGGTTACTTTTCCAACCAAAGGTTAGCCAAATGGCAACGTAGTGAGCTTCCCATTTGATACAATAGAGATGCCACAGAAATGGATGTGCAGTAATTAAAATGCATTTGAAATGTCTGCCTTTGAAAGCCAGGAGTAAGGGCTGAATCATTTAATGATGGTAATGGCACCATTAGTAAGAGAATATGAGAGAAAGTAGTCATCAGATGGAATCAGTAAACTGATGCTAAGAATGGATTTTGAATAAGAAGCTGATAAATCGATGATAAGTCATTTCGTGCCTGAAAACGTTCTTGTAGCAACACTGATAAGGCTAATCCAATAGGAGGGAAACAGCATAAAAGGACCAACGATAAATCCTTTATACAGTTCTTTTTGCAGTAGTTGTTGAATGACTTTGGGTTCCTTTAAAGCGGACTGTAAATTTGTGCATGTGAATGAATCAGATGGGAGTATTTTAATGCCTGTATGGAAACTTTCGGAGAAGCCAAAAATGAAAATGGCTACCAATGGACATGAAGGATGGGAGGCTAGAACTTGGCTAAGGCCTGCACATTAATGGGGGGTAGATGGATGCAGTAATTGTTATTGTTTAGATCAAGACAATTTTGGCCAACTAATTTCAGCATGTGCATGGTAAAGAAACTGTAGAGATGAATGGAGATGCAATGAAATTTAATTTCGCCGGTGATATTCTGGCGAAATCGGGAATTTCACCCTGTAAAATATTTTGCAAAATTCACGCATTTTGCAGAATATTTTGCAGGTGTGAAATGCGGAATTTCATCACCTATGGGTGAAATTCTGCATTTGAAGGGGATGAAAATCCATATGTATGTAACATAAAAAAGTGTTTCCCTGCTCCTGACCAACATTAAAATAAATGTTTACAATCCCCATGATACCTGGTATCTAGTGGTTACACCCCCCCCGGCCAATCGTCTGCCCAATTTGAAGAATTCCCCTCACTGAGATTCACCCCATCTTCCAAACAGAATTTTAATTAAAAATAAAGATAAATGTCCCTGGTATCTAGTGGTCCCACCCCTGGCTGATCGCTTGCCCAGTATGAATAGTGCCCCCCTGAGTCAGGATGCAATCCTCGTTATTCATTAGTACGTCAACATCAATTATTTATTCAAAACTTCCCGGCGTTCACGGACCCCCATCGCGTTCGGTAGTGACTCATCTCACACCCCTCTGAAGATTCCAGTGTCAGCTAGTTCTCCTACTACCTTCCATGGTCGGGTAGTTCGACTGAGCACTGTCATGAATGAGCCCAACTGAGCCCTTTCAATGAATGAGCACATGCTCATTCATTGAAAGGTCTCAATTGGGTTCATTAATGAAAGCGCTCAGTTGCTGCCGGCTGTGGATGTGAGCAGAGGGCTGTGCCAGTGGCCTGCTGGGGTCCTTGATGGGGTGTATGGGGTGGAGGTAACTACTGGACAGGGTGGGGGGTGAGGGGTCCACTAGACACCAGGGAAAGTTTTTTTTAATTAAATGATTGATGTTGGCGGTACTAATGGATAATGGGGGATGGAGTGGGAATTGGAAGGGGGAAGTGTGGTCAATTTTCATATTGGACTGACAATCTGCCAGGAGAGTTGAACCACTTGACATCAGGGACATTTATCTTGTTTTTAATTAAAATTCTAGAATGGGGATGGGGATGAATCTCGATGGGGGGGATTCTTCACGTTGGGCCAGTGATCAGCCAAGGGGGTGGGACCACTAGACACCGTGGATCATTTGGATTGTAAACATTTATTTTTATGTTGGCCGAGGGGGCACTTTTTTAATGTTTAAACATATATGGATTTTCATCCCCTTCAAATGCGGTGTTTTGCCCTCGGGTAGTGAAATTACACATTTCACTGGCAGAATTTTGCATTTCACGAAAATGTACGAATTTTGCAAAATATTTCACGGAACAAAATTTTTTAATTTCACCCATCACTAGAGATGAAGAAACTGACAGCCAGAGCTAGAGCATCCTTCTTCATTGAACTCATTGCAAATCAGCGAGTTTTCCATGTATTTTTTTTCTGCCTCGTCTATCCAAGTTGGGGTGGGCAAAAGCATTAGGATTAGTAATCATGTAGGTCAATCTTGAAGAAGAAAAGGAAGGAGGAGCTGATTCAACCGATGTATCCTTCCTAGCTGGGATGAATGATGACTGGATCTCAGATACTGACAAAGGGCAAAGAGGGGCAAAATGGGCAAAGGAGCCACACAGGGGGCAGGAATATTCTTGCTGCATGGCAAAATGTCAACAAAACAGATCATTATCCAGGACAGTCCTATTCAGTTTAATATTGAAATAAGCTAAAGCAGCTGCTGCTTTTGCAGTGAAGGACTAATGATAATCATAGAAATGTGTCCCTCCATATCGAATGCCTAGATGGACCAAAAGGTATAAATATGATTCCAGTTCTTTATGCTTAGAAGGAAATATGGAACAAATGACATCATGATACAGGCTGAAAGCAAGAACAAATTCAGATGTGTGATGGGCGAAATTTGAAAATTTCATTCCGCAAAATATTTTGTGAAATTCGCTCATTTCATGAAATATTTTGCAGGTGCAAACTCCGAAACTCCACCAGCCAAATGTGGAATTTCGCCACCCATAGGCAAAATTCTGCATTTGAAGGAGATGAAAATCCATGTATATTTAAACATAAAAAAGTGCCCCCCCTTCTGGCCAACATTAAAATAAATGTTTACAATCCCCACGATCCCTGGTGTCTAGTGGTCCACCCCTCCTGGCCGATAGGCCAGCCCATTATGAAGAAGAAGTTCCCCCAGCGACATTCACCCCCCTTCCCTGATCCAGAATTTTAAAAATTAAAAAATGAGGGGCTAGCTGCACAATTGAGCAGACTCAATAGACCATGAGGCCTGTTTCTGCTGGCAATTTCATATGTTCGTATGTTTGTATAAAGATAAATGTCCCTGATCTGTAGTGGTCCCATCCCCCTGGTCGATCACCAGCCAATATGAAGAATAACCCTTACCCCCAGATTCACACCCCATACCCCATCATCCATTAGTGCCTCCAACATCAATCATTTAATTAAAAAAGAAAAATATTCCCTGGTGACTAGTGAACCCCCCACTCTGTCCGGTAGTGACCTCCACCCCACACCCCCCATCCAGGACCCCAGCAGGCTACCAGGACAGGCCACTCACCTCCATGGCAGCAGCCCTGACTGGCAGCTTTCATGAATGAGCCCAACAGAGCCCTTTCAATGAATGAGAGTGCACACATGCGCATTCATTGAAGGGGCTCAGTCAGGCTCATATTCATGAAAGCACTCAGTCAGGCTGCTGGCCATGGAGGTGAGTGTAGGGTTGTGCTAGTGGGCCATTCACTGGGGTCCTGGGTGGGGTGGGGGTCACTAGTGGACATGGTGGTGGGTCACTAAACACCAGGGAATTTTTTTTTTAATTAAATGATTGATGTTGGTGGCACTAATGGAAGATGGGGTGCAGGGTGTGAATCTAAAGGAGAAGGGGGTCATTCTTCATATTGGGCTGGTGATTGGCCAGGGGGGTGGGACCATTAGACACCAGGGACATTTATCTTTATTTTTAATTCAAATTCTGGATGGGGACAGGGTGAATCTTGTTGGGTGGGGGAATTCTTCTTATTGGGCCAGCGATCTGCCAGAATGGTGGGACCACTAGACACGTTTATTTTAATGTTTATCAGGATGGGGAGGGAAACACTTTTTTTATGTTTAAATATATATGGATCTTCAACCCCTTCAAATGCAGAATTTCACCCATGGGTGACGAAATTCTGCATTTCGCACCCACAAAATATTCTGTGAAATGTGAGAATTTCATGAAATATTTTGTGGGGCAAAATTCACGATTTCACTGAAATTTTGCTGCCGAAATTAAATGTTGCTGCATCTCTATCCGGGACAGTCCAATTCAATTTAGTATTACAATGAGCTTAAGCAGCTGCTACTTTTGCAGAGAAGGACCGAAGATAACTATAGAAATGTGTCCCTCCATATCGAATGCCTAGATTGATAAAAAGTATAAATATGAATCCAGTTTTTTATGTTTAGAAGGAAATATTGAACAAATGACATCATGATACAAGCTGAAAGCAAGAACAAATTCAGGTATAGTCAGTTTCCTCATTAATCTAGAATCTTTTGATTTCAATACAATGGAAACATCACAGCAAGATACTATTCTGTTTTCTATGGTATAATGGGAAGAAATGAAAAGAGAAATCAGATTAACATGCTTCCCATCTATGATATCCTTGTGGAGGTGATTTAGGATAAGGTGAATAGGAGATATGAACAGCGGTGGAGTGGCTGGGGAAGAAGTACCTGACTCTTAATGAGCTGGCAGATCTGAAGTAGATGGAGCACTTAAGGGTGAAGAAGCACTTGGAGGAGCAGCCTCATCTTAGGAATGGCTGGAGGATAGAAGGAGAATAAGAGCTTCCAAACTTATAGCCAGTGTAGACTGGGAAGGCCAGCATTGAGGGAGGTAATATGGGACTGAAATTCTGATACTGAGATAGCAAGCTGAGCCATGAAGTCTCAAATTTTGGATAAGACAGCAGAGGTTGGTTGTAGAACTGATTGTCTAGGAGAAGGAGTCCCATCAGGCTGGGATTTGGTTGCTATGAATAGATGGAATAAGTTCTTGTTTCTGAGTAGATGCTGAATAGGAAATGTCAAGTTTTTGTAGTTCAGAAATCAGGCACGGAACAGTCCAGTCCTTTAAGGAATATTTTGATTTAGCAGATCATTTGTGAGGCGCTTGCATGTTTGAAAATGTCTGAAGGGATCCTGAAGTACCTTCAGGTTCTGGAGAAAAACTACCAGAAGGAGTGGAGGCCGAGGTACCAAACTGCTGTAAATAGTAAATGATAATTAAGTGCTTGATGAAAGGAGGATGAAGACTCCATCTCATGGCAGATGAAGTCGAAATCTACCTGCACTTGTAACCTCATGAAGGTACGAGTTAGGGAGATGGAATCTAAATGTACTGCTGGTGAGGGCTGTTGGAGAGAGGAGAGGCAAAACAGCAGGGGAAGCTGCTAGAGAGACAAAATGAAAAATAAAACTGGAGAAGAATGGAGCATTGCTAGGACAGGAAGAGAACTGGAGTAGAATTAGGGACACAGAGTCAGTAAAAAGAATGACCGAAGCAGAAGTAGAATAGAAACAACTGAAACAAAATAAAGCGGCAGCTTTAAGCCTAGCGGTGATGTCACCATGAGTCACAAACCAGGAAGAGACAGGAATGGAGCAATCTTCTCTTAGAATGGAAAAAAAGGAGATCCCCCACAAAAAAATAGAGTCATAACAGTAGAACGAGGACAGAGGAAGGGATTAGAAGACAGAGGTATGGGGGGATAAGTCCACACACAAGCCACAAGCAACAGCCAGGCAGAGCAAGAGAGAGAAGGTAGAGGCAGGGAGAAGAAGAGAAGGAACACAAACAAGGCAATGCAATGCAAGGTAGGAGCAAGAGAAACATAAGCCAGAAACATAGGAGTTGATGGCAGATAAGGGCCTCTAGGCCTGCCTTGTCTGCTCTCCTACCCTACCTTTTACGACTCAGCAGGCCATAATCAGCCTACGGTCCCCCCTCCCATACAGCGAGCCACTGAAACAAGCACAAGAGACAAGGGGAAAGGAAAAATGGAGATTAAAAAGAGAAATGAGCAGGGAAGTAGCACAGCCACACGGACCATGCAGCAGCTCAGTGATTGAGATGCATTAAGCATGGAACATTGGGACAGGCAAGCCTTTATCTGGATGGTGGGAGGAGTTACTCCCCCACACTGAATCTCGGGCAAAGCCCTCCCAATATACTGTAGAACACAGAAAAGGGAACAAAAAGAAGAAAAGGTATATGTAATGGTCTGGGGGTGAAGTTGTTTTCTAATTTTATGGGGAAGTGGGGTTCAGTTAGTAGGAGGAAATTAGGGCACTTAGTGGACTAATTGCCAACATGCTTTAGCATATTTTGGGAGGTGGGTAAAGACTTTAAGAACACAGAAACATAGAAGTTGTCAGCATAAAAGGACCACTTGGCCCACCAAGTCTGCCCAGATGGTCCCCACCTAGTATGTCTCCCCAGACCCTAAATGGTCTTTGGCAACCCACCCTCCTCCCTACCTATTTACTAATATTCCTCTATGTCTGTCTCGCATATGCTGGAAGCCCCCTACTGTTTTTACCTCTACCACTTTCACTGGCAGTCTATTCCAGGTGACCACCACTCTTTCAGTGAAGTAGTATTTCCTCACAACCCTCTTAAACAATCCCTCAAGCTTTATCTCATACCTTCTAGTCCTGGTGCTCTTTATCACTTGAAAAAGACTCCCCTCCTGCACCCTGTTCACCCCCATGAGGTATTTATAGGCCTCTATCATGTCCCCTTTTGCTCTTCTCTCTTCCAGGGTATACATGCTGAAATCCCTCTGCCTCTCTTCGTATGGCTATTGATGCAACCCCTGCACCATTTTAATTGCCCTCCTCTGGACTGCCCCCACCCTGTCTATGACCTATCTGAGGTGTAGCCTCCAGAACCATACACAATACTACAGGTGGGGTCTCACAAGTGAGCAATAGAGTGGCAACACCATGTCCCTCCGCCTGCTGGGGATACCTCTTGCTGCACATCCCAGCATCACACTGGTCCAACCAACTGTTTGTCACACTGCCCTGTCACTTTGAGGTCACCAGATACGATAGCCCTAATGTCCCTTTCATGTTTAGTGATTGTCAGCACCCCCTCCCTCCATCCTATACTCTGTTACTGGGTTCCTATCATAGATGCATGCATTTGCACATTTTGGCATTGAATTGTCGTGCCTGAAAATAGTCATCTTGGCTATGGTATTTTTTAATTGTTTAATTAGTATTTTGGAAAGACCTTTCAGTGTGAGCTCTTTTACAAAGGTTCCACGTCAGGGTGGACAATAAGACAATACACATATTCAGTGGTTACAGAAGCCTGATCATTTATCATTAAAGAGCGATTACATGACAATTAGACAAATAGGAGAAAAAAAACTGAGCAGTTGTAATTGAATACTAAGCTATTTCTAATCAGTTGCCCTTGGTAGCACACCCCTGGAAACCTCCACATTCATTGATAAACTATGGCAGAGTAACTGTATAGGGTTTAATGCTATCCCAGATGACGAGAGGCAGGGTGACAGTGAAACAAGGGGGATTGGGTTTGAAACCAACCGCAGAGAGCGAGAGGTGGGGGGATAGTGAAATGGTGGCTGTGATGGGGGGGAGCAGCTCCAGAGGGCTTTGTCGAGTATGGTGTGTGTGTGGGGGGGGGGTTGGGAGTGGCAGTACCAAGTGTGTTTAAAGAGGACTGATAGCTTACTTAAGCCCTTTTCTAGGCTGGAATGGAGGCAGGGATTCTCTAGGTAGCCCTGCTGGGTGTTACCTTGGGGGTAGACCTGTCTATCAAGTGTGGCCTGAGAAGCAGGTGCATTTTGAGTTAGACATTAGGTGTTGTTTGAGGCCTACCTTGAATTGAGTCAGGCTGTTTGTTTGTAATTTCATCGGGGAGTTCATTTATCCAGATGGGGGCCCAATAGGAGAAAGCACGCTGCCCTAGTGAGGTTCGACAGAATGGTATGGACAGTGCTCCATTCTTCCTCCATCTGGTGATGTGTGCTGAGAGAGAAGCCTCAAGCAGGTTTCCTATACAGGGCAGGTTTTTTCTGAGTAGCGCTTCTTTCCCAGGAGGCAGGTTTGGTATTTGATCCTGTCTTTTAGGTTAAGCCAGTTTGAACGCTCATACAGGGTGCAAGTATGAGTGTAGTGATCTGCACACAGGGTGAGGCGGCATGCCTTACTGAGTGCAATTTGGACCCTTTTGAGCACTGTATCAGTAGCAGCTCCATAGACCACCAGCACCAAGTCTGTCGTGGAGAGTATGGAGCTGGAGACTGAGATTCGGAGTGCTTCCGGGGTGAGGGATTTCTTATGCCTATAGAGGACCCCGATCTTTGTGTTTACCACTTTGACAAGGGAGTCTACGTGGTGTGTATAAGTGAGAGAGTCATCAATGGTGACTCCAAGGTACTTGAACAAGTGCACCTGCTCAATCTGCTCACTAGTCTTGTTGGTGATTACGAGAGGAGCATGCTTGTGTTTGTTGTAGGGGCTGCATTGTAGCATGGCCTTGGTTTTCTTGTAATTTAGTAGTAGCTTTTGCCTACAGAACCAGTCCTCGAGTTTATTGAAAGAGTTCTGTAGTTCTGTTTGTAGGGCAACCTGAGCGGTGCTGCTGCTCAGCAGCACAGCATCATCCGCGTACAGAATAAGTTTGGTGTCACAGGGTGGGTAGGTCATTTACAAAGAGGCTGAAAAGCAGGGGCCCTAGAATTGATTCTTGAGGGACTCCTTGGAGTACATCTCTGGAGCTGGATAACGTCTGCCCGATTTTGACTCGCTGGCTCCTGTGTGTTAGGTAGTCATTGAACCAATTCACGGTGTTTGGTGCCACACCCAATCTTTGGAGCTAGAGTACTAGTAGAGGGTGGTTGACGGTGTCGAAGGATTTGGGGAGGTCAATGAAGATGGACCCCACCAATCTGCCTTTATCCAGTGACTTGTGCTCATAGTCAGTGTATTCCAGCAATGCCGTGGTGGTACTGTGTTTTTGCCTGAAGCCATGTTGGTTTGGGCAGAGCAGATTGCACTTATTGAGGTATTCTGTGAGTTGACTTGCCACGATTTTTTTCCAAAGCTTTGGATAGTGGGGAGAGGATAGATATTGGCCTGTAGTTTGATACCAGGGCCTTGTCACCATTCTTATGCACTGGAGTTACCAGGGATTGCTTCCATACCTCTGGAAATTGAGCTAGGGCCAAGAATTTATTAAATAGCATTGTTATGGGCATAATAAGAATATCAAGGGTGAGAGATAGTAACTTCATGTCTAGCCCGTCACTCTCCAATCTGGTTTTGCCTAGGACTTTTCTGACCATCGTTAGGGCCTCCTTCACCATCACCTTCTTAAAGTAGAAGGCTGGGTGGTTAGTTATGAGCAGGTTGGAGCAACCTTGGTCTTCCACAGGCAGAAGGTAGTCTGGAGGCAGCACAGAGGACAGGTCTGTAAAGGCCTGGTTAAAGGCATCAGCAATGGCTAGCGGATCTGAGGAGGATGAGTTATTAATGTTGAGCATCTTAGGGTGCTGCTTTTGATCTTTACCAAAGATGTTCTTGATGTTGTCCCAAAATCTCTTTCCATCTCCCCATGCATTGTTAAGCTTGGTCTTACAGAAATTGGCTTTTGCGAGCCTGATAAGTTTGGTGCACTGATTTCTAGCCGTTTTGTAGCACTGTAAGTCATGCTTGCTACCTGAGTCTAAGGCTTTTTCCCAGAGGCAGTCCCTCTCCTTTAGGAGGGAGAGGAGCTTGCCATCAATCCAGCCATTAACCTCCCCCCGAATTTTCCGTTTTGTGCATGGTACATAGATATCACAGATGGAATTGAAGCCCTCAGTGAAAAAACTAAGGGCCTGGTCCAGTGTAGGTACCTTGTTGATGAGGGACCAGTTGTAGGCAGACAGGGCCAATTTGAGGGATCCAAGTTTGTCTTTCCGCAGAACCCTGCTCTCGATGAGGCGGGGTGGGCTTTTAGCAAGTTTAGTGGTCCATATAAAGGAGATTGGGGAGGGGTCGCTTAGCACATCTGGAAGAACCCTGAGTTTGGAGAATCGAGTTGGTGAGCTAGCTAAGACCCAGTCAATGAGAGTGCTGGTACCAGCCTTGTAGTTCTGCCTGGTGGGGTGAGTTATGAGTTGCGTGAGTTTGTGGGAGGTGATTAGATCTCTGGAGGGTGTTGTCTCCTTACATAACCAGTTAATATTAAAGTCACCAGTCCAGATGAGTTCTGAGCCCTTTCTGAGTATGCTAATTTCTTCCATAACAAGAGGAGGGCCTTCCTTGGCTTTCTTAGGGGGCAGGTAGGTTGTGCCGATGGTAAGGGTTTTGCCTTTTAGGCCGACTTGTATTTTTACCACTAGCAGCTCATAATCTTCCACAACTTTGGAGATGGGGAGGAAAGAGCAACTCAGTGAGTTTCTGGCATATAGGAGGCAGACGCCACCTTTCCAGCCTATTCTATCAAGTTGAAATGCTTGGAATCCTTCGATGGCCACCTCACCATCTTTGATCCTACCTGACAGCCAGGTTTCAGTTAGGCAGAGTATGTTAGGGGCATTGATGGTCATCCAAGCTTGGAGCTGGTCAAACTTGTCAGTTAGGCTGCAAATGTTTAGCGATGCTATCTTTAGGCCGTTCACTGTATGGCCTCCCCCCCCCCGCTCCTCAGGGTTGTTGGTCCAGGATTTAGGTGAACATTGCCAGAGAGTAGCAGTAGCAGAAAGATAACCTTTCTGGAAGATAGGCTGATGTTTACCCAGTAAACAAAAACTAAATAAATATATAAATTCCAAATGCCATACTCTTGATCACTCCTCAAGTTTCCCTGGGTCACTATGCATTCTCTCCACCCCCTCCTGAGTATCCACTCCATTACAGATTTTGATGTCATCTGCAAAAAGGCATGCTTTCCCTTCCAGTTCTTCTTCAATGTAACTTATGAAGAAATTAAAGAGTACTGCTCCCTGTACTGAGACCTGTGGCACCCTGCTGGTCACTCTCACCTCATTAGAGAGAGAGAGCCATTAATCACCACCCTCTGCCACATATCCATTAAACTGTTCCTTTCCCAATGCACCACTTTGGATCCCACCCATAGGCTGATCAATTCCTTTATCAGTCTCCTGTGCAACACAGTGTTGAAGATCTTGCTAATGTCCAGACAGGCCACATCCACTGCTCTCCCTTGATCTATTTTTCTGGTCACCCAGTCGAATACATCAATGAAACACAGCTAGCATGCCCCCTCTCCGAATTCATGTTGTCTTTGGTCTTGTAGCTCACTGGATTCAAGACATTCTACCAACCTTTCCTTACCAAAGTTTCCTTTAATGTCCCCAGCACTGATGTGAGACTGACCGGCCTATAGTTGCTAGTCTGCTCCCTGTTGCTGCTTTTATGGAGATGGACCATGTCTGCTCTGCTCCAGTCCTCTGTAGCCATGCCTGTTTCCATTGAGCTGTTGAATAAGGGTATGAGTGTGGTAGTTAGTACCTTCCCGAGTTGTTTTAGTACCCTTGGGTATATCCTGTCCAGTCCCATAGCCTTGTCCACTTTCAGAACTGCAAGTCCTTTCAGAAGTCTTTCCTCTGAAAATGGACTTGTGTCTACCCCGCTTTATTTTTGATGCTCCCTGGTGAACCATCCCCCCCTCCACTGTGAAGACTGAGCAAAAGTACCTGTTCAGGATGTTTGCTTTTTCTTGCTCCTCTTCTGTGCAGCATCCTTCTGCCACTCTTCTTATCCTTCCAATCGCTACCCTTGCTTTCCTTTTCTCACTTATGTAGCTGAAGAAAGTCTTATTCTCTATAGCTACCCCTTAGGCCATCCTTTCCTCTGTCTATGCCTTTACTCCCCTCATTGTCTTTTCTGCTTACTTCTGTTTTACAAGGTATACCTCACGGTCCTCCTCCCTTTGCATTTCCTTATACAGTACCTCCTAAATGCCACCCTTAATACTCTCACCACCTTGGCCATTTTCTTAGAGAACCATAACAGTCTCTTTTTCCTTCTGCTTTGACTCATTTCCTTCACACAGAGGTTTGCTGCCTTCAGTATGCCTTCACGTATTTTTTCCCCACTGTGGCTGTACCCCTCTCTGGCGAGCTTCCCTTATAAGGCAGTTTCCCATTTCTTTAAAATCCAGTCTCCTAAAGTCCATTACCTTTGTCGTTGAGTGGTTTTCCTCTGTTCAGATATTAATATTAAACCACACTGTAAAGCGATTTCTGGTACCTAGGGTGCTGCCTGCTGTGATGTCTGCAATGCCTTCCTGGTTTGCAAGTACCAAGTTCAGCACTGCTTGTCCCTAGTGGGTCCCTTAACTACCTGCCTGAGAAAAGCCCCATGTCAAGGATGGCTCTGCTCCTTGCCGAAGCTGCAGTTGGAAGACTCCCAATCCACACCTGACAGACTGAAGTTCCCAACTAGCAGCACTTACTCTTTACTTGCATCCTGATGATGGCTTCCCCAAATGCCTTATCCAATTGCGCTCCCTGTTCTGGAGGTCTGTATACCAGGCAAGTGGCAATTTTGGTGGTGTAGGAGGACAGAGATCGGTGGGTTTATTTTGGTGAGGTCAGTATAATGACTTAGCAATGGCACATCATACTGCCATGTGATAGTCTGAGGTTCAGAAGTGCATGTCTATCATGTATCAGGCAGTATAGCGCAGTGGTCTAAGGCTCTGAGCTGCAAATTTGGTGATATCCAGCAGACCAGACCTGGGTTTGAATCCCACAACTTCCACTTGAATACTGTGTGACCCTGAACAAGTCACTTAACCTCCTTGTGCTCCCAGGTCGCTCCTGTAAAAAAGCTTTCAGCTTAGTGTGCTATACCTGGTTAAACAACTAAATTAAAAAAAATATATATATCATATGGGCTGGCAGAGGTAGATTATATCATGGAAGAGCCATGCACAGCTCCAGCTCATAAAAGTTTTACCTCATGGCTAAGGTGTTCCCTCAATGGCTTATTAATCGCAGAGTGAGTTTCAGAGAAAGGCAACCAGGCTGCCTTATCTGGCAGGATGCTGGAGTGTGACTATGCCATAAAATGATAATGGGAAACTGGCAAACCAGTGAGAACATGACAGAAGCAGGAAACATGGAAAGCAGGCAAGCTCAGGGTGACATTTTCCCTAAACACCTTTAGCACTGTTTTGATATATAAAAGCGTGTTCGCTATGTTTGTATCTATTGATATAAATTAAGTTTCAGAAAGTGTGATTTACTAGCGTAGTTTGCAAATATTTTTTTTCAGATTCTGGGACAACATTTCAATGTTTGGAGTACTTCAGCCCCAACTATGAAGGTTCCTTTTAAACAAAAAAAAGT
Organism: Neoceratodus forsteri; assembly: GCA_016271365.2. NCBI lineage: Eukaryota > Metazoa > Chordata > Ceratodontiformes > Ceratodontidae > Neoceratodus > Neoceratodus forsteri. The sequence goes on from CM057450.1 coordinate 1,640,914,539, forward strand.
TACATGTTGGTACACATGTATATCTGCAGGCTCTCTTGTGTAAGTAAATTGTAACAATGAAAAGAAAAAAATAATAGTGGAAAGGATGCACAATATGTGTAAATAATTAAAAAAATATCTAAATCTATTTGTCATGTAGCATTAGTAAAACATGTAATACTGGGGAGCAATGTGTCATTCACTTGCTCCCTTCTCTTATACTCTGTGATTGTGATCAGTTGTCACTCAGTGGTAAGTTTTGGACCTTTTTCAAGCCATCATTACTCATGATCTAATTTCATTTGAACAGCCAGCAAGTGGTATCTCCTGCCATTACATTTATCTCTTATTTATGATTATAAGGTCAACCTTAAGGCATTGATTGTAACAAGATCTTTAAAGAAATATATGTCTTTGTTCCCTGTAAAATGAGAAAAGTTAAAGCCCTACTCAGTTTAAAACCTCTGATGTGTTTTTCTCCTGCTGACAAAGGTAAGCACAAAACCAGCCATTAAAATACTCCCTATTAAACAAGTACATCTATTTTATGGCTATTATGTAATGTTGCCCAGCTACATGTAAATCCATTTTAGCTACATATAGTGAAACACACATCTCACTATGATACAGAAAAGGAGTGTCTCCCAAGGTCACATTTTGGAAGAAATTCCACTGCTCCAAAGGTGATAGCTTTGCTTTCATGCATGAGCAAAATGAGCATATTGTGTTTACTCATACAGTAGGGGTTGGGGAGGTGTGGCACTGTAGCAGCCAATGCAGCTGAGCCTGCAGGAGGCATATGAGTGACAGGCCAATATGGAGCAGGCTGCTGATGATACTATTCAGCTTGGTCGCTGGGCGTATCCCTCGTGTAGGTGAAAGGATGCAGCTGCACGTGTCACAGTATGGCTACATTTGTCATATACAGTGCAACATGCTGCGCAGCAGCCAGCTGAGCAGTGTCACCCTCAGCCTTCTCCTTGTCCTCTCTTGAATGTTCAGCAGTTATCTGTGTTCCTCCTGTGACATAGTTGGGGGGCGGGGGAGCAGGCTGCCCCCAAGGTATTAGACCCATATAAAGAATGAAAGCGGAAAGTGTTAAGTCCTCTACTTCTTGTGTCTTAATGGTACAACGCTCACTAACAGACACCACCAGTTTCATCTTATATTTTCTCTTTTGTGAAAAGGCAGTAGAGGTGCCAATTAAATCCTAGGACTGGAGTTCACTCGAAGGCCTCAGTCTTTGCAGCCCTGCTATTTCTAATGTCAGTCCCAAGCATTTGCTGCCAATTCTAGTGAAGAGCATGGATCCCAGAAAGTGAGTTTGTCTTTCTTGGAGAAGGTCTGAGTGGCAAACACAGCCCCATGTCAGCTTAGCTGACCTAAGGTTTACTTTGAATATGTCACTGAACTCCTTGGATGCCCGAGCTGCCATTATGGACCATGCATCCAAAGTGCTGCTAAACATGAAAAGAGGATCTGATTTTAATTCTTGCTGATTGCAGTAGAAAGTGGCAGAGAGATGAGGAAAGTTTGCACCCCATATCAATCTCCTCTACACTTGGTCTTCCAAGCATTACCTCAGATGAGAGCATTCTTTGCTTACTGTATGACATCCATTATGATATTGTTTTGGCTGTAGTTACACAACACTCTCAAACCTCTGCACATAGTAGCACTTGTAGTCTGTTATATGCTTTACATCGTAATTGTACTTCCATTTGGACTACATTCCTATTGTCCTGTTAAATTAGTATAATAGACAACTTCCTTTAATAACAATTATTTACTAAAAAGCTACACTACATTTGATGGAAGGGTTATAGTAACCAAAATGTTTTTTTGTGAGATGCTACTTGTAGTAATCTATATCAGTGAAGTATATCCTGGTTAGATGGCTTAGTGAATAGGTTTTGTGAAGTGCATATATGAATACATTTTCCCTCCACTTCATGGGAAAGCGAATGATTGTCCTGAAACCAATATCTAGACCCTCATGGCCTTAAGTGCTAGCATGTGAAATGCAGAAATGATTATTTTCCTCCTCAGTTATATACTGTAGCTATGAAGCACTATAACAAAATCATGTTTCTCAACCAACAGAACAAATCTGAGGGACAGTAAATTAATAATGTAACATGGCAATAAATCTTAGAGTTAAATAAGGACTTTTGATTGGAGGAACAATAACAGGTAACCAAAGATCAACCGTGCAGTAATTCCCTAGTAATGCCCGCTTCCTCTTGTATTAATGCATGGTTGCCATCAGGAGTACGCTTAGTAAGAGAGAGAGACACAGACACAAAACAATCACTGCCTCTCCTGCAAACTCCGTGAACACAAAGCATAAGTGCTGTGTTTTGCTAACAAAGATATAAATAGAAGACACAGAAAGTCAGCATAAGTACTCTCTGTTTTTACAGAGAAAAAGTGGACAGAAGTAGTCCTTATTTTTTTCCCACTCCTGTGTACTGCATTGTTTGGTGTATCCTGGGTGTATTTGTTCACACTGTTCTTTCCCACCCATCCATCCCCCTGACCTCAGATACTCCACTACTCACTGTAGGCAATCTGATTTATTGTGCTCTCTTTTGTACTATTTCCATGGCTTACCTTTACTTACAGTGATTAGTATTCATCGGTAAATCTTCAGGAAATCTGATCTATAGAACTTGTAAGTAGCCATAGTTCGTAGAATGTCTGTAATGTATGGAAAGCAGAGTTTACCCATACTGCACTGCTGCTAAACTTCCTGATTTACAAATTACACACTGTGCCTCACATCTGCCTTTCTTACGGTGTACTTATATATTTAGAATACTTAAGAATGTATTGCCATGTATCACTGTATCAATACAACATATTTTCAAATATTGTGCATACAAATATTTTGCCACTTAAACAAATATGCAAATGTTCATAATTTACCCAGAATACACTACAGAATCAGAAAACAAAATGAAGGGGACGACCTTATATGGCAGTGTTTTTATGAAGGAAAGTAACATTTTTTTTTTAAGTTTGTCTGACTTATTGCACAAAACATTACAGTTAAATGTCTCATAAAACTACACTCATAACCTTAATATGCATGCAGTATTAAATGTGCACATGCACAGTTGCACATCTATGTAGCCTAACAACACATTTACAGTTCAGCACCATAAACAGTTCTATAAAGCAATATTCTCTCCTTTATTTCTATACCACACTTACTTCACTAAAAACAGTATCTGACTTGTACTTGCCATGTTACAAGCACATTAAGCCTTGATGTGCCACAGACTGATATATCAGTCCAGAATTACTATGTGTTCTAATTATGTCAGCAGCCTAAGGGTTAAGCCACTCCAAAGGAGGGTTCTACAGGGGAATTAATGCATGGTTGAGAGGTTGGAGGCACTTGGCCTGTGGCCTTGTGCCCCAACCCCCCCAACCATGCATTCATTCCCCAGGAGAACCCTCCTTTGTTGAGGCTTAATGCTTACTTAGCTAGCAGTAACTTAAACCCTGTTTACATGGCTGATCCATCGCAGAAATCAGCCAATGCAATGAGGTGTGTACCTTAATTGAAGAGTCCTCTCCCGTTCACACTATAGCCAATGGTCTGCTACAATCTGCTCCTGCAGAACTCCAGGAGTGTGAGGGGTGGCTCTTTGATTGTGGGTGGCATGGTGGGAGTGTCTGCCTTGTACCGGAACATTTAGTCCACACGGTGGGTGCAACGCCCTAATACACTGCACGGTCTCAACTTGAAAGCAGCTGTGAGAGGCCAGGGGGAGCCATATGTTTAGCATGTTAAGGGGGTAGAATAAACGAGGAAATATGTTCATTTTAATTAGGTTAATTCTGCCCCAAAGAGAAAGGGGGAGTAAAGTCCACCGATGGAGGTCTAGATCTATTTTATGTACCAGTGCATCAATATTAAGTTGCCTGAGCCGTGCCATGTTCTGAGTGAGAAGGAGCTCCAGATATTTAATATAATCAGACTTCCAAGTGAGCCCAAACTCAATAATGTCCTGTTTATATACCCTGTGGTTAAGAGGAAAAACCACAGTCTTACCTACATTGAGTTTGTAATTCGAGACCTTGCTGAAGTCATCTATTAACTTCAGAATGATGGGAATAGATGTGAGTGGATGGGTTACCTGCAGCAGAAGATCATCTGCATAGGCCGCCACTTTAACCACCTGCTCCCGGAAAGAGATACCCGAGATGCCCTGGGCACCAGACAGTCTCCTAATAAGAGGCTCTAGGTAGATATTAAAGAGAAGGTGGGATAAGGGACACCCCTGTCTGGTCCCGACATGTAATTTAAAGGGGATGGAGATAACCCCATTACATGAAATTCTAGCAGAAGGGAACTTATATGGAGAGCTAACCCAATTCCGGAATTTCATAAGAAAACCAAAAGCTTCCATCGTAGCAAACAGGTAATCCCAATGGACTCTGTTGAACGCCTTCTCAGCATCCAATGAGATCAGGACCATTGGATGTGGAGCATCCTTGGATACCGAGAAGATGTGAGACAGGGCCCTCAGATGATCAACAGAGGCTCTACCTTTCATAAAACCAACCTGATCTGCCCCGATTAAAAAGGGAAGTACTGCCTCCAAACAGTCAGCTAATAGTCTTGCCAGGATTTTAATATCATGGTTAAGAAGGGAGATCAGCCTGTAACTTAAGACCAGATCAGACAGTCTGTCCGGCTTAGGCAACAAGACAATCAGCACCCCAAAAAGGGAGGGATCGGATGCTTGACCAGAGAGAATAGCCTGAAAGAGTGGCAGCAAATTGGGGATCAATTGCTTAGAGAAAACTTTGTAAAAGTTTGAGGTAAACCCGTCAGGGCCCGGAGATTTGATGAATGGGAGAGATTTAATTACCCTTTCAATCTCACCCTCAGAGATAGGAGACTCCAAACTTTTCTGCTGGGATTGTGAGAGAGCTGGCAGTTGTAAATCACTCAGATATTCAAGAAGTCTCTCTTTAGATGGGGAATTAACCATAGGGCCATATAAGCCCTGGAAATAATTTGTGAACTCCTCTGCTATCTCCGAGGGTGAGACCTTAAGGGAATTGTCTTTGGAGGAATGGACTGCGGGCTCTAGTGGATTCTGGTTGCTTAATATGCAGCACCAACATTTTGCAAGCCTTCTCACCCTGATCAGTATATACCGCTTTTGTTTTCAAAATAGCAAATTCAGCTTGCTCTGATAACATTGCTAGGTAGGCTTCTCTCAATTTCATTAAGTCTTGTTTAAATGTCTCAGAAGAAGATGGAGAGAGGACCATCTCCATGCCCCTAATCTGAGAGAGAAGGTCAGAGATCCGAGATGCCCTCTCTCTTATTCTTTTCGATGTTAGGCCGATTATGATCCCCCTTAAATATGCTTTACAAGCACCCCATATCATATCAGGCTTCTCCACGGAGTTAGAATTGGAGGCAATAAACTGCTCTATTTGGGATATTATATATTGAACCATCTTTGGCTCCTTCAAAATTTGATTATTCAACTTCCACCTGCCCCCTTTATTGGGCAGTGATGCTAGGGTTATTTGGCAGGTGACCACAGAGTGATCCGACAGTGGCCCTGAAACAATACTAGAGCTTATAACCCCAGGTAATAGAGATTGAGAGATGAGGATATAATCAATCCTCAAGGAAGTTGCATGGACTGGAGAAGCATAAGTATATTCCCTTGTATTAGGATGTAATACACACCATATATCACAAAGACCTATAGAGTCCAACAGGTCCCTAAAAGCTCTTTGTGCTGGGGAAAGACCTTGACGGGATTGGCCTGACCTGTCAAGAGCCTGATCAAAAACAAGATTGAAGTCGCCCCCTATAACCATGGGGATGTCCAAAAATGGAGTTAGGGCTTCTATTATCTGGACAAAAAAACTGGGGGAGTCTACATTGGGGCCATAAATAACACCCATGACAATATCCAAGGTATGCAATCTACCTTTTACAAACAAAAATCTGCCAGAAGGATCAGGTATAACTTGGAGAGGTTTGAACAGAACTGACCTATACAAAAGGATCATAACCCCTCTACTATGGGTCGTGCCCTCCGCTGCAAACAGCTGCCCAATTTGCTGCTGTCTCATTTTGTCAGCCTCCCTCATAAGCAAATGTGTCTCCTGAAAAAATATAATTTCTGCCTTCAGATGATTTATATGTTTCAGGATTTTATATTGCTTAGTCCTGTGCCTTGCCCTTTAACATTCCAACTGATAAAGTGGTTATTTCTAACCATCACTCAAGATGCCAGTCAGAAATCCCGAAAACCACATATTTATGTTTCTCAATACATCTTCATGCTTAGATATGCGCTTGGTTGTTCTACCTCTCCTGCCATCACTGAATCCATCCCCCAATCACCCCTCTGAAACCCCGCACCCCATAAACCCTGACCCTCCTCCTCCCACACCCACCCACCTTTGCATGGTACATGATGATCAGCTAACTGAAAAGATCCTCTCTCTCCAACCTTCCCGCCCTCGTGAACCAGAAAACAAGAACACTACCCCTTTATAAACAGAACGCTCCATAGAGAGTAGTACCTCCACCATTCTTATAAATTGCCATCATTGCTAACTAATGTAGAGAAGTTGTCTGCACAAACCCGTAAAGAAAATAATTCTCCCTACACAGTCCCCATGAACCATGCTACTACATGATTCACAGAGGGTAAGGTGTATAAAACACTTGCATCAAACGTGAAAATAATAATCACAGACGCCTTCTTGTGGCACAACCCTCGAACAATGGAGGTGGACAGCCGAGAAAGCGGGCCATTGCTGCCTGCTTTAGTATAGGGGAAACTTAAAGGCTCCTGGGCCACTATCTGGACCATATTTCTGAGACCAGAGGCAGTGACCATCTCACTTCATTAGTGGAAATTTGAAAAGAGAAGAAAAAAAAAGGAGATGGAGATGAGGAGTTCTCCATAAACAGCACTCGAGGAAGGTTGTTCAGAAGGGGCAGACCAATGCCATTTAAAGCGTACAATGAAACTGATATTGCCATCTGTCTATGGCTGCAGAATCTCCACCTAATATGCAAGCTAGCCATTTTTATCACCTAATGGCAGCAAGGAATGAGAAAGAGAAGGAAACCTAGAAAGACCAGACCATGAAAACAGAACCAGAAAGGGACTGCAGCCACAGACAGATTCGCAATGTAAACACAGAAAACTGAGCATTGCCCCCCAAACCTTGGGATCAAGACATCGCCCTTGGAAAAGTGAATTGCCAGATCTGACAGAGTAAAATTTAACTTGAACATAGTAACCCCAGATGAATACGAAACGAGACTAGACTAGACCAAAGTCAAAATAATGAGAGTCAACAAGGTTAGACAGTCCTGAGAGAGAAAGCCAGATCGGAAACGCGATGTCCATTAATCTGTCTGCACGAAGACCCTTCTCGAGAGCTGCAGCTTGGAATTAAGTAGCCAGATAAATAGTTTATGACCAATGTAGTCCCAGAGACAAAGTAGAGAAATATAGTTTGCACCAGCTGAATTACACCACCACTGAAAAACTCAGCATGGCTCTCCACACCAGGTCGACTCTCACGCAGGCTTAAAAAGGTCAGGAAGCGCTTTCTTGAGCACTGTGGTTGCCGACTCCACTTCCTCGTAGGTCTTCCAGGAACCATGCAGGCAAACTTGAAATCTTGCAGGAAAACCCATACGAAACTTGATTCCCGTGGCAATCAACTTGAGGACAAGCTTGTGAAATGGGGCTTGTTTCTGGTGTACAGATAAAGGCAAATCTTGTGCCACTCTCACCTTTTTGCCTTCCCATTGCAAATCTTGTGTTTTCTTAAGCCTGTATAGGAAATGCTGTCATACCTGGAAGTTTAAAAAGCGAAATATAAATGACCTGGGGGGGGCTCCAGCCGGAGGAAGGGGGCATAGTGCACGGTGAGCTCTTTCTATTGTGTAGCTTGCACCAAAGGGGGAAGGGCCTGCCACCTTCTCCACGAACTTTCTGATAAACTTAATGGGTTCTGAACCCTCTTCACCTTCGGGCAAACCAATGATTACCGCATTGTTGCAGTGACTGCGCCCCTCCAAATCTTCCACCTTGTTCTCCATTTTCACTAGCCTTTGTCTCAGGGCCACTAGCTCCAATTCTGCTCATCCTGTTTCCTTTCAACAGAACGTATGCAAGCTTCATTATCTGCAATCTTCTTAGAGAGCTCCTCAAGGGTGCTGGAGATACCTTTTATTTCTCCTGCCATATTCTGCATTTCAGCCTTAAAAGGCTAAAAGTCCTCTAGAAATCTTGAAAGGGTGAGAAGATCAGTGTCAGGGCTCTCAGTAGTAGCAGGCAGCGAGGATTGCAGGGAGGAGGCCCTGGCTTTCTTAGAGGCCTTCTCAGGCATAGTGGGAGGTGTGTGTTTGGAAGCAATTTTCCGCATCTCTTCGTCCATCGACTTCCTTTATCAAGGGCACAATATGTTCAGGAAGATAACATACAGGCGATCTGCGGTGGAAAACACCATAAAATGGGGTTTTTAGCATTAATTAACAGGTGGTAGGTCAGATCAAGCAGAGAGGCATACTACCCAGCACACCGCATCACGTGACTCCCCTAGCTTTTAGCCGTTCTACTTGTGATGGGTTGCTGCAAATGCACAGTATGCTGCAGCTGCAGCTGATCTCATTATGGCTTGGTGCACCCTGCACATTTGCTTATCAGTAGGGCTCTCACTCCACTCCAGAGGATTGTTTCAATCCTTGGGATAAGAACTGTCAACCCAGACACCTGGGTACTGGCCTCAAATAAAAGGTTTGAAACCTAGGCGTGTTGACCCTGCATACTGTATGCCCACTATTTGATAACTTTAAGATGTTACCTTGCCTGTAACAGAACATAGAGTGATGATTAGTGCTACTGTAGATTTTATAAAATCAAAATGCTATAAACTGTATTGGAATATAAGCACACAAATTGTTAATGATGGTCTGCAAACTAGGAATGTATGTAAATCCTCCACGCTCCCAGTTAGAGTTGCCAACCCCGATACATTTTTTTCTTTTAATATGTGATTTGATGTGGCAGTTTTTCAGAGGTGAAACATAATAGTTTTCATTGCAGGAATGAGTCCTTGCTATTTAAAATAATACTCCAGAGATATCATAATTGATTTGTATGACGTCATTCTAAACCTCAAATTTTAAACCAGGGATTTCTCATTTAAAACCTGGGGGTTTCTGACTCAAATGGTGTACAGAGTTTAACTATTTCCGCTGATTCCTCCAATACATTACTTTGTTCTCCAATCACTACTACTTTTTTAAAATAATGTTTTTCTCCCCCTGACTTGGGCAGGGGGATACTCAGCCCTGTCCCTGTTGACCTCCCAATGTTGTTTGTCTCCCCGAGCTTACCTGCTGAGAGAATCCTCCATGGTTTGCCCCTCTCTGTGGCTGAACCATGAGGAGGGGGCCGTCCTCCCAACTCCAAGAGAAACAATGCAGGCATTTGGCCGGAGTTGTGGTGATGATTCGGGCAGAGGATGAGCAGGCAGTGCTTCACAATGCCTGCCTCATAGTGAGTGTTTTATACCAGTGTTTTGTCCCGCCCTCCTCCCCAAACTGCTGGCTTTACCTTTTACCAGCCATGTCCCACTCTGGCTCTCTGCAGTCTGTAGGCCCACTGCAGGGGGTTCTCAGAGGAGAAGAACAAACCATCATTTCTCCCTGGGCTGCCAAGTGGCAGCACCTACCCAGCCCTCATGCCACCCAGCCAGCTTCCCAAGCTCGCTTCCAAACTTGGGTCACCTACACGGGAGCACATAGCGCTACCTGCTGGACCATCAGACGTCCCTAGTCCCTATTATTTTTAAATAAAACTGCATTCAACATGATTTCTGTTTAACTATTCTAAAGGAACCCCAATGAAACCTCTATTATTTTATTTATTTATTTCGTTTTTGTTGACCAGGTAAGTGCACTAGACAAATGCTGCCTATTTTCAGGCACAACCCGGGGGGAGGGGGATACAGATGAATGCCAACTGACCTTGAACCAGATTAAGCTGTTGGTGGTATTTTTCTTAAATGGAGGACATTTGGCCATTGCACCGGGGAAATTCCCCTGCTCTTTTCAAGAAATGCCATGGGATCTTTAACATCCACCTGAACTACCACCAGAACAGGCAGATGGGACCTTGGTTTAATGTCTTATCCGAAAGACGGCACCTCAGGAGTGCAGCACCCCTCTCATGCTGCACTACAGTGTCAGTATTGGAATATTAACCCACGTGCCTGGTGTGGAGAAAGAACCCGCAGCCTACTGATCTCCTGGCCTCAGAGGCAAGTGTGCTACCTGCTGAGCCACTGACACTGCATGTCTATGTAAACCTATCACATAGTTTTATTAATGTGTTTTAACAGTAGAAGTCTTCATGCTTCATTTAACAAACAAAACAAACAAAAAAATATTTTTAACATTTTCCTAGCAAATTAGTGTTTATACATACAGTGCAGTGATAGTTTTACAGACTTCTCAGTATCCTGCAATGTTCCATATAATTTTCCCTAAGGGAAGGGTTAGTGAATAGAACTGTGACCCACACCCATTTGAATAAACACAGTTACTCCCAGTGACCTTGAGCTGGTTACTTGATCTCCTTTAACTTCAGTTTTCATACAAGAGCTGCAAAATTTGGTGGAAGCAAGAGCCCACAGAGATGTTACATCTCTGATGGGCTTTCCTGGGACAGTAAATCCCAAATAAATGCTTTTGTTTTTGTGAACCATTTCATTTGACACTGTTCAACCTGGCCAATGGGTGGAAACTTTTTCTAGTTGAAAGGCTGCAGTCGTATTATCCTTTCATTTACAAGCTGTCATCCAGCAGCCAGCTGAGTGGCATCATCATCAGCCTGCTTCTCATCCTCCCACCTTTGAACATCCAGCAGTCAACTGTGTTCCCCCCAAGTGATATATATCTAGGGGGGCAAGCTGCCCCTCCTGTTGTATTAGAAGGTGCTATGTTCATTTGTTTCATAAACTTAGTTTTTTTCCTATTAATATAGGCCCTTAGAGCCTATAGTGATTTTTCTGGGGTAAGGGTTGAGGTAGGAGTGGATGTCCCAATCAGTGGCTACCTAGCAAACACTTAGGCATACCTCTCAACTGTCCCTGATTTTCTAGGGCATCCCTGATTTTGCCTCAAAACTTTACTCTGTCCATCTTACAATTTGTGTTTCCGAGGCTAAGCAGTGGGGATTTTAAGCAAAAAATAATGTCAAGCATTAAAGTTATAGACTTGCTCTTCTTTAGAAAATGCATTTTGCACTAAACCCCATATTCTGCCAGCTTTCTGGTTGGATATCTCAAATTTTAAAGATGTGTCCCTAATTTTGGTCCTTTGTCCCTGATTATTTTAAGCCTTGTCCCTGATTTATGAGGCAGGAGGTGAGAGGTATGCACATAGTCACCTGGCGGCATGACTCATAAGGCAAAACATTCCCATCCCTTGCTAAAAATGCAAACATGATTGGTTCTGTTGCCTGTCAGATAAGTACATATTGAATCACAAGTGCACCATAATGAATGCCTCCTGCAATGGCAAATCAGTGGGCAGAGTCAGCAGCCCCTGCTTCTGAGAATGCACATTAATCAAGACAAGAGCATGTGTGGTGCATGTGCTATGCTCCCTCCATTTTGGCTGGAACACAACTAAGAAAGTTAATCATCACTGGCCACCATCCTTGTACTCTGCCAGCCCTCGCTCAGACATCAGCTTAGTCTGTGTGTGATTTCCAGGTCAGAACACATCCAATGTCACCTCAGAGTTGTCAGGAAGAGTCTGATTTGGTTATCGTGTGAGTCAGGTCGGGTTCAGGGGTCAAAAGAGATGATAATCAGCAGTTGAAGTCAATTGTGAGCAGCACACTGCTATGAGAGAACATGCAGAGACTCGTCGGGATTGGAGGAGGACTGACTGTGAGGAAGCTCAGTGAGAGTCAAAAGTGACATACTTTACAGCAGATGAGCAGGAATGATTGGTCTCAGTACCAGGAGGAGCACATTTGGCATGGTACTGGTTAAGACAGGCAGAGAGAGCCATGGAACAGGCACTGTGCTGAACTAGAAGCAGCAGATGGCTTTCATCATTTAGAGAGCAGACCAACCCCACAGTGCTACTGGTTCACTCAGCAGAGCAGAGTCATGAGGAGTGAACAAGCTAGCCCATGATGTGAGGGGCAAGAAAGTTAGCCAGGGGGGTGGCTTATGAGATGGAGAGAGGACTCTGTGCAGAAACTGAGGGGGTGAGTGAGACAGTCAGTGAGGCAAAAGGCATGAAAGTTTCTTTTGGCCAAAACCGAGCAGTGCCCAAAAGAAGACAGAGGCATCTTGAGTAGAGATTGAGTGAGATGAAGTCAGGCACAAAAGATCTGAGGCCTCAGGTGAACCAGCACTCACTGTGTGACTGCCACCTGACACGAAATTGTCCAGTGGATAGACAGACAAATGAGGACCTTAACAGGTTAGACAAAATTAAACTTAAGATAAATTAAAGAACAATGGGAAAAGAGTAACTGAGGCTAGCAGAAAGCAAAATATGATTAAAATATTAATGGATGTCAACTGGACTAATCTGCCACTAGTGGTACTGATCTGGCTTTAAAAAGGTAATGGTGGGCCTTGCCTCCTTTGGTGGACAGAACAAGCAACAGAGCTGCAAGTTGCAATGCAACACAACACAACACAGCCCAACAACAAGCAGCCTTAGTCAAGCACAGTACAGTGTAATGCAGTGCAGTGCAGCAACAACTCAAGAAAATCATTAGCAAGTAGCAAAGGAGCAGATAGTACATCTGAGGTCAAGAAGTAGGATGCCCAGCACGTGCTCTAAACTGGCAAATGCTAGAGGGACTGTGGAACCAGAAGGCTGAAGTGTCAACAGTATGACATTCTTATATAATCCAGAGGATGGAGGGGTCCTCATCAGTGGCTGGTTGTCAGCCTGAAGCTGAAGGATGGAGCAACTGCTCAATCTGAGAAGTCAGGACAGGACTTGGGAGGTAACAGGTAAGGAGAACTGCTAATTTTCTTCAAGTCAAAACACTAAACTACTGTTGAGACTAGGTACTGCTTTTCACTTTGCTTGCATATTTATTATCCATTTATATTTAACAGTTGTTTGAATAAGACCTACCACTGCCTTCCATGTAGTGTCTGTAGATTCTCACGTCAGCAATCATTTTCAATTCCCCTGCAACAATATCCAACACCCTGTCCTTCTTTTCATTTGTCTATTTCCTACACTTAACAAGTTACTTTTTGTCAATTTGTTTCCTTCTCTTCTGGAAATGAGATTTTACAAAAGTTACTTTATGGTCAGAGGAAAAAACAGAAAATACATTGCAAAAAAAAAAAAACAAAACCTCCCCCATAGTGAGATAAATGGATTCCCTACTACACGGTTCCTTGCCCCTCCTTTTTTTGAGGGGAAGGATTGGGAGGGTATTTGCTGATGAGAGAGAAACTGAAAGAAGGCATAGCCTTTGTTACACCAGCTTTAATTAACAGTGTTCCTCTCCTCTAGTAGGTAGTAGTGATGGTAATGCTAATTAATCAATAAGGAACAACAGGGGGTGCTTTATGGTGGGATAATGGCTCACCTCGGGTGGGTTGAAGCAAGAGGCAAATCTGAGTGCTTCCACCACCCAAGAAGGGCAATTATTCCACCATGAAGTACCCCCTGGAGTGCTTTATTATAATTATGAAATACATCCCTTGCAAAAAAAATGAAGGCAGCAATTTGTTTGAAATAAATAATAAACTTTTATTTAAAACAATTAATGTGCACTGTCATTTTTACTACTTTTTAAATAAAACAGATAAAATAGTACCTCTGGAAACACCTGAAATGAAACATTTTGTATGAATAGATGCATAAGTAAATTGTACAGCATGAACAGACTCTTTAAATATTTAAAAACAACTGTGATTTCAGACTTTTTTGGGGGGGGAGGGAATGTTACTTGTGGACCCTGTACAGCACACTGTTGTAGTAGTTGCACTGTACTGAACTGAACAAAACAGATTAGTCTTAACACTGTAATCATCATTGTTTTTTTTAACTGCTTGCATTAATCTACAGCATTATTAAAAAGTCTAGAGAATCAATAAACATCGTAAACATTTGAAAAATTGAAAGTTAAACTATATCTGATAGCATTTTTTTTTTTTTTGCATGACAGACCTGTTAGGCAAGGTGGGAAAAGCATTGTCACCGAGTAGACTGATAGTCCTTGAAATGCTTGTGTATTTAGTAATTAAAGGAAGTTTTACTTTTTTTTCATTAATTTTTACTGTCTCTAGAACCATAGATATAGACATTAAGTTGAATGTTGCCATGGAGGGTTCCTACTGCTACCTATTTCATGGAAGCAGGAACTGCCATAGGTTGTGCACCTCCGTTTTGGTCCTGCTTGCAGTTGTATGGGTACCCTGTTTGTGGCAAAGGGAGGATTTCCTTGTTCTATTGCTTTGGTTCAAGGTCCGATTTCATCATCGAAGCATGCAGTAGTCGAGGTGCATGGTGCTGCGGGTTGTTGCCGCCAGTTTTCTGGTACCAGGGAGCTATACTGGATAGTAGTGTGATGGTACATACAGGTATGGAGAGTACTGGTCAAGAATCCTTCTGCTGCTTAGGAGTCATACCATTGGCTGCTTGCTGCTCCAAAGGTTGCAGGATTGTGCAGCTCATGGGAAAAATAAATGCTGCGTGCTGTTGGTATTTGCTACTGTGTGCTTTGAACTGCAGGCAATATCTGGCTCTGTTGTTTCCTGGCTAGTATGTCAGACCACGGTCAGCAATCATCAAATGTGGGGCCCCAGTAGCTTTGAAGGGATGACTCTGAGCAATAGCCAAAAACTGTCATGATTTCTTCTTTATTTCTCTCCTACCTCAGGGGCCTCTCTCTGGTGTGGATTCTTGGCTCTTGGTTCTGCTGCCCACCTGAAACCTAAACCTCTGCTCCTCCCAGGTGGGCATCTCACTCCTTTCTCCCCCAGAGGCCCAACCCCCTCAACTCTGAGCCCTCTGGGGTGGGACCACCATCTCCTTCTGGTGCTGTCTAGAATTTAGACGAGCAACTGGGGTGCATGAGAGGGACCAGGAGAACATGATGGTAGAGCTCAGTGATGCAATTAGGACCTGGCTACTGATCCCACCATCGCCTATCCCCGAGGCAGGGGATTTTTCCTTTTCTTGTCCCCTCTCCTCAGCTCAGCAGTGCAGTGCACAACAGTGCAAGGTGTGCGCACTCCTGCGCACATTCACAGGAGCACCGCTGCAGCCAATCCCCTTTCTGGAGAGCCCGACTGTTGCTACACCCCCAGTATCCACTGGGGGTTGCAAGACAGTGGGTTCTTCTACCCTTCTCCCTCCCAGGAAAGGAGAACTATCCTCCGGATGCTCTATCATTTCCATCCCTGATGACCCCCGATGACCTAAGTCCGCTCCCAAACCTGGGTCGCCAACGTGGTATGAGGTGTAGTGTCCAGTGCCTCAACCCTCAGCCCCACCAGGCCATATAACTGCCATGATTTCTCATGTCACAAAGCCCACTGCTGAAAGAAGTGGTGCTTCAGAGTGAATAACTTGTGTATTGTTGATGTAATCCAGTCAGTTTGCAAATTCTGGGCAACATGGATGCTAAATAATTCTTCCCCATAGGTTCTTTGGTAAACCATATGTTTTCGGTGTGTAGAACAGACTCAGGAAGCCATCCTGGGTGCAGATAGAAGGCTGAAGCATCGGGTGGGATTTTTTGAGAGATACGAGTCCATGGAGGCAATCAAGCGGATTGCTAGGTATTTCACTCATGTAGCTGTAGTGCTCAGTACAGTGAGTGTTGTGAGGGTCTTTGTGATTTTTGGTGGCTTCATTGAATGCCATTGTGGCACACATCTGGTTGTTTTTCTCAGAGTCGATAGTGAAAGATGATGGATTGAGTGGTCTGAGTCCTTCACAGCCACATCAAGCAAAACAAAGTTGAATCTCTAACCAAACTTTACTGACCAAGCCGGCTGGGGTTCATGGGCTTAGCGTTGCACTGTTATGGAGTTTTGAAAGTTCAGTTACTGGTATGGAGGGATGATGACTGCCCTTATCATTGCCTTGCCTTCTCAACATCTTTAATATCCCCATGAACACATTATTAGAAGTATTGAACTCTGTATCTTTCATTATGTTAAATCCTTTGCTGAGGAGAGGGTTATCGAAGTGACAGTTAATTCCAGCACATAGGGAGACATAATTCTAGATGCTGTGTATTTCTCCTAATCAGTTTTTTGTTGTGCCATACTGCTCTCTGAGGATCACATTTAGCTCACTCTTTGTTATGTTTTCATAGTCAAGAGAACTGTTTTTTTTCCCCTCTGATCTAGTCAGTCAGTTGTTTCACTGACCAGTTTGTCTGCCTCATTGTATTCAGATCATCGCGGTTCATTCCCAATTTGTTCAGAACACTTTCTGAGGTACTGCCATGCCAATTTATTACAGTTTCTCTCATCTCTGTAGTAACTGTTGAGGAAAGCTGTGTACTGTTCTTTTCTTAGTTTAGTTTAGTTTATTAATTTGTTAGAGCACTCAATCTCATTATGACTCTAGGAGCTTTACAAATACTCAAATAATACAGATAAAAATTAACCTAAGATAAGCATAGAAAAAATAAACCAAGCATAGTCAATTAAAAGGAGGGGAAAGCTTTACTAAATAAAAAGGTCTTCAGCTCTCTCTTGAAGGCACTAACCATAAGTGTCTCTTTAAGCAACCGAGGCAATTAATTCTACAGGGTAGGCGCTGCAACTGAAAAAGCCGGGGTGCCAAATGATTTTAAATGAACCCTGGGCATCCCTAGGAGGCCTTCCTCAGCTGGCTGGATGAGACATGAAGGGTGATAGGGCTGTAGGAGGTCTCGCAGGTAACCAGGCCCCAGACCATGTAGGGCTTTATAGGTCAGTGCCTAAACCTTGAAGGTGATCCACCACCTAATAGGGAGCCAGTGCAGAGAGTGCAGCACAGGCGTAATATGACATGACCTTGAAAGGCCATTCAACAGCCTGGCTGCCACATTCTGCAACAGCTGTAGGTGGTGAAGATCAGCCCTGATAGCTCTTAGTAAAGGGCATTGCAGTAATCAAGCCGTGATGTCATGAAAGCAAGGACTAGTGATGGCAGATCACCCGAGGGGATCAAGTGTTTAATCCTGGCAATGTTTCTAAGGTGGTAAAAAACACTCTGAACCACAGCTGACACCTGAGATTCAAGTGTCAAGCTGCTATCCAGCACAAGGCCAAGACTTTTCGCTTTAGAAGTGGTGAGCAGCTGTGAGTTTCCAAGCCCAAGCCTGGTGACTTGACCAGCCTGCACACCAACCCTTGGGTGACCATGTTCCATCACCAGAACTTCCATCTTATCCAGGTTCAACCTCAGTCAGTTGGCACTCATTCAGTCTTGGACCTCACCAGGCACCAGTTGAAAAGTGAGATTGCATCTTGTTGTTCTGGTGCAAAACACAGGTACAGATGGGTATCATCAGCACAGCAATGAAAACCTAGCCTGTTGACAGTCCAGAAGAGTTGAGCTGGTTTGTTAATTGCTGCAGCACTTTCACTAGACTGGAACTCTGTCTGCTTACGGGAAATTGCTATTTGATACTATCTATAATGAGACATCAAAACAGGCTTGTCCCAATCAGATCGGGACCTCTGTAAATGATACTCCAGCCTTTGGCCCCTCACCTTCAACTCCTTGAGAGTCCCATCAAACCATGGAGATCCCTGGTGTGAGGTGAGGGGTCAGACACACACTGGTGCAATGGAGTCAAGGGCATCGGTGATGGCCCTGTTATAGGTCTACACCAATTCCCCTGGCTCCTCGCAAGCTCACATCACACCTGATAGATCCAGCACTATAATAAAACCCTCTGGGGTCAAACCCCTCAAATGGCAGTACTGAACCATCTCTGTAGGGAAGGGTCTATCGGAGGGGCACCAAATGAGAACTTCATGGTATAGTGGTCCGACCAAATGACCAGATCCACTATGAGGTCAGTGATCTCTGATCCCAGTGAGAAGACAAGGTCCAGGGAATGACCATGTGAATGGGTTGGAGAGGTAACCACCTGTGTCAGACCCAATGATTGCATTAATCGGAGGAAGTCTTGTCCAAATGGCAAAAGTTAATCCACCTGGGCAACTCCAACACTAGTCTGACCATGAAGTCCATGACTTCCTGCAGGGAATCCTTCTCATGTCCCAGATGGCAACTAATGAGAAGGATCCTGCATCCTGCACCTGCAACCCCTTGGACGGCCACACATTCAAAAGACCATGTTGTTCCCACTGGGAGAGCTGTGAAGTTCAAGTTTGACTTAAAGCAAATAGCCACATCCCCACCCCTAAGATCCTTTCCCAGGCAATGAATCACTGAGAACCCAGGAGGAACTGCTGATTCCAATACTGGGTCGGCATTTTCATCCAATCAGGTCTTGGTAATGCAAGTTAGGTCAACTGTAGAGGTCAAATCTGATATAATAGCTGCTTTGTTTCTAATGGACCTTCTTCTGATATCTCATTCAGAATATCAGCAAAAAAGCTAAAGTTGGTTTCCATTTTTCCTGTCAGAGCTAAGAAAGCAACAATGGCTGTCAATTAGAATATTCAGTTTTCTGAGTGGGCAGTGATCTGTGACAGGGTCAGTGAGTGCCAGCATGCTTTTGTGCCAGAATAACAGCCCTGTTGCCAGGGGGTCTCAGTCAATCAGGAGCCAACATTGTTTCTACCAATTTCATAATGCTACTTTGATCATTTGTTCAAGCACCAAGGCACACTATACCACAAAACAGTCCTGGAAGATTCAGGGGCCTTTTTACCATGTCACATTTCTATACTTTTGTAACTTTTTTTTTGTTATATTTTAATTTTTATTCAGTGTGTAAAAATACAAGGGTACATACTCTTTGGAGGCAGTATAGCACAGTGGTTTAAGGCTCTGAGTTGCAAATCTGGAGACCTGGGTTTGAATCCCACAGCCCCCACTTGAATACTGTGTGACCCTGAGCAAGTCACTTAACTTCCCTGTACTTCCAGATCACACCTGTAAACAAACTTTCAGCTTAGTGTGTCTCTCCTGGTTAAACAATTGGAAATTGGAAAAAACATACACATAAGGCCATGAATAAACAAATCACACACAGTGCAGATTAAAATGAAGATAAAAATTCACCATTTCTAATTCAGGTTTAAGTACCATACATCAGCCAAAGGTGGGTATATAATTAATCTTATGTCAGGATGCCCCGTTCCACTTCACTTCCAAAGTCCAAATTGTGAATATACAGTTCTATTTTGTCCACAGGGCAATTACAAAGCCAGCCTGTCAAAACACCCAATGGCATCCATCCTCCATAACAGTTCCTACCCCACCTATAGTAAGTAAAGCAACCATCCGAGTCAAGGAATAAAAAAAAAAAAACAGATATTATCAGTTGACTCGTATTTCTACATCCAGTCCTTGATTAAAATCACCCATCATGTATCCTTGATTAACTTTTGTGGCTTTTTTCACCCTAAATTCGAATTTCAGTACTTTTGTAGCTTTATGCTTCAACCCTAACTGATGCTTCAATGTAACTTTTTTAATGAATGTTTTCCCTAAATGAGATACTCCATAGTGAACTGTATTAGTGAAAGGAAAGCATGCTATGCAAATAGAAATGCACCCGCTATGACATTACATCACCCGTGCAAGTGGGAATCAGATCCCTTCTAGTGCTTTTACATTGTGCTGAAAAAGGTAAGAACCCTTACCTTGATTGCTACAGATGGATTTCTTTACACACAATGTACTATATGTCCTCTACCAGAATTGCATATGGCCTGCCTGAATCATTACTGTCACAAAACAGACCACATTTTATGTATGAGGAATTTCCCTTTTTTTAATTGAATGCTTTGTAATAATGTATTTAATCAACATGTATCAAACAGTGCAGCTAGCAATTTTATGCAGTCTTAAAAATAAGCTTTCTCAAAAGACACAGAAAATGTGCTGATAAATCACCTTTTGCAGAACTTGTCAGCAAATATTTTGTTTACCTATAGAAACACTATGCATTCTGCTACTCAGTAATAAATCCCTGCTGTGTTGTTTCGAAGTACAATAGGTTGAAGTACTATAGTGTGGACTAATGGTTGGAGCATCAGCTTGGGAACTGTGAAATCACAGGTTCAAACCTTACCAGTCTCTGTGTGACCTTGAATATGACACCTAACATCCATTACTGTAAGGAATTTGTATTCGATAAAAATATGCTGAAATTCATAGCTTTTGCCTCCAGTTGTGCCCAGTCTAGCTTTTGGGCCACTTAGGCCCTCAGCTATATAATTAATAGAACAACACCCTAGACCTTCATGGTTAGCTAGGCTTAGTCCTATGGTCAACCATTCCCCATCAGAGGAACTTTCTATATTCTTACACCTTCCCCAGATATTTTTGTTAAAAAAAAGTTATGGCTCCTGGTGCTGTGCTAGGTGCTGACAGAGCATTTAAACAAACAAGAAGGTAAATACAGGTTGGAGGAACTGAGGAAGGTGAAAGTGGTTGGTTTTGACTAGAGTGGGTGAAGAGTGGAGGAGGGGTGGCCTTTCCCCTATTTGTAGCTGAATAGCAACCCGTACAAAAAACTAAAGTGTCTTTTGACAAAGTGTCAATACTGAAACAATTACACTGGGTTCAAATCAAAGAAGTACTGAAGCTGTCAGTTTTCACATTTGCTCACCATTATTGTACTCCCACCCAACAAGCTGTCAAAGTAAGTAGATGCCGGATTCCTCTGGACTAGAGCTGTGTTAGAAAAACACTTCCACCAAAGGAATTTGCAAAATGGATGAACTTTTGCTTCCATGAAAGTTGGGAAGCCTACCACGTTAAAATGTGAAAACAAAATGAGCGACTGCAAAACAGTGCTGCAAAAATAGCGCATGTCAGAAGAGTGCAGGGTGGAAAATGCCGCTCAACAATAATGCTGCTATTCCCCAATGTAGTGCGACTTGGAGTTGGTATATAAAAGTTCAGGGTGTGCCCCCCACATTGTGAGGTCATAAGCAATAAAAGCAAAGTGGCATACATTGGACTATACAGGTGAGTGGCAGACACCACTGATTTGATCGACTTTTTGTACCCTCTCTAAACACACACACATCATGCATCATTTGCAAGCTTATTATGCCTACTTTAAGATGAGGTATGATGTGGAGCTGTCAAGTGGTGCCATTACCATAGAAGCATGGCTAAACAATGACGCCCTCAACACGTTAGAATGACCACTTTGAAATATGTGCATTCGTTTCTGTTAGTTTAATGATGCTATGTATTATTTCAAGACATAAAATATGATTTATTTATGACCTCAAAGCATCACAACAATGATCTAAAGGGTAAAACAAAATCTAATAATAAATTGATGCAGTTATCATTGAAATGCAATAGTGCTGGTGCTAGTCAACATCATTATTATCATCTTGTTCATCATCATGATCTCTGTCAAGATTGCATGGGTTACCACAGTCTTCATTGCCTTGGCATGTATACAGTTCTGTGCAGGCAAGATTGTTCTGACTACAGACACAGTTGATTGTGCAGTGGCCCCTACTGGTATAGGCACACATAAGGTCTTGTAGAAGCTCAGACGCCATTGGGGCCTTGAAGAATACAGAAAGTAGTTCATCATCCACATTTTTCCATCTATGTTGCAATAGTGATCCAATATCTGGTTTACCTATGTATGAAGACAGACAAATCTTTGTTTGCAAAGATACTTTATTGACATGCTCTTCAAAACTGTCTTCACATGGTGGGAGTTTGGCCAGTGACTTATCCTTTTTGATGGCTAGATCGAGGTGCAAGCAATTTAGATCTCTGTAGGTCTCCTTTTCTTTCTTGCTCTGGTCATACACCTCTGCTACTAACTTCCTTGCTGCAGAAACTGGGGCTTGTTCATCACTCTCTCCCAATTTGGCAAGATCTGTTACATGGTAAGCTCCCCTTGTTTTGACAACATTAAACACAGATTTTTTCCAAATGCCAAATAGGGATGACACAGAGTCACATCCTGTTAATGTATGTACAGCAGGAAGTATGTTGCAGAAGTCAGGAGTGAATGCATCATAAATTGCATGCACAGGTATGAAGCGATGCTTGTCAGTTGTGCTCGTAATGGCGCCTGTCTCTATCCAAATGTTATCTATGTGTTCCATTTTTGGAAAATAGTGAACCGCAAAAACCAAAACGTCTGTATCATGTGACCTAGTTTCTATGGTTCCTTTGACATCAAGAGACCCAAAAGCCATATTGGCACATACAGCATGCAGAAGTATCCTTGTGTCTGCTTCCTCTTGAGTACTGTACAAGTCTTGGGCTTCTTCAAAACCTCTACTGATGATGGACTTTGCAATTTCTCCATTAGAAAAGACTCCAGCAGTGTTTGTGTTGGGTGTGCTCCTACACTCTCAGGTGCATTTTGAACCATATATTCACAGAGGAATTTTGCAAGTGACTGCTTGTTGGATGCTATGTTTAGAAACTTTTTTCCATGAAAGCACAGAGTGTCCACCAATCCCCTGGTATTGCTTTCATCCAGCCTTAGATCCTGTCTGGCACTGTCTTTCTGCAGTTTTCACAGAGTTACTGTTCTCATATTTGTCAAAGACTTCAATTCCAGAATTAGCTTTGTCATATGATTTTAGGACCTGCCTCAAGTATGCAGCAGCCAATTCATCAAATGTGTAAAAGTTGCCTCGAGCCATCATTTAAATGACAGCCATGGCATCTCTGATGTACACTGTGGTTTCTTTGTTGCATCCTCATAGCTCATGGATGCCTTCAACTTGAGCTTCCAGCTGATGCCCTAATTCAGCTTTGTCTGTTTTTCTCACTGTTCCATCAGCATGGAAGAGAGACATACTGTAGGCACAGGTCCTATTAGGTAACTAAGAACAGTTGCCATTGAAACATCATTTCGCATCTTGCTGAGGACAGGGCTCTGTGGAAAACAATTTCTGGACTGATAGCTGCTGTGATTGTCCCTCCCTCGCCAGAATTAAATTTGGTCTTCTTGGCCATGTCAGCAATTGTTTTGATGCCAGATTTCTTGATGGGGCTGAAGAAGCTACATGTCCCATCAGAATCAAGTACACCTCTCACAAATATCTCTATTTGTTCTCCATCAACATCTACTATTTTCAGTGGAGACTCTTGTACATCTAATGTTAAATGCAGTCCAGTAGATATGTTGATAAACACCTCAGGATATGATTTAGGGTCAAAGGGGTTTGTCATATTGTTGAAGACATGGTTGGTAAGGGCTGTTACATGCTCTTCATCCCTTTTCAGTGCAGAGGCAAGGACATGTTTGTGAGCTTTGTCTTTACTACTTGTTGATAGGCCACTTTGATCTCTCATAGCTTTAGCATATTCACTCAGGATATGTCTTGTGAGGGTTCATCTGACAAGGGCTGGCTTCTTTCTTGTCAGTCCTACAATCCCACTGCTGCCCTTTGAGTCTTTGGTGACAGTTTTCTCTGTTTCCATGTCACTCAAAGAAACATAGAAACATAGAATTTGATGGCACATAAGGACCACCTGGCCCACCTTGCCAGCCCATTTCCCTACCTATTGTATTAACTCCAGATCCTACTTGATCTTCAGCCTACCTTCTCCTTCCCACCCCTAGAGTAGCCTTCTACCTGTCCCATGCATGCTTGAATTTGCCTACCATTATTGCCCCCACAGCTTCCTCAGGGAGGCTGTTCAATGCATCTACCACCCTTTCTGTGAAAAAATACTTCCTCACGTTGCCCCTGAGTCTTCTCCCAGCCTCATATTGTGACCCTTATTCTTGCACATCTTATTTTCTGAAATATGCTACCCTCTTGAGCTCTATTGTTGAAGTGTGTAGTGGAAAGCTGGAGTTAGTTAGCTCTCAGAGCTGTGTGCTTTAAACCTTCAAAAATCATTCCAACTCCAAATTCCATTGAAAGAACCAGGAGTCTGATGCACAGCAAATTCCCCAGATTCAAAGGCACTGTGTACTTCTTCAGGGATATTTAGCATATCAAGAATGTAGACTGGAATTTGCCTGACATAGTTGGGCCTGTTTGCAGCAAAGAAGTATGGAAGCATGGCAAGCTGTGTGTGTGTGTTCAGGTAAAGTTTTCAATCACCCTCTCTCTCTGCATGGACATTTAGAAGTAGTATTTGCATAACCTGGAGATAATGAACCCAGAACTTGAATGTAGGAGACTATGCATACCCTCATGTCTGAAATTCCTCCAGTTGTGGTAGCATATGCTGAGTTAGAGCATCATCAAACTCTTTAATGACATGTTGTAAGGACTCAATGTTTTCAGACACAAACAGCTTTTGAGCGTCAGCCAACATTTGCCAGAAAAACGCTGGAACTCCATGAGCACCTCCTCCCTCCTCACAGCATTTAACAAATGAACTGTTTCAGAGCACTCAGGGCCTCAAATGTTAGAGTCAAGACAAAAGAGCATGGTTGAATTGCTTACCAGCAAGCATTTGATCTGCAGTAAAAGCTGCATACACATCAGAAGAAGAAGAAGAATCAGCATTTATATAGCGCTTTTCATACACAGTATCCCAAAGCGCTTCACAAGCAATGCTAGACTGGTAGTGAAGAGACTGAATGTGTGGTGGCAGCCATATCGCACATCATCACCCACACACAGCCTGGATAATTGCATGAACCAGTTTATGAGAAGGGGAATGTTGGCCAGGACACCGGGAATGCTCCCTGCTCTTTGCGAAGAGTGCTCTGGGTTCTTTTACTTCCACCTGGACACCCACCAGGACAGCACCAGGATGGGCAGAAGGGACCTCGGTTTAACGTCTCATCTGAAGGACGGCACACCCCAGCAGTACAGCACCCCTCAATTCTGCACTCGGATGCCAGCGATTTTAGGTGCAAGTCCAATCCCGGTGTGGAATGAGAACCCATGACCTTCTGGTCCAGAGGCGGATGTGCTACAAATTGAGCCACGCTGACACCAACAAGAAGGTCTAGCATTCCTGCATCTCCCCAAAATTTTCCAATACATGAAATAAAACAACACAGGGTGTGAAAACCACCCAGGTGAATCACACTGGTATCAAATTCATTTGGAGGAGTCCATTTTCCTTGCTGAACAACAGCATACAACTGCTGATCCATGGTCTGAATGGCACCACTGTACGAGCAGTACTGTTAATTTCTGAGCCCATCTGTATTATTTATGTATTATAATGTATTATTTTTTACTGCTTCTATCTAGCACCTGATGGAAATATTACCACCCCCACTCAAAAGAAGGTGTTGTTGTTCCACTTTTGGATGTGTGAAGAGTGTGGTTACGATCTTGTGCCTGTGCTATACCTATTTATTGCCACTTTTTCTCAAAGTCAATTCTTAAAGTCCCTGTTGTTGGTATTTGGCTTCCCACAAACCCAAAACTGAAGAAATATAACCTTGTTGTTATGTGTCTCTCTTCAGTCTTTTGAAATTATTATCACTGTACTACTATTATGTATTTCCCCATAGTACTGTGAACACTCTCTCTCCAGTGCAATAGAGCATTTAAATGAATAAAAACAGACATAATAAATAAATGTAACTATACCTGTATTTTTGATTTATTTATTTTATTTAATTTTGTTCACTGGGTAGGCCCACTGGGCCCAAGAGGTCCCTTTTTCAGGGGTGATCCAGAATTAGTTATAGAAAAACTTTTGGGAACATGACATTTTAAATACATGACAGTTTTAGGTACAACCACAATACATATCAGACAAAAATACAGTAATACAATGCAGATTCTTGACAGCTTTGAGGTACAATCACAGTACATTGCAGACAAAATGCAGCAATACAATGAGTAGACTCATATCAGGGGCAGACCTAGACTTTTTATGGGACAAAAAGATATTTTATTATAGCACATTCATGTAGTCGGTACGTGATCACCTTCCCATGTAGAGTGTTGGCACCTGTAGCTAAGGGTATAGGACATAGGGGACAACTTACCCAGATTAGGATAGTCTACTAGGGATCAAGGCATCACAGATTGTCCTTGACATCTGCATTGCCTGTGTTCCCTATGCAGCTCTCTGAGTCCTTTTTTTAAAAGAGGCTAGTGAGCCTGCATCTTTTGCATTGTACTGTCTTGTGAATTCGCTTGAATTTGTTACATCAACCTACAAAACTGGAAAAAAATCACTTTTTGTGTTGCACATGTTTATTTTCTTGGTGACTGTCTGTGTAATATAAAAATATATCCACAAAGAGAAGGTCATGCAAAACTGTTTCAGGCTTTGGCACTGCTGCTAAGAAGACTGTTGCTTGTGTGCTCCAAATGGTAGCAGTGGAAGTTGCTGTTAAGTCTGATCACAGAGATGGTAGCATTAAGCAGCAGAAGGGAAAGGTAGTAGCTGCTGCAAGTACAGGGACTTCTGTGGCTAAGTTTTTCTTGGCCAAATCAGTGGCACCAATTCTGGTTGGAGATGCTTGTGACACTGATAGTAAAGAGAGTGGCAGCATTGTTAATAACAGAAGCAGTATTGCTACAACTCAGGAAAAGTTATCATGTAGGAAAAATGTTGCTGAGTCAGAAGACTTGAGGGTAGTTGATGTCCCACTGCCCAGAGTAGTGGAATAGCAGCCTGATCAGCATGAGTCACATTCTCATTTTTCCACAGATTGCCATGTTAGAGTACCCAAAGAATTAAATGGTGACAAAAAAGTGGGATGATCAGAGTGAGGCAGAGATTGTAATATCTCCACAGGATAGCATCAAAAGTGAAGATGTGGATAGAGATGCAGCGAATTATAAATCCGCCCTCGAAGTTGTCGCGAAGTGACCACTTCGCGTCCACGGAGCACAATGCGAAGTGGACCTCATAAAGTGCTCACTACGCCTTATCATTACCATGCCACTTCGCATTCTCATTATGCCTTAACGTGAAGTAAGGTGAAGTGTGAAGAAAATAGGCACATCACATGGCTTGCAGTACTGTAAGTCACATGCTTTAGCCAGGCAGGAAGGAAGTGAGTCAGAGAAGTAGTTTCACTTTCTCCATTGCATTTGTACAAGGAGAAAGCAGAATTGTGAGAGGAGAGGAGTTTGCTTGGCCGTCGAAGTCATTTCTTGTTACTGCTACTTCAAACTGGTTTTTTTAAAGCTATTTTATTTAGTGTTTGTATTGTGTTAGTTTTTTTTTGGTTAGTGAATTTTTTTGTATAAGTTTTGTTTTTGTTTTGTGTGTGTGACTGACTCTGTGTGTGTGTGTGTGTGTGTGTGTGTGTGAGCCCGTGGACCCAGGAGGATGGAGGGTCAGGTTGGAGTCGGGGAAGGTGAGTCGCTGGCATGTGGGAGTGTTAGGAGGGGAGGAGTGCAGACCCGTGGGGGGGGCGGGGCGGTCATGTTATGTTGGACCACTCCAGACTCCTGGCCAGTGTTGCTTCCCCCGTGGAAGCAACAGGAGCAGCAGCAGCACCAATGCCACTGGTGGCTATTGCTCGTCCACCTTCTCCACCACCACCACTAGCAGAAGCTGTTGGAGCTCCAGCAGCACCCCCTCCACCACCTCCACAGCCACAGGAGGTGGCCCCAGCAATAGTGGGTGGTGGTGGGACTCGTGCCCACCAAGTGCATACTGTGTCTGGTCCCCCCGCGCAGCTCCCCTGTGTGGGAGTTTTTTAGTTGTGTGGGGGGAGACTGCACAGTGGTGCAGTACTGTGCGTGTGGTGTGCTGGTGCGCCGTGGTCCCCCCGGGACACATTTGGGGACTGGGAGCCAGCGCACCCACATGATGAATCACCACAGGGCAGAGTGGCAGGCTGCCATGGAAGGGGCCATGCATCCCCTGCTGGCCCTTCTGTAGCAGTGGCCGAGGGTGCTGCTGGGGTGGGAGATGTGCCTTGCAGCAGTCACCACCACAGTAGGAGGAGGAGGGCTACATCAGGTGCTCTACCACCACCACCAGCACCGGCCTGTCCACCACCAGCCCCACTTCCTAGATTACCCACTGCAGTGGACCCCAGCGCAGTCCCTGTTAGCCAGTCTGACCTCCTCCTGGTGTGGGCAACACTGGAGGAAAACAACAAGTGTTTAATTAATTTGGAGCAGCAGGTTACCATAGGGGAAGGACAGCAGCAGCAAATACTTTCAGTGCTGCACCTGCTGCTGGACCACCATGGCATCCTACGCCATAGTAAGTCCAGGTATTTGTTTTCTGCCCCCACACCCACCCCACCCCTGACCCCACCCACTACTGTGCTGTACTTTTGTTGTATGTCTTTGTTTGTTATTATTAAATCATACACATTTTCCCTTTCAGGGGAATCTTTCTTGCACCACATAGTACAATAAGTTTTTTTGAAAACAATCCATAATTGCATTACAGTGAGTCATGTGACAGAGGCATTCCCATTCTGAAAATCTGCCCACATTCTGCCTCCCTTCTCAGCAACATTCGTACATGATGGCAGGGAGAACACGTGTGCGTGCTCCGCTCCTCACAGTGAATATCAGAATGTGCAGGTTTGCAAATGTTTCTTTATGTTAATGGTCAGCTTGTTGTGAAATGTGTGGCCACGTTTCCAGTAAGAAGAGCCTTGGTAGTGGAAACATCCCACATTTCACCACAAAGTGAACCTTACAACATTAGGAAACATTGCTTGGGATAGCTGCTGGACATTCAGTATAATAGAGCATGCACCTGCGCTCCCCCTGCCATCACATCTTAACATTGCTGAGGAAGTGTGGCACAAACGTTGGTTGCTTTTCAGATTGTTAATTTCTCCATCATGTGACTCACTGTAATGAAATTATGGTCAGTTTTCACAGACACATATTGCACTGTGTGGAGCAAGAAATATTCCAGTGGTAGTAATGCCCCCACATATTAGTTTATGTGCATCACCGTAACTATGTAATGTGTTGACTGTCTGTAAAGCAGCAGCGCTACAATCTGTTGATACCTCTGACCTATATTTTTTAATGCTATGTTACAACTTCCTTTACTTACATCCTGACTGACTGGAATGATACGATAATTTGCAGTAGTTGAGTGTGCTGTACTACATTTTTTCATATGTGAAATAATGAAATGAGCATTCCTTTTAAATTGGTGCTGCTGACAGTGAGTGTGACCAGGTCTTTGTGTTTTCCTCTGCTTTTCTCCATCACTTCAAGTAGTTGTCATATATAACTTCTGTTGTTAACTAACAGCTATGCATCAGTCAGTGTTTTATATAACACCACGGAACAATAGTTATTGAAAAGCAGCTGCAAATAAATACAAAGCTGGTCTGAACAATATTGGAAGACATGCTCATTTTGTTTTCATACATGAAAAAAGTAGGAGTAAGAGAAGCAGACATTAATTGTGAGAAGAATCGTATCATTCAAGTCACTGATGACTCGCACGTAAGAAGTGATTGCTGTGACAATTTAAAGTAGCATAAAAAAGTACAGTTCAGAACTGTGAAGACATTCTTGCAATGCTGCTTTAACTGTGAAAATGTCACTATGACATCATGACTATGAGCTCACAGCAACAATCGCAGAACACACAAAAGTGGCACAGAGTCCCCAGATTTTTTCTGCAGGCCTACAATGCGTCCTCCTTGTGTGCAGAAAATTGACAAGTGGTAACAAAGTGTAAAGAGACTGTTTCAGCACATACAATGTCCCCCAGAATTAATGGCACACTCAGTCATGCCTGCAGTGGTGGCACAGAGTCCCCAGATTTTTTTCTGCAGGTCCACAATGCATCCTCCTTGAGTGCAGAAAATTGACAAGTGGTAACAAAGTGTAAAGAGACTGTTTCAGCACATACAATGTCCCCCAGAATTAATGGCACACTCAGTCATGCCTGCAGTGGTGGCACAGAGTCCCCAGATTTTTTTCTGCAGGTCCACAATGCATCCTCCTTGAGTGCAGAAAAGTGAAAAGTGATCATCTCAACTGGACTGAAAGGTGCCCTTTGGATGTACAGTACTAGTAGACTTGGTGAGTAGATATATATATATATATATATATATATGGTTGTGTATTTTGAAGGTGATGATGAGGAAGGTTGAACTTGACGTGGACATGTACTCATGCTATTGTTCTGCATCACAAAGGTGACTCCGAACTGTTACTGTGCACCTTACAGTGCTCAATGAGATTTTTTTGCACTTAAATGGAAAAGGATAACTCTCAAGCACATGAAGGTAAGTATTTATTTATTTTTTGGAGGGGATCATATTTTCAGTTTTGTCTGTAATGATTTCTTATTTTTTTACTTCTTCACAGATTTTATCTGCATCCTTCTGGAGTCTGGTTGTTAATGATGGTCATGGTCATCGAATGAAACGACTTCTGTGTGTTGCATGTCTGCCCACGCTCGGATCGGGGGAGGGGTGTGCCTGACATTGACAAACTTTTTTGGATAAGGCCACTTTGACAGAACAACAAAGTATCGTGAATTTTCCTAAAAAAAGAAATGAATGACTTCTTAAAAGTTACAACTTCATTGTTATGTGTCCCTCCCTGGTTCTCAAATCTCAATCCCTATTGTCAAGTTACATTTCAGAGACACATCTTGTCAACTACTAAGACAACCTGTTGTGTGCAGTATTTGCAGCAGTCTTTACAAAGCAATGAAACCGATGAAGTAAAATCTTCATACTTACCAGAATGGATTTCACATGGACATTACATAGATACATAGATACATAGATAAATAGACAGTGTCGGCAGAAAAGGGCCTATGGCCCACCCAGTCTGCCCATTTGAGCTTGTAAGTTCAGTTTATGTTTTCCTAAAAGTCTGTTGCCCCTTACCCCTGACCTCCAGAATTCCTTTATGTCTATCCCATGCATTCTTAAATCCCGTGATTGTTTCCGCCCCCACCACTTCCTCTGGCAGGGTGTTCCACTTGTCCACCACCCATTTTGTGAAGAAATTCTTCCTCACGTTTCCTCTGAATCATCCTCCCTCCAACTTCATCCCATGCCCTCTAGTCCTGGAACATCTTTTTCACTTAAAATTAGTGTATTCCTGCACCCTGTTCCTCCCTGTAAGATACTTGTATGTCTCTATCATGTCCCCTCTCTCTCTCCTCTCGGTTCCTCTCTGTACGGTATAGCTACAGCATCTTTCCCAATGAGTAATAGCAATGGAGCCTGGATTTGTTCTCCTGTAAAAGAAACAAAAGAAGTGTACTGTATATGTTTTGCCACTATGGCTCTGAAAAGCTACAGAAAACAAAACAGACAACTTAAGGAAGTGAGGCAGCATAACAAACATGAGTGCACATACTCACTTTATCGTTTAAATATTAAAGAAGCTGGTGGTGGTGGTGCACTGGGGGACTAATGGTCCATGGGGGGCAGACAGACTTGTGGTGGCAGCAGACTTGGATAACATCTGTCCTGGTGGTGGTGGTTTGTGGGGGGCAGACAGACTCATGGTGGCAGCAGACTTGTATAACATCAGTCCTGGTGGTGGTGGTGGTCCATGGGGGGCAGACAAACTCATGGTGGCAGCAGACTTGGATAACATCAGTCCTGGTGGTGGTGGTGGTGGTCCATGGGGGGCAGACAGACTCATGGTGGCAGCAGAGTTGCATAACCTCAGTCCTGGTGGTGGTGGTCCGGGGTGGGGGAGGGCACACCAACTTTTAAATACTGCAGTTAAAACCTGCCAACATTAACCACATCATCATCCTCATAAAGAAAACTGCCCTCACTGTCATAGATGTCTGAAGTCTGACCACTGGGAAATTCTTCCTCCATTGTGTCATCATCTACGTCAGTGGTGGGCCATTTCAGGCAGCCACTGCCAGTGCCACCAGGATGTTCCATTTCCACATCAGCAAGACCACCATGACTAGGCCAGGGTGCGAATACCAAGGTTGCAGTTTGTGCTGATATGGGCCTCTCATTCATTTTAATGAATGTTAGCAAACTAACATTTGCAGGAAACAGGTTTGTCTGATGATTCCTGACTATTGCACCTGCTGAGCTGAATACCCTCTCAACACTTACACTGGAGGGTGGGCATGTGAGGTACTTCAGTGCCACTGCAGTCATGTCTGGCCATTCACTGACCTTTCCACTCCAGTACAAAAGAGGATCTTCACTTATTGTCAGTTGCCGGTTTTCAGATAAATATGACTCAACCATTCTCTGTGCTGCACTAAGTCCAATTGTTGATGCATCAGCCTGTTCCCCGGAATCATTGATTTCACAAATACCCACTTGGGACAAAGCCTCCCAAAGCAGGTTGACACCAACCACTTTGGATGACTGATCACCAGGTACTACAGTCCCCTTACCCTTGCATGATATGCTTGCTGGTCCTCCAGCTACACCTTCATCTGGATTATGCTGCTGAGGTTTGCAAACCTTGGCACGTGACCTCTGTGCCCCACGAACCAAGCGAACCAGTTGACCACTGATATTTTTTACCTGTTCATGCCCTCCCTCCAGTACTGATGCAATTCCACGTTTGTATCGTGGGTCCAGCATTGTTGCCATGGCAAAGCTGTCACTATGCTGAATGCTTACGATTCTGGTCAAATACTGTCAGCATGTGTTGCAGCAACCTACTGCTACCACCGTCTCTGGCAACATCAAGGCTATGCTGTACATTCACCAATGTCTGCCTCAGCACCTGCAGCAGTGGAATTGATTGGCTAATGGAGGAAGACTCGCCATTCACTGCCTGTGTGGCATGTTCAAAAGGCTGCAAAATTGTTATTACGGAGTCCATGAGGCACCACTGTTCAGTTGTCATAGACATGGAGGCCCCAGAACTGTCACTGCTAGTGTGCATAACAAGATATTCTGTGATGGGTTTGTATTGTTCATACAATTTCTCTGCCATGTATAACGTGGAGTTCCATTGAGTGACAACTTCCAGCTTCAAGCGGTGCTGAGGCAGGCTGTTTTATATCTGCAACTGCTGCAGTTGGTCACGGGTCTTTCCAGGTCTTGAAAAGTGAGAGCAGATACGTTGTGCAATGGTCAGCATTTCCTTTATGTCAGGGTGCTGCAGAAACTCCTGAAACACAAGATTTAAACAGTGGGCCATGCATGGAACATAAAAAAAAAACACCATTCGTGATGTATTTCACCACATTTGACCCATTGTCACTTGCTATGAACCCAGCTCTCAGGGACAGAGGGTTTAGCTATCTGTCAGTTTCAGTCAGTACCATGTCCAACATGTTCTCACCAGTGTGTGAACAGGTCACACTGCACATAGCAATTGTTGGATGCTGGCAAATTCCCAGAAGATTGCTACCATGACAATCCACCTTCCTGCACTGATTATTCACACTACCAGCATCACAAACAACCCAGCACCTGCGCCCAGTGTGCAGTTATACACAGATATGAACTCCCCACTGTTTTGCCACTTGTCCACATATCCATACTTAAAGGAGGAATGTTGAAGAGCATGTCTTACTTAGTCTGAAACAGTGTGGAACAACTAGGGAACAGCACAGGTAGAAAAGTATGTCCTGGATGGGACTTTCCATTTTGGACAGGCACTGGCAGCAAACTGCCAAAAACCAGAATTCTCCACAAAGGAGAAGGGCAAAAGATTGATTGCCAGCATTTCTGCTATAGCAGCATTAAGTTCACGTGACATTGTATGATTGGAGGGGTACTTCAGCTTATGCCCAAAAACACTCTGTTACATGGGCTGACTTAAATATTTTACACAGGGTGTGTTGTTCACAAATGGTTGTGCTCTGTGATGAATGGCATTTTCAGGGGGCGGAGTGTGGACATTTGATGAAGACGGTTGCACAGGTGATGATGACAAACCCAGAAATTATGTTATTTTTCCAGATTTGCCAACCGGGGTTGACGTACCACTTGCACTAGACATACTCGTTCACCACCACCACCACCACCACCACCACCACCACCACAAAAATGCTACTCTCACCAGCACTGGACAACATTTCAAAGTCATTATGGTCCTCCACCTCATCATGCCTGTAGTAATCCTCTGCTCTTATTACTGCACTACTGCACATGTTTAATTTCCTACTGGGCTTAACAGTCATGGAAGGGGATAACATGCTGGCTATAGTTGCCGGTGATATGGGTGAATGCCCCAGTCTGGTATTAGCTGCCAGCTTGTGCTGGGTCCACAGAACCAACTGCCTATTCTTAAGATGCGTATGCTGTCCTCCTGCGCCCAGATGGCTCCCCTTTTTACTTTGACTCACACGCTCATGGCAAGCCTGTCAGATTGCAACTGAATCATCATTTGCATTTTGAACAAAAAAATCCCAAACAAGGGAGTATGATGTTCTGCTTTTAACATGTCCATGATGATGTGGCTTATTTAAGTCTGTTATTTTAAGCACTGAAATGGGGGGGCATGTGATGTTTCTGGCACTGCACACCTGGACTGCAACTGACCACCACAACTACCTATCATATTGAGTACTGGGTCGTTATCATTATCATCATCATCCACTAAAACCGGTAAATTACAAGTTTTTACAGGGGGGGATTCCTGCAAACAGATTCAGACACAGCCACTTTTAATTTCTTTTTCCCCCGGTTCCCAACTGGGGTCAATTATATCATCATCATCTTCATCAACATCACTGTCACACACATCCACATCTCCTGCTTGGATGCTAACATGTGGGCTGCATGTTGCAACAACAGCAACATCATCATCATCAGCATCATCACATTCATCATCAGCATCTACACCACCATCACCTGATATTTTTTCACCACACTGTGAATCACTGCATGGAAAATGAGTGACATTAAGTGCCACGGTGGATGGAATATCACATTGTTTGCTATCATTGACATGATCATCAGAATCAGGTTCAGTTAATGGGATGTTACTGGGAAGTATGACATCATCTACGCTGTCACTCATTTGCACTGCTTCACAATCAATATGTTTGGATACAGTACACTGGTCGGAATTAGAACTTGATGCAACAATGCTAATACTACCTCCACCACCACTAACACCAGCAACACTAACACCACCGGCTGGGAAAACATCATCTCCTCCAACTATCAGTGAAGCTACTGATTGGGCTGTAAAAAACATTGCAGGAGAAATACCGTTCCTCACATCAGCAATGCACTTCTCCATCCGCGTACTACTACCACGCCCACAGACCCTCTTACTGCCAACATTGCCATGGCCAGAAACAGCTTTACTTGCACATCTCTTTGCAGGCATTTTGGGGGATCAACCACAAATATTACCAAATTCAGATTTTGATACATTCACTTTCTGACTGGAGGGTCACTAGCTGGGTGCGAAACAAAATAAACAACTGTGGTTTCAGCAACAGATAAGAGACTACTGCTTTGTGACACTGTCACGGAATTAAAACAACTTCAGTAACCAGTCATGCTGATGGGGTCACAAAAACAATCCAGTCTGGTAAAAAATACCTTTTCAACGTGGGGGTGGGGGTGCACTGAATACAGACAGTGCTGATTTTTATGGCACCACAAGCAGCAAAACTAAGAACAGAGAACACGATCGCAGTACAAAATCAGGCAGCTGCAGTGGATAGCAGGTTCACACTGCTACGTTTAATTGCACTTACACTAATCAGTGTCACAAATTTTAAAAGGTGTGTTATATTTGATGCATGCAACACTGCACACATAACACAGAACACTTTGTGTACAATGCTGAATGAGGAATGCAATGCAAATGCAAAAGTTCAGTGTACTGCCACGTAATGTAAATTTGTAATTTAAACAACCTGACCTTATGAAATGCTGCACCACATTCACACAACAAGCAGCAAGAACATTTGCACTATTACTGACAATTTTACTATGTGTACAGTAACACAGTCAGTTATATAACAAAAATATTACCAAAAAACAAAGAAATCACTAGTTCTCCAACTTAAATCTACCTACACACAGATATGCCCCTCCCCCACACAGCACACTTCACTGTCTTTCACCACACACACTCAATGTTGTAAATTTACATTCAAAATCCACACACAAACAAAAACGCTCGATGATGTGAGCACAGGAGGGTTTTCTACAATCGATGAACTACAGTTGGATCCCCCCAAAAAAGCAAAAATGCTTTTTGAACAGCTTTTAAAAGATTCCTACAGACAGCAATCAAAGCACACTATCTACTTTCCTTCCTACTCATACTACCTCGAACTGAGACTATGCAGATCAATATAGAGCCCATGTGACCTGAACTCCCATGAATCACTGCAAATTCTGCCTTCAGAGCTCAAAAACAAGGCGAAGTGAAGCGAAGTGAACTGCCACCAATGTACTTCTCCTTAAATTTGAAAGAGTAGTGACCAATGTAGGCAGAGTAACGCGAAGTCGCTGTTTCCAATGGACTTCGCATCCTCATTATAATGTGAATTAGTCTGCTTCCCGTTGTGGAGCACTCTGCAAATCCGCTTGTGCTCCATGAAATGCTTCACTCAGCGGATTGAGTCCACTTCGCCCACCACTAGTTGTGGATGAGGATGATGATGATGATGATTCTAGCTACCCTATATGGGAACCTGAGAAAAAGAAATTTATGGTGGCTATAGGTGAACAGTCTCTGTAACCCCCCCAAAGTTCTTCTGATGTAGCTGTGTCTGTAGCTAACCCTGAAGTCATAGTAATAGATTGTGATGTTCAGTCAATGTTTGCATCACACCTGAAATCATGCATTACACCACCCATTTCACCTCCCAAAAACTACAGACCCATATTCCGCAGCAGCGTCATGTGAAATGTAGGGCAGCCAAATCCCTAGTTTGGGATTTTTTCATACAAGATGAAAAGGATGAAACAGTGGCAATCTGACAGCTTTGCTAAGTGCTTGTGAGGCATGGGAAGAAAGGTAGCCACCTTGGCACCGGGGGCCAGTATGCTCACCTCAACAGCAGGCACATGGCATTGTGGACTCTGAACCAGAGGGAAGCTGATGCCATAGTGGGGCATTCACTCTCTTCAACCTTATTGAGCAAGGTATCCCCTTCCCAAGTGACTGTATGTAGCCATGTAGGTAAAAGTTGTGAATTAGTACCGGAGGATTACAACAGGCATGAGGAGGAGGATGATTATGAATGTTCCAGTAGCAGTCAGAGTAGCAGTGGTGGTGTCAGTATTACAAGCCCATGCAGTAGTCATTCTACTGCATCAACCTCTGTGCTTGAAACATGTAAAATAAAAATAATTTATCAGAATGTCACCTGTGAACCCACCCCTGGTCAAAGCCAACACATCCATGGTAGTTCACAGAGCACAGATCTTTGGCACATCCCAGACAAAAACCCAAACAATGTAACCCATGTTGCAGAGCCTTTTTTAGTTGCACACTAAATACCCAATGAATCATGTGGTTGAGTGTGAAGTCAATGCTGCCATAGTAGAAATGCTTGCAATGGACCTTTTGCCACTCTCCTATGTGGAGAATGTGGTATTCCAACACTTTGCAGCACCCACATGAAACATAGAAACAGAAACAGACTTTAATGGCAGATAAGGACCCCTTGGCCCACCCAGTCTGCCCATTTCCCTACCCATTGGATAAACTGCAGATCCTAGTTAACCAACAGCC
This sequence comes from Neoceratodus forsteri, assembly GCA_016271365.2. Classification (NCBI taxonomy): domain Eukaryota; kingdom Metazoa; phylum Chordata; order Ceratodontiformes; family Ceratodontidae; genus Neoceratodus; species Neoceratodus forsteri. The sequence continues at coordinate 1,640,952,225 of CM057450.1, forward strand.
TACTTCTTCCTGCCCCCAACCAGAATTGCCTTATGTCTGTCCCATACATTCTAGAATTCCCCCACTGTTTTTGACCCCACAATCTCCTCAGGAAGGCTATTCCATGCATCCACCACCCTCTCCATGAAAAAAATACTTCCTCAAGTTGCCCTTGAGCCATCCCCCCCATCTTCAAATTGTGCCCCCTTGTTCTTGCACATCTCTTTTTCTGACAGATGCTACCCTCTTAGACTTTGTCGGATTCCCTTGAGGTACATGAAAGTTTCTATCGTGTTCCCCTCTCCCTCCTTACCTCGAGAGTATACACATTAAGTTCTTTTACTATCTTTGTATGACTTTTGGTGCGGATCATGCACCATTTTAGATGCCCTCCACTGGATTGCCTCCATCCTGTCTGTATCCTTGCAGAGATGGGGTCTCCAGAACTGCACGCAGTACTCCAGATGGGGTCTCGCCAACTGTCTCTACATAGGGATAACAACTTCCTGTTTTCTACTGGTGATGCCTCTCCCTATGCATCCCAGTATCCCACCAGCCCTCCTTACTGCCTTCTCACATTACTTGCTTACCTTTAGGTCATCTGATATGACTACCACAAGATCTCTTTCCATTTTTGTTGTTGTTAGTACCCCCCCCCCCATTGTGTATGCTTCCTCTGGGTTTTTGTTTCCAAGGTTCATTACTTTGCACTTCTTTGCATTGAATCTAAGCTGCCATACTTTTGACTATTCCTCCAACCTTGCCAAGTCCCATCTCATCCTTTCCATCCCCCCTTGTGTATCTACCCTGTTGCAGATCTTTGTGTTGTCTTCAAAGAGGCACACTTTTCCGTCCAGTCTCTCCACAATGTCACTTATAAAGACATTAAAAAGTCCCAGTACTGAACCCTGCAGTAACCTGCTAGTAACCCCTCTTTCTTCATAGTGGACTCCATTTACTATTACCCTCTGTGTCCTGTTGTGCAGCCAATTTTTTTGCCAAGGCTACCACCCTGGGACCCACTCTCAGGCTGACTAACTTGTTTATTAATCTTTTCTGTGGGGCTGTGCCAAATGCCTTGCTAATGTCTAGGTAGGCCATGTCCACAACCCCTCCCTGGTCTACTACTTTGGTCACCCAGTCAAAGAAAGCCATTTGATTTGTCTGACCTGACCTTCCCACAGTGAATCCATGCTGCTTTGGGTCCTGTGCCCTGCTGGCCTATAGGTACTCAACAATTCTTTCTTTCAGAAGTGATTCCATCATTTTCCCTACTGAACTAACAGGTCTGTAGTTTCCTGCCTCTGCTTTGCTCCCACTTTTTTGAAGGGGAATCACACCCGCCCTCCTCCAGTCCCTAGGTACCATACCATCCTCCCATGATTTGTTACAAAGGGTTGTCTGTGGTGTCACTAGTTCTCCCTTTAGTTCTTTTGGAATTCTGGGGTGAATCCCATCAGGCCCTATTGCTTTGTCCACCTTCAGTTTTAGGAGTTCTTTCAGGATCCTTTCTTCTGTGAATGGACTCGTATCGACCACCCTATCCAGAGTGTTTCTTTTGATTGGATTAGGTGCCTCCCTCGCCTCTTCTTTTATGAATACTGAGCAGAAGTATTTGTTCAGTATCCCTGCTTTTTCACTGTCACCCACCACTTTATTAAGCCTCACTATCCTTCCTTTGATCCTACTTCACTCCTTAGTGTACCTATAAAATGTTTTATCCCCCTTCTTAATCAAGTTGGCTATCTTTTCCTCAGTTTGAGCCTTTGCTATTCTGATTGCCTTCCCCGCTTCCTGCTTTAACTGGTATAGTTCTCTGTCCTGCTCACTCTTTATACTTCCTGTAAGCTATCTTTTTCTCCCCAACCTTCCTCGCCACCTCTTTTGAGAACCATAGTGTTTTTTTCCTTTGATATTTCACACAAAGGCTTGTTGCCTCTCTGTGATGGCAGTTTTGATTTTTCACCATTGTTTCTCCAACCCTCCTTCTTGCCCATTTTTTTTTTTTATTTAGCTTTTGTTGACCGGGTAAGTGCACTAGACAAATCCTGCCTATTTTCAGGCACGACCCGGGGGAGGGGGATACAGATGAATGCCAACTCACCTTGAACCAGATTTGCTAGTGCTTTTTTGAGGCACTCTCACATTTTGCCAAAGTCAGCCTTCCTAATGTCTAGTACCCTTGCTTTGGTATGGCCTGACTCTTTGGCTGTGTTTATCATGAACCACACTGTTTGGTGGCCACTTGTTCCCAGATGGCTACCCACTTCTAAATCTGAGATCCTCTCTCCATCCTTGTTTAAGAGTACCAGGTATATGATTGCTCCCTCTGAGTAGGTCCCAACACTAGCTATCTGAGGCATGCCACCTATAGGGTATCGAGAATGACCCTGCTCTTGGATGTGGTTGCAGCAAAGTGCTCCAGTTAACATCTGGCATATTCAGGTCCCCCCTCAACAATATCTTCCCTTTTTATGCCATCCTAAGGATGTCTTCTATCTTTTCCTTGTCCATTTCCTCCCCCTGAGATGGGGGTCAGTATACAATCTGTGTGGATTGTGGTGCCATTTCCTGTCTCCAGGGTGACCCACAGTGCCACTTCTCCTCCCTGTTTACCCTTTAGTTCCTTTGATTTGATCCCTTCCCTTACATAGAGAGCTACTCCTGCTCCTCTTTTACCCTCTCTGTCCCTCCTATAGATTGTGTACCATGGTATGTTGACATCCCAGTCATGATTCTCTGTGTACCATTTTTCTGTGACTGACATGCTATCCAGGCATTCCTCTTCCATCAGGGCCGCTAGTTCAAGGGAGCTTGTTTCCCAGACTACAGGCATTGGTATTCATTGCCCTGCATTTTTTCATGGCGTTACACCTTTTAGCCCTATCCCTGTCCTTACTGCCTTTGCCTTTTTCTCCATTTACTCCTGCCCTTTTATCTATTGACATCTCTGTGGTGTTTACCTCGCTAACTACACTGTTTTGTGGGGCGGCTGGGATTTCTCTTCTCCTTTTGAGTGCCTCCCCCTTGGCTAGTTTAAATGCTTGCCAATGAAACACTTAAACCTATCACCTAGGATCCTAGTTCCACTCCTGGACTGATGCAGACCATTGCACCAGTATAGACCGGTATCCTTCCAGGTGAACCCCCAGTCCCCAATGAATACCGAAACTCAGACATGTGATATGGCTAGTTATTAGCAAACCTCGCCTTGCAAACATAACCTGAAGTTGCAACACAAAGTTTACAAGGTGAAGTTGAAAAGGTGAATTTCGACCATAGGAAGACAATTTCGCAAAATGTTTCACGAATTGCTGCATTTTTAGTGCCAAATTTGACTTGCTTGTGTATTTCTGAAAGCAACCCCTGTGACAGAGTGTTGGTGGTACATTATGTAAACTAGAAAACTCATCCAGTAGCCACCAGTACAATTCATCTCTCATGGCTTCTGCTGCCAGTATCACAGAATTCTATCCAGCACTGGTGGCTTTTGACAGTTTTGCATTCTGTTAATTTTCTTGACAAATAACACATTTTTCAAAGTTTGTGGAGAGTCATTTTCTCTTTATTGTAAGCTTTAAGGGGCTTGTATCCTCCATTTCTTTATATACTGTAACTTCCCTGTGGAGATAAAATTCAAAAAGTATATTGTTAGCATTACCACCATCACTACTACCATTTTTCATTTTGTACAAGTATACAGACTTGTGCTAAATTAGATATAAATGATATCTATATGTTAGTATCAAAACTGCCATATTTGTTTAGTAAGTACTTTGACTGAAGTCCAACATGAAGCTGTTTATTGTCATCTCTAACACTATACTGACCTGTCCATAAGTGTCACTGAATTAAAAAACTAGTTTCTAGAATATTTCAAAGGCTAGTACTGCATGCATAGGCAATTATAAATTAAAACCTTCAACAAGGCAGACTAGATGCTTCATTGTATGTACAAAAGCTTACAAATGGAGAAGCATTGCATTAGGAATTCACGTGCATTTATAGCTACCCACTATGCAGTACAAATTATAGACATGCAATCTGTTGCTACTGGTGCACAACCTTCAGTGTGTGACTGATCTGGGCAGCAAATTTCAACTGAAAATATAGAAAACTATTATAATCACTTGTGAGACACTGAGAATTAAGAATCTGCATGTGAAAACATTTCAATTTAATATATTGCAAAATGTTGATATTCACCATGCAAATCAGCTTCATTTCTGAAAAAAAAAATACTGGCCAATGCAAAACCAATAAAAATATTTTAATATGTTGTCATTTGGTAGCTTTGACCAATAAATACCACATTAAGGTGTTGAAATTAACTTAAACAATAAGAATTGGAGTCATAGTCATGTTGCAGTGTTTCTGGAATTGTGCAAAAAATGACAGTTTGTCATTTTGGGTACCATTGTTTAACCTCACCTAGAGGCTTACAGCTCCACTTGACAGATCCACATCATACCTTATCTAAACTTACATAAACTAAGCTTTCAAATGATGTATGATGTGGGTGCATGTAGGGTGGGGTGCATTAAACTCCAAAAATATGGCCCTTTTTGGAGAATTGCCACACATCTAATCGTGCTGTGGGAGAGCCATGGTTACTGCAGGGTGGGGGGATGTGAAGTGCTGCTGCCGCTGGGGAGCTGAGATGTGCTGGCTAGCTGGTGTAGCGGTTAGGGTATGTCAATGGGTAGTTGTGGTTGAGTAGGCTGGTTGTTGTGGTTCCAGTACGAGTCCCGTCTGAGGCAGTGACAAGATGTTGTGGGTTGTGCATCGAGCTGTGTGTAAATATATATTTGAGTAACTTTGTTATAAGTTGCTGGTTTTAAGTTTTTGGGTTTGCATGCCATGGTCTGATGTGCCACAGGTGTCAGTGAGTGCAGCAGAGTATGGGAAGTGGTCAACATATGAATATTTGAAGGGCATTGCATTTAATCTATCTTTGCAGATGTGATAACTTCTACAGTGTTCTGGTCTCCATTAATAAAGTGTGCTCTGGTATGTTGATTGCTTCTGTTGCCTGTATTTTTGTTGCAGGGCTGTGTGTGGTTTTTGCATGCACTGTTTTATACTGCCACTGTATTTGCTGATGTCGTTATTCCATCACAGATGTTGCTGACAGCATTGTTGTTTTCGCTGCCTTGACCTAGTACCGTTGGGAAGTCATTTTGGCAACTTTCTCTAATATTCCAACTTAAAACAGTGGAAAAAATGTATGAAATGTGGATTGATGTATTAAACTGCAGAATTTTGTTTGGTAGTTTAAATACATTAATATAATAACTGTGGAATGAAGGTATGAAATTAAATCTGTGTTAATATGTATCACTGCCCCCCATTTATGTATGTTTCAATCCCTGGTGTCTAGTGGTACACCCCTACCCTCCAGTTGCTGGTGCCCTAACAATTTAACAATTCCCTGGTGTCTAGTGGCACCCCTCACCCTCTGTTCAACAGGTCCTAACATTTTTCTGGTGTCTATTGTCATCCACCCACCCTCTGATCACTGGCCCCCTAACAATTTAACATTTTCCTGATGTCTAGTTGCATTCCCCACCCTCCAATCACCGGCCTCATAAGAATTAATGTTTTCCTGGTGTCTAGTGGCCTCTCCCACTTTCTGCTCACCAGCCCCTTAACATTTCCCTGGTATCTAGTGGCACCTTCCAATCACCGGCCTCATATTTGCTGATGTGAATCCATCTCCATCCTCACTGCTAACTGAAGTGCCTGTCAGAAGTTCACAACTAGGCACTCGCTCCTTAGTCATTACATCACGTGGTAGTCATGGAGACTGTTTTTTCTTGCTTTTGAACATAGAAACAAAAAACATAGACTTTGTTGACAGAAAAGGACCTCTTGCCCCATCCAGTCTGCCCAGATTTTCCCTGCCTAATCTGTCTCCACAGGCACTAACTGGTCTCTGGTGATCCTCCCTTCTCCCTTTCTATATTCCAAAATACCTCTATGTCCATCCCACACATGCTTGAAGCCCACACTGTTTTTTCCCCACCGATTCTGCTGATGGTCTGTTCCAGGTATCTGCCACCCTTTCGGTGAAGAAATATTTCCTCACGTCTCCCTTAAATCCCTTCCCCTTCACCCCGCAGCTTCATCGCATGCCTTCTGGTCCTTGTGCTTTCTCTCATTTGAAAGAGACTCCCATCATGCACCCAGTTTACCCCTGTGAGGAACTTGTAGACCTCTATCATGTCACCTGTTGCCCTCTAATCTTTCTGGGTGTACATGTTGAGATCCCTCAGTTTCTCCTCATACTGCTTCCCATACAACCCCTGCAACATTTTAATTGCCCTCCTCTGGACTGCCTCCACCCTGTCTATGTCCTTTCTGAGGTGTGGCCTCCAAAACTGGACACAGTTTAGTCTCATCAGGAGGTGATGCAGTGGCAACACATCTTCACTTTCTACTCTTGGAGATACCCTTCCCTCTGCACCCCAGCATCCCACTAGCCCTATTTACATCTTTGTCACAGTGCCCTGCCATTTTGAGGTAATTAAGTATAATAACCTCCAGGTCCCTTTCCTGTTTGGTGACTATCAGTTCCTCCCTCAATCTGTACCTAGCTACTGTTTCCTAGCTCTAGGTGCATAATTTTGAACTTTTTGGCATTGAGCCCCAACTGCCATGTTCTTGCTCACTCCTTAAGTTTCCGAAAATCCCTGTACATTCTTTCCATTCCCTCTTCAGTGTGCACTCTATTACATTACAGATTTTGGTATCATCTGCAAAAAGGCATACCTTCACTTCCAGTTCTTCTGCAATGTTACTTATGATGACATTTAAGAGGACTGAAACATAGAAACATAGACTTTGACAGCAGATAAGGACCACTTGGCCCATCTAGTCTGCCCATTTCCCTACCTACAGGATAGGCCGTAGAGCCTAGTTAACCAACAGCCCATTTCTTCCTACCCCCCACAAGATTTGCCTTATGTCTGTCCCATGCATTCTTGAATTCTCCCACAGTTTTAGACCCCACAACCTCCTCAGGAAGGCTGTTCCATTTATCCACTACCATCTCTGTGAAATAATACTTCCTCACATTGCCCCTGAACCGCCCCCCTTCTATCTTTAAATTGTGTCCCCTTGTTCTTGCACGTCTCTTTTTCTGAAAGATGCTGCCCTCTTGGACTTTGTTGATTCCACTGAGGTACTTAAAGTTTCTATCATGTCCCCTCTCCTTCTTTCCTCAAGGGTATACATATTAAGCTCCTTTAGTCTCTCCTCATACGGCTTCTCTTGTAGACCCTGCACCATTTTAGTTGCCCTCCTCTGGATTGCCTCTATCCTGTCTATGTCCTTGCAGAGATGGGGTCTCCAGAACTGGACGGAGTACTCCAGATGGGGTCTCACTAACCGTCTGTACAGAGGGATAACAACTTCCTGTTTTCTGCTGCTGACACCTCTCCCTATGCATCCCAGTATCCGCCCAGCCCTCCCTACTGCCTTCTCACATTGCTTGCTAACCTTAAGATCATCTGATATGATTACACTCAGGTCCTTTCCTTTTTGTTGTTGTTACCTCCACCCCATTGTGTATTCTTCCGGGTTCTATACACAATGGGGGGAATAATAACAACAAACTCTAGCTATTTGTCAATGCCGAACATTCGCTTGCAGGTATTTGCAGTGGTGTTTGGCATGTATGGTGCTTTACTCTAATGCCCTGTGCGATTGCTGGTATTTGTACAATAAATTGTCAGCATGACCATTTTGTTACCCCCATTGTGCGCTACATAGGCGGAAACATGTTTTGGGCGGGATGTGAAAAATGACAGCTGTACTGCTCATAAGGAAGTGTGGTAAAATGGCAATGTTGAAAATCTGGAGTGGAAATATTGAAAATTTGCAAACCTAGGAGCGTGCGTGGGAACTGTGCAATGCACGTTCGTAAAACAGTCATTGTTAGGAATATTTTCACCAAATTGTCAACATTGGCATTTTAAAACCTCTGCTAATGAACAGTGTCATTGTGATTGTCTTAGTGTGCCATACGATGATTTCGCTGGCGACTCGCGTTATTATACATGAGCAGGCTGCGTTTGGGCAGGATGTGAAAATGACAGCTGTACTGCTCATGAGGAGGTGTGGTAAAATGCCAATGTTGAAAATCTGGAGTGGAAATATTGAAAATTCGCAAACCTACGAGCGTGTGTGGGAACTGTGCAACGCACGCTTGTAAAACAGTCATTTTTAGGAATTTTTTCACAAAATTTTCAATACTGCCATTTTAAAACCTCTGCTAATGAACAGTGTCACTGTGATTTTCTTACTGTGTTCCATACATTGATTTCGCACATCGACTGCGCCATTGTGCACTACATAGGCGGAAGGACGTTTTGGGCAGGATGTGAAAAATGATAGCTGTACTGCTCATAAGGAGGTGTGGTAAAATGGCAATGTTGAAAATCTGGGTGAAAATATTGAAGTCGCAAACTTACGAAAGCGCATGAGAACTGCACAACGACGCCGAAAACAGTTATTTGTAGGAATTTTCACTCAATTTTTCAACATAGCCATTTTAAGATCTCTGCTCATGAACAGTGACACTGTGATTTTCTTAATGTGTCCCATACACTGAGTTCACACACCGACTGTGCCATTGTGCGCTACATTGGCGGAAACACATTTTGGGCAAGAGGTGAAAAATGACAGCTACAGTGCTCATAAGGAGGTGTGGTAAAATGGCAATGTTGAAAATCTGGAGTGAAAATATTGAAATTTCGCAAACTTACTAGCGTGCGTAGGAACTGCGCAATGCAGACTCGTAAAACAGTCATTTTTAGGAATTTTTTCACCAAATATTCAGCACAGCCATTTTAAGACCTCTGCTCATGAACAGTGTCACTGTGATTTTCTTAATGTGTTCCATACATCGATTTTGCACACCGACTGCGCCATTGTGTGCTACATGGGTGGAAACACGTTTTGGGTGAGATGTGAAAAATGACAGCTGTACAACTCATAAGAAGGTGTGATAAAATAGCAATGTTGAAAATCTGGAGTGAAAATATTGAAAATTAGCGAACTCACAAGCCTGCGTAGGAACTGCGCAACGCACGCTAGTATAACAGTCATTTTTTGGAATTTTTGCAAATTTTCAACATGGGGTTTTTGGGACCCCTTCTCATGAATGATGTCACTGTCATGGTGTTATTCAAGCCTGAAGGGTGATTTCATGCAGTGACTGCACAGTGTGTGAATCACCCTTCGGGCCTGAATAATGCCATGACAGTGACATCATTCATGAGAAGGGGTCCCAAAAACCCCATGTTGAAAATTTGGTGCAAAAATTCCAAAAAATGACTGAGATATGCAATAAAGTTGAAACCCCTATCTAGCCCATTGTACAGCTTACCGGCATTTCCTCAGTTCGCGGTCACCTTTGAAGAGTGCAGACGTGTTCCCGGTCCACCGAAGATCGTCGCTCCGGAGTCCGGAGGTAAGTATGGGGAGGGTGTGGGGAGGCTGGGTGCGCAGTGGGTGGGTGCGGGTTGTGGGAGGGGGCTGGGAAGCGCGCTGGGACCGTTTTATTTTACAGGTTTTAACAAAAACGGACTACGTGGGACGTTTGCCATGCTGGGGTGGGCTCTCAGCATGGCAGAAGATGGCTAGGGGGCCGAGGAGCCGACGGAAGATTGGGCACCCCCGTTGGCAAAAGAAAGGGAACATTTGCCACGCTGGGGTGGAAGCTCCCAGCATGGCAGCAGAATGGCTTGGGGCCATGGAGCCAACGGGGATTGGGCACTCGCTGGCACCAACGCTTGCCACGCCAGTGGGCTCCCAGTGTAGCAGCAGGATGGCTTGGGGGCTGTGGAGCCGATGGGGATTGGGCACCCCGTCGGCAAACAACATTTGCCACGCTGGGGTGGTGGCACCAAAGCTTTGGGGGGGCCGGCATGACACGCACAGGGGGGAGCGCGTGACGGGATGGGGGGACGGCATGACGGCGGTGCTCAGTATAGCAGCGGTGCTTTCCTTTGAAGCAGAGGAACACTGCTGTCATACAGAGCTCCTGCACCCATTGATGCAGGACCGCCATGCCTGCTCAAGGGAGCAGTGCATTGGATGGGAGAGGCACACCTCCAAGAGTGCTACTCTCCCAAAACGTTCCTTGCGCATGTGCGCAAGCGAACGTAAAAAGGAAAGGCACTTATGAACCCTGTGACACCCCATGGTTTTCCTCCCATTGTTAGAGGGCATACTGTTAACCACCATCCTCAGTCTCCTTCCTGTTAACCAGTTTCTAACCCTGTTTACTACTTTGCATACCACCCCTAGGCTGCTCAGTTTCTTTATTAGCCTCCTGTGTGGCAGAGAGTTAAAGGTCTTCTAACGTACAGATAGACCATGTCCACTGCCCTCTCCTGATCTAGTTCTCTGGTCAACCTGTCAAAGAAATATATCAAATTCATTTGACATGAAACCTCCCCCATAAATCCATACTGCCTGTGGTCTTACCACTCATTAGATTCAAGACACTCTACCAGTCTTTCATTTAGCAGGGTTTCCATTCATTTCCCTGCAACTGAAGTAAGACTGACCGGCCTATAGTTGCTAGCATCTTCCCTGCTGCTTCTCTTATGTAGAAGGACCATGTCAGCTTTTCTCCAGTCCTCTGGAACCACATATTTTTCCAGTGGGCCATTGAATAAGGCTGTCAGTGGAGAGACTAGTACATCCTTAAGTTCTTTTAGAATGTGTCTTGTTAAGTCATGTAGCTTTGTCCACTTACAGAGCTGCAAGTCCTGTCTGGATTCAAACAGCAATGTACATGTGAAAGTGACAATTTTGCAGAAGTTTGTAATAGAAATCAACCAAATTGTCATGGGGTATAATATAAACATTCTGAAAATTTCACATGCATATTCCAAACTTCTTTACACAATAAAGAGATGTTACAGTAACAGAATCATGATGCAAGGTAAATGTGTTCATTATTTTTACTGTGCTTCATTCAATTGATATTCTTGTTTACAAGAGCTGGGCAAAATTAGCAAATACTGAATTTGTGGAATTTTCATGAAATTCTGCAAAATTTCATGAAATGCCATGAAATGTTTCAGAATTTTCTGAAAACTTTTTATTGGCAATACCTCTGTCCATGTTGCATTTAGAAGTCTACATTGTGGTGTGCACATTTTCTGGTATGCACCCTAAACTTGTGCCAAGTTTCATAAAATTTAGATGAAGGGTGGTGAAGTTATAGGGGCTCAAAGTCTGGTAATTTAATTCTCATGTCAACATATTCTATGATAATAGTTCTATGCTTACAACTTAGCCACCTTTGGAGTTAGATAATTGAAAACTTAAATGCATACTTTCTGGAAGAGTCATAAAAACTGCTAAATGGAGAAGTACTGGTTATATAAATTGTAAGTTTTAGCCATGACCTGCCTCCCGACATGACTTCCCGGGCTCACTTCTGAAGCCGGGATGTCAGCATGGCAGCATGATGCTCTGATGCTTGGCCATGGGAGGTTTCTTAAAGCCTAATATTTAGGGTCAATGAACCCAACAACATTGGTGTTATTCCATTCTCCAGCTTTAAACTTATAGGGCTTAAAATTCAACAGTTTACCTAATTGAGAAATGTAATTTTTAAATTTCTGAATGTGTAGAGGATCATAACTAAGTCACCTTTACAGCTAGAGATTTAAAGCTTGGCACACATATGTATGGCCATTGGTAAAGTCACCATGCCAAATGTGTTGCAATTTGGACACTTTTAGTTGATGTAGTTAACTGAATTTTAAAATTTGTGAAAGAGTGGAGGTGTATAACTCCAGCATCTTTAAAGATGGAGATATGAAATGTGGTACATGTCTGTATGGGCATTGGGTATTTGGTGCAATTTAGATAACTGCTTTTTAAATTAGATGGCAATAACTGAAATTGAAATTTTGGAAAATTTCACAACATTTTACCAGAAATTTCACTAAATTTCACAGAAGTGAAATCAGCATTTCACCAGAATTCTGCTGATAGAAGATTCATTTTGCCCAGCCCTAGTGATTCATGCTCTCTGTATCGAAATGCATCAAACATATTCTTGTTCAGTTTCCTAGGCTAAGTCACTCTGTATCTGATTGCATGGTTCTATATGAGTATCTATGCTAAGCCTCCAACCAAGTATCAACAGTAATGTGGAGATACTTCTTTTCATTGCCTCTTTAAGTCCTTTATATGCTGTATAATAATGGGCCGATGATGTATTGCTTCTAAAGACCTTTATATGAACCTTGTTTGAACCTTTGCATATAATGTCCCTATATACTATAGGTAACAGCCATATTCTAAACACAGAGACACTCCAGTCATAATCCCCTCCAGCTTTTCATTACTTAGGCTGTGGTCCATGGTCTAATGCCTATAGTTCAGCTGTACTAAGTCTGGTCCCTCAAGTCTTCCAACCCCACCCCATTTCTATCTTGTATAATCATATCTATGATTTGATTCCTTCGAAAACAGCTGGAGATGACTTTTATTGGGATAAAGCCATGACACCGTCAGGAGAACCATATGACTGGTTTTGTTTATGGTCTAACCTATATAAGTATATTGAGTGGGACAGATACCACCATATGCAATTTCAACTGCTTCATTACCTTTACTTTACACCTGTTAAATTGCATAACATGGGGAAATTGCCAACAGATACCAGTACAGAGTGTGGTAAGGCTTCTGGTACATTGCTGCACATATTTTGGGATTGTGAGATGGCAAAATCTTTATGGGAATCCATACATTGGCATTTGGATCCCCTCTTTGGGTTAGATTGTATCTTCTCCCCAGAAATATGTTTATTGGGGTTGGTAGAGGGTAGCTTAATTGGGAATCAACGCCACCATATAACTCTGATTTCGGCATGTGCTAAGAAAATTATTTTAAGGCATTGGTGTGATCAGAATGTCCCTACTTATCTGGAATGGTTTAAGTAAATTTTATTTGCATTATAAGTCAAAAGTATAATTGCTAGTATGGCAAACCATATAGCAAGTTATAAGAAAATCTGGGAACCTTTATATGTTTTACTTTCATTACAAGATGGGTTCATAGGTGGAATTCAACATGTTGATGGTGGACTCCTGTTATTGATGCTATCCCTGTGTCTGATTTTTATTTTGCTCTTCTCCTTGATCTATACTACAGATTAGATAAGGTATTTTTTTGTATAATGATAGGGCACATGTAGGCAAGACCATCTCCTGGGTGGGAAGGGACATGTCGGGGGCAGGGGATAATTCGTAGTTCTAGGAATTTTGTATCAGTATGTATCATGTGATTTCTTGGTATGCCAATTATAATGGATATGGTATGTTTTATCACATTGCTGTACTTTCTTCTTGGATAGCATAGAAGATAATGCCTGCGTAACAGTGGTTAACCACAATGTAATCACCTCAAGCAGTTGCCAGGACAACCAAGTAAACCTCGAGAGCACAGCTCGAGAGGTTAACAGTTGTCATGGCAACCTCAAGAGGTGATTACATCCATGGTTGACCACCGTTACTCAAGCATTGTATTTTATAGTGTATGGAAAAACTAGCCATTGTGGGGAAAAAATACATTTTATTTCAATGTGCGTTTGTTCTCCTGCTCAGCTATGAATGCCTCCTGGTTTGAATGTTGGGCAACTGAAATGCTGACATCAGCCATTGCGATCTATACTGTAATGGGTCTGTAACTGTCTGAATGGAATGAGTGTGCTTTGAATGAATGTCCAAGCAGCAGATCACCTTTCCTTTCCAATAATTTTGACAGGTGGTGACATTCCAGTTTGTAATCCCATCATTATAATACAGTTAAGCAAGGTTTAGAGCATACTGATGCCATCATAATGGGATTATCGGGTTATGAACTGATTGAAAACAAGGGATAATAGACACTGTCCATACATTATATTTCAATAAAGTATATTCAATTTAAAAAAAAATCATCCTCGCCAGCCAAAAAAAAACTTTAGTCAAGACCTAGTCTTTGTTTCCAGCTTTAAATCTAGTATTCTGTCTACTCCCATCTGAAGTTCCAGTTTCATGACTCATAATCTTAAAGATGAACACTACAATATTGATAATCACAACTTCTCCCTAAATTACACTACAAGGTCCTATGAGATGGTGGCAGTATTCTGTCAATAAATGGTTGACCCACTGTAGGGCCAAATCCACAGAAGTGCAATGGTTGCTACATAGTCATATCGAGCAAGTACTGTACATAGGTATTCTATGCTAACATCATGACACTTGATCAGGCACATATACACAGTGCACAGTACATGCTATACTGACGTGGTGTGCACACACAGCTGTACCTCTTACTTGCAAAGTGCCATCTGGTGGCTTGGTCAGACCTATGCATAATTCACACAAACAAATCCCAATCTACATCCTAGGACAGGTATGGTATTTTCATGTGTTGATCTTACCCTTGGAAACTACACCAACTGGGAGGCTGCAGAAGCAATGACAACCTTCTTAATGGTGGAAACTCCATGGCAAACCACATTGCCCCATCCACAGATGATACGCACCCTTCAACATCCACAGTAATGAGCACAACACAGCAAACAGTCTGTAATAGGCATGCTGATGCCCCAACCCCCCCAACTACTACTAAACACAAAGCAAACCCACTGAACACAAATTGGACCACCCCAACACAAAGTAATCCCTCAAGCATAATATAGGAGGAGCATACCATGGTGTAGATCACATGGAGCCATACACAGCGACACACCAATGCTAACATGACACAAACACAGGGTATGGTCTCATCACAGATTTTTAAATTAGTATAGTAAGTTCCAGTATGCAAATGAACCTAGCAACCAGGTACTAGCCTGGCACAGGCAGGCAAACTGCTAGCATCACAGTCCACAGGAAAATAAACAAGGTACATGGATGTATGCAGACCTTCCACTTCAGGGAACCACTGCTGCAGCTCTGACAGCACTGCTGCAGCAAATACAGTATTATATCAAACTGCACACAACAGAGGCTGATCCCAGTGCTAAATTGTCTATATATTATGCTGTAGCCAGAGTGCCTAATGTAATTGGAAAATTGACAGTATGCATGTGGTTATTGTGGCACCCTTGTAGAATGAAAAAGTGTACTGCAATAGCAAGGCATTCTACAGTAGTACCATGCATGTGCTATGCAATGCCATAAGACTAGTAACACAGGTGTGTATCACATATATCATTCTGAGTGATGATACCAAGCTGGGTTACAACACCCCCTACCTCTATGTACATGGCATTAACCTCCGTGTGCAAATGGCGCCATTCCTGTTGGCTAAAGTTTAGTGGCATAACCTCTGCTGTTCCATTAGCTATTTCCCAAGGTATATCTTCTATAAGGACTGCCTCCTCTTTCCAGTAGGCACTGTCACAGTCCTTTGCAGTCCCTCAAGGGGATATTTAATGTTGAATGTTAGTCTTTTTTATATGTGTCCTGGATCATGTCATGTGGAGTGCTGGATGGATAGATGCAACAGCAGGTTGGTGCTTTGGGTGCTGTTAGAAATGATGGTGTTGTACGTGTTGGTGGGTAAGGGATACCAGATGCATGCCCTGTGTGCTGTGGGTTTATGCAGTAGGTTTGGTATACATTTGGTGTTCTGCCTCCACCAGATACCCTGCATACTGCTGCTTTGGCTCCAGCAGAGTCTTGGTAAGTTGTGTGTTGGGCATGGTGTCATTCTCACTGTCCTCAGCACCTGTGGTTTAACTGGTGTTGCTGCTAATGGGCTGTGTGACCCTGGCACTAGGCTGGGCTTGTCATCTGCTGCATATCTCACACTGCTTTGTAACTAGGGTCCTTATAGTAGTCATAAATTTTGCTGGACTGCTGCCACCTACATGCTACAAGCCAAATACCTCTTAAAAAGGAATTTCATGGGTTTTCAATACTGTGGGGTGCATTGTTTACAAATGTTCCCCTCTAACCATTAATTTCTTATGAGGAACATTATGATATGGTTTTTGAAAGCCCAAGTGAATGACAACACTCCATTCCCCTTGTCCACCATATCAGTAATGTTTTATTAGTGCTTGCGCTTGCACCCGACCCAGAAGTTACTATATTCAGTCAGATTGCTAAGTGGCACAATCCCACTGAATATAAAGCCATTTCAGTGCAGTGCTAAGTCAAGTAGCACTGCCCCAACATGGATCTGGGCTGTATGCAGCCCCTTGGGGACTGCAGGGA
Source organism: Neoceratodus forsteri (assembly GCA_016271365.2). NCBI lineage: Eukaryota > Metazoa > Chordata > Ceratodontiformes > Ceratodontidae > Neoceratodus > Neoceratodus forsteri. Next base: position 1,640,968,451 of record CM057450.1, read on the forward strand.
ACAGCACCCCAGACCTGATAGCTCTGGGAGCCACAGCATGATATTCAGTCCAAAACATGCATATGAGCCCATTGGGCATGCAAGGGACTAAGGGGCCATAGGCATGCCCATTATGGACTCATTTGCATTCAAGTGGTGCAGGTTTGCACCCCACCTGTTGCCAGCCAGACATCAGGCATGGTGACATCTGGTTCCCCCCACCCCGATTGCCCATCCCTATAATATTCTTGAGTCCCTGCTGTCCAGTGGCATCCCCCACCCTCTGATCCTTGTCCCCATATTCATATTGTTTACCCTGGTGGCTAGTGGCAACCCCCACCCATCTGATGGCCCATCCTAGTACATGTTTGTGTTCTCCCTGGCATCTACTTACACACCCTGCCTGTCCGATCGTCCATCCCAGTAAATGTTTTCTGTTTCCCTGGAGTCTAATGGCACACCCTACCCATGCCGGTAAATGTTTGGTGTTTCCATGGTGTCTATTGGCACCCCTCACCCTCCAATGGGTCACTGCTATGTTATGACAGATGTCCTTAGTGCCTAATGGCACCCCCACCCTCTGATTGCCCATTCCAGTACATGGTGACATTTCCCTGGTGTTCAGTGGCATCCTTCACCCACTGATTTCCCATCCATGCATATGTCACATATGCACTGGTGTCTAGTGGCTCCCCAGCTGCCCAAACGAAGCACAGCACCCTGCCTCCCATACCTATTTGGTCAGTGCTGTGCAGGGGATCTGATATGGTGACTGACACAGCTATTCTCTCACCACCTCAGTTGGCTGCAATATGGAATGATAGCGAGTGCGCTACTGTCTACAGTGTAGGGATCATGTGTAAGTACACACAGTTCTTATACTGTAGACAGTATGCATGCTCCCTGTGCCATGGACCGTATCAGATCCCCCACATGGCACCATCCAAATAGGTACAGGTGGGTAGGGTGCTGTGCTGGTTGTAGGTGGTGGGGGGGCACTAGACACCAGAGCATACATGATGTGTCCAGTGGCAGCCCTACCCTCCGATCACCCTCTGCTGTGTGATAACAGATGTCCCTGGGGTCTAATGGCACCCCCACCCTCTGATCAGTCACTGTCATGTTATAACAGGTGTCCCTGCTGGGCACCAGGGAAACTTCACCATGTACCAGAATGGGTGACTGAAGGGTAGTAGGGTGCCAGCACACACCACAGACACTAGTTATAACATGGCAGTGACCAATCAGAGGGTGGAAGTGCCACTAGACACCAGGGACATCTGTTATCAAAGAGTAACTGGTAATTGGAGGTTAGGGGTACCACTGGACACCAGGAAAACACTAACATTTACCAGGACAGGTGATCAGAGGGTCGAGGTTGCCACTAGACACCAGGGCATCTGACAATGGCCGGTGGTGAGGATTCATTCTGCACCCTTCCCCCTATTTATTCATCTGGTGTGTCAGTGCTTGCCCTGGGACCTGGCAAAATGTGTGCATGTTTTCCAACTGCGATGCCGCAGAGTGAATCAAGGGAACCGAGGGAGCCGGGAGACTTCTGGTTTTCCATTTCTGAATGGAGGATCAAGGCGATGTAATGACAGGTACACTTCCGTTTTGGGGAAAAAAGTAGAGTAAATTATTTACATTTGGGGTGTGGGAAAGAGGAGGTTCTACATGTTTTGTTCTGTACGTCGGTGGGCAGGGAGTGCCAATGCCGAGCTTGGCAGGGAGCGCCGACTCCAAGCAGAGCGTGGACTGCTGAAGCTGCTGCTTGGGATGGCCCTGGAGGGATCTTGTCTTATGTTTAATGCGGTACTCACTGTAGTGGGACTAGATGCAGGATGTTATGCTGGGATAATATCCTTGTCTAGTCCCAGTCTGACCAATCAGGGACCAGAATTCATTCTTGCCATTGTGTAATGGTAGTTAAAATTCAGGTAATTGTGAATAATCTTGGGGTAGAGACCAAAACAGGGAAATGGCATGGCACTTAAAGGGGATTGATTTTTTTACTTAAGGTGGAATGAGTGGTTACTCACCAGGGAATGTACATCACTCTGGCAAAGTGGTGTGATTAAGCAGTACTGGCACTTAATATTACTTACTTTGAAAAATTGATTTATGTGGTTTTAAAATGTTTTTTAAATTGTTTAGTAAGTAACAGTGATTCAAATGAGAACTATAAGCATTGAAAACATGTTTTCAGACACACAAATTATGATTAAGTGAAAAAACATAAGAAAATTACATGATGAGCGATAAAAACATCAGGACAAAGTAAGCAACAGTTTGCTTTCCCCACTGTGGACAATTATTTTAAAATGATATACTGATTTAAATAAACAATAATACTTTTTTATGTGCATCGCACTCTGCAGCACAAGGAGTGTGAGATATTCATGTACTGTAACAATATGTGTATTTTGATTAAAAAAAGGTTAGCCAAGCATCTCCCTAATGAAGCCCTATTAAAAGGGTGAAACGTGTTCGTGCAAGGACTTGGCCAGAGCTTGAATTCACCATTTGGAAATACATTTATGAGAAGTGGTTGGACCAATATATATTGTAGTTGGTTGATTTGTTTTGGAATTTTGATTGCACGTAACAGTGCCTACATTAACCTCTGAACTATTACAGTATGGACTAGTTATATTCACAAGGGTACACGGGGGGTCTCCAAAATACTGTAAACTGCAGACAAGCCATGTGCTCTGCTCTGTCCTCCCTTGATCAATTTCCCAGTTACTCATTCAAAGAAATCAATCAGATTCATCTGGAATGCCCCAATAAATCCATGCTGTCTTTGGTCTTGTAGCCTGTTGGATTTAGTACCAGGTCAATACCAGGCAACAAAGACAGTGCAGCATTAACTGCCCGGTGTAGAGCATGCTTGCATTCACAGTGACAGAGGTATAACAGCAGTAGGGAATTACCAGTACCCCTGTTGTTGTATGCTTTAACTAAGGAGGGGTCAAGTTGCCGTGTGTTGGGGTGCCTGGTCGAGCCACTGCCATGGCAGAGTGGCTAAGGCACCAGCACACGGTGGTATCAGAGACCTGGGATCATGGTTCAGTTCCCCCCAGGTTTCATGGTACTATTACTTCTTGTGGTGTTTTTTTTTTAATGAAGTTTTCCCCCTTCCTAAGTTTCTCCACATCCCCGAAGTCTGCCCCCCCCCCGGAGTTTGTTATTTAAATTCCAAGGGGTGTGGTGGTGAAGCCTCACACCTCAGGGGTGCGGGGGTGAAGCCTGCCTTCAAAAAGTAAGAAATTGTTTTGTATGGCGTGCTTCCGGCATTGATTGCTGTGTGATTTTGGTTTTTGGCAACATGACCCCATGCCATTGGATTCCAGTACTCTATCAACCTTTCCTTTAACAGGGTTTCTATTAACTTCCCCTTCACTCATGTGTTACTGACCAGCCTATTGTTGCTAGCCTGCTTCCTGCTGCTTTTCATATGCATTGGACCTCACCTGATCTCCTCCAGACCTTCTGACCTATATCTGTTTCCAGTGAACTTTTGAATAAGCCTGTCATTTAGTCAGCTAGCACCCTCTTGATTTCATTTTGTTGCATTGGGTGTATCCTGTCCGGTCCCATAGCCTTGTCCATTTCCAGAGTTGCAAGTCCTTTTAGGACTTGTTTCTTTGAAAATCTACTTGTGTCCAACTCCTCCCCTTTTTTCCTGCTGCTTCCTGTTGGTCTGTCCCTCCACCACTGTGAAGACTGAGTAGAAGTACTGTACCTGTTCTGGGTGTCTGCTTTTTCTTAATCCATTTCCTCTCTACCCCTCCCCTTGCTTTCCTCTTCTCATGTCTCTCTCTGAAGAATGTCTTTTTTCCTTTAGCTTCCCCTTTGGCTATCCTTTCCTCCATCTGCACCTTGGCTCCCTTCACTGCCTTTCCTTCTTCCCTCTGTTTTACTTGGTAAACCTCCTGTCTTCCTCCCTCTGCATTTCCTTATACCTCTTGCATGCCACCCTTTTTTCCCTCACTACATTGGCCACTTCCCAAGAGAACCATAATAGTTTCTTTTTCCTTCTACTTTTACTCCCTTCCTTCAAGCAGATATTGGTTGCCTTATTATGCCCTCCAGTTTTTTCTGCACTATGCCTCTACCCCTCACGGCAATCCTCCCTGCGGGGAAGTTTCTAAGACAGTCTCCCATTTGTTTGAAATCTTCCCTCTTAAAGTCCAGGACTCTCATTCTCTTGTGATTTGTCTCTGTTTCCATCTTAATGTTAAGCCACACTGTATGATAATCACTGGTACATAAGGGACTGCCCACTGTGGCATATGCAATTCAGTCCCTGTCTGTAACTTCAGGTCCAGCACTGCCCCAACCCAAGTGGGTTCATTGACTAACTGCCTAAGAAAATCCCCTCATAGGGAGTCAAGGATGGCCCTGCTCCTTGCCAAAGCTGAGGTTGGAAGGCTCCAGTCCACATTTGGCAGACTGAAGTTCCCAAATAGTAGAACCCCCTTACTTTCAATCCTTATGATATTATACATATATATGGTATATAAATTATAAAAATAAGGTTTTACTATAGGCAACTTAATTACATTCATGGCATTATGATACTTCCACTGAACAGTCCAGATGTCTTTGTATGGGGGTGGGGATGACTTTCTTCATTTTATATTTGTCAGTGGCTCAGCAGGTAGCACACTCGCCTCTGAGGCCGGGAGATCAGAGGGCTGTGGGTTCAGTTCCCACATCTGGCACTTGGGTTAATATCCCAGTACTGACACTGTAGTGCTGCATGAGAGGGTGCTGCACTTCTGAGGTGCTGTCTTTCAGATGAGATGTTAAACCAAGGTCCCATCTGCCTGGATTGGTGGTAGTTCAGGTGGATGTTAAAGATCCCATGGCACTTATCGAAAAGAGTAGGGGAATTTCCCCGGTGTCCTGGCCAAATTTCCCTCATTCACTAAAAATACCACCAACAGCTTAATCTGGTTCAAGGTCAGTTGGCATTCATCTGTATCCCCCTCCCCTGTGTCGTGCCTGAAAATAGGCAAGATTTGTCTAGTGCACTTACCCGGTCAACAAAAACTAAAATAAAAAAATATATATTATATGAAAAATTGATTTTTGGGGGTGCTCTTGGGGGAAAAGGGAGAAGGGACCCAGAGCTGGGAGACAGAGAGAGGATCCTGATTCTTGATTTGGGTCAAGTTGAGTGGAGGGATCTGGGCAAGAGCAATTTTTGGTGTGCAGGTGGGGGAATTTATTCAGACTAAATAATCAGTTACTACCTCTGTGATAAACTTCGCGGGTGGCTTAATGTAGAGGGTGGCAGGGATTGGGTAACTAAAAATGAAAAGGTCTGTGTGGTGGGAGGGGGGACATTGAGTTTTGGCACAGTGAGTGGGGCTGCCAAATTTTTTAAAACTCTTTTTTGAAACAAAGGCACTTCTCATAGTTCTTTGTAAGTGAAGTGTTACTTCACTTAACGAAAACTATGTGTAGTGGCATTTCAGTAGCAACTCAGCTAGTGTGCCACTATGCATAGTTTGTGCAGTGTGAAGTAGGCACTTTGCTACTCAAAGTACTACTGCAGATTTGCTTTGTAAAGTCAGGACACTTTGTGAAATATTTTGCAAAGCAAAGTTTTCTGGTGTCACGCATATTGTATGTAGATGTCACAATGACATTATTACAGGACTGAATATTCAAGGAAAATCTTATGCTTTCCAGGAGTCATATTTTCACTGTGCTAGTCCAAAACAAAAAACAGCAGCTCCACACAGGTTTATCTACAGTTCATGGACTGAAAAAGCAGTAGTTTAATATCTACATGAGATACATTAGCGTTTAAAATAAAAATTATGTCAGGGGCTCCTCAAGCACTAAGGCTTCACGAGCATAAACAGATGTCACAATGGAGCTACTGGGATGGCAAAGAAAGAGCTAAGAGGAGTTCAGACAGGTAAGAAATAGGAAGATTAACAAATAGGAAACTATATATTACTTGGCTAAATATCAATTTGAGGTTCTGATAACATGTTGGAACCTCTCGAGCTCCGTTCCTGAGGTTCTAATGCCACCAGAACCCCTCAGTGGTATAATAGCAGTATAATAAATAGTTCTCTGTCTTATCAGTTATGTTAATCTATTTCCTCTTATGGAAATCATTTTGGGATCTTTCTGTATGAACGAAGCTATATAAAATGATATTGTACTGCATTGTAGTGAATTTAAGACATAGTATGGCAACCCAGTTTCAGGACTGATTATCATAGAAGAAAAGGATAGACATCTTGACCATGATTTCCTTACCTCATTCCCTTATTATTCAGAACTATTCCATATGTCTATAAAGAAAAATGTTTGAACAAATTAAGGCACTGCAAAAACAGAAACTGTTGTATGTGACACTGTATTACCATTTATGATGCAGATTAAACTCAGAGTCACTAGTATGACCAGGAATAATGTATGCCAAATAGTTCAGGTAAAACCAGACTACAAAGAAAGCTGGCCTTTAAATAACTTTCTGTTTCAGTACCTGTGTGTCAGCATGGGAGAAGTGCACGTCACCCTTCAAAACAATGTCATTTACACTGCCCATTTATCCTACAGGCTTTTTTTGTTTCTCATATTACAAAAGTTCAGTGATGTCAGATACTGCGTGCCTGTCTGTCACATAGGGTTGTAGTGGTTCTACAGATAAATTCTCCCCCAGGTGTGGTAGCTCAAGGCAGGCCTCAATACCCATAAAATGAAAACATTTAAAAAAAGATAAAACTAACTTACTTATTTCTTTCTTTCTTTCTTTCTTTCTTTCTTTCTTTCTTTTTCTTTCTCTTTTCCTTCCTTCTCTCTTTTTTTTGTTGACTGGGTAAAGGTACTGACCCAATGACTGTTTTCATGCTTAACATGGGCCATATCAATGGTAACGGAATTCATAAACCAACCAGATACAAAACTACAATAACATAATTACTGCTGTATCAGTCATGAGGAAAACATTGTGAGGATGCTGTCCTCTTGGGGAAGAGTGGAATGGCACACTGCTTGAAGAGTGGATCCTTGGGGTGGTAGTGGTGCTTTAGCTGGTGTGAGTGACCACTTGCTTGCTGGTACCCCGGCCCCCCAATACAAACATGGTGTGCTTGTCTGAGGAAGGAGGAAAGGGATGGGACCAGATTAATAGAAAAATAATTAGTCCAGGCTAGGAGGCTGTAGGTAATTGCCTCCACTTGCATGCTCCCCCATGCCATCAGACCCTTCATGGCGATATGTTCCTCACCAAGCTTCAAACTCCATGAGACAAGGTAATTCTCTTTCTCTTCAATCAATCAGTCAATCAAAAATTTATTTTTAAAAAGCGCTATTCACAGAGGTATCAAAGTGATTGTACAGAAACTTATGAAACAAATTAAAACAACCATAAATAGATAAAATATAGAGCAGTATTACAAACTTCATTCTACTTCAGAAAAAGCAAGATTAAACAGATTGCCAACAGAGGAGAAGGGTACCCCTTTGGGAGGGATACACCCATACTTTGGTACCAAAGAGACACTGGGAGCTGGCAACAGGTTTCAACTGCATACAAACATACAAACTTACAAAATTTGCCAATAGAAAAAGGCCATTTGGTCTATCAAGTCTGCTCAATTTTCCAGCTAGCAGCCCTATTCTGCAGCTTTCCCTCCTTCCTCATCCCCCTCTCTTTATCCTCCCTTTTGCCCTGTCCCAGCCCCGTTTGAAGCAGCCTACTGTTTTACGGGCTACCACCTCTGCTGGTAACACATTCTACCCTGTCACCACCCTCTCCGTAAAAAACTGTCTCCTCTTTTCCCTCCTGAATCTTCCCCCCTCCAGTCTCATGTCATGGCCTGGAGTGTCCCTCCCCACCCTTACCCTGAATAGCCTCTCTGTTCCAGTCTTCTTTATCCCTCTCATGTACTTGAATGTCTCGATCATATCCCTTCTGTCCCATCTCTCTTCCAGTGAGCTCATGTTCAATTCCTTTAGCCTACTCTCATACGGTAAGTCCCCCAGTCCCTGGATCAGCTTAGTTGCTCTGCACTGCACCACTGCCAGTAATTTAATGTCCCTTTTCAGGTACGGGGGCCAGTACTGCATGCAGTATTGGAGATGAGGTCTAACTAATGATCTATACAGCGGCAGAATCACCTCCCCCCTCCTGGATTTTATTCCCTTTTCGATGCAACCCAGCATTTTGTCGGCCCTTGCTGCTGCCTTCCTACACTGTGCCAAGTTGTCCATTGATCCCATGATGACCACCCCCGGATCCTTCTCCAACTCCATCTCCACCAGCTGCATGCCCCCCAGTTGGTAATTTCTCCTTGGAATTTATTGCCCCAAAATGCAGTACCTTACAAGTTTTGGCATTGAACCCCAGCTGCAAAGTGTCCAACCAGGTCTCCAGCTTTTTCAGATCTTCCTGCAAACTCTGTCACCTCTCTATATCATCCACTACTGCTCCTATCTTGGTGTCATCAGCAAACATGCTGATCCTGCTCTTGATGCCGATAGAAATGTCTACAATAAATATCCCAAATAACACTGGTCCCAGCACCTAGCTCTGTGGAACCCTGCTCAATACAGCCCTTGGTGATGAGAGTTCCCCTTCCACCACCACCCCCTGCTGCCTTCTCTGCAGCCAGTTTGTCACCCATCCCACCACTTTTGCTCCCATCCCTGGGCCATCAAGTTTTATTCCAAGTTTCCCATGTGGCACAGAATCGAATGCCTTGCTGAAGTCCAGGTATAGGACAACAACTGCATGGCCCTTGTCCATCTGCCTAGTTACCCAGTCATAGTAATCTACCAGGTTGGTTTGGCAGGATCTACCTGTGACAAAGCCATGCTGTCTACTGTCCTGCAGCCCATTGAACTCCAGCAGGAACACCAGCCTGTCCTTCAGGATCATTTCCATTAGCTTCCCCACTATGGATGTGAGGCTCACTGGTCTATAGTTTCTTAGTTCATATTTGTGTCCGTTCTTATGCAGGGAAACCACGGAAGTCAATCTCCAATCCTTGAGTATGCATCCCAAATTCAGTGTGGCATTGAATAGGCCTGCCAAGGACAATGCCAGGATCTCTGCTAGCTCCTTCAGTACCCTGGAGTGAATGCCATCTGGCCCTGGTGTCCTTCCACCCTCAGTGCTCTCAAGCCCTCCAGCACTCTACCTTCTGTGATTACCCCATCCATTACTCCCTCCCCAGCCTTTACTGCTCCCCCACTCCCCTTGAGTACCACTCCCTCTCTCTCTTTCGTAAATACTGAGCAGAAGTAGTCACTGAGTGCTTCTGCCTTTTCTCCCCCACCCTTCTCTTCCCATTGACCATCCTTCTTAATCCTTACTATCTGTTCTTTATACTCCTTTTCTCCCTGATGTACCTGAAGAAACTCTTTCCCCCTCCTTAATGCCTTGTGCCAGCCTAAGCTCTTTGGTGGCTTTTGCTGTTCTTACTGCCCTCGTCACCTCACCTTGCCTCTTGCAGGTACTTCTCCCAATCTTCCCCCCTCCCTGATTTCCTCTGTCTCCTAAAGGCCACCCTTTTTCTCCTCACTTTTTCCACAACCGCCCTCCTCATCCAGCTTTGCCTTTTTGTCCTGGCCTTTTCACTCCAAGTCCTGCTACAGGAACTGATAGCCTCTATCATGCCCTTCTGAATGAGCTCCCATCTCTGGTCCATTTCCATACTAGGCTGGATCCTGACCAGATACCCATTCACTACCTCCCCCATCTTTGCAAAAGCCACCTGCCTGAAATCCAGCACCTTTGCATTGGATGCCACCCCCTCTTTGCCCATAATCAACCTGAACCATATGGTCACTCCCCGCTAGTGGTTCGTCCACCTTGATATCCCTCTCAAACTCCCCATTTGAGAGCACTAGGTTGAGGGTGTTCCCCTCCCACCAGTTGGTTCGCTGACCAACTGTGTCAGGAAGCTTTCCTGAAAGGCATCCAGCAGTATCTGCTCCCTTTTATTGCTGGTGGCTGGGGTTCCCCAATCTACTCCCAGCAGGTTGAAGTCCCCCACAACCACCCCACTCCCCTTCCCGCATGCCCTTCTATGAGATATATGCATGAGAGTCTGGTGGCCAGCAGGAATGGGTGGATCACAGAACCTGAATGACTGAGCTCCTGGGGGCCAGGGCACAGAAAAAAATAACACATTTCTGTGTGTCTAGTCAACCATGTAAATGGGCTATGCATCCCATGGTCTTACCAGAGTATAAATAAAGCAACTAAACATTAGCAAATCCTTGCAACAGTATATAAGTAGCAGAGCAGTAAAGCAGTAATTGTGTTAAGGAATGTATTTTAAGGCAGACACCAGTTATGGTCAATGGTGGTACAAATTCAGAGTGATTCAGGGTTCAAACATGCATCCCTTTATGGCACCACCAGAAACTGCCATGCACAAAGGGCAGAGTAAGTCACTGAGGGGAGATGTATTACTAGGACAAAGTCACCATGCAAATCATTTTGCTAGATATCAACACCCACAAATATGCTAAATTGCAACAACCATGGAATTCTGCCCATGGTACAGTGCTAGTTGTATGGTGCTATACCATAGAATAAGGTAGGTAAGCAATGCTACCACCAGAGTGGTCCCCTTCCCCACCTGACCATCACCTTTAGGCCTATTTCTTTGTTAAAGATATGAATATTTGTTATTCTATCTAGAGTGTCACACATAGAAGATGATGTGCCAGTGATGCAGGGCCAGATGCATCCGGACACTCCAGTGGAGATTCAACAACATGGAAAGTTTGGTCTTTCCCTGTTAATATCTTGATTGTTTGAGATAAATGATCTTCAGTCTGATCAGCTGCTAGCCGGCTATATGCCAGTACAGTGACTTAAGTGCAGACCTTTTTGTTTTACGCTTCCACGGAGTTCCATGTTAATTTAATGTTCCCCCCTCCACGCTTTCTGATCCATAATGCGTCCCGGGCATGCAGTGAAATCTTCAGATTCCCTACAGCAAACTACCTGAAATATAGAAACATGACTACTGATGCAGTAAATTACAACTATGCTGGCAAAGTTGCTGAAGTTTGACAAAGTTCCTATTTGCATCACCAGCTTCACAGTTAGTTTTCCATGTGAAGGGACACTTTTTCTGCAAGGTCTACATGACATGGCAACATTTCAAGCAAACAGGATGACTTTGCCTGGTGAAAACTTCATGAAGTCAGCACTTTATGAAGTCTGCAAACTACACAGAATTCCGGCAAAGCGAAGTATTTTAAACTTTGCACATCTCTACCTATGATGATCTTCATCATTTGATGGCTTTTCTGTGCGTGGTCTCCATTTTGTGACCCTCTAGACCACCTGTATGGAGTAGTTCTGTAGTAGATAGTGTGTCACAGAACTATGCAACTATCTCTGCAAGGGTCACCTTGCCATGATTTGTGTATGACCTTGCCAACCGTTTGTATTATAACTCCTGCCTCTTTCCCCAAATTGTCACAATGTTAATTGCAACCATGCAGGGCAAGGCTTATGACCTTGTTGTGTGTAGCATAGTAAGGGAACATACAAGGGACTGGTGCTAATACATACCAAAATCAAATCTTTATTCTGGAATTCTGGACCAAAATGCATTAGTTGGATGAAACTGAATAAAGATTTCTGTGTCGAGTGGCTCAAGCTGCCAGATCTTTAATATCGCATAATGAAGCATATTCTGTTGCAACTTGTGCATACTGTTCCATGAGCCACTGGACTATATCCCCCTTTGTGGGCAAGCTGAGAAGCTCATCTTATTGGTAAACCACTAGTTAATGCCATTCTATTTGCACTTCCACCAAAGAATATTTCTCTTCCCCCAACTATTACAAATACCTTTCAAATCTGGAAAAAGGTTCAAAGGTTGACTACTTGGCACCCAGAGAAAGAAAAATATTTTCCCCTATGGGATAACCCCTGTGTGACAATTGAGGGTAAGCCAATACAATATAGGGAATGGAAAAAGGTGGGCATTAACCTTCTCTCTGACATAATGCATAAACCCGTGAATACTCTTAAGAGCTTTCAGCAGTTAAGGCATGACTATGCTCTCTCCAATCCCCAGAGCTGGAAGTATCTACAGCTAAGACATGCGCTTCAGAGCCTACTGGTACACAAACTAGAGGGCAAACAACCAACTCCCCTGGACACTGTCCTTTGCCTTAGAGCAGGAAAGCAGGTGTGAGGTAGCAGCATATATGCTTTCCTGCTCAATCTCTCCCCTGACGCTAGGGTGGGGATCAAAAATAAGTGGTCGAAGGAACTAGGGATAGAAATTACTTCGAGCCTATGGGGCAAGAGCAGAAATGCACTGCAATTAGGCATTAAAGACACCAAAAATAGATTTATGCAATTTAAGATCTTACATAGGTGGCATGGGACCCCTTGCAAACTGCAGGCCTGGGGACTCACAACTACAAACACATTCTGGAGGTGTCAGTCCACAAGAAGGACTATCACACATATTCTTTGGGGTTGTCAGAGCCTTTTGGGTGACTGTGCAAAACATTTGAAGTGATATCTTAGCCAGTAGGATTGAGTTCACACCCTTTTTGGTAATGATGGGTATCTACGTGGATCAGACTTCAGGAGCCAAGCTGCCGCAGCATAAGAAGATGTGGCTGCTGGAGGTCCTTGTAAAAGTAAAACAAATGCTCCTGAGACACTGGAGGGACAAAGCATCTGTAGCAGTCCAAGACTGGCTCGAAGAACTGGGTAAATCTGCTATCTTTGAAAGAGTGCTGCATGCAGCTCAGAACAAATTGCAAGTGTACACTGAGGTATGGGGCCCCTATTTAACGTCAAATTATTGCAAGACCCCCATCTGTTGCTCTTGCCCTCCTCTCCAGGCCCCACAGTAGAAAGCCCTGTTCAAGTAACTAGGGCCTTAAACATAGTAGCCAGAAGAACTAGATCAGATAAGAATTAGGCCAAATCTCTCCAGTCACCTTCACAGTAGTGCTTAGGATTAATTTTAGCCCTTGATGTGTACCAACTCGTTCTGGTTAGATTGCCTCCCAGAGACATTGCCAGGGCCCCCTAACCTGATGCATCCCCTCAGGAATATGAGATCATTAGATAACAAACTGAACCCTGAACCCCTAGAGAGGTGATGCCGATAGTAGAGCAACTATACAGGTGCACTGCTATTAGCTTTGTTTTGCTATAGTCAGTGCTTTAGTACAAAGTAGGAGTTTTCCTTCTTACACTTGATTCATGTAAGTTTTTTTTTTTTTATTTTGTTGGTTCTGTTCAATATGCTGGTTTAGTCTGTTAATCCAAGGGAGTGATCCCAGCTAGGTTTTCTTCTTTTCCTGTTTAAAAATCTATATAAGTCTCTCTTGGAGGAAATGTTACTGTAATGAATTGTTAAATGGAAAAGTTCAATAAAATTTTATTTACAAAATAAAAAGACAAGAGACTGGTGCTAAATGGTCTTTGTGACCAATAGGGGCAGTCCCTCCTTTATACTGTGCATGGGGGACCCTGAGTTCCTATAAAAGACAGAATGTAAAGTGTGCCATGCCCTGGGGTAGGGAGGCTCTCATGGAAAAATAGAATCACGCCCAAAATCTATTAAGTACTTACTGCCACTGAACATAAACAGTTAAGAAACCCCTTGTCTCTCAGGGCTTGTAAAATACCCCCACCCACTCCAACCCAGCTTCTAGAAAAGACCAAGATCCTTTTTATTCTACTTGCCCTCTCAGCTTCTAAAGTAAAAACATACAGTTTTCCCCAGGGCCATAACTATCCAACACCATCTTTTCAAATAGATCACTCTTGACCCCTGAATTGCCTTGCCCTAATCACACTTCCTCAGCTTTACCCCAGCCCCAGATCCTTAATCTGAGAGAGGAGGCAATTTTGGCTGTGACTAACTGGAGTGACCTGTAACACAGGTGGGTGTAGTGGTCCAGGTCTCATGAGGCTCAGCTCATCACTCTGGCTCAAGTTCATTGACTATTAAACACATAGCAAGCTCAACCCTTGCTCATCCACTGATGTTTAATCACATTTACTATACAGTTCTGTATTCTGTAGATGTGCCACTGACTGATTGATTTTCCCTGTCCTAATTTTCCTCAGCTGTGGCCTGTTTAAGAGGTCTGGAGTTTTACTTTGAGAGCCTAGCCTTGTGTTTCTGGATATCTGTCTTAATTCAGTTACTGCATGTGGTTTTAGTCCTGTTTATGTCTCCTATAGCCCTGGGTTGAGCTTCTTAAGTGCCTGTAAAGTCTGTTCTAGCAGCTGTAACCTTGGCATATCCACAGCATGTTTTGTATTAGATATCTTTTATTTACTGTGTGCACAGCCTGAGGCCTACTGCATGGCTGTGGTGTTTTCTGGCGTCTCACAGGGCTACATTGTTTCTGCTCTCCAGCCCTCTTGGACTCCAGCTCATGCATGTGCAGCAACCCCTTCCCCCCGCACATGCACAGTACAGCCCTGTAGTTGTGCCTGAAATGTTCTGCTGCATACTAATCACAATTCCTTTGTTCCTCCACCTATTTTAGGCACTCAGGAACACCCATCCCCAGCACAGCTCACAGCCTCCTCAACCCCCCCATAGACATAGGGGAACAGCGTGGACCACAGGGCACTAAACAGGTAAAGAAGCAGCCTCCTCCTTGCAGCATGTTTGCTGGGGGTGTTAGTCCACATTGACTGCCCCACCTGCCCAGCCACCCTTCCACCCAAGGACATCCCTTAATGTAATGATCTCCCCTGTCATGTGACTTCCTGTTCTGCCCTGTTTTCCGCTTTGTGGTTATATTGAACCACAACTGGAGGTCACTGCCTCTAAACCCTCTTATACCTCAGTTCCTGCTTACACCTCTCTACCCAACCCATTGCTCTACTCCTCTCCTCCCTCACCTTTCTTACTCACTCCTTTCCACCCTAGTGTTTGCTCTCCAGCTCTTTCTACTCCCTTGGCTCCAAGGAAGGGAGGAGGTGCCCAACCAGTTTGAAAAATCTCTAATACAAAGAAGACGTAACCATTAAACATAAGCACAATAACTTTAAACAGGTTCATATGAAACCAATACTGTAACTTTGCTTCAAATGTGCCACATTAAGCCCACCACTCTTTAGATGCTTCATGGTGGTGGGATGTGCAGGATTAAATCCAGCACTGTGTTGCAGGATCAACTTATGTTTGTCCCAAGGCAACTCTTGTGGTGTCACTTGTGCCATGTGGGCTTGTCACCTGCTGCATATCTCACACTCCTTTGTAAATAGGGTCCTTATAGTAGTCATAAATATTGCTGGACTGCTGCCACCTAAATACCTCTTAAAAAATAAATTTCATGGGTTTTCAGTACTGTGAGGTTAATTGTTTACAAATATTCCCCTCTAACCATTAATTTCTGATGGGGAACATTATGATATGGTCTTTGGAAGCCCACATGAATGACAACACTCCATTCCCCTTGTCCACCGTATCAGTAATGTTTTTATTAGTGCTTATGCTTGGAATCGACCCAAAAGTTGCTATATTAATTCAGATTGCATTGTGTCACAATCCAACTGAATATAAAGCCATGTCAATGCAGTGCTAAGTCAAGTAGCACTGCCCCAAAATGGATCTGGGCTGTATGCAGCCCCTAGGGAACTGCAGGGAACAGTACCCCAGACCTGATAGTTCTTGGAGCCACAGCATGATATTCAGTCCATAACATGCATATGGGGCCGGCCCATTGGTGCTGAGGGCTGAGGCGCTGGTCATCTTAACTTGCGCCACGCCAGTGACCCAAGTTCAGGAATGAACTCAGGCATCAGGGGTTGGCAGGGGATAAAGAGGATCGAGCATCCAACTGACTGCTTTCCTCTCTCTGGAGGGATCCAGGGCTTGCCCAGCATAGTAGCTGCTCCCAGTGAAGACCAGAGGCACTACTCAAGCTCAGAAACATAGAATGTGATGGCAGATAAGGACCGCTTGGCTCACCTAGTCTGCCCATTTTCCTACCTAACAGATAAGCTGCAGATCTTAGTTAATCAACAGCTTACTTCCTCCTACCCCCCCACTAGGACTGCCTTATGTCTGTCCCATGCATTCTTGAATTCCCCCACTGTTCTTGACTCCACAACCTCCTCAGGGAGGCTGTTCCATGCATCCACAACCCTCTCTGTGAAAAAATACTTTCTCACATTACCTCTGAGCCATCCCCCCTCTATCTTCAAATTGTGCCCTTTGTTCTTGCACATCTATTTTCTGAAAGATGCTACCCTCTTGGACTTTGTTGATTCCCTCGAGGTACTTGAAAGTTTCTATCATGTCCCCTCTCTCCCTTCTTTCCTCAAGGGTATACACATTAAGCTCCTTTAGTCTTTCTTCGTATGTCTTCTGATGCAGACCCTGCACCATTTTGGTTGCCCTCCTCTGGACAGCCTCCACTCTGTCTATGTCTTTGCAGAGATGGGGTCTCCAGAACTGCACACAGTACTTCAAATGGGGTCTCGCCAACTGTCTGTACATAGGGATAACAACTTCCTGGTTTCTACTATTGATGCCTCTCCCTATGCATCCCAGTATCCCCCCAGCCTTCCTTACTGCCTTCTCACATTGCTTGCCCACCTTTAGGTCATCTGATATAATTACCCCCAGGTCCCTTTCCATTTTTACTGTTGTCAGTATCTCACCCCCCATTGTGTACTCTTCCCCTGGATTTTTGTTTACCAGGTGCATTATCTTGCACTTCTTTGCATTGAATCTGAGCTGCCATACATTTGACCATTCCTCCAACCTTGCCAAGTCCCTTCTCATCCTTTCCACTCCATCTTGTGTATCAACCGTGTTGCAGATCTTTGTGTCATATGCAAAGAAACATACTTTTCCTTCCAGTTTCTCTGCAATGTCACTTATAAAGACATTAAAAAGGACTGGTCCTAGTACTGAACCCTGCGGTACCCCAATAGTAACCCTCCTTTCTTCACTGTGGACTCCATTTACTATTACCCTTTGCATCCTGTTGTCTTGCCAATTTTTTATCCAGGCTACCACTTTGGGACCCACCCCAAGGCTGGCTAACTTGTGTATTAATCTTTTGTGTGGGACTGTATCAAATACCTTGCTAAAATCTAGGTAAACCATGTCCACAGCCTCTCCCTGGTCTACTACTTTGGTCACCCAGTCAAAGAAATCTATTAGATTCGTCTGACATGGCCTTCCCATCGTGAATCCATGCTGCCTTGGGTCCTGTGCTCCACTGGCCTCTAGGCACTCAACAATTCTTTCCTTCAGAAGTGATTCCATCATTTTCCCTACCACTGAGGTCAAACTAACTGGTCTGTAGTGTTTTGCCTGTGTTCTGCTCCCACTTAGCTCCCCAAGCTTAGGGTAAAAGTAGAGGAAGGAGTACAGAGGACATTGGCAGAATGATGTCATTGCACTGCCATACTCCAGGGGACACACATAAACATGGAAACCCCCCTGTTGAAGCACTGCGGAGATGAAGGGGGCTCCAGGGGCAGGATCACATCCATCACCGGCCTGTCACTCCAGAGGACTACACGGCCAACCTGTCACCCAGGTAAGACCTCTATAATTACAGATAGACCACCAAGGAAGGGTGGACCCACCCTGGGGGGTGATCCAGGGGGCTAGGCCTTCCTGGGTGATCAGGGGAGTCCATCTGGGGATGAGGAGTTCAGGTGGGGAGTAGTAGCCTCGTCGAGCAAGTACCCTGGAAGGATGCCCGGGCTTCAGTGGGAGCAAAATTAGAAGATACAATTAAGAAAAAACATGCATATGGGCCCATTGGGCATTCAAGGGACTAAGGGGCCATATGCATGCCCATTATGGACTCATTTGCATGGGAAGTGGCAGCAAGTTTGCACCCCACCTGTGGCCAGCCACACATCAGGCATGGTAACATCTAGTCCCCCCCACCCCGACTGCCCATCCACATAATATGCATGAGTCCCTGCTGTCCAACGGCAACCCCCACCTTCTGATCCCTGTCCCCGTAATCATATTATTTACCCTGGTGGCTAGTAGCAACCTCCTCCATCTGATGGCCCATCCTGGTACATGTTTGTGTTCTCCCTGGTGTCTACTTGCAAACCCCACCTGTCTGATTACCCATCCCTGTAAATGTTTTCTGTTTTTTTGGAGTCTAGTGGCATCCCCTACCTATCCCATTAAATGTTTGGTGTTTCCATGGTGTCTAGTGGCACTCCTCATCCCCCCAGTTGACCATTGCTATGTTATAACAGATGTCCCAAGTGCCTAATGGCACCGCCCCCCACCCTCTATTGCCCATTCCAGTACATGGTGAAATTTCCGTGGTGTCCAGTGACATCTTTCTCCCACTGATTACCCATCAATGCATATGTCATGTATGCCCTGGTGTCTAGTGGTCCCCCCTACTGTCCAAACCAAGCACAGCACCCTGCCCCCATACCTATTTGGTCAGTGCTGTGCAGGGGATCCAGTATGGCGACTGACACAGCCATCCTCTCACCATCTTGGTCGACTGCCATATGGAATACTGGGTTCTTATACTGGGTTTTGAATGGTAGAAGACCCTTTGGTCCATTAAAACCATTCCTCAGCTTAGTGGGACCATTTGTCCTTGTTCCCTTCTAACCATGTATCTATCTCTTTTTTGAATTTTAACAATTATCCACTTTCAGCTATTTTATTTGGAAGTGAATTCCATATTCTACCAGTCCTGTTTAAAAATGTATAGTATCTAATATTTCTTTTAACTGTACCAACTTTTATTTGCATCCTATGACCTCTCAATCCTGTTGGTTTATTCTGTATTATTATACCCATCTCTTTCAGTAGTTCCCTATCCTTTATAATTTTGTACATAGTCATCAGGTCCCCCCTTAATCTTCTCTGCTCCAGTGAAAATAATCCTGTTTTTTTTTTTATCTGTCTTCATGGTTATTGTTAGCTAATGATCCAGTCATTTTTGTAAATCTTCTCTGCACGGCTTCCACCCTTTTAATTTCTCCTTTTATATAGGGACTTCACAGCTGTGACCCATAATCCATCTGTGGTCTTATGTATGTCTTATCTAATGGTAAAAGACAACTTATGGAACTATTACAAAACATCTCTTGATATTCCATATCATATAATTTGCTTTTTGTATAGTATATGTTCTTTGCTTTTTGAAATTCAGATCGTTAACAATAATGATCCTACAATCCATTTCTTCTTTGGTGCTTCTTAATGTTTTATTAGCTAATGTATATATTTTTTTTCCTAAATGCATAACCAAACATGCATTGACACTAAACAGCATCTGATTTTCTTGTGCCCATGCTTCTATCTTTTTTACATCCTCTACCATAATTCTTTGTTGCTCTGGTGAACTAACCAGTCCCCCCAGTTTAATATCATCTGCAAACTTAATGACCTGATTGGAAATACTATTGTGCAGATGACTAATGTATATTGAAAAAAGTGTCGGACCCATCACCGATCCCTGTGGGACCCCACTAGTCACCACGATTGCATCAGACAATTCCCCCATAATTCTAACTGTCTGTGTTCTGCCATCGAGTCAACTATTTGTCCATGAAATAATATGACTATCCATATCAATTTTTTCCATTTTTGATGACGACTTGTTGTGTGGTACCTTATGAAATGCTTTCTGGTAATCAAAAAACATGATATCCATAGATATATCATTATTGATGTTTCTATTTATATATTCATAGAAACACAGGTGGTTTGTGACACTGAGTGATACTGAGCGCACTACTGTCTACAGTGTAAGAGCATGTGTAAGTATGCACGGTCTCTATACTGTAGACAGTATGCATGCTCCCTGTGCCAGGGACCATATCAGATCCGCCAAATGGCACTGGTCAAATAGGTACAGGCAGGCAGGGTGCTGTGCTGGGTGCAGGTGGTGGGGGGGGGCACTAGACACCAAAGCATACAGTACATAACATGTCCAGTGGCACCCCACCCTCCAATCACCTGCTGCTGTGTGATAACAGATGTCCCTGGTGTCTAGTGGCACCCCCGCCCTCTGTTCGATCACTGCCATGTTAAACAGGTGTCCCTGCTGTCCACCCATCTGAGTGGAGGGTGGGGGGGTACCACTGGGCACCTGGTAAACTTCATCATGTACAAGGATGGGTGACTGGCAGGTGGGAGGGTGCCACCAGACACCAAGGGCACCAGTTATAGCATGGTGGTGACCAACCAGGGACATCTATTATCACACAGTGGCAGGTGATTGGAGGGTGGGGGGGGATGCCACTGGACACCAGGAAAACACTAACATTTGCCAGGACAGGTGATCAGAGGGTGGAGGTTGCCGCTAGACACCAGGACATCCATTGCTGCAATGGACCAGAGTCAGGGGTGGGGGATGGCTAGAGGCAGTACAGCAGCCCACTATCAGGGCATTGTGTCCCATTAAATCAGGGTTTGTAGAGGCAGTGATGTGCACCCATTCAGGTAGCATTTAAATCTGGTGCAAACCTCTCAGTTTCCTTCTGCACCCATATGCAGGGGGAACCCCCTCATTTACATGGGCATAGCAGTAATGTAGCACTCTGGCACTCATGTGGGGGTGTCTGAATATAGACCCCACCCATGAATTGGGCACAAAACCTGGTTAGTGTGGGCAATCACCACTTTGTACCTAGGCTAACTAGGTCCCAGAATTCAAATTTGGAGGAATTTTGTGTAACCAAGTTCTGCTTATGGCAACTGTGATATTGTTACTGGACACTGTAAAATCTCTTTAATCAGCCTGCTGGGGAGACCTAACCTTCCAGATCATCAATTTACCTCCTTGTTTCACCTCTACTCTTGTGTACTATACTGGTGTACTTTGCTCAGAAGCTTGTCAAGCACCACACTGTTAAGGGCCTTACTGAAGTCCAGCTAGAAGATGTCTACTGACCTGTTCCTGTCCTCCTTCTTGGTCACTAACTTAAAGACTATTATCAAGTTGCTATGGCATAATCTGCTCCTCATAAAGCCATCCTGAGAGGGGTCAAGAACCTTAGCCTTGATCAAATGCTCCATTATTCTGTACTTAATAATGGCTTCCTGTCCCTTGCCTAGCACTGATGTCTGGCTGACCAGCCTGCAGTTAACAAGGATGAACCTTGTACAGTTCTTGAAGAGGAGAACTGTACTGGCCACTTTACAGTCATCTGACACCATGTCTGTCCAGACAGACTAATAAAAGATTATTGCAAACAGCCCACCAATTGTTCCCGTGGCTCTTCAATTTTCCTGGGGTGTTGTGTACGCCATGAAACTAACCTGGCTTGATCTTCAACTTGTAGTCAGCTACTAGTGAGGGGGTTAATTCTGCAGGCTGTATTATAGCTATCCCTGATGCCATAAGCCTTGAAGTGAGCATACTCCCTCCTCCTGGGTCCCTTTAGTGAGCACAAAGTGAAGTATTCATTCAGCATCTTAGGCAATGCCTCCAGTTCTTTCACAATTTGTGCTCACTTCTCCCTGTTTTCAGGGGCCCATAATCCTCCTTCACATTCCTCCTTCCTTTTACAGCACGTACTAGAAGAATGCTTTGGTTTTGTTACCAGTTCCAGTAGCTATCACGACTTCCAGTGCCTCATAGTAACTGTTCATCAATACAAAGTTATTTAAAATAGTTCTGTTTGACTATTTTCCAATATGTTTTTGGTACCTTATATGAATCATGCTATGTAAAATAGTTTATTGTATTGAAATATATGGATTGCCACTTTTCCCAATAAGTAATTAGTGCAATGAAAATGCTGTAATACTATGATTATGATATAATCTTTATTGTAATACCATTGTTGTTATATCACAAGAGATTTTGCAAAGTTTTACTTTGATAGTGAAGTTTGTGTGATGTTGGAAACTTCACTCCTCATGAAGCTTTACAAATTTCTGACAGTGGCACCAACTTCCCCAGTTCATTTTTCCCCCAAAAAATGTGTTTAAAAATGTGGTAGTCCCCTATCCTCTGTGCCATCACCAAAGTGCCCCTTCTGCCACACAGACCATTTAATGTTTAGTAACCCACACCTTGTCAACTTCTGCATTCAACCCCCCATTCCCACTCCCTCCTGATGAATTTCATTGCTAATATAATCAGTTAATATTTAGGGAAATGTAAAATTTCACATATCTCCATAATTCAAAGCATCGTGTGAAGTATATGCAAACCACCATAAAATAATTTGAACTGAATCTGCTTTACTCAGGAGCACATGACCTCTCACACACTCTGCAAATGCTGAAAATGGAAGACACAGACATGTGTTTCATCCTACAGAGCATTCATCTGTGTACATGGTCTGTAACATCAGAGGGGAAGGATGAACCAGTCATATGTTGGTCTTACTGGTTTGGGTCATGGTGAGCCCAGAATTGGAAAGTAATCTAAAAGTCAGAGAACATCAGCAAAAAAGCACTGAGGCAAGGGTTACCCCCAAAAGGGCACTGGAAATAAACCAGGTTTCCAGTCATTTTTTGGTTTTACTGGTTGGGGTCATGAAAAATGATTATTTAGAGTTATTCCCTTCCTCCCACCCACATGCCAAAAATAATTACCCCACCTCCTCCCACCTGTCCTTACCCCAATCATGGCTGTCCCATCCAACCCCCCTCTGACCCCCACCTCCTTTTCCCATGAGTATCCAAAATATTAGTTTTGTGTCTCCCAGTAAAACAAAGAAAGCCATCTCCCTACATTTGCCAAAAGTAAAACCAGTTTGGCTGAGGCTTATAAACATGAAATGATAGAATTTGTAAGCTGAGAAGGATTACTTGGCCTACCCAGTCTGCCCTGTTGATCTCTCCCCCCTCCCTGCCTATTTATTAACATTCAGTTTTTCACTTAGTAGTCCTGATTAGTGACTGGCAGTACAGTCCCCTCATCCTATACTCAGTTATACTCAGGTCCTGTGTTTCCATGCCCTAGGTGCATTATGTTGGATTTTTTTGTTATTAAACCACAACTACTATGCTCTTGATCACTTCTCAAGTTTCTCAAAGTCCCTACACTATCTCTCCACCACCTCAAGTGTCCACCCTATTAAAGATTTTGTTGTTATCTGCAAAAAGCATACCTTCCCTTCCAGTTCTTCTGTGATGTCACTGGTGAAGACATTGAAGAGGACCGGTCCCAGTACTGAGCCTTGTGGCACCCCACTGGTCACTCTTCCCTCATTACAGAGAGTGCTGTTAACCACCACCCTCTGTCTCCTATGCAAGAACCAGTTCATTACCAATTTCACCACTTTGGATCCCACCCCTAGACACCTCAGTTTGTTTATCAGTCTCCTGTGCAGCACATTATTGAATGCCTTGCTAAACTCCAGATAGTGTCCTGAGCCCCACAAAACAAATAACTGTTTGCAATAGAAAAAAATAATGAAACACAGCAATTAAAATTGGTGCCGGTAAGAGGGTGAGTATCCATTCTAAAACACACTACAAGTATGAGTGCCATGAATGCTTGCAATGCTTGTAATGATCCTGAAAAATAAGCAGTAGTTTTTAAAGGTATATGAGTCTATTTTAAGTAGTGATTATATAGCTCAACACACTTAAATTGCAAATCTTGTCTGGCAGGGCATTACATTACATTACATTACATTATATTTTTTTAAAGTAATTGTGAACAAATATTTGAACTTTAGAAAGCTAGAATAATATGTCAGTTATAGCAATTTGAAGATAGAAAAGAAAAGGGGTTATAAAGTAAAAACACACCTTCAGGTAAAGGAGACAATATTTATATTAGCATCAAAGATGGAAAGGGGAATCAATTACTTTAGAGAAAATGAAAATAAATATAGAGTAAACAGAAATTATTATAATTCAGGATTAGTAGATTGTAATGGTGTCTGTAATAGACAGATAAGGGGAAGTCAGGCCATGTGGTCAGGAAGATTGGTTGGGTGTAATGGTTGTGGTTCAGTAGTATATATGAAGATGTTGTGGAGGCTGGGTTTTTGTCCAGTATGCAAAAATTTACATAATATGGACAGAGAGAGATCATTCAGTTGAGAAACCAGTTACAGGCTTTTACTCGAGGGCAGAATAATCTTGGTCAATATAAACCTAAAAATATGAATAGGTGGGGTATGAATGTTGAGATGGGATGGAACAGTTATGGAGTTACACATCAGAGGATGGGTATCATGGGAGAAGGGGGTGGAAAGGATTATAATAAGAGGGTTGGAACTGGAGGGATAAAAAGCATAGAGCAAATAACACTGTTGAGATGAAGAAAACAGAAGGAATGTTTTACAGGGACTGTGAATCAAATTTAGTTGGAATTGTAGCAGAATGTAATGAACAACCAGGAGAAGAGATAATGATAATTTCAAAACATGGTAAAATTGAGGGAGGAGACAACATTGCTTAAGATAAGAACAAGAATAAGATCTTTGATGTGGAGAGTGAGGTAGTGGTAAGGCATAAAAGTGTTCATATAAATAGGGAAATTTCTGTTAAGGGAGGAGCTGACAAAATAAATGGGTTGCAGATTAGTACTGAAACAGAAGCGTCTAATTGTAAAGAGGACGTGATAGAAGGGGAAGGGGAGTTATCTTGCAAAATAGGTACTTACCTTTGGGAAAATTGATGGATGTAGATGAAAATGAAAATGGAGGTTAAGTGCTGGAAAGGCTATGTTGGGAAAACAAGGGGGTGATTTGAAGTATAACAAAGAGACAACAAATAATATATATTAACCTTTTGACAAAGTTGAAACAATGATTGCAGCTGGGAAAATGAAGGACGCCTCTGGTATTGAGTCATATAAGGATGGTGAGGGGAATATGACAAAATGGAAAAGTATAAATGGGAAGGACATAACAGAGAAGTAGTGTTGAAACATGAGGAAAAAAAGAACAGTATTATTAGGACAGGAGAATCAAATAATAATATAAAGGATGGAGAAATTGTTGTTGAATCAAAAGGAGCAGAAGCTGCAACTGTACAAACTTCTGATGTTTTATCAGATAATACCAAAACTGGGGTAAAAGGGATTCTTGTTCTGGGTGATTCCATTATAAGGGGGATTCAATGGGGAAAGTTGGGTGATGGAAATAGGAATATTAATATTGAGTGTATGCCAGGTATGATAGCTCTTAAAACCTCAAAAGTAGTTTATTCCTTAACACGGAAGTATATTGGGGTCACTCACATAATGATACATCTTGGTACAAATGGTATATTAAACAGTAGTCTTTTAGAAATACAAGCCAGATTTCAAGAATTTGCAAGAGTTTGGAGGATGCATAAAAAAAAATCTTATTTTTTTGAATGTTCTGCCGTCGTCGAGGCCTAATATGGAAAAGAAGGAGAAAACTGTAGAATTCAATATTTCGTTAAGGTGGTGATGTCTTGAACAAGGTTTTGTTATTGTGGGGGGATAGGGTAGCATATGGAATAATACAGAACTGTATGCCAATGATGGATTACACTTAAAGGGGACAGGAAATGTGTGCTAATTGGCAGTAGCTAGTAATGTTCCTAGTAAGAGAAGTGATAAACTTGCCTCCAAAAGAGCCATATTTAACTGTACCTTAATAAACACTGCTGTGGAAAACTGTGCTTTCAATTGTTTTCTTTTTATGGACAACATTCTGCACAGTTCTCTTCATGGAACCAGTAATTTGGAATGCGTACTATGTCGCAGTTTGAGTACAGGATGCTAAATGTGAGCTATTGTCCTATCAGAACCATACTTAAGAGTTATTTGCTCAAACTGTGACATAGTTAAAACTCCAGATCACTGGTTCCATGAAGAGAACTGTAACAGAATAATGCCCATAAAATCACAACAATGCAAAATACTGTTTTTCCACATCACTTTTTATTGTGGTACAGTTACATATGGATCTTTCAGGCTGATGGATATTATTTCTGTAAGTGGTAACCTTATAAACAGCTGCATATTAAAACTCATTTCCTGTCCTCTTTAAGTAGGAAGGGCACAATGGTATTAAGTGATAAGTTAGATGAATATGTAAGGGAAGAGTTATATTTAAACTAGTTAGTGGGGGAGCAAAATGGAATGGTCCAGAAAATGTTCCCCCAAATATGAATGAGGGTAGCAAATTACGGTCTAGAAGGGACAAACATGACATAAGATGGAGAGGGATGCATGGATGGTAGATCTAGAATCCATGATGATAGATGAGGGCCTTGATATTGTGGTAATATCAGATGCCTGGT
This sequence comes from Neoceratodus forsteri, assembly GCA_016271365.2. Taxonomy (NCBI): domain Eukaryota; kingdom Metazoa; phylum Chordata; order Ceratodontiformes; family Ceratodontidae; genus Neoceratodus; species Neoceratodus forsteri. Next base: position 1,640,994,628 of record CM057450.1, read on the forward strand.
GATCTGATAATCATTCATAGGAAGTAAATGTACCAGGTTATAGGTTATTCGGGAAGGAAAGAGTGGGTAAGAAGTGGGGGTGTTGCTTTATATGTTAGGGAAAGCATAACAGCTAATGAAGAACAAGTTAATGTAGGGGAGATAGAATTTATGTGTATTGCATTAGAAAAAATGCCAGGGAAGATAGCAAAAATAGGGGTGATATACAGGCTGCCAAATTACAAAGTGGAAGTAGACATGCAAATGGTGCAGGTGATTGACAAAACAGCATCAAAAGGGTAGTTTGTGCTATTAGGAGACCTAAATATGCCAGATGTTGATTGGGAAACTCCTAAGGCAATGACTGCAAGGAGCAGGGAGGTTTTGGAGTCACTGCAAAGTTCATTCCTACAGCAGACAGTGAAAGAGCCTACAAGGGGAGAGAATATATTTGATTTAGTACTTACAAATGGGGATAGTGTAGAGGAAGTGGTAGTGGGTGATTGCTTGGGAACAAGTGATCATAATGTAGTAAGTTTTAAGATTCAAATTGGGAGGATAACAAATAAAACCAATACAAAAGTTTGGGACTTCAGACAGGCTGATTTTGAAAGGTTGAGGAAAGTCTTTATGGAAGAATTAAAGAATAAAAATAATACATTATGGGTTGAGGAACTGTAGACTAGTATAAAGGGTGCTTTGTTAAATTCTGCGGATTTATGTATAAGAAAGACAGGAAAAAATAAAAAAAAAGAAAAGTCCACTATAGTTTAATAGGGATGTGGTTGGGGCAATAAAAGATAGAAAAATAGCTTTTAGAAGGTATAAGAAATCTCATAAAGTGGGAGATAAAATTATAGATAAAGAGAAGTTAAAAATGGCAGGAAATGTAACCAGAAAGGCAAAAGCAATAACAGAGGAACGAATAGCTAAGCAAACAAAAAGGGGGGATAAGACTTTTTTTAGATATCGGGGGGGAAAGAAAAACAAGACAGGGGATTGTCAAACTGAACGGAGAAGGGGACGTAAAAGTCGAGGAAGATTTTGATAAGGCAGAGGTACTTCACTGGTATTTTTAGCTCTGTATTCACAGTTGAGGGAGAAGGTAAGGGACCAGAGTTAATTAAGAAGGAAGGTAGCTTATATAAATTTGATCAAAGTCCCTTCAGTGAGGATAGGGTAAAGGTAGAACTGAATACATTAAAAGTAAACAAAGCAATGCGACCAGATGGATTACATCCCAGGGTTTTAAAGGAATCAAAGGAGGAACTTGCAAAACCACAGACATTGTTATTTAACCTATCACTGGATACAGGAATGTTTCCAAGTGACTGGAGAATTGATGATGTGGTGCCAATACATAAGGGAGGTTGTAGTGAGGAAGCAGAAAATTATAGACCAGTTAGCCTCACTTTGCTGGTGGGTAAGGTGATGAGGTGTTGATAAAAGAAAGAATAGTAAATTACTTGGTGGAAAACAAACTGTTAGATGATAACATGGATTCACTTGTGGAAGATATTGTCAGACAAACCTGATTGAGTTTTTTGATGAGGTAATGAAGATAATTGATCAGGGAGGTGCAGTAGATGTGGCCTACCTAGATTTTAGTAAGGCCCTTGATTCTGTTCCTCATCGTAGGTTGATAAACAGAACAGAACAGAGAGTTTAGGAATTGACCAGAAAGTCACTAGATGGGTGGAAAACTGGCTAAAGAATAGAAGACAGAGGGTGTTAGTGAATGGGGTATATTCAAGAGAAAGGAAGGTGATGAGCTGTGTCCCACAAGGGTCAGTTTTGGGGCCAGCCCTTTTTAATAGCTGCCCACCTCCAAACTGCACTTAACACAATCTCAGAATGGGCCACCAAGTAAAAACTACCTCTAAACTTGGGTAAATGCACTCTAATGCATCTAGGGAAGCACAACCCAGGCCACAAATACACTGTACATAACCAACCACTAAGAGTAACAACGGAAGAAAGGGACATAGGAGTTACTATTTCCTGAGATTTTAAATTTTCATCATACTGCAGAAATATTACTCAAAAAGGGAACAGAGTTTGAACTTTATTTTTAGACACCTAACAGCCAGAAATAGTGAGGTCATTTTCCCTATGTACTCATCCCTGGTAATACCTACTCTGGAATATGGGGCCCAGGTTTGGGCACCATACAAAAAGAGTGATGTGGCAATGTTGGATAGGGTCCAAAAAAGGGCTACTCAGGGGATACAAAATATGACAGGTTTGGACTATGAGATTAGGCTGAAGGAACTAAACCCATTTAGTCTAGAGTACAGGAAAAAGAGGGGGACCTATGCTTAGTACATAAGGCTTGGTCCAACAATGACCTCTGGGAGATCTGAGGGGTGACTTATGATTAGTATATAAGGCTTGGTCTGACAATGACCTCTGGGAGATCTTAGGCCTAGAATCAAGTAATAACACATATAACACTCGCTCTTACCACTGCAACTGGAGACAAGGTATATGCACCTTGCCAGGACCAGTAAGTGGATTAACCAGAGGGTGGTCCACGAATGGAACAGACTACCCACAGAGGTAGTTGGGTGCACTACCATTCAGACTTTTAAACATAGACTGGATGAGTTTTATTGAGGGAAAATGACGTAAGTAGAAATGCTGAGTATTGGAGGGATGATGTGTCTTTTTGCAGATGATGCAAAATTATGTAATAGGGTTGATATTGAGGGAGGGTTGGAGGTTATGAGAGGGGATTTGAATGCTTTGGAAAGGTGGAGAGAAACTGGGCAACTGAAATTCAGTGTGAAAAAGTGTAAGGTTATGCATTTGGGATTGAATAATAAAAAAGCAAAGTGTACAAAGGAGGGCAACTAAGATGATATGAGGACTAGGGGATTTGACGTATGAGGACAGACTTGAGGAGCTCTGCCTGTTTTTATTGGAGGAGAGGAGAGGAGAGACAGGTGGGATATGATTGAGGCCTTCAAGTACCTCAAGGGAATAAATAGGGTAAACATGGAGGGGATCTTTATACTAAAGCAGGGAGGTATACAAAGAGCATGATTTGAAGTTGGAAGGTGGAAGGGTGAGGGGGGAAAGAGGAGGAGGCTTTTCACTGAGAGGGTGGTTGACCCTTGGAATGCGCTGCCTGGTGAGCTGGTTCAGAGATCCACAGTGGAGGGCTTCAAGAGAGGGTGGGACAGACACAGAAAGCGGATGTATCAGATGATGGCCTGGTCCAGGGGGGTGGGGATGGATGGTAGGAGTTTCTGGAACACAAGGGGGGTGGGCGGGCCTCGGCACCCAACTAGAGATCTGAGATTCGAGCAGACTTGATAGATGGTAAGGCCTAATCTGCTGGCAATTAGTATGTTACTACTCTAGGTGCTGAACAGTTAAAAATAACAAGTCAAGAAAGAGACCTTGGGGTTATAATCACAGATAATCTGAAGGTAGGAATCCAATGTTGTAAGGCTGCAGGTAAAGCAAATAGGATGCTGGCTTGTATTGGCAGGGGAATCACAAGTAGAAAAAGGGAAGTATTGATGCCATTATATAAGACAATGGTTAGACCACATTTGGAGTATGGTGTCCAGTTTTGGAGACCTCATTTAAAGAAAGATATTGATGGTTTGGAGAGGGCTCAGAGAAGAGCAACCACAATGGTTCAAGGAATAAAGGAAAAGACATGAATCAAGATTGAAGGAGTTAAATGTGTATCCACTAGAGATTAGAAGGAAAAGAGGAGCTATAATTGAGACATTTAAGTACATCAAGAGGATAAATAGAGTAAGAGATGGTGGTATAGTTAAAAGGAAAGTTGAAGTTAAACCAAGGGGTCATAGCTTGAGACTTGATGGAGATAGATTTAAAAGTGATGTGAGGAAGTATTTCTTCACAGAGAGGGTGGTGGAGCAATGGAAAAGTTTGCCTGAGGAGGTGGTGGGTATTGAAAATGTAAAAGGTTTTAAGATAGCCTGGGACAGGTATAAGGGGCTGGTAGATGGGAGGGAAAAAGTATCTCTGATAAAGGAAAACAGTAAACGGGAGGGAGGATATGGGCAGAGTGGATGGACCAGGATGGTCCTTTTCTGCCGTCACAATACTATAAAACTCCAAAACGTAGGGCACCTCACACCATTGCTAAACTATGACTTGCTCCCTGAGCAATGGTATTGGCATCTACAGAGATACAATCAAAGTGCACCACCCCTCAGCATGCCAGACTTTGCCCTCCACAGCACAGCTATAAAAGCCATCAAAGCATAAGGCTCAGAGTGCTAGTAAAACTGAACTGTGCCAGGAGACATGATGCTGTCTGTGAGTAAAAATCTGTATTTTGATTCTACTCTAATAAGCTTGCAAGACAGAATTTGATCAAAGAAAACTAATCACTAGAGTGGGTGCAAGCTTTATATTTCAAAAACCTAAATGGTAGCCAAATAGTCACAAATACTAGCATGTACAGTAAGTATATTTATTTTTAAAGTAAGAATTAACTACATAGAAATATCAGATACCACAGCAAAGTGTATGATTACATCAGTGTTAAAAAAGATTAAATGCATATACAGTACGTCTGCTTTGTACCTTGTTTACCACAATCCACTTAGGGAAAAATTGATCAGCAACTAAAGCAAGGCAGAAATGAAACAAGGGTGGTTAAAATAATTGTGTATAATCTTGGGGTAGAGACCAAAAAAGGGAAATGACATGGCACTTAAAGGGGATTGATTTTTTTCTTAAGGTGGAATGAGTGGTTGCTCACCACGGAATGTACATCACGCTGGCACAGTGGTGTGATTAAGCAGTACTGCCACATAATATTACTTACATTGAGAAATTGATTTATGTTGTTTTAAGATAATTTTAAATTGCTTAGTTAGTAATGGTGATTGAATTGAGAACTATGGACCACATATTCAAAGCCCCCCTGGAAAATCGTGCAAGTGCCTTTCTTGGTGCAAATGAGATGTGCCTCCCAAAAAAACTGCAATATTCAGAGGATGCGCCTTAAGATGTGCTGGCACATATCCTTTGAAGATAAGTATTGAAAGCATGATTTCACATGCAAAAATTATGATTAAGTGAAAAAACATAAGAAAATGAACTGATAAGTGATAAAAACACCGGGACAAAGTAAGCAACAGTTTGCATTCCCCACAGGGGACACTAATTTTAAAATGATATACTGATTTAATTAACCTGGAATGCCTTTTAATGTGAATCATACACTGCAGCACAAGGAGTGCGAGATGTAGTACATGTACTGTAACAATATGTGTATTTTTATAAAAAAATGCTGCAGAATTGGGTTTCATCCTGGGGGACACCACTGTAAGTATATTTATTTTTAAAGTAAGAATTAACTACAGTGAAATAACAGATACCATAGCAAAGTGTATGATTACATCAGTGTCAAAAAAAATGCATATACAGTATATCTGCTTTGTACCTTGTTTACCATAATCCATTGATAAAAAAAAAGTTTAGCCAAGCATCTCCGTAATGAAACCCTATTAAAAGAGTGAAATGCTGTGTTTGTGCAAGGATGTGGCCAGAGCTTAAAATCACCATTTGGAAATAAATTTACGAAGAGTGGTTGGACCAAGATATATAGCAGTTGGTTGATTTGTTTTGGAATTTTGATTGCACATGAGTGCCTACATCAGCATCTGAACTATTACAGTATGGATTAGTTATATCCACCAGGGTACACAGGGGTCTCCAAAATACTGTAAACTCCAGATAGGCCATGTGCTCAGCTCTGCCCTCGACTGATCTATTTCCCTAGTCACTCATTCAAAGAAATCAATCAGATTCATCTGCAAAGCACCTCCCCCCCCCATGAATCCTTGCTGCCTTTGGTCTTGTAGCCTGTTGGATTTAAGGTACTCTGTCAACCTTTCCTTTAACAGGGTTCCCATTAATTTCACCATCACTCATGTGTTAGTGACCAGCTTATTGTTGCTAGCCTGCTCCCTGCTGCTTCTCATATGCATGTGACCATGTCTGATCTCCTCCAATCCTCCTGACCTACACCTGTTTCTAGTGAGCTGTTGAATATGGCTGTCATTTAGTCAGCTAGCACCTTCTTGAGTTCATTCTGTGCCATTGGGTGTATCCTGTCTGGTCCCATAGCCTTGTCCACTTCCAGAGTTGCAAGTCCCTTTAGGGCTTTGTCCTCTGAAAATGGACTTGTGTCTAACTCTTCCCCTTTGTTTCTGCTGCTTCCTGTTGGTCTGTCCCTCCAGCACTGTGCAGACTGAGTAGAAGTAGCTGTTCAGGATGTATGCTTTTTCTTAATTCTGTTCTGTGCAGTCTCTCCCTGCCACCTTTCATTTTCTCTCTGTCACTCCACTTGCTTTTCTCTTCTCATGTCTGTACCTGAAGAAAGTCTTTTCTCCTTTACTTTCCCCTTTCACTATCCTTTCCTCGGTCTGCACCTTTACTCCCCTCACTGCCTTTCCTGTTCCCCTCTGTTTTACTTGGTACACCCCCTGTCTTCCTCCCTCTGCATTTCTTTATACCTCCTGCATGCCATCCTTTTTTCCCTCACCACCATGGGCACTTCCCTAGTGAACCATAATGGTTTATTTTTCCTTTCACTTTTACTCACTTCCTTCAAGCAGATATTGATTGCCTTGGATGCTCTCCAGTATTTTTCTACACTATGCCTCTACCCTTCACTGGCAATCCTCCCTACGAGGAAGTTTCTAAGGCAATCTCCCATTTCTTTAAAATCTTCCCTCTTAAAGTCCAGGACTCTAGTTCTTTTTGTGGTTTGCCTCTATTTCCATCTTAATGTTAAACCACACTATATAATGATCGCAGGTACATAGGGGACTGCACACTGTGGTAAATACAATTCAGTCCATGTCTGTAACTTCAGGTCCAGTACTGCCCCAACTCAAGTGAGTTCATTTACTAACTGCCTGAGAAAAGCCCCTCATAGGTAATCAAGGATGACCCTGCTCTTTGCCAAAGGTGAGGTTGGAAGGCTGCAGTCCACATGTGGCAGATTGAAGTTCCCAAATAGTAGCACCCCCTTACTTTCCATCCTGATGATATACATATATATGGTATCTACATTATATAAATAAGGTTTTACTATAGGCAAGTTCATTACATTCATGGCAGTATGACACTTTCACTATACAGAGCAGATGTCTTTGTACTGCTGGGTGGCTGTCATTTTATAGGTACATTATATGAAAAATGGATTTTTGGGGTTGCTTATGGGGAAAAGGGAGGTGGGACCCAGAGTGAGGGGCCAGAGGGAGGATCCTGATTCTTAATTTGGGTCAGGTCAGGTGGAGGGAGATGGGATGAGTCATTTTTGGTGTTCAAGTGGGGGAATTTATTCAGACTAAATAATCAGTTACTATCTTGGTGATGAACTTTGCAGGTGGCTTAACGTAGAGGGTGACAGAGTGTGGGTAACTAAAAATGAAAAGGTCTGTGTGGTGGAAGGGGAGACACTTGAGTTTTAGCACAGTGAGCTGGGATGGCAAATTAGTTAAAACACTTTTTGGAACAAAGGCACTTATCATAGTTCTTTGCAAGTGAAGTGTTACTTCACATAGTGAAAACTATGTGTTGAGGCATTTCAGCAGTAACTTAGCTGGTGTGCCACTATGCATAGTTTGTGCAGTGTGAAGCAGGCACTTTACTACTCAAAGTACTACTGCAGATGTGCTTTGTAAAATCAGGAAACTTTGTGAAGTATTTCACAAAGCAAAGTTTCCTGGTTTCACACATATACTCTATGTAAACTAGATGTCAAAATGATAGCATTACAGGACTGAACATTCAAGAAAATTCTTATGCTTTCTATGAATCATGTTTTCACTGTGCTAGTCCAAAACTACAGCTCTGGTCAGAGCCAATATGGCTGTGGAGAGCTTTAAGGAGCAGAAATAGAGTTGAAAAGTATGTTGCAGTGAGGGTTTGGACATGATGGATCTAGTGTCTCTTACAACAATAAATGACTGTTACAGTGAGAGGTTGAACATGATAGACCTAGAGTCCCTGACAACCTTAAATTATTATGTTACAGTGAGCAGTTGGATATGCTGGATCTTGAGTCCCTTACAACATAAATTACTATGTTACAGTCAGGGGCTGGATGTGATGGACCCAGAGTCCTTTATAACATTAAATTACTATGTTACAGTGATGAGTTGGACATTATGGACCTAGTGTCCCTTACAGCATTTAATTACGATGGTACATGTACAGTGAGGGGTTTGACATGATGGATCTCAAGTCCCTTACAACATTAATTACTATGTTACAGTGAGGGGCAGGACATGATGGACCCAGAGTCCTTTACAACATTAAACTACTATGTTACAGTGAGGGGTTGGACATGATGGAGCTAGAGTCCTTTCCAACATTAAATTACTATGTTACAGTGAGGGGTAGGATATGATGGACCCAGAGTCCCTTACAAGTTTAAATTATTATGTTGCAGTGAGTGGTTGAACATGATGGACCTAGAGTTCCTGATAACCTTAAATTATTATGTTACAGTGAGGGGATAGACATAATGGACCTAGTGTCCCTTACAAGATAAATTACTATGTTACAGTGAGGGGTGGACATGATGGACCCAGAGTCATTTACAACATTAATTTACTCTGTTACAGTGATGGGTTGAACTTGATGGATCTAGTGTCCCTTACATTTTTTTATTTATTTATGTGTTTTATACTCCTTGGACCTACGGGCAGGCATCTGCCCCACCTCCTGACTCCTGATCAGTGCCCTCCAGTACCCCCAAGCCCTTGTTCCCCCATGGTTTACCCCTGTGGTGTGGCAGAAGGGGGGAAGTCCATCCTCCCCACTCCTGAGATGCATATCTGGAAGGTAAATTATAGGTGGTCCTAGGGTGGCATCACCAGCATGCTGGGGGGGACTTTATAGAGTCCATTGCAGTACTTTTCATGTTTTTTCTGGCACCTCCCCTTGTGGCCATGAATGAACGCATGTGGAGGCACTCATACATCAGATTGCCATGCTTCTCATCTCCCTGACTCTGGCACTGCCCCCGGCCATCCACGAGAGGGCAATCAAGGAGTGGGATGATGTACCCACCTATCCCAGGGAGAGGAGATCTGTCATCAGATGCTTGATCCTCTCCCTACCCTGTCAACCCCCAGAGGCTCGAGCTTGTTCCTGAACCAGGGGCACCAGAGTGACATGAGGTGTGGTGTCCAGTGCCTCAAACCTCAGTGCCACTGGGCTGACCAGTGTCCCTTACATTTAATTACTATGTTACAGTGATGGGTTGGATATGATGGTCCTAGAGTCCCTGACAATCTTAAATTACCATGTTGCGGTGAGGGGGTGGACATGATGGCCCTAAAGTATCTTATAATGTTAAATTACTATGTTACAGTGATGGGTTGGACATGATTGATCTAGAGTCCCTGACAATCTTAAATTACCATGTTACAGTGAGGGGTTGGACATAATGGAGCTAGAGTTCCTTACAACATTAAAACACTATGTTACAGTGAGGGGTAGGACATGAGGGACCCAGAGTCCCTTACAAAATTAAATTAGTATGTTACAGTGAGGGTTTGGACATAATAGACCTAGTGTCCTTTACAACATTTAATTACTATGTTACAGTTAAGGGTTGGACATGATGGCCCCAGAGCCCCTTACAACATTAAATTACTATGTTACAGTGGGAGATTGGACATGATGGACCCAGAGTCCCTTACAACAGTAAATTACTATGTTACAGTGAGGGATGGGCATTATCAGTGTCAGTGGCTCAGTAGGTAGCACACTCGCCTCTGAGGCCGGGAGATCAGAGGGCTGTGGGTTCAGTTCCCACATCTGGCACTTGGGTTAATATCCCAGTACTGACACTGTAGTGCAGCATGAGAGGGGTGCTGCACTTCTGAGGTGCCGTCTTTAGGATGAGACGTTAAACCGAGGTCCCATCTGCCTGGATTGGTGGTAGTTCAGGTGGATGTTAAAGATCCCATGGCACTTATCGAAAAGAGTAGGGGAATTTCCCCGGTGTCCTGGCCAAATTTCCTTCATTCACTAAAATACCACCAACAGCTTAATCTGGTTCAAGGTCAGTTGGCATTCATCTGTATCCCCCTTCCCCCGGGTCATGCCTGAAAATAGGCAGGATTTGTCTAATGCACTTACCCGGTCAACAAAAGCTAAATAAATAAAATAAAATGTACCCAGAGTCCCTTACAAGCTTTTCCAGGAACTCTGCTTGCACAGAGGGGCACTGAACTGTTTGAGGATTGTTGGGCCTTCAATATATAGACTGCTGCAGCTACCGCTGTGAACCTTCCTCCTAGATAGCCTCATGTGCTGAGAAGCTTGATCAAATAGAAATAATAAATGTAAATGTGGAGGTGGACATTGTACGTACAGCAAAATAAAATGAGAGAGGTGAGGAATTAAAAAAAAAAATCTCCGTAAAAACACAATGCCTTTATGGGTCTGAATTAAAAGCACACAAGAAGGCTAAAGATTAATGACCAGGATAATCAAAGGTTAAGATGCAAATATGTTGCAAGGTAATCTGAGAGAAGGGGGAGGTGGTATCAACAGAATAATACATAGCCAAGTAGAAAAGGCACACACAATTTCATTAACTATGTAATTATTATAAATATCTTTGTTTTAAAGACATATTTTGCAGGAAATCAACACATATACCTAAAAATCAGGTAAATATGCAGCAGTGAAAAATGATAAGATGATAATAGGAGCATGCTCTTTTTAACAAGCCAGCAAGTGAATATACTAAATCCTGTATTAAAACAGGTCAGACAGACTCCTGATGTTTTCTGTTTACAAATGCCTGGTATATCTCTGGCTATGCTCTCTCTCTCTCTCTCTCTCTCTCTCTCTCTCTCAGTAGCAAGGCTTTCTTGACAGTAGTTTGCAAAAAAAAAAAAGAATTTCAGATTGCACTGTTACAGACAGTTAAACTACTTCAAAGAAGTGGTGTAAGTAACTTGCCTTTGTGCCTGCTCCAAGACACTAGTTGTCAGGTCACTTAAAACAGGCATGACGAGAGAGGCAAACAAGCTGAAAAAACAAGCTGAAAAAATAGTGTTGGAACTGGTCTACTCAACAGAGAAGGGAGCATTTAATTCAACTAGCATAGTGATTTGCAGTTGTGGAAGGATACACTGAAAACTCCTAATATTTATGTTTCGGTATCCCATTTTTCCAGCTACAGCAAGATGGTTGCTGGCTCCACCCACAGCAGTAAAAAGCAGCAACTCCACACAGGTTCAAGTACAGTACATGGACTAAAAAACATTACTCTGATATCTACATGGGATATAGTAGCCTTTAAAAAAATGATGTCTGGGGATCCTCGGCATTAAGGCTTCTCAAGCACAAGTGGATGTCAGAAGAGGGCTACTGGGATGGCATAAACTGAGCAAAGAGGAGTTCAGACAGGCAAGAAACAAGAAAATTAATGTAACCTCAGCCCGGTAATGGCATTTGTATCTGACAGCTCTACCAGGTGGGCTGGGTTTGGGGAGGAATATGCCACTCGGCACATAGGCTAGGTTTGGCTACTCTGCACAGGGGCACCTAAGTAACTCCTAACACAGGAAGCAATAACTGTAATGTCCAATACCAGAAGTGGGATTCTAAAGTGTGGCTTTTATTCACATCCAAACAGAATAAACAAAGCATAGATGGACCCCAACGGGGCAATACTCCTGGTAATGCAGATTAAAAGAGACAAGAACACATCCTCATCACTTTAGCCCTCAGGCTCTGAACCCACTGGGCACACAGCCTGGACTTGCACAATGCTTTGGGTTACACAGCGCAAACTTATACACTGCTCTGGGTTTTTCCTAGCTCAGCTCCCTTGCCAGCCACTTGGACACCTTCCATATGTCATGGAAACATTTTCTGGTGGTTCCCTAAACCACCTATGAGCACCTCAGCTCCATCAGGGAATCTTCCTTTCAATCCCATGTCTGGGTACTTTCCTCAGGCACTGGCCAAGTACCTGAGAGAAAGCAAAAGGTGTCTCAGAGCAAATCCGTAGAGGTGAATTTGGTTACTACTGATGGGGGGGGTCTCCCACCGCTTGCTCCCACAATTCATACCCTGCCATTTCTCTGAACTGTAAACACCTCATCCTTTAACACTTTACTGTGTAGATTCTTGCTAAATGTAGTTCACATTCCATCTACTTGTCTTGCTTCCCATTTGTGCTGGACTTGAACATACTTAAAATAAGTGGCATTGTCCATTACTCTAGACCCCCCACAGAGTTAAACAGTCCAGTCCCCCCATTCTTTCTTTCCATTTGAGCTGAACTTGAACATACTTATAAGTGGCTTTGTCCATTACTCTAGACCCCCAATGAAGTTAAGCAGTCCAATCCCCACATCTTCCAACTGTACTTGGCTGTCTTTTCCTGACCCCACAGTAACAGTCCCTTTAGTTTCATTCTGTTCAGGTGAAAACACTTGGCCCTTTTTCAGAGCGATCTCACCTTTTGGTTGCAGGTGCCCCACAGGCATTTTCTCCTCGAGGAATCTTCCTCTCAGAGCTTCTGGTGCCTCAGCACAACTTGAACAGGCAGCTTCTTTTCCTTAGCCGGACCCAGGGGGGTTGCCCCTGGAAAACTGGCAGACACCTTCCCCCATCCCCTCAGGGATGGGGCTCTGAACCATTGAGAGCAGTCTCCACCACTTCAATTACCAGTTAATGTGTTCCTCTTCAGGTGGAAACACACACCTACTACAAAAGTAGCTCTGAAACAGAGCTTAAAGCTCTGAGAGCCTGCACACACTCTGCTGCACTACAGTCTCTCACTCAGACTGCACACAGACTGGCTTCAAATTCCCCAACATTCTTCTCTAACCTCCAACTGCAACATTCCAGTGTGGCTTATACAGCTGTGACAGTTCTAAAATGATGTCATCCTTCAGTCTCAGCTGAGACTGAGAACAGAGTGAGACAGAGTGAAATCCACTTAACTGGAGTTTCACAAGCTGCCTTCCCTGCCTACCACTAGGTCTTACTGGGATTCTAGTAACCCCGGGTAATGGGGGTTACACTCACCCTGGGCCAGGAAAATGACTGTCCACAGACATTATTCACCTGGCTTAGGCCATCTCACCCCATGTGTTGACTACAGGGAGGTAGCGCTACCTTCTCCCCTACCATGTGCTAGCACAGGCAGGCAACTCTAAGGGCCTGGAGGCCTTTGGCTGACATCTCAGCCTCTACTCTACCCGCTAACTATGGGTACCTTGTGGCTCTGGTGGAACTGTCCAGAGCATAGCCCTACTAGATCAGCACTGTATCCCCTACAGCCGTTCAGGACCACAGCCTGTCTATCCCCCCTAGCCCTCTAGGGAAAACCTGTCTGCCTCTAACTCAAATTTCCCAAAAACAAACAAACAGGGGACCTCCACGACCCTGGACACGATACAACCATACACCAAGAGCTAATACCACAACGATGCATTACTCCCACACTCCCCCCACAACCATACCTGTGGAAGGAAAAAGTTACACACAGTAACAACAACAACAACAGTACTTTAAACACTACACTCTAAAGTACTACTGAGGAACTCCTCCTCCCCCCCTTCTTGTCTTCTCTTCTATCTTCCTCAGGAACATCTGCAAGAAAAAAGAAAGACAACACAAACTTCTAATCTGCATACACAATCTATCTAAACCCCTACCATCAAAACACTGGAGAATCGCAAAAATATTTTTTTTAGAAAAGTAGAAAAAACAATATAAACATTAGAAAACAGTAAAAAACAATGACATTATTTACAATACACCATATTTGGGGGATGGAGTGCCCTAAAAGTCCCATCTAGTGACCACAGTGCCAGAAGGCAAGTCCATTAAAGAGTCTGTCCTGGGCCCGAACCCGGTGAATCACAGTTCTAGCAGGCCAAAGCCCCGAAGGGGCGAGTCTTTGAGGACAGTTCAAACATATGGAGTCTGCTAGTGTAGGATGTGTACTGCAATGTCATAAGAATAGAAAAGTTTGGACTTACCAGTCCCTTGTAGAATGAAAATGGCACCAAACCTGGTCCTCAGTTGAAGACTCTCCCTGGCAGCATTCTTCCGATGCAGCTGGGCAGACATCTTCCAGGAATGACAGGAGAGCACATCTGGAAACTGCTGAGCTGATGTCATCTCTGGAGATGGAACCTTGGAACAGGAACAAAAAGGAAAACAGCTGGTTTGAAGTCATCTGATTACCAGGTGATGAATTAGGATATAGCTGGGATGGTGTCCTCTTTGGATCTGAAGTCATCTGATGGGCCAGTCGATGGATTCTGGGAAGCCAGTACACTGTAGAACTGATGAATGTGGGGCACCTGAGTCCTGGACTTCCATACTGGAGGAACAACATATGTACTGCAATGGCTAGAGTGGCAGCACTGGCTACCACTGCTCTGCTTTCCATTTGGCAGGCATAAGCACATTCGCAGGAAGGTCTTTGCATTGTGGCCAATAGCACAGCGGGTCAGGCGCTTGAATTATTTCCCAGTCTGGGTGCTCATAATTCACACTGTGAAAGGTTTCACATCCCTCTCCATCCACTATTCGAACAGTGTCCATTAACAGTGTCCTGCCTCTTTTCCACTGGCTGTATTTGTCGTGAAACATTCTGTGCTTGACTTGCTTGTTTGCACCAGGATGCACACATTTCATTGCTTCTGCCCAAATCCAGGACTTCCTGTTTTGTTCAATCTCTTCTCAGACTCTCCAAGGAAAGGTAGGAAAGGACATCCCATAGATTTCATTCACCTTCTTACGAACCAGTCTTTCCTCTTTACTAACTTTGGTCAACCTGAGACCTCTGGCCTGGCATGGGGGTGGTCAGTCCTGGTTCTGCCAGCTACACATTCTCAAAGAGACAAAAAATGGATCCCTGACTTCTTCTTGCACAGCCAGGGCAGTGGAATCACCACTCTCTTCCATGCATTCCTCTGAGGCAAGAGCTTGAGGCTGTGTACCAGTTCCTTTTTCACAAGGCCACATAGGTTCCCCCTCTTCTTCTTCCTCACTGAGAATCTATGCCCAGGAGTGAGCAGTTGTCCTCACTCCTGAGACTATCCACTCTTCGCTGGGCGCGGAGGTCGAAACCTCCCATTCAAAGGCCTCCCTCATCTCGTCTTCACCTATGAGACTTAGGCTAGGCCCCTCTCTCCATGGGTCTACTGATGCTCTTCCTGATATGTCTCTCTGCGACTCAGACTCTGAAACATCAGCACATTGTTCTGTCTGTAAATCTGCACCATCTAGCTTTGTGCCACACTCCCCTGACATGCCTTCTCCAACAGGCTCCGTCTGGTGCTGTGTGCTGCCAGCTGCAGATTCTTGAACTTTTGTCCATGTGGGAGCCAAACGAATCTTGGGTGCTTTAAATAAACCATATTTCTCTAAGCACCCAGAACAGTGAGATACCATGAAGAACGTCCCTTCCAGCATTTAAGCACATAAAACATACTGGCTCTGGATATCCAGGAATTGCCACATGAGGAGGCAGTCATCCTCCGTAGTAACATCTCTCATTGTCCCTTAACTTGTTAACTTCTACTGCTATCACAGCCGGGCATGATCCGGATAGCAGGCTGGTCCTGAAGTCATGACTGCAGAGAAAACCAAACGCTCCCTGTTATTTCAAGTCCCACTTCACTGAAAGCTTTTCTTTCTCTTTCAAAATGGCTCCTCTACTGCTGTGTTTACATTATTACCCCACCCTGTAATGGCGGCAGCAGCACTCCTACGCATTAACATTCTGTAATTGGGTCAAGCCACTGCGCATCCGATTTACACACTCTACTGATAACTTTGCTCAAACTGCACAAACTTGCACTGTTCTTTATCCCAGCACATTTATATGATTTACCACAGACTTTTCACTTGCTGAAGATATTGCTCTAGCTTACAGTCACTAAAAGCCTCAGTATTTCAAGCACAGGATTGCCTGTAACTCTTGCTGCATATCTGATGCAACTCATAGTCTCTCTCATGGCTTTGAAACTTATACTGATGCTGAACTTATAATTATGCTCACAGTCGATGGCTTAAAATGCTTGCTTTTGCTGGTAAAACTTAACACAGTCTTTGCTTTGCAAAGCAATTACACTGCTACACACAGATTCAGCTGGCTTTTGGCAAAATCACTTAGTTTGAGCAATTATTTCTGTTGGTACTCACTGTTATCAGTAGCTGTTTGCTGCGATGGAAAACCGGCCTGCAGCCAGTCTTGGAGGCCTCTGAAAAGAAGCGTGTTGGCAGTCCTGCTGATTGTCCCTCTCAACACCACACTCACAGTCCAGTCGATCAAGATGCGGGTTGAGCCCGAATTTAAACAGAAAAGTCAGATTTTTTACACTTTTTACAGTGCTTTCAGTCACTGTGAGGCTCCTCCTGTATGCCAGTACCCACACTCCACTCACACTCCCTCTCGAATGCTGGGCAGTCACTGTAGAGTTGGCTTGGCGGCGGGACTGATTGCAGACTCACCAATCACTCGATGCCATGCAAATGAGCCTCTTTCCTCTTGAGTGCTCTTCTCCTCACAGCATTCGTCGAGCAGGCAAATTCAAACTGCAAAACCACACTTTTTTTTTTTTTACTGACTCTATGGTGAGAGCCCATTTTAACCATTTTTCATGGCCATTAAGCACAACAAGTCTCTCAGTTCACAAGAAAGCATTTCCAACATCTAGGGCGCAATTTTCCTTTTGCTACCCACAGTTTTCCACACTTTTCTTTGTCACCAACACTTTAAAAGCTGGTAAACTCTGTAATTTGATGCAGGACAAGGGCATACACTCTCAGGCTTTACTGCTTCTTGGTAAACAGTTGGCATTTTAACAGCAGCACATGGACAATAGCACACAGCAGCACATCAGTTAACATTGCTTCAGATTTTTGGGCTACCCACTGCCAGAAAGCCAAAATGCTAGCCCTTTGCCCAAGTGACCTTTCTTACATTCCTCCCTAAATTCCAAACCCAAATCCTCAGAGGTGCCTCCATTTTTGTAACCCCAGCCCAGTAATGGCGTTTGTATCTGACAGCTCTAGCAGGTGGGCTAGGTTTGGAGAGGAATATGCCACTCAGCACATAGGCTAGGTTTGGCTACTTTGCACAGGGGCACCCAAGTAACTCAAAACACAGGAAGCAATAACTGCAATGTCCAATACCAGAAGTAGGATTCTAAAGTGTGGCTTTTATTCACATCCAAACAGAATAAACAAAGCATAGATGGACCCCCACAGGGCTACATTCCTGGTAATGCAGATTAAAAGAGACCAGAACACATCCTCATCACTTTAGCCCTCAGGCTCTGAACCCACTGGGCACACAGCCTGGACTTGCACAATGCTTTGGGTTACACAGCCCGAACTTGTACACTGCTCTGGGTTTTCCCTGGCTCAGCTCCCTTGCCAGCCACTTGGACACCTGCCATACTTCATGGAAACATTTTCTGGTGACTCTCTAAACCACCTAAGAGCACCTCGGCTCCATCAGGGAATCTTCCTTTCCATCCCACATCTGGGTACTTTCCTCAGGCACTGGCCAAGTACCTGAGAGAAAGCAAAAGGTGTCTCAGAGCAAATCCGTAGAGGTGAATTTGGTTACTACTGATGTGGGGGGGGTCTCCCACCTCTTGCTCTAACAATTCATACCCGGCCATTTCTCTGAACTGTAAACACCTCATCCTTTAACATTTTGCTGTGTAGATTCTTGCTAAATGTATTTCACATTCCATCTACTTGTCTTGCTTCCCATCTGTGCTGGACTTGAACATACTTAAAATAAGTGGCATTGTCCATTACTCTAGACCCCCCACAGAGTTAAGCAGTCCAATCCCCCCATTCTTTCTTTCCATTTGTGCTGGACTTGAACATACTTATAAAGTGGCTTTGTCCATTACTCTAGACCACCGCAAGGAGTTAAGCAGACCAGTCCCCACATCTTCCAACTGTACTTGGCTGTCTTTTCCTGACCCCACAGTAACAGTCCCTTTAGTTTCATTTTGTTCAGGTGAAAACACTTGGCCCTTTTTCAGAGCGAACTCACCCTTTGGTTGTAGGTGCCCCACAGGCATTTCCTCCTCAAGAAATCTTCCTGTCAGAGCTTCTGGTGCCTCAGCAAAACTTGAACAGGCAGCTTCTTTTCCTTAACTGGATTCAGGGAGGTTGCACCTGGAAAACTGGCAGACATCTTCCCCCCATCTCCTCAGGGATGGGGCTCTGAACCATTGAGAGCAGTCTCCACCACTTCAATTACCAGTTCCTGTGTTCCTCTTCAGGTGGAAACACATCTACTACAGAAGTAGCTCTGAAACAGAGCTTAAAGCTCTGAGAGCCTGCACACACTCTGCTGCACTACAATCTCTCACTAAGACTGCACACAGACTGGCTTCAAATTCCCCAATGTTCTTCTCTAACCTCCAACTGCAACATTTCAGTGTGGCTTATGCAGCTGCGACAGTTCTAAAATGATGTCATTCCCTCAGTCTCAACTGAGACTGAGAACAGAGTGAGACAGAGTGAAATCCACTTAACTGGAGTTTCACAAGCTGCCTTCCCTGCCTACCATTAGGTCTTACTGGGATTCTAGTAACCCCGGGTAACAGGGGGGTTAGATTAACAAATAGGGAATGATATATTACTTGGCTAAATATCATTTTGAGGTTCTGATAACATGTTGGAACTTCTCGAGCTTCGTTCCTGAAGTTCTCATGTCACCAGAACCCCTCAATGGTATAATAGCCTTGTAATACATAGTTGTCTATCTATTATTTTATTTGTATAAGAGTGAAGTTGTGTTCCTTTCTGGGAACAATGGGAATATCATTACCAATTCTGTTTTCCACAGACAGTTTCTCTACTCCTCATTATTTTAAGTGCCTCTTTTTCATACCAATCAATCAATCTTTATTTTACCAGGAGAAAACACCATTGAGAGGACTCATTTACAAGGTGGTCCTTGATACATAAATACAATAAGAAACAATAAGATATATTGTGTCATACAATGGCATTGGATTATACAAACAGCCAGTAAAATGAGAGAACACAAGGACATTACATAGCATCACGATACATAAGAACAACATGAATCATCATAGGCTACATTGGCAACAGACTATACAAACAGCCGGTGAATTAAATGCAGTGAGGCAAAATGGCACAACAGGAATCGGCTAAAAAGTTAATCTAAGGGCATTGTAAAATAAATAGAAGTGGGGAGAGAAGGCATAGTAGGAGTAGGTGGAAGGGGTCCACTGAAAAGTGAAGTGGGAGGGTTAGAGGGGGAAAGTTAGGAGAATTACAAAAGAAGAGGGAAACATTTGCTATGCAGAGAAAAACATTTGCTATGGAGGGGCGTGAGACCAGGGATAGTCAGCAAGATAAGAAGGTGCTGTAATTGGATATGAAGGGCAAGATACAGGAAGAAGGCATTGTTAGGAGAAGCAGCTACAAGTTTCTTTAAAAGTGTAAATCAGCAGTGACTTAAAGGTGGGCAGCCCAGCTAAGTTTGAGAATGTTAAGTTACTTTGGATAGTATTCCAAAGGGTAGGGAGGGCATGGCTTATGGAGGATAAACCCATGTCAAGTTCTGACACTGGGAATGTCAAGCAGTAGATATGAGTATCTTCTAAGTGAATAAGGCCCCACAGAACAAGTAAAGAGATCTGAGATGTATTTGGGGAGCTTGTTGGTAAGGGCTCTAAATGTCCAGAGGGTGGCCTTTTATAGTCTCGTGGTTTTCAGTGCACAGTGATGAGTATTATATGGGGTGATGGGAATGAGTCAGAATACCCTGTGGTATTGGGTACCCAGGTTGGCTAGGGAAGCAATAAGGCAATGACAATATATAAAGTCTGCGTAATCTACCAGAGGAAGAAAAGTAATCTGCACCAGTCTAATTTTGGCATCACAGTTTAGAAGGTGTTTGATTCGATAGAAGATATTTAATCTTTGCTTAAGTTTTTTGGACAATTCTTCTAGATGAACAGAGAAGGAAAGCTTACAATTGAGCCAAAAGCTGAGGTATTTGAACTTGTCCACTATTTCAAGTGGCTCCCCCAACAGGGTCAGGATCTGGAACTTATGCACTGTGGGGAGGGTATTCACTGACTGTGCATGAGGAAAGAAAAGCATAGTGTTGGTCTTTTGTGCATTGAGAAGCAGTTTCAGATGCAGGAGGTTATGTTGGAGAATGTTGAAATCATGCTCCAAATCCCTGCACGTAAGTTCAAGGGAAGGTCTGGCAACATAAAGCACAGTGTCATCCAGAAAGAGGTGGACACTGGCTGAGTTGAGTTTAGAATTAATATCGTTGATTAAACTGTGAATAGTAAGGGCCCCAGAATCGATCCTTGTGGAACTCCTCTTTGTAGGATTTTTGCAGGGGAGGTGACGCTCTGAGCTTTAACTTGCTGTTGTCTGCCAACAAGGTAACTGTTAAACCATTTTAATGATATGTTGTCAAGACCGATGTTGAGTAACATGGCTAGGAGTAAATCATGATCTACCATGTCGAATGCCTTACTCAGATCCAGGAATAAGGCACAGATGTGTTTTTTAGCATCCAGTGCGACTTGCCAGTCATTCGTCACTTTGTCCACAGCGGAAACAGTACAGTGATTAGGCCTAAAGCCTGATTTGAGCAGGTTAAGAATATTGTGGTATTAAAGGAATTCTCTTGGCTGGGAATTGACTAATTTCTAAAGGAGTTTTGATAGGATGGGTAACAAGGATATGGGCCAGTAATTATTGAGGTCACACGGGTCACCTGATTTGGAAGTGGAATGACGTGTGTTACTTCCCATTGATGTGGAAGGACTCCTTGGGAAAGGAACATGTTAAAGAGGTGAGTGACAGGTGCAGCCAGCAGACGGTAGCCCAACTTTAAAAAGAAGGGTTCGATTTGATCTGCTTCGGTGCTTTTTTTAGTGTCCAGTGCCAGTAGGAGGTCTTCAACCTGTTTGTAGGAGACTGGGCTAAAGGAAAATTTAGCAACAGGACACCTAGGGATTGAGAGCAGTGGAGTAATAGCTGAACCATCTTGCTGGGTGAGCAGTTTACTTAGAGGGGAGATGTCAAAAGCTAACTCAGTGGTAGCAAATGTTTATGTAGCTGGGCTAAAATATCCTGTTCATCAGTAAGGGTGTGATTGTCGTGAATAATTTTGGTAGGTAGGGATGAAGCATGGCTATGCCCCTCAATATCCTTCAAGATTTGCCAGAACTTGGCAGTGTTGTTTCTAAAAGAATCCAGGACAGATCGGAAGTAGTTAGCTTTTGCAGCCCTTGTAAGCTTGATACAGTAATTCCTGGATGCCCTAAAGGACACCGAGTCAGATGGCAGTTTAGATTTGCATGCTTTCTTCTATTGGGCATCTCTGATGTGAATCGCTGACTTGAGGGAAGTGGTGAACCAAAGACAAGATCTTTTGCTAGTTCTATATTTAACTCAGGGAGCTTGTTTGTCAATAACCATCAAGACATGGTCCTAAAATATAGAAGGAGTGAGATAGAAGTCTTGCCATCTAATCAGGACTAAATTTGACAGGAAGGATGTAGGATTGAAATTATGGAAACTCTTTTTAAATGTGAATTTAGAGGAGGGTTTAACCTTAGGTGTGGTCCTCATGCATGCTATAACCCTGTGGTTGCTTATATCATTGTGAAAGACCCCAGTGTATGCAAATCTGTGTGGCTTATTGACCAAGATTAATTCTAGGAGGAAGCTGTTGGCTGGATTTTTTGCATTGGGTCTAGTGGGCTCCTGGATAAACTGTGAAAGACCGTAGGTATCACAGAGGACCCTGAGGGATTTGGAGCAAGGAGACAGCCAATCAAGGTTAATGTCACTCAGAATGACCACCTCTGAGTTGGAGGCTTCCAACAGTTTGTGCAGATAAGAATATAATTCCAGGCCCTCTGCTGGGAGTCTATAGCAGCCTGAGATAAAAATTGACTCCTCCGAGGGCAAGGATGACTTTAGAGTCAAGCTTTCAAACCTTTTTGGTACGGAGAAAGAGTCAATGATGGAGACCAAGAATTTGTTCAAAACATAGATAGCAACTCCCCCACCTCTAGTGTATCTGTCAGTTCTAAAAACAGGGAATATTAAAGGCATGGTCAGGCATGGATCCTTTTAGCCAGGATTCCGAAATCACAAGAATGTCGGGTTTGGTGTGGCAGACCAGAGCCTGGATGAGGTCATTTTTTTTTCAGTATGCTTCAGGCATTGATGTGTAGGAAGCTTAGTCCTTTTAGTTGCAGGAGGTCGGAGGGCACAGCAGTCAGTGAAAGGGGCCCAGGGTTTAATTCAATATTTCTAGAACAAAGCAGCAGTAGGAGAAGAAGCTTCTTGAGGCCACTTAGTATGATTTTATGGGCTAGGGGTCACCCCCCTTTTGTTGAAGGGGCAGAGGGTGCGGCACGAGATCATGGTAGTGGGGAGTGGAGGAGGCGTATAATGCTATCGGGGCAGGGATAACTGTGGAGGGAGGAATGTACAGTTTTGGTTTAGGCTTTATGGCATAATCTGCATTCCTCAAGGCATCCATGCTAGTATAGTGGCAAGGTGCCTTAGGGGTAGGGTGTTTAATTGAGGGGAGGGATCAACACCATCTATAGTAGGATCTGCCAGGAGAAGGAAGACGCCTAGCAGGAGGATCCAGTATGGCAATCTACTCCATGCACAGCTGGCCATTAGTGTTATGTTAACTAGGAGTGATATTTGCTAATTCATGTAAAAAAGATGCTGCTGTAAAATGGGTAAGGAGAATATTGTTAGACGTGAAAGAGCACTGACTGAAAAGGGGAGAGCGAAGTTCTCAAGTGAGCAAGCTATATGAGGTTCTAAGGAGAAAATGGAAGGTCAGGAAGTCACTGTAAAAGCAGGGGAAGTGCATGGACCCTCTAGTGGCCAATCTGTATAAAAGGCTAATGGTACAAACAGCTAGTAGAGGGGGGTAGCCAATGAGAGTGAAGGTGCTGTGGAAAGCTGGACCAAAGGCATATTTAAAGAGTGTTGGGGCAGAGGAGAGCGGGTGGGAGAAAATTTAAGCAGGTAAGAACAAGCAAAGGAGCTTTTTGCATGAAAGAAGCTATTTAAAATGATATTGTACTGCATTGTAGTGAATTTGACACATAGTGTGGCACCCCAGTATCAGGGCTGATTACCATGGAAGAAAAGAATAAACATCTTGATCATGATTTCCTTACGCTATTCCCTTAGTATACAGAACTATTCCACATGTCTATAAAGAAAAATGTTGGAACAAATTAAAGCATTGCAAAAACAGAAACTGATGTATGTGTCATTGTATTACCATTTTTGATACAGATTCAACTCAGAGTCATTGGCATGATCAGGAATAATTTATGCCAAATAGTTCAGGTAAAACCAGACGACAAAGAAAGTTGGCCTTTAAATAACTTTCTGTTTCAGTACCTGTGTGTCAGCATAGGAGAAGTGCACATCACTCTTCAAAACAATGTCATTTACACTGCCCATTTATCCTTCTGGCATTTTTGTTTTACATATTACAAAAGTTTAGTGATGTCAGATAGTGTCTGCCAGTCTGTCACATGGAGTTGCATTGTTTCTACAGATAAATACTTCCCCAGATGTGGTAGCTAAAGGCAAGCCTCAACACCGATAGAATGGAATAATTTAAAAAGATATTTCTTTCTTTCTTTCTTTCTTTCTTTCTTTCTTTCTTTCTTTCTTTCTTTCTTTCTTTCTCTTTTTTTTGTTAACTGGGTAAAGGTACTGACCCAGTGACTGTTTTCATGCTTATCATGAGCCATACCAATGGCAACGGAATTCATAAACCAACCAGATAGAAAACTACAAAACTACAATAACATAATTATTGCTGAAAAATTCATGTGGAAAACATTGTGAGGACGATCTCCTCTTGGAGAAGATTGAAATGGCACACTGCTTGGAGAGTGGCTCCTGGGGATAGGGTGGTAGTGATGCTTTAGCTGGCATGAGTGGCCACTGGCTGGCTAGTACCCCCCCCCATATTACAAACATGGTGTGCTTGTCTGAGGAAGGAGGAAGGAGATGGGACCAGATTACCAGAAAAATGGATAGTCCAGGCTAGGAGACTTTGGGTAATAGCCTCCATTTGCATGCTCCCCCATGCCACCAAACTCTTCACAGTGGCATGTCCCTCACCAAGATTCAAATCTCATGAGACAAGGTGGTTCTCTTTCTCCTCCAGTTACTACAGAGGACAGGGGTACCCCTAGGGAAGGGACACACCCATACTTCAGTGTCAAAGAAACACCAGGAGCTGGCAACAAGCTTCATCTGCATGAAAGTCTGCTGGGCAGCAGGATTGGGTGTATTAGAGAACCTGAATGACTGAGCTCCTGGGGGCCATGGCACAGAAAAAAAATAACACATTTCCATGTGTCTAAGCAACCATGTAAATGGGCTATGCTGCTCATGGCCTTACCAGAGTATAAATAAAGGAACTAAACATTGGCAAATCCTCGCAACAGCATATGAGTAGCAGAGCAGTAAAGCAATAACCATGTTAAGGAATAAATTTTAAGACAGACACCATTTGCAGTCAGTGATGGTGCAAATTCAGGGTGATTCAGGATGCAAACAAGCATCCCATTATGGCACCACCAAAAACTGCCATGCACAAAGAGCAGAGTAAGTCACTGGGGGGAGATGTATCACTGGGACAAATTCACCATACAAATTATTTTACAAGATATCAGCACCCCAAATATGCTAAATTGCAACAATCGAGTTCTGCCCATGGTACAGTGCCAGTTGTATGGTGCTATACCACAGAATAAGTTGAGGAAAGCAATGCTAGCATCAGAGTGGTCCCCTTCTCCACCTGATCATCACCTTTAGGCCTATTTCTTTGTTAAAGATATGAAGATTTATTATTCTCTCTCTCTAAAATTTCACACAAAGAAGATGATGTGACAGTGATGCAGGGCCAGATGCATCAGAACACTGCAGTGGAGGTCCAACAAAATGGAAAGTTTGGTCGTTTCCTATTGATATCTTGCTTGCTTGAAGTAAATGATATTCAGTCTGTTCAGCTGCCAAGCCTGCTATATGCATTCTTTTGGCTATATGCCAGTACAGTGACTGAAGTGCAGACCTTTTGGTTTTTCTCTTCTACAGAATTCCCTGTTAATTCAACGCCCCCTCCTCCCCAATTTCTTATCCATAATGTGTCCTGGGCATGCAGTAAAATCCTCAAATTCCCTATAGCGTACTCCTTGCAAATACAATCCCATGACTACAGATGCAATTAATTAAAACTTTGCTGGTAAAGTTGCTGAAGTTGCATAAGTTTCCTATTAGCATCACCAGCTTCACACATAGGTTTCCATGCAAAGGGACACATTTTCTGCTAGGTCTTCGTGAAGTGGCAACTTTTCAAGCAAGCAGGATGACTTCACCTGGTGAACATTTCATGAAGTCAGCACTTTGTGAAGTCTGAGAACTACACAGTTTTGCCAAAGCGAAGTATTTTAAACTTTGCACATCTCTACCTATGATGATCTTCATCCTTTGCTTGCTCTTCTGTGGGTGGTCTACATTTTGTGACCCTCTAGACCACCTGTATGGAGTAGTTCTGTAGTAGATAGGGCATCACAGATCTATGCAACTATCTTAGCAAAGGTCATCTCGCCATGATTTGTGTATGACCTTGCCAACCATTTGCATTATGACCCCTGCCTCTTTCCCCAAATTGCCACAATGTCAATTGCAACCATGCAGGGAAACACTTGTGACCCTGTTGTGTGTAGCATAGTAAGGGAACAGACAAGGGACTAGTGCTACATGGTCTTTGTGACCAATAGGGACAGTTTTTCCCTTATACTGTGCATGGGGGATCCCTGAGTTCCTATAAAAGATAGAATGTAAGGTGTGATGTGCCCTGGGGACAAAGGTTCTCATGGAAACAGAATCATACCAAAAATCTATTAAATACTTACCACCACTGAATATAAGCAGATAAGAAGTCCCCTATCTCTCAGAGCATGTAAACATAGAAACATAGAATATGACAGCAGAGAAGGACTGCTTGGCTCACCTAGTCCGACCATTTCCCTACCTGTTTCGTATACCGCAGATCCTAAATGTTTGGCAGCTTACCCTCTCTTATATGTTGCTAGAGTTCCTTTATGTCTGTCCCATGCATTTTTGAATTCCCCAATCATTTTTGGCCATACAACCTCTGCTGGGGGGCTATTCTGTGGATCCACCACCCTTTCAGTGAAAAAAATACTTTCTCATATTACCCCTAAGTCTGCCCCCTCCCTATTTTCATATCATGGCCCCTTGTTCTTAAACAACTTTTTTTTAAAAGATGCTACCCTCTTGTTGCTAGCCTTGCTTGTAGAGCAGAAAGCAGCTAAATAAAAGAAGCTACATTTTCGTATTAATTTAACACTTATATCTCAGCAGGAGTCAGTGTCTGTTGAGATTAAGCAGACAGATACTTTATTAGAAGTAGAAGGGGTCTTATTTAGGGTTAAAAAAAGAAAGAAAAGAAAGAAAGGAAGTGTGTGTTCTGTGGTGGGAAGGGTAGTGTTTCAACTTACTTTGCTAAACCAGTAGGAGGAGAGAGAGCTTAATTGAGGGTGTGGCTTAGACACTATAAAAGCAGGTGACTCAAATTACAACTTCCTGTTGCTAGCCTTGCTTGTAGAGCAGAAAGCGGCTAACTAAAATAAGCTACATGTTCTTATTAATTTAACACTTATATCCAAGGCCCCTGGAATTCTGTGGCTCTGCAGTTGCGGAATTTGCAGCAGAATTTGCATCATGCCGCAGAATATATATAGTGCCACAGAATTCATTGTTTTTGGTGAATTTTCATATAAATATACTGTTTTTCCATAGTGTCAGGCTTTCTTTCCTACCTCGTTTATCCTGAAGCCCCTCCTCTATGCTCAGCATAGGATGTCATCAATGACATCACATCATATTTAGCCAATGACAGGACTGCATTTTACCAGAGAAATCATAAATTTCATAAATCATGCCGTAGAAATCAGAAAATGCTGCCGCAGAAGTCAAGGAGCCCTGCCTCGAAAATCAGAAAATTCTGCCGCAGAACACCAGGGGCCCTGCTTATATCTCAGCAGGAGTCAGTGTCTGTTGAGATTAAGCAGGCAGATACTTTACTAGAAGTAGAAGGGGTCTTATTTAGAGTTAAAAAAAAGAAAGGAAAGAAAAGAAAGAAGGTCAGTGTGTGTTCTGTGCTGGGAAGGGTACTGTATCAACTTACTTTGCTAAACCAGTAGGAGAGAGAGCTTAATTGGGGGTGTGGCTTAGACACTATAAAAGCATGCGACTCAAATTACAACTTCCTGTTGCAAGCCTTTTTTCTTACTAATTGCTCTCCATCCCACCCTAAGCCAGTTCTACTTTTATAGCCACTGTATTTGACTGTCAACAGGAACTTCCTGTTTGCCAGTAGGAAGGGAAGGATCATAGAGAAACATTGGTTTTGTCTACCCTAAAGGAAAAAATTAGCTCACTCTCCCCTCCCCCCCAGCTTTTGGTGGTCTGACACTGAGCAAGGAAGAAGGAGGCTACTGAAGAATATAGTAAGTTGCTGTCCCAGAACAGGAAGGGTGAGAGCTGTAAGGAGAGGAGAGAGTAAACATACAGAGAAACAGGAGAGGGGACACAAAATAAGACATGATAGGAGTGGTACAGTGCAATGGCTGCGGGGCAACAGTGTTCTAGGTGACATTCTGGAGGCTGTGATGTTGCCCTATTTGCAGGCACCTCTCTGGTCTGAGGGAGGAGGTTGCCCGTCTCCAGGCTGACCTGGCTAGAATTCATGAAACCTCTTCCTTCACCCAGGAACCACCAGAGCCAATGCCACTACCTCAAAGGTTGGCAAGAAAGAGGAGAGGCTGGACCAGGGTGGGCTCAGGGAGGGAGAGGGTGGTGGAACAGAGTTGCATCTCTCCAGCTGTACCTCTCCACAATTCATTTGCTCTTCTGGTGGATAGTGATTCCTCTATGGAGGCGCCTGCAGTGGAGACCAAGGAGGATGCTGGGAACCTTCACAAAGGAGACCCACAGGAGGGTGGCATGGGACCCCACAGGGGAAGGAAACAGTTCCTCATGGGGGACTCAATCATTGGGGGGGTAGAAATGGGGGAGGAAGGGGAGAGGGAGGCAAGGTGCCTGCCTGGCACCACGGCTTGGAGGGACAGGAAGCGAATCCTCAGGATCATGGGAGCAGCTGCACGAAGGAGGGAGCTGGATGTCATTGTCCAACTAGGGACAAATGACCTGGCTAGGAATGGGATCAGAGCAGTGCAAGAGGAGTTTGTAGAGTTGGGGCGGGGCCTTAGACAAGTAGAGCATATGGTAACCTTCTCGGAAGTGCTGCCTGTCTATGGCAAGGGTGATGCTAGGGTACTCCTCACCAGGAATTCAATGAATGGTTGAAAAACAGGTGTGGAGCTCAGGGTTTTGGCTTTTTTGGGAACTGGAAAGCCACCTGGAGAGATGCAGACCTATATTGGTGTGATGGTCTGCATCTGTCCATGGCAGGGAACCAGGATCCTAGGTGAGAAGTTTAAATGCTTCATTGGCAAGCATTTAAACTAGACAAGGAGGGAGGCACTGAAAAGGAGAAGATAAATCCCAGTCTCCCCCCACAAAACAAGGTAATTAGTGAGGTAAACACCAAGGTAGAGAAGTCATTAGAGAGCAGAACAGAGGTAAATGTAAAAAAAGGCAAAGGCAGTAAGGACAGGAATGGGGCTAAAAGGGGTAAGGCCATCAAAAAGTGGAGGGTGATGAGTACCAGTGCCCATAGTATGTGTAACAAGCTCCCTGAACCAGTGGCCTTGATGGAAGAGGGTTGCCTGTATATTGTGGCAATCACAGAAACATGGTACACAGAGAACCATGACTGGGATGTCAACATACCAGGATATACAATCTATAGGAGGGACAGAAAGGGTAAAAGAGGAGGAGGAGTAGCTCTCTATGTAAAGGAAGGGATCAAAGCAACAGAACTAAAGAGTAAACAGGGAGCAGATGAGGCAGTCTGGGTCACCCTGGAGACAGGAAATGGCACCAGAATCTGCATGGGGGTTGTATACAGACCTCCATCTCAGGGGGAGGGAATGGACAAGGAAATGATAGAAGGCTTCCTTAGAATGGCAGAAAAAGGGGAGATATTGTTGATGGGGGACCTGAATATGCCAGATGTTAACTGGAGCAAGTTTGCTGCAGGCACATCTGAGAGCAGGGTCATTCTTGATACCCTACAGAGTGCATGCCTCAGACAGCTAGTATTGGAACCCTCTCAGGAAGGAGAAATCTTAGACCTGGTACTCTCAAAAGGGGACAGAGAAAGAATCTCAGATTTAGAAGTGGGTAGCCATCTGGGAACAAGCAACCACCAGACAGTGTAGTTCACGATAAACACAGCAATACAATCAAGCCACATAAAAGCAAGAGTATTGGACTTTAGGTGGGTTGACTTTGGGAAAATGAGAGAGTGTCTAAGAAAAGCACTAGCAAACAGGCAAGAAGGAGGGGTGGATGAACAATGGTGAGTAATCAAAACAGCCATCACAGAGGCTACAAGTCTTTGTGTAAAGCAAATCAACAAAACACAATGAAGAAAAAAACGCTATGGTTCTCAAAAACATAGAACATAGAAACAGATTTTGACGGCAGATAAGGACCGCTTGGCCCACCCAGTCTGCCCATTTCCCTACCTAATGGATAAGCTGCAGATCCTAGTTAACCAGCAGCCTACTTCTTCCTACCCCAACCCCCTAGAATTGCCTTATGACTGTCCCATGCATGAATTCCACCGCTGTTTTTGACTCCACAGCCTCCTCCGGAAGGCCGTTCCATGCATCCACAACCCTCTCTGTGAAAAAATACTTCCTTAAATTACCTCTGAGCCGCCCTTCTATCTTCAAATTGTGCCCCCTTGTTCTTGCACACCTCTTTTTTGAAAGATGCTACCCTCTTGGACTTTGTTGATTCCCTTGAGATACTTGAAAGTTTCTATCATGTCCCCCCTCTCCCTCCTTTCCTCGAGGCTATACATATTCAGCTCCTTAAGTCTCTCTTCATATGTCTTCCTGTGCAAACCCTGCACCATTTTAGTTGTCCTCCTCTGGACAGCCTCCATCCTGTCTATGTCCTTGCGGAGATTGGGTCTCCAGAACTGCACGCAGTACTCCAGATGGGGTCTCACCAACTGTCTGTACAGAGGGATAATAACTTCCTGTTTTCTACTGATGATGCCTCTCCCTATGCATCCCAGTATTCCCCCAGCCCTCCTTGCTGCCCTCTCACATTGCTTGCCGTACTTTAGGTCATCTGATATGACTACCCCCAGGTCCCTTTCCATTTTTGTTGTTGTTAGTATCTCACCCCCATTGTGTACTCTTCCAATGGGGTTTTGTTTCCCAGGTGCATTACCTTGCACTTCTTAGCACTGACTCTAAGCTGCCATACATTTGACCATTCCTCTAACCTTGCCAAGTCCCTTCTCATCCTTTCCACCCCACCTTGTGCATCAACTCTGTTGCAGATCTTTGTGTCATCTGCAAAGAGACATCCTTACTTCCATTCCCTCTGCAATGTAACTATAAAGACATTGGAAGGACCGATCTAATACTGAACCCTGCGGTACCCACTAGTAACCCCTCTTTCTTCAGAGTGGACTCCATTTACTATTACTCTCTGTGTCCTATTCTCCAGCCAATTCTTTACCGGGCTGTCATCTTGGGACCCACTCCCAGGCTGGCTAACTTGTATATTAATCTTTTGTGTGGTATTGTGTCAAATGCCTTGCTAAAGTCTAGGTAGGCCATGTCTACAGCCCCTCCCTGATCTACTACTTTGGTCACCCAGTCAAATAAATCTATCAGATTTGTCTGGCATGACCTTCCCGTTGTGAATCCATGCTGCCTTGGGTTCTGAGCCCTCTGGCCTCTAGATACTCAACAATTCTTTCCTTCGAAGTGATTCCATCATTTTCCCTACCACTGAGGTTAAACTAACAGGTCTGTAGTTTTCTGCTTCTGCCTTGCTCCCACTTTTGTGAGGGAATCACATCTGCCCTTCTCAGTCCTCGGTACCACCCATCCTCCCATGATTTGTTAAAGAGGGTAGTCAGTGGTGTCACTAGTTCTACCCTTAGTTCTTTTAGAATTCTGGAATGAATCCCATCAGGCCCCATTGCTTTGTCCACCTTCAGTTTTAAGAGTTCTTTCAGAACCCTTTCTTCTGTAAATGGGCTGGTATCAACTTCTGCTGACTACTCTCTTTAACAAATCATGGGAGGATGGGGTGGTACCTGAGGACTGGAGAAGGGTGGATGTGATTCCTCTTCACAAATGTGGGAGCAGGACAGAGGCAGGAAACAACAGACCAGTTAGTTTGACCTCAGTGGTAGGGAAATTGATGGAATCACTTCTGAAGGAAAGAATTGTTGAAGAGGTGGCAGGGAAGGTTAAGGAGGAAAGGATAGCATTCAAGGAATATAAGGAAACAAAGAAGTAGCAGGACAGATAACTTTATCAGTTAAAGCAGAAAGAGGCTGGGAAGGCAGTCAGAATAGCAAAGGCCCAAACCGAGGAAAAGATAGACAACTCTGTTAAGAAGGGGGATAAGACCTTTTATAGGTACATTAGGGAGCGAAGAAAGACCAAAGGAGGGATACTGAGGCTTAATAAAGGGGAGGGAATGTGGGTAGAGGATGACAGTGAACAAGCAGGGATACTGAACGAATATTTCTGCTCAGTATTCACAAAGGAAGAAAGGAAGAGGAGGGGGAGGTACCTAAACCAAACAAGAGAAACACTCTGAAGACGAGGGTCGATACCAGTCCATTTACAGAAGAAAGGGTTCTGAAAGAACTAATAAAATTGAAGGTGGACAAAGCAATGGGGCCTGATGGGATTCACCAAAGAATTCTAAAAGAACTAAGGGTAGAACTAGTGACACTGCTGACTACTCTCTTTAACAAATCATGGGAGGATGGGTGGTACCTGAGGACTGGAGGAGGTGGATGTGATTCCTCTTCACAAATGTGGGAGCAGGACAGAGGCAGGAAACTACAGACCAGTTAGTTTGACCTCAGTGGTAGGGAAATTGATGGAATCACTTCTGAAGGAAAAAATTGTTGAGTACCTAGAGGCCAGTGGGGTACAGGACCCAAGGCAGCATGGATTCACGATGGGAAGGTCGTGTCAGATGAATCTAATAGATTTCTTTGACTGGGTGACCAAAGTAGTAGACCAGGGAGGGGCTGTTAACATGGCCTGCCTAGATTTAACAAGGCATTTGATACAGTCCCTCACAAAAGATTAATACACAAGTTAGCCAGCCTTGGAGTGGGTCCCAAGGTGGTAGCCTGGATAAAAAATTGGCTAGACAACAGGATGCAAAGAGTAGTAGTAAATGGAGTCCACAGTGAAGAAAGGAGGGTTACTAGCCGAGTACCACAGTGTTTAGTACTGGGACCGGTTCTTTTTAATGTCTTTATAAGTGACATTGCAGAGGAACTGGAAGGAAAAATCTGTCTCTTTGCAGACGACACAAAGATCTGCAACAGGGCTGTTACACAAGATGGAGTGTAAAGGATGAGAAGGGACTTGGCAAGGTTGGAGGAATGGTCAAATGTATGGCAGCTCAGATTCAATACAAAGAAGTGCAAGGTAATGCACCTGGGAAACAAAAACCCATTGGAAGAGTACACAATGGGGGGTGAGATACTGACAACAGTAAAAATGGAAAGGGACCTGGCGGTAATTATATCAGATGACCTAAAGGTGGGCAAGCAATGTGAGAAGGCAGTAAGGAAGGCTGGGGGGATACTGGGATGCATAGGGAGAGGCATCAATGGTAGAAAACAGGAAGTTGTTATCCCTCTGTACAGACAGTTGGTGAGACCCCATCTGGAGTATTGTATGCAGTTCTGGAGACCCCATCTCCACAAAGACATAGAGCGGAGGCTGTTCAGAGGAGGGCAACCAAAATGGTGCAGGCTCTGCACCAGAAGACATAAGAAGAAAGACTAAAGGAGCTTAATATGTATACCCTTGAGGAAAGAAGGGAGAGAGGGGACATGATAGAAACTTTCAAGTACCTCAAGGCAACCAACAAAGTCCAAGAGGGTAGCATCTTTCAGAAAAAGAGATGTGCAAGAACAAGGAGGTACAATTTGAAGATGGGGGGGACGGCTCAGAGGTAATGTGAGGAAGTATTTTTTCACAGAGAGGGTTGTGGTTGCATGGAATAGCCTCCCTGAGGAGGTCGTGGGGTCAAGAACAGTGGGGGAATTCAAGAATGCATGGGACAGACATAAGGCAGTCCTAGTGGAGGGTAGGAGGAAGTAAGCTGTTGGTTAACTAGGATCTGCAGCTTATCTTTAGGTAGGAAAATGGGCAGACTAGGTGGGACAAGCGGTCCTTATCTGCCGTCAAATTCTATGTTTCTATGTTGTACCTTATTTACACCCTGAGGTATTTGAAAGTCTCTCTCATATCCCCCCTCTCTCTCCTCTCCTTCAAGGAATACATGTTGAGATTCTCCTGTCTCCCCTCGTGTGACTTTTGGTGTAGCCCCTGCACCATTTTTGTTGCCCTTCTTTGAACCACTTCTACTCTGTCTATGTCCTTCCAGAGCTGTGGCCTCCAGAACTGGGCACAGTACTCTAGATGAGGTCTCACTAATGTTCTATACAGTGGCATCACCACCTCCTTACTTCTGCTGGAGATACCTCTCCCTATGCACCTCTGCATTCCACTGGCTCTCCTCACAGTCTTCTGGCATTGGGGCCTATGCTCGATTGTGTGGAGTGGCTATGCAGTGTGCATCCCTGGTGCATAGCCACCCCACACCCATCATGCTCCCACATGGAATGCACAAAATGGAGTGCACAGTGCCTCTGCACCAAATCCCCAACCCGCACAAACTACAATGTCTAGGGGGTGGGTGGGGGGCATGCCAGCACTATGCATGATGCACAACAATGCGTAGTGCTGGCCGCTGGGGTATGGAGGTGGTCATGGGTTACACCAGGGAGAACCCTGCCGTAAGCCCCCTGCATGCCCCACACATCCATCCCACACCATGGGACCACAGCTTACACATCCACAGGCCACCCGGGGCCACCAACCCCAGCACCCAGCTGAGCCCCCACCATCTCCATGTATGCCAACTCCCCCACCCTCACACACATATTCATGGGGGCACCAGCTCCTGGACCACAGAACCCCTTCTTCCCACCCACCTCTGTGGCTCCCTGCACTCTAGATGGTGTGGTGGGCTTTGTCAATCTTCACGCGCCCCCCCCCACACACACACACCCTTGTGGCACCGCCACCCACCCCAGTACCTCCCATTCAGATCAGGGGCATGACACAGCAAGCGGCACATCCCACCTCTCACCTCCACAGCCGCTGGCCATGCGGACATCTGAAGAGGAGCGCAGCCATCATGCCCCCCACCGCGTAATGATCTACTGAGGGATGTGGGATGGGTATCCCACTGGATTACTGCCTAGGTGTGCAGCTCCACCCACTGGCTGCTGCACATGGACCTGCGTATACCCCTGCATTGGGGGGGAGGGACAGCGGACAGGTGGCCAGCAGGTGTGAATGTTGCCGGTGCGCACCTGTCCACAGGTACGGAACTCCACAGGCAGGATACAAGCCTTTGGCGCATAATTCCCACCCATTAGAGCATAGGCCCCATTGTTTGGTAACCTGTAGATAATCAGGTATGATTATGGTCAGGTCCTTTTCCTGTTTGGTGTCCGTCAGTACTCCCCATCATGTACTACTTTGCATTTCTGTGCCCCAAGTGCATGATCTTGCACATCTTTGCATTGAATATTATCTGCCACACCCTTGACCACAACTCAAGTTTGCTTAGGTCCCTACTCATTTTCTCAACCCCTCCTGGAGTGTCAACCCTGTTGCAGATCTTTGTGTCATCTGCAAAGAGCCACATCTTTCCTTCCAGCCCCTCTACAATGTCGCTTATGAAGACATTAAAGAGGACTGGTCCAAGCACTGATCCCTGTGGGATCCGGCTGGTCACCAACCCCCCCCCCTTCAGATTGAACTCCATTCACCACCACCCTCTATGTCCTATGTCTCAGCCAATTTTTGACCCAGTTTACCACACTGGGACCCACTCACAGCCTGGCCAGCTTGTTTACTGGCCTCCTATGTGGAACGGTGTTGAAGGCCTTGCTGAAATCAAGGTAGGCCACATCCACCGGCCCTGTCTGATCAACCTCCCTTGTCACCCAGTCAAAGAAATGTATTAGATTTGTTTGACAAAATCTTCCCACTGTGAATCCATGCTGCCTCGGATCCTGTGCTCCATTCCATTCAAGATATATCACAGACCATTCTTTTTAGTAGTGATTCAGTTAGTTTCCTCACCACTAAAGTCAGGCTGACTGGCCTGTAATTGCCATCCTCCTCCTTCCTGCTCCCACTTTTGTGGAGAGGGACTACATTCACCCTCCTCCAGTCCTTTCGTACCACACCTCTTTCTAGTGAACTGTTGAACAGGGCTGTCAGTGGTGCTTCCAGCACCTCCCGGAGTTCTCTTAATACTCTGGGATGTATCCCATCTGGCCCCATTGCTTGTCCACTTTCAGATTAGTGAGTTCCTTTAAGACTCTCTCCTCCTTAAATGGACTGGTGTCCACCTCCCTCCCAGTGGTGCTTCCATCGCCTAACTTTTGGTTCTACCCTTCACCTTCTTCTGTGAATACTGAACAAAAATACTTGTTCAGGATTTCTGCTTTATTTTGGTCTCCCTCTGCACACTTCCCTCCCTCCCTCTCTAGTCTCACAATTCCATCCTTACTCTTTTTTCGTTCACTAACGTACCTGAAAAAGATCTTGTCCCCTTTTGTTATTGCTTGGGCTGTTTTTTCCTTTGTTTGTGTGTTGCGCTCTTAACTACTTTCCCTGCCTCCCTCTGCTTTTCCAGATACAGTTCCTTGTCTTCTTCCCTCTGTGTTTCCTTGTATCACCTGAATGCCACCCTTTTTGCCCTTATCTTCTCAGCCACATCCTTTGAGAACCATAGCGGTTTTTTTTCTTTCTCTATGTTTTACTTACTTGCCTAATGCAATGGCTTGTTGCCTTCGCTATGGCTCCCGTAAGCTTTTCCCATTGTTGCTCCACCTCCCCCATCTTTTCATCTTCCCTGCCAGTGATTTCCTAAGAAAGTCCCCCATCTTTGCAAAGTTGGCCCACCTGAAATCCAGGACCCTTGCTTTTGTGTGGCTTGACTCTTCTGCCGTTCTCACATTGAACCACACCAGATTGTGATCATTTGATCCCAGATGGCTCCCCACTTTTATATCTGTAATTCCGTCCCCGTTGGTGAGTACCAGGTCCAATGTCGATCCCTCTTGGGTGGGCTCCATCACTAGCTGTCTTAGGCATGCCTCTTGCAGGGCTTCCAGGATGTCTCATTTTCTGGCTGGGGCTGCAGCCTGGTTGCTGCAGTCCACATCCAGCAGATTGAAGTCTCCTACCAGCAGCATCTCCCCTTTAGCTGTCATTCTGTGGATGGCTTCTACAAGTACCCTGTTAGTCTCTTCTCCTTGAGCGGGAGATCTGTAGATCACACCAATGAGAATGGCTGTGCCATTTCAAGTCTCCAGGGTGATCCACAGTGCCTCCACCTCTCCCTGCATTCCCTGTACCTCAATTATCTTAATTCCTTCCCTGACATAGATAGCCACTCCTCCTCCCTTTTGACCCACCCAGTCCCTCCTGATTAGTGTAACCTGGTATTCTCATATCCCAGTCATGGTTCCCTGTGAACCATGTCTCAATAACAATGACAATTTCCTGGTCTGCCTCAGCCATCAGGGCCACTAGGTCTAGGATTTTGTTTCCCAAGCTATGGGCATTTGTGCACATTGCCTTCCGATTTTTACTGCTTCCTCTCCTAATAACTCCCCTCCTGTCCCCATGTCTTTCTTCCATACCCCTCTTTCACTTACTCCCATTCTGCCTTTTCTTTCCATTTTTACCTATTTTGGTTTTTGTTATCTTTGATAATTTTTCAACTTTAGCATCCTCTCTGCCATCTGTATCATTTTGAGGGTGGGGGGCTGTTTGCTTCACCTAGCTTATTTCCACCACCCCCTTGTCTAGTTTAAATGATTGCTGATGAAACATTTAAACCTCTCACTGGGGATCCTGGTTCCCCCCTGGATAGATGCAGGCCATTGCCCCTGTACAGGCCAGCATCACTCCAGGTGGAACCCAAGTCACCAATGAAGCCAAATCCCTCCACTCCGCACCAGTCCTTCAGCCATGCAATGCATCTTTTGGTGCAGAGTACCCTGTTCTCCCCATTGCCCTCAATGGATAGCACCTCTGAAAAGGTTACAAAGCATGCCAACGGTCTAAGACCCCTCCCCAATCCCTGAACTGCTCCTGCACTACCCTAGCCTCACCAATTGCAGGGTTATTCATCCCCAGGTGGACAATGGCATCTAGTTCACCCTGTCTTCCTGCTGCACCAGCGATCCTTAGGATGTGCTGTCCATCACTCCAAGCCATGGCACTGGGTAGGCACTTGACCTCCCACAATTCCTCCCATCCTGACCCCAAGTCTAATAGAGTCCCCCACCAGGAGCTGCTTCCTCCTCCTCCTCCAGGGTCCTCTGCCTCCCCCACATGGGTCTCCACCATGGAAGACCCCCACATCATGCCTGGCTACCACTGCAGGTTACTCTCTGGGACAGTCCTGCCCTGACAGAGCAGCGTAGGAGTTATGGAGTGGAACTGTGGGAAGGATGTGTCTCTTCCCCACCACCCTCACCCTTCCTGAGACCACCGTCATCCAACCATTCCTCTTCCTTGGCAATTGTTGAGGCAGTGGAGGTGGACATGGTGGTGCCTGGGCAGGGGAGGAGGTCCCCTAAATCCCAACCAATTTGTCCTGGAGACAAGCAACCTATGCACTCAGCCCAGGGATTTGCCTGCAGATGTAACAGCACCAGGAACTCCAGAAAGTCTCCCTGAAGATTGCCATCTCACTGCCACTGCACTGCACCACTCCCATCATGTCTATAAGTGTCCTTCATGCTTTAGGGTATTTTCTCTCTCTCTATCTCTCTCTCTCTCTCTCCCTCTTTCTCTCCTCCCTTCTCTACTTTCCTTCAGTAGAGACACTTCCTTGCTTAGTTGCCTTTCTGCCCTGTAGCTGTTTCTATGTGTTCCGGTGAACCCTCCCTTCCTGTCACTACAAGAAGTATCTATCTGCTGTCAATCACCCTTAAAGCCTATAAAAGTAGAGCTAGCCATGGGTGGCAGGGAGGGCAGTATTGTCTGTGTGTTTGTTTGTGTGTTTGTTGTATCCTCTCTTCCCGTTACGTCCCTTTGCTGCTGCTAGCCAAACCCCATGTAGTAAATAATTTTTAGAAGGCACTAAGCCTCTCTCAGCTCTACCCCACAGTTAAATACCTGATTTCCTGGGCTTCCTGAATCTACTCAACCCAAGATTAAGTTTCTCACCTAGTTTCCCCCACTCTACCTGTTATAAGTTGAAACCCAAGTTTCAAGGTAACCTAGCCACTGCCTACCAAGTTTCAAAGTGCCCCAGTCACTGCTTACAGATCTTTTCTTTCCACTTACCCTGCTACTTTGAAAAAGGAAGAGAAGTATAAATAAATATTAATATACTTTTAAGGTAAAGCTAGGTGCTGTCACTCCACTTGTTCAGCAAACTCTGGTCTTTCACTAAATATCCCCACCCACTTCAACCCAGCTTCTTGAAAAGACCAAGATTCTTTTGTTCTCTTTGCTCTCTTAGCTACTAAAGTAAAAACATTCAGTTGCCCCCCCCCACCCCCCGCCGGGCCCTAACTATCCAGCATCATCTTTTGTAATAGATCACTCTTGACCCCTAAAGTGCTTTGCCCTAATCACTCTTTAACCTTAACCCAGCCTCTGACCCCAATCTGAGAGAGGAGGCAATCTTGGCTGTAACTGACTGGAGTGACTTGCAAACCAGGATAGCTCAGTGTTCCAGGTCTCCTGAGGCTCAGCTCAACACTCTGGCTCAAGTCCATTATCTATTAAAGACATAACAAGCTCAACCTTTGCTCATCTATTGATGTTTAATCACATTTAATATACATTTCTATATTTTCTATATGTGCCACTGGCATGTGGCCAACAACAGAAGTAAGCAATATCCATGGTATCCACCCTCCACCTGATGTTGATCAAAGGAGCCTGCAAATCATTTTAAAGGTTTCCTATTTTCTAATTCACATTCTTCATTCCATAATTTTAAAAGTGTTTCTTGGTTTCATAAATCAACTGTGTTGTGAATAAGTATAACCACAAATGACAATGTGGCCCCGTATTACGTTAGGTGTCTTCTGTTTTCATTTTAACTTACCAATATAAGCTGTGATTGCATAGTTTTCTCTCTTGCCAGGATATTTGAAGATCCTGGATTGTGCCCACTAAATGTTTGCTCCAGGAGCAAATCAATGCCTGGTGCAAACTGTGGGTATATTGTAACATACTGAAGCACACTGCAGGCACTAATGGCATGTTCCAATATACATCCTGCTAGCACCTGCAAGCCAAAGCCTTCTACCAGACACATTAGGTATGTAGCCAGTATGGTGCTAAGGAGCTTGCAGGAGCAATCTTGCAGGTAGGACCTGCAAATTGCGATTGCTTCTCTGCAGCAATCTGCTATATCTGTACCTCCATATGCAAATGACCCCATAGTACTTGCAAGGTGCCTCCAGGCCTTGAGCAAACTGTTTGGCCCCTTCACACACAGCATCTGATAGGGCTGCCTATAGTCATTCTCTGTTGTCTAGTGGTCCTCTGTCCCCCGGAACAACCACCACTGTACTTTAGAAATATGCCTTAGTGTCCAGTGGTTCCCCCACCTTCCTAGAACACCCACTCCTGTACTGATGGAAATATTCCCTGGTGTCCAGTGGCTCCTACACCAGGAAAAAATCTCTCCCACATGCTTATGAAATATGCCCTGATGTTCAGTGGCCCCCCCCCAAACTCCGGCCCATGTACTTATGAAATATCCCCTGGTGTCCAGTGGTCCCCTTGACCTGAAATACTCACCTATTTACTTATGAAATATGCCCTGGTGTCCAGTGGTCTCCTGACCCCCCAATCATCTGTTCAGTATCTCCCCATATCACAGAAGCCCTCTTTCCCATCCTGCTCACTGCCAACCCAAGACCACTACTCCCCCAACCGCCAATAGGTAACGTGTGTCACAAGTTAGTAATTAAGAAGCAGGAGATTATGGCTGACCTGGTGCTGGAGAGGGCTAAGGTGACCAGCACCTTACCACTTACCATGCCGGTGACCCAGGATCGGGACCGAGCTCAGGTTGCAGGGGGTTGGAGGGGGGGGAGATTGAGTGTCCAAGGATAGCTGTACTCTCCTGGGATAGGGTAGGTTGAGGATGCTAGCCATTAGTGACTCCCAGTGGAGACTGGGAATGCAAGAGTTAGATTCATGTTTGGCTCTGAGGTGGAGGTGATTGCAGACTTCCTTGGGTCCAGGCACATTCGATGGACATCATTGCATGTCTGCACCTCGGGAGAGGGGGGGAATCATGCTCATGCTGATGAAAAAAGGAAATGCCCCGGGATCATGGGGAGACAAAGATGAGCCAGCCCCATGCCCAACATCAGACCTCACCCTCGATGGGTCCCGATGTCCTCCAACCTCACCCTGCCCACATGAATCTTGATTGCAAGAAGCACAAAGGGGAAAGAGAATGGCAGACACACCCTGGGGGGCACAAGCCAGGTGGTCTTCAGTAGGTTGGTGGTGACAGACCAGAGTTCCGGAGGGGATATGGGGTTGGGGGAGGGATTAGGTTGGCCGGGACCAGCTGGGGATGTCAGAGGGATGCCCCTGTACCAGTGACCAGAGGGAAAAAGACTATATAAAAAATTTTCAAAAAGCAGCAGGAGATTGGCTCTTCCAGGTTTCTAGTAATGTCACAGATAGTGAGGTCACAATGATGATGTATTGGGCAGAATAGAAATAACGTTGTCAGTCTCCAGTTAGAGTGCTGTTCCACACATCACACCAACTACAGTCAGGTAGAAAATCTTCTAATAAACAAAACAGAACATAAAAAAAAAAATACTTTTGATAGAACACAAAAAGTGATGGCTGACTACCTCTGAAAGTTACTACTAAATCCAGGCAGTACATTAGCTATTTAATCAAATCTTAGAAAATGGGTTTGAAATTTCCCGGTCTCTGATTGGTCAAGCCCCTTGGCAAGGTGGGCATTTATGAGACAACAGAGACTGGGAAATATTAAGTCCCTGTGTCAGCTGCCCCATAACCACCAGGTATTCCTGTGCCACATAGAATTTTCACATTATCCTGCCACCATATTTTTCTTTTTGCTTATCGAACAAGAGAGGTATAAGTGATAGTGGCCAGCCTCCCTCTGCCTGACACACACTACAACAACAAACTTTATATAGAATTGGCACACACTATACCCCTTGTTAAGCAATGTGACTAGCTTATCAAACAACAACAGTTTTTTTTTCCATTTGAACTCATAGAGCTAGCATGTCGTGTGCCAAGCTCTACCAGAAATAACTTCCCTGGCTAATCCTGGCTCCACCTCCACCCGTCCTGGCATGAACAGAACTGAAGTGATGATGGCCAGCCCCCTTCCCCATTCTGTGACAGAAGCCAGTGACAAGCAAAAAATATGATTGTTTTTTGTTTTGTTTTGTTTTTTGCACAAAAGCAGCTTTGACATTTATATACTGCACTATAATTTTCACAGTAGCTGTCACATTCAAGCTGCTTTTTGGTAATTCATCACAATCGACTCCACCCTGGCTTCCCTTGATACCCACAGCACTCTGACTCTTACCTCAACTGTGCTACGTTAGTGCTTCACTTTATGAATGCAAGCTCACAAAAGCTACTAGCACGCACATATTCCCCTGCCAACCGAAAACTGTCTGTTTCCTGAGTGCATAGTAACTGGTTTCCATATATTCCTCAGCTCTACTGGCAGCACAGTCACTGTAACCTCTCCCTGGGAACTCTGCTTATTGCTCACTGTGCTCCTTTATCAGCCTGCCAAGTGTCTCCCGATCACGCTCCTACCTGCTGTACCTACAAAGAAAACAGTACAAACTAAAAATAGAAAGTGTCTCTCATAACTCTGCACAGCCTCATAAAAACTGTTATACACAGCACAGTACCCTCTAGGAGCAATAGAAATCTAAGCAAAAAAGGACTGTTTTACCTGGACTTTTTTTTTTTTTTTTTTAGGTAGCTAAACATTGTATTTTATTTTATTAAATGTCGTATTTATTTTCTT
This sequence comes from Neoceratodus forsteri, assembly GCA_016271365.2. Classification (NCBI taxonomy): domain Eukaryota; kingdom Metazoa; phylum Chordata; order Ceratodontiformes; family Ceratodontidae; genus Neoceratodus; species Neoceratodus forsteri. The sequence goes on from CM057450.1 coordinate 1,641,037,036, forward strand.
TTTACATGTTTCACCAAAACCCATTTCCCATTTTCTGCACACAATAATACCCTCTAGGGTGGGCAGTATTGGGCTATTCTGGACCTTACAGGGGCTATAAGGCCCTCTGCCTGTAGGATTGGGCCTCATTATGCCCCTTGGTGGTCAGGTATAGCCCAGTACTACCTACCCTGTTGGGTATTATTGCTTACTTTACACTTGGGGTTGATAACACCAACATTGCCTAAAATTATCTAGACTCCTATAAGGGGCATAAGTGGACCCCTATCTAAATGAGGTTAAGCTGACAACCAGAAATACTACATTTTATACAGTTTTACTGTAGAATCTGTATCATAAGTAGTTTAATGATGGAACTATTAATGTGATAAAACAATGTTTGCATTTTATCCAGCATATCATCCATGATATAATCTTAAACAGGCTACAAATAGAATACATTTGACTAATTATGTATCATAATTAAGACAATCATGGCTGCTACCTGAAATAATTTAACATTTTATTTTATCAATTTTTTTACCAAATTGATAATTGATTTATCCTGATTAATCTCTTTTGACTGTGTGTTTTTTTGCAAGTATCTGCATATCAGCAATAGGCAATCTTGTCCATGATTTGTGGGCAAACCATAGGTTGGTAATCATGGACAAAGATCAGGCTCACAGCAGGGATGATCATGGATATCCATGGACAACTTTATATGTCATGAATAAACAAAGGATAACACAGTGGGTGAGCATCGGGACATGGGCAAGGTGCTAAAATAAACTAGCTTAATATCACAATGAAAAACAGAATCCAAGGGAAAGGTACATAGAAACACAAAAGTTGTCAGCAGAAAAGGGCCCACAGGTCCACTGCATTTGCCCAGTTGCAGTACTGTAGTTGTCATGACTATGCCACAATGGTAGCGTATAGAAAATAATTCACCTTTTATTTCATGCTCAGAGTGCTCAAAAAACAGCCATACACATGGTTGTTTGCTATTTTTGGCCATTACTATAACATCACTAGTGATTGCCAGCAAGTTGTAAGCGTGAGACAACCATGTGTATTACTGTCATTTTACACTGCACATGAAATAAAAGGTGAGTTCTTTTCTATACTCTGTCATTGTGGATCATCTTTGACTTTGGTGCTGTTTTTATGAATGTGGGCATAGCCCAGCAGGTGTTTTGTATTTAGAAAAGGGCTAATGTCATGTTTGCTACCAAACAACATGATAGAGTGTTAAAAATAGATTCCTCCACTGAAGCCTCATTACTACACTGCCTGTGTGTGTATAGGAAGCTGTAGAGCACTATTTTTCCTGTGGCTTGAGGAGTTAATTGCGCCCACAGAAAATTAACTTGTTATCTTCTGACAGTCATTCTGTGTCAGATTACCAATGGATAGTACAGGCATCATAGAAAGCTATTGGAATTAAAATGGGTTAAACACTTCCTGGAGCTTTCTGCATAACAAATAAGTTCTGATGTTCCCCTAAGCCCCTATGAACACCTCATTAAGCCATTTGACACCACCATCAAAAGAGCAGTCATTCTGCTACTTTGCAGGACATTCTATAGCAAGAGTCCCAGTGTTGCCTTTTTCCAAATAATACACCAACTTCATTTTCTCAGGGCAGGCAGTTCTGGGCTACTGATAATATTCTACTGAATGTTCTTAACCTGCAATTTGTGACTATAGGTATTTACAATTGAATGATAGTAACCACATTTGCTTCACTTGTAAATAGATAGGCATCTGTGTGTGTCTAATTTTTGTTTGACTCTAACACATTTTATCTTTCAAGTACCTGAGTGTAATGCTTGACCTGGCTCTGGATTTTGCTGCGCATGTCAATGAGGTCTGTCGCTCAGTTAACTCAAAGATTGGTGCAGCCTACAAAGTGCGCCACTCCCTTACTCTGGCTGCCAGGATTGCTGTTGCAAAAGGTGTGCAGAAAAAAAATCTTCTTCTCCAATGCCAGAACCCAAAAAGAAGAAAAAGGAGAAGGAAAGGTATGGAGACTGAGACAGGTCTCAATCCACTTGGTGGTAACCATTGGGCACCACTGACACTGGAGGGGCCTCCACTTCAGTAAGCACCCCTACTGCCAGGTCTCCTACCACTCCGGTGGATCAGACTATGGCTTTCCTGCCTGCTTTACTCAAGGTGCAGTCGGGGATCTTCTTGGATGATGGAACCTCTATTGTTCTCCTTAGGCCCATATCTTCTTCACCATCTATCATCAACAGCAAGGTCAGTAAGTTGCTCTCCAGCCTCACCAAGGACCGCACGGTCACAGATGGTAAACTGGGCTCCAGCTCCACTGTTGTCTGCATGGCCTAGGCCAATACATCAGACATTAGCTCTTCTGATGTCTGTACTGCTGCAGCTGATAAGTCACTCCCCAATTCCTCTGGGGACTGCACAGCTGTTGCTCTCCCATGGGGTGGCAGTATACCCCTGAAGTCAAGTTGAGCATGCTGCTGGATGTGCAACAGTCTTTTGAGGGTTTTTCACTTCCACTGACACAACCAGACCCTCCGGGCTTGCCTGAAGATCAAGAGCCAGAGGTGGGCACTAATCTGGAGGTTCCCCCTCCTTCTCTGGGTCAGTCTCTTCCTGATTCACCCACTGGACCTATTGTTAATCCCTCCAGGGACCTTCCTTCGGGACCTCCTCAACCCAAGCCACCTTGGATAACCAGGTTCCACCATCTTGGACTCTGGCTCCACAGATGATGGTGGGTATTCCGTTGGGTTCTACTCACATCCCAACACCAAATGACCCTTCACCATATGACCCTTCACAGGTTCAGGGTATGTCTGGCACTCTGACCATTCCTCAAATGCTGGACAGCCTTCCAACAGGCCCCCAGGGACAGACTCCTTTGGTGATGGACATTCCTGTGCCTGATCCAGTGTCAGCCCTTTGAATGTCCCTATGGGGCCAACACCTGGTCTTTCTGGGCCTCCTGCCTGGCCTTTAGCCCCACTTCCTGCCATGTCTTCAGCTCCACCTCTGGCTGGACCTATGAACAATGCCCCAGGCTATCCACCCCCCACAATACCCAATGTACCCTTCTCCAAGGTATCCAATGTCTGGTCATCAGCTCCATTATGTACCAGGGTACAAGACGCTGGGCTATGTCTAATCAAGGGTATTCTCCTTCTGGCTTTCCCTACTCCTATCAGGCTCATGGACACCCTCAATATCAGATGCCTGGCTGTCCATTGTACCAGCCTCAGCCTCTGCCTTCACAGCAGCCTCAGGCTGATATCCAGGCAGTGTTTCAGACCCTGATTCAGGAGGACAGGACTCAACTAGCCTTGGAGCTTGACTGTTGGAAACCAGTGGTGGCCTCTACTCCTGCCTCCTTTCCAACCCCTAGATAAGCCTCTCCTGTGGATTCCCACCTTTCCAAAGAAGGCCCCTCTTGACACCAGGTCATGGATAAAACCCAGGACATTCAACTAAAAAGGGTTCAGACCCCCAGCAGGCACTCTTCAGACTTTGACTCTGACTTGTCCTCCAGCTCTAGTATGCATACACCAATAGATCCTTAGCCTAAGGAGTCCCAAAATTCCCCTCCAGAGGACTCTTCCTTTGAAGAAATCCTCATAACTATATGAAATGCCTGTGGCTGTGCTATCCAGGAACAGAATTCAAAGTGAAAAAGGCTTGCAGAGCATCTAGACATGACTGACACAGCTCCTATGCCCATACTGCCTTAGGCTGGGACCCATGAAGACCTGATGTCCACTATCTGGCAACAGCCTTCCTCCATTCTGGCTGTTTCAAAAAGGCAGATAGGGTGTACCACACCCCCAGATGGGGTCACACACCTTACTGGCCATCCTAATGCAGACTTGGTTGTTATCACGGCTGCCCACCACCAGTCCTCTAAACCTAACATTTGAGCATGTCTCCTCCTGATAAGGAGTCTAAACAGCAGGAAAATTTAGGTCGCAAGATCCATTCCTCATCCACTTGCACCCTCAGGTCCCTTAATTATGTAGCTCATATGTCTTCCTATCAGAAATCTTCCCTGGCCTCACTCAAGTCTAAGATGGAAGCTACCAAGGACCATAAACTTAAGGCTGAGATTGCCAAGACAGTGAGAATGGCTAAAATCTTCTGTCGTCATGCCCTCTGAGCCACTTATGACACAGTAGACTCAGTTGCTCGCATCCCAGCCACTGCTGTCTGCATTAGGTGACATTCATGGCTCAGGATTGCTGGCCTGGCACAAGACATCTAGACCTCCATTCTGGATGCCCCTTTCAGAGGATTCCTCATCCACTTGTGCCCTCAGGTCCCTTAATTATGTGGATCATATGGTTTACTATCAGAAATCTTGCCTGACCTTGAGCTGGCCCGGTGGCGGTGAGGGTTGTAGCACTGGACACCACACCTCATTCCATGCCAGCAACCTAGGTCCAGGAACAAGCCTGGACCATTGGGGTTGGCAGGGGAGGACTAGGATTGAGCATCCAATGACAGCTCTCTTAGCCCTGGGTAGGGGTGGGAATCACAATGTGCTCTGTTGGTCCCTGGGGACACCCAGAGGCACTGCAGGTGTTGGTGTGCAGCAGATAGGGGGAGTGTGGCAGATGTCTGCACACTTGTGCATGGATGTCATTGCATGCCCATGTTCCCATTGGGAGAAAAAGGAAAAGAGGGTTTGTGGGGAGGACTTTTGTGGAATCATGCTGGAGGGGGTTTGGCACCAGTCTGGTTGGCAGGGCCTGGGGAGACCTCCAGCAGATCAGCGATAGCCATACCAGATCCCCTAACCATGTGAGTGAGCCTGCTGCTCTCCCCGTGGGCAGGGCCAGTGGCTGGATGCCCTTGCCAGTAAGTGCTGTAGTGGACACAAGAAAACAAAGAGTGATAAAAAAAAGAAATCTTGCCTGGCCTCACTCGAGTCAAAGATGGAAGCTATTCAGGACAAGAAGCTTAAGGCCGAGATTGCCAAGACATCGAGAATGGCTAAAATATTCTGCCGTCATGCCCTCTGGGCCATTTATGACACAGTAGACTCAGTTGCTCCCACCACAGCCACTGCTGTCTGCATTAGGCAACATTCATGACTCAGGATTGCTGGCCTGGCACAAGACATCTAGACCTCCATCCTGGATGCCCCTTTCAGGAGATCCGTGTTATTCATAGATGATGCCAAGGAAGGATACTATCATTGAATTGCAGGACCGAGGTAAATCCTTCTGTGATGTCTGCTTCATGTACCGAGGAGGTTATAAAGGAAAATAGCCTTTTCTTCTGCAACAGTGACACCAGACCAAAGAGGCCCCTGCCAAATGCCAGATGAAATGTTGGTATCCAGCATCAGAAACCCCCTGACTCCTTCCCCTTGGTCTCCTGACTTGTAGGGAACCCCCCCACCTCCTCCAGATCCTCTATGGGAACCAGTGGAGGGGGATTATTTGTCCTCCTCCTTCTGGGGTCATGGGACATAACCACAGACTCTTGGGTCCTTCAGTTAATAGCAAGAGGTCACACCATAGAGTTCATAGACATGTCTCCGGACAACCTCCCAGGCCTCCCACATTATCCTCCAAGGCACCTGTCCCTGAAAGGTGACAAGATCCAGGTTCTTATGCAAAAGTCAGCCATAGAGCCCATGGCTCTGGCACAGATAGGAAGAGGGTACTACTTCCATTTCTTCCTAGTGCCCAAAAAGATGGGTGAACTAAGACCCATCTTGGACCTCAGCATGCTCAACCTGTATGTCAAGTACAAGAGGTCCCGCATGCTCACCATCCAGGGACATCTACCCCTGCTCCACAAGAGCCATTGGCTTTGTGCACTGGACATGCAGGATGCTTGCCTGCACACTCCCGTCTTCCAGGCCCACCACCATTTTCTTCAATTTGCCTTCCAAGAAGAACATTACCAGTTCAAGGTTCTCCCTTTTGGTCTATCCTCATCATCTTGGGTTTTTATCAAGTGTCTAGCAGTGGTTGCTGCAGCCCTATGCCACAGAGGGATCTAATTGTGCTTGTAACTGGATGATTGGCTTCTATCAGCCCTATCACAGAACAGTCTGAGAGAGTCACCATCCTTCACCCTGGACCTCTTTTCCAGACTTGGAATAACAGTCAACTACCCCAAGTCCCACCTCTCCCCTCCCAGCACCTACAATTCATTTGGGACGGTGCTGTATATGGTCCAGGGCAGGGTCTTCCTCTCATTGGACAGAGCAGATACCCTGCAGGAACAGGATGGTTTAGTGACCAGCTCACGCTGGACCACAGCATGGTTGATCCTCTGTCTTCTCAGGCTGATGGCAGCTGTGATCCCTATAGTTCCTCTAGCCAGTCTGCATATGAGGGTGACCCAAAGGACTCTTCATTTCCAGTGGGATCAGTAGCTGGACAACATGGACCACAGGGTCTTAGTGTCCAGGGACATGAAGAAGGATCTTCTTTGGTTGCAGGAGTTGTTCAATCTCTCCACGGGGGTTCCCTTTCAATCCCCTACTCCTACCATGACACTTACAATGGATGCTTTGTGTCAAGGATGAGGAGCTGACCTAGGAGATCATCAGACCCAAGGAACATTGTCTTAGCTGGAAACATCTCTACACATCAATGTGTTAGAAATGAGGACAGCACTGTATGCCCTCCAGGCATTCCAGCATCTTCTATGTCAAGGGACACTGCTGAGTCAGACTAACCATACACCTGTGGTCTGGTACCTGAACAAACAGGGAGGCAGTCGCTTGTACCCTATATGCCAGGAGGTGATGTGAATGTGGTACTAGGCAGTCCAGCATGCTCTCCACCTGACTGCTGTCCATGTGCTGGGCATCAGCAACATCCTGGCAGACAGACTCAGCCACACCACTGTCAGTGCTCATGAGTCAGAGCTAAATCAAGAGGTGATTGAATGTTTATTCAACCTATGGGGTTGGCTGGAGATAGACCTATTCATGTCCCCATCCAACGCAAAATTACCCAATTTATGCTTGCTCGTTCCCAGGCGTGGTGTTTTCTGGTGAGACTTACTGTCTCTTTGCTGGACAGGGAGGTTCTTGTACACCTTTCCTACCTTCCCAGTGCATCACAGGGTTCTCCTGAAGCTACAGGTGGAAGGAGCTCACATGATTCTAATAGCCCCTCTTTGGCCTCATCAGATTTGGTTCCCTCTGCTTCAATAGCTATCGATGGAACCCCCAATACCTCTGTCTCTCTGCCATGATCTTCTGGCTCAGGAGCAGAGCAGACAGGTGCATCCGGGCCTCATATCTCTCCACCGGCATGCATGGGACCTGTGGACATATGTGGAATAACTCTCATTGTTATTATTTTTTTACAAAAATTGTCAACTGTGCAGATGCATTTGTAAAAAATGAATTATAATAGTGAGACTTTTTGAAATGTTATTTAACTTACCATACTCATGCTTGTCTACCCACTTACTCAGTCTCCTACTTGTTTCTGTCCTTGTATTAACTAATTCCTGTTGCTTCATATTAAGGGGTTGTTGATTTTCATATTGTGTGTGCCTGGGGTGGAGCAGCAATAAAAGATAAACTATGCCATACCCGCAATAACACACCTACCCTAGTTTACTTTTACCTAATGCCAATTTTTAGGCCTTGTACAGTAAGATATTCCTTCAAGAGAACAAATTGTAATGAAATGTGTAAGATTTACATTGACATTTGGGTATATGCATTTTTATATTATACTAATTATGTTTGTGTGTACTGTGTAGCAACCTCTAAAAACATCAATTAAACTCATCCAATGTCCTCAGAAACATGTCTCGACATTGTGTTTGTCTTCCACCTTGTCACATCATATAGTTGTCTTAGCAGTGTTTGCAGTTAAGGTACAGTACCTTCATGTATATGATGGTCAAGTTCTGTTGAACTGATTGATATAACAGTGCATAGAATAAAATGTGAAACATATAGGTAACTGTAATAGAGACAGTGGCATTATTTTCATATCTGCCCTTCCTCAATGTACAGTACCATACTTTGATTCGGTTAGTTTATGCAACAGCAATTCATGTTTATGTTTAAGCCCATGAAACACCCTTATCTAGTTAATGCATTTACAGTTGTAGTGGCTCTGCCAGAGCTCATTTCTTGTGATATCCTGTCCACGTATGTCCATGAAATTATGGACAACCACAAGGTGGGTTAAGCAGATACCTGAATGATGGTAACTCCATTTAAACTAGACAGAAGGGGAGATTGGGTAGATAAAGTGAACCCTATAGATAATACTCTGACCTAATAAAAAAGAGAAAATGTTTTGAAAGAAACAAAAAAAATACAATCAAATGCTTACTTTGTAATGCCAGGAGTCTGGGAAACAAACAAGAAGAATCAGAAATCATCTTAGCAGATCAAGAGAAGGACCCTGGCATGGTTTTAATACAGAGAAATGTTGGTCTTCATGTGGCTCATGGGAGGAAAACACCAATGGGTTTTACTTAGTAAAGTCACACCATATGAACTGAATAAGCAGGTGAACTGCAATTTATATTAACAATAACATTCAGACATAGCTATAACAAAGAACGTTAAAGTTACAAATTCTAAATCTGAAACAACATAGCTTAAATTAACAGCTTACAAAGCTGACAATAAAATTATTGGCCTTTGTTACAGACTGCCTGATACTAGTGATAAAATACATACAAAATATTAAATGAATTATATCCGGCTAGGGATATTATATTCCTGGGGCACTTAAACCTGGGTGATATCAACTGGGTAAATCAAAAAGCTACCACAAAAGCCAGCTAGGCCCCTATATCCACATACTTTGAATTAATTTGAATGTAACATGTCACAAGCTATACACAAGGAGAAAAAATTATTGATATTATCTTAAGAACTGAGTATACTAGTATCACTAACTGTACTACTGAGTAACCATTGGGAGACAGTGACAATAACTGTGTTAAGTTTGAGATTGAAGACAGGAGAAGAAAAAGATAGAGCTCAGCTGAAATGTTTCTATGTAAGACAGTTGATGAATCAACACAGTTGTTTAAAGGATATAAAATAAATCTAAATTTTGTTAATTCATAAAAGTACTGTGTCTTTGATGTAGCTTCCATAAATAGGTTCATGTGAGAATGATTTCGTTGATGATAGCATGGTGCAGCAGCCCTAGCTGTGGAGGCATGGGGCTCCAGGGCACAGCAGGCCACAGCAGCACTGACTATGTAGACAGGCAGAGACTGCAGCAGCAGTGGATGTGGTGGCAGAGACAGAGGACAGCATGGTGCAGAAGCCTTGACAATGTGGCAGGACACAGGAGGGCATCAGGGCATGACAGCCCTGACTATGGGCCAGGGTGAGTGTGGTACAGCAGCCTTGCCAGTTGGGGCAATGGAAGTGGGTGTGTGGCAAGTGCAGCAAATACCCTACCTCTGGTGGCCTGGGGCAGCTTGGTGCAGCAACCACAACTGTGAAGGCAAGGGACCTTGGACTCTAGGGCTTAGCAGAGCACAGCATCTCTGACTGTGGAGACAGGAACAGAGCGCAACAGTGTGCGTTGTCCCTGACTGTAGGGGGTGGAGGACAGAGGGAAGCAAGGTGCAGCAGCCTCAACTGTTTGTGGAGGAGGCAACAGAATGCAGCAGCCACTACTGTGTGGAGAAGACAGTTGGTAGTTGAGTGCAGCAGCCTCAAATGGGGGCAGGAGACAGGGGACTTGTGGGGCATAGGAAAGGAGCAGCAGAATGCTGCTGCCTCAACTGTTGGACAGGAGACAGGGGCCTCAGGATGGCATATAGTATTTCTAATTATATACATACATGATGTATTTTCACATAGAAACCCTCAAATAACTGAATTTTATGATTTCATATAGTACACATTCCTGAAATAGCAGAGTGTGGCAGACAACTGTTTGTTAATCTGACATAAAAACTAAATCATTCTCACATGACCCTATTTATGGAGGCTAAAACAAAGACACACTACTTCTATGAATTAAACAAATTTAGATGTATTTTATATCCATTAATCAACCCTGTAGTATATAGCCAGAAAATGGCATGGGGTCATAATGTCCAAGACATTATGCCACATGCATATATCGAGCTGCCAAAACAGCATGATATAATGCATGCAGCATAAGTCTTTATTTATGCAGGGGGGCTCTGCCCCCTCAACCCCCCTTATGGGGGACTTCGCCCCCCTGAACTTCCCCAACTATAATATTTAACTCCGGGGGGTCAGTAAATATTACACAGTGTGAGAAAAAAGAACATTTTTCATGCATCTGGGACTGCAAATCAGGCCCGGTCCCAAAAGTTCTGCCTGCTTCCGTCCCTGCCAGTGGCTCATCCCTTCAAGCCATGGCAGCTGCTCAGTGGAAGCCCATCCCAACAGAGGTAATATCCTCTATCTCCAACAGTGAGAGGGTGCAATACCGAGCATAGAATTATTTGTGGTATTGCGCCATCTCGCTGTCCTATACTGCGCTGTTGCAGTTTCGGGGTTTTGCCATACACTATTAAGCATACAACATTTTGACCAGGTAGGCCAGAAAACAATGCTGAGTTCGGATGATAAAGAATTGACAGCTGTGATACAGGCAACACAATTTCTCACAAACATTTATACCACTTCAGTTTAGTACTGAAAATCAAATGAGCAACTTTTTATGAGAACAGAATGTTAGGTTTTAAGCTAATTTATCTAAACACAAACCAGATGGGTTAGTAACAAACAAGGAGTGGAAACAATTAGCTCTACAGACTGCTCTGCCTGGGAAATGCAACAGCTTCTTTAGTTAATTAGGGACTTAACTGCTGAAGCAACCAGCTAGACCAAAATAATATCATCACTCTGCAGGCCTCACTGATAGGGACAGAAAAATCTTAACTGTTTTCAGTTACAGCAGAGCACATTAACAGGTGCTGATTTAAAGAAAACCACAAAACCACAAAACAAAACAGCATAGCATTTTGAAGAAACACTAATCATGACCCAGGGACTTGAATTCAAGTGAATTCAAGTTTTTTTATATAAAATTTATGCATTTGATCTTTACATTTCTTATTTATTCCACGCCTAGCTACTTACTAACCGCCCACTGCCAAAAGTTGTACCTTTTAACTGTCAAAAGTCTGTAAATTTGATTTTGAACATAAAAAAGAACAAAGAAATGGCAAGATTTTTTGTTTTCACATTGCCAGGGGTCTGTCACTCTGGTGTAAAAAAACATATACTATATTAAATCAAATATGGGCAGCCACACAACTTGGCATATGTTCCCATTTCAGGGCTGAGATGACAGCATGGACCTCTCGAGTTTCGCTTTCAAGGTTCATATGCTGTTATCTCAACCCCTGATGGAAACACAGCCTTGCTGTTTATGGATGCCCATACATTGTTCTGTATGTCAATTCACACAAGGTAAAGACAGGTATTCTTCATGCATTTTTCTGTGGACCCAGAGCTAAAAAATTATCTTTCCCTCTTAACATCTCAATGTATTGCTCAATCATCATACACTACAATGGAATACATTTAATTTGAGTGGGTTTGGGGCTACTGTATACATGACTGTAAGTAGGAAACCATTCACTAAGGTAACAAAACAAAGAACCTTAGCACTAAATCACTAAGGCAAGGTATTTTATAATTATTTGTAGCCATTCACTAGCCAGTCATCATAATTTAGACAAATCTCACTTATAAAAACACAGTATGTACAAGCAGTTTGAAATCCAACAGTAGGTACTGTAGGACTGTAACTCTTTGGTAAATATACAATATATACAAGATTAATGATGTTTAAGAGATGCTGATGTACAGTAGTTTTATTCCTAAAGTATAGCAAGGCACAGAACCTATGATGACATTAGATTAGTGATCTGTTACTGCCCTTTAACAGTGAAGAACAACTTTTCGTCTGAGTCAGGTGTTGACTTAGGTACTTTTCTATGAACAAAAACCACACCTAATTTAACATTTCGATTTCACTTCTAGTGGCCTGAGGTTGAATGTGCAAATGTTGAACAGGTGGTGTTCCTACCTTGTGCATACTGTGTAGTATTTTCTAAATGGCATAAATTACCTTAGGGCCAGCAATTAATTAAACTGTCTTTTTTATTCTGGTGCATATTAAATTTGACATCTATGTTAAAAGTCACTCAGAGATATTTAGATTTAGTCGTGTCGTGTTATGACTAGTAATTAAACCTGTACTTGACAAATTGTAAAATCTCAAAAAAAAATTTGGGATTTTTGAAAGGTTATATACTAACCAAAGCATGAGAGTTGAAACTTTCTAAATGTATGTTTTGGATTTTTTGTATTGGAATATCAAATAAGTTTTTTTCTTAGAATTGTATTAATTTAATATTCACTGAAGATATATATGGAGTGATCTAGTGCTGTGCGGCTGCAGAATTCCTCTGGCAAATTAGCATGGAATGACCATTACACCGGCAGAATTTCCACCAGAATTTCACTGGTTCATATGTGGAATTCCACCTGCTATGATCTGCAGAATAATATTCTGAAGAAAATTATTTTAGCCATGGAAAATCATTCTCCAACTATTTTTACAGAAAATATTGAGATCTATGGAATACTATTCTGTGGAACAGCATTTTTTCCCATGGAAAATCCTTCTGCAACCAGTTCTGTGGAAAATATTGAGATCTGTGGAGGAAATGTTGAGAAAGACTCATTTGACATTTTTCAGCTGCATAATTTTGCCATTCCATTTTTGGCAGAATTTCAGTGGGAGTTTGAAAGTTCTGCAAAATTTTGTTCAGCAGTAATTTGAAAATTCCACACAGCACTAGAGGGATCTTGAGCACAATTTTTTTAAAAAGTTAGGAGAAGTATACCATATAGGATATGTGCAGGATTAAACACATAAAGAAACAATGAAAATGCTTAGGACAATAACTGTGAAAAGGACCATATAGTAGTAGAGGTGACAGACTCCGGCAAGAGAAAACTTACCAAGAGGAACAGACATAGGAATCCAATATGGTTTTTCCAGTGCCATGGGGAAGACAGAGAGGACCAAGAGAAGGGCCTTCAATAGGCACAGAGAAATGTGGGATAAGGTGGAATAGGAGGAATATCCACAGAAAGTGAAGTAAGCAAGGAGATTAGTTTAGAAGGGAAAGACTGAAACCAAAGTATAGATAACCAAAGGAATAAAAGGAGGAAAGGGAGTTTTTTAATTCAGCTAGAGCAAAAAAGATGAAATTAAGTTATTATGTTGAATGAAGGGTGGAGGTTAGTGGAAGATGACAGGAAAAAGATTGCTGTACTAGACAACTTCATGTCCTTGGTATTCATGGTGGAGAACGCTTTGCCACTACCAGAATGTGTTTTAAAGGCTACAACTAGAGGGGTGAGGGGAATGGAGCTAGCAATAATCACTGAAGACAAAGTGTAGAAAATGCTCATAGCCCTTAGGGTGGAAAAGGTACTGGGGCCTCATGTTTTACACCCAAGGGTGCTGGAAGAAGTAGTGCAGTTTTTACAGAACCCATGATAACAGTACTCGCTGTCTGGAAATGGAGGGAATTGTGGGGACTGAAGGCCTGCAGATGTGATCCCACTGCACAAGAGATGATACAGGGAAGACTTGGGTTACTGAAGAAAATAAAAAAATAACAATAATTGTACACACTAAAGGCCTTTTGAGAAAGTGTTTAAACAGCTAAAGTGTAGGTAATTGCATACAGAATGAAGAGTGGAAACACCCTTACATATTGCCTCCAAAAGGCTTAATCATTGGCCTGCAGTCTAGCCAGTGTTACTTCAATTGTTGGTAAGCTTCTGGAGACCCTTGTGAAAAATAGTAGTGGAATACCTTGAGGCTAACAAGTTACGTAACAGAAAGCAGCATTTGTTCATATCAGACCAATCTGTTAGTATTAGTTACTGGGTCATAAGGGCAGTGGATAGGTGGCAGGCAGTCAGTGTTCTCCATTTCAACTTCATAAGGCCTTGATTTTGTTCTGCATTGGAAGTCACTAATAAAGCTGGAGGTTCTTGGGGTAGGGGAAGAGCTCATAAGGTGAACTGGGAACTGGCTGAATAAAGGAAACACAAGGTTGTTGTGAATAGGAGTACATCAGAAGACAGACCTCCTGCAAGTGGGGGTCAGTCCTGGGTGCTGTACTGTTCAGCATGCTAATTAGTGACATTAGGGCTGGTATCCAGGAAAATATATGTTTCTTTGCAGGTGGTACAAAACTGTGCAGGGGGTGGACAATGAGGAGGGTGTCAGGAATTTGAAGAGGAACCTGGAGAAAATGGAAAGTTCATCCAGACTCTAGCAGATGAGGTTCAGTTCATTCATTTGGCTTCACTGGGGACTGGGGTTCCACCTGGAGGGACACCAGCCTATACTGACAGGATGGTCTGCATCTGTCCAGGAAGGGAACAAGTCTTTTGGGCAATCAGTTTAAATGCTTCACTGGCAAGCTTTTAAACTAGTCAAGGGGGGAGGCACTGATAAGCAACAGGAAAATCCCAGCCTCCCCCTACAAAACAGGGTACTAAATGAGAAAAAGACCAAGGAAGAAAGGTCAGTGGGGGATGCTGCTACAGAAGGTAAAGCCATCAAAAAATGGAGAGTAATGAGTACCAATGCCCATAATCTGGGTAACAAGCTTCCTGACTTAGTAGCCTTGATGGAGGAGGAACATCTGGATATCGTGGCAGTCACAGAAACGTGGTACACACAGAACCATGACTGGGATGTAAACATACCAGGATACTCTATCTACAGGAGGGACAGGGATGGTAAAAGAGGAAGAGGAGTAGCTCTCTACATAAGGGAAGGAATCAAAGCAACAGAACAAAAGGGTAAACAGGGAGGAGAAGAAGCACTGTGGGTCAATTTGGAGACAGGCAATGGCACCACAATCTGCACAGTTGTTGTATACAGACCCCCCTCTCAGGGGAAGGAAATGGACAAGGAAATGATAGAAAGTATACTTAGAATGGCAGAAAAAGGGGAGATATTGCTGATGGGTGATATGAATACGCCAGATGTTAACCAGAGTGCAGTTGCAGCAGCCACTTCTAAGAGTGGGGTTATTATAGATGCCCTACAGGGGGAATGCCTTAGACAACTAGTATTGGAACCCACTCAAGAGGGAGCAATCTTAGACCTGGTTCTCTCAAATGGAGATGGAGAGAGGATCACAGATGTAGAAGTGGGTGGCCATCTGGGAACCAGCGACCATCAAATAGTATGGTTCACAATAAACACAGCATTAGAATCAAGCCATACAAAGGCAAAAGTACTGGACTTCAGGAGGGCTGACTTTGCCAAAATGGGTGAGTGCCTAATGAATGCACTAGCAAATGGGCAGGACGGAGGGGTGGAAGAATAATGGGGAATAATAAAAACTGCCATCACAGAGGTAACAAGCCTTTGTGTGAAGCAAATAAACAAAACAAAATAATGTAAGAAACCACTATGGTTCTCAAATGAAGTGGCAGTGAAGGTTCAAGAGAAAAAGAAAGCATTCATAAAGTACAAGGAGTCACAGAAGGAGCAGGACAGAGAATTGCATCAGTTAAAGCAAAAGGAAGCTGGGAAGGCAGTCAGAACAGCAAAGGCCTGAACCGAGGAAAAGATAGCCAACTCAGTTAGAAGGGGATAAAACCTTTTTTAGGTACATCAGAAGGAGGCGAAAGGAAGACCAAGGAGTGATAGTGAAGCTTAATAAAGGGGAGGCGGGTGGGCAGAGGGTGATGGTGAAAAGGCAGAGGTACTAAACAAGTATTTTTGCTCAGTATTTACAAATGAAGAGGGGGAGGTACCTAAAACAAACAATAGAAACACTATGGATACAGAAGTTGATACCAGCCCATTTACAGAAGAAAGGGTTCTGAAAGAACTCCTAAAGCTGAAGGTGGACAAAGCAATGGGGCCTGATGGGATTCATCCCAGTATTCTAAAAGAACTAAGGGTAGAACTAGTGACACCACTGACTACCCTCTTTAACAAATCATGGGAGGATGGGGTGGTACCTGAGGACTGGAGGAGTGCAGATGTGATTCCCCTTCACAAAGGTGGGAGCAGGGCAGAAGCAGGAAACTACCGACCTGTTAGTTTAACCTCAGTGTTAGGAAAAATGATGGAATCACTTCTGAAGGAAATAATTGTCGAGTACCTAGAGGTCAGAGGGGCACAGGACCAAAGGCAGCATGGATTCACAGCGGGAAGGTCATGCCAGATGACTCTAATAGATTTCTTTGACTGGGTGACCGAAGTAGTAGATCAGGGATGGGCTGTGGACATGGCCTACCTAGACTTTAGCAAGGCATTTGACACAGTCCCACACAAAAGATTAATATACAAGTTAGCCAGCCTGGGAGTGGGTCCCATGATGATAGCCAGGGTAAAAAATTGTCTGGAGAGTAGGACACAGGGGGTAATAGTAAATGGAGTCCACTCTGAAGAAAGGGGGGTTACTAGTGGGGTACCGCAGGGTTCAGTATTAGGACCAGTCCTCTTTAATGTCTTTATAAGTGACATTGCAGAGGGACTGGAAGGAAAAGTATGTCTCTTTGCAGATGACACAAAGATCTGCAACAGAGTTGATGCACAAGGTGAGGTGGAACGGATAAGAAGGGACTTGGCAAGGTTAGAGGAATGGTCAAATGTATGGCAGCTTAGATTCAATGCTAAGAAGTGCAAGGTAACGCACCTGGGAAACAAAAACCCAGGGAAGAATACACAATGGCGGGTGAGATACTAACTACAACAAAAATGGAAAGGGACCTGGGGGTAGTCATATCAGATGACTTAAAGGCGGGAAAGCAATGTGAGATGGCAGTAAGGAGGGCTGGGGGGATACTGGGATGCATAGGGAGAGGCATCACCAGTAGAAAACAGGAAGTTGTTATCCCTCTGTACAGACAGCTGGTGAGACCCCATCTGGAGTACTGCATGCAGTTCTGAGACCCAATCTCCACAGGACATAGACAGGATGGAGGCTGCCCAGAGGAGGGCAACTAAAATGGTGCAGGGTCTACACTGGAAGACATATGAAGAGAGACTAAAGGAGCTTAATATGTATAGCCTCGAGGAAAGGAGGGAGAGGGGGGACATGATAGAAACTTTCAAGTACCTCAAGGGAATCAACAAAGTCCAAGAAGGTAGCATCTTTCAAAAAAAGAGGTGTGCAAGAACAAGGGGCACAATTTGAAGATGGGGGGGTGGCTCAGATGTAATGTATGGAAGCATTTTTTCACAGAGAGGGTTGTGGATGCATGGAATGGCCTTCCGGAGGAGGTTGTGGAGTCAAAAACAATGGTTGAATTCAAGCATGCATGGGACAGTCATAAGGCAATTCTAGGGGGTGGGGGTAGAAAGAAGTAGGCTGCTGGTTAACTAGGATCTGCAGCTTATCCATTAGGTAGGGAAATGGGCAGACTAGGTGGGCCAAGCGGTCCTGATCTGCTGTCAAATTCTATGTTTCTATGTAATGCCAAAAAGGGCAAAGTGATGCACATTGGTAAGAGGAACCCATGCACAGAGTACTGTACTGATGGAAGTGATTCAGATAAATAACCTGAAGAGTCCATAGTGCCCTGATCCTGTGAATATGAAACACAAGGAACAATTCTGGGGGGGGTCTATCTCATCTGAGTCAGTAAATCCCCTAAAAAAATGTTCCTTACAGTCTCAGCTCACCATAAAGCAAAATTTTATCTCTTTACCACATTATTTTATTATTGCTTAATGCTTTGTGATTTGAAATCACTTCTTCATGAAACGTGGTTGTACATTCATAAAAGGTACATAACGAATATGTCCACTTATCATTTCATTTTTTATATTATAAATAAACATCACAAATGTACTAAAAAGTGGATCAGACTCGTACCTAAAACTTAATTAACAAGGGTGTTTATTTTTTGCCTTGTACAGTATTATTTTTTCATAAGTGTCTAGGTGACAAATATAAAACATACACCTACATAAAGAGCAATTGTTACAATTTTTCTTTTTTTTTGCTTTAATAAATTGGAAATATTATCTTAAACATAAAATTTCACTTCCTTCTGATCTAATAATGTTGTATCAATAAAGCAGCTTCTAATTCTTCTGTTAATAAAATTGAAACATGTACATTAGATTTTAAACCCATTGTTAATTGCTACACATAATGTAACCATATAACAAGACAATATTCAGACTAACCAGATTATTATGTTTGATTGTCTTTTGAGCTTCATTTCATTATGCCTTTATTTTAATTTGGATAAGATCATACACAAAAGGTCTTTTTAGTAACTAGTACAAGAAATATTCCCTCTGCATGCTTAAAATCAAATGAAAATGCTGGAGGATATGGGTACAGCAAAGGACATAGATTGGTGGGTAGTTGATTGTAGGGGAGACAGTAGAGGGTAGTGGCAAACAGAATGAAATCCAGAGTGAGAGAGGTCACTAATGGGCTGAAACACAGTTCAATCCTGGGACCAGTCCTTTTTAATATTTATTTACTTATTTTTTTTTTACCACTAGACAAAACATTTGCCTATTTCCAGGCATGACCTGGGGGATCACAACGGTGAAGACTGACACAACAGTGCACAACAATGCACAAAAATACAGAAAGGGTCTATACAGTTTCTTAAAAGTCATTGGGGATGGGGCTCACTCAGCTGATCGAGTCACTCATCAGACAGAATCATAGAGACACACGACTTACAACTGTTTTGATTTATTTCTGGCTTCAACTCCAGAAAATTATATAAAAAGTGGAGTCTTACCAGACACATTTGGTAATCATCAAGTTACATTCTGTGTCCGTAAGATAATAAAACAGGTGGAAAGACCTGAGATAAAGGTGTTTCAATCAATTAAACATTTTGATTATATCAGGTTTATGATTGATTTGGAAGAGAGAAACTAGGTCAGACTTAGATTAGTCCCAGATGTTGACAGTGCATGGAGCTATTTTTGTGAGGAATTGATGGTAGTGTGCAATCTTCATGCCCCTGTTTGTAAAAAAATAAATAAATAAAGGTGGTAAATGCAATATGGTACATGAGGAGCCTGATCTTACATCATAGAAAAAGGGACAGAGCATGGAGAAAAGCAAAGAAAATAAGATATAAAGTTGGCATGGGTTAAGTACTGACAACTTAGGAACCTCTATCTTAAGGAAATAAAGAAAGCAAAAATAGATTATTTTAATGATCAATTTGGAGCTACAAACAAAATGAACCATGCACATTTTGATATTTATATTCTGAACTAAAATGGCAAAAGTACATGAATTTCTAGGTTCTTTTAAAATTGAAGGGACTAATGTCCCCACCTCTAGTTATGTAGCAGATGCATTTAACAGATTCTTTTTTATAGATTTTGGTACAGCTGGCGAGGAAAAAAAGGGTATGGAGGAGGGACAGTTTACAGGAAAGGTAGGAAATACAGCATTTTCATTGCACTTAATTGAACCAAAAGTATGTTGTATGTTGTATTTTTTATATTGTGTTTTTAGTTTGAACTTGTCACCAGTGAAAACGGGCAATCTTGCTCATCTGGATTTACAAGTATAAAAAAAAATGAAATGAAAAATGAAAAAGTAGTTAAAACTCAATGAAAGAACAACTATAGGATTAGATAAAATTCCAATCACCTTCCTAAAAATTGCCTCACCAGTAATAGCCCCAATAATAACAGAAAGTTTTAACTTGTCCATCACCACTGGCTCATATCCCAAGATGTTGAAAACAGCTAATGCAATACCCGTATACAAATCTGGCCTTAAAGAAAACATTCAAAACTATAGACCAATGGCTTTACTTCTTGTAATATAAAAACATTTTGAAAAGATTGTTGGGAAGCAACTGAAAAATTATCTAGAATTTCACAATATTAATAATCTGTACCAATCTGGTTTTTGTTCTGGTCACAGAACTACAACTGTGCTAGTAAAGGTGACAACTGATATTCAGATATCATTGGACAGGGACCTCCTGGTCAAGGCCATATTCATATATGTCCAAAGCATTTGATACTCTGGACCACGCTATATTGTTGGATAAGTGGAAAGGAGTGGGCCTCGATTGGGTGGCCCTGAGTTGGTTCGGGGAATATCTAACTGGAAGAGTATAGTCGGTATCCTTAGGAACCTTTGCATCCCAGTTGGAAAATATTAAATCAGGAGTTCTTCAGGGGTTGGTATTGGGACTGGAATTGTTCAATCTGTATACAAAGGGTGCCAGGCCTTTTATTATGGAAGCCCAGCATCATAATTATGCTGGCTGGATGTGGCTTTGAATAGGTTTCCCCATTTCATCCTGGATGTCATCAGGATGACACACCATTTCTCACTATATAGAGCACTGGGTTGGATAAACTTAGCAGATCACAGACATCTGCACATTGTACACTTTATGTATCAGCATTTGTTGAAAAAGGATCCACCCTGTTTAAATGACCTGTTTCCAATGTGCATGTTGCAAAATGATCTATGAATAGCCCAAAACCTAGAATTTAAAATACCAGTATTTAGAACAGAAAAAGGGAACTCCTCCATTATTAACCTCAGTCCTAGAGCCTGGAATGGTTTGCCATCTAAGCTGAAGTCTAGGGAAATGGTATCATGGAGCATGATAAGAAATGGATGCTGACTGAATTCTCACAACATAAAAACTGCTGTAAATTATACACTTCTATTATATATTTATTATGTGTAAAGTACTGTAAACTGCATTACTGTTTACTTTCTACTGGTCTGGTAGATGTAGTGTAAAATGTTATAAGTACCTATGTAATGTGTAAATGCTGGACCCCATTGCAAATGAGTTTGCTCAATTGGGTTATCCATTTCTTGGAAATATTCAAGAATACACTTTACTAAACAAACAAAAGCAAAACAGAAAAATAAACCAAGACAAAATGAAGCATGATATGTGGTAAACATGATGATAGGTACAGGGCATGGTGCAACAATAAATTACAAGTACAGATATAGGTTTCGTATATATATAGAGTTGACAATCAGCCATACCAACAAGTTCAATAATTTACAAAAATTGCTACTAATCCTGTGCAACCTATGGACATGTATATATGTCAAGACCTTGAGTAGAAAGGAGCAGTATCCACTGTTGGTGATATGACTGGAGGGACACAGACAAACCACAGCCAGGATGGAGTTCCAAAGTGCAGGGTTTGAGTAGAAAAAAGACAATTTCACTAACTTAGTTCTGTTTTTGGGGATGGCCAATGAACCAGGGAACATGATGGTATAGTATACACTGTCAGGTATAAGGTGTGAGGTTAGGAACGGAGGGGTCTGTTTAGTCACAACATTATGAACAGCAATTCCCATAGTGAGTTTGTGCAGGGCAGATGATACTAACCAGGAAAATTGAAGTAGAGGGTACTGGGGTGAATATATCTGTTCAGGGCCAGGGCAAACCTTTGCATATTATTATAGGCCACATCACATTTCTGTAGGACAGTTTTAACAGCCGAGTAGAGACATCCCATAGTAAGTTTATGGAGCATAATGACATGGGTGCAGACTATTCACTCCTTAGACGTGAGGTTGTTACTGAACTTGCTGGACAGCCCCAACCTGATACTAACTGCCTTATAAACAGCTACTATATGCATTGGGAAGTTCAGGATGTGTCAAGTGTGACCCCCAGGTAGGACAAAACAGTAGTGAGACTGGATCCATTTTTGCACATCGCTGAGAAAGGGGAGAGATTCTTTGTTTTGTTTTTTGTAACAAAAGTTTATTGAGGTACAGCAAGTTACACTTGTCAGTTTACAGAAACATACATAAATATGGGACAACAACATTATCATTGGCTTAAATCATACAACTGTAATACATATAAGAACAAATAAATAGCTGCCACACTATATGGAAAGCGTAAAACGGAACAATCTGTGCTTTAGTTTAAAAAGGAACTTAACTAAATTAAATTCAGCACTTCTACTCAGTAATACTGGAGAAGGCAATATTAATTCTGATTCCTAAGACAGTGGTTAAGTGTCCTGCTGACTTGACCTTCCTGAAAAAAACTGATAGTTGTATTATAGTATGTTTAACCTCATGATACTAATCTTATGTCTATAACCCGACTTGAAATTGCTGCAAGGAAGGACTCCCAAGATTTAAGAAAATGTTGCCTCTGCCCTTTTGCATAAAAGTGATAATTTTCTAACTTCATGCACAGAGACATATTATTCAGCCAGTGAGCTGTCATAGGAGGATAAGTACTTAATCAGTGCTGTACGACTGTTTTCCTCACATTAATAAGGGCTATGTGTCATAATCTGCCACCAAGAGACATCTTACACATCATGGGCCTGGAGTCATCAAAACCAAGCATGAATTCTGAAGGGGAATAGGGTAGCTTGCTCTGCAGAACTTGTTCCATTATCTTAGCATTCCATTTCAGAATGGAGTTACTTTAACATAGGAACATAGCAACATTGAATTTGATGACAGATAAGGACCGCTTTACCCACCTAGTCTGCCCATTTGCCTACCTAATGGATAAGCTGCAGAACCTAGTTTACAACCTACTTCCTCCTACCCCTGGTAGAATTGCCTTATGTCTGTCCCATACATTCTTGAATTCCCTACTATTTTTGACTCCACTACCTCCTAAGGAAGGCTGTTCCATGTATCTACAACCCTATCTGTGAAAAAATACTTCCTCACATTACCTCTGAGCTGTCCCCCCTCTATCTTCAGAATGTGTCCCCTTGTTCTTACACAGCTCTTTTTCTGAAAGATGCTACCCTCTTGGGCTTTGTTGATTCCCTTGAGATACTTGAAAGTTTCTATCATGTTCCCTCTCTCCCACCTTTCCTCGAGGGTATACATATTAAGCTCCTTTAATCTCTCTTCGTATGTCTTCTGGTGCAGACCCTGTACCATTTTATTAGCTCTCCTCTGGACAGCCTCCATCCTGTCTATCTCCATGCGGAGATGGGGTCTCCAGAACTACACACAGTACTCCAGATGGGGTCTCACCAGCTGTCTGTACAGACGGAGAACAACTTCTTGTTTTCTACTGGTAATGCTTCTCCCTATGCATCCCAGTATCCCCCCAGCCCTCCTTACTGCCTTCTCACATTGCTTGCCCACTTTTAGGTCATCTGATATGACTACCTCCAGGTCCCTTTTCATTTTCATTGTTGTTAGTATCTCACCCCCATTGTGTACTCTTCCCCTGGGTTTTTGTTTCCCAGGTGCATTACTTTGTACTTTTTTGTGTTGAATCTAAGCTGCCATACATTTGACAATTCCTCCAACCTTGACAAGTCCCTTCTCATCCTTTCCACACCACCTTCTGTATCGACCCTTTTCCCCTTCCAGTCCCACCACAATGTCACTTATAAAGACATTAAAGAGGACCAGTCCCAGTACTGAACCCTGCAGTACTCTACTAATAACCCCACTTTCTTCAGAGTGGTCTCCATTTACTATTACCCACTGCATCCTGTTGTCCAGCCAATTTTTTACCCTGGCTACCACCTTGAGACCCATTCCAAGGCTGGCTAAGTTGTATATTAATCTTTTGTGTGGGACTGTGTCAAGTGCCTTGCTAAAGTCTAGTTAGGCCATGTTCACAGCCCCTCCCTGGTCTACTACTTTAGTCACCCAGTCAAAGAAATTGATTAGATTCATCTGACGTGACCTTCCCATTGAGAAGTGATTCCATAATTTCCCTACCACTGAGGTCAAACTAACAGGTCTATAGTTTCCAGCCTCTGCCCTGCTCCCACTTTTGTGAAGTGGAATCACATCCACCCTCCTCCAGTCCTCAGGGTACCATCCCATCCTCCCATGATTTGTTAAAGAGGGTAGTCACTGGTGTCACTAGTTCTGCCCTTAGTTATTTTAGAATTCTTAGGTGAATCCCATCAGGCCCCATTGCTTTGTCCACCTTACATTTTAAGAATTCTTTCAGAACCCTTTCTTCTGTGAATGGACTGGTATCAACCCCCCTATCAAGAGTGTCTCTATTGTTTGGTTTAGATACCTCCCCCTCTTCTTCTTTTGCGAATGCTGAGCAGAAGTATTTATTCAGTAACCCTGCTTTTTCACTGTCACCCTCTGCCCACATTCCATCCCCTTTATGATCTCCCTGTATCCCTCCCTTGGTCTTTCTTCACTCCCTAATGTATCTATAAAAGGTTTTATTCCCCTTTTTAACAGAGTTGGCTGTCTTTTCCTCAGTTTGGGTCTTTGCTATTCTGACTGCCTTCCCTGCCTCCTTCTACTTTAAATGATACAGTTCTCTGTCCTGCTCCTTTTGTGCTTCCTTATATTTCCTGAATGCTATCATTTTCTCCTTAACCTTCCCTTCCACCTCTTTTGAGAACCATAGTGGCTTTTTTCTTCATTTTGTTTTGTTGACTTGCTTAACATAAAGGCTTGTGGCCTCCGTGGTGGCAGTTTTGAATTTTCTCCATTGTTCTTCCACTCCTCCTTCTTGCCTGTTTGCTACTGCTTTTCTGAGGCACTCTTGCACTCTCCCATTTTGCCAAAGTGATCTCTCCTAAAGTCCAACACCCTTGCTTTTTTATGGCTTAACTCTACAGCTGTGTTTATTGTGAACCACACTGTTTGGTGGTCACATATTCCCAGATGGCTACCCACGTCTAAATCTGAGATCCTGTCTCAATCCCCATTTGAAAGTATCAGGTCTAAGATTGCTCCCTCATGAGTGGGTTTGAACAATAGCTGTCTGAGGCATGCCCCTGCAGGACATCGAGAATGACCCTGCTCTTGGATGTGGCTGTAGTAAAGGTGCTCCTGTTAACATCTGGCATATTCAGGCCCCCCATCAATAATATCTCCCCTTTGTCTGCCATTGTAAGGTTTCCTTCTATCATTTTCTTGTCCATTGACTCCCCTAAGATGGGGGTCTGTAAATAATCCCTGTGTGGATTGTGGTGCCATTTCCTGTCTCCAGGGTGACCCACAGTGCCTCCTCCCCTCCCTATTTACCCTTTAGTTCTGTTGGTTTGATTCCTTCCCTTATGTAAAGAGCTACTCCTCCTCCTCCTCTTTTAACCTCCATGTCCCTCCTGTAGATTGTGTACCCTGATATGTTGACATCCCAGTCATGGTTCTCTTTGTATCATGTTTCTGTGACTGCCACAATATCCAGGCATCCCCCTTCCATCAAGGCCACTAGTTCAGGGAACTTGTTGCCCAGACTATGGGCATTGGTACTCATCACACTTCATTTTTTGATGGCCTGACCCCTTTTAGGCCCATTCCTATCCTTACTGCATTTGCCTTTTTCTGGATTTACCCCTGTCCTGCTTCCTGTTGACTTCCCTACCTTTGTGTCTATGTCACTAACTACCCTGTTTAGTAGGAAAGTGGGGGAGGGGCTGGGATTTCCCTGCTTCTCTTCAGTGCCTCTCACCCTTGGCTTGTTTAAATGCTTGCCAATGAAGCATTTAAACATATCACCTAGGATCCTGGTTCCCCTCCAGGACAGATGCAGACCATCACACCAGTATAGGCCTGTATCCCTCCAGGTGGACCCTCAGTTCCCACTAAAGCTAAATTCCTGAGCTCTGCACCAGTGTTTCAGCCAATCATTGAATCCCATGGTGTGGAGTACCCTAGCCTCACCCATGCCATAGACAGGTAGCACTTCTGAGAAAGTTACCGTGTATGCCACTTATCTAAGACCTCTCCCCGACTCTACGAACTCCTGCTGCACTGCTCTGATCCCATTCCCAGCCTTGTAATTTGTCCCTAGGTGGACAATGACACCCAGTTCCTTCCCCTGTGCAGCTGCTCCCACATTCCTAAGGATTTGCTTCCTGTTCCTCCAACCCATGGCACCAGGCAGGCCCCTTACCTCCCTCTTCCTTCTCTCCCCCAGTTCTACCCCCTAATGACTGGGTCCCCCACCAGTAGTTGTTTCCTTCCCCAGTGTGGTCCGATGCCACCCTCCTGTGGGTCTCATTTGTGGAGGTTCCCAGTATCCTCCTTGGAGTGCACTGCAAGTGCCTCCACAGAGGAACCACACTCTGCCAGAATGGTGAATGAATTTTGAAGAAGAACAACTGGAGGGATGCGCCTCTGTCCCACCACCCTCACTCTCCCAGAGATCACCATGGCCCAACCAATCATCTTTCTTGGCAACTTCTAAGAAAGTGGTGGTGGCCTGGGTGGTCCCTGGGAGGGGAAGGTGGTTTCCTGAATCCTCACCAGGTCAACATGGAGATGGGTAACCTCCTACCTCAGAACAGAGAGGTGCCTGCAAATAGGGCAGCAATGCAGCCTCCAGAACATCTCCCAGAAGACTGCCACTCCACAGCCAGTGCATTGCACCACTCCCCACATGTCTGTGTCCATTCCTGTTTAATAGTTTTCTTTGTTAGTGTGTGCAAGCATGAGTGTGTTTACCCTCTATTCAGTGTGCTGTGCCTTTAAGGATATGAGCAGGTTATGTCCTTTGCCCTTTTGGAGAAGTGATGTCAGAACCCTTGATATAAAGGAAATGATGTGCTTGGGGCAGGTGGGGTGAGGGACAGGGTGGATGGGTGGGACTAAGCCTGTGCTTTCCAAAAATAATCAACTACAACTCTGACCTACCACCCCAGTGAGTGCCTTCCTTCCTTCCTTTCAGACACCTATTTCACAGAGTTTAAGTAACAGGTCTAGTCACAGATGACTACAGATATTCTCCCAGTTAAATATTCTCCCTGGCAAATAAAAGTTACACTATGAAAAGTCAACCCCCCAAAACAGTGAACCAAAACACTGACTTCTACTTACTTACACAGGCCCCAAAATTAAGAATTCATAGAAACATAGAAACATAGACTTTGACAACAGATAAGGACTGCTTGGCCCACCTAGTCTGCCCATTTCCCTACCTACAGTATAAGCTGCAGATCCTAGTTAACCAACAGCCTACTTCAATTCAGTACACTTCTATTAAATCACCTTCTTACTTTAAGGCAGCTGGTAGCTGCTCTTGGTCTCACCTAAAACATACAAGTGTAATAAATCAGAAATGCAAGAAATCTCTATCCTCCACCATGCATTTGGGGAACAGTAGGTTGTGGGAGGGTATGTAATTATCGTCTTTTCAAATGAGTGTGCACCAGGAAAAGGTGCTGAAGAAACTTACTCAGAAATTGTAGATAAAAAAGTTTCCAGCACACAGAAAACCTTTTAGTGGAATGCCAAAATCAATGTCTGTGAAACAAGGGCATTTTCCAATCCATTTTATTTACTTCATGATAAGTTTCAATTCCCACAAGTGTTCCACT
The DNA here is from genome assembly GCA_016271365.2 of Neoceratodus forsteri. NCBI lineage: Eukaryota > Metazoa > Chordata > Ceratodontiformes > Ceratodontidae > Neoceratodus > Neoceratodus forsteri. The sequence continues at coordinate 1,641,064,314 of CM057450.1, forward strand.
AAAAGGTTTTCTGTGTGCTAGAAACTTTTTTTATCTACGAGGTATGTAATTATGTAGCTAGATTGGAGTATAATAGTTCCTAAACAAAAAAATGCATGTGTTCTGGGTAGTCTACTGGAGCTTGAGCAAGCATGAACATGCTTAATAGCCTTTTCCCAGGAATTATGATCAAGAGGCATGCCCGAGTCCATGCTCCAGCTTGATTGTGCCTTAAAGAAGAAAATGGGTACAGCACCTAAAAGCATTCTATAGAGAGTTGTTAGGAATTTAGTCCCAGGTTGGGGTTGGCACATAATTTCTTCAAAAGGGGAAGATTCTATGGAGATTTTAGGCAAGTACTGTCTAATCCATAAGAAAGCAAAGAAATCTCCCAGGTGTAATAAAAATTCTTCTTTAATTTTTTCATAGGTTTTGAGCATTCTCCCTTTGAAAAGATCTCCCACGTAGTTCAACTTGAGCTTCTTTCATCCCAACAGAATCTAGTGCATAGGTATGTTATATCCTCCCATTTTTTGTAAACAGTCAATAGTTCAGCTCTCAGGGATATGCCTTTTGGCTGCCCAGTAAACTTATGAATGGCAGGACAGATTCTGCTAAGCTGACATGTAAAGTGGTTAGCTTTCTGTGGTGCCCTCTCTTCAATAAAATTAGGGAATAAATACCCCATTAACAGCCCTGTAATGTAATTTTCACCCTTGAGTAAAAGCCAGTCAGGGGTATCATTTAGGCTCCCCTCAGCTAAAAGAGTCACCTGGGCTGCTCAGTAATAGAATTCCATTTGAAGTAAAGCCAAAGTACCTTTTTCTAGTGGCAACTGCAATATGCTTCTAGACACCTTTGCTTTCTTCCCATTCAAAAGAAACTTATAAATTATTGAATTCAGTTCACACAAATATTTCTCTGGAACTCCAACTGGGAGGTTTTGAAACAAATAAAGGCATTTAGGGAGAATATTCATCTTGATCGTATTAATGCGACCAGATAAGCTGAGCATTAACCTCCCCCGCCCATATCTCTCACAATCCTGCCAGACTGAGTGCAGACATTTACCATAATTTTTTTTATACAAGGTATGTCCATACCTAGAAATAAATATACCCAGATATTTCAACTTGTCTATAAATGTAACCCCCAATTTATTGTTTTCAAGGTGAGTGTGGGGTCTAGGTCCTACCAGCATGATTTCACTCCTTTTCCAGTTAATCTTGTGGCTGGAGATCATGCCATATTCACAAAGGAGACTAGTCACCTTAGAAAGGCACTTGTCTGAGTTGTTTAGGTACATTAGAGGTCATCAGCAAACAAAAATGCTTTGAATTGGTTGTCCCCTGACTGGAACCCCAGGATATCTTTATCAGCCTGGATCGCAGCATTGAGGGGCTCCAAAGTTTGTACATATAGGAGTGGGGACAGTTGGCAACCATAGCGAGTACCCTTAGTTAGAAAAAAGGGTTCCAATAATATTGAGTTCACTACTACCTGTCCCGCTGGATTGTTGTACAGGGTTGCTATCCATCTTAGCATATGACTTCCCAGTCCAAATATTTTGAGCACAGCAAACAAGTAACCCCACTTCATATGGTCAAAGGCCTTCTCAGCATCAAGTGTTGAAACTGCAGCACTGGAACCTACACATTGTATTCCCCATCTCCATATAACATTTAAAGCCTTATGAACATTGTGCTTGCCTTGACGTTCTTGCACAAAACCCACCAGGTCAGCATGTATTAGAGTGGGTAAAACATTTTCTAATCTTTTTGCTATGACCCTTGCAAATTTCTTATAGTCTACTGTAAGTAAAGAAATGGGCTGGTAGGAACCACATTGCTTTGGATTTTCTCTGCTTTAGGTAGGACTGTTATGATTGTTGACCATGTGGAGGGTGCAACACTCCCAAGACCATACTTTCAGAAATCATGTCAAAAAGAAGTTCCTTGATTTCCCCACTGAAAGTCCTGTAAAGGTCTATGGGAAACCCATCGGAACATGGGGCTTTACCTCCTTTTAGATGTTTTATCACCTCCCTGACCTTCTCTCAAGATATATCCATTTCAAAATTACTATCTTGCTGAGGAGTGACAACAGGCAGAGGGGCCTTCTCTAGAAAACTTTGTATAGTTGCTTCAGATGTCTGTACCACTGATGTGCAGAGTTTCAAATAAAAATCACAGAAGCGCTCACCTATGTACTTGTCTAAGTGCTTTACTACCACATCTGAGCCTATTATGCAGCTCACATTTTTCACACTCTCTTTGTATTTTGGTTGCCAAGCCAACAGCTTGCCACAGATGTACTCTCAAAGTAGTTTGCTGCTTGATTTAGAATTAATGCCCAGTCAATTTTTGAGTTATTTAACTTATTAATGTTCTATTTTAGCTTTTTCAGCTTGTGATAGTCACTGGAATTGGAGTGCTGCATTTGTGTCTTTTCAGTTTGGGCTATAAGATATTTCAGGTCTCAGAGTCTCTGATTCTCACATTTCCTTTCATGACTGGAGTAAGATATTATGACTCCCCTCAAAAAAGCATTTAAGGCCTCCCATCTAGTGGACAACAAAGTGTTCCCCTTACGGTTTAGCTCAAGATATACAGTAATCTTCTCCTTTAAGTGAGATACAAAGGCAGAATCCCTAAGTAGCACACGGTCAAGATTCCATGCTTTAGCAGCTGATGTATTCCCACACCCCTGCAGTCCCACCGACACTGGCGTATGGTCTGTATTAATGATGGAATCATGCTTGGTATATGGGGGGGGTAAGCTTCTGAGAGACCAAAATAGCATCTAACCTTGTGTAGTGAGAGGCTGAATAGAATAATGGATGTACTCCCTCCTAGTTGGAAAAAATATCTCCTGGCATCTATTAACGAATGCTCCTTCATTAATTTTATCAGAGCCTTGGCATTACAGGATCAGGGCACTACCATAGGTGAGGAACTGTCCAGAAGTGTATCCCTTACACATTTGTAATCTCTAACTAATAAACATGGGCCTTCAAAGTCTGGCATTTGAACTGATAGTTTGTACTAAAAGTCTGGACAGTTTACATTGGTGCCATAAACTGAACCAACTGCTAGTTTAGATCCTGAGTTCATCTGTATCTGCACCAGGATGAATCTACCACTCTGGTCCAAGAACACTTTAGTTACTACCCCCCAGGAACCTATGAAGGAGCCATATAGCTGCTCCACTAGCCTTAGAAGTGAAATAGGAACCATACCACTCCCCTCCCCAATACTTTGAAATGTGATTTCTCTCTTACTCTGTCATAGGTGTCTCCTGCTGACAGACTATGTCAAACTTCACTGCCTTAACCTTAGCCCAAACACTTTTTCATTTAGTGTGTGACTTTAACAGGCTAACATTCCATGAACAAATATTTAAGACATTATTAGCTATTTTCCAGCTTCAAAATTCACCTACCATTAAGCCTTTTCATGTTGTTAAGACATCCATCACTGAGTAACCAGCAGTATCATTTTGAAACATGTTGTGAAACATTTTATAACATAAGAACCATGAAACAGACCTTCCCCCATAACTTTATCCTGAACTTGAGTGCTTATAAATTGAATTACTGATGGCAGGATTAATAAACTTGAAAACAGTCAACACTATATATTATATAACTTTCAAAATTTTGGAAACATTTTTCCCTAAATTCAGTTGCAACCCACACACCCTCACCCCAACCCCCAACTTGTTCCAGTAGTCTCCCAAACAGTACATAAGCAAACAGATGATAAACCAAATTTAACAATAGAACAACACAGCCCCCCTCTACCCTACACCAATGCATAGCACTAGTGTTCTGCATCATCCCTCCCTGTTCTGCGGTGAGGAATTAAGACAGAGCTGAGCACCTTATAATCAGTACTTTGTGTAGCTATTTTATTGACTGCAAAGATGTGTACAAGATGATGCGGTGGAGTGGCCAACCCCCTAAAAGGAGGATGGACCCTCCCACACACCATCATAACATTGGAAACTCCTGAAACTTTCTATTTGCCCAAGTGGCAAAGGGCACTTTTCCCCCCACTATATGCTACTGCAGAATAGTGACCTGGCGACTGTAGATGTACCAAGCAGAATTATATTTAACATCAAACAGCAAATACCTCTTTACTCCATTAGCTACTTAAAGATATGACTTAAAACATTTAAAGTACCTCTGCACAACACTCAGGGTATACACTACTAAATGATCAAAAGGACCCCATGCTAGGTCTGTTTAAAAAAATACTTTTATTACAAAGTTAAAATGCATGACAGATCAGCAGCACCCCATGTGCAACCACATGACCATTTCGTGTGGCACTCACACTTTTTGGAAAAAACGTTAGTGCCACGTGAAATGTTGGTCACGTTGTTGCATATGGGGGTGCTGCTGATCTGTCATGCATTTTAACTTTGTAATAACAGTATTTTTTTAACTGGATCTTGCATGTGGTGCTTTTGTGGTAAACTGTGTAACCCAACTCACAGTTCTTTTGTTTCAGTCTTTTCATAGTTGCTCCAGCTGTGTTCTTTGAGTAGCAGCCTCTCCAGCATTTGGTACTGAATGATCAACCTGTTGAACGTGAAGGCAAATTAAAATACCATCCTTATAGTGTCATTTAAGGGGATACAGTGGCAGCATGTATGAGGGCATGGCAGCCCCAAAAAGCAAAAGAAGGTGTTAAACACAGAGAGCAGGCTCTTCAGCCATGTCTATGACCCACAGACCCACCTTCGAGAGATTGGGCTGCCCCCCCCCATTTCCCTCCTCAAAACCAGAGATCTCCCTGCCAGCAGAACTCCTGTTGTAACATAAAGTCCTTCTGTGCCCAGAGCAGTTCACCTGTGGAATGGGCCAGTGTAGGTGCAATAAATGTTTTGGATGAGTGGCAGAAGAGCGCTATCTTTTGGCCCTCCCCCTCTTTGCTGGTGCCTGCCATCCCAGCAACAGACAGAGGGAAGCTTAGGTGGGAGTTGTACCCAGCAATGTTCGAGCTCTATAGCTGTTGCTGTTTAAAATTCCAATAATAGAAAAAATTTACCTGAATAAAGAAAGAGTCAAGTCATACTCCAAGACAGTCAAGGAAGTACTTAGAGCTCTGCTCTCCTAGCCGTCTCCACATTTATCTGTGGCAAACTCCAGCAAGATCCCCTCGTTACAATGGGACCACTACATTTTCACACAGCAAACTTCCTGACCATCTCTCAGCAGCTCCACAGGTTTCCTTTGCAACATTGCACAGAGCCAGGAATGGGACCCCACAATTACAGAATAAAGTATGTGCCAGCAGTTTCACAACCTATGCCTCACTCCTGATTTAGGAGCAATGCAGTAACTAAAGCTCTACTTGTCACAGGGAGGGAATGGGAAGTGAATAAAACAGCTCAAGTGACAGTGATATGGCGAGTGACAATTAGTAATTTTCACCAGCCACGTGTTCGATCTTGGACTGTCTCGAGGCACTGCCAGCACAAGAAGATCCCAGGATATTAAACAAGTGATATACAACCCCCCCCCCCCAGTAATAGGGGTTTTGAACTCTTTGGTGCTGTCAAAAGCTCCAGAGAAACTTGAAAGAATCAAATGCCAATTAATGCTGTGGATCAAGTCAGACCAGCATAAGTTCTTTATCAAGCACCACCATAGTTCTTACCTCTGGATGCCTCATGGTAGTCCAGGGTTTCCTTGCCATTGTGCCAGAAGCCTTCACCCACTGCTCGCTATGATAGGTAATTAAAGTGAGATCATTCCTATGACAGATTACTAGCATTATACAGCAAATAAAATGCCATGTAATCTGGTCACATTGGGGCAGCAAGACTTATTACTTCCATTGTAAAGGGGATTGCAGGTGCCACCACCATCGGGGCATCCAGTCTAAGCACAACAGTTCTCTTACTTTATTCAAAATGGGTGCCAGCAACTGACTGGCATCACAGGGCACATATCAAAAATTGGGACTGCTGACACTTCCCTCATTCCACTATACATTGTCTTCCTTTATCCCCTTAGTGTGGTAATCTAATTGCATGGGATTAATTGGCATTTTGTGTTTCTTAAACTCTTGTGTAACCCTCCTGGGCAGCTTCACAGGTGCGGATGAAATCTTCAGCCCCTTGTGGTTTTGTAAAATATCTGGGAGCCTGTCCTGGCTGTGTAATTTTTAGTTTAGCAGGGTACAGCATAGAATATTCCCAGCCCATAGTATGCAGTTTATATTTTACTCCAGAGAATTTTTGTCGTTTGATCTGGAGATTGCAGCTGAAGTCCTGCTAGATGGAGACTTTGCTACCTTGAACATGCAGGGGACCATGAGATCTGGCAGCATGAAGAACCTTTTTCTTGTCAGGGTACCTAAGGAATTTTATAATATGGTGCCTGGGTCTGTCTCCTTGGTTTGGTTTAGGACCCATCCAATGCACCTGTTGCAGCTCAAAGTATGCAGCTTCCTGACCCAAATCAAACTCTTCTGCCAGTTACTTCATGATCATTTTGCCACCCTCTGTACCCCCAATGTTCTCAGGGAGGCCAAGTAAACAAATGTTGTCCCCTGTTTTCTTGGTCATCAGCCTTTTTCATTTGTTCAATTAATATTTTTTGGTCCCTGGACAAGTCACCCACTAAATCCTCGAGCTCTCCAATATTCTTCTCGGCTTCCCCAAGACACTTGGTATGCAGGGCTGAAGTTTCAGCAAGCCCAGTTACCAGAGTCTGGATGTGGGTAACCTGGGCTATTACATTCTAAAAACCTGCCTTAACGTCTTGCTGCAAATTGACCAAGAGAGTCGCTATGGATTGTAGAGAGAGAGAGGTCTGTTTCTTTACTCTTTTCCTTTCCTACCTCTGGTAACATGCTTGTAGTTCTAGTAATAGAGTGGGTGTCGCTAGCTGAAGGTAGTAGCTTATTTACAGGTTCAAAGTCAATTGTTGATTGCTTTTTTGTAGATGTTCCTGATGCCATCAGTAGTAAGAAATTAGACCAGTGATCATGAAAGTTAGTCCCTAGAATAAAATGGATATTTTTGCAGAAATGTTCAGTGCCCTCCGGAGCTTCTCTAAAGTCCATCCACCATTGTTGGCTGCTAAGCCACGCTTCCAAGAGGCACTTTTTTTACTCTCAGAGTTAAGCTGAACAGCATTGCCTGGGTCTTTGTAATATAAGTGAGGAGCCTGTTAAACTAGAGCCATCCTTAAATTGACTGAAGATGAAAGGATAGCTGATGATTTAGATCAAAGAATTGTGAGAGCTCATAACAAGGACTAGATTATCAGTATACATGATGGGAGTGCTTGTGGAAAACTGGCATGGATTGTGTTGATATGAAGGGAGGAAAAGGAGGGGTCCCAGTATGGATCCTTGAGGGTCCCTAGTGGAAGCAGTAACAGGGTCAGATAAGACAGTTGTCAGATTTAACATGTTGGAACCTATTAACCAGAAAACCTTTAAACCTAGATAATGCAGTGGAGGAAACACCTAGTGTACTAAGCTTTCTGGAAAGTATGGAAAGGCCAAGCAAATCAAAAGCTTTGGTGAGGTCAATAAAAGCTGCATCGGTAAGCTCACCCCTGTCCATAGCAGAGGCAGTGTTGTTGGTGAGTGATAGGAGGGCAGAGGTAGGGCTGTGGTCCTTCCAGAAACCATGCTGTGCAGGTGGCAGGAGGCTATAGGTATTAAGGTACTTAGTCAATTGAGATGCTACCAATTTGTTGAGTATTTTATTGAGTATCAGAGCATCGCTTTGGGCCTTTATTTGCCAGTGTTCTTACTATCACTTTTCTTAAATACTAGTACAACGTGCAAGCTCTTCCATTGGTTAGATACGCTGTGTGATGTTAGTAAAGTTAGCAATTCTAGTAACTGGTACCACAAGTACCTTTGCAGCAGCACTCACTATTTTTGGTTCTACATCATCACACCCAATGGACTTCAACATTGGGATATGCATAAGATGTTTACTCACCTCAGGGCATGTGAACACTTTGAGGTAGAAACCGGGGTGGTGGAGGCAGGTATTATTAATGAGAGGACTAGGTGGCAAGGCAGCAGGGAGAGGGAAGGCACCTGTGTAGAATGCAAGTCAGTGAAGCTTTGGTTGAAGGCATTAACTATCGCAATAAAGTTATTCCAGTTTGCGCCATTGATAGTTTGGTCTTTTGGTGTGAAGTTACAGGATTAGACTAAAATAATATTTTTCTACAGCTGGCTTGGATTGCCATCTGAGGAATCAAGCAATGACTTATGATGCAGGCTTTTGCTTCACTGGCTGGCCTGTATGCATTCACTTCCGAGTTCCCCGTATTGTGCTCAATAAATGGTGGACTTGGTAACTTTAAAGGTGGACCAACTGACATCCCTTTATACAGTAATAGAACAAGTAGAGGATGATCCAGCCATTTAGTGACTGGGCCATGTACTCATCAAGTGGTGTTGGGAACATATTTGATTTATTTTTATTTTATTTTATTTGTTTCTCAGAATTAGAAATACTATTGAGTCAGAGACTCATTTACAAAGGTTCCGTGTCTGAGCATACAATAGGTTAGAATACAGACAAAGTACAACAAAATAGTACAGACAATGGGATATTGAATCACAAGTCAGAATTATGTGGTAAACAAATGTATACACATTTGGGTAACAGTTGGCATTGTGTACATTTGTGGATACAGTGGGTACAGATGATAATAGAGGGCATAGACAATGAGAACATTAGGTGACACTTGAGCCATCAGTGAGGAGACATTGTCAGAACAGCATGGTGCTCCAATCCCAGTGCAAATTGATAAATAACAAGGAAAGGTAAGAGCATGAATGTGTGCGGGAAACAGGTGGGGGGGGGGTTACAGATAGAAAATACAAGTTTACATTACAAATTACAGGTTGGTGCACCAATAATGTGACGCAGCAATGTTTGAGCAGTCAGACTACCAGTTTTGTCAAGTAACAGAGTGGATAGAAGGAGAAGGGGCAAAAGCAGAGCAGTCAGCAAGGAGACTTTGTCAGGCCGAGGGTTGAAGGGAGGGGAATGGAGTAGTATGGGAGGAGAGTGTGAGGTAGGGCGGGAGCACAGAGGACATAGCAGTGACAGAGAGAAGGATCAGGAGAGAGTGTAAAAAATCTGGGAGCTGTCAAGGGGTGAGGATGGGGGAGTGGGGAGGGAGTGACTTGTGAAGGGAAGGGGAGTTGATAGAGGGAGGGATTAGTAGGGTACTAGCGCAAAATAGGGAGTGGCATATTTGTCTTGGATACTAAGTGTGACCTCACTGAAGACAGAGAGGGTCTGGTTTACATCATTGGTGGCCCACATCTGAGACCAATCTGTAATATGTTCATCATGAATACAGGATAAGAATTCAGGACAAGATGTGTCTCTCATAGATGACACTAATCTCTTTGGTACGTTAAACAGAAAGGATGTGGTAAGGGATTTGTAGCGAGACCTGCAAAGGCAGAAGAGGTGGTTCAAGGTTTGGCAGTTGAAATTCATTGCCAATAGGTGCAAATGGTTGCAAATAGGGAACAAGAATGCCCCCATGGAATGGGCGGGGTTAAGTGGGACATTACTACTGATGAAGGGGACTTGTGAGTCATCATAATTGAATCCCATAAGCAATCTAGCTTATTAACAAGAGTTAAAGCAAGGCAAACAGGATATTGGAGAGCATTGGGAGAGGTTTTGATAGTAGAGAAAAGAAGTATTACTACTTTTTTATAGATCACTGGTTAGACTATTTCTGGTGTACTGTGCCCAGTTCATTTGTCCTTACTAAAGTAAAGTCAAAGATAGGCTGGTAGAAATGCAATGTAGAGTACAGTAACCAAAATAATTAATTGCCTGCAGGACAAAACCTATCAATCAAATTTCAAATCAATCAAACAAATTGTATTTTTTTAAAGCACAAATCATACAAACATCTATGTGCTTGTACATAATTAAGAAAACAAATTCAGCAGTCAAAACAGTAAACAACAATTAAAAACACCAATATCAAAAATATAGTACTCCATAATGCATTCCTAATCCAAGAAGGTGATCTTAAATAAATAGGTGTTTAAAGCACTTTTAAAGCTCTCCACAGTCAGGCACTCTCTTATCTGATGAGGTAGAGAATTACATAGGGTAGGGGCCACAAATGAAAATGCCCTAGCTTCAAAATCTTTAAACAAACCCTGGAAACCTCTAGCAATCCCTCATCAGCGGAATGGAGTGAGCGGAGTGGGTGTTAAGGACACAGACGTTTTTGCAGATAGCATGGACCTTGTCCATGTAGGGCTTTATAAGTTAGCAAACTGACCTTGAAGGTGACCTGCCACTGAACTGGCAGCCAGTGCAGACCACAAAGCACAGGCGTGACATGGCAAGATTGAGATAAGCCAGTCAACAGCCTGGCTGCTGCATTCTGCACCAGCTGCAAGCAGTGGATATCAACCCCCGGAAGCCCTATGTACAGAGAGTTGCAATAGTCAAGGCAGGAAGTCACAAAGGCATGGACCAATGTTGGAAGGTCATCAGGCAGGATAAGGTGTTTAATCCTAGTGATATTCCTCAGATGGTAGAATGCAGATTTGATGATGGCTGACACCTGCAATTTAAGGGTCAGTCCATCATCACAAATAACTCCCAGATTACGCACTCGGTCAGAGGTCAGTAACTGACCACGCTGAGCCAAAGCTATGAGAATCGGCATAGGGCACTGAACATGTACTCACCGGAGGCCAGAAAGGAGAGGATTGATATAACAGAAATCTTCAAGTTCCTGAAAGGGAGCAACAAGGTAAACTGTCAGGAACCGTTTAACAGAAATAGTGAATCTCAAACACGGAGACATTTATTTATGTATTTATTTATTATATTTATTGAGTTCTCAGATTACAACCTTTGGGCTGAAAGCTCATTTACAAAATAACACAGAAGACATAGGAATATGATTTCATGAATGGTGCCCGTGGGCATGTGCTTTAGGCAGTCAGGTAAGGTACACTGTTCACAAGCTGTGTGGAGAGACAAAGAAACAATGTGGGAGGAGACACATGGGGTTGAAAGCCCATAGTCACTGAAAATAATCAGTAATTGCTGGGGGGGAGGTGGGGAGAGAGAGAGAGAGAGAGGGGTAATATGGATTGGTAGGGATTGGGGGAGGCATTAGAGAGATCAGGTGAGGCAGTAAAGGGGGGAAGGATGATGGGGGTGAGAGGGTAGTGAGAGAAGGGGCGAGAGAAGAGCTACAAAGAGCATAGCTCCTGTAGCATAAGTAGCTGATGACAGGGATTAGCAGAAGGAAAGATCCAGCAGAGACTCATCAGGTGTTCAGGATGTTCAGAGGTGACATGAATGGAAGCTGGTGGGAAGGAGACTCAGGAAGTAAATGAGGAAGCTGTATTTTACAGTGAGAGTGGCTGAGCCATGGAACAGCCTACCATTTGAGGTGGTGCACAACAAAACCACCAACAGCTTCAAACATGGTTGGGGCAGAGTTATGTGATTACCAGTGACCCAAGGAAGTTGTAAGGCAGGTAACGTGTGCTGGGGGGGGAGGGGCAGCATAAACAAATTCTGGGTATATACATTGGGTCCTGGGGTAGGTTAGGGTTTACAGGCAGACTACATTGACCAATGGTCTTTTTCTACCATCATTTTCTATATTTCTGTAGCTCTTATGAAATTAACAGTAAACTTCATATCATGAGTGACAAAATTCAGCACTGATGAATCTCAGGCTCAGGTTAATACATTTAAATATGCTGGAAACAATCTATAGTAGAGGCAAATGAAATGTTAATTAATATGACTGCTTTCTATGAAAATTCCTTAATAAGATACAATGCATTTATTTATAGAAAACTTGAACAATTGGATACAATTGAAAGATGATACATCGGCATTTTGTGGAGCTGAGGAGTTAAGTAGCAAGGTCCAAGCATTTATTGTGGAGAAACCTGATGGAAATATCATTCAGAATTCCCAGAAGGACTCATGGAATGCTATATGAACAGCAACACCAACAGAATTCAGTGGCTGTTTGTAGTTTGCTCAAGTCTCTGGCTCCACTACTATTATAACAGTTGCATCAGCTGATGTAGAAGCATAGATTAATTCATGAATAAGGTACAGACCAGGGGTTATGTTAGTATTCCATTTAATCCCTGGGGGTGAAAAGTGGCACAAGGTACAGCCGAGTGTACTTGCCCCAAGGGGGTGATTAACAAGAACATTAACATAACCACTAGTCATTCCTTATTGCTGTTAGTAAAGTTGCATACAGTAAAAAAAAAAGTATATTTCTGTGGTATAAAACTTACTGTGTGTTTTTTCTTACTTTATAATAAAACAGTCCATCACCAGTTTGTGAGACCGTGACATGACATGGCATGCTAGAGGTTTCTCAAGTATATAGTATATTCAGATAAAAAGGCTATTTCATAAATTAAAGTTTCCCTTTACTGCTAGAGACCCTCATTGTTGGTCCTGATCTTGGATTCAGTGAGACAGCTGCCTTTGAGACATTCTGCAAGTGCATGAGATAGTCAGTGTAAGCACGATCACATCCAACTTGAGCTTGATAGGAAAATAGAATTAAACCAAGCCAAATATACAAAGGCATTTACAGTAACACACACACACACACACACACACACACACACACACACACAAGTCGGTCTCCATGGCAACAAGGATATAAAAGTGCTTAGACTGACTATATTTCACATACTGGCTGGATGTCTCACAGTTACCAGATTGGGGCATACACTTGTTTTAGCCTCACATGATAAGAGTCTGGGGGAAAAAAAACTCTCAAACATACTGCAAAAACGTTTAAGTTTCAGCATTTCTGTTGTTCTCAAATAATACTGAATTTAACCCTTGGAAATCACGTCAGTGTTTTCAAACAGGTTAATGTGGAGACTGCCTCAAGCATGTAATGGTAGTCATTTGTTTGACTATACCTATTTTCAAATTAACAAAAAGAGAAAAAAAAAGTTTCCAAAAAAGGTCATATACTTTGACTCTCATAGGCACAGCAACCAGTCAGGTGAACTTGCGTATGCAAAGCTGGCCATGTTTAGGTCATGCACATTCACAAATCTTGTGGCTCCTTAGTGAAAACTATTAGGTTTTCAGTTTTACTGCTATTAGGGAGACAGAGCACTGGCAGCGATTCAGATTTGTTCTTTTTTTGGCAGGTTTCCATTTGTTTGTACTGTAAGTCTGTCAATAGTTTTCATGGTGGCTCTGAGTTCAGTTAATGGGATGGCAAACTGTAGGACTTGCTAAATCAATACTTCTATAAGGAGGTTAAAAAAAAGATTAGCACAGGGATAATGGAATGTCATCATCCAATCAAATGTTTATATTTCATTTACCCTTTAAATAACTATATTTCTATGACTGCTATGAAGATCCCTTAATTACATACCAAGTATTTATTTGTTGAACACTTGAACAAGTGGATAAAATTGGAAGGGTGAGACAACTGTGGGTCTTGAGCTTGTTAGCAAACTCATTCAGTTTACCAAGAAGGGCTCAAGGAATGCAACATGGACAGCAACAACAACAGATTTCAGTGGCTGTTTCCAGTTCTGCTCAAATCCCTGCTCCCATTACTATTATAACAGTTGCATCAGCTGATGATGAGATGGAAAATGTCTTAAAATTGGTAAAAAATAACTACAGATATTATGAGTGGAATTTGCTCTATAGCCTTTGGACCAGCTTTTGCTAGGGATATGCAGAGAAAATGGAAAAGGCTCCTCAATGTTATAACACACCTGATGGAAATGGGACCTTAGTGTCATTGTTAAACCATGCCAGATCTAAACTAATTTTTGATAGACAAACCTTTTCATACAGATATTTCCAACAGATAAACATGGCTTTCAGAATTGTATTAGAGCTAAAGATGATTCCAGTTCTTATCCTACGGGATCACAGGGTAATGAGAATGACTCCTCTACAGTGTTGGGGACTTCTGCATACTGTATATCCCAGTTTCTCCAGTGTGGTTTGCTACAGAGACAATCTTGGTTATTTTGAAAATGCCCCCCTCCCCAATTTAAAACAGATTTATTTTAATAAAAGGGAATAACTACCTTAGCAAGAAACATCTATATGATAATGTCCTTATTAATGTAAATGATGCCATTTCTCTAAATTTGTCTAAATACCTGTTGTTCTTTTCCAAGAGGGCATAACCTAATCATATGACAATTAATTAACTTTTTTAGTAATAGAGTGTTCAAACATTTGTCTTCAGAGACAGTGTCTGCCAATTCTGTTGCTGGATTTTAAGATAATACTGTAGATTCAGCTCTGCACATACTGATTTTTTTGAGGGGGGTTGTTTTTTTCATATTTTCTTTTTAGGGTTACATTGTTTCTAACACCTTTTCTTGTGTGGGCATATTTAAATAGTTTACATAACAACTGAATTATTTTTAATATTTAATAATATCAACTGTGAACATAATGTAACTGAAGTCGTTATCAGTTTGCCAATGTTGCTGTAAATGGATTCAATGAATAAAAGTACAAAAATGTTTTTAAGAACTGTGTATGTGTTTAATGACTGGAGAGTGGCCTGCATGGTGAGAATATTCAAGAAGACTGCAGGACCGATATTATTGGAACTATAGACTAGAGATGCAGTGAATTTAAAAATCCACCGGTGAAGTGAATGTGAAGTGACCACTTCAGCTTGCACTTCACTATGCAGGGTGCCCCATAAGAAAGGCTCACTTTGCCTTGTTATTATTACTTCGCATTGTCATTTCACCATAAACGCGAAGTAAGGCGGAGTGACAACAATATTGGCAGCATCCCACCCACGCAGTCACCAGAATGAATGTGCATCCCCAAAGTGCTACTGCCTTGTGTCCAGAAAACTCCCCAGCGCTGACAAAGTGAAATGAGAGTGTAACAAGAAATGCAAAGTCTCCCAAAATTAATGGCACACTCAGTCATGCGCGCAGTGGTCAGGTCACACACAGAGTCACCAGAATTAATGTGCAGCCCCAAAATGCTACTGTCTTGTGTCCAGAAAATTCCCCTGTGTTGATGAAGTAAAATGAGAGCGTAACAAGAAATGCAATCTCCCAGAAATAATGGTGCCATGCAAATGCACAGACAGATTAAGATTGCACTGCACACTCAAGAGATGCATATGAAAAGGCACAATAACACCTAACCAGTGCTTACAAGTCACAAATCTAAATCTGGAAAGGAATACATTTTGCCAGTTGGGGGATGAGTGCATGGCAGTAACAATCCTCTACCAGTAAAGATACCACAAAGCAGTATAAAAAATTCATTCAGGTGCGGTGGATAGCATGCTCACACTGCTGCAATTACTCTGTAACACAATAAAAGATGTCTAATTTAATGGCACACATCGCACACACACTCACACGCACACTCAAGTAATGCGTAGCAAATTGAAAGCCTTTACCATTTAGCCTTTACCATTTCAAACATTTAACCAAATGTTTTAAACAAATTGTACACTACTGCACCACAACAATCAGCAAAAAAGGTCAAGTATTACTGAAAATATTACTGTGTACATTAACAGTTATACAAGAAAAATATAACCAAAACAGAGACTGCGTTTTTCTCCCAGTTAATCTACCTACGCCACAAATACGCCCCTCTCCAAAGCACACTTCACAGTACACAGACTGACTGTTCTAAATTAAGATTCAAAATCCACACACAGCAATGACACTCGATGATATGAGCACAGAAGGGTTTCCTACAAATATGTACTAAATTTTGAGCAAAAAATATTACTCAAAAAGGCATTTTATACAGCTTTTAGAGGTTTTGAATCACAGAGCTCTGAGAGCAACCTGTCTCCAGCGAACCACTGCACCCACACTACCCAGGCCAGAAATGAGGTTGTGCTGAACAATCTAGAGCCCATGTGACCTGCAATCCCAAGAATAACTGCAGAATTTCATTTGGAGCTCAATTGCAGGGCAAAGTGAGGTGAATTACATTGATTTCATTTTTTTTTATATTTAACCACACTCTTTTTGACCCCCTCACCTTGGCGTCAGGGATCCGCCCTGGTTACAGTGCCCCCAAAGCATCCACAGCCCTAATTAGCCACTCTAACTCCCCGACTACTCCTGGCTTGCACCCCAGGAGATGGAGCATGGCTCAGCAGGTATCGGTGCACTGTATTGTTTCTGGTTTGGGAGTTCTTGGCCAGGTGGCTAATCAAAGCCAGGAGCAGGGTGTCATGGAGATGTCTGGTGAGGAGGAATTTTTGTCCCCCTATTGGCTGGGGTGGAGACATGCAATGATGACTGCATCTGTCCCACCCCAGTACCTCCCCTCTTCGACCATGTGTCGGTGCTCAGGGTGATACACCCAGCATCTGCTATGTGTCACTCTGGCACCGAACACAGATACCCCCCACCTCCTGGAGAAGGATAGCAGTCCATGGGATGCTTCATCCTTCTCCCCCACTGGCCTTCCGATGACCCAGGCTCATTCCCAAACCAGGTTCACAGGCATCACGAGTGGAACCCCAGCCACTGTACCAGCAGGCTGGCCTGAATTACATTGATTTCAATGTACTTTGCCTTAAAATTGGTGGAGAAGTGGTTTGGGGAAGGCGGAATAACACAAAGTCATTGGTTTCAATGGACTTCGCGTTTCTCATTACGAAGTGAAGTACTCCGCTTCACATTGTGGAGTTCTCCACAGATTCCACATTACTCAGTGAATCACTTCACAGAGCAAATTGGGGCCACTTCACCCACTACTACTTACAGTACTGTAACTCACATGCTGTAAGGGAAGGAACGCAAATGCCTATGGCTGTACTTCCCCGATGAGCTGTAGCACAAAACTCCCAGACTTAAAAATGCTTATTAATGAGTACAATGGTGGAATGGTGAAGCCTGGAGAGATACTACAAAACATGCTTACAATACATTCAAGTAACTAGTCAAAAAATTAGTGTTGTGATTCGTGACGTGATCATCAATCATGATTTGTGACTGTATTTGTGACCATGATGATGAAGAACGTGATAAGGTGTCGACAGTGTGAGATAACCAATATGAAAACTGTATTGGGAACATGAATGCCTATGGCTGTACTTCCCCAATGAGCTGTAGCACAAACTCCCCAACTTAAAAACACTCATTAATGAGTACAATGACAGAGTGGTGAAGCCTGAAGAGATACTACAAAACATGCATACAATACATCCAAATAACTAGTCAAAAAATTTATGTTGTGATTCATGACATGATCGTGAATAGTGATTTGTGCCTGCATTTGTGACCGTGATGATGAAGAATGTGATTTGGTGTCAACGGTGTGAGATAAACAATATGGAACTGTATTGGGAGGGGAATGCAAATGCCTACAGCTGTACTTCCCTGATGAGCTGTAGCACAAATTCCCTGACTTAAAAACGCTCATTAATGAGTACAATGGTGGGGTGGTGAAGCCTGGAGAGATACTACAAAACAGGCTTACAATATATCCAAGTAACTAGAAAAAAAATTTATGTTGTGATTAGTGATGTGATCCTGAATAGTGATTTGTGACTGCATTTGTGACTGTGATGATGAAGAACGTGATTTGTATTACGAGTGACTCATGATGATGTTCTTGACTTAAAAACACATATTAATGAGTATAATGTTCATGCAGAATTATGCACCACATCGGTCCAGTACTCTGAAGGGAAGCCAAAGAAACAACTGTGACTTAAGTTACAGATGGAAATTGGGCCCTAAAGAGATGCAAATGCACAGACAGATTAAGATTGCGCTGCACACTGAAGAGATGCAGATGCAAAGCCACAACACCTAACCAGTGCTCACCATCAGAAATTCAAATCTGGAAAAGAATACCTTTGCTGGTTGGGGCAGGCCATGGCTGGAGGCAGTGTACTGCACTGCTGCAATAACAGTCACTAGTACTAGTACCAGTAAAGACACCACAAAGAAGTACAAAAATCACACAGCTGCAGTGGACAGCAGGTTCACATTGCTGAAATTATTATGTGGCACAATAAAAGGTGTCTGATTTGATGACATGCATCACACACATACTCACACACACATTAAGTAATGCGTAACAAATTGAAAACTTGGTAATATAACCACATATTTTAAACAAACTAAAATTATGCACTGCTGCACCACAACAATCAGCAAAATAATGGCAAGAATTATTGAAAATATTACTGAGTGTACATTAACACAGTTATACAAGAAAAATATCACCAAAACAGAAAGCACTGTCTTTTTCTCCAAGTTAATCTACCTACACCACAGATATGCCCCTCCCCAAAGCATACTTCCACTGTCTCTCAGTACACAGACTGAATGTTATACACTAACATTCAAGATCCATACACAAACAATAAACACTCGATGATATGAGCACAGAAGGGTTTCCTATAATCGAAAAAACTAAAGTTTCAGCATAACAAATGAATCAAAAAGGCCTTTTTAACAGCTTTTAGAAGGTTTGAATCACAGAGACCTCTCAGAGGAGATTGTCTCCTACAGCTTCCTACACACACTAACCCCAAACTGAGGCTATGCAGAACAATCTGGCGCCCATGTGACCTGAAATCCCATGAATCACTGCAAAATTCGCCTTTGGAGCTTAAAAACAAGGCGAAGTGAGGTGAAGTACATTGTTTTCAATGTACTTCACCTTAAGAATTAGTGGAGTAGTGGTTTGGTTAGGCGGAGTAATGCAAAGTCATTGTTTTCAATGGACTTCGCATTACCCATTATAACACGAAGTACTCCACTTCACGTTACAGAGCACTCCATGAATTCGCCTTCACTCCACAAATCACTTTGTGGAGTGAATTGGGGCCACTTCACCCAGCACTACTCTAGACCAGTCAGCATGGCATCGGCTTTAGGGAATCTGCTTCAGGCAACTTGAAGAAATAGAATTATTGACATCTTACAAAGAAACTCAACTTGGATTTGATTTCTAGGTGTGGATTTTGTAGGAGAAATCCTAACAAACAAACCTTGTTGCATTTTCAGGTGGCAAGCAGCAACTTGCAATGCCTTTTGTAGTTGTGTACTCTTTTGTGCAGAGCTTAAAGATTATTGTTACATTTAGTGTATGGGAGGTGGCTATGGTGACGTCTATGTAGTGACATGGCCAACAGAACATGGTGCCAGTTAAAAGATTTCCTATACAGCTTGCCCACCCATGCACATACACACACACACACACACACACACACACACACAAACAAATTATGTGCATACCCACAATGTTTTGCACTAGGTGTTATGCCTAGGTGTTATTGCAATATTTATGCATTTTACATATACGGCCCTTGATGCAAACTGAGTTTGTTTCTCATGGATGTCATGGTGACTGCAATGAGTGTCCCATAGAATAGTATGTACATTTCATAGCAGTAAGTGGGTGTTTCATAGGATGGTTTGAAAATTTTATAGCAAGTATATGCATTGTAAAATACTATCTTGGTCATCTGTGGCTGGTAGGGATTTCACAAGCTGATTGCTCATCATTGTACTATGTTGCTTATCAAGTGAATTTGCACTCAGTATGGGCTACAATCCAGGAAAAAAAATGGAAAAAACGTCATACAGCAAAATGATAAAGAGGGAAAGGGAGAGGGAGGTGACATGCTTGACAGGTGCTTCATCATGCAGATGGAGAGTGTATTCAGATGAATGCTAGGCAGCAGAAGATGGGAAGGAGATAAACATCAATGTCCACCAAGAGACAGATGACCTGGCAAGGGACAGGGTAGTGGCAGTGCGGTGTAACTTCAGTTAGTTGGGGAAGGGGCCTTAAGCAGGTAGCATGCAGATTGTTTTTTTTCCAAAGTGTTTCCTGTGTATGGCCAGGGAGATGCAAGAGTAGTATGCACCAGGGCATTTAATGACTGGTTGAAGGCATGGTGCAAGGAGGAGGTATTGATGACAAGTCTCCCCAGACTCCTATTGGCATTGACACCTCTGACACAGTTTGGCTCACCACTGTCTGAAGAAGCAACAATGACATAAGGACTTTTTTGGTATACCACCACAAGTCCTCATAATGATACTATGGCCATGAGTCACAATATATACAGTAAATTCCATCATGGATGGATGTGATCAGTGACCACAATGCAGAGCTCCTCATTAGTTTGCTTTCTACTATCTTAGAAATAGAAAACTACCAGCAGTAAAAGGCCTTATGGTCTATCCAATCTGCACAATGAGTTGGTGTATTTCCTCTTGGGAACATTATTTATTTATTGATTGATTTTAATTGTGTTAACTGGCTAAGCACACAGGGCCACATAGTCCTTTAACAGGCATGATCCGGAACATACAACAAGATAACAAAATACAAAACATATAATGCAATACATGACCCTCCTTCCCCCAACACTGATCTCCCAGCTCCCTTGACCAGATCTATATATATCCCACCCTCTCTTGAATTTCTTCTCTGTTCCTACACTGACCAGTATTGAGTGTAGTTAAATACCTCTCTGTACAAGTCTGGCTTCCATAAACACCACTCTACTGTTTCCTTAATTCTCAGAGTCACTGACTCCATCTTCACAGGAATGGATCAATGCCCTATCACCTCAGTCATCTTTATATATCTCACTAAGGCTTTTGTTTCTGTTGACCACATTCTCCTGTTAGACTAATTGATACTTATGGGCCTCTCTGCCCCAACAGTGAAATGGTACCACATCTATTTCTCTGACTGTTACCAGTCAGTTTAAGTTGGTGGATTAGTTCCCCCCAACCCCGCATCCAGACTGCAGTCTCACATGGTTCTGTTCTTGATACTATTCTTTTCTTCCTCTTTCTTAATGATCTCCCTTCAGTCTAATTCAGTGCAAACACACAACATACACATGAATGCGGATGTCATAGTCCTCTATGCGACTGATCCCTCTGCATCTTAGATTCAACCACTACTTCACTTTATGCTATCAGAACAGTATACCTCTGAGGAATCTCCTCTTAAATGCTCTTTTGTGCTCCTGCCAGCCTCCGCCTCGTCTGTTCTGAGCTCAGGGCATAAACCTTGGTTGCTATTCTGCCAGATCAGTCTCATGCCAATTGTGGCCATGTAGCTTGTTTGTACTTCTGATTTTTATAAGAGTTACTATTTTTGCCCCCTACCTTGGTGCTGGCTATCTGTAGTCTTTTTCAAGCCACTCTTGTCAATGCATTTTGTCATTGGCAACCATCCACATGCAGCATTCAAACCCAGATTCCCTGATAGCTGGTAATGTCCTGAAGCTTATTCCCTCAGACAGGGCTCAGGCTATGAGTTGGGGATCCAATCAGGTAAGGGAAGTGCACAATGATCTCTCTAAAGGTGCCACAATCACTGAAGCATACAAATTAAAAGAATATCAGTTGGGGATCACCTGAGGAGATAATTATGCCCTGCAAGCATTGTGAGGGGGTTCAGAGCAGTGCCAGTGTGGGCAGAAGGTGAGTCAGTATAGGCCAATGGTAAGGCTTTCCCCTTATGTAGGTCCTCTTTCCAGTCCATGACAAAGCAAGCCTGTGCCACTCTTGTACTGGCCTGTGGTGGAGGAACTGACTGTATGATCAACCAGTTCCTCACAAGCCAGAAGAGGAACTGTGATGCAAGCATCACTAACCCACCCTCACCAGGGCTTGCACATGCTACCACATGCTCAGACAGCTGCCAGCTTGTAGCATGGGTGTCGAGATCAAGACTCAATTCTAAGTCTCTTACACAGAACACTAATAGGCAGCAGTGCCACTACCCTGCCTGCCCTGTACCTGCAATTTTAAAACATTTATTTTATTGCATCTATAATTACAAAAATAACTGCTCTGTAAAGGGTGTAAAGCAGTCACAATATGACACTTCATCCTTCACCTACTGTAATTGTTATTCTGTCTGGGATAAACCTGAAGAAATACAAATATGAAAGTAAGTCAGTTATCCACATAGCAAATAAGAAAGAATTCCAAAAACAATTTAAAAAATGCCTCTTCCAAATATGGTTTAGATAACTTGAAATATTATAACTGAAAATGTGCCACATATTGTAGTTAAGACACAGCAGCTAGCATAAGCTGGAAAACAGAACAGCTGAACTAGAAAATTGCAGAGAGGCAGGTAGTTCCCTCTGCTCTATAGCTCAGAGACATAATGTGAATCACATGAACATACAGTTAAATAAAAAAGGGTTATCAAACAAGCAGTGCTTTCCAACTACTTTGAAATGCCCTTTTGTATATTCTGCTGTGCCCTGCCCCACATTTTATATGTTAGTGCATTTCTAACAGTTTTAAGTTATCCTATCCCCATACTGTATACAGCATGTCAGCTTTACAGAACCTCTAGCAACCTTGCTTGGATCTATCATGCTGCTTCTCCTCTCTCCTGTCATCTCTGCTCCAACTGATTTTTTTTTTAAGATTTGACTTGTCAGTTAAACAGGAAATAGTCTTATTTGAAGTCTTGTAATCAGAAATCATCAGGACAGAAGATTCTAGGAAGATCTTGGAATAATTGCATCTGTATTACGTGCATCACCCTGGGGTCATTATGCAGCCATCAGGTTATTTGTTCCAAAATTGTCTGATGACCTTTGTCTTCATGGTGCTTGATAACACTGGAATGACTTCTAAAGTAAGCCAATGTTCATCACATTAGTCTGGAATGCATTCTAAAGTAATCTGGTTTGGTTTCTCTGTTTTTATGACTGCTTTGAGCTTTTGATGCTTTTATCACGACAGACTTTTTAGGACTGCAGTGGGAGGAGCCCTGCAGCCCTTTAGCGTTCAGAAAAAAAGACACTGCATTCTTTGCATTCATTCTGACTTATCAACCTGTTGGACATACATCTCAGTCACCACCATGTCTGTGGAGCCTTCCGCTAGCAAAGCACTATTTTTTCTTTAAATAAAAAAACAGCAGTCCTTATCATGACTCCAGGGAATTGGGCAGCCCATTGTCACTCTTGTGCTTCTGGGCGGAAGGGTTTGGGGTGGTGGATGTTGACAGGGAGGGCCAAGTGGGGGGACATCTGTAAAATTCCCAAAAAATAAAAATGCTGGTCATGGCCGCCAAACCTCATTGCGCATGCGCGACTACTAGTGAATGACCAATAGTGCTCAGCTGTCATCTTGGTCATGTCAAAATGTGTTGTATTCCACTGTGACCACTGAAACTGGAAGAGCGGACCTTTTTCAGTTACTGTGTGTGTGTATATATATATATATATATATATATATATATATATATATATATACACACACACACACACACACTTACACAGATACACAGAAATGTGATGGCAGAGAAAGGCCCCATGGTCCATCTAGTCTGCCCAACACCCTACCTCCCCCCTTCTGTTATGCTTCCACCCTCTTTTTCCAAGCCCTTAAATCTATCCTAAGCCCTCCTGAACCCCTCCACCATTTCAGCTGCCACTACCTCCTCCTGCAGCTTGTTCCAGGCCTCCACCACCATCTCTGTGAAAAACTGCCCCCTAACATTACCTCTGTATTGCCCACCTTCCAGTCTGAGGCTATGTCCCTTCGTGTTCGCTCCCTTCTTCAATTTAAACAAGCTATCACCCTCCACCTTATTTATTCCCTTCAGATACTTAAAGGTCTCAATCATGTCCCCCTCTCCCTCCTAGTCTCCAGAGGGTACAAATTCAGCCATCTCAGTCTGCTCTCATAGGGTACATCCTGCATCGCTTGTACCATTTTGGTTGCCCTTCACTGTACCCTCTCCATCAACTCAACATCTCTTCATATGTGAGGCCTCCAGAACTGCACAGC
Organism: Neoceratodus forsteri; assembly: GCA_016271365.2. NCBI lineage: Eukaryota > Metazoa > Chordata > Ceratodontiformes > Ceratodontidae > Neoceratodus > Neoceratodus forsteri. Next base: position 1,641,088,124 of record CM057450.1, read on the forward strand.
ATACTCCAGATGTGGCCTGACCATGGTTCTGTATAATGGCATTAGCACCTCTCCCTTCCTGCTATTAAAACACCTCGTAATGCAGGCCAGCATTCCATTTGCCTTTCCCACTGCCCTGCTACACTGGCTGCCCACCTTGAGGTCACGCAATGCCATAATACCCAGGTCCCTTTCTGTTTCCTTCTCCTTAATCACCACCCCCCAAGGAAATAAGTTTCCCTCCTATTCCTCCTCCCCAGGTGCATCAGAGAGCACTTTTGTGCATTAAACTTCAATTTCCAGGTGTCAGATCACCTCTTCAGCCTCTCCAGGTCCCACCTCATGTCTTAGAAACATAGAACCATAGAATTTGATGGCAGATAAGGACCGCTTGGCCCATCTAGTCTGCCCATTCCCCTACCTAACGGATAAGCTGCAGATCCTAGTTAACCAACAGCCTACTTCCTCCTACCTCCCACTAGAATTGCCTTATGTCTGTCCCATGCATGCTTGAACTCCCCCACTATTTTTGACTCTACAACCTCCTCAGGAAGGCTGTTCCATGCATCTACAACCCTCTCTGTGAAGAAATACTTCCTCACATTACCTCTGAGCTGTCCCCCCTCTATCTTCAAATTGTGCGCTCTTGCTCTTGCACATCTCTTTTTCTGAAAGATGCTACCCTCTTGGACTTTGTTGATTCTGCTTGAGGTATTTGAAAGTTTCTATCATGTCCCCCCTCTCCCTCCTTTCCCCGAGGCTATACATCTTAAGCTCCTTTAGTCTTTCTTCATATGTCTTCTGGTGCAGACCCTGCACCATTTTGGTTGCCCTCCTCTGAACAGCCTCCACCCAATCTATGTCTTTGTGGAGATGGGGTCTCCTGAATTGTACACAGTACTCCAGATGCGGTCTTACCAACTGTCTGTACAGGAGGCCAACAACTTCCTGTTTTCTACTAGTGATGCCTCTCCCTATGCATCCCAGTATCCCTCCCCCAGCCCTTCTTACTGCCTTCTCACATTGCTGTCCCACCTTTAGGTTGTCTGATATGACTACCCCCAGGTCCCTTTCCATTTTTGTTGTTGTCAGTATCTCACTCCCCATTGTGTACTGTTCCCCTGGGTTTTTGTTTCCCATGTGCATTACTTTGCACTTCTTCACATTGAATCTAAGCTGTCATACATCTGACCATTCCTCCAACCTTGCCAAGTCCCTTTTCATCCTTTCCACCCCAACTTGCATATCAACCCTGTTGCACATCTTTGTGTCATCTGCAAAGAGACATACTTTCTCTTCCAGTCCCTCTGCAATGTCACTTATAAAGACATTAAAAAGGACCGGCCCAAGTATTGAACCCTGTGGTGCCCCACTAGTAACCCACCTTTCTTCGCTGTGAACTCCATTTACTATTACCCGCTGTGTCCTGTTGTCCAGCCAGTGTTTTACCCAGGCTACCACCCTGGGATCCACTCCCAGGCTGGCTAATTTGTTTATTAATCTTTTGTACGGGATTATGTCAAATGCCTTGCTAAAGTCTAGGTAGGCCGTGTCCACAGCATCTCCCTGGTCTACTACTTTGGTCACCCAGTCAAAGAAATCAATTAGATTTGTCTGACATGACCTTCCTGCTGTGAATCCATGCTGCCTTGGGTCCTGTGCCCCACTGGCCTCTAGGTACTCAACAATTCTTTCCTTCAGAAGTGATTCCATCATTTTCCCTACCACTGAGGTCAAACTGACAGGTCTGTAGTTTCCTGCCTCTGTCTTGCTCCCAGTTTTGTGAAGGGGAATCACATCCACCCTCTTCCAATCCTCAGGTACCACACCACTTCCCATGATTTATTAAAAAGGGTAATCAGTGGTGTTACTAGTTCTCTCCTTAGTTCTTTTAGAATTCTGGGATGACTCCCACCAGGCCTCATTGCTTTATCCACCTTCAGTTTTAAGAGTTCTTTCAGAACCCTTTCTTCTGTGAAAGGACTAATATCAACCCCCCTATCCAGAGTGCTTCAATTGACTGGATTAGGTATCTCCCCCTGATTTTCCATTGTGAATACTGAGCAGAAGTATTTGTTCAATATCCCTGCTTTTTCACTGTCGCTCTCTGCCCAACCACCTTCCTCTTTATTCAGCCTCAGTATCCCTGCCTTAGTCTTTTGCTCCCTAATGTACCTATAAAAGGTTTTATACCCCTTCACAACCGAGTTGGCTATCTTTTCCTCAGTTTGGGCCTTTGCTGTTCTAAGTGCCTTCTCAGCTTCCTTCTGCTTTAACTGGTACAGTTCTCTGTCCTGCTCCTTCTGTGTTTCCTTATACTTCCTGAATGAATTGCAGACCTTTGTATCATCTGTGAATAGGCACACTCATCCCTCCAGACCCTCTGCTAGGTCACTAACATAGATGTTAAAGGGTATTGGTCCTAGCACTGACTCCTGTGGCACCCCACTGGTCACCACCTGTTCCCTGGAATGTGTCCCATTTACCACCACCGTCTGACTCCTTCCCTTCAACCAGTTATTCACCCACCTGGTGATCCTGTAGTCCACCCCTAGTCTGTCCAGCTTATGCACCATTCCACCATGTGGAATGGTGTCGAAGGCCTTATTGAAATCCAGATAGACCACATCCACTGCTCCTCCCTGGTTCACTATCTGTGTCACCCCATCAAAAAACTCTATCAGGTTACCCTGACAGGACCTTCTCTTGGTGAAGCCATGCTGCCTGTCATTCTGCATGCCATTCATCTCCAGGCATTCTATCAACCTGATCTTAAGTAGTGTTTCCATTACCTTCTCCACCACTGAGGTAAGACTAATGGAATGATAGTTTTTGACCTCATCCTTCCACCCCCCCTTATGTAATGTAACCACCTCTGCCCTTTTCCAGTCCATTGGCACCACCCCTGTGACCAAGGACAAGTTAAACAGCCTCACCAGATGTGGCACCAGTTCATCCTTCACCTCCTTGAGAACCCTTGGGTGTATTCCATCAGGCCCCATTGCCTTGTCCACTCTAAGTCTACCCAGCACTTCCCTTACTCCTTCAGCTGTGAATTCTGACACACACACCTGTCTGTGGCTGTCACCATCCCCACCCCATCCTGGTCTCCTGCTCTCTCTTTCCTCTGTAAAGATTGAGATGAAATAGCTATTTAATGCCTCTGCTTTTTCAAAATCTCCTTCCAGTATTGTTTCACTTTCGCCCCTTATCTTTCCAATCCCATGCTGTGCCCTCCTCCTTTCTCCAATGTACCTAAAGAAGGTTTGGCCCCATCTCCTTGCCTGCTTTGTTATCCTCTCCTCAGTAGCCTCCTTAGCCCTCCTTATCTTTTGCCCTGCCTCCTTTCTTTTTTCCCTGTTCTCATTCTTTTGTGTCCTCCTGTACCTCTTGAATGCTCTAGTCTTCTTCTTGACCCCTAATGCCACCTCTCTAGTGAACCATAGAGGTCTTTTCTGTCTTTTATTATTTTTTACCCTTTTTATATATGAGTCCATGGCTTTAAATACCCCTCTCTTGATGGCTGCCCATAATTCCTTAACCCCTGCATATCCCCTATCCTCAACATTTCTTCCCTAACTACCTTCCTCATTCCATGAAAGTCAGCCTTCCTGAAGTCTGTTACCTTGGTTCTCATCCTAACCCTCTCCCTGCCCACTCTCACCCTGAATCTGACAGCCCTATGGTCACTGGTGCCAAGCTATTCCCCCACCTCCACCTCCTCCACACTGTTCTCATTTGTGAGAACCACATCCAATAGGTTTACACCTCTAGTGGGCTCACTGACCCTTTGCTGCAGGAATATGCCCTAAAGAGCCTCTAAGATGCCCCTGCTCCATGCAGAGATTGATGTTTGGGCCTCCCAGTTGATGTCCAGAATGTTTAAGTCCCCAACCAGCACAATTCCTCCTTTTCATGCCATCTTAGCTACTGATTCTACAAAGTGTCTGTCCTCTTCCTTCACCTGCATAGGATGCCTATAGACTACCCCAATGCACAGGTTTTCCTCCTGTTCCCTGTCTAGGGTGACCCATATTATCTCTGTTTCCCCCTCCTCATCCTGCCCTTCCATGGCCCCAATCCTTTCCCTGACATATAATGCCACCCCTCTCCCCTTCCCTTCCCGATCCTTCCTAAACAAACGATACCCTGGGATCACCGTCTCCCAAGTGTGGTGCTCATTCAACCAAGTCTCACTGCTACAATGTCTAGGTTCTCCTCCATCATGGTGGCCTCCAGTTCTCCCATTTTGTTCTCCAGGCTCCTGGCATTTGCAACCAAAACCCTCCAGCATGTAGCCCCATCCCATCCTTCCCTGCTGCTAACTGTTCCCTTGATGAGTGTTTTGACTTGGGGAAGGCTGATAGCATCTCTGCTCTGCCTCATGTAAGGATGGCCCTGTCCTTAGCCTCCCCCCTTATTTCATTTAAACTGAACTTTCTTGACATAAGTCCCACAGTTTACTCTTTAGTGCAGCTACCCTGAAGAGCTCAGATGCAGCCTGTCTTGGGCATACAGCCCCTCCTCCTCCCATGTAGAGCCCCAATCACCTATTCAGCTGAACCCCATCTCACTGCACCATCCTCGTAGCCAATTGTTGAATGCCCTTATCTTCTCCTTTCTGGGTGTGCTCACTCTTGGTACTGGCAACACTTCAGAGAAGGAAATGGAAGGAAAAACAGTGTTGCTCCTACAGAACCTAGTGAGTTCCTTAAACCTTGCCTGTACCTCCATCAGACTGTTCACCTCCAAGTCATTTGTGCCCAGGTGAAACACCAGATGTGTCCTTTCATCCTGCTGCTTACCCCAGGAAGGAATATGATGCCTCACCTCCAGCGCCATCATCCCTGGGATGCACTGTACCCATACTACATTGATTTTTGTTCCCTTCCTTCCCCATTTTAGACCCTTAATTATTGAGTCCCTCAAGAGTGCCACCCTACAGTCCCCTGCTTCCTGGGTGTTCTTTTGGCCTCTAGCTTTGTGTCACAGGGTTTGGCTCCCTTTGGACTCCTCCTCCTGTTCCATTCTGACTTGTTTTCTGCCCCTGCTCATCTTTTGTTCCCCATCACCTAACCTCTCCTGATTTTTACCCACACCCAGCATCTGTCCCTCTTCACCCTCTCCCTATAGCTTTTCATCAGACTTCCCCTCCTGTACCTCTTCATCCCTTGTACTTCTGCCTGGCTTTCTTCATCCCTGCAAACCCCTCCTGCATCACTGCTTGAGCATGCGCCAACTTCACCTGACCACCCTCTATCTGCTCCTGGCCTTTCCCCATCTGCATCACTGTGCGAGATTGTGCCAACTGTGCTTGATCCCCCTCCAATTGTTCCTGTCCTGAACATTTTTGCAGAAAGTTTTGAGCACCGTACCCCACTTGGGTAAGTCTTCCTCCACACCACCTGCCCTGTCTGCATATTTCCCCACTCCTGCACAATGTTCGGCACATGCTCCAGCCTCCTACTGCAGCTCCTGCACTGCAGAGTTTCCTCCCATTCATTTTCAACCTCCCAGGAGCTCAACTCCAGCTGTTCCAGTGTTTTCTTTGTGACACTTTTCTTATACAGTGAAGTCACCCAGGATGAAGCACAGTGCTTCAGAATTCTGCAGTAGAGTTACTGCAGTGAACAATGGAATTTCAATGGGAGTTAATCCCTTTTGTCATGTAGTAAATCTGTGACAGTGCACTTCATCCTGGCTGATATCTGTATATGTATGTATCTATTTCTAACTATATATATATATATATATATATATATTCAAAAAAATCCATTTTAATGCATCAGTTAGGGTTGTTCCACAGCGACAAAGCAAAGAAATTCAATGTTAGGGTTGAAAGCCCCCCATTGCACCCCAACCCTACAACTCCAACTGGCATCAGGACGTATGTTGGGGTCATGGCCCCTAACTCTCACCCATTCCATGTGTAAACAAGCTGAGGTGGTGAAGTATAGGAGAATGGAGTGAGGAGTTGGGACCGATGACTTCCCTACATCCCAATGCTGGTTGGGGGTGGGAAGTGAAGAGGGGCTTCAACACTAACATCGAATTTCACTTTGTTAGCTGTGGAACAGCCCAACACAATGCATTAAATGAAGTTTTTTTGCCATGAATTTCCCTTCTTTTTGAGAATGAGGACTATAAATAGTGAATGGAATGTGGTGGGAGCACACAAGCACAAACGGTTACATACATGGTGATGCAAACGTAAATGGTAATGCAAACGGTAATAGAAATGCAAGTGCAAAGTGACACCAAAGTGAACAGTGATGCAAATGGAGACACAAACGCAAGCCATACAGAAACACAAGTGGTAACGCGCACGGTCACAGTACAGCAAATGGAAATGGAAATGGTAACAGTAACAGCAACAATAATAGGAAATAAATCAGAAATGGAAGCACAAATGCAAGCACATACGGAAACACAAACTGTAACACGCATGGCCATGGTACTGCAATTGTAAACACAAATGGTAATGGTAACAGCAAAAATAATGCCAACAGAAATGCAAATGCAGGTGCGTATGGAAACGCAAACCGTAAGGCGCATGGTGATGGCACCACAATTGTAAACACAAATGTTTTATTTATTTATTTAGTTTTTGTTGACCGGGTAAGTGCACTAGACAAATCCTGCCTATTTTCAGGCACGACCCGGGGGAGGGGGATACAGATGAATGCCAACTGACCTTGAACCAGATGAAACTGTTGGTGGTATTTTTAGTGAATGAGGGAAATTTGGCCGGGACACCGGGGAAATTCCCCTACTCTTTTCGATAAGTGCCATGGGATCTTTAACATCCACCTGAACTACCACCAATCCAGGCAGATGGGACCTCGGTTTAACGTCTCATCCGAAAGACAGCACCTCAGAAGTGCAGCACCCCTCTCATGCTGCACTACAGTGTCAGTACTGGGATATTAACCCAAGTGCCAGATGTGGGAACTGAACCCACAGCCCTCTGATCTCCCGGCCTCAGAGGCGAGTGTGCTACCTACTGAGCCACTGACACTGCCAGTGACACTGGTAATTGTAACAGCAACAATAACACCAAAGGAAACAGAAAGGCAAATGTAAGCACGTACAGAAATGCAAACCGTAATGCCTATGGCCACGGTACCACAACTGTAAATGCAAATGATAACGGTAACAGCAACAATAATGCCAAATGAAACAGAAACGCAAATGCAAGTGTGTATGGAAACACAAACCGTAATACACACGGTGATGGTACCACAATTGGAAATGCAAATGGTAATGGTAACAGCGACAATAACACCAAAGGAAACAGAAATGGAAATGCAAATGCAAGCGCATACAGAAACGCAAACCGTAATACGCATGTCATGGTACTGCAATTGTAAATACAAATGGTAATGGTAACAGCAACAATAACACCAAAGAAAACAGAAGTGCAAATGCCAGCACATACAGAAATGCAAACCATAATGTGCATAGTCATGGTACCGCAATTGGAAACACAAATGGTAATGGTAACAGCAACAATAACGCCAACGGAAATGCAAATGCAGCACGTACTGAAACACAAAACAAAATGCGCATGGCCTCGTTACCGCAACTGTAAACACAGATCATAACGGCAACAATAATGCCAAAGGAAACAGAAATGCAAACGCAAATGCAAGCACATACGGAAACTCAAACCGTAATGCTCACAGTGATGGTACCGCAACTGTAAATGCAAATGGTAATGGTAACATCAACAATAACACCAAAGGAAATAGAAACGGAAATGCAAATGCAAGCGTGTACAGGAACACAAACCGTAATGCGCACGGTCACAGTACCACAACTGGAGACACAAATGGTAACGGTAACAGCAACAATAACACCAAAGGACACAGAAATGCAAATGCAAGCGTCTACGTAAACACAAACTGTAATGCGCATGGTCATGGTACTGCAATTGGAAATGCAAATGGTTACAGTAACAGCAACAGTAATTCCAAAGGAAATAGAAATGGAAACGCAAAGATGATGCAAAACAAAAGACAAATGCAAACGCAAATGGAAGGGTGGCCACAAATGCACATGGTAAAGCGCACAGTGATGCAAATGAAAATGCAAACAGAAACAGTAGTGGAGATGCAAATGGTAACAGTAACGCAAACGAAAATGCAAAGAGTAACTCACACGGTGGCGTACACAGGAACGCTAATGCAAACAGGTACGGAAACGCAACTGGAAATGCTAAGTGTAACAGTAAGTGGAGCGCACACCCTGGTTTTCCCCAACAGCTGCATAGAAAAACACAGTGACTACAAAGAATGTATGCATAATAATGGGCCTCGGACCAGAAAATGAGGATTTGGAATACTAAATTGCTTATATCTCAGGAACTGTATGACGTGGAAAAAAAATTTAAATTTCATATGATTCATGACTTTCCGGCTAGTTTTGCATGTATCCCCCATTCAACACACAGTTTCCAAATGGTCTCCAACAACAAAGGCGGACACCACAATGTTAATCAATGGGAAAAGCATCAACTTCAGAGTATCGTAACTTTGCATCCCTGCAATATTTTCACCAAACAACCAAAATGCACATCTGTGGGATGTTGGCTTTCTTGCCTCCAAATTTCAGCCCAAAAGACCAAACCATTGTTTTGCAACAGGGTGGCAAACAATTCCTGTTATTTTGGACATGGTGTTGCAAAGTAGTGTCATGATTTGTGACACTTTCACAAAATAAATCACAAAAGTGTCGCAAGTGCAACACTACTTTGTGACACTACCGATTACAAAAATTTGAGAAACATTTCAGGGGTGTTTAACCCCCAAAAAAGACATGGCTAGCATTCTCAGAGCTCGACTAGGTGAACACAAAAATAATTGTGTCCCTAGAGGGTCCCAAATTTAAATGCCAAGCATTTCTATGGCCAGTAGCTGAAAAAAAATGGCTGACTCACGACACTACAGGGGTCATTTGCAACACTAAAAACTGCATTTGCGACACTGTCGAACTTTTTGTTAACTTTTCCCCTTGACTATGATGGGAAACTTGTTTTTTGAATAACTTTTGAACTGTTTAATATTTCATGAAATCTTCTAAAGGCACATCAAAGACCCCGGCTGCATGTTCCCTGAAGTTTTTGGACCAGTCACGCAAACTGTGCGACCTGTAGGCACGAGCAATGAATATGCAAAAAAGCCTAAATGCGCTATAGAATGTTGCTTACTAACTCCACAACCAAATATCCGACCATTATAAGACTTGGCAGATCCCAACATTTGTGCTACCACTCCATGCCTGAAAAATTTTGGGCACATCCATCATACTGCAGCAAAATTATTAAGGTGCAAATTTCACCATTTAACCTTAAATGGGGTACTCAACCCTAACTATAGTGGTACTATCATGCCACTATAATATAATATGATATATATATATATATATATATATATATATATATATATATATATAAAATGTATGTATCCTCCACCCTCTGAGCACCCACCACCCCCATCCCAAAAATATAGGAGTGACACTGGTAGTTCCCAATCCCCCAATGTCACAATTCCAAATCCCCTGCAGTCTCTTGCAGTCTGAATTTCTTTTTTCTGCCCCCCATAACCCTCCCTCTCAGCCTCCCACCCCAAAACATATCAGTGACACTGGGGGTGCCCTGTCTCCCAGTTTCACAAACAAATCCTTGTTTATTTTTTTTAATTATTTTCCCTGTAAAAAGAAAAACATCCATCCATGTCTTTTGAGCATTTTTTTAAACCTGTAAACAGAAAACCATCCATCGATGTCTTTTGCACCATTCTTGTCCACCTCCTCACCCCACAAACCCTTATTTACTCACTGTGGTCCAGCAACATCATCTTCTCTGGACCATAGACACATCTTCACTCTTCAAAGCCGGACCATGAACTGAGGAAACAGGTATGCAGTTCAATGTATTTCAATGATGGTTTGAACTTAGTGCCATAACTTGGACATTTTTGCATACTTTTGCCCCATATTTTCAACATGCCTTCTATGGGACCCCACCTCATGAACAATTGAACTGTCATTAGGCAGAGCTGTCCCAGAAGTTGATTTTGTGGTCCTTGTGCAAAATCACCATTTAGGCAGGACTTGAAAATTTTCTCTGTACTTGTTCATCAGGTGGGATAATAAGAAGACTATGTTGAAAATTTGGTGTAAAAATATTAAAAAACAATAAAGTTATGAGCCTATGTTGAATTTTGCAAATTCAGGCTTGTAACATTGGTCATTTGCAATATTTTTCCCCAAATTTACAACATAGCCATATCTTTGCAGCACCTCATGAATGTGACAGCTGACATTTTTCAACTCCTGCAAAAACGTGTTTCTCCACCCTGAAAGTTGATTTTGCAGTACCTGTACAAAATCGCCTTTAGACCAGGAGTTGAACATTATCTCTGCCCTTCTTCATGAGGCAGTGTCACAACAAGGCTATGTTGAAAATCTGGTGTAGAAATATTACAAAGCAAACTTTCAATATTTTTACCCCAAGTTCCTCAGCTGCAACCCTATCGGCTCTGGCCAGATTTTGTTTAAAATAGTGTACAGTATGCTGCTGACTACTAGTAGTGGGTGGCCATTTGTCACCACATCTCCAGTTTGGAAGTGAGCTGATTATTTTTTTCAAACAGAAATTTTATATTAAAAAAATAAATAATTGTGGCTGTGCCAAAACAACAGTCAGAGTTAATGGTGTGTAGGGCTGTGAAACAAAATGTCTGACTCTGGCTGCTCATGTCACTGTTTAGGCAGGGCACATTTTGTAATCTTTAGGTGCTGTGCAAGACAACAGTCTTACAGCTACAGAGTTATTTATTTTAGAGCGTGAACCAACAGTCCCAGGCACCTCAGTGGCCAGGCAGCTCACATTATTTTCTAGTATGAAATATTGTAAATCAAAAATCTTCTTGAGCTGTGTGAAACAAAAAGCAGTTATTGCTTATGTAGGGATATGAAACAAATGTCAAGGGCATCTCAGGAGTTAGGTATTGCACATCTTTTTTTAAATAAGAAATACTATATGAAAAATATGTTGGGACTGCGTGATACCACAGGCAGTTATTTTTTGTAATGGGCTGGGATGTAATAGTCCTGTTGGGCACCTCACGGCTTATATCACTTTAGTGTGGATGCCAGTGGTATATGACGTGGGGCACTTAAGGACAGGATGGAGGCTGTAAAGGTCAAAGTGAGGGGCTTGTCATTAGGATTAACAGAAGAAAAAACAGAGAGTGTCACCACCAGATGTTATAGCCATCAAAAACAGAGGTAGGGTGACAGCAGGTGACTTGTTTATGATTTCTGATGAGGCTAGCAGGAAGATGGCTCCACAGTTTGCCCTACAGTAGTTCACCCCCCCCATAAGAAAGGTGAGGCAATTGAGGAAAAGTTTGTTGAGGACAAGGTTGGAAGGGTGTGTCTGAGAAGACCATTGAAGAAGACTGATGGTGAAGATAACAGTGCAACAAATGCTCCCTGGAACGTCAATCTGAGAAAAGCAAAAGTCAAAAAGTCCAACCCTGACAAGTGTCTGATCCTACCACATGGCACTGGAGAAGAAGAAGAAGAAGAAGAATTATTATTTATATAGTGCTTTTCATACACAATGTATCCCAAAGTGCGTTACAAGCATTGCTAGACTGGTAATGAAGTGACTGAATGTGCAGTGGTGGCCATATCACACATCAACACCCACACACAGCCTGGACAATTGCATGAACCAATTTTATGGGAAGGGGAATATTGGCCAAGATACCAGGAATGTCACCTACTCTTTTGTGAAGAATGTCTTGGGTTCCTTTACTTCCACCTGGACACCCATCACAACATTACCAGGATGGGTAGAAGGGACTTCAGTTTAACATCTCATCCAAAGGATGGCACACCCCAACAGTATAGCACTCCCCTAATACTGCACTCAGGTGCCAGCGTTTTAAGGTATGAGTCCAATCCCGGTATGGGATGAGAACCCACAACCTTCTGGTCCATAGGCGAATGTGCAGTCAACTGAGCCATGCTGACATGCTGATACACTGAAAACATAACACTGTCGTGGATACAGAGGGCAAACTGTTTCAGACCAAATGCCTCAGCCACTCAAAAAAAAAAAACAAAGACAAAAAACCAACATGCGGCCAAAAGTCCCACAACCAGAGAAAGTATGGAGACACAACCCCCACAACCATCACAGTTAGTTACTGCTGTCCATCCAAATCATTTTTGTGTTATAGATCCATTCTATGACCTGGATAACATCTAAACTATGCCAGGCACATCAGCACTGTAACAGGTAATTAAATTTTGGCACTGGTGGACAGAACACCTGTCTTTAACACAATCATCTGTCCATGTGGGCAAAACACCAGAATAAGGCTGGTGAGGTACAATGAGCACCAGTTACTCATCATGGCACACTGCCATGGAGAACAGAGGTGAAATACAAGAAGGACTTGATAAAGGAAACCCCACTAGTACTACTGGTACTTCAGAGAAGTTAAGGGAAAATATCACAGCCTTTTTGCCATTACAACATGAGTCATCTCTGGATATGATGACTGTCCTTGGTCACATGACTCTCGTAGAAAAGTGGTGAAAAAAATAGTTCTGGTCAAAACAGTTGTTTAGTCAGTTAGCAGTAGTGCAATTACTGACATGTATCACAAAGTCACCACATAAGCATACAGTATAGTGTTCAGGGAATGTAATGTCACCAAAGCAGAAATGTTCACAGTTGATCTCTTGCCCAACACTTTCATGGAGAACTCAGGCTTCTGGAAGTTAATGGCAAAGGTTTGTCAGCTGGGCTGTGCCTGAGCTGAGGGATACTGCTGCACTCTACCAGTCACATACCTTGTCACACTCAGAAGCTGAAACAATAAACTAGACCCTGGAGCAATGGCTTCTCTTCTGCTATGTCTTTCAAGTGAGGAATCGACTAATGCAAGCAACTGATGATTATGCTTGTGTTTAAATTATATAACTTATTCAGTCACAACTTGATATAGATTCATACATTTCATTAGACAATCTCAAGAGTATGATGTTTCCACCTTATTAGAACTGTGATACAATTGTGGATTCCCAGCACAATGGGAGGTGAGGGTGAGATGTACAGTATTCCAGTAGGAACAATCCCTTGATTTAAAAAGTGTAGGCACACCAACTGAGAGCAAACCAAGCTAACAATGGGATTAAAAACAAAACAAACAAAAATAACAGAAATCCCAATTTTATTTAAATGATCCCACTCAGATTCTGACAATGATACATCAATGGACATATTGAATGCCAGCATCACTCTAACCACCACTACCTCTTAATGCCTACCTAGTAACTGTGCCAGTCCTCTAGGGGGCTTATTTTCACAGATGGGTATTGAGGAGGCAGAGGAGGAAGAAAACAGGAACATCAGACATAAGTATTTGGAATGTATGGTGGAGGCATACCAGACTAACTCAATGAACTTGAATATAGATAAACCTCTTTTGCACTGGGCAAAGGTCATCAAATCTGTTATCCACAAATGTGGAGAGTCTCACATTCATAAAAAAATGAATAGACATCTAGTCCCAAAATCCACATTGTATCTCTGCTGCCACAGACAAAAGAAGAGTCTGCATCACAAGTCCTGCCTGAATTTCTATCTGGTTCCAATTCAGATACTAAAGATGAAGTGGTAGGCTAATATGAAGATGATAACAAAGATAACATATTGAATGAGATTGTCACTGAGTGAGTCCATTGACCCAGCCATTTTAAAAAATGCTTTCTGTAAATAACACTGCAGTGCAAGCCCATCTTCACCAGGGGACTGTTTCACTGAGCCTGTCATGAGTCACATAAAGCCTCTTTCTCTTCCTCCTCGTTGCATGCCAGAGAGGCACAAGTTTTTGAATCAGTGCAGCCTACCATATGAGCTGCTGTATCTGTAAATCTACCAGCAATGATTAACTGATAATGTGCTAGTTTAGTCCCTATGAGAGGCAATACTGTGATTGTTAAGTGAATAAAGTATAAAACTTAAGCCCATGTACTTTATCTTCATGAGACAATCACATTATTTCCAAGGATAGCAACTCAACTAGTACATTATAACTATTGTGCCTCATGTGTGTTATTGTGAGTATAGATCAATCATAATGCAAGACAGAGAATGATGTCAATACTGTTATTTAACTGGCAATAAAATGACTGTTCTGAGCACTGAGCAGTCCTTGCATGGAGAATTAAATGACTGGTGTGAGTTAGCTAAGGAATAAAATGTGTACAACCCTGGCTTCTGACTGGAGGAGAGGGTCCATATGTAATATACTAAACATGCCAGACAAGCATAATTTGCCTACACCTGTGGGCTGCAGTATGTACCTACATCATCTTGGCAGAAAAATTAGAAGCCCCACAACCTCAGCTCACTTTCCCTTCACTTTGAACCACAACTAGCTTCACTGAGAATGCAGTCAGTATTTATAAACACTATCTGTGCTAAAACACTTTTTTGAAACACAACTCTCTTCCAGACATAACCTAGAGGACTGACTGTAAGCTCAGTACAACTGTACAATTACAGTACCTGTGTTGCACAATGCCTTTTTTTAATCCATTCCACTTACATCTCACTTCCAATCACCCCTAGGCACTCCAAACACAAACTATTAAAATAGAACTGCTATAAATGTTTCTATTTTTCTGTAATTTTTTTCTCATCATAGTGGAGACATCTCCTACTCTTCCCCTAACAGACTAGGACTGCATATCATCACATGATTCCATTGCTGTATTTTCTGCAGTGATGTAACCATGTGATTAGCCTTTTCCACACCATGTGACCTGCCCAGTTATTCACCCTTCAAAAAGTAATGTTGACTTCTTCAGTGAAGTACACTTGTAGTCAGCATTGTGTTGGATTTGCCTGCATCCTTTGACATGACTGACCTATGCAGAAATGCTCATGGAGCAATTAATAGAGCAAGGGGAATTTTTGTTTTCCTTTTTTTCAGATTGCATGGCACATCACCCGTGATATGACCTGCAAAACTTTACCACAGCAGAAACCAATATGATGTTGTTCACAACTGTACCTCATATAGTTTCACAAAGTGCACTGTGTCCAGAATTTGGTAAAGTGGGGTCAGTTCATGTGGGCTTTGTGTAGGCCGAAGTTTATAATTTTGCCACATCTTTGCCATTAAAAGGAAAACTTTGCAAAATCTCTGACCATTACATTTTTGGCTTTTAACATTATTGAAAGACTCAATAAATGAGTTTTCAAAAGGTTTCAATGTCTTCTTTCCTCCCTCTGCCATGGCCCAAAATCCTCTCTCTGCCCTAGGTAGCCTCCTCACCATGTTGTAAAATTCCTCAAAGGCCTTGGTTCTTTTACTGTGCATAGTTACTGTATAACGAAATGGGGGAAGATGACCACAGACATGATTTGGAATACAGTTGTCTATAAATGTTTTATAATATTGGGGCTCTTCATGAAAGAGTCTTTCAGAAAGTGCCAATTGCAACAGAGTCATCACTGACACATAGAAGACACCAGGGCCCGGATATTCAAAAGGGTTGCGCCATGCGCAACAGGGTGTTCTTGCTGTCTTGTAAGTCCAAAATCGCATTAGCTGATATTCAGAAGGGGCAGTGCGCCCCGAAAACATGCTGAGCAACAGCTCAATGAAAATGAAGGCATGCGCAACCGAAGGGGGTGGATCCATGCATAAAGACCGCAATGCGATATTCAAAGACTTGTGCGATGCGCAAGAGTGGCACAGCCGGAAATTGCACACTAGCGGAAATGAGCCAAAATAAAAAGGCTCAAGGAAGCAGCGCAAGAACGCTACCAGGCTGCCAAGTGGGGGAGAGAGAGAGAGAGAGAGAAAGAGACACACAGCCAGCCAGCCAGCCAGCCAGCCAGCCAGCAAAGGGCAGACAAGGAAAGCGTGGGCCATATTCTGTAGAGGCCAGCAGGGGGTGCCCGGTGCAGTGGAAGTAGCAGTGAGGACAGGCGGGGTAACACAGCAACACCAGCCGGGGGCAGAAGCCAGGAGATGGACAGTGCCAGTTTCCACATGGAAGCTGTAATAGGGGGTGAGAATGCATGCTGCGGGCGTGGCCATGGAAGGCCGTCAGCGGTATGCCCCGACAGGCAATACCGTGCCGCATCAGCTTTGAGCTGTACACAGATGTAGAGATCGTGGGCCGGTACCACCTGAACAGGGCAATACTGAGACGGCTCTGTGAGCTGTGCAGTGATGTGATGCAGGCACCCTCACGACGGAGTCACGCTCTGTCGGTGGAGACCAAGGTGACAGCCTGCATGTGCCTCCTCACCACGGGCACCTTCCAGAGGCCGACAGGGGACACCACAGGCATCACACAGTCGGCCACGTCATGCATCCTCACCCAATTCCTCAGCGCACTGCTGCCACATGCTGCGGAGTACATCCATTTCCCCAGCACCGCGACAGAGCGTACAGCAAACATGCAGGAGTTCCACAGGGTAGCACGTATGCCTGGTGTGCTAGGGGCCATAGACTGCACCCATGTGGCCATTTGCACGCCACCTGGCCCCGATGGCCTCGCATATCGGAACAGAAAGGGATTCCCTAGTGTCAACTGCCAGGTGGTGTGTGATGCCACTGGGCGCATAATCAATGTCTGTGCCACACACCCTGGCAGAGCACATGATGCCTTCATATGATATCAGTCTGCACTGTGCCATCGATTCGAGAGTGGGGACATCCCCACAGGACATCTAGTGGGTGAGTACACATGTATGGAATGCAAACTCAGGGCAAGGGTGGGAATGCCACAGGTGCCATGGTAGCGGCACACAGGGAGATGGCCAATATGGACCTGAACATGAGACTGATCTCCACTATCGACAGATGGGTGACAGCGAATACCCACTCTGTCCCTGGCTGCTCACAACGTACCAGCGCCCCATGACCCCAGCGCAGCAACGCTATAATGAGGCACATGCCGCAACACACAACATCATAGAGCGGGTGTTTGGGATGCTCAAGGCACGCTTCCAATGCCTAGACACCTCCGGCGGTGCCCTACAGTACAGCCCCCAAAAGGCCTGTGGGATATTCCTGGCCTGTTGCATCCTGCACAACATGGCCAAAGACCATGGGATAGCCATACAGGTTGAAGAGGGGGACAGCGATAGAGACGCCAGTGGCGCCGGTGTTGATGGTGATGAGTAGCCCCCCCAGGACGGCGGGACCCCCGACTGATCCGGCAGGCCCAGCTGCACCGGGACACCATCACAGAGGAGCACTACGCACAACACAGGTAAGTCAAGGGGACATGTACAACCAACATTGTCCATGCGCAAACCACAGGCACACAGGGGAACACACCAGGGGTGCATGACGGTCAGGGGAGTGGAAGGGTCCAGGCATACAAACTCACCATCAGGGAGGGGTGAGCACTCATAAGGACACACACACACCAGGCACAGAGCGTACATGGGCAGATGCACAGCACTGCAGAACCGACATTGCTAACACACAGCACCACCGACCACCCCCACCACCTGTACTGTCCAAGTACGTGTGTCAGATGCTGGGCACCCTTGCACCTTGGTGTACAGTACAATGCAGGCATCATCATGCACACGCACCTGTGGACAGCAGTTGGGTGGGTGTGCAGGTGGTCCGTGTGTCGGCGTGGTGAGCAGAGCACCCAGCAGTGCACTGCCCACCATGACACACATTGCACACATGGCAGCACCAGACAGGGCCCGCACTGGGAGACAGCTCAGTCAGGTAGCACTGTCCCACAGCCACCGCGGATGCATGGGTGGCCCTGCTGTGACCCAACAGCACTAGCAGGCTGAGCAGGGGCCACATGGGGTGGCACTGTTGCACCACCAGGGGTCCCACTGCGCAAACGTGACCTTGCCCGCACAGGGGTCTGCAGCATGCCGAACAAACCTGCACCAGGGGTGCTCGGGATGCCCACAGCAGAACCCGGCGTCGACAGGCCTGGTGTCACATGACACCGGGAATGGGGAGTGGAGAGTGAACTGTGTGGGGTGTGCGGTACAGGGGCACCTGACTGTGTGCCCAATGTGGCCACGGCAGAGACCACTGCCTGGGTCAGCCTGTCAATGGCAGCGGTCACATCCGTCCGCATACGAACCAGCTCAGCACGGTCCAGAGCACACTCCCTGCTGTGCCGCTCCACGGACACAGACAGTGCCTCCACAGACATTGCAACCCGCCTCTGCAGCTGTACTGATTCCTGCAGCAGGCGGGTGTGCTCCTCCAATGGCTACTGTGCCCCAACGGCATCCTGTCCCCCAGGGTGTGGAAGGTCCTTATGCACAACACCCCTTGAGGGCGGGTACTGTTCACCAGGACCAGGAATGGGTGGATCAAAGGGCAGCGGACATGTGCCACCACTTGACACTGTACCCCAGACCTGGTGAGTGACTGCTGCCCCTCCAACCGCTGTGCCCCAGGGTCCACTCGTTCCACCGCTGTGCTGGCAACAGTGCCAGACACCTGCACAGCCACCGGTGCTGCCCCAACGGTGCTGACAGGCACAGCTTGGGACTGTGCCAGCATGCTGGTACACAAGTTGGAACCAGAAAGGCCCAGGGGCACGTGCTGGCCTGCTGTGTGTCCGTCATGGGACACACACCTATCACTGCCCATTGCAGTCCTTGTATCATCAATGGTGTAGGTACATGCTACAGCCATGGTCACAGCGTGCTGGCATGCTTGCATGCCAGACTGCTGAGACACAGGCTGTGCACCCCCCGCACCTGAATCAGCAACACCAGAGTTGGCGGCCCAGCGTGCATGCTGCTGCAGTGCCTGCTGGCTGGTGATGGAGGTGGATGGACCCTCCTCCATGTCCAGCAGGTCATCATCACTGTCTGGACCCACCACCACTGTCTTCTGAAGACAAACAGGATCTGTAACAGAAAGAGAGTACATGTGAGTGCATGTGAACAACCTTCCCCCCAACCCCCCCCAACACCACCACCATGTCATACCGTGCAGTGATGGGCTTCCACCTGTCTGGAATCCACCTCCTGGTACGCCTTCAATAGTGCTCCACTGCATGGATGCGACCAGTGTCTCCTCAGTCGGGGTCAGCTCCAACACCACTGGCGGGCCCCCGCCAGTGCCAGCACGTGCCGCCCTGAAGGCTGCCACCTTCTCCTTCAACCTCCTGCAGTCTGTCCCCATCTTCTTCTTGCATTTCTGCACTGAGCGCTGGTGGCTTCTGTGCAGGTTAACGGCCCGAGCTACCCCCTCCCATGCAGCCGCACAGGACTGAGGGGTGCCCCTTCATCCACTCAGTACTGGCTCCTCATCCAGGTAGGCCTGGAAGAGGGCCTCTGTCTCTGCTGCTGTAAAGTTGGGCCTCCTCCTACACCCGCCGTCCTCACCCTCACCTTGGCTCTGCTCGGTCATGGCGATCTGTATGGGGGGAAGTGGACACCTGTCACTGTGCAGTCTACAGCATTTTCCTATGACCATTGTCCAGAACATCACACAGCATGCAACTCACCTCTCACCTGTAGTAACCGAATCTGTCCAGCGCAGCCCAATGTCGCACTTTTATAGCGCAATGCATACAAATTAGGAGTGGAGCAACTATAATGACATGAAAATCGCGCCACTGCACCTTTGAATGACTGATCAGATGATTTGCATGCGTTGGCTGAATATCGCGAATCTGCACTTTGCGCACTACGGATGAGTCGGCTGAGCCAATGGCGCAGATCTGTGACTGTGTGGTACACTGCATTGCGCATGCCCAGATAGCTTATGCAGGCATCTGCCATGCTGCTGATGTGCTGAGTGCGATCGGCAATTCAGGCCATGGCCACCATTGTGCCAGTGGTGCTACAGCAATGGCCACTATATGGTGCTGTGGCACTACTGCGCAATAGTCCACTGTGGCACTGGTACGCAGCTGGTCGGTCGTGCAGGATGCCTATATGGCAGATGGCGCTATGCGTAGCCTTGCATCATTGCCCATGACCTTGTGTATGACCTTTGCCCCCTGGCGCTGTTTGCCTGCCATGTGTATGTCCCTATTGTGCTGTCTGGTGACAGCGCTATGTGATGTGACGGCGCTGTTCGAACAGAGAGCACGATTGGAGCCTGTGGTGGTCTATTGCGCAACATCTCCATGTGGGGTTACGGTGCAGCGGGGTGCCATATTGCCTCCTGTAAAGTTGGTACCATGGCTAGGAGGAGACCTGTGTCCTGGAGCCAACTGGAAGTGGCCAACCTGGTGGCCCTAGTAGAGTCCCACTATGGGGCACTTTATGGTGAGGCGCTCCTCACCATTGCACGAACACAAGTGTGGCAGCAAGTGGCCACTGACCTGGTGGGGGTCACTGGACGGTGCCAGTCTGCAGAGCAGTGCCGGCACCGGTACAGTGACCTCCCCCGGAGGGATCTGGACGTGTTGGAGAGGCTGCGGTCATGTGCCAAGTGGGGCGTGGTGCCTAGGCCAGGTAGATGTACCATCTATGCACCTTGTATTCTCTGTAGGAGTGTGTGTGTGTTTTGGTGGCTGTGCATAGGTGATGGCTCGCCACGGTTGGCTGTGTCAGTGTGCAGCTGTGAGATGAATGGGTATGGCTGTGTGGGCAGGCACTCTCACTGGGGCAGGGGCAGTCTGCTTTTGAGTCACACTGATGTTTGTCTCAACATATGTCTCCCACAGGCCGGGATGTGAGGATGCAGGCCCAGGTTGACGAGGGCCGTGCCAGGGCCCCGGTGCCAGCAGGGGTTGCACCCCAACAGCAGCAGCAGCGGCAGCAGCAACAGCAGCAACAGCAGCAGCAGCAACAGCAACAGTGGCAGACACAGCTGCTTGAGCAGTGTGAGTATCATGACTTCATGGATGCTATTGCATGCTGGGTGGGGGGGGGAAGACCAGTATCCCTGCACAATACAACCATGCAGGAAAGGGGAGGTCATAATTCCACTATACAAGACACTAGTGAGGCCCCACCTGGAGTACAGTGTACATTTCTGGAGACCATACCTACGTAAGGACGTAGAGTGGGCACAGAAGGTTCAGAGGAGGGCAACAAAGATGGTGCATGGCTTGCATCACAAGTCCTATGGAGACCGGTTGAAGGAACTGAACATGTACTCCCTGGAGGAGAGGAGGGAGAGAGGGGATATGATAGAGACATACCAGTATCTTACAGGGAGGAACAGGTGCAGGAAACACTATTTTGAAAGTGAAAAAGATGTTCCAGGACTAGGGGCATGGGATGAAGTTGGAGGAGGGACGATTCAGAGGAAACATGAGAAAGAATTTCTTCACAGAACAGGTGGTGGAAAGTGGAACACCCTGCCAGAGGAAGTGGTGGGGGCTGAAACAATCACGGGATTTCAGAATGCACGGGATAGACATAACGGAATTCTGGAGGTCAGGGGTAAGGGGCAACAGACTTCTAGGAAAACAAAGTGAACTTACAAGCTCAAATGGACAGACTGGGTTGGCCATAGGCCCTTATCTGCCGACACTGTCTATGTATCAATGTCTGTATGCACGACACAGGTGACATGCACCACTGCCCAGTATCACAGCACATCTGTGTATGCGTCACTGGTGGTCCAGGCATGCACTGGGCACATAGTTGTGTAACTGGCATCGCACCACGTTGCCCACGTCCTTGACAGCCTTGTTTGTGCTGTGATGGACATGGGCAGTGTGTGTGTGCAGTGGTGCGCATAGCTGGTGCCGCCTGTTTGTGATGGCCATGTGCATGTTCACTGTGGGTGGGTGCATGCCATCACAGGTGCGGGATATTGGGCTATATGGCTTGCAGGTTGGGTGGTGTTCAGGGTTGTGGCAGTCACAGCCATTGACTGTGTTCCCATTTTCCTAGGCCTCGAGGTTCTCCAGCGGATTGGTAGGGATGTTCGGGGCCTCAGACAGGTGTTGGTGAGACAACCAGGCCATCCTGCAGTCAATCCAGCGCCATGGCCTTCACAGGGGCGGCACAGGATGGGCGCCATCAGGCGAGAGCGAGCAGCCAGCTGGCCCATAGCTTTTTACCTTCCCACTTCTCCCATCCCTACCACCCAGCCTTCCCTCTCCAAGTTTTTCATCCCTACCCCTTGAACACCCCTACCTTGTACCCGTCCCCCCCTTGTAAATAGTTTTTATTGTTATGGTTCTGTATTTTATCTAAATATACATTTCTATTTTGATATGAATAATGTGTTGGTCTCTGATTTGTGGCTGGCTATGGGTGCTCAGTTGCAGGGGTGTACATGCCATCTGGGGTGGTATGGTCCTGGGTCTGTGTGTGTGTGTGTGTGCGCTCACGTGTGTGTGCATGGGGAGGTATCTCCAGCATGGCAGTGACTTTCTGTTGGTCTTGCCGTCTGCTGCCACCCACTGCTGGGTGCACAGGGTGTGTCTGGCTTGTAGGCTTCTGTGCTGCACGGTGTTGACGTGTGCTGGGGGGGATGCATGGTTTCTTGCAGTGCCAGTCACTGCACATAGGTGGTGTCTTGGGGTCACAGTGCAGGGTGTGCTGTGCGTACAGGGGGCTGATGTGCACTGTGGTTGTCAACCCCCTGTGTGTGGCACTCTCAGCCTGCCAGTGGTTGTGCTGGGGTGTCATGGCTCTGCTATGCTTTGTTGGCTTGTCCCCATGGGCCAGTAGATCATCCGTCACACCCCAGTGATGCTGTGCTTGGGTGTGCAGGTGTGGTGTTGGTTCTGCAGTGTGTTCCTGTGCCCATGTGTGGCATGGTGGCGGTGGGCCCCAGCCTGCCTCCTAGATGTGCAGTTCCATTGCTCTGGGGGGTCTCTGCTTGCGCTATGGCACCTCTGGACTGCTCAGCTGGGCTGCCCTGGTTGCGCCATAGCGCAACATTTCGGCTCAGCTTCTCCTTCCTGGTTGCGCTATGGCGCAGTATGTGTGATATTCAGATGCTGGTTGCTTGTGCAATTTCTTCTGCTCCATGTTTGAATATCGCACCTGTTGTGCATATGCTCAATTGGTTTGTGCTTGCTCCTGCTGTTGTGCTCCTTTTGGGCGCAGTTTGAATATCTGGGCCCAAGTATCAAATTTATTTATTTAATTTTGGTAACTGGGTGGGTCCACTGAGACCAGATGGTCCCTTTTTCAGGGGAGACCCAGGGTTAATTACAGAGAGACATGAGACATACATATGATACAATTATGAGCAGTAATGGACATATATTACATGGAGTACAGCAATATTAGTCAAAATTTTCACAGTAGATCATTATGCTTGAGAGACAACAGATTACGAAATAGTAGGCACATAGTATGGCAAGACAATAGATTACAATATGTTAGGTGCATAGTGTGGTAAGATAACCCCTAATCAGTTATAGAAGGAGCAGTGAGTTGATTTCAGCAGATGAGATTTAGGCTCTTTTTTAAAACCTCTTAGGGAGGTGGATGATTGGATGCTACATGGGAGCACATTCCAAAGGGAGGATATGGAGGAGGAGAATGATCGAGCTCCCCAAGAGTTATGGACTCTAGGTACCTAGAGTAACTGGAGTTCCAATGATCTTAATGTTCTTGTGCACTGCTAGGTTGTAGCAGATTTTTTAGGATAGGTGGAAAGGTGACCTGCCTTAGTTTGTAGGCTAGGCATAGGGAAGGGTAGACCAGTCTGCCCTCAAGGGACAGCCAGTTTAAGGAATTCAGAAGTGTGTAGTGGTGGGCAAGTGGTTTCACTGAGTTGGCAAACCTCCTTATCCTGTGACATAGAGTTCTAACCATTTGTAGCTCAGTGCCCTTAACAGAGTGCAGTACTGGAGCCCCATGGAGTAGGGTGGGAAGGAGGGTACTTTGGGCAATTCTGCAGTGAGATTCAGAGGTTAGGAAGGGATTTAAGTGCTATAGGAGACCCAACTTCTGATTTATACGTTTTAGTTAAGTGGCTGAGATGGGTTTTGTACATACCATCTTGGTTAAGGTAGACCCCCAGGTACTTAAAGGAGTTGACCACCTCTATTCTTGTCCTGTCAGAGAGGCAGAGATCAAGTTTTTCAGCACAGTCAGTGCCAAGACTTGATGACTCAAATGTCATAGCCTTAGTTGTTTTTTTTTCCTTTTAGGACAAGTTTGTTATCAAGAATCCAATTTTCTAGCAAGAGGAGGTCTTTGCTTAGCTGTTCATTTAGTTGTGTTGCATTTAGGGCAGTTTTGTACAGTACTACATCATCTGCATATAGAGTAACTTTAATTCCTCCAGTGTGCAGTGGAAGATCATTTATGAACACCAAAAACAGCAGCAGTCCAAGGACTGATCCTTGTGGGACTCCATCTAGGACTGGCTGCTTGTCAGAGAGTGCACCTCGCCATTTCACAATTTGAGACTTACCCTCCAGATAGTTGGTGAACCACATTAGGGACTGATTATCTAGCCCCAGGGATATCAAGTTTTTAGCTAGTAGGTGGCAGTAGAACAAATCAAATCCTTTTGTGAGGTCTATAAAGACCCCACCTACTTGAAGTCCTTTATCTATGGCATTTGAGATATCAATGGTCAGGCTGACAAGGGCAGTATCAGTCCCATGCCGTTTCCTGAAACCATGATGTTCAGGCATCAATATTTCATATCTCTCCAAATAATTTTGCCTTTGGTTGTAAATAAGCCTTTCCAAGATCTTGTTTAGCATAGGTAGAATCGATATAGGTCTATAGTTTTCTACCATTTTTTAGGGCCCCCCTTTATGCACTGGGGTGACCAAGGCCACTTTCCATAGGGAGGGTACCTTCCCTTCAAGAAGGGATCTATGGAACAGTCAAGTGATAGGGGATGCTATGACTGGGGCTACTAACCTTAGTAGCTTAGGCTCAAGCTTATTTATTTATTTATTTATTTTATTTATTTGTTCTAGGAATTAATACCTTTGAGCCAAAGGCTCTTTTACAAAGGTTCCACGTCAATTGAGTACAGTACAAGTGTAGTTACAAAGCATGGCAAATAAGTTGGATATTGTCACAAGCAAGGAGAAATAACACATTTCCTTAAAATATAAAAAACAAGTACAGAACAGGGAAAAAAAATATTTTTCTTAAACAAAACAACAATAGATAATGGGGAAAAACGTCTCAAAAGAGAATATACTGATTGAGAGAGTAAGGGGAGAGAAGGGGAGCAGTCAATAGTGAGAGAGAGTCTCACATATGCCTTTGTCAAGAATAATGTGGCGAGGAAAGAGGAGGAGAGAAAAATAAAAGAGAAGGGAGTAATTTAATCAAGTTATTTAATCAAGGCAGTCACAGGAGCTGGAGGCTGTGAGGTGTGAGTGGAGCTGTGTTTTGAAAACTCCCAGGGATGTAGAGGGTGAGATGAGGGTATTTATGACATTTAGCCAGCTAGGTGCACGGTAAGCAAATGATCACTGACCCTGAGTAGTCCGGCAACGGGGAACCTGGAGAGGTTGATGATTTGATCCTCTAGTGAGACGGATGCAAGGATTAGGGTGTAGCAGGTCTTGGATACAAGGAGGAGTAAAGCCCATGGTTGTTTTTTTAGCCATCAGGCAGGTAAGATACTTTAGGTGGTTTGAGAGTTTCAGCCAGCCAGTTTCAGTATAGAGCTGACAGGTGTGAGTGCGTCTATGTGCACCAGTGAGCAGTCGACAGGCCTTGTTGAGGGAGGTTGTTATGCGCTTAAGAGAGGTGGTTGAGGCAGCCCCATATATAATTAAGCCATAGTCAATTATTGAGATGACAGAGCTTTGAATAGCAATCCTAAGTGCAGGTTGGGTAAGGAACTGCCGGTTCCGGAACAAGATACCAATACGCTGGTTTGCCACTTTTGCTGTCTTATCAATGTGGGTAGCAAAGGTTAGGCCTTGGTCAAAGGTGATTCCAAGATATTTAAAGGTAGTCACTTGTTCTAGAGAACTTCCCAGATATGTATTGATTGAGAGTGGTAGTTACCTTTTCTTGTTTTGCGGGCTAGAGAAAAGCATTGATTTTGTTTTTGTGGTTAAGGACCAGTTTGTGATCAAGGAACCACTTTTCAACTTTGGAAAAAGCAAATTGAAGGCGGTGGTGTAGTGGTTCCGGGTCTTTGTGGGAGGTTAGAATTATGGCATCATCAGCATATAAGATTATTTGTTCAGGGCATGAGTTGGGAAGTGAGTTTAGAAAAATGCTGAAAAGAAGAGGGCCCAAAATGGATCCCTGGGGAACACCTGAGAGAACAGGTTTAGGGTCTGAGACAGCTCCTGCGATTTTGACAGCTTAGGTACGTTGAGAGAGATAACTTTTAACCCAGTCTCCAGCACTTCGAGAGAGACCAAGAAATTGTAGTTGTTTGACAAGTAGGCCAAGATGAATAGTAAAGAACACCTTTGTTAAGTCAATGAAAACCGCACCAGTTTGGTAACCATTGTCCAAGGCATTATGGATAGCACCTGAGAACTCCAAGAGAGCAGTCAATGTGCTGTGCCCTTTCCTGAAGCCATGTTGCTGAGTGCAGAGGATGTTATACTTTTGAAGGTAGTCAGTGAGTTGGTCTGCCACTATCCGTTCGAGGGCCTTTGAGAGAGGTGGGAGTATAGATATGGGCCGGTAGTTACCTGGTAGGGACTTGTCACCATTTTTGAATACAGGGGTGACAAGTGCTGATTTCCATTTGCTGGGAAATTGACTGTGGCAGAGTGAGAGGTTCAAGATTTTTGTAAGTGGGAGCAGCACCACATCCAGAGTAAGTGACAGAAGTTTGAGGTCAATAGTATCACTACTTACTCGGGATTTGGAGATAGCCTTCTTAACATATTTGTAGACATCATGGGCCTTGACTAATTTAAAATGGAAAGGTGGTTTGTTGGAGAGGTAGCGAGAAGTGTTTGATTTGGTGTGACAGGTTCAGAGAAAAAATCCATAGGCAGAACCCCACTAAGGTCTGTGAAGGTTTCATTAAAGGTCTTTGCCATGATCATAGGGTCTAGGGTAGTGACTCCGTCTACAGTCATTAGGGTGGGAGAGGACTTAGTCTGTTTACCAGTGACATTTCTTATGTTGTCCCAGAAAGATTTCCCATTATCCCAGGAGTTGGAGAGGGCATTCTTGTAGTAGGAGCTCTTTAACAACGGATTTCCTTAGTGCAGTTATTGATGAGCATGTTTATAGTTTTGAGAGTCCATTGGGAGCCTGTAGTTCTTGCAATAGCCCAGAGGTGGTCCCGTTCCTTGAGTTGCACCAGGAGCTTGGCCGTGACCCAGGGGTTTGAGAGTGCTTTAATTTTGTGCTTTTTAACAGGAGCATAGGTGTCACAGGAGGCATTGAATGTAGTGATAAAGTAGTCAAGGGCTGAGTCAACATCTTGGGTATTGTAAATTAGAGACCAGTCTTGCTGCCTGAGACATGCCTTGAGATGCGTAAGGTTGCCAAAGGGTAGTGCTCTACTAAAAATGGTTTTTGGAGGCAGCTTTCGGAACTTATTTGTCCATGTACAGATGACAGGAGAGTGGTCACTAAGGGAGTCGGGGAGAACAGCAACATTTCTTATACGGGCAGGATGACTTGTTAGGATCCAGTCAATGAGGGTGCTTGTCCCTGAATTGTAGTTCTTTCTGGTGGGGGAGCTTATCATCTGTGTAAGGTTAGCTGCTAGTAAAGCATCCTTGTAGGACCCTACAACAGAGGCGAGCCAGTTGATATTAAATTCACCAAGTAGAAGGAGCTCAGTGTCAGGAGGTTGCCCACTTACGAATTTGAGGACAGTCTGAAGGCCGGGTCCAGGGTCATTAGGTGGGATATAGACAGCCATGACAGTGAGAACTTTATTTTGTGCACCTAGGAGTAATTTGATAGGAAGGAGTTGCACTGAGGTGTTTGCAGAGGGATGACTGACATAGTGACTCGTGATGTAGTCTTTTATGTAGATTGCACAACCGCCACCTCTTTTGGAAGTCCAATCCAATCTGATAACATTGTAACCTTGCAGAGAGATTGCATAGTCAGGAATGTTTGGTTTCAGCCATGTTTCAGTTATGGCTAGAATGTCAGGGTTGTGTTGACTGGCAAAGATTTGAAGGGAGGCCAGTTTTGGAAGAAGACTGCAGATATTTAGTGTGGCGATGGTGAGACCCCCTTCGGATTTGGTAAATTTAGTAGAACTGGTTGAGGCAGGGCCAGGATTAGGATGGATGCTTCCAGACATCAGGAGGAGGAGGAGCGTAAGTTTGAGAGACATCCGTCGTAATTCATAGAGTGAAGAATGACCCCTTCATTGTTTGTCATGGTAAGTAAAGTGCAGCCGTCTAGGGTCCCAATGCAGGGAGGTGGCAAGAAGCAGAGGGTGAACTGCACTCAGAATATTAGTGTAACTTGTCATCGTTAACCAACTCTTGACAGGAGGGTGCAACAGGTGATGATAGGGGGAGTAATCCATAGTTCCAGCTAGGAGGTGGTGTATGTGGATAGTCAGAGTGTAGGGTAGAGTGGGGTGGGAGGAAATTGGAAGATGGCAAAGAGGAGGAAAAAAGAGGAGTATTAGAAAGGACAGGGAAACTTAATAGGAGAAAGGCAGATCTGAGAAGGAAAACAGGGAATGAGAAAGTAGGAGGTAGCAGAGAGCAGAGCAGGATAACAAAAATAATGAAAGAAACAACAAGGGTAAGGTGGTTAGAGGACTGGACTATTGTACCAGAGCAAAAGCTAGAAGGGAAATGTAGAGTTGAGGGACAGAGGAAATAGCTGTGGGAACAGGACATGAAGAAAGATCAGGGGAGGGTCCTTAGAGCAGTAGGCAGAGCGAAGAGACTATTTAATAAAGGTCGGGGGGGAAGGGGGGCGGGCATAAAATTTCTGCACTGAGCAGTGCAAGTGAATGGGCGCCAAGCCCCGAAAAGCAACAAGTTTGGAGTCACCAATCAGAAGGCAGGGTCTGGAGCCGGAGGCCAATCACAGTTCAGTTCTGAGCGTGGCCGCCAATAGCAGCCGATCCCAGTGTCCCCGGCCCAGAGGATGTCCTTACCCGGCTGGAAAGTGAAAATCTGCAGCAGGAGGAGGCGTCTGGGGTGGTGTGGAGTTCCCGGGCCCAGAAACCGTGCCAGGAGGCACACGGCTGGCCCTACCAGGGCTCAAGTCTGTGGATATTAAAGAGAAGGAGACTAGGTGAGTAGGCTCTCAACAGTAGAGGAGACAAAAGGCGGATGCAGCAGTATCAGGGCGGGGAGAGGCGGCAGCTGAAATTATTAAAATAAAAGAAGACAAGGTGAAAAAGTGTAAATTAGGGGGGCGGGGGTAGCAGCCTGAAACAATCGGATTCAAGCGATTGCTCAGGCGCCAGCTAGGGAAAAAAACGAAATGGCAATGAAAAAATAATTGGTGACTGGAGAGGGAGCGAGAGTAGGCAGGGGCAGGAAGGAAAGGGGTTATGGAGAAAGTGAAATATAAAATAAAATGCTACAGTGGTATTTTTGATGACAGGAGGACAGGACAAAGTAGGTTGGCAGTGCAAAAGGTGAGAGCAGTGAGGCAGAGTCTGGTGAAGAACAGAGAGGTTAGCAGCACATTAGGGAAATTAAGAAGGAAACTGCAGGAACGTTTACCTGTCTAGAGTCAAGATGGTCAGGGAAAAGCTGGGAATCAGGATTGTCAAGGGAGAGTTTAGAGTAGCAGGTAAAGACAGTGAAGTACAGGACAGTGGAGAGCAGGCATCAAAATTCTAAATTGGGGGGGGTAAACATGCAGGCGGATACAGTGCTAGGAGGGAATAGTTTGCAAAATAGAAAAAAAGAAACGGCAGCAAAAGTACCCTTTTTGACAGATAAGTAAAGGGGAAAAAAAAAATGATTCAAAACAGACAGCTACACTTCAGTACAAATTCTAGAGCAGGTGAACCTGTTAGGCAGCTAGTTCAATCTATGCAGAACCTGTTAGGCAGATTGTTCAATCTTTCACATACCATTTGTAGAGAAGAAATATAGCAATGTGGACATAAAAATGAAAATGCAATTTAGCAAAGCAACATTTGACAGCATGATTTTAGTGTAATTACAGTAGAAAATGAAGGTAAAAATTCAGAGGTTTGGTAAAATAGAGAAAGCAAAAGCATTATTAACCAAAGAAGAAGGTTTCAGGCAGTGAGAGTGTCCAGTAGTAAAATTTCTGCACTGAGTAGTGCAAGTGAATGGGCGCCGAGCCCCGAAAAGCAACAAGTTTGGAGTCACCAATCAGAAGGCAGGGTCTGGAGCCGGAGGCCAATCACAGTTCAGTTCTGAGCGTGGCCGCCAATAGCAGCTGATCCCAGTGTCCCCGGCCCAGAGGATGTCCTTACCCGGCTTGAAAGTGAAAATCTGCGGCAGGAGGAGGCGTCTGAGGTGGCGTGGAGTTCCCAGGCCCAGAAACCGTGCCAGGGAGGCACACGGTTGGCCCTACCAGGGCTCGAAGTCCGGCTCGAAAGTGAAAATCTGCAGCAGGAGGAGGCGTCTGGGGTGGTGTGGAGTTCCAGGGCCCAGAAACCGTGCCAGGGAGGCACACGGCTGGCCCTACCAGGGCTCGAAGTCTGGCTCGAAAGTGAAAATCTGTGGCAGGAGGAGGCGTCTGGGGTGGCATGGAGTTCCCAGGCCCAGAAACCGTGCCAGGGAGGCATACGGCTGGCTCTACCAGGGCTCAAAGTCTGCCTGTGGCTCTTATATATTAATCCTTCACAGAAGCTTTAGGGCATCAGAACATGAGATGAGTTTAGGATGAAACTTTGGTCTTTGGGAGGGAGCCTCAGTTTTTTTTTTGAATGAGGGGTGCTAGATGAAGGGGTTCTATATTTACCCAGCTCAGTAAAGAAGGCATTTATCTCTTTAACAGATTCAGCTGGATCCATGAGGCAGGATCCATTAGACACTATGTCAGAATTTGCTTTATCCTTTAGAAGGCAATCCAAATGAAAGCCACACCAAGTAGCGTCTGGTGCTAATCTAAATGAAACAAATACAAAAAGCAAAAAGAGAGCACCCAGACAGGACTGCTTTATGCAATATTTATTTCACCAACGATAGTGCTGCATGCATACCCAGCTGGCTATGCAGGGCTAAAAACAAACACTTGGCGAACAACGATGTTGCTATATTCCCATTACCCATTTTGAACACTCTCAAATCCAAAAAAACGTATCCCATCAGAATCAATGTGTGCTTTGAACCATAGATTACCATTGGTAGTATGTAACCAATTGACAAAAATCTGCAAACATCTCAATGGTTCCTTTCCAAATAATAATAATGTCATCAATAAAGTTATACCGCAGTCTAAAATTATTATAATAACTAATCATGGATGGGTTACTTATACAAAGATCTGTTTAATAGGAAATGAATGTTCCAAGTTTAAAACATTTTTCCACAGCCATTTACAAAATAAGGCTGTTCGTTGTATAAATTCCTAACAGTTTTTTACCATAAAATGTCTCATTATGTGGAATTACATTACCATTGAGTGACTAGCATATGGCTTATAATATTTAACATGATCTTTGAGTATAAACTGTGAGTGGTGTTGTAAATACCACCTGCTGGTGATGGTATGTTTTATTTAAATAGTATTTGAATGTTGCAGCAGGCACATATCTGGATTGGCTGGCTTGATGGTGGTGTATCTTGCTAGAATAGACATCATCACACAATAATACAAGATTAGTAGGGGTTCATTAGGCCAGCCAATTCAGATTATTAGCTCAGATTGCTTAATTAGTAAATCCCTGATTGCTCAGCTATATTTATTGAGTGGAGATGGTGTTCATTTGCATTTGAAGCTGAGTTATTTTAATTGTTTAATTGTTTTATATGATAGAGGTGGATGTTAATACGTTTGTTAAATTCAGCACGAGCACCTTATATATTTAAAAGGCTGACTGTTCATTTGCACTTTATCTCTGATGATGCCAGGTGTTTTACCTGGTGAAACGTAAGAGCGTTTGTTTTTAACCCTGTATAGCCAGCTGGGTACGCATGCAACACTATCTTTGGTGAAATAAATATTGCATAAAGCAGTCCTGTCTGGGTGCTCTCTTTCCACTTTTTGTACCCTTTAGAAGGGTATTGATATGGTCCCAGAATTTTTTAGAGTCGGACAGGCTTGTAGTTTGCAGGTCTCTCAGGTATCTTTTTCTAGTTTACATTTGTTCCTCAGGGCCTTAAATTTCACCCAGTCCTCAGTTAGGCTGGTGGATTTATAGGTGTGCCAGGCCTTATCTCTTAGTCTCAGAAGAGATCTTAGAGCCCTAGTTAGCCATTTGTCATTCTGTCCCTTTACCCGTAACTGTTTGTAAGGGGAGTGTTTATTGCTGGCATAGTTTAAGTTGTGTATAAAGATATCATCTAGTGTAGGGGCATGCTTTAGCTGGGTCCAATTCACTTCAGCCAGTGTCCTTAGGGAAGAGACCTGGTCGAAGTGGGAGAAATCTCTAGTCATGAAAGTTTTGGGAGGAGGGAAGGGGAAGTAATTTGTCCATATTACAAATGTTGGGACATGGTCACTAAGGGAGTCATTAAATGTCACAGCCAGTTTAACTCTATCTGGCCTTGATACAAGAATCCAGTCAAGCGTGGAGTGGTTGCCAGTTTTCATGTTAAGTCTAGTCGGTGCTTGGATTATCTGGGTCAAGTTGAGGTCCATTAGGGTGGACTTGGTATTAGAGTCAGATGGGGCATCCCAGTGGATGTTGAAGTCACCTAAGATAATCTTTTCCAAGGGAGGCAGGCCCTGTACAGCTGCAGCAAGTGCCTTAGAAAAATAGAAATATAGAATTTGATGGCAGATAAGGACTGCTTGGCCCAACTAGTCTGCCCATTTCCCTACCTAATGGATAAACTGCAGATCCTAGTTAACCAACAGCCTACTTCAACCTACCCCTCCACTACAATTGCCTTATGTCTGTCCCATGCATTCTTGAATTCCCCCACTGTCTTTGACTCTGTGACTGCCTCAAGAAGACCATTCCATGCATCCACAACCCTCTCCATGAAAAAATACTTCCTCACATTACCTCTGAGCCATCCCCCCATTATCTTCAGATTGTGGCCTCTTGTTGTTGCACATTTCTTTTTCTGAAAGATGCTACTCTCCTGGACTTTATTGATTCCCCTGAGGTACTTGAAAGCTTCTATTATGTTCCCCCCTCCCTCCTTTCCTCGAGGGTATACATATTAATCTCCCTTAGTCTCTCTTCATATGTCTTCTGGTGCAGACCCTGCACCATTTTAGTTGCCCTCCTCTGGACAGCCTCCATCCTGTCCTGTCTATGTCCTTGTGGAGATGGGGTCTCCAGAACTGCATGCAGTCCTCCAGATGGGGTCTCACCAACTGTCTGTTTAGAGGAATAACAACTTCTTGTTTTCTACTGTTGATGCCTCTCCCTATGCATCCCAGTATCCCTCAGACCTCCTTACTGCCTTCTCACATTGCTTGCTCACCTTTAGGTCTTCTGATATGACTACCCCCAGGTCCCTCTCCATTTTTGTTGTTGTTAGTATCTCACCCCTTAGAGGCAGCAGGGGCATCTTTTGGAGGGTTGTATACACAGCCAATAATTAAGAGCTGTCAAAAGTACCAGACAGAATAGACTCAATGCTTAGTTATGATTTTAAGTACAGGGCAGCACCCCCACCATTTTTCTTGACTCTGTCAGCACGAAGCATCTTACAGCCTGGCAGTTCAAGTTCATGTCCTAGTATACCAGGTTTGATCCATGTCTTGGAAACTGCTAATACATAATGGGAGTGTGTATCCACCCATGCCTCAGTTTCATGCATTTTTGGCTGTAGGCTGCAAGCATTCATATGCACTAACTTCAGTCCCTTATTGTTGGCCCATTGTGTAGCATTAGCAACACCAATGTGAACGTTTGAGATTAGAGGACCAGAATTACAGTAAGTTCAACATCCCCAGCTAGAAGAAGTTTGAGAGACACTAGCATATATGTCAGTTAATCTTTCAGTGATCAGGGGCATAGGAGGGGTAGTCAATATAGGTGGCTCCTTGTATATTATACTAGGGCATAGCAGTTTCCCTTTATCTGGAGGCCATCCAGATATAGCAAGGTATACAGCTGAGCACCAGAGTGGCTAACCTCCAGAGAGCTGTTTTCTGTTGGGTAGAGCAGCTTCCCTGGAGCAACATGTATGTTTCATGTAGCCAGGTCTGAGCCTAAGATTATCATCACATAAATTACCTCTAGTAGGGCCCCTTTTAACATCCTGCCTTACTCTAGAAGAAGAAGAAGAATCAGCATTTATATAGTGCTTTTCATACACAGCATCCTAAAGCGCTTTACAAGCAATGCTAGACTGGTAGAGAAGTGACTGAATGTGTGGCGGCCGCCATATCACACATCATCACCCACACACAGTCTGGATAATTGCATGAACCAGTTTATGGGAAGGGGAATGTTGGCCAGGACACCGGGAATGCTCCCTGCTCTTTGTGAAGAGTGCCCTGGGTTCTTTTACTTCCACCTGTACACCCACCAGGACATCACCAAGATGGGCAGAAGGGACCCCATTTTTACATCTCATCCGAAGAACAGCACACCCCAGCAGTACAGCACCCCCCAATACTGAACTCAGATGCCAGAGATTTTTAGGTGTAAGTCCAATCCCACTGTGGGACAAGAACCCACGACCTTCTGGTCCAGAGGCAGATGTGCTACCAACTGAGCCACCTGACACCTAATTCACCTAATTAAGGTATTTACTGAGGGGAGAAAGAGAGTGCACACAATACCCTTAGCTAGTAGTTCTAACGGAACAACATCTGGCTGGTAGGGTCCTGGCTTTAGGACAGGGAAGGCTGATATGTAATTGGGGCTGAAGCTGAGGCATATATTTATAACATTCCCCTAAGACTAGTAATTTCCACAGGAAAATTATTCTACCCCTGACAGTAGCAAGTAGATTTATAGCTAATTCACTTGGCTGACCAATTAAACCAACTACTTATCACTTTGTGCTGCACAGTCACTGGAGAAAATAATATAGTTATTAGCAATCTGTATTTCTGGGTACAAACTCAGTTCTAGAGAAATGAAGGTTAAGGATTTAGTCTCATATGGTAACAATACATAGGTGATTACTGCCACCTAATTGGTTGCAGTCTCAGGGGAAGTGGTGCAAAGTCCATTTAAGAAGTAGTGGGGGCTGTGTTGGGTGGGCTGGGTCAAAAAAAACACCGCAGCAGTTCCTCAGTGGTCTCTTTTAAGCAGGCAGATGAAAAAAGACCATCCACGTAGCAGGGGAGAGACAGCCAGATATTGTCTCATAACCCCCTATGTACTTCTCTGCTCCTGCAGTGATCCAGGTAGGAGCTAGCAGCAGGCACAAATGGGTGGTTGGCTCTCGGTGAAGGGAAGGGAACAGGCAGAAAGCAGTCTTCCCCTTGACCTCCAACACAGCTCACTGGGTCTCCAGTGGCATATGGCTGGTAGCATTCTCAGCGTGACTTTTTAAGGCTGGCTGGTTCCCCTTAGAACAAAGGCAGAGCTTTAAATTTTTGGTGCCAGGCAGAGGCTGCTCACTGACTGGTCACAGCTAGCAGCCTACTGCATAAAGTCTAAAGTCCTTTCTTTTCTTGAGCTCTGGTGCAGCGGCAGGCAGGAGGGAGCATGGCCGTAGTTCTGTGGAGGGAGAAAAATCCCACTGCAGCAGTTCCTCTGTGGTGTCTGTTTGGCAGGTGGACAAAGAAAGCCCATCCACGCAGCAGGGGAGAGACAGCCAGGTATTGTCTCTCAACTTGCTTAATAATTGTTTAGAAGAAAATTAGTGGAACATATCACTAATTTTATTCAGTAATTTACAATGATTTACCAGAAAAGTCTCGGTGAGTTGTGAACAGCTTTTCTCCAGTTGCCACATACAAGGATGGGAAAATAGAGTAACAGACTGAGATTCAGTATATAAATTGCAACATAATATAGAACTGAGATTGCTTTTGGTGAACAATATAAATTATACAAAGCAAATAATAGAACCACAAAAAATAAATAATTATAAATAAATACATTGGAGTAACTAGGGAAGAACAACAAACCTCCTGAATACAATTAACCTTCACTAGATATAGTAAATTAATAAAATGTAGAATAATACAATACATTGGGCTAAGTTATGGTTACATCATACTGTATATTGCAGCTCAGCCTAGTCAATGTCTGCAGGTGCTTACAGAGAGTACTGTAGGTCAAGAGGAGAAAGGTTTGATTTGGGCAGCATGATTATTCACATACCCAATATAAAGTGATTTTATTTTAACCAGGTACCAGAAGAAATACAACAGTGGAAACAGACATCAGGGTTCAATTATATTTGCTTAGGCTGTTATTTTAGAATGAAAATTATTGCAGACAGGTGTCTTAGCGATTCAGCTCAGGATTTCTGTCTCATACTTCTTTGCTCTTGCCATTCAGCCACATTTGATGACCTTTTATTGTTCTTTCAGTCATAAATCAATTAAAGAAAAAGACAACATATTACTATTTTATACGTCCCATTAAACAGTCTGCTTCTACTTTTGCCAGAATGTAAAAATATTAAATAATTAAGAAAACAGAGCAGCAACAAGACCAAATTATAATACAGAGAAAGGCAGCTGTGTTATTGTATCTGCAGGTTCTTCTAATCTAAGGAACACAAAATAATTATTCTCATGAAGTAAATGTCAGATCAAATGACCTAGTACTCAAAAATGTCACCATGCACAAGTAAGGGCTCCTTGTGAAATCATCAGTGGATGGTGGGACCTTTTAGTTTTATTTACTGAGCTAGCCTGAAATATGCCACTGTATGTCTAGAAATGTCTGGATATTTTCCAGGAAATCCTCTTTCATTTCAGTGCAATAGATACTTAAAGATTTACTGGGACATATCTTTGGCTAGTAGTGTAGACTGTGCAATGAATATTACTAGGGATGGGCTAAGTGTTGGGTAGCTGGATTGTGCAGGTCGGGTATCGGCGATATTTTGCCAGGTAGGGTAGTTTGGGTAATTTGCAACTTTACCCAACATAACAGTGTACTTTGTGGGTCAGGTACTTTGTTTACACAGGTAACGGGTCAGGAAACAGGTATTTTTTTTAACCAGCATTACAGGCAGCTTGTGGGGCCCTGGGACTCTTCTGATGTTGTAAACAGTCATGAAAGGGTAGACTGTGGGGTCCCCACAACAGAAAGGAGCACATGACACCAGGCTGACAATCTGACTGGTCAGTGTTGGTGTCTGTGCTCTGTGTTTGCTGTGAGTGCCTAGATAGCAGTGGAGTTTGGAGGCGGAGGAAGGAATCAGTGAATCGGGGGATTATCCAGTGCAGTGCTCAGGACAGAAGGAGAGAGGGTGGGAGATACTCATTACTGGTAGCAGCTGTTTTCTCATAGTGAAAGCCATTTAGGCTGCATTACACACTGTTAGGTTCCCCGAGCCATGTCTGTGACATAGCTAGTACTCTATGTCTCTCTGCAGTATAGTGAAAGCCATTTTGGCTGCATTACACACCGTCTGTTGTTAGGTACCTCAACCCCTAACCATGACACATAGGTTGTATTACAAATACACACTGTCTGTTGTTAGGTGCCACAAGCCCTGTCTGTGACATAGCTACTCTGTGTTTCTCTTTAGTATAGTGAAAGCCTTTTAGACTGTTACACACTGTCTGTTGTTAAGTGCCCTGAGCCCAGTCTATGACATAGCTACTCTGTGTCTTTGTGCAGCATGGTGAAAGCCATTTAGGCTGTATTACACACTTGGCCAGATATTCAAAACTTTGCCCCAGGGCTAAATTAGCACTGCCTGGCATGCTAAATTAGCCCAGAACCAATAGCCCACTATATTCAATACGGATAGCTTCGGTGCTAAACCTGCTGAATATAGCATGCTAAGGAAGCCGGGCAAACAGGGCTGGGAGTGCAGTGCAAAAATAGCCCGGGAATAAGACAGCTCTGAATATAGCAACCAGCAAGTGCAAACCACACCAGCATCCCAGTTCACAGCGATGTGAAGGAAAGTAGAGGTGAACTATGTGGCCAATGCGTGTGCTAGCAAAGGAGTGGAGTCGTAAAGCTGTAAACATCAACGCATGTGAAATTACATTGTGCAGAAATGTATAATGTTTCTGAAGCACTTGCATGGTGCTATCAGGTTTGCCCAGGGCAAAACTTTGCTATATTCAAAAGTGACATGCAAATGAGCCTACTTAGGTAGTCTGTGGGCAAACATCCAGAGTAACATCTCATTATGACCTGATTTGCATGCAGTTTGCCCAGTGCTATTGCAGGGTCCCACAGCTCCACCTGTAGGTCAGTCTGAAAGTACAGGGGCTGGCTGGGTCTGTCCACAGTTCCACCTCTAGGTCAGTCTGGCAGTGCATGATGGTAGCTGCAAGCTACATTTCTACAATACAGCATAGAATATTGTGCTCCAGGGGGCTACACAGCACAGGCACAGGTGGTGGTGCTGCATGCCGTTGTCAAACTGTAGTTCATGCTACAGTGCACAGCAGACGCTACAGTAGCAAGGGGGCCAGTAGTGTGAGGGACACAGCAATGCATATGGTGTGTAGGGCAGTGATGACCACTGCACTGCATACAGTGACAGTCCCAACCTGCAGGTGTTTATTGACAGTGGACATTACTGTTATGATGTTGTGTGACCCACAGACACTGCACAACTGGCATGGGATTCTCACAGTGACATATTCATGACTGCCTGTCTGTGCTGTGGTGTCTGTACAGATGTGCGGTATGTGGCTGGAGGGCACATACCATCACACAGGCACACTGGTGTTGGAATATTCCCAACACCGGCCCATTTGCACTGTGTGGCTTGTCCCAGTCTTGTGGCTGCACCCAGTTTGTGTGCAGCCTGGCCACTTGTACACCCTCCCCTCAACACCCTCCATGCCCACAGTGCTGTATGTGTGTGCTGGTGTCTGTTGGTGTCCACCGAAGGGTGGTCTGCAGGTGTGTGCTGTATGGCCGCACTGCCATGATATCCACTGGGAGCCAGGTCACCACTTACTGCCTGACATGGCTGGGACTGGTGGCAGATGATGGTGTCTTAGGGATGCCATCCATGAGCAGCATGTATCCTCTCTGTCTGGCTTATTTCTATGTGTCATACTTACTGGTTAGGGTCATGGAAAGCCATGCAAAAGTCACATAAAGCCATGCAAAGCCACAAAGTCACACAAAGCTGGTTTGTCCTGAGTTAAGATTACTTTTTCCTGGGCTGTAATTTGCACCATGCAAAGTGTTGTGCTAAGTCATGCAAAAACACTTTGTGCAGTTCTGTTCTTTGAATATAGCATTGTACCTATATTCATGTACATGCCCCCTCAGTTTGCCCCTATACTTTTGCCTGGGGCTAATGTAGTTTGCATGTGCTATTTGACCTTTTGAATATTGTGGACCCAGGCTAACCCTGCTCAAATAGTTTGCACTCAGCGCAAAGTTTTGAATATCTGGCCCACTGTCTGTTAGGTGCCTCAAGCCTTGTCAGTGACATAGCCACTCTGTCTCTCTGCAATAAAGTGAAACCATTTAGGCTGTATTACACTGTCTGTTAGCAGGTTAGGTGCCCCAATCCCGAGCCCAGTCATAGCTATACTGTGTGTGATGTTCCTCTGCAGTCATGTAGGCTGTATGTAAATCAGTCATGGCACTCACCATGCACTCTGAAATAAAGACTCAAATCCACAGTCTGGTTGCAAAACAAAGTCCAGTCTTTACTGAACAGCAGAGTGTAACAGGAATCACAGGACACAGCAAAACTTCATATGCTTCACCCAACCGTGGTCTTTTATGCCATCTGGGCTGTATTACACTATCTGTTAGGTGCCTCTCGAAGAGAAACAAGACCACAGTTATAGTGGACTTGATTTTGTCTGTTGATCTGGCTTATGTTATGGAGCCCTGGCTGGGAGATGATGCCGGACCAATTTTGGAGGCATCTATCCTCACCGGGTATTCTGTAGTGAACTGCTCAAGGAGTGAACGCAGGGGTGGGGGTGTGGCCATCTGCTTTCGATCCAACTTGAACTTTGCTGTGCACCCAGTGGGTTTGACATTGTCCTTTGAATGTGTGGCAGTGCATGGTGCTCCAGGTGTGGGTTGCAGGATTCTCCTAGTTTACCTTCCTCCAGGATGGGTGGAAGGGGGGAGCTTTCCTGCAGGAGGTCACAAACTTTGTCGTCAACAGAGTGTTGGAATCCTCTAGATGGTTAATTCTGGGGGACTTCAATGTTTGGGTCAATGAAAAATCCTCACATTTTGGATATGATGATGATAAAATGTTTATTTTTATACAGGATAATATGTTAAGGAAACCTTATTTTCAACATACTCCTACACATATCACATACAGATTCACATCCCCTTTATACACATACAAACATCTTAATAGCATAAAAGCATATAAAAGCACATAAAATGCTATAATTCATTTATGCTTATATCATACAATCATAAAAAAGCAGAAAAGGGAAATTCTAATAACACATAGATTCATGGTGCAAGTACATTGTTAATTCAGTCTGGAAAGTATGCAGGGATTCTATAGGTTTTATATCCCTAGGCAAAACATTCCACCCTTTTGCTATTCAATTTTGTAACATAGCTTCCCCCAAAA
Organism: Neoceratodus forsteri; assembly: GCA_016271365.2. Lineage (NCBI taxonomy): Eukaryota > Metazoa > Chordata > Ceratodontiformes > Ceratodontidae > Neoceratodus > Neoceratodus forsteri. Next base: position 1,641,128,744 of record CM057450.1, read on the forward strand.
CTATTGTGTATTCTCTATATGGGAGGGTTTTCCCCATTTGTTCTCAAGTTGTACTTTACATTTCTCATTATACCTTTGTCTACCATGTGGCCAAGCAGATGTATATCTTTAGAGTATAACTATTTATGGCACCAAGAAAGCCTTTTCCCCTTAGGTTTTAGCCATTTCAGTCTCTGATAAAGCCAACAGTGATGAGTGCAATATTCACTATTTGTTATTTTTTTATTTTTATTTTTTTAGTTGTTTAACCAGGTATAGCACACTAAGCTGAAAGCTTTTTTACAGTAGCGACCTGGGAGCATAAGGAGGTTAAGTGACTTGCTCAGGGTCACACAGTATGCAAGTGGAAGCTGTGGGATTCAAACCCAGGTCTGGTCTGGTCTGCTGGATGTCACCAAATTTGTAGCTCAGAGCCTTAGACCACTGCACTATAAATGCGTTATAAATCTAGCAAGTTTATAATGCACTTTGTCAATTTCATTCAACAAAATATTTGTTGCATTCCTATACATTAGGGATCCATACTCCCGGGCAGGAAGGAGTAGTTGCCCCATTATTTTCAGCCTTGTTTCCTTTGTCAAACTTTTTGATACTCTCCTAAGTGTGCCCAACTTTTGATTTAGTTTTTTTGTTGTTTGGGTTATGTGTTCTTTGTAAGACAGTTTACTATATATTATTGCCCCTAAATATTTATAGTGTTCCACATTCTGTATCACTGACCCATTACTTAATTTCCAAATTTCCCTTAAATATTGTTCTCCTTTCAGCCTGGAAATGGATACACTGTCCCCCATTCATTAGTAAACTTGAATTTTGAAACAGGATTCTATTGATGTTATATCATCCTGCAATTTCTGTTCTAGTGATGAACGGCTGTCCGCGAACAACACCAAGATGGTGTCGTCCACGTACAGCACTATTTGCCACATCCTTAGTTATGTCATTTACCTAAATATTAAATATCAGTGGGCCCAAAATGGATCCCTGAGGCACTCCCCTCACAACTTCTCTCATTTGCGATGCAAGGGATCCATTCACCACACACTGCCTCCTTTCTGCCAGGTATGACTTGAACCACTGAAAACGTTCATTATTCACCCCAATCTCATATAATCTATGGAGTAATGTACAGTGATCAACCAGGTTGAAGGCTTTGCTGAGGTCCACAAACACAGCCCCTGTACTCCTACTGTTATTCATAGAAGTTGTTACCAAGTTGTTAAAATCTAAGAGGGCAGTTTCTGTGGACTTCCCCTCACAAAATCCATGCTGAGCACCAGACATCAATCCATTCCTCTCTAGGTATTGGCTAAACTGGACATGTACCAGCCTTTCCATAACCATGGATAAAACTGATAGTGTGATTGGTTTATAACTGGATTGGGAAGCTGATTCCCCCTCTTTATATATAGTCACAATCTACCCACCTTCCAGGTCCCTGGAAAAATGGAGGTACATAGGCTGAGGTTAGACAGGTAGGTCAGGGGAGGAGCTAATATATCAGCACCCAGTTTTAGGAATCTTGGATATGACCTCCTCCAGTTGATGACATCACTGGGCCGCGCACAAGCAATTGCTTCTGTGATCCATCACCATTGGACTTGGTGTTCTCACTGGGGCTTGAGATTATGAACCTCAGCATTGATCGGGTCACTTGGTCCAACAATTGCACAGTAGATTTCTCATTTGGGGCCACCTCTGAGAGTCCCTCCCCTGTTGAGATGGTCAGCTATTGCCCTTTAAGTGGACTGTCACCAGACGGACTTTTGGCGATGGCTGACTTCTCTGGTGTGAGTGCTGCATGTGCAGTAGGCATGGGCGAAGTGGTGATGGCTTATAATATGACTGTCTCTGGGGTGCTCAATGTCATCCCACCATTCTGTATATGACCCAGATCTTCTCACTTGAGACATCCATGGTTTGATGGGGCTTTCAAGGAGATGAACATCAAGGGTCAGGAGTTGGAGCATTGCTGACAGAGGACCCGATCCAAGGAAGACCAACAGGCCTTGAGAACTCACTATCATGAGCATCAAGGGGCAATCTATCATAAAAAGGCAGAGTTCTTGTCCTGGGAGATTGCCACAAGGAAGAACAGACTGGCTCAGCTCTTTTGGACTGTGGACAAACTATTTCACTCTGTCTGTCTGCAGCTGAAAAGGGCATTTTCAATTGCATTGTGCAAACAGTTTGCTCAGTTCTTCTCTGACAGGGTGTCCTCTGTCCAATCCAGGATCTTCCAATGGGGCAAGATCAGCCCCGAGGTGGTGGAGCTGGTAGAAGTATGGGTACTCCTATTGTTTGAAAGGAGTTTCAGCTAGTGGAGGCAGCTGAGGCTGTTAAGGTGATCTCGAAGCTGTGGCCTACCTTTTGTGAGCTGGACCTGGCCACAATGCATCTCCTAGTGGGATGTGCTGAGATCGTTGGTCCAGTGTTCACCATGATAATCCGCTGTTCACTTTCAGAGAGGGTTTTCCCTAATTCTTTGAAGGAGCCATTGGTGAGGCCCCTCCTGATGAAACCATTGCTTGATCCTGATGTCCTGGTGCATTATCAACCAATCTCCAACCTCGCATTTTTGGGATGGCTGTGAAGAATGTGGTGTCATTGCAACTCAAGGCCACACTTTGTGGCCTTTGACATCTACAAGTGATTCCAGTACAGATTTAGGGCAAGGCATAGAACTGAGATGGCATTGGTTATGATGCAAAATGACCTCTACAGGGCTAGGGATAGGTGAGACTGGTCAATTCTCATTCTCCTCAATCTCTCTTCAGCATTTGGCACTGTGGACCACACTGTGCTCTTGGATAGCCTTAGAGAATATTGTGGACTCACCAGTATGGTCGTCAACTGGTTTGATTCCTATCTCTTGTGTAGGAAGCAATGGGTAGTGATGTGGAATTTCTCCACCTCTCTGAATCTCCTACCATGTGGAGTTTCACAGGGTTTAATCCTATTGCTGATGTTGTTTGCTGGGTATATGCTGCTCCTGGGAGAGCTCATCAGGTGTTATACAGCTGGGTACCCTCTGCATAGCAATGAAAAACCAGAGTGTATGTATCTTGCCCTGGGAACAAATGATGCAGTTGAAGTGTTAAATAATTGCCTTCCTGAGATCCAGGACTGGATGTCCTCTAACTGGCTGAGGCTGAGCTCAGGCAAGACAGAGGTGCTGATGATTGAGCCTGGTCATGGGCATGATGGGAATGCCTCTGGGGTGGAAACAGAGCTTGTCCTGGGATATACCCCATTCATGGCATCCTCTAGGGTGAGAAACCTGGGCGTCATCCTGAATGATGGGTTGAACCTTGATGCTCAGGTGTCATCTGTCATCCAAAGTGATTTTTACCACTTAAAGAATGTCTCCTGGATTAAACCCCTAGCTCTGCCCAAGGACCTCCCTCACTTGTACATGCCTTTGTTACATCCAGGTTGGACTTCTGTAATGCTCTTTACTTCAGGGTCACTGGAAGGAACCTCCACCAACTGCAGCTAGTGCAGAATGCAGTGGCCAGGTTGCTGATGGGCCTACCTACAGAAGGCCTTGATGGCTTTATGTGTTAACAGCAAGTCTTAAACTCTGTCAATGACAAAAAATAAATAAAAAAAAGCCAGATGTGAAAAGGACGACTAATATTACAGTAACCGTTGCAAACAGCAACCGTTGCTTACTCCATCAGTAACAACAACTGAAATAAGTATTTTCACATGGAGGGCTATGCCCTCTGCACCTTCCAATGCAGGAGGCAAGCCACCCACACCCCCAAACTTCAAATAATCAACTCCACTGGGGGAGAAGACTCAGGGGAAAGTAACATTTTAAATTAGGAAATACTGTTTCTCCCTAGAACCTGACCCGAACCCGGGTCTGCTGGCTTCAGGGGCAGTGGCTTACACCACTACACTAAATGGCCAGCTCAGCAAGGCTTGGCCAAACAACATCCCATATACTGCCATAGCAAGTGTAGCTCATTGTTACACTCACTGTAAAGGATATCTCGATCTCTACTACCACTCAGTGTAACTATGAGCGGTATTACTGAGTTGTTCAAATTGAGCTGCTCAATAATACTCACTCATATTACATACGGCTTGGGCCCTAGCTACCAGACCAACCTCCTTACACCTGCCATCCTGGTCATCTCCCTCCACTTCTCCACCAAGGGCAACCTAGAATTTTTGAAGTCCAGTCTAAAAACCTCAGGTGACTGCTCATTTGAGTTGGCTGGCCTGATCCTCTGAAACTCACTCTCCAGATTGCTGAGGGAGGCACTCTCAGTGGAGGTATTTAAAAGAGGTCTTAAAATGTATCTCTTTAAAGACATGTTGCCAGTGTAAATGCAGCCTATTTTAATGGTTTATTTATTTTTATTATTTATTAAATCCTTTTTTTTGTTGAATTTTAGACTTTTGTTGAATAGAACCCTTGTGCAGCTTCATTTGTATGTTGATGTTCTACCCTACTTGTTTTGACATTGTAAGGTGCCCAGAGCTTCTGGGACTGAGCACCATGTAAATAAAACGTACCTTACCTTCAGGGCTTCAGATAATTTTTTTTGGGTGGAAGTCAAATACTTCCATGGGTTGAAATTTGGAAGTCATTTCAGTTTTACTGGAGTCAAAATACTCCAACTTTCAATTTTTTGAAAGTCAAAATAATTCCAGTTGACAAATTCTGGCAGTCAAAATACTCCAAGCCCTATAGGTTTTGAAGTCAACTCACTGGCCTTCTGAATACTTCACTGGCTGCAGGCAGTTAAGAGGGAGTTAAACTTACTTAACAGGTGTAAATTACACAGTAACATTCGAGTGAAATACTAGTACATATAGCAGAGCAGGGCAGGCTGATCTTGCAGATGCAGACACTGTACAACACAAACTATCACTTATTCACTCAATGATGATGAGTAACTTTACTTTGACACACACTGACTGTGCACCACTGCCGACATCACACTGACACACCACATCATCACTGTACTACCCCCATACCATTTTCTGAACAACTCCAGTCCCCGTACCAGTTCCCAGTCCCAACACCATACCATTCCTGCCTGGCTTGGCAGAATAATTTTGTGTAGAGAGACTGAGTCAGTGTCACCTCATCACAAGGCACTAGACATATACAGATCACTCCACACTCAGTCACAGATTGTGTCTATATAATAGCAAAATAAAACAAATACCCTTTTTATCCTTCAGGTGAAGACTGTGTGGACACAGTCCAGATTACAGAACAAGATTTAGCAACATCGAGTTGTCAATGACTGGGCTAGCTGTGGCCTGGTGGCTTAGACAGTAGGCTGTGGCTTGCGGCTGCCTCTCCACTCTCCTCAGGCATGCAAGTCCTAATTGAAATTCACCGGCAGCAGCAATTAGATTATTTTACTGCCGCATTGCCTGCAACTGGAGCTCCCTGCTGGCCTAGCTCACTATTAAGAATGTTGGCATGATTCGATGGGAACCCGGCCAACCTTAACCTCATTCTCTCAGGCTGGCTTGCTCAACTCTACCCTTTATTAAAGTACTTGAAAGGGATCAACAGGGTGAACTGTCAACAACTGTTCAAATGCAGCAAAGGGACCAACAGGGGGCATGGATATAAATTGGCTGGTGGTAAGGTCAGGTGGGAAGCAGGAAATATGTCTTCACGGACAGGGTGGTGAACAAGTGGCATAACTTGTTAAGGGGAGCGAGTGGTCATGGCAGAGAGTGTGAAGGGATTCAAGGTGAGGTGGGACAGATATAAGGGTCTGAGACCAGTGGGGGCAAGGAAGGTGGAAGGGGATAAACCTGCAAAGCAAACTGAGCTGCTTATAGGGAGCTCAGCAACAGGCTGGAGCAGAAGTTGGTAGGATGATCAGACCTAAGCAGACTAGACAGACCTATGGTACTTTTCTGCCTATAGTCATCTGGCAGATGTCTGTCTGAGTATCAAGCTATGAACCTGAAAACTCAGTAGACCTGGGTGTGAAACTCACAACTGTCACTTGTATACAGTGTGACCCTGAGCAAGTCACTTTGACCCCCTGTGCTCCCATGGCACACCTGTAAATGAACTGCAGCTCAGTGTGCTTTTCACAGCCAAAAGTAAACCTTAAATGAATACATAAAATGTTTCTATGTATTTAAAAATAATTGCAGTCTGAGTTTGCAATTGATGCCTTTGTTTTGTGAAAAACTTTTTGACCCCTGGCCATTAGAGTACCCACCTCCACAGTCTCAGCAAGGCAAACATGGATTGCAAATCACAATGGGCATAGAGTTGCCAAATTGGATAAAGCAAAAATAGGATAAACAAGCCGCACTCCCTCACTCTCCCTTTTCACAGCTGATGAATAAGATTCACCTCCTCAAATGTCATTAAAAAGCAGTAAAAATCACTATTTAAAAACAGCAAGAACTGCTAAACTTTTCAGTTCCCTGATTAGCTGGTTTAGAATGACACATCTGTATGATACCAGACTCTTGTGTGTGACCTGGACATGCAGCAGCTAAAACAATGAAAGAATGAATTTGATAGCATCTTTTTTAAGAGTATATGTCCGCTCCAAGCACAGCTCAAAAAGCAGAGTACCTCTCTTGAATACCAGAGATTAGGATAAGGACCACAAAACTGGATGATCCTGCCCCAGACTGGACAGGTGGCCACCCAGTCCAGACACTACCAGCCTGAATGTGAAGGAAAAGTCAGCAAAAGTTTATCTCTAGAAATTGGGGGAAGGGAGGTTACAGAAAAGTCCCAAATCAATTTATTGTATTAGTATGATGATCCCCAAATATGTTCTTCCTCTAATTCCAAAACCCATCGGTTAAGCCAAAGTTTGCTTATTGTCTGTATGTCTAGTGCACTGTACATGTCCCCAACCAGATGCACCGAATGATTTTCTAATCCACTTCAGCCCCTCATAATAGAACTGAATGACTTCTTTGCTATTACATTGGTCATTTTATTAGCTTGGCGCTTTGATCCTCCTATTAGCAGACACTCCACTGAAACCATTCACACAGCATCCAGCCACCTGCTCATTGCTGAGAGCCAGTATCTTGAAAGAGGCCTAGCTGTATGGTATGGACATCCTGCTCTAGAACTGGCTGGGGGGAATCAAAAGCAAATTGGAGGTACTATTACTAAGGTACTCAGCTCCCAGGAAAGAAGGTACTCCTATTAAAGTGGCTGCTAGTTTTATCTTGGGGAAAGTAGCTGGCTGCCCTACAGTCACAGAAATGTTTCTTTTTCTTTGAGGCATGTTACCTTATCTGGCTTCCTCTAGAGATGCCTCCATTCTACTCCACCGCGGTCCACCTTCCTTCCTTCCAGTTCCGACCATAGCGCAACTGACCATGCAACTCAGGCTCCTCCGGTTCTGAGTCTCACCATCTCTCCACTCTGCCTATGACCGCACCCTGGGCTGCGAGCAGCCTGCACCAGCCATACGTGTGGTCCATGGCCCTCTGCTCTCTCTGAATCCTCAAGTTGACTGGCAACTGGGGAAGGCACAGGCAGTGAAGTAAACTCATCACGCATCTGCACCACACTAGATTCTTCCTCTCATATCAGTCAGTGACTTTAATCACTGCTGGCCTGGCTGGCTACACACTGTGCAGCTAAATTTACAGCACAGGTCTGACTTGATAGTCACTCATCAGCTCAATCTGATCACCTCACTCCTGCTCCTCACAGTCACAATGACTGAGGAAAGGCTTAGGTGCCAAACTGACTGTATGCGCGAATCAAATGCTGCCAACAGTTGGGGGAGGCATTTGGTAAGAAAAAAGAAGACGACTACCATGGCAACATAGCAATCCCATGGCAACTGACAACCCTCCACACAGGATTAAAAAAAAACATAAAGACCTGACGTCCACACCATGAAAAATGGACATCAGCCTTAAACAATGGAAATGTTGCTGGACGTCAATGACTCCAGTGACTACATTTTTGGATGTTTTGAGCTAAATTATGGACGTAAAATACATCCAAAAAGGAGTTATCTGAAGGGCTGCTTACCTTACCTTACCTGTCTGTGCAAAATTAACTACACTGTGTCTGTCTCTCTGCTGTATAGTGAAAGCCATTTAGCCCATGTTGCACAGTGTCTGTTAGGTGGCTCAAGCTTTGTCTGTGATTTAGCTACTCTGTGACTTTCTGCAGTATAGCAAACGCCATTTAGGCTGTATTACATTGTCTGTTAGCCTATTGGGTGCTCTGAGCCATGTCATAGCTACACAGTGTTTGATGTCTTTCTGCACTGCAGCATAGTGAAAGCCACGGCTGTGTCTATGATGTCTCATATTTCCCAGTCTATGTCTGCTAAAAGGAAGCACAGTGCTGCTGCATGTGCAACTGAAAATAATGTGGACAATATGAGTCCTAGCACTAATGAAGAACATAGCAACAATAATAATATCACCAGAACGTGCATTAAATGTCCTCATGAACCAAAAAAGCATGTTAGCAATGAAATGATAGTAGAGTTTTGAAAAGAACTGACAGGAGTTACTCAGAGAGGTACTGAACCTTTTACCACTTGTGCCAGGATACTTCCACCTGCTGAAGCTGCATTCAAGGACAAAGAGGCATCCTTCTCAAATATAGGCTCAGATGATGAGGCAGCGAATGCTTATAAAGATGGTGGTGGTGATAGTGGGGAATAGGAATGAGATAGCCCTGGCTATGTCCCACCTGTTAATGACAGCGCTTCCAGTTCTTCTGAATCTTGTGGCAATGAGGTCTGTAGTTTTGATGAGGGGGTAGGAGAGGATGCTACTGTAAGGCATGAGAGGCAAGTGCAGAAAAAAAATCATATGCTAAATGTAAGAATAAGAAGATGAGTATGAATAAGAAAAATTCATATCAACAAGGACATGTCAGTGTAGAGTTTTCTCCAGGTCCCTTGACTGTACAAGAAATAGTGCCACGCACTGTAGTACAAAGCACAAAAAGTAAATCTTTAGTGTGGAATTTATTTTATATTAACCCTGCCGACAACTCTCAATATGTACGCAATCTGTGTGAAAAAGAGCATCAGTCAAGGTGGCAACTCAGCAAATTTTGGAACATCAGTAATGATGCAACATGCAAAGACAAAACACCCAATTGAGTGGCATAGAGCAAGGGACAGTGTGGTTAGTATGGGAGGTAGTGGAGGTGGTGGTGACCATAGTGACAATGAACTTGAAGGAGGAACTGACATTGAATCACTTGTTGTGTCCTTGCAGTCTTCCTAGACAAACGTAGGGCCCTATGCACTAATGGGGCATAAAGTACATGCCAATGGTGCATACCTTACACATGTAGCTCCATGGCCTCAGACAGGTCATGAGTGACCGCAGGGCACCAGTCTATGGCCCTGCTCCCTCAAGTGTGCAGATCCATGGTGGGGGGGGTCCAGTATGGAGAGGTGGGCCAGGGAAGGCATCCAACCAGATGCCCAACCTGGGTCCAATAGTGGATCACTTTCACCCATGGGGTGGTCATGCAGTGGATGTGTGGATCCATGAAAGTACATAAAAAAACAAAATGTATGGGCACTCACACAAATGGCTTCCCCAGCCTTCCCCATCAGCCTAGTTGGCTGTGGTGCACAGAGGGTCATTTCCTGATCCCGCCATGACTGACGGGTGATGTCCAGGGAGGCATGCTCTGGGTTATGGCAGGGTCCCAACCGCCATAACCTGCACCCCCTGTGCCTGGCACCATGCATTTAGTGAATGGTGTGTAGTGTGGGCATGCCCATGACACTCCCCCAGCACATAGCTGCCCACATGGCCAGGAGATCAACCATGCTAAAGGCTTGTGCACTGTATGTGAATGTTGCAGGGGGTGCAAGGGACCCCCGATGTGCAGCATTCCCACTTAGGGTTGTCTATGTGCCGCAGATACGGGACACATAGGTTATCTTTTCTTTTGTGCATAGGGATCCAAAATTGTTTTCTTCTGACACCATGAAGTACTGCAAAATCCCAAAGTAGTACTCCAGGTGAAAAAGATGTGAGAAATACAGTCATCCAAAATTAAAAAATATCTCATCATCCTCGTCAACTAACATTAAAAGAAAGTGTGAGGACATCAACATTTACTCGCTAGCATGCAACATGCCAGCTGTTAAATAGAGCCATTGCAGAGCTTTTGGCCGATTGTCAACTCCCTTTTGCTTTTGTTGCCCAAAAAGGTCTCCTCAAGATCATGAACTGGATTGAACCACGATACATCATTCCTTGGTGAACATATTTCTCAAAAAAGGCTGTTCCACAGTTGTATGAATTGGTGTGTAGTGTAGTCACTAAGCAATTGAAATTCTCTGAGGTGAAGCAGGTTCACATAACCACATATAAATGGACCAGCAACCAAACATTTGACTTCACAACTGTTAAAGCTTATTGGGCAGGGTAATGATTCCCACTCTACCATAAGTAGTCGGAAGCAGACTGTAGTATGTGTTAACACTTATGAGAAAAAACACACTGCTGTGAATATTTTGCAGGATTTGCAAAATCAATTCCAGAAATGGCTAACTCTGTATTCCTTATCTCCAAGGTTCATAGTGTCAGATGGTGGTGCCAAGATGGTCAAAGCTGTTTGAGATGGTAACTACCAACACATACCTTGTTTTGTACATCGCTTAAATCTTCTCATATGTATTTTCTTAAATGAAAACAGAAATGTTGAACATGTTAGGTCTTGCTAGGAATATATGTGTGGCAACTCTGTGAAAGCACAAAAAATCCTGAAGGGGTAGCAGAGGTCAAACAACTTACCATTGTGTACATTAAAGCAGGAAGTTCCAACCCACAGGAATTCAGCATTTTACATGTTGGAAAGGCTTCTTGAACAGAACAAAGCTGTACATGACTATAACATGCAGAATCAAATAGGTAAAGTAGACATCATGCTCAGTTACAGCAGCTGTAGTCTACTTGAATCTTTGGTCACCTTACTGGAGCCAATTGAGACTGCCACACATGATGTCAGCGTGGACAGTGTAACTCTGAGTCAAATTCTTCCTCAGAAAGGTCTCTTCACATTTTCTTTGATAACATAAAGAAAGACTTTCAATCAAATGAAGAAACTACTGCTGTAATGCTGGAAGATGACTTGAGTCTCAGACTGTTGACTGATCAGAGGCTAAATGTCATGTTTAACAAGCATTTGTTAATGCTTGCTGGCATTGGCATTGATAGTGTAGGAGTTAGAGAGATGCATAATAGGAATGGCAGTGAAGTATTGATGCCAACTCCACCCCACCTTGCAGACTCTGACAGGCATTAGAGTGTACCTTTTGGTCATCAGCCAAAATGCTCATGCCATTTCACCTCACCCTCCCTGCAGACACTGACAGGTGTTGCGGTGTGCCTTGGGGCCTTCAGGCCTTATACTCACCCCATTCCATAAGGAAATATGCTGAGATGGGTGTGGTATAGGAGAATGGGGTGAATATTGGGGCTGAAGACCCCAAGGCACACCTCGATGCCTGTCACTGGCTGCAGGGTGGGGGGGAGTGGTGTAAGCATTACAGTCGATGATCCCAAGTCACACCCCCAGTGCCTGTCAGTCTCTACAGAGTAGAGCATTATGGTTGGGAATGCTAACACCCCAGCCGTTTGTTGGTATTTTTGCTCCAGATTTTCAAAACAGGCTTTTTGTGACTCTACCTCATGAACAGTGACACGATCATTTCATTACTCAATCACAAAAGGTGGTTTTGTACAGTGACTGTGCCATTTAGTGCCACAGGTGTGAAAACACATTTATGGCAGGATGTGAGAAATGACAGCTGTACTGTTCATGAGATGGTGTGAAAGAACGGCAATGTTGGAAATCTGGAGTGAAAATATGAAAAATTGAAAAAGTTACAAACGTGCGCAGAAACTGCTCAATGCACTCCTGTAACGCAATCATTTTTTGGAATTTTTTCATCAGATTTTTGACATGGGCATTTTTGAACCTCTCCTCATCCTCATGAATAGTGGCACTGTGAGTTTGTTAATCTGTCCCAAAAGTTGATTTCCCACAGCACCTGTGCCATTCTGTGCCACAGGTGTGAAAACACATTTCAGGAAGGATGTGAAAAATGACAGCTATACTGTTCATAAGGAGGTATGAAAAAATGGCAATGCTGAAAATCTGGAGAGAAAATGTAAAAAATTGGTGAAGGAATGATCATGCATAGAAATTGCGCAACGCATGCTCGTGACGCAGTCATTGGACTTTTTTCACCAAATTTGCAACATGGGCTTTTTGAGACCTCCCCTCATTAACTGTGTCACTGTCTTTTCATTAATCAGTCCTGAAAGTTGATTCAGTGCAGCAACTGCAAAATCACCTTTCGGGACTGAGAAACTAAATGACAATGACATGTTCATGAGGTGGGGTCCCAAGAACCCCATATTGAAAATTTGGCACCAAAATTCCAAAAAAATGGCTGAGATAACCTAAGTTGAAACCCCTATTGCCTCCCATTATAAAGCTTACTGTTATTTCTTCAGTTCGCAGTTCAGCTTTCAAGAGTGCAGACATGTCCCAGTTCAGAGACTATAATGGCTCCTGACCTCCGGAGCATAGGTATGGATGAAGGGGGCAGGGGAGGTGGGTGAGCAGAGGGAGGGTGGGGATGGAGAGGGGGTGAGGGAGACAATGGTGGACCATTTTCTTGTTTGCAGGGGAAAAAAGATAGTGAGGGAAGGTTTTCTTCATTTACAGGTTACACAAAAAAAAAGTAGGCATGCTGGAGTGGGCTCCCAGTGTGCCACAATTCTAAGGGGGAATGCCAACATGGGGATCGGGCACCCCGGTGTTGACAAGGCATATTGATGGGTTGGGGTGGCGCGCATCCAACACCAAGAGTGGGCATCCTGGTTTCAGAAAGAAAAGGGGAAACTGTTTAACCAGGAAAGACACACTAAGGGGGGGATGCCAACACGGGACTGGGCACCCCAATGTCAACTTTTTGGGAGTGTGTGGTGGGTGGCAGGAGCTGCCATGTTATGGTGTGCCACATAATGTGGGGGAGAACATGCCCATATGGGGATTGGACACCCTGACAATGGCTATCTGGGGATTGTGTGGTTGACAGCAGGATCTGCCATAGTTATTGAAATGTTTCACCAGGAAAGGCACGTAATGGAAGCGTGTCATTTGCCACTGCAATGACAAGCCTGTCTCAGATTGCAGCGGCAGTTTCATTTCAACTCTTTGACTGTCTCTGAAACTGCTGTCATCGGTAGCATGCTCACTGATTGACGGCTGAGGGACGCACCCACTCAAGCATCCCCTGCATTGGCCAATGCTGACACACCTCTGAAATGTGCTACTACCACAAGATGTTGTTTGCGCGTTTGTGCAAGCCAACATAAAAATGACATCTATGTGTTGGCTACTTTGCTAGATCCCCACTTTAAGTGTAACATTGAAGTCATCCTTCCTGCAGGGGAAGATATTGAGTACTGAAGAGATCTTCTGCTAATTAAATGTGACATCACCCTACCAACATCATTAACAGATGTACAGCAGTCAAACCCTGATGACCATTAGAGTGTGCCTCTGGTGCAGACAATAGCACATGTGTCAATTCTTCACAATCACCAGTGTCATCAGTGAGGGAACGGACATTTACAACTACTATACTTCTCTGGAATCCTATGTTCAGGGTAAGAAAGGCAAGTCACTTCTGAGTCACCTGCAACAACATGGACTAGTAACCTATAAAGAAAGTGCAGAAGGTTCATCTGCCAGACATGTAACTGGCTCATGAAGCACAATGATCATGGATTATTTTGCAGACTACACTGTGAATGGTCTCGAAAATGATCCATTACTCTTTTGGAAACAAAAGAGAACAATATGGCCAGATCTAGCAAATCTTCCAATAATGTATCTCAGTTTTCTACCTTCAAGCGTATACTCCACATGCATATTTAATACAGCTGGAGGAATAGTCACTGGCCACAGAACAAAGAGCACAGCGAGGTCCTGCAAATCTGAAACATCTTACATTTCTCAAAATGAATGCTGACAATTTCTCAATTATCCCAAACACTGAATTATGCTAGTCTGACCCCGAATGTGAACAACAGCCTGCAAACAGTGATGCTTAATATAGACCAGGTGGAGACTGAGGTGGGGTGTCACCTGGGAGCAAAATAAATGCTGATGGTTGTTTAATGTAGCAGATATACCCAAAATCCATGCTCTGCATGTTGCTTGCATGAATGCTGGGGAAAAATGGTAGTTTGCATCAATTTTGTACTGACACCTTGACAAATTTTGCAATTTTCATCTCCACATTCTAAATGCAGATTCTTGGGCCATTACTTTGAGAGTAGTGAAATATACATTCAAGCGTGGTTTCAATGAATAGGTGGGTATTAGAGCTTTAAAATGCATGCCCATACGTTACCTCAAAAGCTTAATGTTACAAGTTATATGGTTAAATACCAACCACCACCCCTTAATTTCTTGAAAAATTTCAAAATATTCTTATATTTAATCTTATCAGACAGGATTGATTGTGCTGTATAATATAATTTTATATTGTCTAAAATGGTAAGGATTCTGCTTTGAAATGCATATGTGGTTATGAAGTTTTAAGGTAATATAAGAGAATAAATTGATAAAAGGGAAGACAATATTCGTAGATGAAATTTTAACATGTTTATACTTTTTGAGTTCTTCACACCATATCTTCTGTGTTTATATATGTGTGGCAGGCCCAAGTGAGGCTGGGTGGATGTTGTCAACTTTCCGCCAGTTCTGAAACAAATACTGGGGTGAGACAAGGCTGTGTGCTTGCACCAATTTTGTTTTGTCTATATATAGATAGCCTACTCAAGCACTTACAGTCTTCAAACACTGACTCCCTGAAAATCTTTAATCATCATATTGCGGTACTTGCATATGCAGATCATTTAGTTTTGTTTTCTCTTACATAATCTGGACTGCTTCAAAAACTTGATATCTTGGCTAATTTTGTCAATAATCACAAACTTAAGATAAATGCAGGTAAAAGACAAGTTCTGGTGCTTGGTTCTAACCGTATACATAAAACCTGGAATGTTGGCCTACAATCTCTTAATACTGTTTTTCATTATACGGTACTTATTTGGCCTAGTTCTCTCTTGGAATGGTAAATGGGCTAAACATACTAATAACTTGAAGGCTAGACTGAAAAAAAAAACTGCTGCCTCACTTAACTCTTTTAATAGAAAATTTGGGGGCAATTCTATTAAGTCACCGCTAATAGCTATTAAAGCAAAATATTATGCTCAGGCATCTTTTATTTTTTTTTTATCATAGAATAATTTTTATTGTTATGTGTTATTTGTTTCACATATTGTACAGTAAACACAGTACATTATACATATGTGCCATAATGTTACAGTGTAACAGGAGAGGAATAAATGGATCTAGAGAAGAGTTCTACAAGCTGGTACAATCTCATATACAATCTTAATGTCATATTCTCATATTTATCCATACAATTGTCATAGCCATCCTCAATTCAAATATTCACCATTCTAAATTCCATTGCACAGAGGGCAGAACAGGCAAAATTAGGACCAGATGATCGTGAGAGTCAGGTCTGTTCCTTGGCACCCTGTAATATGCCTTAGGAGTTCAGAAAGTGACAGGTAAAAGAGAGAAGGTTATGAGTAGAGAGTGTAAAGAGGTGCCCCTATTATATGTGGGGGATCTTTAGGAGTATGCAACCCTGATTTCCTGGTCATGCTATTGATTCCTAGGCCTCATTTTTAGGCCTTCTAGATAGGAGGGTTACAGGGAGGGGGAAGTGGTGCTTTACAGAGTGATGAATTGAGGTATGCTCCCCATTTGCAATAGTACAGTGATAGTTGTCCTTTACTAGTGTAGGTGAGTCTTTCAAAGGTAGCTAGCCGTGCCAGTGCAGAATGCCAGAGGGAGGTAGTCGGGGGGTGCAAGGTTGCCACCAGTTCATCAATAAGAGTCGTTTAGCTTCCAACAGAGCATCCAAAGTCCAGTTCTTGAGTTGTGGCTCAAGTTGCTTTAAGGGTTTAGTGTCCCCCAAGAGAAGCATAGGATTGCTAAGGTCTATAGGTTGTCCCAATACACCAGAGCAGTCCATGGCAACCATAGACCAAAAAGGAACCAGCACAGGGCAGTGCCACAGGAGATGCAGGACAGTAACTGGGCTGCCCCGGCATCTCCAACAATCTGCATGTGGAAGAATACCCCATTTGTGGAGGGCAGCTGGAGTACGATACCAGCGGAGCAGAATTTTGAGTTGGATTAGCTGACTCTTGATGTCTTTATAGGTGGTATGTGCTAGCTGAAGGCAGTAAGACCATGTATGTGGTGTAATGGGGCATTGCATGTCCTGGCTCCATGCTATCCTGCAGGTTTCTGTGTGATCAGGCTGTGCTTCTTGCAATATATTGCAAAACTTACCAACTAGGCCCCGGGAGGAGAGTTTGAGATGTAATGCAGATAACCAGTGTCATTTCAGGTCAGTGGTATAAGACCTGCTGAGGGACTGTATCACATTATGAAGCTGTAAGTATTTCCAAAAGTCTTGGGAAGGGAGTGAGTAGCTAGCTTTAAGCTGTTCAAATGACATGAGCATGGTGGAATTAGGTAAGTACATGTCCTGGACTATATGAATCCCTTTCTTATCCCAAGAGGGCCAGTAGAATGGTTTATTGTTCATTTGTAGGAGTCAGTTATGCCACAGGGCAAGGTACTGAAGAGACATGAAGCATGCCTGCTTCTTAGACTTGGTTGCGGCCATAAGTCGAAACCACGCTTTCTTAGTTTCAGCCATGACTGGTGTAAGCTTATTAGGAGGCAAGGGAACTACTCTGTATGTGCAGCTGATATACCTTTCACAGACCACGTTTGTGAATTTTAAAAAGTTTTACTTGAAAAGCCAACTTGCTACCAGGGGCCCTAGCCATCTCTTAGCTAGGAGAAGGGGTTGTACTACGAGGTTCCCTCAGTACAGCTCAGTTTATGACAAACTTTATTTTTTTTTAGTGATGAAACATCAGTGTCTGTTAGAATTATTTATAAATATACTTTTTAACTGATATTGTACTGTATTTGAAGTGCTGGGATTAGAGTCTAGCATTTGACTTACGGTACTCTTTGGCTATTTATAGCCAGCCCTGCTGTGTGCGAGAATGACCTGGAGTGTGCCCGCGTCCTATGCTATTATGTTGTTAGGTAGGACAATTTGTGAGTTTGTAGTCTGCTCTGAGTATATGACAATATTGGGTAAGTCATTTAATTATAATTCCCCATTTAATATGGCCAACATTATCACTACAGATGGAAAGGTGGGCACGCAATGCATTCTTTGCTATATGTATGAACTAGAAATAGGAGCCGAAAAAATTGCGGCGTTTATTTGCAATAAATGCATCAGAATTAAAGAACTGGAGAATGAAATCACACAGTTTGACATAAGATTAAGCAGTTTAGAAAATAGTCAACAAGAAACAGCTAAAAGAATGTATACCATTGAGAACCAACCCTGTTTAGAAACTCCTGTTATAAATGTGAACTATGATTCTGACTATACTTATAATAACAAGGCTAAAAGTTCACAATATACTGATGATCATCCTAGCCCCAGCTTATCTGGAACAAATGTGACTAATGAGTTTAAACAAGTTGAGAGTGTTACAAAAAAAAGGCCTAGAATGGATGAAGCCGTTGACTCTGACAGTGATTGGTTTACAATCCAGCACAGTAAAACTTTTAAAAGGGGACGAAAAGCAGATACATTTGTGATACCAACTTATAATAAATATTACCCCTTAACAAATTCTTTAAATGATGTCATAGAAAATGATATAATTCCAGCACCCTGTACCCTTGATAAGCTACCTAATAATACTATACAAGCTAGCACCATAAATAATATGTCCCAAGGTGATCTGATTAATTTTTCAGAAAACCGTGATGACGTGGATATTACTGAGGAAAGTATGGACATAAGAACTTCAAATTATGAAGTTAATCGTACACCAGAAATTTTTGTATTAGGTGATTCCCTTCTATCTAATTTAGATAGAATTGTTTGTGATCCAGATAAAGCTACCCGGACATTGTCTTGTTTTCGTGGTGCCAAAATAAGAGATATTGCAAAAATGAGTCCTAAAATATTAAAAGGATGTAATGAGAAAGATTTAGTTATCATTCATATTGGAGTGAACAATATTTTGGTATCCGTTAATTCCTTACATGGTAAGGAAAGTAATTTTAAATTACTTTTATTGAATGCTAGGAGTTTGAATAATAAAATAAGTGAACTTCAAGTAATACTACATAATGAAAATATAGACATTTGTGGTATAACAGAAACCTGGTTCAGAGAGGGCCACTGGGGTCAGAATATAGATGGATATTCCTTATTTAACAAAAACTGACTATATTCCAAGGGTGGTGGTGTAGCTCTTTACGTTAGAGATAATATTACATGTTCAGAGGTTGATTTTGAACTAGAGCCTCCTGTTGGCTTGGAAATTATTTGGATTAAAATCGATAATAAACAACTCCCGGTAACATTAGGTTTATGCTATAGACCACCATCCATGGATACAGCCAATAACGATAAGATGTGTGATTATTTGGAGAATATTAAATTTAAAACTGATATTATTCTAATGGGGGACTTTAATTTTCTTCATATAAATTGGTCCAATGGTACTGGTTTTAGTAAACAGGAAAAAAGATTTATTAGTACCATATCGCATTTGGGACTTGATCAGTATGTTGAATTACCTACTAGAAATAACCATATGCTGGACTTGATATTCTCAAATATTAAAAACATCAGTGAGATGGCTAGTACTATGGCCCCTTTAGGTAATAGTGATCATCTAGTCATTAAATGGTCATTTAATCTTCCAATTAATAATTTCTGTGGGAAAACTGAATTTAAAAATTTTAATAAAGCAAATTATAAGGCAATTAAGGATCATCTATTTAGGTGGAACTGGCAATATGAATTGTCTGGATTATCGGTAGAGAATATTTGGGATAGAATTAAGAAGGAAATCACATTTTGTATTACTGAATGGGTACCAACTAGAGTAAAATATACTGGACAGAAGAGGTCTCCACCTTGGTTTACACGTCAAATTAAAAGGTTAGTTTTAGCAAAAAAAAAAGCTTACAATAAATATAGGAAACATACCACAGAACAGAACTGGTCTAAATTTATGAATAAAGCTAAAAAGGTAAAAATCTCTATTAGGAGGGCTAAGCAGGAAGTGGAAAGTAATCTAATTAATTTACACCATGACAATAGGAAAAGGTTTTCAATTATATTGGTTCCTTTAAAACTTCTCCTACCTTAGTTGGACCACTAAAAATCAATAATGTTGACATCAGTGATGAACAAACCATGGCTGATGAGTTTAACAGTTATTTTCAAGCATATTAAAAAAAGGTAAATTTCTATGTATAAAACCATTTAACTCTGATTCTGTAATTCAATTTAATGTCGCTGAAACTTTTTATATTATTGATTCTTTAAAATCTTCCACATCCGTTGGTCCTGATGGAATTCCAGCCATTTTTATGAAAAACCTCTCATATGAACTGGCGGGTATATTAACCTATTTATTTAATGAATCATTACACAAGGGTATTGTGGTTAAAGATTGGTGCGATGCAATTGTCATTCCTATTTATAAAACTGGATCCAAAAAAGTAATAAATAATTATAGACCTATTAGTCTTACCTCTACCATATGTAAAATCATGGAGAGGTTAATTTTAGGAAAATTAACATCCATATTATGGATAAAGGTTTGACTGATATATACCAACATGGTTTTCAACCCGTAGATCTTGTCAGACCAATCTGATAGATTTTTGATCCCGTGAGTGAAGCATTGGACCATGGCCTGCCAGTGGATGTCATTTTCTGGACTTGAAAAGGCCTTGATTCTGTGTCTTATGACATACTTTTCAACTGCTTAGTTAAACTAGATCTTAATAAATATCTGACTCAATGGATAATGAAATGGTTATCCAATAGACGACAGCGTGTCGTTCTAAGAGGTTTTTATTCTCCATGGACCACTGTTACTAGTGGAGTCCCACAGGGTTCTGTTTTGGGGCCTGTGCTATTCAATATCCTGATTGCTGGTATGGATACTAAGTGTGGCAATTGGATTAGTAAATATGCTGATGATGCCAAACTGGGTGGGATTGTTAACAATCCCGAGTCTATATCTTATTTACAAGATCATTTAAATTATATATCTGATTGGGTTAACCGTCACAAATTGAAATTTAATATCAGTAAATGTAAGGTTATGCATTTTGGAAGAAACAATATATGTGCAAACTACTACATTGAGAACCATACCCTGAAGGCTATTACAACTGAGAGAGATCTGGGTGTCATTATTAATAATAATTTAAAGTTTACTGAACACTTGAACTTTAATATTAAGAAGAGTTCAAGATTGAGTAATTATATATTTAGAAATATTAAAAGTAGAGAGCCATCAATAATGATTCCTTTATACTCTAGCATTATAAGAGCTAATTTTGATTATTGTTCCTCATTTTGTGCTCCAACACAGATGGGTGACAAAATATCCAGGGAGAAGGTTCAAAAAAGATTTGTTAAGAATATAAAGGGTATGGGAGGTTTGTCTTATGAAGAAAGACTCAGACGGCTCAATTTGTATAGTATGGAATATAGATCTATACGCGGGGACCTTTGTTTGCTTTATAAAGCAACCAGAGATGATTATTTGTTTGAAACATTGCATTTGAAATGGAATAATGCAATTGTTCAAACTCATTCGCACAACTTAAAACTATTCTTATCTATCAATTGAACCATGAAAAGAACCAATTTTTTTACCCAACGAGTAATTCCAATTTGGAATTCACTGCCTTATGATATAGTAAATTGTGTAAATTTGACCCAATTTAAAGTTCAGCTTGATATATATATGAAGGAATCCAAGTTTGTAACCCACTTAGCTTAAGTGGCATGATCATAATGGGCTTGTCCCTCGATCGTGTAAACCACATATGAACCTATGAACCTATGAACAGCAAGCTGGGGGGGGCCTTGTAGCAGGTGAGCCTCTAGTTGTACCCATAGTGTGGGCAGGGAGGAAATAGGGACAAACTATTTCATAACCTGGGCTGAGAGGAAGGACCAGTGGTAGCCTTGCAGCCAGGGAATTCCAAGGCCTCCCCTAGACCAATGGGCATGCAGTTAGTGGATGCAAAAAACCTTATCAGTTAAGGGAATGGGTAAGTTGTTCAGAAGATATGCTACTCTAGGTAAAAGAAGCATTTGAATAGCAGCCGCTTTACCCGGGATGGATTGATTAAATCGGCGCCAGCGGGATATTTTAATCGATAGTTGAGTTCTAAGGGGAGAAAAATTCCTGGATTCAATATGTTTCCAGTCAAAGGGTATATGTATACCCAAGTAGGATAAGTTGTTAGGGGCCCAAGCCAACCCCAAACCTTGTATACAATCTTTGGAGCAGGCTACATTCAGGGGGGTAATTTGGGTTTTACTCGGGTTAATGTGCAGCCCAGATAGTTGTGCATAGGCTTGTAGTATCTTTAAAACCTGCTGTAGGGATTTGCAGGGATGGGCAAGTGTGAGGAGGAGGTCATCTGCATAAGAGGCAGTCAGGTATGAGTGTTCCCTCACCTGTATACCCTTGACCTCCCTTGTGTTCTGCAATTTTCGGGTAAGGGGATCAAGTGCCACCAGAAATAATAAAGGGGAGAGCGGGCATCCTTGCTGAGTACCACAGTGTAGGGAGAAAGATGGGGAAATGTCTTTGTTTGTTAGGATTCTAGCTAAGGGTGGATTATAGAGTACTCATATCCATTGCCTAAAGTATGGGCCAAACCCATATCTTATGAGTGTCGCATGTCGGTACGGCCACTCAACTGAATCGAAGGCTTTCGAGAAATCCACTGCCATAGCTGCCATGGGGTGGAATAGTTCATGGCTAACCATTTGAGATTGAGGACCAATCTAATATTATCTGCTGCAGCCTTGCCTTTGGTAAATCCAACCTGAGATGGATGTACTATGGAAGAGAGCACTTCCATCATCCGATTGGCAAGTATCTTAGCTGCAATCTTATTGTCTACAGATATAAGGAGATAGGGTGAAAATTGGCGCAGTTTAGTGACTCATCTGATTTTTTTAGGGAGGAGGGTTATCAGCACTTCTCTCATGGTAGGTGGTAGAACACCCATCTCATGAGCCTCCTGGAGAGCTGACAGTAAAGGGGTACTAATTTCGGAGTTCATGAGTTGCCATCTGGTCCTGGGGATTTGCCCTTAGCAAGTTGAAACAGTGCGGACTGCAATGCAGTCTCAGTAAAGGGTTTGTCCAGTGCAGCCTTCATGGACTCCGTCAGTTGGGGGATGTTAGCTGTAGAACAAAAGTCTTACAGCTGGCTTTCTAGTTGGCTTTGTTCTAGAGAGGAATGCGATTGGTATAGTTGCTGGTAGAACCGCTTCATGCATTCATTAATCTGTGCAGGGGTAGTGACTATTTCTCCCTTATGTTTCTTGAGGGTGTGGCTATGAGAGGCAGCTTGCTGTTTTTTTAACTGAAAGGCCAGTAATTTACCTCCCTTGTCCCCATTTTCCCAATAAGTATGTTTGGTCCTAGCCATCAGCCACTCCGCTTGTTGCTGGAGCATTGTGTTGATGCGATATTTTAGACCCACTATTTCTCAGAGACCCATCTGATCAGGATGCCCTGCTGTAGAGGCTTTAAATTTGGCTTCTAAGGTAGACAATTCGGTCTGGAGGAGGGTCAGATTGGCCCTCCTGGACTTATTTCTTTGGGCTGTAAATGAAATTATGTACCCCCACATCACCGCCTTAAAAGCTTCCCACACTGTAGCAGCCAAGGTGTCCATGGCTCTATTATTAATGAAATACTCCTGAGCCAACTTCTTAGCCATGGCCTGAAATAGGGGGTCCCGTATTAACAGCGGATTACAACGCCACCTAGTGCCTGAGCCTTTTTGTCCCGAGGGCACGTATGTACAGGAAACTGGGGCATAATCAGAAAGAAGAATGTTGTCTATTTGTGAGGCAACAATGTCCTAAGCAGCAGGAGAGTTAGCCAGCTAAAAGTCTATTCGACTGTAGGTTGAGTGTACTGTGGAGAAAAAGGAGTAGTCCCTCCGTGTGGGGTGGTCTCTCCTCCATGCATCTACCATTCCCCATTCTTTCATCATATTTTGCAGTGTAAGCAGTGCCTTGGCATGTGATTGAGGAGTGGGTTTGGATTTGTCCAGAAAGATATCTAGGGTTAGATTGAAATCCCCCGCTACTATGATGGGTATATTTGGGTATCCAACAGTGAGTGATTCAAGGGCCTGGTTAAAATCCAGAAAGAATTCCGTGGTATCATTATTAGGCCAGTAGACATTGGCAAGCACAGCCTTCCCCCCAGGATAGGAGAATCTGGCTGCTAGCCATCTGTCTTGAGCATCGGAGACTACCTTATCCTCTGTCCAAGAGCACAATTTCCAAACGAGGATGGTTACCCCCTTAGACTTGTTCTTTGCTGAGCTAGCTATAATTGACCCCACCCATGATTTCTTGAGCCACAATACAGTTCTAGCAGTGAGGTGTGTCTCTTGAATAAGTGCAATATCCACCTGCAAGGAGTGTAAGTGTCTAAGGACCATTGAATGCTTGGTCGGATGATTTAAGCTTTTAACATTCCATGATATGAGTTTGATCCCCCACCCCAGGGTGTTGCATCTTTATGTCTAAAGTCAAACCGGGAACAGGTACTCACCCTCAAAATCCAGTAACTATAGGTTGAACTGCTGGAGAAGAAGGTAGGAGAGGTGATTGAGGAGGAAGAGTAAGGCAAATCAGCCAGAGAATAAGATAGCTAGGATGACCTAGTGTTAAAAGGAAGCAAACAGGTGAAATGTATCAAATAACAAGCAAAGTAGTAATGTGTAATAATAATTGCAAGTGGAAAGGTTCATCCTCTGAGGAATGAACCAAACAATGTATTTTAACAAACGTTAGTAATAAACTATGAAAAAGTAGTAAAAGATTATTTCAGCAACTAGCTAAAGGTAATATCGTGTATGCACAAAGGTACTGGTTCACAACCGTGACGGAGGAAGTCCTACAGCCGTGCTAGCCAGATACCTAAAATGAGGAAATTAGGAGTTTGCCCGGTAAATATCTCAGGACTCCATCCTCAGCTCTAATATAACCTTTATTAAGTACCTTCCCCCACCCAAAAATTGGGGTGGGGCATCCAAGATACCAGGTGAGAGGTGGGGGCAGGAACAAGGGGAGGAAAGTAGGAGAAAGGTGGGGAGGGTTAGGAGGAATAAGAACAGGGGAGGTAAAAGAATTTGGGGGGAGGGGGGAGATGGACCATTCCAGAAAAGCAGGTATAAGCATAAAATTGACCCGCAAATCAAGATAAAGCACATAATGCTGTCAGGTTTTAGGGTATATGTGGTGCCCCCTTTCAAGGAGACAGGAACCTGCCAGGTTTGAAGGCACACCCTGGGCCAACTGAAAGGTTGGGTCTCAGAAGGGTATAATATGCAGCCCCCCATATGGCCCGCATAGGGTGCTGTTGCTGTCTGGGCGGCCTTCCCTTTAATATCCCAGGGTAACTGTGCACAATTGCCTGGCTGCAGCGCCAGCAGGTAATACATCCTATTCATTCATAGTGATTCTATAAGCTGAAGCAGAAACATTAGAGTAGGATCTAAGTGATATATGAGTAAGTGACTCAGTCCGGTGGACCAGGCTCTCAAGGAGGGGGTTGGGGAGGCGTTAGGGCACTGTAAGTCCTTGGAGACTGCTTCAGCAAACTTCAGGAGCCCAGGTTTAATCGGCAGTGTTGCAGGGTCTCGATGGTAGTCCACTTCCAGTGATGAATCTGCCCACGAATGAACATCTGTGACCTCCATGATAAGGTCATCTGGGATATCTTCATTTGTGGATTGGGTTTCTGGAAACAGTTAATATTTGATCAGTTTAGCATGCAGCGCTGTTTCAGGACCCTCAAAAGCAGAATCAGGAACACTGAGAGCGTTGGCGTATGTGGATCATCTGCTCAGAGCCCTGCTGTTGTTTAGGAGAAGAAGTGGCCAGACCCGGTCACTGCTGAGCAAGCAAGTGGTTATTTACAGGTTCAGTAGGTGCTGTTGGATGATACGACCTGGGGGATGTATTTGATCGTGGGGCCATCAGGCCAGAATTGTGGTCCTCTTGAGAGCTGCCACCAGGATATTTGTTCCCCCTGCTATGCTCATGCTGCCCTTGATTCCAAAGCTTCCTGGGAGATGTAGTTCTCAGGGGCAGCCTAGGCCAACGCTTAGCGATCTGTGCCTCGATCTCTCTTAGTGTTTCCACAGTGATATCTCTGCCTTCACAGGAGACATACAGGTATGCGAGATTGTGGAATCCATATTGAAAACCATGCTGTGCCATAAATTTTTTAATAGGTATAAATGTTTTCCTGCAAGCTGCAACTTCCGCAGAGAAGTCTCTAAAAAAGGTTATTTTAGCTCCCACGCCACACAATTTCTCCTCTGTCTCGAGCTGCTCTTAGTACTCTTTCTTTAGTTGAGTATCTAAGTATGTAAGCTATTATTGGTCATGGTGCTGAGTTGGTAGACCGAGAGCCCCCAGGGATCTGATGCACCCTTTCCACCTCCACTGGGCCATGCCATCTGTCCCCCAACATCGCAGGGATTTATTCATTCAAGAAGTGTTCTGTGTTTTGACCCTCAGAGTCCTCGGGTATACCGAAAATCCTAATGTTGTTATGCCTCCCACGATTCTCTTGGTCCTCAGCTCTTCTCCAGAGCATTGCCAGCATGTTATCATGCTCCTGGAGGCATTGCAGGATGGTTGTCTTGCCAGTTTCCAGATCCTCCTTTTTTATGCTTTATAACATTAATTTTATCTCTGAGGACCTGTACCTCTGTGACAATGCTATCCAGCGTGTTTGAGATAGAATCAACCCTTGATAGCAATGTCTCTAATAAAGTTGTAATATGCTGTAGAGAGCTGCCCACATCAATCAGTGAAGAAGAGGGCTCCGTAGGTGATGTGGCTAGACCAGCCCAGGGATGCTTGGTGGAAGCCATGTAATATGGGAGCCATGTATATGTCTAACCAGTACAGGCAGAGAGAGTAGACAGACACTTCGCACACTGGGGAGACCACAGCTGTCTGCAAACAGGTTAGAGGAGGCCCATTTCAGCGTTATTTTCGCAGGAGGTCCAATAGGCCTGGGCGCTATCACAGAGCCTTCTCCAAGGGTATCCGGGTCATGGTGGGACCAGCACAAAAGTGATTAACTGAGTCCTTAGCACAATAAAACCTGCGTAGACCTGCTAGGTACAAACTAGTGGTTCTCGTCCATGTGTTAAGGGGTTAATGTATCTCTGGATGTTGGCTTGTACAGATGGATTAGACTAGTTGGGGACTGAGC
Source organism: Neoceratodus forsteri (assembly GCA_016271365.2). Lineage (NCBI taxonomy): Eukaryota > Metazoa > Chordata > Ceratodontiformes > Ceratodontidae > Neoceratodus > Neoceratodus forsteri. Next base: position 1,641,155,233 of record CM057450.1, read on the forward strand.
TAGAGGATTTAGCGGCCATCTTCCTCGACGTCCAAGCCACGCCCCCACAGGCATCTTTTAGCAGTGAAATTTGGGCAGCAACAAATGCCAATTTGTTAGAAATACCTGTGAACAACCTACTGAGGTCCAGTATGGGCCTCAGTAATTCAGTTCCCTCAGCCATTTTGAGAGCCAAATTAGGCTTAACAAGTCTCCGTGCAATGCGTGCTTCAAAGAATGTAAACCTCTGGAACAAGTTGTTACAGTACAATCCATACCAAATATCTTACTCTGCACTTTTGAAAAAATATTCCTGGCTTAATTTAGTGCATTTACAATCGAAATAGCTTTCACACATTTTTCAGATTATTTGTGGAAATGATTTAGAACATCTAAAATGTTACCAAGCTAGGGGAATACAAATATTGAAAATATGTGTTGAACAAAATTGCTGCCAATTATAAGACTAGAGATTTTCAGGCTGTCTTGTCTCTTCATGTTTCTCCATGGCGAAGAAAAAATGACAAAGCTCACTTTTTTCGCCCCTATCTTGACTCACAGATAATAAGTCGAGAAAATAGTATACCAAATACAGATTAGAAGTCTTTCCAAGCTGTGTACTTGCAGCTAGATATCAGAAGAGTACTGACATACATGATAGCTTCTGTCAATGCACTTTCCAATATTTAGAGAATCTTTCCCATGTTAGTTTTGATTGTATCTGGTACTCTAAGCTTAGAGATACATGGTTAAAACCCATCTTTGATTCAATATCAACTAAGGCACAATCTGTCTTGTTGAAAATACTTTTTACCACAATTGATGAAGTTATTGTATGTGCAGTTTCTAAATATATTGATGCAGTTCATAGATTACAGATAAGGCTATACAAGTCTGGTGGTGGCTCTTGATTCCCCTTGATAAAATCTTGTATAACTTCTATATAACGTTACTGTTACTCGTAAAAATGTCCCATATGTTTAAATTAGAAATAGTTGGAATATGACACTGTCCATCTGATGATTCACTAGGTGTTTTGCTTTATCTGCAATTCATGATTTTAATTAACTGAGGACTGTGTAGGAAATTAATGCTGTATCTCAGCTGTATGCTGCTTCATTATTCTTTTGTTTGCTTAACTTATTGTCTGTTTGAACTCTTAAACCATTTTTGTATATTGTATTCATATCACTCTCTGAGTTTTGTGCTGAGCTGTAATGGTCTGCTGACCGAGCAATAAAAGATTACTACTACATGTGTGATATGTATATACATATGTATATGTTTATATATATATATATATATATATATATATATATATATATATATATATATATAAATTGCAAAAAAAACTTCATTAATGCATCAGTTGGGGTTGATGTCACAGTGACAAAAGTTTGGAAATTCAGTGTTAGGATTACCACCCCTACCACCCACCCATCCTCCACACACCAACAGACGTAAGGGTGTGCCATGGGGTCATCAAGCCCAACTCTCACCCCATTCCATGTGTAAGCAAGCTGATATGCTACAGTACAGGAGAAAACAAATTTAGGGAGCACGACAACAAAAATGTGATCCCTAAAGTTTTAGCAATGCACATATAAATTTTCCCATAGGCTACAATGGGACATGAAAAACTTGCATATCTTTTGAACGGATTAATATTTTTTCACCAAATCTTCAAAAGGCACCAGTTTAACCCAGGCCACATATAGACAAGCAACTCTGAATCCACTCAGACAACATTCTTCAGTCCATTATGCCCGATCAAAAAAATGCACAACAGTTGGTAATTTTCTCTTTTTGGGCTCTCAACTGTTCCACAACCATACATCTCACTGGAACAAAACTTTGTCAATCCAGAGATATATGGCTGGAGGCCATTCAGACAAATCAGACACATGGTTGCAAAGTTATTGAAGTGCAAACTTTGGGGTTTAACATAGAAGTGGCCATGCAAACCTAACTATACCTCCACTACCATGCAGGTATACACATATACACTAACACAACATTTCTTTTTATTTCAAACTCTTTGAGGATGACTCTAAACTTTTCTGTCAAGCGAAAGTGTGGAGAGGAAAATCCTAGGTTCCAGCAGTGTGTAGTACAGTACCCTGCCCTGCCCTGACAAGAGACACCAAAGCGACTAGTCTGAGTGACAAAGCTACTGCTCGCTTATAGAGAACAAAGATATTTGAACACAGTTAGGCAGTTAATATTGTCATGGTGAGCAGTGTGCACAAATTCCCATGCCTAACTATGACCCTGCAAAGCATGGCTACCATAGACAATGCTATCAAAAGTTCACTAAATCCAAGAGTATCAGAAAATCTGGAGAACATGCAGATGCTGGTGAACGTAGCTCACATCATCATCTCAGGGCTACTGTTTCTTGTGACTCATCATCTAGAGTGTTATTTCCTGATACATGTGGAATCTGTAACAAACATGAAATCAAAGAGAAGGGGAAGAAGCACTATCTAACTGCTATTGTTACAAAATAGCTGAAGCCACAATGAAAAGGGCAGCAGAGCTATGTGGTGACCAAGATATGCTCAGAAAAATTAAGACAGAGGACCTCATTGCAAAGGAGTTTTTTAAACATGACAAGTGTTACCTAAATTATACAGTTATCATAAGGGACAGGATCCCAGATGATCAGAATAGAAGTGATGATGAGGAAGACAATGAGCAGTCAGATGGAACTGGGTCTGAGGCCGTTTGTCATGTAATTGAAGACAACGTCGTTCAAAGACACCAAGCCGTTTCAAGGAAGATGTTGAATGAAATCTTGGGTGCTGGAGTAGGAGATTGATGATACCATTATAAACTTAAAAACCAGATGAAAAATAAATAGGGGGATTCACTTTTATTTTTAACAGTTGATCCTCAAGAACTAGTAGCTGTAATCAGTGCTGAGTCATTAACTGGTGTGCATCAGTCACAGAGATTTTAAGAACATAAGAATCAAGTTATCAAGCATGCTGCTTCCTTGTTGCATGAACATGTCTTAAGATTTGTAGAGACATCACCTTCAATACCATGGCCACCAACAGTGGATATTCTCATGAGAAAGGAATGACAGCCCCCAGAGACAGTTCAATCATTTTTCTTGCATGTACTAAAATCCCACAAACATACAAAAAGTGAACAAGTCTCCCAGTTGTCAAAGTCCTACTCAGAAGACCTAATTCATGGTTTCACACGCAACAAGTTTCTCACTACAAAATGTGCACTTGTTGGGATTGTGCAGCATAATATGGCCAGACAGAAAATGCCCATGAACATCCTGTTTCATTTAGGAAATAGTTGCAGTTGTGAGCAAGTGTGTGAAATTGAAACTGGTTTAGTGGAACTTTCTCAGCATTTTCAAGAGCAAGGTCTGTTATTGCCACTTCAGCCAAAGTCAGAGTCTTCTGTTGTCTTAACAGTTTTCTAGATGGACAACTTTGATCAGAACATTGAAACAGCACCTGGACATGGAACAATACACAATACTCATGGCGTTGCATACCAAGAAGAATCCGAGGGCTCATTCTCTGAAAAAATTCTATTGACATTCCTTGCTCAAAAAGAAGAACAATTATATGTAACAAAAAGGAGTTAGAACATCGGCAGGTGAATTCAACGAAGGAGCCAATCACATTTGGCAGTATGCTCATGTCTACTGTGCCAACATCAGTGGTAAATATTGGCAAGGCAAAGCTAATGCTATGGAAACTCAGTTGGGAAGCACACAAAGAGGATCAGCTTGTTCCAAGGGTTACAATTTGGTTGACGCTAGTTTGTAACAATTATTGAAGCTCACCAAAGCAGACGGTTATCATATATCTTCCATCCATCCACAAACCCATCACTGATTGTGCCACTGTAGATGAATACCTCACACAAACACAAGAAATAGCACAGCAAGTAAATATGCCCTATGTTCACCTGACACTTGATGTTGGAGCAGCAACGAAGGCATATCATGTTTTGTGGAATTTCCCTGATCAGCTCCACAATGTCATAATTCATTGGGGGATTTCCACCTATTCCTGGAAAACTTTGGCTTTATAGGACATGTAGTTGGGGGCAGCGTCTTGGAGGACATAGTATTTCAGATTGGTCTTTGTGCCTCTGGCAGCATAAGGGGAGTTTTGCATGGAAATCACTACAATCGGGCATGGATTGTACATGAACTTTTTGCCTATGCCTTAGAGCAATTGTTTCAAGCCAGATTTCTAAAGTATTAGCAGAACTGAATGCCACCCTTGCAGTATTGCTTGAGCTGAGCAGATCATCACCTCAACCCATTGACTTCTATAAACTGCTTAAGGAAGATGAGATTGTCACTTTCCAGACTAAGTATGAGGCATTCAAGCAGCGGACTCTTCACGGTGAGCTGGGGAAAATCCTGCAGTGGATTCTTCATGGTGAGCTGGGGAAAACCCCACAGTTCAGAATGATATAACTGGATATAGTGGAAATGGCAGCATTTATGCAATAAAAAAAAAAAACTTTGATGTTGCTTGTACACTGCCCTGGTTCCACATACATAGACTTCCCTATCCCACTTCTTCCCTTCATCTGCTCCCATCACTGTCCAGCCTCATTCTCTGGCCTATGTTGACCTTGGAGGTGGCTGTGACAGTTGTGCCTTCTGGGTCTTGGTAGCTGCAGCTCTCAAGCAGCGTATTTCAACCTTTGTGGCTTCCAGCCATGTCCTCTTGGCCTGGAAAACTCCTACAGTAAGATAGTGGCTGAACTCTCAAAGCATTCTATGGTGCCCCACTGTCACACACCCTGCACTCTCTTTATATACCTCCAGTGTGCCCCCCTGCATCTTTGTGTGTCTGTATAAGCTGTAAAATGCTTACTGAGTGTTGTTATGTTCCTCTATGGTACACAGTCTATTTATGATTTAGTGGAATGAGTCACTCACACAGCATGCCTTTCAATTTTAATTTGTAATATTAGGTTTCCCAAGGTAGATTTTTTTTTCTAGGATCCTTCACACTATCTGCTTTTCACTTGCTTTCAACCTGCTTATCTTATATGCTCTTCCTTCTGCCCCTCTTCCCTCCTCTCCTTTATGTTACCTTACTTCTGGTATACCTGTTGTTCGCTGGTGCCTCACCTTCCCAGAACCACCTACCTGACCCCCTTGCATTCCTCTGGTCTTCTTATAGATAGTCTGCAGATGTCTCTAGCTTGGCACTACAGTCCTACTCAGTGGCACTCACACTCCAGGATGTAATGCTTAGGGATGTTTGCAGGTATGGAGCTTAAATATGCTATCTCCTCTAAGATTTCTGCAGCTCCTCCCCCAATCAGACATCTGTTTACTGTGATATTGATTAGAACATTTAAAGCCTATTTGCTAGATGTTTTTCTCGAGCCAATGTGTTTATAGCCCCTCCTTGCCTCTGTAGTGTAGCTGCAACCCAGACATCGGGGCGCCAAGGAAATCGCTCCTCTTTGTCTTGTAAATTTGTTTTTTTGACTAGTTTTGCTCGGCCTTTATCAGAGACCAGTATTAATAGCCTCCGTTTTCTCTCCCTCCTCAGCCGTGAACCCTCCAGGGCTTCCAACTCATCTTCCACAGGAGACGCGGCCACTGGGCGTTGGCACTTCCATAGCCACTTTAGCCAACAAGACTCCCTGGCCTGCAGCCTTGACCACATCAATGGCCCCATCAAAGGAAGCATAATGCACTGATGTGTAGGCGGAATCAATGTGGGAGTTAACGGAATCCCTGTCTCAATAGGAGAGATGACTGATCATGTGAAATTTGCCCGACACCTTCTTAGGTACCAGACCTATGGGCGACACCTTCAAATTGAGCCAAGGAGGGGAATGAAATGGGCAGCTGACCCACCCCAGCCACCTTTCTTTTTCCAGCTTCTCCCAGACCACCTGCGGGTGATCACATGCAGACTTCAGGTTTTTGGCCTCAAAGCCCCAATTGGGGCCAGAGTAACAGATTCTGAAGCCCACAGTGAAACCCTCTTCAAGCAGGGTGGTGGCTGATCTGTCCAGGTACTGGTCCAGCCATGACTTAAGCCTTCCCACCCATACTGGGGTGGGCAGGCTATGGCAGCCATCTGAGGACCTCCTCCTTAGCATTGCCAGGCCCAGTGTTCCCCCAAAAAGATGCCCCCTCTATCTTTACCAGGTCCAGGGAGGGGGGCAAGCAAATGGCCAGCTGCTGCGACTGACTGGCAACCTGTATATATTCAGACAACTTTAGTGCACTCACATTGTGCTCTGAACTTGTTTGAATATAGCAGAATTAGGGCATTGCACTACTTTGTGCTCAGATCTGAGTTGCTGCAAGGTGCAGACCCAGACTTTCAAATATGGGGGCCCTATGTCTTTGATGTTTGGCATCAAGCTAAATGTGGACAATGTGTGTTTTAGAATGTTATCTGACTTGAATGGTCCACTGATAATGTAGCTGGGCTAAAGTGTGCAACATGAAGGGAAAAATACAAAAATAGAGGAGACTGTCCTCTACTGTAGTGATATGTGCTTATGCTTGGGGGCATGTGAGCGAACATTCCATATACAGTGAGGTGACAGGTTGTTATTATGTAAGGTACAGTATTTGATTTCCCCTTACCTTCCATGTAGACTTGTGTAAGACATTACACACCAGGAACATGCATTCCATAATTTGTAGAATAAAAGAAGGACATAACAGGCTTCAGTCAGTTTGTAATGAAAAAGTTGCTTATACATAGAAATATGGTATGCCTGTTCTTTTTTTTTTCTTTTGCTGGATAGAGACAAACTGTGAGGATATTGGCAAATGCTAGAAGTTCAGTTTTTCAAATGGGAGGACCTGAACTTGTGACCATCTGGCTCAGAATTATTTATGCTACCTACTGATCCATCTACAGACAGCATATGTTTGTTGTGATAATGAGACATACATTATGTTATTAGTATTTTCTGTTGCTAGCAAGCAACAGCTCATAGTCTGCCATTTTAAATTATTTTGAGCAAGTTCTTTCCATTGCAGATGCAAGCCTAGTACCTGTTTAACACCAGCATCATGAATATACAAAAAGAAAATACTCTGGAACATTAAATCTGAGTCACTGCCTGCTATGAGCTACCAAGAGGAACAGTTATTTTTCCAAACAGACCAGATACTTCTATGCAAGTCAAGAAAATAAGCCATCTCTTACTTCAAACTCTAACCTTTGGAAGGTCTTGGAGGTATATTCCGTAAGAGTGATTCATTTGCTTACCTTAGGACAATTAAATGTGACTCACAGTAAATAAACCTTAAAAACCAAAGGAAAGTACAGCATGGAATCACATCAGGCTTCACCTCACCCCATGCCTAGGAATAACATGAGTAATATTATAAAAATAAGCAGACATCACTTCAAGAAAAAAATAAAAGTAGAAACACAAACTTCTGGTAAAATAACGTCACTAGGCTATATGCAGGGGCCAGCAGATGGTGCTCCTTCTGAACTTTTAACACTCCTTCAGAAGGCCATGGATTTAAATGTACTTCATAGAGAGCTTCTTTTAATCAAGAGTTTCTTAGTGCCTGTGCTGAGGTATATGCAGTGCAGAAAGAAAAATCTAGCAGTTCATTGCAGGCATCACTAAGTATTTAGAAAAGGTCAGGTGAAATGCAACATACAGTATACTCTCTCAGCACTGTTGCTAAACTCTGCAACAGAAAATAATGAGATGAACTTTCAAAAATCAAGACTTGAGAAGTGCGAATTTGCTGAGATTTGCTCTGTGAAAAAATCTGCAAATATCAGCAACTTTGCGGAGCTGTGGCGTGCAATTCACATTGAGCCCTATGCATGAATGGGCAGAGTGGCTACACAATGTGAATCTTTGACACGTAACAACTCTGCACCGATTGTGCCCCTGCGCAATGTACTAATGGGGGGTGCACAGCCCCAATGCAACTGATCCCCCGGGCCTGCAGACCACAACATGCTGGAGTGAGCTGGGGGCATGCCAGCACTACACGCCATGCATTAAGGCTTGTAGTGCTGGCCACAGGGGTGTGAAGAAGGGTGCAGGGTGCACCAGGAAGAACCCTGCCATATGACCCCACTTGCCCCATGCACACAACCGGTCACCACCCAGACCAGATGGATAGTCCACTCCCCCACCAACAAGACCACTGTGGCCATCCCTGATGGCAGCACAGTGCCACCCACCCCAGCATGCAGCTGTGCCCTGGCCCCTTGTAGGCTGCCCCCCAACACACTCCACAAATGTGGCACAGGCCGCTGGTTGCAGGCACCCCCCTATCCCCACTCCATACAGGATCACTAGGTCACCTCCCCTCTGTACAGGTCTACATGCTGCACACCACCACAGAATCAACAACCCCCCTGCTGTGCCTGCATTGATGGTGCCACAGCTCAGATGGCCAGCGGCACAGCCCTCTATGCACCTCCTCGGCAGCCAGCCAGCCAAGTAATGCTGAGAGCACTGCCTATATATATGCAGCATGCTCCCAGCATCACTTGGATGGCCAGCAGCTGAGGAGGTGTGTGGATGGCTGTGTCACTGGCTGTCCGAGCCATGGCACCAACTGACAGGAACAAGTATAGGGGAGTGTTTTGCTGCCGTGGGGGAGGGGGTGCTACTGACCACCACATTGGTGGCCAGGGGCACATGGAGCAGAGACCGGGGGGATGGTCCTGGTTACAGATGCACCAAAATAAAATTTCACCAGCACAATTCCAGGAAAATCATAAACTTCACCGTGCGAAGCATATTGCGAAATTTACAGATTTCGCTGATGAATTTCGCAGGTGTGAAATTCCACCAGTGAAATTACAAATTTTGCACCGGAAATGTGGAATTTTGCCAAAGAGTGGCAAAATTCTACTGTTTGTGGGTGAAACTTTGCATTTTGCAGGCAAAAGTCATGATTTTGCAGGTGGAATTTTGCACCTGCAAAATATTTCACGAAACACTTGAATTTTGCTATTTTATGGAACAAAATTCAAGGATTTCGCACATATCTAGTCCTGGCATGCAGTGCTGGATGGGGGTGTGCATAGTTCGGGAGGCATACCTGTGTTCAGGGTGTGGGTGCCAGCAGTAGAGGTGGTTGAAGTGGCCAAAATTCGCTCCATGAAGCAATTTGCAGAGTAATGCGGAATCCATGAAGTAATCCACAACGCGAAGCTGAGTACTTCGCGTCATAATGAGGAATGTGAAGTCCATTGATAACAATGACTTCGCTTTGCTCCACCTTTCCCCAGCCACTTCTAAGCCAATTTTAATACAAAGTGCATAGAAATCGGTGTACATCACATCACTTCACCTTGTTATTGAGCTCCAAGGTGAATTTTGCAGTGATTCATGGGATTGCAGGTCACATGGGCTCTAGATTGATGGCACAGCCTCAGTTCTGTGTAGTGTGTGTGTAGTGGTAGATGGAGACAGTTTCCTCTCAGAGCTCTGCTATTCAAATCCACTAAAAGCTGTTAAAAAAGCCTTTTTGGGCCATTTTTTTTGCTCATAATTTAGTACATTGATTGTAGGAAACCCTCCTGTGCTCATATCATAGAGTGTTTATTTTTTGTCTGTGGATTTTGAATGTTAATTTAGAACATTCAGTCTGTGTACTGAGAGACAGTTGAAGTGTGCTTTGGGGGAAGGGCGTATCTGTGGTGGAGGTAGGTTAAAACTGAGAGAAAAAGGCAGTCTTTCTGTTTTGGTTATAAGGTAATTGTCATAAGGTAATTGTCCGTCGCAACCTAGGCCCAGGTAAACTCACGCACCTACGATCCCATCTCAGGTCACTAGACTGGTCCTTCATAACTAACACCCTCTACCCTGACCTAGCCCTTGACCTATTCATTCGCACTTTCAACTCCATCTGTGACCTTTTTGCCCCACTTTCAAAACGGATGGCTAAAGGCAACCTTGATCCTTGGATCTCTGACCAGCTCCGTGGCTTGATGCGTACACGAGACTCTCTCTGGCACCTCTCAAATGAGACTGGCTGTCCATCAGATAGGCAGAAATACAGAGAGGCGCGGAACAAATATACGTGAGCATTATGCAAAGCCAAGGCAGAATACTATAAAGATACACTCACCAATACCTGGGGCTCTGGGTGCAAATTCTGGAATAATGTCAAGGAAATAGGAGGAAAAAATCCAAACACCCCCCCAACCAGATATCTGTGGATGGGCACCTGACTTCCGACCACTCTAGCATTGCCTCGGCCCTTAACCAAACTTTTGCTAACCTCAGCCATATCCTCCCTCCTAACTTCTTCGAACCACCCTCTGCTAGTCCCCATCCCCCCCAGTTAAACCCTCCCTTTCACCTACGGTGCATCACCCCCAAGACTGCGGAACCCTATCTCAGGAATGCTTTTAGCCACGCCCACTATAGTAGTGACTCCCTGGATCTGAGGCTCCTCCGGCTCACCCTTCAAGACATACTCTTCCCATTCACTCATATTCTGAACCTTTCCCTCTGCCAAAGTAAAATCCCCTCCATCTGGAAATCTGCCTCCATTACCCCCATTTTTAAAGGTGGGGACCGTACTGACACCAATAACTACCGGCCAATATCTATCCTCCCCCCATCCAAAGCACTCGAACACATTGTCTATGACCAGCTTACTGACCACCTTAATAAACACGGCCTTCTCTGCAAACAGCAGCATGTTTTCCGCAAAGGGCACAGTACTACTACGGCCCATCTAGAATTCACCGCTCACATCCACTCTGAATTAGACAAAGGCCATACCACTGGCACTGTTTTTGTTGACCTCACTAAGGCATTCGACACAGTCAGTCACTCCCTCTTGCTAGTCACAATCTCCAACATTGGCTTTTCACAGGATGCACTACACTGGTTCACTGACTACTTAACAGCCAGTTGCCAACAGGTCAAAATCGGCACTACCCTATCCAATAGTCTCCTAGTTTGCTCAGGGGTCCCACGGGGTCCATCCTCGGTCCCCTTCTTTTCAGTCTTTACCTTAACTCTCTACCCAGCACCTGTTCTAGCTGCCTTCTGCTATATGCGAATGATGCTGTCCTGTATGCCTCCAGCTCTGACTCTTTGCAACTCCACCAAACCCTCCAGTCCTCCTTTAATGAAGTAGAACAGTGGTTCACTGCACAACGTCTTATATTAAACTATAAGAAGACCAAATTCATGGTTTTCACCCACCCCAAAAAACTAGGCAGACTCTTTGCCCCCAGATGCTAGCTGCTGACCTAAACCCTCTTGAACAAGTTAACTCCTTCAAATATCTAGGCATCACCCTGGACCCAGCTCTCAATTTCTACCAACACATCCACCAACTGTCCACGGCCCTCAATGTCTGCCTAGGTCTACTATACCGTGTCAAACACTGCCTTACCCAAGATGCTCTCCGACTTGCAGTCTCGTCCTCTATCCTCTCCCTCCTAGACTACAGTATACTTATCTATAGCACTGCCACCACTTTGGCCCTAAATAGGCCCCGTCTCTCCCTCAACAAAGCCTGTTGCCCTGTCCTGGACTGTGACCGCCTCACACACCTGTTCACTGTATAACTCCACTAACTGGCTTAACCTCGACAATAGGATCAAATTCCACACCTGTCTAATGGCCAAAAAACTCACCCTAGGTCTCTCCCCTCTGGGTCTCACCTCCCTCATCTATCTGTCCTCTACACAAAAGTAACTCGTAGCTCCAGCAAGTAAGAGCTCGCTGTTCCCCGATGTCATACCTCCCAGTTTCAGAAGTCCTTTAGCTACAAGGCCCCCTCCTGGATGAATGACCTACCCAGATTCATCACAACCCAAAACTCTATCAGCCTTTTCAAAACCCACCTCAAGGGTCACCGCAAATCCTCAAACTGCTGTGACTGCTACTGACCCTGTCAAACGTTCTTCACACCGCAACAACAATGGCCTCTGGCTGGCTTGCCCCCCCCCCCTTTTTTTTTGTGCTTCTTCCTTTATTTCTCTTTTATTATTACCTCTCCTATTGTTAATGTAACTTTATATTGTGCAATATATGTGATGTGGAACCTTTGTAAATGAGTCTCTGACTCAAAGGTAATCTCCGATTTCTGAATAAATAAAAAATAAATACATTTTTCTTGTATAACTGTGTTAATGTACACACAGTAATATTTTCAGTAATTCTTGAAATTTTTTTTGCTGATTGTTGTGGTGCAGCAGTGCATAATTTCAGTTTGTTTAAAAGATTTGGTTATTAGTACTGTGCGGAATGTGGAATTCCGCCAGCAGAATTAGTGCAGAATGACCATTCCTCGGGCGGAATTTCTACAGGAATTTTGCATGTTCACTTGTGGAATTATGCCTACTGTGATCTGTGGAATAATATTCCACAGAACAGTATTTTTTCTGTGAAAAATTATTCTGCAACAATTTCTGTGGAATATGCCTCAGAACAGTGATTTTTCCATGGAAAATTATTCTGCAACTGTTTTATGCTGCAGAATTCTGCCGTTCCATTTTTAGCAGAATTTGGCAGAATTTCTGAGGAATTTTGAATATTCCACAGAATTTCATTCCACCAGAATTTGAAAATTCTGCACAGCACTATTGGTTATATTACTGAAGTTTTCAATTTGCTATGCATTACTTGTAGTGTGTGTGTGAGTGTGTGTTCGATGCGTGCCATCAAATCAAACACATTTTATTGTGCCGTAGAGTAATTGCAGCAGTGTGAACCTGCTATCCATCGCACCTGTGGGATTTTGTACTGCTTTGTGGTATCTTGGTTTTGGACTGTTACTGCAGTGCACTGCATCCTCCCCCTCCAACCGGCAAAACGTATTCTTTTCCAGATTGGATTGTGACTTGTGAGCACTGGTGAAGGTGTTGTTGTGACTTTGCATCTGTATCTCTTCTTGATTGTGCGTTCAGTCTTAATCTGTCTGTGCTTTTGCATCTGCTTAGTGCCCAATCTCCATCTGCAAGCCACAGTTGTTTTTCTTGGCTTCACATCCACCGGCCCAGACTGAAAGTTCAGAAATCTAAATTTGTTTAGAATTTTCTTGGTGATCCCCCAAAATGCCTGCAAAGAGATGTCCAAGCAAAGCTGTTTCTACCCATGGCACTGCTGCCCGTGGCAAGATTGTCCATTGGCGTGGTAGTATGCAGAAGTGCATAGCTGACATCAGTAAAGGGATTTCTCCATCAATGTTTTTTACAGCGCAATCTGTAGCTTCTCTCATAGTTGGAGGATGATGTTTTCACAGCTGGTGATGTTAGTTCAGTTTCTGCTGGCATGGGTATTGCTGACTCAAGTTCCACTTCTGACCAGTTAACTGTTTCAAAAAGTATATTTGATTGTAAAGCTGTGACTGACAGTGTAGATGATGTCATACTCCCCATTAACATCCCATGGTAGTTGAACATGATTCTGATCCTGGCAGCGATAACTCACAATGTCACATTTCTTCCAGCGCTGTTGAGTTCATGCCTTTGCCATCCAATGATTCAAAGTGTGGCACAAAAATCTTGGGTGATGATGATGATGATGGTGCTGTGATTGGAACATGTTCTCCACATGACAGCATCCAAGCTGAAAATGTGGATGCAGATGATGTTGATGAATATGATAATGATGTCAGTGACGCCTGTTGGGAACCAGAGAAAAAGAAAGTCAAGGTGGCTGTGTCTGGGTCTGTTGGCGTTAAATCCCCCCTCCTCAAAAAAGTTTTGATTTAGTGGTTCCTGTTGATGATAATAATGATGACCCAGTAATAATCATAGGTAGTCGTGGTGGTCAGTTGGAGTCTAAGTGTGTCCAGCCTGAAAAATCATGTAGCACACCCTCCATTTCAGGGGTTAAAAAGATGGAGTCCAATAAGCAGCATCAGGGACATGTTAAAAATATTGGATCACAATACCTTGTTTGGGATTTTTTTTGTCCAAGATGCAAATGATGAGTTAGTTGCAATCTGCCAGCTTTGCCATGCATGCATGAGTTGAGGTAAAAAGCAGAGTCATCAGGGCATGGGGGTCCAGCATACACATCTTAAGAACAGGCACATGGCACAGTGGACCCAGCACCAGATGGCAGCTAATGCCATAGTGGAGCGTTCACCATCATCTTCAAACTTACTGAGCATGTTATCCCCTTCCATGAGCGTAAGACCAAGTAGGAATGTCTGCAGTAGCAATGAAATAACACCAGAGGATTACTACAGGCATGATGAGGGGGAGGATTATGATTTAGAAATCTTGTCAAGTGGTGGTCAGAGTAGCAGTGGTGGTGGTGGTGGTGGTCAATGCAGTATGTCTAGTGCAAGTGGTACATCAACCCCTGTATGTAAAATTAGGAAAATAACATCATTTGTGGACTTATCACCTGTGCACCCATCTTCATCACACGTCCACACCCCACCCCTGGCCATTTTCAGAGTCATGCCGTTTGTCACACCCCATGCAAAACGTGTAAGTCAGCCCACATTGGAGAGTGTTTTTGCCCATAACCTCCTGCCTGCTTACTTGCCAGAAGCATGTGACCTACACTGTGTAAGCCATGTGATGTGCATGGGCTGCCTGTGAATTCTTACTCCACTTTAAAGCGGAATAAGGCAGAGTGCGCAATGTGAAGTCATAATTACAATCTCAAAGTGGCAAAGTGAGGGTTAAAATGAGCACCCTGCCAGAGTTGAATGATTAATATGAAGTGGTCAGTACCATGACTCACTTCATGGGCAAAATTTACTTTGCTGCATCTCTAGTCAGCAGTACCTCCAAGGCTGTGGATGAATGGGTTGGAAGGGGGTGCTGTACGAACAAGGCCTGGGCACTGATGTGTCTGTGTGTGTGGGGGGGTTAATAGAGCCTTACTGGGATGGGGAGTCACTGTGAGGTGGGAGGGGGGTGCCATTCCACAAGACCGCTGGCCCAGAGGCAGACACATGGGTCTCAGGGGGCATGTGTGTGCTATTCACGTACCTAGACCCTCGCCTTTTGGCATCAGGGATCCACTCCTAGCTGGCTATGGGCATCCGATTCGATCCTATCCTGTTTGTCTACTGACTATTAGAGAGTTGTTTGGCCTTCTTTTGACTAACTCATTACTTTTTTAAACTCACCAATTTTAAATATTTTCTAAAAGGCCCAACTAGATTTTTGTTTATGGCTGATGCTAGCCCCAACACTGGCTCCCAGAGTACTAGATCTGCACATGCTCATTTCATTAGACCCCCCTCCCCACTCATTCATGCCTCCCTGGGTCAACATTCTTTTATTTACAAAGCCATTACATTCTGAAATAATTTACCTGCTTTGTTACACTCCATCAGTTCACAGAATACTTTTAAAATGGTATATTGTCAATGTGCAAGTGTAATGTCACCTGTTTACTGTGTACAAGGATATATTGCATATTTGTTCTGCATTGTTGCACTTGAAAATGGACATCTAATGCTCTTGGAGCCTACCTGGCTAACAAATTATAAATAAAAATAAAATGCAAAAATATGTACATTACATGCATACATGTTTATGGGGGATGAAGACCAGTGGTTGATCATGGTACAGTACTCCTTCACACTACCTCAGTGAAAATATCCTATCACTCCTTTTTCTTCTAGAGTGTGAACTTAATAGTGTTACAGTATCAACTGATACTGCTTACTGTCACAGTTTATTTCTGGTGTCCACTACACATTCTGTAAAGCAGGTCTTTCTGACATTTCTCATGAATCGTCCTCCTTTCCATGACATTGTGTGTCCCCTTGTACTTTCATCCTTTTGTCTCCTGAGCAGCAGCATGTGGTCTAATGGTGTTACTCCCTTTAGATTTAAAAACCATGAGTACATCCCTTCTGATATTTTTTTAAGGAAAACAGCCCCAGTTCTGTCAAACGGTCTTTATAGCACATGTTCTGCAAACCTTCAGCCACTTCGGTTGCTCTTCTCTGTACTTCCAAATTATCATATATCACTATCTTTTGTCATTTATTGGAACCAGAACTGCACACTGTATTCAAGGTGAGTCCTGACCAGAGATCTTTATAGGGACATTATAATATCTCTTGACTAGTGTTGAGTAAGTTATTTTTTATATTACTTTCTATTTCTTTTGGAAACTTGGTCCAGGAAGCTCTGTGCCGTCACTAGCAAGGATGGAGACGTACCAGAAAAAGTAATACACCTGCCAGTTACAGTTACTTCTTTCTTTTTATGCAAAAACAATACAAAAATAATAAATAACTATAACAGATGACATTTATTTGAAAGTAATAGGTTAGTTACTAGGTACTTTCAAATAAATGTAATCAGTTACAGTTACATATTACTTTTGTATAAAAAGATATAAGTAATTGTAACTGTGGGGTGTATTACTTTTTCCAGTATTTCTCCATCCTTGCTAGCGACTGTACTGAGCTTTCTGGAACAAGTTTCCAAAAGTAATAGAAAGTAATAGAAAAAGTAACTTACCCAACACTGCCCTTGACTTGCTTTCAAAGTTTCTTTTAATGCATGCTATGACTTGGTCTTCTTTGTCAGTTCTTGCCCCATGCTGTTGATCCTATTTCAAGTTGCTACTGTTTAGTATTTCTGTGTCTTTTTCCTGCTTGGGTTCAACAAACTCTATGCTATTTATGAAGAATTTTCCTTCATGTTTTTCTTTCTTAGATGGATCACCTGGCATTTTTCAAGTTTAAAGTCTCATCTGCCATTTTGCTGCCTACTTCCCAAGCCTGTAAGGATCTTATAGCATTTTGTTTGTCTCCTGTTGTGCTGTAACAACTTCTCCTATCTTGGTGTTATTGGTAAACTTGACAACCCAGCTGCTGTGGCCCACCTCCTGGTCACTTGTAAATATACTGAACAGTGTAGCTCCTAGGGTGGACCTTTGTGAGATTACGCTGGTCTTTACCTTATCTCTTGATATAGATTGCATTTATTTTGATCATTTCAATCACGCAACAGGTTTTCATCAAATTTCATCTCCCTCCCAGTTATACCTCGGTTGTCTGGTTTATGAACAAGCCTTCTATGTGGTACAGTATCAAATGCGTTACTGAAGTGCAGTGAAACTGTATGACAGTCACAAGTTTTCCCACATCTTACTTCCTGCTGACATTTTCTAAAAATGCAGTGAGTATTGCTTGGCATGATTTCCCCTTACATTATTTGCACTGGGCAGTTGAATTGACATTTGTTTTTCGTTTTTTTTGTAAGTATTCAATAATTGTTTTTTCTGTGATTGTCTCAGATAACGTTTCTACTGTTGATGTCGAGCTACCTGGTTCATAGTTCCCTGGCTGCTTCTTATAGCCTTTTTTCCTGGAAGGGCACCTTGGTGATATCAGGAAGGAAATAGGTGTAGGCCAGAAGTGGACCGGTATCAAGGAAGGGCTGTTGATAGCCACTACTAAGTGTGCCAAGATAAAAAGCAAAAACTCCAGAGCTAAGAAGCCCAGCTGGTTTGACAGGGAGTTAGTCCATGTGGTATAGAAAAAGAGGGAAGCCTTCAGAAAGTATTAAAGCATCCAGAGAGTTGAGGACAGGGAAGAGTACAGCAATAAGTCACAGGACATGAGCAAAGGAGCAAGACAGGCCAAATCCAAGAAGCAACTGCAGATGGCAAAGGGGTAAATTGGAGAGAAGGCCTTCTTCCATTACATCAAGGAGAAGTAGGATATCAAGGATGGGACAGTCAGGCTGAAAGGGAAGAGAACTGGGCAAAGGGTAATGTGGAGATGACAGAGGTACTTAACAGGTACTTCGGTTCAGTCTTCATGAAGGGGAAGCATGGTCAGTACACCGGGGAAGAAGGGAGAAGGTGATGGGTGGAGGAGTCAAGGATGGGGAAATTGAAATTGATATGGTGAGGAATGGATTAAAAGCCCTGAAAGTGGGAAAGACCCTGAGACCAGATGGAATACACCAAAAGGTCCTGAGGAAGATAGCAGATATGCTGGCAGGTCCCCTACTGAACCTGTTAAACAGCTCTCTAGAGATGGGAGAAGTACCCTTGAACTGAAGGACAGCACATGTAGTGCTGCTACACAAGAGTGGGCCAGAGAACAACCTAGATAATTATCAGCTGGTAAGTCTGACCTCAATAGTGGGGAAGCTCATGGATGGAAATATTGGCAAACTTTCCGGATGAAAATGGTCACCATGATGATAGGCAGCATAGGTTTATGTTAGGGTGCTCGTGCCAGACCAACCTAATTAATTTCTTTGACTGGGTGACCAGGACAGTGGACAAAGGCCAGTCAGTGGACATACTGTATCTAATTCTAATCAAGGCCTTTAATTCTGTCTAGGAAGCTGGAGGACTTGGTGGTAGTAGTAGTAGTACATTTTTTTATAAGGCGCTCTTCCCCAAAGACTTAGGGTGCCATACAGTAACAGACAGGCAATTAAAACTAGTGCAATAAATGAGCAAAATAAATAAAAAACCTAAACAAAAGAAGCACAAATCCAGAATTACAGATACAATTAGAACAGTAGCTGAATCACTGGGAACACGGGGAATACTTAGAAACTAAATTTGGTCCCTGAAGGCCTGCCTGAATAGGTAGGTCTACAACCCCTTTTAAAGGCCTCCACCGAGGGGTCCTCCATCAGTACACTAGGCAAGGCATTCCATAATACAGGACCTTTTACTTCAAAAGTATGATTGCCAGAGGACTTAAGCTGGGCCCTTTGGAGTCTTTTGGACAGAGAAGAGACCCTCGGAGGATGATCAAAGGGGACGCCGGGACTGGAAAGGATTCAGAAGCTCTGCCAGGTAGTTGGGGTGCAGCCATTGTAGGGCTTTGTAGGTTAGTAAATCAACCTTGAAGGTAACTCATTGGCCCACCAGAGCAGCAGTTGGATTTCCACCTGCGACGGCAATGACCCAGATTCGGTAACAGACCTGGGAGTCAGAGGGCTGGCCAGGGGCAGAAGGTCTGAGCATCCTCTGGACTGCTCTCCTTCTCTGAGGGGAGGTGGGGGAAGTGTGCCTGGTGCTTTGTCAGCCCCTGGTGGAGGCTGGGGTCCTGTGCGTCTGGCACCAGAGCATTTGGGGGTGGGGGTGGGTGCTGGTTGTCATTCATTGTCCCTGCCCCTAGGGCATCTGGATTTGAAAACCTGCTGACCTCTGTCATGACACCCCTGCCCAACCATGATCCTCACTGCCTTAGATGTCCATTAGGGTGTCCCTCTCCCATGACCCCAACCCAGGGTTAAGCCAGGGCATTGCCATCAATGATCACTGGGGGGCTCCACCCGGGGGGGGTAAGCCTGGGCATGGGGGAGCATAGACAAGGTACGGGCTGACCTCCAGAAGGAGGATTAGGGGTCTGGCACAAAATAAAACCTTGATGGTAACTCACCACTTCATAGACAGCCAGTGCAGATTACACAGGAGTAGTGCCAAATGACTAGACCTCAAAAGTCAGTCAGTGACTTGACCACTGGGTTCTGCACAGCTGCAAACATTGTAGGGTACCTCCACTAAACCTGAGGTATACCATGCTACAATAGTCCATGCAAGACATCACAAACACATACACTAGTGTCAGCAGGTCTTCAGGAGAGATAAGGAAGTTAACCCAACTGATGTTCCTAAGATGGTCAAAAGCCAGTCCTGACTACAGCTAACACCTGAACCTCTAGTGTCAACTAATCAAAAATGACTCCCAGATTTTTAACCTTTGCAGAAGCTAGCAGCCTGGAAGACTCAAGCTGAAGCCCCATCACTTCCACAGCTACTTAACCTCCCCCAACCCAGCTCAGTCATCAGTTCCTCAGACTTCTCTGGGGTAAGTCTCAGCCAACTAGTTTCCATTCATTTCTAAATCTCAAGCACGCATAATTTCAGCACCTCAACAGCGTCAGTCATCCCAGTTGCAAAGGACGAATACTGGATAATAGGACTCAGAGGGTGGTGGTAAATGGCATTCACTCTGCAGAGGGTAAACTGACCAGTGGGGTACCACAGGGATCAGTGCTGGTCCAGTCCTCTTCAATGTCTTCATCGGTGATATTGCCAAGGGTCTGGAAGAGAAAATTTGCCTGTTCACTGATGACACTAAGCTCCACAACACAGTGAATACACCAGAGGTAGTGGACAGAATGAGGGGAGTTCTAAGGAAGCTGGAGGATTGGTCAAGGGATTGACAGCTGGGTTTCAATACATACAAGTGCAAGATAATACACATAGGGCTCAAAACCCAGGAGCTACATATCAACGGGGGATAGCATGCTCCAAGCAAAAAGAGACCTTGGGTGATCATCTCTAATGACTTCAGTGTAGGTATGCAGTGTGACAAGGCACCAGGAAAGGCAAAAAGGATGTTGGAATGCACAGACAAGAGAATCGAAAGGAGAAAAAGGCAGATAATAATTCCACTATACAGGACATTAGTAAGACAGCACCTCAAATACTGTGTTAACTTCTGGAGGCCTCAACTACCTAAGGCCATAGATAGGGTGGAGGCAGTTTAGAGGAGGGCAACATAAATGGTGCAGAGACTACACTGCAAGCCCTATGAGGATAGGCTAAGGGAATTAAATATGTACTCCCTGGTGGAGAGGAGTGGGGGGGAATATGATTGAGATATTTAAATACCTCACAGGAGAGAATAAAGTACAGGAGAACACTATATTATAAAGAAAAAGATACTCAAGGACAAGGGGGCACAAGATGAAACTGGTAGGAGGGAGGAAGGGAGGTTCAGAGGGAATGTGAGGAAGTACTTCTTCAAGGAGAGGGTGGTGGACATGTGGAACAGCCTGCCAGCGGAGGTGGTGGGGGAAGAAATGATTACAGGTTTTAAACATGCTTGGGATATGCATAGAGGATTGCTGGTGGTGCTGGTGGGGGGTACAGCCTAAAGAGAGCAGTGCATAACAGAGCACAATTGTTAGTGATACAGTAATAGAGCAAAATTGGTGGGCTGAAGGTCCTTATCTGCCAACAGTTTCTATGTTTCTATACTACTGGGTGTCGTCCACACAGCAGTGGAAACCCAGATTGTACTGCTGAATGATCCCTCCCAGGAGCAGCATGTACACGGCAAACAACATAGGTTAGAGGACCAAACCTTGGGGCATGCCACAGAGCATGGGCATCAGAGACAGTGAAAAAGTTTACATCACCATTCTCTGTACCCTATCCCAGGGATAGAATTCAAACCAGCAGATAACAGTGCCACTGTGTCCTTCATGCTTCCGCAGATGATCCAACAGCAACCCATGATCCATGTGTCAAATGCTGATGGGAGATCGAGGAGAATGAGAATTGACTGTTCATCTATGTCTCTCTCCCTTGAAGTCATTATGCACACCCACCAATGCTGTCTAAGTGCTATGCCTAGATCTAAAACCAGATTGGAGGGGCTCATTAATGTCATGAGCTATGAGGTGCACCTCAAACTGTGTAGTGCCATAGCCTTCTCAATAATGTTGCCAAGAAAATGTAGGTTTGAGACAGGATGATAATTCACAAGCATATCCAAGTCCAAAGCTGGTTTCTGCAGAAGGGGCCAGACCAGTGTAATTTTCAATGCCACCTAGAAGACTCTGTCAGAAAAGGAGCACCTAACTATCCCACGAACACTGACACCTAAGACTTCACACAGCTCACTAATAGATGAGTGCAGCCTGGGTCTAGTTTACAATAAGTGGGTTGCAGCTCTGAGATCACCTTCCATACCTCTTCCATCAAAATTGGCCAAAACTCTGCACAAGACAGCTGAGTGCATCCATGAGTTTCAGGCCCAACTCTGCTGGGTTGTGACATCTTGCTTGGAGTGATCCCAACCTGAAGAGAGGACAGTCTGAGAAAAATTGAAGAAACTCTTCATACTTAATTGCTCTTACTGACTGGAGACAGGTTGGATTTAATTGCTTGTTCACAGTATGGAAACAAATCTGTCAGCTTCTACCAGCAGTAATCGCCATGTATAGAAATGCTGCCTTCTTATGGCAGATTGCCCTTTGATATTCATTGTAATGAATAATCAAAACCCGTTTCTCTTCCTTGGCCCTGGACCACCTTCAACAGCCCTCTAACCTCTGATCCCTGGTTTTAGCTCCCTTAGATCCCCATCAAACCACATTGAACCATGGGAAACCTATGCGAGAGACTCAGGGTTACATATGGATAAGTGCTACAGAGTCAAAGGCCTTGGTAACAACCCTGTTATAGATCTATACTGCATTATCTGATCCTGTCTCACAAGGTGCCACCATATCCAAGATGACCAGTATCACCAGCAGTCCTTCTGGCCCCAGCCACCTTAAAGGGTGGTACCAAACAATATCCAAAGGGGGAGGACTACAGCATGGCCCTGATGGAGAACTTCACCGTACAATGATCCAACTAGTTGACTGAATCAATCTCAAGGTTACTCACCTCGAGCCCCAAGAATAAAACTGAGTTTCTGTTGTGTCCATGTTGGTGGGACACAGAAGAAATGACTTATATAAGGCCTAGTGATTCTATCAACTGGACAAAATCCCTTTCAAAATTCAAGAATTCATCATCGACCCAGGCTTTGAAATCATCCAGAATAATCCTTCTGGATGTCTCCAAGACCCTCTTGGCAGTGAAGCCTGTAATTTCTCACAGAAAATCTCACCACCCCTATTTCCCAGAGGCAAGTAAAACTGGAGAATCCTGCAGCCTGCACCTGGACACCCATGCAGACACAAATTCAAATGATGAGGTATCTTCCACTGGGATCACCATGAAGTTCAAGTTCGATCTAAAACAGATAGCCACCCTCCCACTATCCCTCCATGGGCAGTGTACCACAAAGACTCCAGCTGGGACTGCCACTTCCAAAATTAAACCAGTGTTGTCACGCAGCCAGGTCTCGATGGTGCAAGCCAGACTGACCGAGAAACCCAAAATTTAGTCTGGTATAATGGCAGTCTTGTTCCTCATTAATCTTGCACTGCAAAGCACTTCCTGGAGGGGACAGGGTGAGGCTGTCAGCCCACTGGCTAACTGCTCACTCAGTCTGGTAGGATCCTGGGTATGGAAACTGGATAGGTGGGTAAACACAGATGCACCATAGGAATCAGAAGGTACTGGTTGGGGTGGTGAATTCCTGAACCAATTAGTGTGCTGTACACATTTTTTATCTATTTTAAAATGGATAAAACATTTCCTGGAATCTAATTGTTTGACATACATTTTGATCCATACTTCTTTATATTGCCCAGTAAAAAAGTACCAATGCCTAGTGACCTCATTACTAAACATATCCATGTGCAATTTAATATGTTTCTAAAATCTCATCTGACAATAATTGTTCTCTTTGCAAGCTGCTTGCTTCCAACACCCTCCTAATATCTTGCTCCAGGCTAGCACAAAGTAAAAAAAGGCACTCCACACACCAGACAGTTTTTATAGTGTATGGGAGAGTGCAATTATGAATGGAATTCAATGAATTCCTAGGCTTGTTTTACCATTGTAGTGATGTCAAACTGCTGTTGTACAATCATAGCATTATAGCATTTTTAAGAATGAAACTGATATTGAGTCCACAAACTTTGCAATGTTGCAAATTTTGAGCAATTTGCAAAATATTCATGAATGCAAAGTGCAAAATTCTGCCTGCGAAATGCAGAATTTTACCAGCAAAGTATTACAGTAATTACAGTATTCAAATCCAAAAAAGTAAAGCTTATTTGTACAAAATTATAATTTATTAATAATACACTACAATATTTGTTGCAATAGAATTCAAAAATACAAGTAAAGCATATCTGATAAACAGCTCTGTGATTTTTTAAATCAGTAATTTTTAGCAAAGTCTGAAAAATAATTAAGTCTGTAAGGGTTTTTATCATTTTAAAATGCAACAAATTATAGGTTGTAGTGTAATCTGCTCTTACCCATTTTTTGGTCTGCTGTCACACCAGCAACATATCTGGCTGAAACTGAGCCAGACACTGCTCTGTTACCCATTTTAAAGACAGCCAGCCATGGATGTAGCAGGCAAGGACAATATGGTAGCCTGCACTCCCCAACATAATCCCGACATCAGAGTATATGGGACCTATAAGATGGTCCACTCTGCCATTGCTAGGCAACTAGTGACTCTTTCCCCACTCCACTTATTGTGCAAGCTAGTGAGGCAATTCTAATGGCTGAGAAAATGAAAGTCATTGTAAAAAATGAAGACTATTATTGGTCTAAACCTACTAATTATCTGCTTTTCAAGCTTGTGAAGACCTCTAATAGTTAAATTGTGCATATAAAACCAGGCAAAAAACTTGATGCCTATTCATAATTTGTGTATGTCTACATACTGTGTTCTTGCCCACTTACCAAACCATATGTGCCCGAAAATGACTTTTGAAACATTTTCTAGCTAGGGATCTTCCTAGTATATAAGTTTAGAAAGGCTTGACTGTCTGCTTAGATAGTAAATGAATATACTGTACATATGTGTGTGTGTGTGTGTGTATATATATATATATTACTGCAGCTCACTCCAGCAGTGCTATGCAACTGATGACACAATCCTTAATTTGCTTGCTGTCAACGCTAGCACGGTGATTTTGGCAGGCAAAAAAGTAAAAGTGAATGTGAAAGTAAATACTGTTATGCATTAAAACTCTTTTAATATCTGTCTCAGGCTAGTGAGGAATTCTAGTGGTCAAAACTGTACATTTGAGAAAGGTAAACAATTTGATGCTGATGTAATGCAAAATTTACATAGTTAACGATACACTGTCATGTCACTAGCTAAATCTAAAATGCCTAGGATGTGTAACCATAATATATGTGTGTGTGTGTGTGTGTGTGTGTGTGTGTTAATAAGTAGAATTTTATTAGTATATAACTTTAGAAGTACTTGGTTGTCTAATCACCTAATTACTAAGTTTACAATTGCAGTATATGTTGCAGTGTCCCATTCAAAGGTCTGTGACATAATGTTCACTATCCAGTAAAAAAATTAACATTTTTGCCTGTGTACTAAAAATAAACAGTGATTTTACCAACCAGAAAAGAAAAGAAAGATTGTTTCAACATAGATACATACATGTACAGAGTAAGAGTTAGCACAGACGTTCTAAAAAGGGGGGTGATTGGGGGGCACTAGAGATGCAGGAAAGTTTCATTTCTCTTGCTTAATTCATTTGCAGGTGAAATTCCACCATTTGCATATGAAATTCCACATTTTGCAGGTGGAATTTCACACTTTGCACCCTTGGAACATTTCACGAATTGTGCAAAATTTGCAAAATATTTTGTGGGGCGAAATTTCTGACTTCGCTGGAACTTTGCTGGTGAAATTAAACTTTGCTGCATCTCTACTAGCTTTACTTACAGCTTTCTATACTGCTCCATATTTCATCTTACTCTGTCCAGTCCTTTGACACTGCTGTTCTCACTCCCTTACCTTCATACTAACATACTAAAATGCCAGCAGAATAGGCCTAACAGTCTTTCGCGTCTGCTCGTTTGGTCAGCCTCCACCCTGGGAGCTGACCTTGCTGCCCCCCTCGCCTTCTCCGGCTTCTCCCTTCCCAGTTCCAGATATTCTCGCTGCATTGGATTTTGCTTCCAGAACCCTTCCCCTGTACCTGTCCCACCCCCTCTTGAACCCCTCCACCATCTCTGCCTCCACCAGCCCCCTAGGCAGCACATTCCATGGCTCCACCACCCTCTCAGTGAAGTAGCACCTCCTTCTTTCTCCCCTGAATCTTCCCCCCTCCAGCTTCCACCCATGCCCTCTAGTGGCCCCTCCTCCTTCCTTCGAAGCACCCTGACTGTTCCTCCCCTATTTACCCCCTTCATGTACTTGAAGACCTCTATCATGTCCCTCTCGGTCCTTCTCTCTTCCAATGTGTACATATTTAGCTCTTGAGCCTCTCCTCATAGGTCCTGTCCCCAAGCCCCAAATCATTTTGGTTGCCATCCTCCGGACCATCTCCAGGAGTTTAATGTCCCTCTTTAAGTGTGGTCTCCAAAACTGCACGCAGTACTCAAGGTGCGGCCTCACCAAGCAGTTATACAGAGGGAGTATCACTTCCCTCCTTCTGGAGGTGATCCCCCTAGCGATGCATCCCAGCATCCTGCTGGCCTTGGCTGCTGCCTTCCTATAAGTCTCCAAGTTGTTCATCTTGACATCCACCACCACCCCCAGGTCCCTCTCAGCCATCGAGACTTGTAGCATTTGCCCCCCGGTGTACACTTGGCCCAGGTTTCTGGCCCCCAGGTGCAGTACCTTGCATTTCCCTGCAATGAACCTCAGCTTCCACTTTCTAGACCATCTTTCCAGAGCCTTCAGGTCCCCCTGTAGGGCCACCCTCCCCTCCTCCCCATTCACCACTGCCCCCAGTTTTGAGTCATCCGAAAAGAGACTCATCTCACTCCTGATACCTGTCCTTATGTCAGAGATGTAGGCGTTGAACAGGAGGGGCCCAAGGACTGATCCCTGTGGGACCCCACTAATGACCCTCCTTGGGGATGAGACTATCTCACCAACTACTATCCTCTGAGTCCGGTCCTGGAGCCAATTGCCTATCCATCTGATCATCTGGTTCCCCACCCCCATTTCTCCCAGCTTATCCACAGGCCCACGTAAGGAACAGAGTCAAATGCCTTGCTGAAGTCTAGAAAGAGGACGTCCACTGGTCTACCCAGGTCCAAGGCACTCGTCACTCAGTCATAGAACTCCACAAGGTTTGTCTGACATGATTTTCCCGGGATGAATCCATGCTGTCTATCGTCCAGGCACCCTGACTTTTCCAGGTCCACCCCAGCCTCTCCTTGACAATGCCCTCCATCACCTTGCCCACCACCGATGTCAGGCTGACAGGCCTGTAGTTCCCTGCCACCTCCCTTGATCCCCCCTTGTGGATAGGGACTATATGTGCCACCTTCCAGTCCTGGGGCACCCACCCTGTCCTCAGAGAGATGGTGAAAAACTCCGCCAGGGGTTTCGCCAGGACATCTGCAAGTTCCTTCAGCACTCTGGGATGTAATTTATCCAGCCCCGGTGCTTTCTCCATCTTAAGGGACCTGAGGGCTTCCCTCACTCTCCCTGCTGTGATTTCCACTCCCGCTACCTCTTCTCCTTGCTTAGCCTTCCCCCCTCCTGTCAGTAATGCCTCCCCCTCTCCCCAGACCCGCCGATCGGTGAGGGTCCCCCCTTCCTCAGTATCACTGTCTCCTACCATGTATGATGCAGCACCCCCATTTTCCTTGGTGAAAACTGAGGTGAAGAACTCATTTAGTACCTCAGCCTGCACCCCCAGGTTTTGTGCCCATCTCTCCCCTGTTTTAATCCTGCTAATCTGCCCCTTCATCCTTCGTTTTTCCCCAGTGTATCTAAAGAACCCCTTGTTCCCTCTCCTAATTCCCTGGCCAGGTTCTGCTCCTTCCTTGCCTTAGCCACCCTCACCACCCTAGTGGCCCTTCTAGCCATCAGCTCGTACTCCCCCTCGATCCCTTTCACTCCTTGAGCACTTGAATTGCCTATAGGCTGCCTTCTTTCCATGCACCACCTCCTGGACCTCCCTGGTCCACCAGAAGGGTTTTTGGGCCCTACCGCATTTTCGTCTTACTCTTGCACAGCTGCTGGTAGCATCCTGCACCCATCTCCTGATGATTTCCCACCTACTATCAGTGTCCATGTCTGACCCAATCCCATCCAAATGCTCCTTAAGGATCCTTCCCATTTCCTTAAAATCCGCCCCCCTGAAGTCAGTTACCTCCGTCTTTGTGCAGCCTTCTACCCCTCCTAGGTCCAGGCAGAACCACACCGTGGCATGGTCACTCCCCGCCAATGGGTCCCTTACCTCCAGGCCCCCAATCTGGTCACTGTCTGCCAGGACCACATCCAGTACCCGCACCTCCCCTGGTCGGTTCCCCCACCTGCTGAGTTAGGAACGCTTCTTGAAAGACATCCAACAACCTCTGTTTCCTGGCCACCGAGGATGTCATAGTCTCCCAGTCTGTTCCTGGCATGTTTAAGTCCCCCAACACCACCACCCTTCCCCTGCCCAGTCTGCAGTATCTCCCAGCATCTGCCACCAGACTCTCCTCCAGCTCCTCCGCCAGTGCAGGGGGTCTATACACAACTCCTATTTTTACTCTCTTGCCCCCCCTTGTTATCAAGGTGACCCAAATCGCCTCCATGGTTCCCTCCGCCTCTTCTACTCCCCCTATGCCAATGCAGTTTTTGACTATCATTGCTACCCCTCCTCCCTTTCCCTCCCCCCTGTCCTTCCTGAACATAGTGTAACCTTCCAGGTTCAGGTCCCAGTTGTGTCCTGCGGTGGCCCAGGTCTCAGTGACCACTGCCACATCCACCACTCCCACAGTTAGCATCACCTGGAGCTCAGGCATTTTATTGCCCAAACTCCTGGCATTCAGCAGGACTACCTTCCACCCTTTCCTTATACTTCCATTTCCCCTGCTCATGTTCCCATGGGGATTCTGTTTTCCCCTGGTCTGCACTTTACCAGTCGACCTTTTCCTGCATTCCTCCAGCTCCCGGGAGGGGGGAGACAGAGTCCCTCCTTTATCAGCACCCCCTCGACAGCCTTTTCTCCCATCCCTCCCCCCTTCACAAGTTTAAACCCCACTTTTTACCAATGAACCCCTCTATTTTCAACTTAAGGATTCCCCTCCCCTCCAAATTGAGATGGAGCCTATCTCTATCATACAGCCCCTTATCCTCCCAGGTCTCCCCCAATCCCCATCAACCCATACCCTCTGGCCTCACACCACTCCCTGAGCCACTGCTTTATCTCCCTAATGTTCCTTTGTGTTCCCCACTTTGCCTGGCACTGCAGGATTTCTGAGAAGGAAACTGTGCATCCTACGTCATAAGAGACCCTGGCAAGTTCTCTGAATCTTGCCTGTATCTATAGCTCGCTATTTCCCTCAATGTCATTTGTACCCAGGTGGACCAGTATGTCTGGGGAACCCCCACAATCCTTTGTCAGCTGATATACCTCGTGCTTGGCCCTGTGCACCATTAATCCAGGGAAGCATTTTGTTCTAACTGGCCAGGCTTCTCCCTCCCTATCCCATTTGATACCCCTGATCATAGAATCCCCCAACAGGAGCACTCTGACCTCTCCTTTTCCTCCATTTCCCCCCCTTCCATGTCCCTCATCCTTTCTACTGGCCCCTCCACCCAGTCAGATCCTTGTTCCTCCCCCTATTTGGGTGTCACATGCTGCCCCCTCCTTATTTAACCTGGCCACCCCCTCTCCTCCAATCCTATGCTTCTCCTCCTCCCGAGTAACCTTCTGTACCTCGCTAACTCCCCCCTCACTGCTTGCAACTGGTCCTTCTCCTCCATCTGCTAAACTAGCCTGGCTCATCCTCCCTTCCTTCCTGTCTCCATTTAGTCCCTCCTTGCTTGTCGTGCGCCCCTGGCCTAAACCCTCTGCTCCCTTTACTGTATCCTCCTTGTACTTCTGGTCCTTTTCCTTGCCCTTTCCTCCCAACTGGTCCTTCTCCTTGCACTTTCCTCCCTCTTCCCCTGCCCCTCCTGCTCTGATTCACTGCTCCCCCCCTTTTTCTTCATTCCAGGTTCCCCCCTTTTCCTCCTGCTATCTGGTCCCCGCCTCCTGCCCCCCACTCCCTTTCCATCTCTAACCACCCCTGTCGTAGCTACATCACCCCTTATCCTCAAGCAGAAGAAGAGAATTGAAGTGGTTACTGAGGGTAAAGTCTGATCCACCTCTCCGCCTTACTTCCTTCTGTCCAGCCCTGGCCATCTGCCTACTTCCCTGAGAATGTTGTCCCTCTGGCCCCCCTTTGTGAGGGTCCCCAGTTACCTGCCTGCTTCCTTGGTAGTGTCCTCCTTTTGGGCCCTCTCTGCCAGGGTCCCTATGTGACCCAGAGTATTCTTCTGCAATCCTTTTCCTATGCCCCTGCCCCTAGTGCTTGGTGCAACCCCATGGGAGATCCTCTGCCCCCTTTCCCAACCATACCTCCGCCTTCCCCCAGCTGTCTCCTAATCCCCACAACCTCCTCCCTAAGCTGTGCCAGCTGGTAGCACACTGGGAAACCACTGAACTTCCAAGCCCAGTCCAGTATCATGGCTGCTCCATACCCTGTGCACCCCACCACCCTCCCAAAGATGCCGGACCTAATGACGTGTGGTCCCATTCCCCTCCAAGCAGGTTTCCTTGGGTGAGCCACCAGGTTCCCCACTAGTCCAAGATACTCCCCTACTGACTAATCAGGTCACCCACTAATCCTAGATACAGTCCCACAGTAAACTGGTAAACCTGTTACTAGGCGCAGTACAACACAGTAAACTTATAAGGGAAGTGAACAACTCCCTAAGCTCCTCTCTCCCAGCCTTTAAATCCAACCCCCATTGGCTAGAACTGTATGAGCAGCACCTTCAGCCTTTTCCTCCAATTGCAGGGCAGGTGTTCCCTATAAATTAGCAGAGCTCTGGGAGGAAGGGGTGGGGGTGGGTCTTGGCCTACACTTGACTCTGAGAGAGTGTATCAGCCCTGTGTCTGCCCCTCCAAGCCCAGCAGCCAAAGAACCAACCCCAAGCAAATCCCACCAAATAGGTTTTAAATCAGAAGAAATAGGCCTCCACCAGTGCAGCCTGTTACACAGTGAAACATCCACACAAATGAGCCCACTTACAGCCACCAAACCAGTTTTCAAACTTCCAACAGCCCCCAAAACAATACCCTGTTAGCCCCTTAGAAGAAAGAAAGAAAAGAAATAACCTTCTACCATGTAAAATGTACAAGAAATCCTGTAAAAACAACAAAAAGCAGCTACTGTCCTGGAACACAACTGATCCTGTCCCCTTCCAGTTCCTTCTGAGAAGACAAAGCAACTAACATCACACCAGGATAAACACACCTCTAGGGACAGTAAGGCACTCATCCTGAAGATTTGTACCTTACTATATCCCAAGGTATGTGCTTATCACAGCATAGCCAACACCCTGCTGTGTCTTATTCCTCACTTGAGCAACTTCATGGACCTGCAAATTGGCATGCACATTCCTTGAGAAAAGATCATGAAACCTTGCAAACTTGGTAAAATTTGATCTGCTAGTTATAATGTTAGAGGGGGGTCAAATAAATTAACATGACTAGTTTTAAGATGCTTTGTTTAGGACAATAAAATGGAATCAAAGTACTAATGGTACTAAAGGTATCAAATAAGGTCTGTAAAGTGTGAAATAATGATATCTTAAAATGCAATATCCTGTACCTGGGCTCTAACCACTGATCCTTTGCATGCTTAGGAAACACACAAGCAGTGTACCACTGAGCTGCAAGTAAGGGAATTACAGTTTCTGTGGTATAGTTGTTAAGTCACAACCTACAAAACAAGTGGCTGGGGTTCTGTTCCCAGCAGGTGAGATACCTTTACAAATTGTTGTTCTTAGCTAAATGTACTTCTCATACAATTTACTAGTCCATCTCCACATCACCATGAATTGCCACTTAAGTGAGTTTCCATTTTATAAAAAGCTACTGAAACAAAAGTTTAAGTCCTGCCAGTTGAACTGCTGATTCTTTGCTTACAAATAAAAATATATTTAATGTGTCACTGAGCTGCAAGTAAACAGATTGCAGTCCTTGTGGTATAGAAATTATGTTACAACCTTCAAAATGGGCAACTGGGGATTGAAATCCCAGCAGGTGATTTTCCATCTCAAATTATTGCTCTCAGATAAATTTACTTCTCATATAATTTATTATTCTAACTCCCCACCACCATGAATTCGCACTCAAACTTGCTTCCATCTTACAAAAATATTGAAGAAAGTTTCAGTCCCTGCACAAATTTGAACCATGCCTACCGGTACTTGAACCATTGATTCCTTGCCTGCTAACCAAACACACACTCAGTGTGCCACTGAACTGCAGGTAGGTGAGTTGTAGTTCCTGGGATACAGAGGTTGTGTCCGACCTGCAAAACAAATGGGTGGGGATCTAATTCCAGCAGACAAGTAACATTCACAAGTTGTTATTCTTAGCTAAATTTACCTCACATATAATTTGTTAGTCCACTCCACACCACTATGAACCGCTACTGAACTGAGTTTCCATCTCACGGAAAAGTTGAAAAAAGCATTTAAATCCCTGCCAGGATTCAAATGATGTCTACCTGAATTTAAACCACTGATTCTTTGTTATGCAAATACACATTCAGTGTGTCCGTGAGCAACAGGTAACTGAGTTGCAGATAAGTGAGTTGCATTACCTATGTGTAGAGGTTATGCCACAACTTATAAAACAGGTGATTGGAGATTAAATCCTAGCAGATGAGTTACCTTCACAGGTTGTCGTTCTTACCTATTTACTTCTTACATAATTTGCTATTGCACTCCACAACACTAGGAATCGCTACTCAAGCGAGTTTCCATCTTAAAAGGAAAATTTGACAAAATGCTTAAAGATCAATGGCAAATGGAAAATACTCTTCCTATGTTTTGTACTTTTATTATAGCCTGTATATTAACATTTCTATATTTTCAAGTCTCTTGTCTTTTTCTATTAAAATATTAATTCCATGCCCCTACATGTTTACCTAAATGAAACTGGTCATACTTCTCTTTTCAGTGAGATACACTCCATTTCATTCAGCTTATTGCATCATTGAAGGAGTGAGGTGTTATGCTCGAGGCTGTCACAAGAACAAAAAGCTCAATAAAAGTGCAAGTTTAATAAGGGTGTATGTAGCCCGATTCATCCTTGTAGCCCCTTAATTTGCTATTGTGCTTTGCTTTATATTTGATTATACAAGTGTTTATAGTTAAAAAGAAAACAAATGAAAACCACAATCTTGTGCCTTGCTGACACCCACGGTTTTCAGCCCTTTACCTATCATCTGTTTTGAAGTACCACTGCATATTGAGCTTTCAGTATTTTTTTTTTTATTCCTGTTGCCTAGATGTAGGTTGGATATGGTATTTCCACTATCATGTTTTGGCACTTGTCCTTGACTGCAGGTACACATATTGCTTTGTTTAACAAATCCCTTCCCCCAAAATGAAATCACAAAGGGTTGAAAGTTTTGAAAAAAATCACCCAATGCTTGCAGGTCCTGAAACTCAACAATTTATGCCTGCCAGAGATTGTGTGTGGTCCTCTCATGCCCCGATACTCAGATGTAATAAAGTGTAGTACTTTTTTTTCAGCCTTCATGGACCATCCCCCATCATTCTAACCATGCTCCAAGCCCCGTCATCCATCTTCCCTGAAACTTACCTCTCCCTGGGTGTTCCTCTCTGGCTTACCCCCCAGGGTGAGACCTTTGTAGGAGACCCCTTTTTCCTCCATCAGATGTTGAGTTTGATTGACCAGGGGAGTGCACAGTCAACAGTGCAGGGCTGCAGACCACAGTAGGCAGCATACTGTTGTTGTCCAGCTTTCCCCAGTGTTTCACCCAAGGGAGACGTGGTGTGCAATGATGTCATGCTGATGTCTACTATATCTCCCTAATTAATCCAGCTAAGGCTGCCAAACCCCCATCTTCTGCCAGGGGCAAATCAGGTGCTGAGTGATTCCCCCCCCCAGAAGGAGGAGAGCAGTCCATCAGGCTCTCTCTCATCCTCCCCCGGCCATCCCTCCAACAGCCTGGGCTCACATCTGAACCCCAGTCATCATTGTCATATGTGGTAGCTCTACAGCTGCACCAGCAGGATGGCATGACTCCAGTACCTTGAATTTAGCATTCATTTTTGGGTGCCGGGACACTCACTCTTGCCTGCAAGTAAAAAGATCTTACTGTTGTTGTCTAAGCTGCAATGTTATACTACATGTAAACAAAAAAAAAATTTCTTTGCACATATTGGAAGCATTTCCTTGATTGCCACATTTTAAGGTATCAGACTCCATGACACTTGTGTATCAGGGCATGAGAGGACAACCAACAATGTCTGGCAGGCTGAAATTGCAAGCAGCAGGTGATCTTACCAAACTTAGCAGGGGGGGTGTTCTTTAAAAATAACAATCTTTTTATCTGCAGGTAAGGTCGAGTGCCAAAAAATGATTGTGGAAATACCATAACCCAGCTGCATGTAGGTAACTGGAATATAAAAAAAGTAAAAACTCAGTATACAGTGGTGCTCCAAAACAGGTGGCGGGCAGAGGCCTGAAAATCATGGATGTCTACAAGGCTACACTATCAAAATCATGGATTTCTGTTTTTCTTTCATACACCTTTAACAAGCCTGCACTTTCATTGAGTTTTTCATTCTTATTATATCCTTGAGCATAACCAAGGCCTCAGATTGTCTGCTGAAATTTGGGTCTAAATTCTGTGACAAGTCCCCTGTTGCCACAGAACTTTTGTGGCATTAGTTTCCTATTTCTGTGGAAATCCTGGGGCAGCAGTTGGGGTCTTTGGTAGGAGTCAGTAACCCCCATCCAAGCACCCATGTAGGGAAAAAATTTTAGTTTTTGGTCTGGGACCTACAAACCAGAGCAAGGTGTCAATTAACTTCTGAGTTCTTAGTATTAGAAAGTAAAACATCCACCACATCCATCTCGGCCCCATCACCATCCCCACCC
This sequence comes from Neoceratodus forsteri, assembly GCA_016271365.2. Taxonomy (NCBI): domain Eukaryota; kingdom Metazoa; phylum Chordata; order Ceratodontiformes; family Ceratodontidae; genus Neoceratodus; species Neoceratodus forsteri. Next base: position 1,641,189,693 of record CM057450.1, read on the forward strand.
CAGCCTGAGAGTTCCCAGGGCCACCAAATTTGACTGAAAATATTTTTAGTGGCTATCACACTATAAAGGAATCCTCATTCTTCTAGTTTTACCACAAGACCAGAATACCAGTGTTTTATTCCAGTAGTGCTTTGTGTGGCTGTGTTCAAAGCACTTCAGGGAAAAGAAACTGAAATTTGGGCCTGGCAGTGAAATTAGAAGGATGAGGATTGCTGCACAGTATGGGACCTGACAAAAATATTTCTACTCCAAATAAAAGGACTCATGGAGGTTCTCAGGGTGGGGTAGAGAGGATAGTGGGGCTGAGCTGGATGGAGGGGGGGGGCAGGATTTATCTATTTTGATTTTTAAGGTAAAGCCCTAGCAAACAAACTAATGGGCAGAAGTTGTTCCAAAACGCTTTTCAGTTTTTTTGTTTTTAAATTCCACAGAATTCCAAAAAGCATTCTGCAGAATTTAATATAAACCATGGAATAGTTTTCTGGGGTTTATATGATTCATGGGATAACCACAATGTATGTGATTCATGGAATAATTTTCCTTGGTCAGAGTCAATGTAAACTGCAGATTTGTTTTACTCACAGGTTATACTGACTCTTCATTATGAACTGCAGAACAATATTCCGCATTTCATGTAAACCATGGAATAATATTCCGCAGTTCATATAAACCAGGATATAATATTCTGCAGTTCATGTAAACCAAGGAATATTATTCCACAGTTCATGTGAACCATGGAATATTATTCTGCAGTTCACGTATGCCACAGAATAATATTCAGTGTTTTTTCCATGGTTTGCATTAAATTCCACAGAAATCTCCATGGCTGCAGAATCGCAGATAAATCGGAGCCTTGAGCATAATGTACCACTCCTTCAATGATGCAATAAGCTAAGTGAAATGAAACGGCTGGCACTGAAAAGAGAATCATGACCAATTTCATTTAGGCAGCATGAAATTAATATTTTAATTAATAAAGACAGGAGATTTGTATATTTCTATTCAGTGTGACTTTAATATACAAGCTGTAATAAAAATACCGAACTTAAAAACAACATTTGCCATCATCTTTAATTCCACTGCTCAGATCTAAGCAATTGATCCTTCGTCTGCTAATGAAACACACATTCAGTGTGCCACTGAACTGCAGTTAATTGAACTACAGTTACTGTAATATGTTGTAGTGGTTATGCCTCACCTGTAAAACAGTTAACTGGTGATCAAACCCCAGCAGTCAATTTACTTTCAGAAATTGTTATTCTTAGCTAAATTTACTTCTCATATAATTTACTATTCCACTCCACACCACCATGAATCATTCCACCATTGTGAGAGGTGCAGATCAGTTGCAATGCAGGCAGTGTAAACAGAAAGGGTAACATTTTAGATGGCTGTGTTGAAGTGCAGGATGATCTCTGTTTTTGTGGGATCATGTACTGTTGCAGGCTTTTTTTTCTGGTGTGTAAACAAGCCGCTCCACCTGCAATGGTACAGCCTAGCACCACACTGTCCCCCTCCTATACACTGCCTGCCTAACCTATTAGGGAATTCCATTTAAGTGGTCACAATGACTGCAGCTGTACAGTTGCTCAGTGTCCCTCAAAAAAAATCCCACGTTAGTAAACCCCAAAGATGCAATGAAGAAGAACAGTAGTGTCAGTATCTGGTTCCCACTTAGCGTCAGTTTCTGGTTCCTGTTGTTCCAAAAATGGTGTGATGACCTTCTAACTCAAGCCCAACTTATACTGTGAGTCTCTCTGGAGAATGCATCAGTGATTTTTATGTTTGCTTGCACGCATGTGCAAGAAACATAGTGCCATCATACGAGTTTTCCAGAAGTGTGTCAGCCTCTTCCAGTTCAGTCAGTGTATTTGCAGGCGCAGTCACAGAGCGCCAATCACTGCTCCAGCTGTCTATGACAGCTGAAAATGCAGTGGCATACAGTTGAAAGGGAGAGCTCTGCTTGAGTGAGCAGAGCTCTCCCCCCCCACACACACACGTGCATGCACGCACACTGCGTGCTCATGCGCCTTCCCCTTCCCCCCCACACTGTATGGCCAACGGGGGTGCCCAATCCCCGTGGCTCCAGCACCCCAAAGCATCCAGGTGCCATGCTGGGAGCCACCCCAGCATGGCAAAATATTTATGTCTGACAGGGGTGCCCAATCCCCCGTCAGCTGCACGCCCCCTCCCCAAAGCATCCAGGTGCCACGCTGGGAGCCCACCCCAGCATGGCAAAATGATGTTATGGCCGATTGCAGTGCCCAATCCCCCATTGGCTCCACTGTCTCCCCCCCATGCTGTAGCTGATGGGGGTGCCCAATCCCCGATCGGCTCCACTGTCCCCCCCCCAAGTACAGGGTGCCACGCTGGGAGCCCACCCTAGTGTGGCAACAGATGCCATGGCCAACGGGGGTGCCCAATCCCCCGTTGGCTCCACGCCCCCCAGCCATCCTTCTGCCACACTGGGAACCCACCCCAGCGTGGCAAACGTCCAGCGTCGTCGTTAAAAAAAAAAAACAACCTGAAAAGCAAAAACGGTCCCTCGCAGTGTCTGCATCCACCCGCGCCCACCCACTGCGCACCCTGCCTCCCCACACTCCCCACCTCACCCCATACTTACCTCCGGAGTCTGGCTCGACGATCTTCGGTGGACCGGGAACACATCTGCACTCTTCAAAGCCAACCGCGAACTGAGGAAATGCCAGTAAGCTGTATAATGGGATAGATAAGGTTTTTTTAACTTTGTTGCATATCTCAGGCATTTTTTGGAATTCTTGCACCAAATTTTCAACATGGGGTTTTTGGGATCCCTCCTCATGAATTCTTGCACTGTCATGGAATTACTTGGGCCCGAAGGGTGATTTTGCAGCCACAGCGTGAAATCACCTTTCCAGAATGATTAATGAAATGACACTGCCAGTGTTCATAAGGTGGGCTCTCAAAAAGCCTATTTTGAAAATTTGGTGGCAAAATTCCTAAAAATTACTGTTTTACGGGCGTCGTTGCGCAGTTCCTCGCATGCTCGTAAGTTCGTGAATTTTCAATATTTTCACTCCAGATTTTCAACATTGCCATTTTACCACACCTTCTTATGAGCAGTACAGCTGTCATTTTTCACATCTCACCCAAAATGTGTTTCCGCCCATGTAGCGCACAATGGCACAGTTGGTGTGTGAAATCAATGTACAGGACACATTAAGAAAATCACAGTGACACTGTTCATGAGCAGAGGTCTTAAAATGGATATGTTGAAAATTTGGTGAAAAAATTCTTAAAACTGACTGTTTTATGAGCGTGCATTGCGCAGTTCCTACGCTCATAAGTTCATGGATTTTCAATATTTTCACTCCAGATTTTCAATATTGCCATTATACCACACCTTCTTATGAGCAGTACAGCTGTCATTTTTCACATCTCACCCAAAACGTGTTTCCACCCATGTAGTGCACAATGGCGCAGTCGGTGTGCGAAATCAATGTATGGGACACATAAAGAAAATCACAGTGACACTGTTCATGATCAGAGGTCTTAAAATGGCTATTTTGAAAATTTGGTGAAAAAATTCCCAAAAATGACGGTTTTACAAGCGTGTGTTGCAGAGTTCCTATGCACGCTCGTAAGTTCGCAAATTTTCAATATTTTCACTCCAGATTTTCAGCATTGCCATTTTACCACACCTCCTTATGAGAAGTACAGTTGCCATTTTTCACATCTAGCCCACAACGTGTTTCTGCCCATGTAGCGCTCAATGGCGCAGTCGGTGTGCAAAATCAATGTATGGGACACGTTAAGAAAATCACAGTGACACTGATCATGAACAGAGGTGTTAAAATGGCTATGTTGAAAATTTGGTGAAAAAATTCCCAAAAATGACTGTTTTAGGAGCGCACATTGCGCAGTTCCTACGCACGCTGGCAAGTTTGCGAATTTGTAACATTTGCACACCAGATTTTCAACAGTGCCATTTTACCGCACTTCCTTATGAGCAGTGCAGCTACCATTTTTCACATCTCGCCTAAAATGTGTTTCCGACATGTAGCGCACAATGGTACAGCCAGTGTGCGAAAACAATGTTTGGGACAGATTAAGAAATCACAGTGACACTGGTCATGAGCAGAGGTCTTAAAATGGCTATGTTGAAAATTTGGTGACAAAACTCCATAAAATGACTGTGTTATGAGTGAGCATTGCACAGTTTCCACGCACCCTTGTAGGTTCATGAATTTGTAATATTTTCAGTCCAGATTTTCACCAGTGGCATTTTTCCACACCTCCTTATGAACAGTACAGCTGTCATTTTCCACAACATGCTCGAAATGTGTTTTCACACTTTCAGTGCAGAGATACGTGGTCGCTGTGGGAAATCATTGTTCGGGACAGATAAAGAAAATCACACTGGCACTGTTCATGATCAGAGGTCCCAAAATGCCTGTTTTAACAATCTGCTGTAAAAAAATCCCCAAACTAATTACATTACGGGTGTGCGTTGTACAGTTTCTATGCACGCTCGTGACTTCACCAGTTTTTTTAAGATTTTCACAGCAGATTTTCAACATTGCCATTTTTTACACCTCCCCATGAACAGTACCGCTGTCATTTTTCACATCCTGTTCAGAATGTGTTTTTGCACCTGTGGTGCCAAATGCCATAGTCACTGTGCAAAAGCAGTTTTCGGCTAACAAACTGGTATTGCCACTGTTCATGAGGTGGGGGTCACAAATAAAACATGTTGGAAATTTGGAGTGAAAATACCAATGAATGCCTGAGGTGTTAGGGTTTCCGACCATAAATGCCCCACCCTGTAGAGTATGACAGGCATCAGGGATGTGACTTGGGATTCTTGCCTGTCATGCTTATACCATTCCACCCCCACCCACACCCTGCAGCCAGTGAGAGGCATCAAGGTGTGCCTCAGACTCTTCGGGCCCAAACTTCACCCCATTCTCCTATACCGCACCCATCTCACCGTATTTCCTGATGGAATGGGGTGCGCATAAGGGCCAAAGACCCCAAGGCACACCGTAACACTTGTCAGTGTCTGCAGGGTAGGGTGTGGTTAAATGGCGTGGTCGTTATGCCTGATGACCCAAAGGCACACCCCAATGCCTGCCACTCTCTGCAGTGTGGTGGTGGGGTTGGCTTCAGTTCAATACTTCGCTGCCATTCCTATTATGCAGCTCTGTAACTTCTACACTACCAATGCCAGTGCCAGCAAGCAAACATTCGGCATTGACAAATGGTTGTTTTTACCTGTGTGAGGAAAACTAAAGAATCATCATGCAAAGGGAGAGCTGGTGGTAACTGAGAGCTTTGTCCTCTTGATTAGAATGGTGGCAACTTGCTGGAATACAGTGGGGACAAAAAGGAAGTTCAGTACTGACCCTGCAATGCCATGTGTGTAAACAGCTGTTGGCAGGGATGCACGCAGAGTGACTGGTGAGCGGCGTACATGCAGTGGAATAGCAGGGTATAAAGGTATATGTTAACATACCTTGAGTTTCCATCTTACAAAAATAGTGTTTATGTCCTAGCCAGGATTTGAATGACTGATTGTTTGCCTGCTAAACAAATACACATTCAGTGTGCCACTGAGCTACAAGTAAGTCAGCTGCAGTTCCTATGGTGGAGAGATTATGTCACAAACTTCAAAACAGGTGACTCAAATTGTATTCATACCTAGACAAGACTCAGCTGGGACTAATTTAATTGGCTACAACATACTGAAGAACTAAGCTGAAATACCCGAAAGTCTGATATTTAGTTCTGCTGAAACCATTCACTATATCATCAATCACATATAACAATTTCTTTCCTACATCATAAATTTTAGTGAAAAAGAAAAAAAAGTGCAATACAGGGGATCAGACCCCGACTTTTGTAGATCTGAATCCCTATTCCTAGTCCTAAAAGTCCTATCACTGAAATCATCAATGACATCATGCAGCCAAATCATTCTCACTGAATGTAACCTTAAACTTAACTGAAATGCACAAAAGAGTGTGTACGACCACAATAGGTGCTAACAGCTATGCTGTTGGCATCTAAAGACTGAAACCTGAAACTTAATTTCCTTTGATCCAGTCCCAAAGGAAGTGCTTTTGTGGCTTATAAGATGAGCATACTTAAACTGAAGAATTATAACTTTTTAAAGTAATACAGACCACTAGTACTATGTGAAATTTTTAAATGCAGGTATAAAGGAAATCTACAGAATTTCAGAAAATTCTGACTAATTCCACAGAATTCTGCCACAAGCAGAATGGCAGAATTCTGAAGCAGAGTATCAATTAAAATTATGCAATACCCTATAGTTCCACAGTTCAGCATTGCTTCCCGCAGAACACATTTCTGTGACCATTATAAATACATTTCATTGAAGCACATGGGTGAATTTCATCAGAAACACAGCCTCAATATGGTCCAGAGGATCTATACATGTTATGACTTTTTCAACCATGTTTATGCTGGACAGTGCTTTTTAGAAGTCTAAAGATTTCATTGGAGGGGTTTAATATGGCATTTGTGCCTTAGAGATAATGAGTTACAACAGTTAAGAAGGTTTGCAATTTCTTCTCCCATGGACAGCCAAGAAACACATTTACATAAGATATTTTAATATTAGGGCTGTGCACAGAGCCTCTATCTGAGCCACTAGGATATCTGGTTACTCAGAAAGCACACTATCTCTATGCAATGCATCTGATCCTTTTAGCTAGAATAGAGGTTTTGGTAAACATACCATATATCTAAACCAAAGCTATAGGAAAGTTTGACTTCAATAATAAATTGTTGGCAATGTGCCAGACTTTACACTGTGCAGCTTCATAGTTCTGGCACTTTGCCAGCAATTTGCACATTGAGTTAGCACAAAGTTTTTTTTTATTGTTCTAAATAGACTTCTCACCCTTTCCCCACCCTTGTAGCTCCTATCCCACCCTTCTCTCCCCAGCCATCAGAGACAAAACATAAGCAGCCCATTCCTCCAGCCCACTAGGACTGCATCCCATTCCATCCTCCTCCCCCAGGGAACCTCATACTTTCACAGATAACCCTTGAAAGTGGGCAGCCACTGGCACTGCACTTCTCTCACCAGCTTGGCTGGTCACCATCTGAGTGTGAGAGTGCACTGAGGTACTACTGGTCTAGTGTACTTTCTCGTTTGTTCAGGTGTCAGCAAGCTGAGGTGATGAGAAGAGGGCTTCATCAGTTGCCATTCATTTATGAGTTTTAAACTGTGAAAGTAAGTAGGTGCAAAAGGGGAGGAGTGTGGAATAGGATGTTAGAGGGCTATAGAAAGGGAGGTCATATGTAGGGACTCAATGGAACTCCTTGTCGCTGGTGTCCTCCTTGTTCTTCAGAGTGACATAATCTCTAAAAAGAAAGCCACCTACTATTTTTCCTACTGGATATATCCTGTTGGAATAGCTGGAATCCATCCATCTTGTTTGCCCAGTCATTTTCTTCCACTTCTACAGTAGGTCTTTCTGTGTGCCTCTAGGACATGGACCACCAAGTGTATCAGGCTCTCAGGCTGGTCAGTTTTGCTGGGTACAATTATCATATTACCTGACATCAAGTTTTCTGTCTCTCTCTCTATTCTCCCTTGCTTCAACTGGGGTTCTACTATTCTTGTGCTACCCAGCTTGGCTGTCCATCCCATGATGAATCCACTCATCCAGCTCCTGCCACTGGTGGACCATGCATGAGCTGCCTCCCCAACCCCTTCATTTTAGTTTACCCCCTTAACTTCTCTGTTCCTTGACATGAAAAGTACCCCTCTTGCATAGATCAACTGCAGCCAATCCTGTGCACTTAGACATTCCTTGCCCAATTCCTTGCCTCATATCCACCTATAGCTGGCCAGAGATAGTAGATTGTCTCTCTTTCAAAAGAATTTCAGCAAATCTTATCTCATCAAATTTCTGTTACTGTCATTCCTCATGGGACCCAGAACAATGAGAACCTTGGAGAAGATCCCTTTGGATATCTTTATCTTTATGAAAAATCCCTAATTTTAAAAATGACCTCCTCATGTCCTCAAACCATGTACTCTATATTACAATGCAGACATCAGTCAGGTCTACTCTCTAGCTGAAGACCATGGCACTCATTTGACCTGTATGGCAGGAGGGCAAGTAACTTTACCTACACTAGCACCATGGTCCTGAAATGCTCCTCCAGCTCTCTTGCTGCTTTTACAATGGAGTCCCCTAAGAATCCAACCTTATTTCTACCCTACCAGCCTCATCCTTCCTTCTCAATATATGGTGAGGTTTATGGTTAGGCAAAATTCATGGTAATGGAATTAACAAAATAATTACAAAATTCCAAAATGTTCACAAAACCTCAAATTCAACTTAAAGTACTTATGTTATTTTTAAATTTTTAGCAGTTTATTACATGGACATCCATTAAGCAAGAGATTAAAAAACTGTCTACTTTAGCCCCCTTTTTAGGGACTATAAAGCTATCAAATTAAGTGACATTAGGCAGGATTCACAAAACTGTTTGGTACCAGGTCCCACACCACAAGTACAGTTGTGGACTGAAATCCCTGCAGCTGTGTAGATTGATAGCCACAGAACAGCAGTTGCGGCTGATGTTATGGCTGGTTCCACTGGCAGTAACAGTTTTCTACAGCTGCGGGGATTTCCCTGGCAACACCTCCCACAAGCTGCCATATGTCATGGAGCCAGTCATAATCCAGCTACACTTTTGTGAATACCCACAGCTGTGGAATAACTGTGCCAAACTGTGGATCCACAAGTGACAACCCACTTGCGCTGAGTCTTTCCTACAGCAGCGAGTATTTCTGCCATTTTGTGAATCTAGTCCATTGTGTTCAACAGTATTGATGTCGCATGGGCTTTTAGTTTTACAGTTTACATACTTGTGAAATGTAATTTAAAACTTTCTGACTGTTCCATTGCTTATACTGTAACTGAGACTCATTAAAACTAAAAATATGAAACTTAGCAGAGATGTTAATGGTGTGTGTGTCTTCTTGTTTGGTGGGTGAGGTGAGGGAGGCAGTAAAGTAACACAGGGAATGCTCTCCATGTGCAGTGTCAGGTAACCACCCCTTTTCCATGTCAAAACCTCTACTTGGGTCTTGAATTTAAACCTGTATTGTTTTTACCAGTTCAACATGGCGAATAATATTATGACTACTGAGGGAGCCATCGGGGTGAAATGTGTAAATTATCTTATGTATGCCATTATGGCTCCACCACTTCCTGCAATACCCCTCATATGGAATAAATGTGTTAAAAACAAGTATCTCATTAAGGAAATCTCAGCTTTTACTGACAGATGAAAGGGACACTGTCAACCCCTTATGCCTCTAAGTGTCCCTAGGTTAAAAAACAAATTTTATGATCATTCACATTCTATAGAGACTGTTAATGCAGCTGGAGTTTGATTCAGAGCCCCTTTTTCTTTTAAAAAGTGAAAAACTGAGTGCCCACCATACTGGTGTTATCACACTAAAACATGTCTGTTTACATTTCTTGACCAGCTCCCACTGCATCTTTCCTGGACTCAGGAACACCTTCAACACAATCTAGCCACTCATTATGCAGTGGGAGTAGAGGAGACTATTGTATCATGAGTGTCTGCACTGTTTTAGGGTGCTTCTAATGTTCAGGAAGTGTGCACTAAGAGTAGCTCAATGATTTGAAGCAAAACAAAGCTGGGCATACATGTACATTACCATGCATTTCAGTTCTAATAAGCAAAGAGGCAGATAAAATAACCAGCAACATTAATGAATTTTAAAGAAAGTAAGCAGTCATAAAATGTGGGGTTTTGCCTAAAAAGTATATGATGTAAAAATGGTTGACAGTGTCCCTTTAACATCTATTGAACTTAATCAACAAACCATGGCCAGGATTTGAATGAAAGATCTCCTCTCCCTGTTCTTCAGTTGTTGCATAAAGCAAATCACAGCATTACCAATAAAACTACTGTCCAAACTGAGGACAAAGCATACTTTGCTGATCATCCTAATCCTCAAACCTCCATTTCCCCCCTCTACTGGACATGTCAAATCATGATAATGATAGTGATATAACTGTAAGTTGCAAGTCTAGGAAAAGGGGCTGGGAGGATGAGAGTCTAGGAAATAGTGATGAGGAATGGTTCCAGATTCAAAGCAAGAGGCTTACTAAAAAAGGTAGAAGGGCAGACTTGTTCGTCCTCCCACTTTTGAACAAATTTGCTTCCCTGTGCTCACTAGCAGCAGACAAACCTGCCATCACTAATGATAACCCAATTTTGGAACAAGACAATAAAATTCTAGTACCATCATCCTCAATAGCAGCTATACACAGTTCTAACCAGCAAATTTCTGTTATGGACATACAGTATGTCTTAGTGGTCATTCCATGTCTGTTGAAAAAATATCTATGGGCCCCATTAATCCCTTTAAGTCAGTTCCCACTGTGGATATTATCCAGACTATGACCACCACAAGCAACACTGAAACAGTACCCCCCCATACCTTTTAATGCACTTGTTACCCACTAGCTCTTCTCAAGTCACCTCTACTTCATCAGTTACACATGGCAACTTCATAAATGGAGAACAGATATTCATTCTAGGAGATTCCATAGTTGAGGTAAACAGATAGATATTCAACCCAGGGTAATAAACAAAATGCTACAAGTTGCAGTTATGGAGGGGCTACAATTAAAGATATAATGAAAATCCTTCCTGGCATATTACAAAATATGTCTGACTAGAAAAGAGTTATTCTCCATGCTGGAACAAACAGCATAAGGAAATATAGTCTGGAAAATATTACTACACATGGAAAACGCAGCAGCAATCCTAAAATCTTCAAATGCACAGATTATATTATGAGAAATTTTACCGGTACCAAAAGCAACATGGCATCAGACCTCAAAAATAAAAAAAACTTCAACAACTGGCTACTGTATGTCGATGGTGCCTTCAAAATAATACAATATGTTTACGAACATGGGAATTATTTGTTGATGATTATACACTCTTTAGTCGTGATGGCCTCCACCTGAGCAAAAGGGGTGTCAAACAGCTTGGAAATATTTTCTTTACTGCCATAAATCCCCTACAAGCTCCAAAAACTAGGAACTAAGAGGCAATATGTGGGTTCAAATCATATTCCTAGTAAGACAGCACATGCAAGGGTTGCCACTAGCAAGAAACTAAATTTAAATATATTATTATCCAATGCCTGTAGTCTTCACGGCATTAAGAGGGATGAACTAAAATTAATATTAATTAATAAAAACATTGATATTGTTGCAGTCACTGAGACCTGGTGGGGCCCAACATCATGTTGGAACAAATATATCTCTGGTTATAATGTAATCCATAACGATCAAAAATATAGATTGGGAGGTGGAGTTGCTTTATATATTAAGAATAATATAACATTTAATCAAACTGAAAATGAAATTATGGATGACACCAGTGAGATTCTGTGGGTGAGTATCCCTAGATACAGTGCAAACAGCTTAATTCTGGGCATTTGTTATAGACCACCAGATATTAGCCTAGCTAACCATAATCGTCTTCTGACAAATATCAAGAGTAAATTAAAGCACTAAGAATTAGTAATCCTAGGTGATCTTAACACACTGGGGATCGACTGGACAAATCCTACTGCATCCTCAGCTCAGGAACACTTATTTCTAGACTTATGACTCACCAGTTGTTTCTATCAGCTGGTACATGGCCCAACTAGAATAAAAAATATCCTGGACTTTGTCATTATTGATTCTCCCCAAAAAAATCCAAGATTTTTAAATCCTTGAACCACTCCTAAACAGTGACCACAACACTATTTCCTTCAATATTAGTACAAACTACATTAGAGAAGAGGGTATAACTATGGTAAAAGACTTTAAAAAAGCTGACTTTATGTCCATCCTGTATGAATTGCATCAGTAGGAAAGGAATAGGGACTACTCAAATGTTGAACTGCTATGGCAAAGAATAAAAAGCAAATTACATGAACTTAGTCATAAATATATTCCAGACAGGAAACTGTATAGCAACAAGGGCAAAGTACCAATATGGCTCACGCCAAAAGTTAAGAAAGCAATTCAGGCCAAATGAAGAAATTACAGAGCATTCAAAAGGGACAATACCCCATTCAATGAAGGGTATCATTAAAAAAGTGTAAGAAATTAATTACTGAGGAAAAGTGGAAAATAGAATTCAAATTGGCTCACATCAATGACGGGTAAATCTTTTTATTCCTAGGTAAATCATAAAAAAACTGTAACCTCATCTGTAGGTCCACTCAGAATGAATGGAGATGTGATTATTAAACCTAAGCCTATGGCAGAAGCTTTTAATTCTTACTTTTGCTCAGTTTATGCAGCAAATGTGAATGCTACTGTTGAGATGGATAAAGATCCACATAATAGTAATATCTCAGAGATAACTAAAGAGGATATCTTGTTAAAACTAAAAAAAAATCAAAATTCATACATCCCCTGACCCTGATCTGTTACACCCCCCAATGCTGTAGGAATAGAATTAGAGATGTGCAAAACTAGAAAATTTAGCCTAGCAAAATATTTTGCGTAATTCCTGCATTACGCAAAATCTTTCGCCTAGGCTAAAGGTAATTTCGCCTCCGATTCTGTTGTCTCGTAATGCAAAATTTTGCCCAATTGCACCAATTTAGCTTTAGGGTAAGGAGACATTTTGCCATTATCCTTAATTTCACCAATGTTTTTAAATGTTGCCAGCAAAATTGCAATGCATTGTGGGTAGATAGCTGAAATATCATGTGCAGGCTGTCTCCTGCACAGTATATTGTCTGTTGAGTCAGAGAGCAGTTCAGTGTGGTGCATCACAGCCAATAAACCCTTCAAAACCTCTTTGTGATTTTTGAAAGTTAGTTGCTCCCAAAATCTCAATTTAGTCACTAGTGTTGTTAGTGAACATATTTTTGTCTTTGTATCTTTGGATAATACTTAGTTAAACTTAGGTAGTGTTTTCAGTTTTCTTTGTATCTGTGTCTGTGAGGCAGTTGAGTAGGGGAGGGTCGACTGTGGGGGTGTGTGTTTGTGTGTGTAAGTACAGCAGACTAGTTCCTAATATTTGACATATTTCTCACAAGTTGCGAGTGAGTTTCTGTAATTTATTTTAAGTCTCAATATTTTGGTTTGTGTGCTACTTATTTGTTATATTTTTCTTACATATTGACTGTTTTTCAGGTAACTTTATCTGAACAGTTACTCATTCTGAGTAGTTCTGTTCCTGTTTCCCTTTGCTTAATCACTTTTTTGTGATTTTTTTTTATTGAAAGTATTCATGTACATTGACCTTTTGACTTGTCCATGGCCAGGTACACTGCACTGTTGAATTGCTCACAGAAATTAATATTGTGATCTAGCCTCTGCATTACAACTTTCCTGTTTTTCAACTGAATTTGCTTACCATATTAAACCTTTCCTCCCTGTTACACCACTGTTGTTTACTACCTGATCTACTATATAAAAGCTACATAGTTTTCAACTAGACAGTGGTGGTCCCTGAATGAGTTTTGGAGGCGACTTTGTTCATTTCAAATCTTGTTGTCCCTTCCATCTGATATATCTGTAAGCCAAAACTGTATTTAGTAAGTATTAACATATCGCAGTACTCGCCATACACCACTTATCAGGACTGTAGTTCGTATTTTGACTGAGAAGTGTTCTGTGCAGTTGGTTTAGTTTATTTTTTGTGAACCTACCAGCACCAACCTGATTATTATCAAACTGTGTAATAATCATTCCATTTAAAAACTGACACTTGATTAAGAACCACTTATGTATTCTTTTCAGATTTACTGCACAACCTTGTTGTGATGGTGTTCTCTGTCAGTTTTGTATTGAAAGTCTCTTACTTCTGTCCTCCTGTTACCCCATGTTACTTAACTTGTGTTTTTGTAATTTAAAAAATGAAATAGTTTTTTCACATTCTAACAGGCTACAGTAGCAGTTGTAGGTAATTATATATATTACAGTGGAGCTACCTGTTCTGATTTCTGTTTGCCCTTTGTAGATAGCACTGCAGGTGTTAAATCACACTTATTTAACAGAAATACATTATAATATAGTTCCAGAGGAAGCCAAACAAAACAAACATTTAAATATGCCTGCCAAGAGATGTTCAACTTTGGGTAAAGGTGCCAGGGTGGGAGGTGGCTCAAAGAAGTCTGTTGGAAGAAGCAAACCTATTTCTGAATCACTGTCTCTGTGGCCTCTGCTGCTGCTGTGGCAGCCAGTAGCAGCAAAATCAAAGTTAGAAGTGGCTTCATGTCTGTGAATCATTTTTTTACTGCTCAATCTGTAGCTAGTATGCTTGTTGGGGATGATGCTGGGAATAAGGGAGACACTCACGCCAGTGGAGGCACAGAGGTCCAGGAGCTGGTAGAAGAAATTGTCAGTGTGACTGTTGTTCCTGCTCAAGGAGGAGCTGATGGTGGTGATGGTGATAGTGTCCAGCTTCAGTCTGTTTCTCCTGGAGAAGAAGATAAGGAAAGTCAGCACCCACACAGTGAGAAGATGCCAGAGAAGGGAAAAGTTTGTCTGGCAGTAGACAGTGATAGGGATGAGGAGGCAGATATAATATGTTTTGGTACAGGTGATGATGAAGTGTTGGATCCCCTGTAGGAGCCAGAAGTGAAAAAGATGAAGGGTGATGATGTAGCCCACTTAGAAGACAAGACTGAGGGTGAGAATATCAGCAAGCCTACAACAAGCAGTCCAATAACCCCACCTCCCAAACGCAGCATGGTAGATATCATGCAAGCGGCACAAAAAGCAAAAAACGTCCACACCTTTGGCTGCGCTGTCCACGTCTCAGTCCCATGTCAAATCTAGAGGTGCAAAGTCCCTAGTTTGGGATTTTTTCATGCTTGATGCAGCTGATGACACTGTGGCAATATGTCAGCTGTGTCAAGCACGTGTAAGTCATGGAAAAAAGGGCAGTCACATAGGCACTGGTGGCCAGCACGCCCACTTGAAAAACAAGCACCCATTGCACTGGCACCAACACCAGAAAGATACCAGAGCTGTTGGCGGGACTTCCCTTTTCAAGCTTAATGTTAGTGACAGCAGTGCAATAGAGCAGGAGGAAGGAGGGCTGAATGGGTTGGTGGAGGAGGAGTGTGAGGAATAATTTTCTCTCTCGAGCAGTGGGCATAGTAGCAGTGGAGCTGCCACACCCTCGAGTTATAAAAGTACACCACCAGGCACCAAAATAACCAGTTTCATACATGATTCACATCCCAGGCCCCAAGATTCACCTGGTACCCCAGCAAGAACAACACTGGTGGCACAAGTAATGCATTTTTGTCGACATGCTCCCAAGATGCAGCCCACATTGAAGAGTGTGTTTGAGCGGTACTCAGAGTACCCCCCCCAATCATACTGCTGCATGTGAGCTGAATGCAGCCACAGCTGAAATGTTCACCATTTACCTGTTGCCCTTCTCCTTTGTGGAGAGTCCAGGATTCCGCTGATAGATGGCCCGTGCCTGTCCCAAATTTCAGGTGTCATTGTGAACATATTTCTCCGAACATGCCATGCCCGAACTCTACAGCAGAGTTTCACAGTCTGTCCTGCATTCCAGGAAGCATTCTGCCTCAAAATATATCCACCTTAGCATGGATATGTGGAAAAGAGGACAAACAGTGGGAAGCTCATATCTGTGCATAACAGCACACTGGGCACAGGTACCTGGGGTGGTTGTTGATTTGGGCCCTGGCAAAAGCTGCTTAAAGCAAAATTGTGGTAGTAGCAACACACCTGGTATTCGTTAGAATGCAACCATAACTAGGCAAAGTGTTACAGGGTCTCACACTGGTGAGAAAATGCTGAAAGTGCTGCTAAATCAGATTGATGAGTGGCTCAACGCACACTCACTCACAGCGGGGTTTATTGCCAGTGACAATGGTTCCAATGTGCTAAAGTGCATTACTGACTCTGTTTTTTTCAGAGTTCCCTGCCTGACACACTGCCTTAATCTAGTCGTGCAACAATTTCTGAACCATGATGAAATAAAGGAAACTGTCTGTCCCCAGACACATCTGTGTGCACTTTGCCCATTCTGCAAAGGCCCGTGACCATCTGCATGAGCTGCAGCACACTAACCATCTGCCTCAGCACTGTATGAAGCTCGATGTTGTTACCAGGTGGAACTCTACACTGTACATGCTGGACTGGCTTTATGAGCAGTATAAGGTGGTTTCAGATTACCTACTGCTGCACACCACCTGGGACAGTGCTGGAGTGTCCATTGCCCTAACAATGGAGCAGTGGCAATAAATGGATGGCATAATATGCATTTTGCATCCATTTGAGCATGCAACAAAGGCTGTGAGTGGGGACACTGCCTATATACATACTAACATACTAAAATGCCAGCAGAATAGGCCTAACGGTCTTTCGTGTCTGCTCATTTGGTCAGCCCCCACCCTGGATGCTGACCTTGCTGTCCCCCTCACCTTCTCTGGCTTCTCCCTTCCCAGTTCCGGATATTCTTGCTGCACTGATTTTGCTTCAGAACCCTTCCCTGTACCTGTCCCACCCCTCTTGAACCCCTCCACTGTCTCTGCCTCCACCAGCCCCCAGGTAGTGCATTCCATGGCTACACCACCCTCTTCAGTGAAGTAGCACCTCCTCCTTCTCCCTGAATCTTTCCCTCCAGCTTCCACCCATGCCCTCTAGTGGCCCCTTCTCCTTCCTTTGAAGCACCCTGACTGTTCCTCCCCTATTTACCCTCTTCATGTACCTGAAGACCTCTATCATGTCCCCCAGTCCCTTCTCTCTTCCAATGTGTACATATTTAGCTCTTCGAGCCTCTCCTCATAGGTTCTGTCCCCCAAGCCCCAAATCATTTTGGTTGCCCTCCTCTGGACCCTCTCCAGGAGGTTAATGTCCCTCTTTAAGTGTGGCCTCCAAAACTGCATGCAGTACTCAAGGTGTGGCCTCACCAAGCAGTTATACAGAGGGAGTATCACTTCCCTCCTTCTGGAGGTGATCCCCCTAGCGATGCATCCCAGCATCCTGTTGGCCTTGGCTGCTGCCCTCCTACAAGTCTCCAAGTTGTTCATCTTGACATCCACCACCACCCCCAGGTCCCTCACAGCCATTGAGACTTGTAGTATTTCCCCCCCAGGGTGTACACTTGGCCTGGGTTCCTGGCACCCAGGTGGAGTACCTTGCATTTCCCTGCATTGAACCTCAACTTCTACTTTCTAGACCATCTTTCCTGAGCCTCCAGGTCCCCCTGCAGGGCCACCCTCCCCTCCTCCCCATCCACCACCGATCCCAGTTTTGAGTCATCTGCAGAGGGACTCATCTCACTCCTGATTCCTGTCCTTATGTCAGATACGTAGGCGTTGAACAGAAGGGGCCCAAGGACTGATCCTGTGGGACCCCACTAATGACCCTCCTTGGGGATGAGACTATCCCACCAACTACGACCCTCTGGGTCCGGTCCTGGAGCCAATTGCCTATCCATCTGATCATCTGGTTTCCCACCCCATTTCTCCTAGCTTATCCAACAGGCCCAGTGAGGAACAGAGTCAAATGCCTTGCTGAAGTCTAGAAAGAGGACATCCACTGGTCTACCATGTCCAAGGCACTTGTCACCGGTCATAGAACTCCACCAGGTTTGTCTGACATGATTTCCCCAGGATGAATCCATGCTGTCTATCGTCCAGGCACCCCTGACTTATCCAGGTCCCCCCTAGCCTCTCCCTTGACAATGCCCTCCATCACCTTGCCCACCACCGATGTCAGGCTGACAGGCCTGTAGTTCCCTGCCACCTCCCTTGATCGCCCTTGTGATAGGCACTACATGCGCCACCTTCCAGTCTTGGGGCACCCACCTGTCCTCAGAGATGGTGAAAAGCTCTGCCAGGGTTTCGCCAGGACATCCCAAGTTCCTTCAGCACTCTAGGATGTAATTTATCCGCCGGTGCTTTCTCCATCTTAAGGGAGCTGAGGGCTTCTCTCACTCTCTCTGCTGTGATTTCCACTTGGTACCTCTTCTCCCTGCTTAGCCCTCCCCACCTGTCAGTGATGCCTCCCCCTCCCCAAACCTGCCGATGGCAAGGGTCCCTCTCCTCATTATCTCTGTCTCCTCCCATGTATGATGCAGCATCCCCATTTTCCTCAGGAAGATTGAGGTGAGTACTCATTTAGTACCTCAGCCTGCTCCCCCGGTCTTGTGCCCATCTCTCTCCCCTGATTTAATCCTGCTAATCTGCCCCTTCACCCTTCGTCTTTCCCCAATGTATCTAAAGAACCCCTTTTTCCCTCTCCTAATTTCCCTGGCCAGGTTCTGCTCCTTCCTTGCCTTAGCCACCCTCACCACTCTAGTGGCACTTCTAGCCATCAGCTCGTACTCCCCGATCCCTTTCACTCCTTGAGCACTTGAATTTCTTATAGGCTGCTTTCTTTCCCCGCACCACCTCCTGGACCTCCCTGGTCCACCAACAGGGTTTTTGGGTCCTACCGCATTTTCATCTTACTCTTGCACAGGTGCTGGTAGCATCCTGCACCCCTCTCCTGATGATTTCCCACCTACTATCAGCGTCCATGTCTGACCCAATCCCATCCAAATGCTCCTTAAGGATCCTTCCCATTTCCTTAAAATCCGCCACCCTGAAGTCGGTTACTTCCGTCTTTGTGCAGCCTTCTACCCCTCCTAGGTCCAGTAAGTCATAAGTCAGTTATAAGTAAGTCAATACCCCTTATACGTGTGCTGAGGCAGACACTGATAAATGTCCATCACCAGATGAAGGCAAGTGATGATCACAGTTCTGTTCATGCAATGGGCCACATGCTCTATATACTGGACAGCAATATACATATCTGTGGCATTATGCAGTCTAATGAGTTTGTTATTGCTACCATGCTGGATCCACGGTACAAACGTGGCTTGGCTGCCATGATTGAAGGGGCTCCTCTGCAAGTGGACAAATTGACCAGTTACCTTGTCAGACAGGTACATGGTGCACAGATGAAAAATGCAAAGACACAAAGGGCACATATAGGTATACCAGGTGTTGCTACCACCACCACCAGTAAATCATCAGAGGCCACCAAATCAGAGAAAATGTCAAATTCACAGCAAAGCACAGCAGGTAATCCCATTTGGGATGCTCTGTACCAGGTGGGCATTGAAGAAATTGAAGACAAGGAGGAGGAGCATGATGAAGCAGCAGGACTCAGGGCAGCACAATGTATGGTGGATGCCTACATGGAAGACACCAAGCATCTTAGCATCACTGATGAGCCATTGGTGTACTGGAGCAGCAAAGTGAGTGACTGGTCTGCACTGGCATCTGTTGCTTTTAAATACCTCAGCTGCCCACCATCCAGTGTCAGTGTGGAACGGGTGTTCAGTTCTGTTGGGGCCATTATGCGTGACCGTAGGACAAATCTGTCACTGAAGAATGTTTCCATCCTAACATTTATAAAAATGAATGAGGCTCACATTCCACATAACACAATTATTTTGATGGTGTTGCCCCAGGAACTGTGTCTCGGGGACGATGTTGACAACGAAGACGTCCACAGTGATAGGACCTCTACTAACAGGGAGGTAGATGAAGCAGCAGTGATGACTGAATTTTCACCCTGGTGATGACTCCAGTCTTGAAGACTGTGAGGGCTGCTTCATGGATGATGTGTCCCTGGAAGAAGGCTAAAGGTGTTCCGCCCCCCAGCCACCATCGGCATCCCTACCCCCATTTCCATTGAATATGCTGTTGTATGTTATTGTTATACATTTTACTTTTTATTTTGCTGGTTGTTCTGTGTTACACATCCAGTTAAACCATTTAATTTGATTACCCAACCTAGTCACAATGTTTTCTTCATTTCATTTTTGAAAATTTATTGGCCCCGGCTATGCTAACTTGAATGAATATGTCATCATCTCAGCAATACACAATGGCCCCATTGTGTGACAAATACTGAACATCTACCCCATTTCCACATATACCTGCTCCATGACACCATGAATGAGTGTCTAGTGAGTTTGCCACCACTGTATGTACGACAGTGACAACTTAGTCAGACAGTGCACAGCCAGTACTATGTTACTCAGAAATGCATGCATACTCCATCCACATGTATAAAATTAACCATCATGTAATCCGCCTCCTTGTCATCCATCCTAATTTGTATAACATAGACTTCAACAGTGTGGGCCATCACTGTCATACAGCCAAGAAATACCAGTGACTGCTGAAAATCTATGAAACTGACAGATGCATGCTTCAGCATAAACAGCAGTCTCAGACCAGTACATTAATACTGCTTCTGAGTCCTGCTAAATTACTCCTCCTCCTCCTCCAGCAGTCTTCCACCAAGAAGAACTGCACCATTGCCAATGCCAGAACATGTGTGGCCGGTACATCAACCTGCACAATGATTCACTTTCATCCCAGCATGCACACTTTGGGTTGTTTTCCCTCCTGCCAACCACCCATGATGACAGCACTGCCAGCACATTTTGGGCCAGTACATCAACCAGCACGATGCAGCACTTTCATCCCAACAAGCACAATTGGTGTCATTTTCTCTCCAGCAAAAGAAACAGCCACTCAGAAAGCAACACATATCATCATGAAGCAAGAAATATATACAGTATATTCTTCCCCCATGGCCTGTCTTCTGTTAAACTGATTCATGGTAATTAGACATCAGTTTTTGTCATGTTATTACTTATATCTCCATTGTGTTGTTATGCATGCCTTTGTTGCGATAGAATGTCAAGTATGCATGCAAGACAGCACACCTTATTGTATAAGTTATTTTATGTATTTCTATTTAACTCTATGCAGGTTTTGCCATGATAATGCCATGTGTGGCCAGGACCGTGGAACAAGGATGACACATCGACATGGCCCATTCAGAGCCTAGTCAATACACATTGCAAGCATCATTATGTACAGGTCAGTATTGGAATTGTAATGTTTTTCACTTGCTAGATTTTGTATATTCCATTCCAGGCACTGAACGTCCTTGTATGTTTCACCATAGGCTCATAATTAAAATAATTTCAGTGGTGGGACATTTTTGGTCACGTTGCCAACATCGATGGTAAATATCAGCACTGCAAAGGTAAGTATCAATGCGACTTTTTTGTATATATATATTTTTCTTCACCTTTTTACAGATGACATTGGTTCAAATAACATCTGTCTTGAATTGGGTGACTGTCAAGTCAAATGAAATGTTCTGTTCAAAAGGAATTAATTTTTTTTATATTGGTAACAGTGTTAGTTCAGGTAGCATCATAGTTCAGGCGATAAATGGTTATGCTGCCATTTACAGTGACAGTTGCACTTTTGTGGATAAAAGTAATATATCCTTCATCATCTTACAGTGGTTCAATCAAGGGACTTATTTAAACTCTGTATGGGTGATTCCACAGTGTCAATGGAAAAACACATTAGGATACAATCCAAGGTCACAATTTTCACGTTATCACAGCAGTATATATAATATGTTTGCTTTCCTTCACAGATATCCATTGATGATGATGACGTATGTTTTTATTTGTCAGCAGTGGCTCACACCTCATAGGTGCAGTACCTCAATCCAGCATCCACACACCAGGATGGAAGACTTGTATTTAGTCACTAATGCCATACAGAGATGGGATGCATCAGCAAATGTCTACCAGAAAAATAAGCCACCATTCCAATTGAAGTACTTTGTACCTGGCTGGCAATAAGAAAAAAAAAAAGACATTCTGAGTATTGTTACAACTAGCTGCCCCTCCCACCATCATTACACGAAGCTATACTTACATCACGGAATGGCTGTTAAATTGGAACACTTGACATGAACAGACTATGTCTGATGATCACAGCCAGCAGCTAGATTGGGACGGAGCTAACAGACACACCCCAGCAGTGGAATTCCTGAATATTGGCAGACCCACATAGAAGATAGTTACTGTCAAAGTCTGACATCTCTGTCCTGCAGTAACCACAAACTTAATACTTAACCATATCCACCAACCCAACACCAACCTGGCCTCAACCACCTCCTCCACCACCCACCTGCCCAAGACCATCACAAATTAAGAAATACTTACCACCAGTTAATGAGTTGCACACATATTGAACAGCAGCAGCAGTGCACCTGGAGTTAACAGCTCCTGAATTCCTGCATGTGTTGAGAAAAGAAAAAATAATACAATTACATTCCGACTCAGATATCCGAGCTGCAGTCATCTGTCCCTCCCCGTAATGAAAAATTCAATACTTACCTTGTCCTTGTGCAATGTTAAATGTGGTACATTCCAACATCCCGTATCCAAATCCTGGGCTGACATGCATGTTGTCATGATGATGTACTCCTCAGGACACTAGATAAATATAAAGTAAGTACAAATATATAATAACTCAAGACATCCCAATAGCAACCCACCATCTCCCTTCTCTTGCACCTGAAAAAATCAATACAGATACT
The DNA here is from genome assembly GCA_016271365.2 of Neoceratodus forsteri. Taxonomy (NCBI): domain Eukaryota; kingdom Metazoa; phylum Chordata; order Ceratodontiformes; family Ceratodontidae; genus Neoceratodus; species Neoceratodus forsteri. Next base: position 1,641,212,180 of record CM057450.1, read on the forward strand.
TACATGTGCAGCAGCAGCAGCAGCATCGATCGACTATGTGAAGAGGATCCCCATGAAGCAGACAAAGCATTACTTGTCATGGCAACTAGTCAGAGCAGCAGGCAGCAGCTACAGGCAGGCAACAGCAAATGTCATTCAATCCACACTGACTTAAAACCACAGAGACAACAGAGCTAACCAGGACATCATCATTGCAAAATGATAATTCCACAGTTCTCAATCAATTGAGAAAGCAGCAGCAGGAGGAAGTAAGTGCAACTTTAAGTTGCAGGACCATTTTCAGGAGTATTTATTTTTCTCATCGTGGCAAACTGGCTTATGTTGCATGTCCGGCAGTGGTGGCACCACGGTTATGCCTGAAAACCATATGAAATGGTTCAGAGAACAGCAGATCAGGGTTCTTTGTGGATGTGAACCATGTAACTACATGTCTGACACCTGATTTCTGTTTGAATGCACTGTGCAATTTTTTGTGAAACATTTCTGGACTTCTGGCCATGATGTTAGGCAGTGATAGCACCATGGATGTGAACCATGTAACTGCATGTCTGACACTTGGCTGGGGGTTTGGGTGCCATAAAACATGGTGGCTGGGACCTGATTTCAGTCTGAAGCTACTGTAACATTTTTTTGCAAACATTTCTGGACTTCAGTGCCATGTTAGGCAGTGGCAGCATCACAGTTAGGCCTGAAAAGCATTTAAACGGTGCAGAAAACAGCACACTTGGGTCCTGTGGGTGGATGTGAATCATGTAACTGCATGTCTGACACCTGATTTCTGTCTGGATGTACTGTGCAATTTTTTTGTGAAACATTTCTCGACTTCTGAGCCTTGTTAGGCAGTGGCAGCACCATGGTTAGGCCTGAAAAGCATTTAAACGTTGCAGAAAACAACACATTTGCGTCTTGCGAGTGGATGTGAACCATGTAACTGCATGTCTGACACCTGATTTCTGTCTGAATTTAATGTATCATTTTTTAGGAAACTGGACATGTACTGTCTATGCTGCACTTGCAGAAAGAAGATGTGGCCTGAAATCAACTGTAAACAGTGGACCAAAGACCATCATTTGGTCCGAGTGGGGAGTTTGGGTGCCATAAAACATCATGGCTGGGACCTGATTTCAGTCTGAAGTTACTGTTACATTTTTTTATAAACATTTCTGGACTTCAGTGCCATGTTTGGCAGTGGCAGCATCACGGTTAGGCCTGAAAAGCATTTAAATGGTGCAGAAAACAGCACATTTGGGTCCTGCGGGTGGATGTGAACCATGTAACTGCATATCTGACACCTGATTTCTGTCTGAATTTAATGTGTTTCTGTACTTATATTAACAGTGCTCTGCACAGCACAGTGTGGACTGGAGGGGCAGGAACCAACTTAACATTTGTGGCAAGTGCAGGACACATGTTAAGCACCAAAAGCATATTTATGTTTAACTTTGCAATAAAATTGCTTATGTTTCTGTAATTGTTGTGTACAACTTTGGAGTGTTGCTGCACACACCCACGACTGCTGCAACACTGCATATTTTTGGAAAAACATTTTTGTTCATAGGAACAATACTTGACATTTGTGGATAGGAGGACAAAATATATAAATGAGTCAAACAAAGGAAAAACAAAGGTAAGGAATTTATGGGTACAACACTACTGACTATGACACACGAGTACAACACGGGGAGGGGGACAGGCCGGGTCATGGGTAGTGTAATCTGAAAGGGCGATACAGAAATTAGGGAACAGGAAAAAGGATTAATACTGTGGGGAGCATAACATTACACGTAAGTAACACACCACACAGAACCACTGGACAAAGACATATATTTACGACAATAAACAAACAAACAAGAGTATATAGAGGAAGATTACAGGACAGAAAATATTTTTTTTGTAATTTTTTTATCTTTTTCTCTTTTTTCCTTTTTTTCGTATGTTTGGAGGGTAGAGATAGAATGGAGAGAAGAGAAGACTATCAGAACACAGTGACAGGACACAGGAGAATAGGATTCAATCAGAAATAAGAAAAAACAATTAACTTGCTGCTGACTGAAAATAAATAATTCAAACATGCCCAGAAGTGCCACTGCCACCACCATGACGCAACTCCACAAGGAGGTTGAGAATTTTTTGCTGGTCCTCCCTTATTTTGTTCATATCCACCCTGGCCTCACTCAACTCCTGTCCAAACTGTTGATAGTCATGCCGTGGTGCTTGCACTTCAGCCCGCACAGCTGCCAGGTCTTCACTTGTGACCACTAGTGGTGGGTGAAATGGCCGAAATTCGCTCTGCTAAGTGATTCGCGGAGTAACGCGGAATCCACAAAGTGGTCTGCAATGCAAAGCGGAGTACTTCGCAACATAGTGAGTAACGTAAACTCCATTGAAACCAATGACTTCATGTTATTCCTCCTTCCCCAAACCACTTCTCCACCAATTTTAAGGCGAAGTAACATTGAAATCAATGTACTTTGCATCACTTTGCCTTGTTATTGAGCTCCAAGGTGAATTTTGCAGTGCTTCATGGGATTGCAGGTCACATGAGCTCTAGATTGTTCTGTACAGCCTCAGTTCTGTGTAGTGTATGTGTAGTGGAAAATGGAGACAGTTTCTTCTCAGAGCTCTGTGATTCAAATCCCCTAAAGGCTGTTAAAAAAGCCTTTTTGAGCCATTTATTTCTCAAAATTTAGTACATCAGTTGTAGGAAACCCTCCTGTGCTCATATCATTGAGTGTTTATTGTTTGTGTGTGAATTTTTAATGTTAATTTAGAACAGTCAGTCTGTGTACTGACAGACACTTGAAGTGTATGTTGGGGAAGGGGCGTGATGGAGGTAGGTTAAAGCTGAGAGAAAAAGACAGTCTTTCTGTTTTAGTTATATTTTTCTTCTATAACTGCGTTAATGTACACACAGTAATATTTTCAGTAATTCTTGACTTTTTTTGCTGATTGTTGTAGTGCAGCAGTGCATAATTTTAGTTTGTTTAAAAGATTTGGTTATATTACTGAAGTTTTCAATTTGCTATGCATTACTTGTAGCATTACTCAGACACATTTCATGGTGCCACAAAGTAATTGCAGCAGTGTGAACCTACTATCCACTACACCTGCATGAATTTTTTTGTACTGCTTTGTGGTATCTTTACTGGTAGTGGACAGTTACTGCCATGCACTACCCCCCAACCGGCAAAAGGTATTGTTTTCCAAATTTGGATTTGTGACTTGTGAGCACTGGTTAGGTGTTGTGCCTTTGCGTCTGCATCCCTTGAGTGCACAGCACAATCTAAATCTGTCTGTGCGTTTGCATCTCCTTAGGGCCCAATCTCCATCTGTAACTTAAGTCACAGTTGTTTGTTTGGTTTCCCTTCGGAGTACTGGTGTGGTGCATATCTCTGCATGAATGTTGTACTCATCGATTTGTGTTTTTAAGTCAGGGTGATCATCATGAGTCACTCATGATACAAATCGTGTTCTTCATCTTCTTGGTCACAATTCATGAATCACAAAACTAAGTGTTTTTGTAATTAGTACCATGTAAGCCTGTTTTGTAGTTTCTCAGGTCTCTGCTTCAATCACTATGGTACTCAATGATATGAGTTTTCAAATCAGGTAGTTTTGTGTGGTATAGGTCAAGGAAGTACAGCCGTAGGTATCTGCATTCTCGTACAGTTTATTATCATTGATCACATCACATCAGACACCCATCACAAGACAAATTATGTTCTTCATGAATCACAGCAGTTTTTTTTTCAGTTCTGATGATACACTGAAGACCTGTAAAGATGACCAAAACGTTGATGAATCTTTTTTAACTTTTTTTAAATAATGCCTCCTCCCCCAAAAAATACTTACCTTCACTAGCTTGACAGTATTCCAATGCAAAAAATTCCTAATCAAGCCAAGAAATGCACACCCCAAGTTCAATTACATGACCTGTGATACAAAAAAAAGGAAACGATTACATGTATGTATCTATAGCTATATCTATATCTATATCTATATCTATATCTATATCTATATCTATATCATCTATATTTATATCTATATCTATTAGTGGCACAGTAGTGCCACTACAGTTAGGGTCGAGTACCCCATTTAAGGTTAAAGTGTGAAATTTTGCAGCTTAATAATTTTGCCACTGTATAACAGATTTGCCTGAAATTTGGCATGTGTAGAGTGGTACCATAGCTCTCTGGATCTGCCACGTTTCGTAATGGTCGGCTATACGGTTGCAGAGCTATATAGCACTGTAGAAAGTCATATTTATGCTTTTTTGCCCATTCTTTGCTCATGCCTACAGGTCACACAGTTTGCACAACTGGTCCAAAAACTCCACAGAACATGCAGTAAGGGTCCCTGATGTGTCTTTTGAAGAGTTAGTGAAAAAATATTAAACGCTTCAAAAGTTATTCAAAAAACAAGTTTCCCATTATAGTCAATGGGAAAAATTAACAAAAAGTTTGACAGTGTTGCAAATGCAGGTTTTTAGTGTCGTAAATGACCCCAGTAGTGTTGCAAATCCGCCATTTTGTTTTCAGTTACTGGTCACAGAAATGCTTGGCATTTAAATTTGGGACCCTCTAGGGACACAATTCTTTTTGTGTTCACCTAGTCTAGCCCTGAGGATGCTAGCCATGCCTTTTTTTGGGGGGGCTAAACACCCCATAAATATGTTTTTATAATTTTTGTAAACTGTAGTGTTGCAAAGTAGTGTCGCACTTGTGACACTTTTGTGATTTTTGGGGGGAAAGTGTCGCAAATCACGACACTACTTTGTGAAACTATGCCCAAAATAACAGGAATTCTTTGCCACCCTTCTGCAAAACAATGGTTTGTTCTTTTGGCCTGAAATTTGGAGGGAAGAAAGCCAGCATCCCATCCCACAGATGTGCCTTTTGGTGGTTTAGTGACAAAATGTTAGAAGGCTGCAAAGTTATGGCACTCTGAAGTTTATTATTTTTCCCATAGGCTAACATTATAGCATACACCACGCCTTTCGGGGCCCGTATCTCGATAACGCTTTGTTGTAAAAATCTTAGCCCCCCCACTAGGGGGCTAAGTGCAAAACTAGCCAAGAAAGTAATAAATAATATGAAATTTTAATTTTTTTCTACATCGTACGGCTCCTGAGATATAAGCCATTTAGTGTTCCAAGTGTTCATTTTCTGCTCCTAGGGCCATTTTTATGCATACATTCTTTGTATTCACTGTGCTTCTGAATGCAGTTTTTGGGGACAAAAAGTGGGTGCATTTCCGTTACTGTTACAGTTAGTGTTTCCGCTTGCATTTCCGTGACCATTTGCGTTAGCGTCTCCATTTATGTCGCCGTGTGCATTACCCTTTGCATTTGAGTTTGCGCTTGCATTTGCATTACTGTTACTATTTGCTTTTCCATTACTGTTTTTTTTTGCATTTGTGTTCACTTTTGCATCACTGTGTGCATTGCCATTTGCATTTGCATACATGCTTCCATTTGCTTTTCTGTTTCTTTTGGTGTCATCGTTGCTGTTACCGTGAGCGTGTGCATTTCCAATTGCATTACCGTGACTGTGCGCGTAATGATTTGTGTTTGCTTACGCGTTTGTGTTTCCACTCCCATTTCTGTTACTGTTCCCTTTGGCATCCTCCTTGCTGTTACCATAACCATTTCTGTTTCCAATTGCATTACTGTTACCGAAGGGCTCCGTGCTCGCATCACCACATTCCATTCACTATTTATACTGCATATTCTCAAAAAGAAGGGAAATCCATGGCAAAAAAAATCTATTTAATGCATCAGTTAGGGTTGTTCTACAGCAACAAAAGCAAGGAAATTTGATGTTAGGGTTCCCACCTTGCCCCACCCCAACCCCGCCCCCACCAACAGGCATTGGGGTGTGCACTGGGGTCACTGGTCCTAACTCTCACCCCATTTTCCTATTCTGCACCTCCTCAGCTTGTTTTCAAATGGGATGGCGTGAGAGTTAAGACTGATGACACCAACACACACCCTGATGCCTGTTGGTGGGGTTGGGGTGCAATGGATGGGAACCCTAACATAGAATTTCCTTGCTTTTGTCGCTGTGTAACAACCCTAATTGATGCATTAAACAGAGTTTTTTGCCATGAAAAAAAAATATGTATATATTGGATATGAACATTTAAGGTCAACTCAGGTTCTGTTGAAAACTATGATAGTGCCAGGTACATTAACTTACCAAGAGTACCATTAATGTACATACAGAGGGCATCCTTCATGTTAGGGGTCAGTGCAACATACATTGGGCAGCCAACAGCATTATCACATCATCCTGGATGGTTAACTCAGTGGTCAAGTCATCCTTCTAGCACGTCATTTGTTAAGACACTGTGCATCAGCCCAGTCAGGTCAAGAAGCATTACATGAAATTCCAAAAGCAGCAGCAGGGGACGTACTGTAGTTCTTATTGGAGTGTGTGCACGCATTACTGAGTGTGGTATGAATTACTTTCCTTTCCATTTTATGCTCTCATTTCTCTTCATCTACATACTAACATACTAACATGCTAAAATGCCAGCAAAATAGGCCTAACGGTCTTTCGTGTCTGCTCGTTAGGTCAGCCCCCACCCTGGGAGCTGACCTTGCTGCCCCCCTCACCTTCTCTGGCTTCTCCCTTCCCAGTTCCAGATATTCTCACAGCACTGGATTTTGCTTCTAGAACCCTTTCTCTGTACCTGTACCACCCCCTCTTGAACCCCTCCACCGTCTCTGCCACCACCAGCCCCCTGGGCAGCACATTCCATGGCTCCACCACCCTCTTAGTGAAGTAGCACCTCCTCCTTTCTCCCCTGAATCTTTCCCCCTCCAGCTTCAACCCATGCCCTCTAGTGGCCCCTTCCTCCTTCCTTTGAAGCACCCTGACTGCTCCTCCCCTATTTACCCCCTTCATGCACCTGAAGACCTCTATTATGTCCCCCCGGTCCCTTCTCTCTTCCAATGTGTACATATTTAGCTCTTAGAGTCTCTCTCCATAGGTCCTGTCCCTCAAGCCCCAAATCATTTTGGTTGCCCTCCTCTGGACCCTCTCCAGGAGTTTAATGTCCCTCTTTAAGTGTGGCCTCCAAAACTGCACACAGTACTGGAGATATGGATTCACCAAGCAGTTATACAGAGGGAGTATCACTTCCCTCCTTCTGGAGGTGATCCCCCTAGTGATGCATCCCAGCATCCTGTTGGCCTTAGCTGCTGCCCTCCTACAAGTCTCCGAGTTGTTCATCTTGACATCCACCACCACCCGCAGGTCCCTCTCAGTCATAGAGACTTGTAGCATTTCCCCCCCAAAGGTGTACACTTGGCCCGGGTTTCTGGCACCCAGGTGCAGTACCTTGCATTTCCCTGCATTGAACCTCAACTTCCACTTTCTAGACCATCTTTTCAGAGCCTCCTGGTCCCCCTGTAGGGCCACTTCCCCTCCTCCCCATCCACCACCACCCCCAGTTGTGAGTCATCTGCAAAGAGACTCATCTCACTCCTGATACCTGTCCTTATGTCAGAGACATAGGTGTTGAACAGGAGGGGCCCAAGGACTGATCCCTGTGGGACTCCACTAATGACCCTCCTTGGGAATGAGACTATCCCACCAACTATGACCCTCTGGGTCCAGTCCTGGAGCTAATTGTCTATCTATCTGATCATCTGGTTCCCCACCCCCCATTTCTCCCAGCTTATCCAACAGGTCCTTGTGAGGAACAGAGTCAAATGCCTTGCTGAAGTCTAGAAAGAGGACGTCCACTGGTCTAGCCAGGTCCAAGGCACTCATCACCCAGTCATAGAACTCCACAAGGTTTGTCTGACATGATTTCCCCTGGACAAATCCATGCTGTCCATCGTCCAGGCACCCTGACTTTTCCAGGTCCCCCCATCCTCTCCTTGACAATGCCCTCCATCACCTTGCCCACCACCAATGTCAGGCTGACAGGCCTGTAGTTCCCTACCTACCACCTCCCTTGATCCCCCCTTGTGGATAGGCACTATATGCGCCACCTTCCAGTCCTGGGGCACCCACCCTATCCTCAGAGAGATGTTGAAGAGTTCCACCAGGGGTTTCACCAGGACATCTGCAAGTTCCTTCAGCACTCTGGGATGTAACTTATCCAGCCTCGGTGCTTTCTCCATCTTAAGGAACCTGAGGGGCTTCCCTCACTCTCTCTGCTGTGATTTCCACCTCCACTACCTCTTCTTCCTGCTTAGCCTCCCCTCCTCCTGCCAGTGATGCCTCCCCCTCTCCCCAGACCCACCAATCCGTAAGGGTCCCCCTCCTCAGTATCACTGTCTCCTCCCATGTATGATGCAGCACCCCCATTTTCCTCGGTGAAAACTGAGGTGAAGTACTCATTTAGTACCTCAGCCTGCTCCCCCGGGTCTTGTGCCCATCTCTCCCCTGTTTTAATCCTGCTAATCTGCCCCTTCACACTTCGTTTTTCCCCAATGTATCTAAAGAACCCCCTTATTCCCTCTCCTAATTTCCCTGGCCAGGTTCTGATCCTTCCTTGCCTTAGCCACCCTCACCACCCTAGTGGCCCTTCTAGCCATCAGCTCGTACTCCCCTCGATCCCTTTTACTCCTTGAGCACTTGAATTGCCTATAGGCTGCCTTCTTTCCCCGCACCACCTCCTGGACCTCCCTGGTCCACCAACAGGGTTTTCGGGCCCTACTGCATTTTCGTCTTACTCTGGCACAGGTGCTGGTAGTATCCTGCACCCCTCTCCTGATTATTTGCCACCTACTGTCAGCGTCCATGTCTGACCCAATCACTTCCAAATGCTCCTTAAGGATCCTTCCCATTTCCTTAAAATCCACCCCCCCTGAAGTCAGTTACCTCAGTCTTTGTGCGGCCTTCTACCCCTCCTAGATCCAGGCAGAACAAGACCGTGGCATGGTCGCTCCCCGCCAACAGGTCCCTTACCTCCAGGTCCCCAATCTGGTCACTGTCTGCCAGGACCACATCCAGTACCCATGCCTCCCTGGTCGGTTCCCCCACCTGCTGAGTTAGGAACGCATCTTGAAAGACATCCAACAACCTCTGTTCCCTGGCCACCGAGGATGTCATAGTCTCCCAGTCTGTTCCTGGCATGTTTAAGTCCCCCAAAACCACCACCCTTCCCCTGCCTAATCGGCAGTGTCTCCCAACATCTGCCACCAGACTCTCCTCCAGCTCTTCCGCCTGTGCAGGGGGTCTATACACCACTCCTATTTTTACTCTCTTGCCCCCCTTTGTTATCAAAGTGACCCAAATCGCCTCCATGGTTTCCTCTGCCTCCTCTACTCCCCCTATGCTAATGCAGTTTTTGACTATTATTGCTACCCCTCCTCCCCTGTCCTTCCTGAACATAGTGTAACCCTCCAGGTTCAGGTCCCAGTCATGTCCTGCGGTGGCCCAGGTCTCAGTGACTGCTGCCACATCCACCGCTCCCTCCGTTAGCATTGCCTGGAGCTCAGGCATTTTATTGCCCAAGCTCCTGGCATTTAGCAGGACTACCTTCCACCCTTTCCCTATACTTCCATTTCCCCTGCTCGTGTTCCCAAGGGGATTCCATTTTCCCCTGCTCTGCACTTTACCAGTCAGCCTTTTCCTGCATTCCTCCAGCTCCCAAGGGGGGTGGAGACAGATTTCCTCCTTTATTGGACCCCCCTCGACAGCCTTTTCTCCTATGCCTTCCTCTTCACAAGTTTAAACCCCACTTTTCAACAATGAACCCATCTATTTTCAACTTAAGGATTCCCTTCCCCTCCAAATTGAGATGGAGCCTATCTCTAGATACAGTTCCTTATCCTCCCAGGTCTCCCCCCAATCCCCCATCAACCCATAACCTCTAGCCTCACACCACTCCCTGAGCCACTGCTTTATCTCCCTAATCTTCCTTTTGTGTTCCCCACTAGCCCTTGGCACTAGCAGGATTTCCAAGAAGGAAATCATGCACCCTATGTCACGATGGACCCCGGAAAGTTCTCTGAACCTTGCCTGTATCTTTAGCTCGCTATTTCCCTCAATGTCATTTGTACCCAGGTGAACCAGTATGTCTGGGGAACCCCCACAATCCTTTGCCAGCTGATATACCTCGTGCTTGGCCCTGTGCACCATTAGTCCAGGGAAGCATTTTGTTCTAACAGGCCAGGCTTCCCCCTCCCTATCCCATTTGATACCCCTGATCATAGAATCCCCCAACAGGAGCACTCTGACTGTGCCTTTTCCTCCACTTTCACCCCTTCCATGCTCCTCATCCTTTCTACCGGCCCCTCCACCCAGCCGGCTCCTTGTTCCTCCCCCATCTGGGTGCCACATGCCACCCCTTCATTTACCCTGGCCACCCCCTCCTCTCCAGTCCTATGCCTTTCCTCCTCCCGAGTATCCTTCTGTGTCTTGTTAACTCTCCCCTCACTGCTCATGACTGGTCCTTCTCCCCCATCCGCTAAACTAGCCTGGCTCGTCCTCCCTTCCTTCCTGTCTCTGTTCAGTCCCTCCTTGCTTGTCATGCTCCCCTGGCCTAAACCCTCAGCTCCCTTTACTGTATCCTTCTTGTACTTCTGGTCCTTCTCCTTGCCCTTTCCTCCCAACTGGTCCTTCTCCTTGTGCTTTCCTCCCCCTGCCCCTCCTCCTCTGATCCACTGCTCCCCCCAGTTTCCTGCATTCCAGCTTCCCCTGTTCCTCCTGCTATCAGCCCCTGCCTCCCCCCCACTCCCTTTCCATCTCTAACCACCCCTGTCATGGCTGCATCACCCCCCTCATCCTCAGGCAGAAGAGAATTGAAGCGGTTACTGAGCATAAGGTCCGATCTGCCTCCCCATCTTGCTTCCTTCTGTCCAGCCCCAGCCATCTGCCTACTTCCCTGAGAATGTTGTCCCTCTGGCCCCCCTTTATGAGGGTACCCAGTTACCTGCCTGCTTCCTTGGTAGTGTCCTCCTTTTGGGCCCCCTCTGCCAGGGTACCTATGTGACCCCAGAGTATTCTCCTGCACTCCTTTCCCTATGCCCCCACCCATAGTGCTTGGTGCAACCTGTGGGAGAACCCCTGCCCTCTTCCCCCACCATACCTCTCCCTTTCTCCCAGCTGTCTCCTAATCCCAGCAATCTCCTCCCTACGCCGTGCCCACTGGTAGCACACTAGGCAACCACCGAACTTCCAAGCCCTGTCCAGTATCATGGCTACCCCATACCCTGTGCACCCCACCACCTCCCAAAAATGCCTGCCTAATGACGTGTGGTCCCATCTCCCTCCAAGTAGGTTTCCTTGGGTGAGCCACCATTCCCCACTAGTCCAAGTTACACCCCTGCTGACTAATCAGGTCAGCCACTAATCCTAAATACAGTCCCACAGTAAACCAGTAACCCTGTTACTAGGTGCAGTACAACACAGTAAACTTAAAAGGGAAGTGAACAACTCCCTAAGCTCCTCTCTCCCAGCCTTTAAATCCAACCCCAGTGGGTCAGGAATTTTATGGACAAAAGGCAGTAGCATTTTGGGGATTCACATTAATTCTGATGACTGTGTGACCACTGCATGCATAACTAAGTGCACAATTAATTCTGGGAGACTTTGCATTTCTTGTTACTCTCTCATTTCACTACATCAGCTCTGGGAATTTTCTGGACAAAAGACAGTAGCATTTTGGGGATGCACATTAATTTTAGTTACTTTGTGTGACTACTGCATGCATGACTGAGTGCACCATAAATTCTGGGAGACTTTGTATTTCTTGTTACGCTCTCATTTCACTTCATCAGCACTGGGGAATTTTCTGGACACAAGACAGTAGAGTTTTGGGGATGCACATTAATTCTGGTGACTGTGTGTGTGGGGGGCTGCCAATATTGTTCTCACTTCACCTTACTTTTTGTTGAGGCAGAATGACAATGCAAAGTAATAATTGCAAGGTAAAGTGAGCATTTCATTTTGGCCACTCTGCATAGTGGAATGACAAGGTGAAGTGCCCACTTCACAGGCACTTTGCAGGCAAAATTTAAATTTGCTGCATCTCTAGTGACCACTTGATCACCAGCTTCAGACAGTGCAGACTCAGCATCCTGATACTTGTGGCACCTCCGACTGTGGGGTAATTCTGCCACCAGTGCTGCTGCCTCCTGATGCTTCTGTGTCTAACTACTGCACCCCCTGCATTGATGCCTAACCACCGCAGACTGAAAAGGGCCACCTTGCTCCTCCTGGCCCCCTTCCCCATCTCTGTGTCCAGCCATGCCTACATCCAGCTCACCCACTTCAGTGTTTACACCAGCACTGTTCCCTACAGCTGCACTTGATGCCACCACCTCCTGCAATTTGAGGTCCCATTGGAGTGAGTGGTGATGCTCCATGTGGCTATGCTGCCTGGTTGTACCAAAGTGGGATCCACCCTTTCTCCGATGCACATCCTGCCCTCATAGACTGCAGGTGACCACTGGGTCACCTACCAATATTTCATAGAAAAAATCCAGACAGGAGAACTTTGGGGTTGATGGTGTCATGGGGGAGCACAGATAATTCCCCAGGCACTAACTTCACTGAGAGCTTTGGAGGGGGCACAGCCTCCTGCTGCCTGGGTGGAGGAACAGTATCCTCCTGGTGCTAGGGAGGAGACACTGTCTCCAACTACTGTTGCTGCTGCTGCAGTGGAGGGGACATGGTCACCTCCTGCTTCTGGGGAGAGGTCACAGTTGGCTGCTGAAATGTGCATACAGGTGCCCCACTGTCTTAACCCTTCATCCATTATGATTGTCCACAAAAAAAAACAACAATTCAAACAAACAAAAAAATAAAGAAATAGAAATAGAGATTCTGAGAGAGCCGGGGCCCAGGGGTGGGGGGAATCACACACACACACACACACACACACACAAACACAATCACCAGGTACTAAAATATGAACTAGAACAAAGACAAACAAGAAAAAGTTAGGAAAAAATAGCACAAATGATTGCAATTAATCTGAGAAAGTACACTCTGCAGTCACAGGGATTATTAATGCTGCCTGCTTCATCGAGATATATAGCACAGGAAATGAACCACTCACTTCCTGTCTGTTTTGACTCAACCATGTGACCACCAGCATAGCAAGAAAACTAATTTCACCTAATTTCACCTCTGAAGTGCAGGTGAAATTAAAGGCAAAATTTTGCCGAAAGGCCAGAGTTATATGAAATGTTTTGCTAGGTGAAATTAATGATTTTGCCATAATTTCACCAGCAAAATTACATTTTGCTGCATCTCTAAATAGAATCATGGCTAATTGAACCACTGCTTGTGCTTTTTAATCAATCCCTAAATACTGCAGAGGTGTCTGTTAGCAGGAGAATGGCTGACGTGGTCCCCATTTTTAAAAAGGGTGACCATGGAAATCCTACCAACTACAGACCTATCAGTCTGACTTGTATTTTAAGTAAAACACTGGAAGCTATTATAAAAGATAGGCTTGAAAATGAGATTGGTAACAATTATATAAGTAGCAGATTCCAGCATGGGTTTAAAAGTCAGAAGTCATGTCTGACTGCTAACCTAGTATTCTATGAAAAAGTGCCATGTTAGAAGATAAAAAAAATCTGTGGATGTTGTCTATTTGGACCTCAGTAAGGCTTTCAATTGGGTTTCACACTCAGCCTTACTGGATAAGATGCTCAAATTAAGCATCAACAGTACCATTATCAATTGGACCAAAGCTTGGCTTTCTGGTAGAACACAGGCCATGAGAATAAGAGGTTTTTCCTCTAACCAGGGTCCTGTGACAAGCGGGCTTCCCCAGGGTTCTGTCTTAGGACCCATACTATTCTTAATTTTTATCTCTGTAATAAACATGAATCTTGAAAAGTCTGTAATAAAGCTTGCTGATGATACAACACATGTAGCTGATGTCAATATCATACAGGGGCCTATACTGCTCCAAAAGGATCTTGTTTGGCTAAAGCATTGGGCAGACACTGATAGTATGACCTTTAATGCCAGTAAATGTATTGTTATACATCTGGGTTTGAAGAACCTACACTATTCGTGTCTACTTGACAGTAAACCCCTAAAACCAGTAGACTGTGAGAAGGACCTGGGAACATTAATAACTAATGATCTAAAACCCAGTAAACACTGTACTGAGATAGCACTGAAAGCAAATAGGATTATCAGTTGTATCAAAAAATCTTTCACTTCCAGAAACCAAGCATGTGTACTTCCCCCATATAGAGCTTATGTCCGCCTCTGTTTGGACTATTGTTCTCCTCTCTGGAACCCATGCTTGCATAGAGATATAGTTAGACTGGAGGGCATACAAAGGAGGATGATAAGAATGGTTGATGGTTTGCAGGGAATTAACTATACTGAGAGATTAAGAAAGTTAAAATGATCTCCTTTGGAATTACGAAGAACAAGAGGTGTTTTACTAATGATGTATAAGATCTCTAAGGATAGTAAGCTGATGTCAGACTTCGGTCTTGTTTTTAATAATAGAGCCTTAACACTGAGAAGTCATGCTTTTGAGTTAATGTTAATATACCCGAGGAGAAACTCCAGAAGAAGTTTTTTCATCCAGAGAATTGTTCCTCGCTGAAATACTCTGCCAAAGGAAATAGTGGAGGTGGACTCTCTTGACGTGTATAAAACAAAATTAGATCAGTACCTTTTTAATCAGATAGGCTGGGACTAATGCCCCTGAGGGGAGATGTTCATATATGGACTTACGCCTTCTGTGCATCTAGACCTTTTCTAGTATGAATCCTAGTATGCATGTGGCATAAAACTACAAACATGCTACATTTAGTGAAATTCAGAAAAGCTATTTTTAAGTTAGTCAGAAATAACTGAATATTCTATTTTGGCTACATTTTGCAGAATTTTACAGGAAGGACAGTGAAATTTCAAAGAAGCAGAATTCGAATGTCACAAGAATTCCACTGGTTGAAGTTTAAATATATATTTTTTGCATTATTTGTTTTTCAACCCCCGTACCAGAGCCGATCACTCCTTCGAGCCCCTCAGAGGATCTTCCCTGGCTGGCTATCTCCCGACCCCACCACCCCACATTTGCAGCCTACCCAGGTATCCCCGACGTATCCCTTCATTGGGCAGTTCCCTTACTTAAGTAAGGGATAAGTAATAATAATAATAAAACTTTATTTATTAAGCGCCTTTCAAACACCAAGGCGCTGTACTGATTAAACAACAAAATCACAGAAATAAATACATATAAGCCAGCCCGTCGGCGCAGTGGTGGGATTTCCGCTTGCGACGCCGGCGACCTGGGTTCGGGAATGGATCCGGGTCATCGGAGGGCCGGCCGGGGGGAGTAGGATCGAGCGTCCGCTGGGCAGCTCTCCTTCTCCAGGGGAAGGGTGTGGGTAGCGCTCGGAGCGCTGGGGACTCCTGGTGGAGGCCGGGAGTTCTCACGCAGCCGATGCCTGATGTGGGGGGGAGGCAGGGCAGATGCTGGCATCATTGCATGTCCCCACCTCCTCTGGGGAGAAAAAGGGAAAAAGTAGGCAGGCAGGACCACCGTTGGATGAAGCCCTCCCTGGAGAGCCTCACATTGCCACCGCCGCTGCGGGACCCCAACCAGTCACAGTTCCGGGGTCACGAAGGTGGCCTGTGGTCCCACCCTCCGGGGGGGTAAGCCGGGGGTGACCGAGGGTCCTCTGCAGCTATAGGCGGTGGTAGAGGTCTCTGGGGCCGTGACCAGGGAGGAGGATGTAGACGGTGGTCCAGCCAGGATAAAGGGCAAATTAAAAAAAAAAAAAGAAATAAATACATATATAAAAATCAGAATAATGCAAACATCAACCCATAAGAGCTTGTCTCCACAGATGGGTCTTAAGTTCCAGCTTAAAACTCACCACCGTAGTGTATTCCCATAGCTGACGGGGCAGAGAATTCCAGAGGGTTGGGGCTATAAACATAAAAGCCCGAGCCCCAGAAGATTTTGAATTAATTCTCGGAACCTCCAGCAACCCCTCATCAGCCGAACCTTCCGGCCATACTTCACGACCCTGGGTGCTGCTGAGGCAGCAGATGGAGTTCAGGAAGCCCAGAGCTGGAGATCCGGGGAGGCCGTCACCTGATCGGCCGTGGCAACATTTTCCAATTTTCTCCCGAGGAGTGAAGTGCCACTGATGTCACAGCAAGCACCAGATGTCTGTCATTCTATAGACATCATGGGTTGAGTATCGAGCTATACCGCCAGCCTCCACTAGGGGTCAGCAGACACCAAACTGCATCACCATCCTCCCCCCAGAGAAGGCAAGCCATCAGTGGATGCTCCTGCCTTCTCCCCACAGCCGGCCCTCCAGTGACCTGAGTCTGTTCCCGAACCCGGTCACCGGCATCGCCGACAGAAATCCAACCGGTGCACCGACAGGCTGGTGAAGTTTAAATTTTAACCAACCCAGTGCTTATGTATTGAGTCTCGAGAGTGGAGGGTAGGATGATTGTTATGAGGGTATGGACTTCACTATGAAAGAGGCACTTTTTGTGCCCATGGAACAAAGTGCCGACTTCACTTCAGGACACCCACATGTAGCATTGCACTAAGTGTGTGGCACTTTGCATAGCTCTGAGTGAAGTGATGTTTTAGCACTTCACCCACTGTTGGAATTATGCCAGAGCTTGCTGCGGCTAAGCCCTGGTAGTTATCTGAGGGCCCTGGCAGCTATGAAAAATAAGTCTATGCATTAGGGCCAGAGCTATGGCCCCAGGAGCTGTTTCTTCAGGTTAACCCCTCACACCTAAGAAAGAGCCACATTTGAAGTTCAGTTTGCATTGACTACTATTTAATTCAGGTGTGATGGGGTTAAAGTTCTTGCATCATTAATCTTGTAGTTGTATGTTGTGATTACCAAGGCATAGTTTCTCTGACTGGTCATGCTGGTCTCCAACTCATATGACTAGAGATTTACAGCCAACCTTGACATCCTTACAGATCGATGTAATGTTAGATCAGTGTGTTTCAGTTTACACAGAGAAGAGAAGTGAAGCCTGCTGCTTTGTATTTATTTATTTAAGAGTTTTACCAGGAAGGCATACTGAGCGGAGAAACCGTTAAATTCCAGATGCGTCCTGGGGGAAGGGGGAATAGGAGCAAAATACAGACAATATATATTATACAAGTATACAGACTGTACAAGTGACAAACATCCTGTATATACAGATTAACAGAGCTCCCATGACTGACAGCACCGAGGTAAACTTAACAAGCAACTTAGCATTAGCATACCTGTTCAGTAGAAAAATGTGTTAGCGTTGAAGCACATTTGAAAACCCTATCACTACACAGGTTGTATATAAAACTTAGAGTGGGGACAGCAATGGGACCAACATGAATTGTTGGGCTACCTAAACCCATGTTCAAGGCTATGCAGTGCATAGGGAGCAAATTGCAAGGTTCCAGCTAAATGGGAGGCTATAGATAGTGTGGAGTGGGGGCACCTCCACTTGAAGGTCCTAGGTGAAAAGGTATGTGGAGGACCAGTCAACATGTGCCAGGTCATTTAAGAGTGCCACTAGATCTAGAGATTTGTATGATCTAGTGAGCAACATCCTCGGGGGTGGTGCTTTGGGCCTGTATACTTTCCTGACCATGTAGATCATGTGGTGGTCACTTAAAGAGTTAGGAAGAAGACCAGCTTCATTTATCCGGTGGGGGTGTGAGGTAAGGGCCAAGTCCAAGAGTGAATGGTTCTGTGATTTGTGATTTAGGCAGGTGGGTTGGGAAATTTGCTGGGTGAGGTTTAGGGCTTTTATCTTGCTACGTAGCTTGGAGCTCACTATGGCAAGCCAATTAAAATTGAAATCCCAGAGGACATGTAGCTCGCTTGCTGATGCGGACACCTTTAGGATGACCAGGTGGTCTAGGACAATGGGCAGGGGGGTGTCGGGGGTACAATGGGAGCCAGCTAAATATACAGTGGCGTGAAAAAGTATTTGCCCCCTTCCTGATTTTCTCTATTATTGCATATTTGTCACACTGGATGTTTTCAGGTCTTTAGAGAAAATGTAATATTAGATAAAGGGAACCTGAGTGAACAAATAACACTTGTTTTTTTTTTTAATTTCACTTATTTAATGAAAAAAAGTTAACCAACACCAACTGGCACTGTGTGAAAAGTAATTGCCCTTACACTTAATAACTGGTTACATACATTTAGCTGTAATGACTGCAACCAAACACTTCCTATAATTCAATATCAGTCTTTCACATTGCTGTGGAGGAATTTTAACCCACTCTTCCTCATAGAACTGCTTTAATTCAGTAACATTTGGTAGGTTTTCGAGCATGAACTGCTGTTTCAGATCCTACCACAGTATCTCTATTGGGTTTAAGTCTGGACTTTGACTTGGCCACTCCAAAACTTTAATTTTACTTCTTTTTAGCCATTCTGATGTGGACTTGCTTTTGTGTTTTGGATCATTGTCTTGCTGCATGACCAACTACGCTTCAGCTTCAGCTGATGGAAGGATAACCGGACATTCTCCTAAGAATTTTCTGGTACAGAGCAGAATTCATGGTTCCTTTAATTATGGCAAGTCATCCAGGTCCTTGACAGCAAAGCATCCCCACCATCACACCTACCACCACCATGTTTGACTGTTGGTATGGTGTTCTTACTGTGGAATGCTGTGTTTGCTTACGCGAGACATTATGGGATCCATGTCATCCAAAAGTTCCACTTTAGACTCATCTGTCCATAGAACATTTTCCCAAAAGGCTTGTGGATCATCCAGGTGCTTCTTGTCAAATGAGAGCGAGCATTTATGTTCTTCTTAGTTAGCAGTGGTTTCCCCTTGCTACTCTCATGAACCCATTTTGCCCAGTCTCTTTCTGATTGTGGAGTCATGAACACTGACCTTAGCTGAGGCAAGAGAAGCCTGCAGTTCTTTGGATGTTGTTTTAGGATCTTTTGAGACTTCCTGAATGATTTTACGCTGCGCCCTTGGAGTAATTTTGGTAGGCCGCCCACTCCTGGGAAGATTCACTACTGTTCCAAGTGTTCTCCATTTGGAGATTATGGCTCTCACTGTGGTTCGATGGAGTCCCAGAGCCTTAGAAATAGCTTTGTAACCCTTTCCAGACTGATAGGGGCAACAAATTTTTTCTGATCTTTTCAGGAACTTCCTTTGATCATGGCATAATGTGCTTGTTGAATCTTTGTGCTTGCAACGTGACTCTGATGGTAAGGGTCAAAATAAGTGAGATTTATATTGAGCAGGGCTGGCTGTAATCAAGCCTGGCTGTGTTCAATCAGCTGACTCTAATTATCCCTTTAATTGGGTTGATTTAACTAGGGGTCAATTACTTTTTCACACAGTGCCAGTTGGTGTTGGTTAACTTTTTTCATTAAATGAATGAAATAAGTAAAAAAAAAAAGTGTTATTTGTTCACTCAGGTTCCCTTTATCTAATAGTATATTTTGTCTAAAGACCTGAAAACATCCAGTGTGACAAATATGCAATAATAGAGAAAATCAGGAAGGGGGCAAATACTTTTTCACACCACTGTACAGCGGCAGAGTGTGGGAGTGATAGTTTGATTAGTAAGGAGTCCATGTCCTGAGAAGGTTTAGAAAGCAGGACGGGGTGAATGGGAGCATGAAGGAGCTGTACATGGCAATACCTCCACCCCTTTTTTTCCCCGGCGATCGTGTCTAATGAGTGAGTGGCCAGGGATAGAGAATTCTGCATCCATGTCGTGGGGCTTCAGCCAGGTCTCAGAGATGATTAACACACCTGGGCGAATTGATAGTGCAAGAGGTTGCAGAGCTGTTATTTTGTTTAGGATGCTACAGATATTGAGGTGCACTAACTTAAGACCTCTGGGTAGGGTAGTTGGGGTGGTGGGGTAGGGTGGGCTAGGTCCTGGGTTTGGTTCAATGTCCCCTGCCAGTAGAAGCAGAAGCACTACAAGCTGTTTAGTTTTGACCAAGGTCCATAGAGGTTTGCAGAAGACTGGCAGATTCTGGGAGGGATGTGGAGTGCCGCTTAAAGCAGTGATGTGTAAAACTGTTAACCCAGTGTGAAAGGAGGGTGGCAGAATGGAAGCACCAAGAACCCAGTTGTTCAGGAGGCAATGGTGCTGCTGCTCAAGGGTGGAGGTTGTAAGGAGGGGAAGGGGAACTGCACTGGACAAGACAGTGGGGGGATTTGACTGCAATTCCAGGTAGAAGGCAGGAGGGAGGGAGGCTAGGAGTATAAGCAGGCAAATTAATGAGAGATTTAAAGTCAGCATAGTGCTTGTGGCTATATGCAATGAGTAGATCGGCCACTAGAGGTGAGTGCAGATAATCTGCTAATGGGAGAGTGGGTTATGACAGTCACTTGATGCGCACTATATAACTCTGTGCTCACCAAGGGTGGTGGCGGGTGTGGTGGGGATGCCAGTGCAGAGCGCCGGTGGGGCCAAACACATGCACTTCAAAAAGCACTGGTGCTATTGCTCAGAATCACAATCTACGTACCTGTGACTCTGCCCTTCTGGACAGCAGCAGTGCTCATGTTAGGGGGAGGGCTGGCTGAGATGGCCCTCGCGACCCAGGGCTGCCTGAGGAGAAAAGAGTGGGGCGAATTCATAAGGCAGCAGGAGGAGGAGGAGCAGGCGTTAGCAAGGGAGAGGATCTACAGTCTGATTTGATTGCACCATATAAGGTAAAACTTAAATTCCGTTTCAGAATTACAGCCAACAGAAAATTATTCTTTTGCAGTAATACTAGAACTCCGGTAGCAAGTTAGCACCACAATGCAGCACGAGAGCTGCTCCAGGAGTTTGGTACCTGGCTTCGGTAAATTTGAATTTGTTTGTATCCCCACAGCAATTAATTATCAGGAACTTACTGAGCACTCCGGATTAGCTCCAAAAATAATTACTAAAAATCCCTCTGCTTAAATTAAAATGCATACATCCCTCCAGGGGCGTCATTTCAGCAAAATCATAGGGGTAGCAAGGTGGGGGAGGGGCACAGTGTGGGTGGGGCCATGGTGTGGGCGGGGCCAGAGAGGGCGGCATTTGCAACTCCTGATTCTAAAAAGTGTACCCTTCAGCTGTCACCACCCCTGGCCTGTCACCCACCATCTCTTCGGACTTATCTGGTCCCCAGTTGCTCCATGGTGCACCCCAGGGTGAGATTACTGGGTCTGGCTACACCCTGGCAGAGAACAAAACCTCAGTTTGGTGGAAGATTCTGATTGGTGGGTGTGGGGCCTGTAGGGTACCATCATCATCCTGCTGCCCTGCCATTTTGTTTTTCCATGATTTTTTACTCGCTCATCTCAGAGTCAGTGGTGACAACTTCACATGCATGTGTGCAACAAACATACAGAAGCCGGTAACTCACCCGCCGCAAGTGCTGGCCACTATGATGCCTTCCACGCTACCGTAGGAGGTGCTTATACGGCGGCACAGACAAGTCCTCTTCTTCAGAGAAGGCCAGAATCTGCTGGGTGCTGGAGATCTCTCCCTCCAATTGTCCCTCCAGTCACCCGGGCTCGATCCTGAACCCTGGGCTACCAGCGTCGCAAGCGGCAGCCCGTCTTCTGATGTAATGGGATAGCTCCATGGTTTTACCATACTTATTGTGTGAGTCTCACAACCTCTTGAAAGATGGGATAGAGAAACCAGCCCATTGGCAGAGTGCGATGCTGGGGGCCCGAGTTCAGGAGTGAGTTTGGATCCTCTGGGGCCAGTTGGAGGAAGGAGGAAGAGGAGGAGGTGGAGGATAGAAACATCCAAGAAGATGCTTCTCTCCAGGGAGAGAGGGTTGCTGCCTTGGCTGCAGCGCTGCCTCCTAGGTGACCATGAGTGGCAGTGCAGTGATAGGCAGGCAGGAAAGGGAGGTTATCAGCAGGGTGCGTGGGTATCATGCCATTTTGTGCATCCCTGCTTTGCCCCCCCCCAGCATGCTGATAACCTGTGTGAGAAAGGGAATGAAAAAGCCACAGTGTTCAAGGCAAAGGACCCTGGTACCTCTGCTCCTTGTTTGTCCGCCATGTGACTACCCGATGAGACCTGGGATGTTTGAGGGTATATCCCCCCTGTCTTCCACACAACCCCAGTGAGGGAGTAAGCTGGGGCATCATTAAGGAGCAGTGGTGGCATAGAGATGTGGATGAATCAGCCTGTGCTTTCGGGCTCCTGACAGAGTGAGCACTGGAGTACAAGTATGGGGAAAAAACTTCCGCAGGTGGAATGTAAGTGAAAATCTGATTTTTGTGGAAATTCCAGCTATGCTGCCCAGTTGACCAAAATAAATAAAATAAAATTAATCCTGGGTAGCTAGTGGTCCCTCCCCACCCGATCACCTGCCTGCCTAATGTGAATTAAAAACAAACAAACAAAAAAAACAACAACCCTGCTGGCTAGAGGTCCCTCCCCCTGCCTGTTCAATGTGTATTGTAATCAAAACAATACTGGTGGCTAGTGGTCCTTCCCTCCAACCGATCATCCGCCCTCTCTGTGTCCAGCAGTAGTCAATAGACATTTAACCCCCCATCCCTATCCCTTATATGTTAAAGAAGATTTCTTCCCTGGTTGTCTAGTGAACCCCCATCCCTCCCTAGTCCTGATCCCCAGTATGTAGTGGTTTTTTTATTTTTAGCTAATTCATTGGTGGTCTAGTGGCCCCCTACCCCCCAACCCAGTAGGTAGTGTCCCACCCAGCTCCCCCATCCAGAAACAGAGTGGGCTACGAACACAGCCTTCCACTCAGCTCCGTGGCTGGCAGCTGTCTGAGATGTGAATGAATATGTGGGGGGGGGGGTTGGAGGAGATGGGTGGGACACTACCTGTCAGAGAGAGGGGCACATAAGTTTGAAAAAAAAATAACACTACATACTGGGGATCGGGATAGGAAGGGAGGAGGGATCATTAGACCACCAGGGAAAAATATTCTTTAATATGTGGGGATAGGGATGAGGGGGTTATATGCCAGTTGACTACTGCTGAACATGGGAAGGGGCCGAGTGGGGGTTGGGACCATTAACCACCAGGGTTGTTTTGTCTAAAATACTAGCACTCTCTTAACCTTGGCCATCCCCCTTTAACCTTATACTCCCACCCATCTCACAGACTCTGACTCAGTAACAGCAAGCAAATGCAATGAAAGCACAGTTTTTGTTTTCCTTTATTGTTGCCTACCTCACTGCTTACTGTTCTCCTTCAGTCCAGGTTTCTGGTCAATTCTCCAGACCCATCTGATCATCTGTCCTGACTCCTGTCCCAGACTAGTCCTACATCATCATCGTGTCTCCAACTCGGCCCGTGTTCCTGCTGCTCCAGTCCCGATTGCCCTCTCTGGCCTAGAGTACTGCGCCCGCCCGGTGCCCGGCTGCCTGCCAGACCGATTAAAATAAAACCCCAAATCTGACACCGGACCCTCCTAGATCCACTTTCCTGGTGCTTCCTCTTCATCTCAGCCTGCCTGCCCCCTGTGTTGTCGACTCCCCTGACCGGAGAATTGGCAATGCGACTGTTAACCAATCGACGACGAAGAAGTCACTGTATCTACTCCCGGTCTCCTGCCTCAAACGTAATGCCCTGTCTGCTCTGCTGTGCTCGCACTTACAGACTTCTCCCACTTTCGTGATGTTCCCTTGGCTTGTGCATCCACCATGTCATGACTAGTCCCACCACTGCACTGGCCTTCCTGAATCCTAGCCAATCATGGTGCCAACCCTATCTCAAGAATACCCACTGGGACTTGGTTTAGGGCATCTAGCGGCGTGAGGGGTATGAGGTGGACACTCGGGTGACAAAAAAATGTTTTTAAATTCGACGAGCAGCAGCCAATGGCCAAGCGTCCATAAGCCATGCAGGTAGGCAGGCAGGAGTCACAAGCCCTGTCATAGGGGTCACAGAATTTTCATAGGGGTCACGAATGCGACCCCTGGCGACCCCTAAATGACGCCCCTGCATCCCTCTGCTTGCAATTAATATACATTAGTAAACATTGAAAGGTTGGCTGTAATAATAAATAAGCTCTCCTCTGCTGTGGTCATATTGCCAGGGCTTAAAGGACCAGTAGCCTAGACAGCCAGTTATGGTTCTTAATTTAACTGCCAGAAAGGTATTAAACCCTCACCAGTTCTCTTAGAGTACTGTTAAGCATGTACAAGATCTGTTGGCATTTTAGCAAAAAGGCATGAGCAAATAACTATCAGCACAGTTTGGCCAACATGAAATGTGGAAGTCCCTTTATTAAAAGTGGCACCAAACAGTGAGACCCATAGTTCCAAACACATGCAGTTCAAAAGGCATTGGCGCTGTTGCTCCGAATAGCGATCTGCATGCCTCTGACTCTGCCCTTCGGGATGGCAGCAGTGCTCTGGTCAGGGGGAGGGCTGACTGAGATGGCCTTCATGACCCAGGGCTGCCTGTGACTCTCCTTTCTGGATGGCAGTGGTGCTCCAGTTAGGGGGGTGGGCTGGCTGAGATGGCCCTTGCAACCTAGAGCTGCCTGTGACTCTGCCCTTCTGGACAACAGCGATGCTCCAGTTAGGGAGAGGGCTGGCTGAGACGGCCCTCATGACCTAGGGCTGCCTGTGACTCTGCCCTTCTGGACGGCAGCAGTGCTCCAGTTAGGCAAAGGGCTGGATGAAATGGCCCTTGTGAACCAGGGCTTTCTTCGGCTTGCTACTGACTGAGCTATCTATCCCTTGCTGACAACACCTTGGCCTCTCGTCCTCCATGTCTGTTCCATCCTCTTGAGACACTGAGCTTCCCTGCTGCCCACACTGCATTCACCTAGCTGATCTCCATTACTAGACTCATCACTGGCTGGAGGGGAAAAAAGTGCTTTTTTTTTTTTTTTCAATTATTAGAGCTTCAGGAAAGACAAGAGCTACAGTATATGAGTGGCATGACTGGGGGATGGATAAGAGAGGGGCAGAGCAGTTTAACATATATGATTGGGCTGGCAGTATAGCCTAGAGGTTAGAGTAACATGCTATGAATGAGCTTGGTACATCCAACAGAGCAGAGTTTAATTCCCACAATCTCAACTTGCATACTGTGTGACTCTGACCAGGTCAGTTGACCTTCCCAGTGCTCCTCAGTTGACCCTGTAAATAGGCACTTGTGCCTTGTGGGCCTTACTTGGTTACCAAAGAATTAAAAAAAGTTACTTACTCCCATTATGTGTTCAGTAGCCTGAATAGGTTAGTAATGCATTTGAGAAGCAGAACAGCCAGGAAGATTCCAGGCTTATAAAAGGGAGATTGGTGTCTTTTTTATATTTAATAATTATCTAATACCTACTGCATATTTACTGTTTTCAAAATCCTCGTTGTTGATTGAAATATAGTTTATACTCTGTTCAGATGTTATTTATTTTACTTAGGCGCAATTGTTTTGGGAGAGGTTACTCCTATGCCTGTTAGGGTTAGTAGTTCCTGTGGGGAGGGGGAGTAGCATCAATAATGAGCACAAGACCCATTGTCTTTATCAATGTTGTGTGTATATATATATATATATATATATATATATATATATATATACATATATTTGGTTGTGGCATTAGTTGCCTTTGGATTAAAATATAATGCAAGCCGTGCTGTCAACCAGGGTTCTGAAGTGAGCCCAGCCCAGGGTGTCAAAGGGCCAGTCAGGGAGATGAGGGTCTAATATCCACAGTACTGCTCTCCTCCTATGGAGAGAAGGGTGGTCAGTAGCACAGTGCTTGCCTGGCCCCCTGGCGGAAGGTAAAGTAAAGGCAGCTCAGGCCAGAAGTACTGTCAGAAAGAGAACAACAATGCAATAAGTTGTATTTATAAGAGGTAGCAGATTGCTAGGATGGGTGTCAGGATTCCTCTATCCCACCCCAGAAATACTGCACTGGCTGTGTGATTTTGCTGACTCAGGTGTTGCAGTCTTTCTCTTGCAAGAAGGCTTGGCTATCTATGTCCTCTGGGTCCTGTTTGAATCAACTGACTGGGATTCATTCCTCCAGAGCCTTACTGCTTTACTGAAATCTCAAATCTTCTTCTTCTTCTTCAAATCTTGAGTCAGTAGGGGAAACAGTGTAGGCCAGTGGTTGGACCACAGACCTATAAAACCAGATGATTCCCTGGTTTTAAATCCTGCAAGAATCACTGGCTCACTGTGCAAGTCACATGACCTCCCTCATACTCCAGTCCCTCCCCAGCTGGACAAAAGGGTTGTCATTACTCACTGCTAAAGGGATTATGACATCTCTACTGGGAAGTTCTGGGAGCAGAAACTTAAAAAATAAATAGAATTCAAAGATGAACAAAACATTACTTCTCACAAAGAGTGGTGGGAAAGTGTAATAGCCTTCCAAGTGAGGTAATAGAGTCATGATCAATATATTTACTTAAGACTAACTTAGGTGAATAGATGAGGGAGCTGATCTCTGGTGTTATAAGTGTTGAGAACAGACACAAAGATTGTCCACTTGAGGGCTGTTGAAAAATGTTTTCACTTATTTTATTATATGCAAAGTTAGATCAGGGAGATTGTTAGGCAAGTCCCACATAGAGCACCTTGACTCTGTGGGACTTGCTTGACAAAGCACTGATAACATTGTTCTAAGAATATAGTCAGTGAAAACATTTTTGAACAATGCTCGAGTGTGCCATCTTTTGTATGTATTTTGTACATTTCGGGTATATTCTTCTCAGTGGCACAGTACTTTAATAGCACACAATCATCATTCAGTGTGTCATTGCCATTGTAACTGTTGCAAGATGGAGGATGGTCTTGCAAGTCTAATTAGTCTGATTTTGTCTATGAATCCTATTTGTAAAATGTGCCATGAAAATCCTGTAACCACACCGATTGCACATTGTCACATGATCATTGATTATTTTCTGACAACCACACACCTCCACTGAACTAATTTTTTTTTTTTGGCAAATAAAAGCCTATTTTATAAGTGGGTTAAGACACTCCAGGGTGTGCCATGGTAAGGGAAATAATGCACTTTCTCCGCTTGGGTGGTTTCAGTACTCAGCTACCTCTCATGCCTAACAACTACCTAAGGTATTTATTATTCCCTTATACTGTAAATAAACATGTTGGCATGTGTTATCCCTTATGTACTCATGTCCTTATGAATAGCATTATGTAAAATAAATACTAATGAGCACAGGGATTCTAACTTCTAGCCTAAGTAGTCAAAATCAAACATCCATCCACACAAGCATACATTTAGTCCCAGTTCCACCCCGACGTATCCAGCATTGTCTGTAGCAGGAACTGATTGGTGGAAGGGCATTAGGACTCCCTCCACCAAGCACCATCTCAACATCAGGAGCGTTACCCTGCAAAAGGACACACTCCATTGACTTCTATGCTAACTCAATTGCTTGATCCTGTGTCTCCTCAGGTCCGCCAAGGAGATGATGATGGCCATTGTGGCCAGTGGTGCTGGAACCTGGCATGATCCAGCTTGCAGGGGGGTAGGGAGGGGGAGAAGGTACAGTGCA
Source organism: Neoceratodus forsteri (assembly GCA_016271365.2). Taxonomy (NCBI): domain Eukaryota; kingdom Metazoa; phylum Chordata; order Ceratodontiformes; family Ceratodontidae; genus Neoceratodus; species Neoceratodus forsteri. The sequence goes on from CM057450.1 coordinate 1,641,239,596, forward strand.
TCACAGACAGATGGGTGGGAGAGTTGGGGACAGGGACAGATGGCACTGACTGGGGCACACATTGTTGACCTTACCGGCTGGCAGGCTGCTCGGCCTACATACCCAACTCTTGGGGGTGATAGAGGTCTCCTCTCCTGATGTAAGAAACTATAACATCCTTATAACATAGTGCTTCATTATGGTGCATTGTAATGTATCTTGCCTAACTCTAAAATGCAGGAAAATGCACAATTTAAAGTGCTTTTTTTTATTTTCTGGAGGGGGGGCATGCCCCCAGACCCCTCTAGCTTTCTCAGGATTTTTGGCTCCCCTTGTTCACTGCTCCTGTGGAAGCCTCTGTCCCTGATCCACAATGTGAGGGGCCCCCCAGCTCAGGAAGTACAATTCCAACACTAACTTCACCCATCTGAAATCTGATTTATCTAACATGAAAAGTTAGTCAAGGTACAACCCTAGTTTACATGTAACATAATTATACCTCTAATGGTAATAATTGTCACCTCTCAGCAACAGTACAGACAATCATACAGACAATCATATAATAATGTAATCCAGAATGCCTCAGCAGCCAATTGGATGCATATTTTGCTGGTCTTCTGAGTCAGTGCTGTATCTTGTATGGCACAGTGTGGGGAAAGGGAATGTTTGTCATTCATTTATTTTTATGTAAAAGTATGTTACCTGTAGCCTTTCTTGCCAGCATGTTGTAATTATGCAGATGGAACACACTGACTATTAAAGATGCAGCTGGCATGCCTGCATATGAAAATGAATAAAACAAACTTCAGTGGACCACACCACACTATACAACCCTCTGTGGAATACGGACATGGTTAGACATTCATTATATATTCAATCAATTTTATAATATGCTGTTGTTTAAAGGCCTGTTGATCTTGATTATATTTGATTTTACTTTGCAATGTTTGCTCTGGCATATGTAGATACTTTTGTAAATATATGTGTATAATTATTTCTTTTGATGATGTTATCGATTTGATACTTATCTTGTAATTTTCTATGTACTGTAGCACTCCACATGTTGTACCCTTTCCCCCATTCATGGTTGAAAACTAATACTTTTGATCCAGTCCACCTTCCTGGTAAAATGGAAATAAATAAATAAAATAAAGAAATACAGTATGCCACTTATTATTGAGTCAAACCATAGGCAATTTATTTGGCCCAGGCTATGTGTATAGTAAAGCTTTTTATCTCTGTGTTACCATCAGTTGTTTTTTCTTTTGTTTATGTTTACCTTGAGTGGTTTGTAGCTGCAGTAATTGCATTTCTCATGGCATGCCTTATTCAATGTTCTGTACATTAAGAATTTCAGTATAGATATTATATCTGGCTACAGTCCTTGCTTTAAAAAGAAAGGATAACTTAATTATAGTTTTGGTAATAATGCAAGTTTTGCAGGTACTGTAGATTCTCACTAAAACAAACATCAGCTGCTTTAGCTAGTTTAGATATAATGCTCATGGCTTATTGCTGGTGTCTTTATATTGTCTAGAATTCTGAGATATGATTTTGATTATAAAGCAACACATGTCCAAGCAAACCTATGGTTACATTTTACAAGAATTTATGAAATGATGAGCACTTTATAAAAATCCAAGGCTTAGAATGTGGTACACAAATCATCAGCCAGACATCAGAATTGTCTGTGGTCCCCATAAGGTTAACCATGATTAGGTATGGGAATCTTTTTTTTGTAATCTCTTTGCACTCAATAGCCATTAGGTCAACAAAACCACACTTGCAGTACAAGCCCTGTGTTTATACATTTTCCTGCAGTTCAAAAAGCCAAAGGAGGATCACAAGTACATTTTGTGAGGGGAGGGGGAGGGGCGAGTGTTACAATGTTAAAATCAACAGTTGTCTGAAGCAGTCTTTTTAGGCTTTGAACATGTTCAAACAAGACATTCCACTTTTTATAATAAGAGTACAGGGGATGTAGGCAAATGTCATTCTTGTGGTTTAATAAAGATGTAACAAATGTAGTGCAAGTTTTGCCTGGTGACCTGGGAGTGGGGAGATGGGTGTGGGGTCTGTAGAGACAGTGTGTGGCAGCTGCTAGCAAATGCTCATGTAGCTCGTGGCTATGTATGTGTTCCTGCCCTTTTGGAAAATTACCGCAAAATAACAGATCACAAAAGTTTAGCCCTTGCTAAGCCTGTAATTTAGTCCTGAGAGGAAATTCTTTATTCATCAAATGGAGACAAAATTAAATGAGTTCACTACTGGGTGATGGCTGTTTGGCAAAAGTCTGATGAAATACAATGTTTCTTATTTGATTAAGACCTCTCATGCCTTGGCTTGCATGTATTTGTGTGTGCATACGTGTGTGTTTGTGTGTGTGTGTGTGTTGTTGATTTTACCAGACTATGGCCACTTTCCTTTTTATTGCTTCTCTGCTGTGCAACAGGCAATACTGTACTTCCTGCTGCAAGAGGTGGCGTGTCTTTAAGAAAATGGGAAAACTGCCTCACACAGCCTGGCTGAGCTGTAACTTTAGATTTAAGAAGCAGTTATCTCTTGGTTTGCAGAGAATGAATATTTTTGCAATTTCATTGGATGAGGTTGCTGGTTGAGGCAAGAGCTTTAGAGAGGGAGCATGCACATCATTACAAAAGTGCTGGGTAGAATGTTATATTCTGGAACCTGTCTTTACATGGATGGTCATTTTCTATCTATCTATCTATCTATCTATCTATCTATCTATCTATCTATCTACTGTCTGTCTGTCTGTCTGTCTGTCTATCTATCTAGCTAGCTATTTATCTATCCATTTATATTTTTCCAGGAGAGGATTTCAATGAGAAAAGAGCACTCTGAGGTTGTAAATACATTTGTCATACAATAAACATTGCATATTAGTATTTTCTACATATAAGACTCTGTGTACATACAGTAGTTGTTCTGTTTACATTGTTGAAAAGCTAGTCTTAGATGGCCATCATAAGGAAAGAGTCAGGATGGACAATAGTTGGCCCAGTTACATAATTTACAGGTTGCAGCTACCATATGCAAACAGTACATGACAGTAGGGGTATATTACGTGGATGTATGGAAGGTTAAGTAAGCAGTAAGTTATGACAGGGTGGGATTTATAGAATGATGAAATTAATATAGTCCCAGGGTCATGCTTAGGCCCAGCACCACAGGCAGAGGGCCTTATAGTCCCTACAAGTGCAGTAATCACAGTAACAAAAACCCACCTTGAAGTGTTCGATTGTGCTTATAAAATGGGTTATATATTATATTGTTATGAAATTGAAAAAAGTTTAAAAAAAAGCTTACAAATTGCTTTTTTCAGCTAAATAATTCTTCCAATGAAAGACTGTCACTAGAGGGTGATATAGGGACATAGTCTGTGTTGTGCCTTCTTTAGTGCCTAGTTTGTGTTTAGGGACAAACTGCATATATCATGTTTGAAGAGAACTTAGCAGCACCTTGTGGCTTATTACATTAGCTTGTAGGCAGTTAAAGGAGTTTTTCAGGTTGCCCAGTGCCTCTACAACTGCAGAGTGCACTGCATTTAGTATTGTGCTTACTGCATATAGATGAAATTAACAGGGTGCTATTTGATGGCATATGTCATTATTGCACAGTACAGAAAAAAAGTATACAGTTCAGTACTGAGCATTGAGGGACACCCCTTTGCACTGTTAGGGGGTCAAATTCAACCTTGAAGAATTCTATCATCTGTCCCTGTTGCACAGTTATGATGGGATACGTTTGAGAAGTTCCTCCACAAACCCCAGATACTACAGCTTGTTTAGCAAAATATCAAACTCTGTCATGCCAAATGCCTTGGATAGGTTAATAAATATGTTGGCTGGGACCTTGATATAGTCCATGGCTGGAATTGTGTAATTAGAAACTGTGGCTATGATGGTAGAGATGCAGTGGATACTGTAGATGGTTTGTGACTGCTTTTAAAATTATTTGTAGTTTCCAGCTAAGAGTTCAGACCTGATATCAGCAGAACTCATTTATTAAGAATTACCCCAAAAGTATGAATTTAGCCAGTCTTGGCACACCAAATCATGTATAGTATATAAAAGATATTTATTCACAACAGACACACACACTAGAAATATCAGTGTTTGGATGCTCAGGAACTTCATCAAACTACGATGCGTTGTTAGCTAAAATAAAAATAAATTAAAACACTAAATACATTATTACAATACAGTTAGCAGTTCTGTTAGCTTCATTTAGAAAATCCAGGTCACAGATTTGTAGTAGAAGAAAAAGCAACAAATATGTTGCAGATGATAACTTTTATTGGATTAACAAAATTGTTTTTGAGACTAGCTTTCAAGAGATACACTCTCTTCTTGTGTCAGTAAAAGCACAGCTAACATGTCAGATATAGAGGCTGGATGTGGATTCAAATGAGATGCTGTGTAGTTAGTTTACTCATCACAGCACTACAAAATCAATGGACATTAGTAGAAAACTAATAAAGGGAAAGGATAAATAAAAAGTGACAAATAAGGTGGATAAAGAGAGTCTCTTTAAGCTGAGTGGCAACCATAACATGAGGGGGTACAGTGTTGAGATAGGGAGAGGATTAGGAGGGAGGTCAGAAAGTACTTCTTCATGGAGAGGGTGGTGGACACTTTTTTTTGCAGTTAATCTTATATTGGTTATTTTTCTATTTTTATAAATGAACAGCAGAAGTAAACATATTAAGTTCATTACAGTTTTGAATACAGTAATGTTACATTGTGCATTTCACATATGAATTTCCTTAACGTGAGTAAGTGAGTCAGATGAATCTTCAGGGGTTCACATACTAATTAGGGGAGTGTTGAAATCATTATGATGCTACAAGACTGATATACAGTTTAGTCATCTAAAGCTAATACATTCAATTGTGGCAGCTTGTGGGTGAATGCTCTAATAAGATCTCATGGGGGTCTATTCCTAGTACTTAGACATAACTGTTAAGTGAGGTGACTTCTTCTAGTGTGTGGGAGTGGAACACAGTGGGGATACACTTTGTTCAGGAGTATAGTTCCTATATTCTCTTTCCTATGGAAGTTTCTAGGAGGTTTTAATAAGTCCTTACTTTGCACTGATCCAGTGGGTCTGCTTCTGGCCACTACATATGTTTCAAAAAGGGGTCCACCCTACCCTGTCGGTGTTTCCCAGCAACAAAATGAGACAGTTTAGAACACATTTGCCAGTTTCTCCATGACCATAACCCATTCTTGAAAAATGGGGATCCCAGGTGATCATCAACATCTGAGAAGGTCCCTCTTGACCTCCACTAAAGCTTGAAGTAGCCAGAGTCCGGTCTGATATGGCACCTCCAATACCTCTGAGGGAATTCCCAGTAGCCACAGAAAAGGGGTATTAGGTAGCTGCCTGCCGAGTATTTTGGAGCAGCATAAGATAACCCCTTCCCATAAGGGTTGAATCGGGGGGCAGTGCCATAAAATATGGAGAAGGTCAGCCCCCTGTGTCCCACACCTTCAGCAAATTTCAGAAGGGAGCAGCCACATGGCTTTTAGTTGAAAGGGGGTGTGGTACCACAGGTGTTGCATCTTATTTTATATCAAAAGGGCTGTGAGGGTCCAGACAAGCATTTTTTTGCTGCTGACCAACATGAGGTCATATCCCTATCAGATATGGTTATACCAAGAAACTCTTGCCATTTGGCCCTGGCTCTACTGGTAGCATCAGCTGCTACATCTCGCAGCATCTTTTCCATGATTCCTGCTAGGCCCTTATTCTGTTGAGATCACTTGGCCAGAGGCAAAGGGGGACATTGGTTACTACCTTTCTGGGTGCATGTATGACATTTGCAAGGTTTTTGGAGCCTGCTACTGCAGGCATGTCTTATTTGCAGATACTTCCCAAAAATCATGCTGTGACAGGTGGTACCTTTATTTTAGTGAAGTGAAGGAGTCAATGCCTTGTCCATCCTGCATAAAAATGCCTTTAACCCTAAGTATTTTTCTATCCCTCCACCCTGACCAGTTAATGGGTCTATGTTCAATCAACCTGCTGGGGTTGTTCCACAAATAAGCCTGAGTGCCTGGGTTAAGGCATGAGATAGTTAACTGTCCTACCTTTTGCCATGATTTAAGTGCATCCTGCATTACTTTCCAATATCTCAGTTTATTGGGTAACACGCTCTGTAGAAATGATGAGATATCCGTCCCTTCCAATGAACCTTGCTCTATGTCACACCATGCTGGCCTGTTATACCCCAGCTCTTGAAATCCTCTGCATATTCTAGCTACAGAGAAGGCAAAGGCATAGAGCCAAAAGTTAAGGAGCCCCCATCCGCCTTTGTTCCAGGGTGCTCTCAGATTTGCCCCGCTATATTGCGGAATTGTAGTGCCCCATAAGAAGTTACCTACCAGGGAGTTAACCTTTTTTAGCCATTTATTTGGGACTTCTAGCGGCAAGTGAGCCATCAGATAAAAGATTCTTGGTGCTATTGTTTTATTTATTTCATCTCAGATTAATATCTACGAGCTAAAAGCTCTTTTACATAGGTTCCACGTCAAGTATGGTTTACAATAGGATGAGGCTAACAACAGATAAACTGAATACAACAGAGGCAAAACATGCAAGGTTTAAGGTATAAACAATAATATCAGTCAATCACACACATTACAATAACAGTTGTAGAAGTATATGCAGTATAAGAGTAGCAGTCAGTGAGGCATTGCCAAGGAGGGTAAGATGAATGGTGAATAAGTAGGGGGATATGGAGGGGTGAAGGGGGAGAGATTAAGAAGGATGGGGGTGGGAGTAGTAAAGCACAGAACTGATAGAGCAGAGGCTGGCAGCAGCCAGGTTAGATATGGTCAGGTGGAGGCCAGAGTAGTAGAGAGAAGGTCAAGCAGGGAGGTACAGTGAACTATTATTAACTTTATAGTCACCATTTTCCCTAGCATAGTTAGATTTATGTGTTTCCATCTCTGTACTTCTGCTTGGAGCTGAACTAACAGAGGTGAGAGATTCCTGTCTATAAGGGACTGAATTTTAGGGGAAAGCAGGAGTCCCAAGTACCTTATGTGATCTTTTGTCCAAGTCAGTCCTGTCCCTGCAGTGATAGTTGTCAGGGCATGAGGGTTTACTGGAAGCACTTCTGTTTTCCCAGTATTTAATGTGGAGGCCAGATATTTTAGTGAAGGAGACCAAGAGATTCATTATATGAGGTGTGCTATTTTCCAGGTCCTGAGTTAGGATTAAACAATTATCTGGATACAACAGTGCATGGGTGGTGATTCCTCCTACATCCATGCCCTGCACATCTGGATGTGCTCTGAGTGCACATGCTAGTGCTTCAATCACTAGGATAAAAAGCATGGGAGAGAGAGGACACCCCGTCTGGTCCCCCTGTAGTGAGTAATAGGGTCAGAAAGGGACTGGTTAGTAAGGATCCTAGCAGTGGGGTTATAATGCCCTGACCCAGCCTCTAAAGCAAGGGTGTAGGCAGGCATACTCACTGTACGCATTTGACTACAGTTTTGTTGAGTGCCTGTCACAAACCACATGCCTTTCTGTTAACATTTTCATTGGGTTAATTTAGGCCACTGAGAAGTGTCACTATTAAAACTTCAGTTGTTTAGGAAACAGATACTTGTATAACCTCTTTGGAGATTAGAATAATCATCTGACTTGTTTGGAAGGGGGTACCATTTTGAGAGGATGTATACATTTTTTAATTGGGGGGGGTGCAACTATTGGAGACTGTGTACAAAACAGAAATTTCTGGCTACACCCCTGCTCTAAAGTAGGGGCTGAAATTTAGATGTTGCAGGGTAGCATGCAAAAAAAAACTCCCATTCCACTGAGTCAAAACCTTTTTCAAAGTCTGCAGAGATAGCTGCAGCAGGAGTGGAAGCCAGTGCTGCACCCTGCATCGGAGTGACTAATGCAATCAAAATATCTGCACTTACTCGACCCTTTATGAAGCCCAGCTGTGAGGGGTTGACCAGGCCCGGGAGCACCTCTTCCATTCTGGTTGCCAGGGTGGTGGACACGTGAAATGCGGTGCTGGAAGAGGTGGTCTCATTGAAGACAGTGGGTAGCTTCAAGAGAGGCTGGGATAGGCAAGGGGGAAGGTAAAGATCATAGGTAGAGAGGATGGGAGGAGTGGGGGGCAGGAGACAGTAGCCAAAGCTGTGGACCCTGCACTATGAGCAGACTAGATAGACCAAATGGTCTTTTTCTGTTGGCTTCTTTGTATGTTCATAAGTAAAACAGGAGGAATCTCATTGTCATTATAGGATGCCTGCTGGTAGGCAACTTCAAGATAAAAGTGATAGTTCCATTTTAGTCTGGGGGGCTGATATGGTGGTTCAAGGATGAAAGGAAACATTTGAAGCATTTTCTTTCTTGTTTGGTGGAGTTGGATATGAATTTATGACTGGTAATGTGCCAGAAAGTCAATATCTTTATTAAGTCCTTTTTCCGTAATGTCTAACAGCTGGATTCATTTCAGTTCAAATGCCCATCATTCCTGAATTTTCATGAAATTACCTTTTAATACTCTGATAGTAAAATCACTGATGGAGTGGCCTGGTCTTAAGAAATGTTCCACTATCAGTGTATTCTCATCTTGGTGGGTGATTGTAAATCTGTGGTGGTCCATTCTTGTTTTGACCTTCTCTCCAGTTTCACCAATATAGAAGCCTTCCTCACATTTTGTACATTGTATCATATATACTACATTGCTGAACGAACAGGAATATGAGTGTTGGATTTCAAATGGTTTTCCATTGCAATTGAGAGATGTCTCTGGAGAGACGTGTGTACATAACTTGCAGCGAGGAGTTTTGCATGGTTTTGTACCTTTGTCGCTTACCTGGAGCTCTGTGGGAAGTTTGCTTTGTACCAGTTTCTTCTTCAGGTTTCTTGGTTGGCAAAAGGCAAGAACTAGTAGTGAGGGAAATATATTGTTTAGAGCTTCATCTTTAAACAATAGAGGCTGTGGATTTTTTATTATTTTCCATAGTATTTCCACTTCTGTATTGTATGTTACTACCAGAGATGTGCATTCAGATTTTCTCTTTGGCTTGTACTTTAATAGATGTTCTCGGGGCATGTGGAGCATGGACTGGATACTCCTGGCAATAGAGTTGTATTTATATCCCTTCTGCTTATAGGGGAACATTTCTCTCAAGACCAGGCCATAACCTCAGTGATTTTGCTGTCAGATCATTGCAGTTATTTCAACAATATTCAAGAACGACGGACATCTGAACTGAAAGTGATTCAGCTTTTAGACACTAAAGAAAACTGACTTAATAAAGATGTCGGCTTGCTGGCATATTACCAGAGATGAATTCATATTCAACCCCTCCTCCCCCCAAAAAAAGAAAAAATAATGCTTCAAATGTTTCTCCATTCAACCTTTAAGCCACATCAGCCTCATCCCCGTACCAAAATGAAACCATCACTTTGATCTTGAAACTGTCTCTACGGCAGTCACTCTCATGATAAAGCGATTCTTCCTGTCTGTTTTTTATGAATATGAATTGATCCTGTAGTGCTTTGCTGAGTAAACATGGTTGACCATGTCTCATTTGAACCCACATTCAAACTCTATATCTGACATGTTATTCAGCTTTGCTTTTGTTGACCTGAAGGAGAGAGTATAACTCCCAAAGCTAGTATCAAAAATAATTTGATCTAATAAAAGGTATCACCTCCAACATATTTATTGTTTTTTTTCTTCTTCTACATCATCGATTAGACTAACATGGATACCACATTCCTTTGTCAGATTGGTGGTAGGAAACAAAAATACCTTGACTATAATTTTATCTGTTTCCGAAATAATGGAATTCACTTTTCAGACTTAAACATCTATTTAATGAAATAAATAAATTCCTTGTTATTTCAGCACTTGTGAGCACATTTTAAATATATCGTATTCAAAAAGCAATAATTTTAGAATACCTTTTCTTTTAACTTTTATGAAGTGTGAAGTATCCCTTCAATTGCACAGTAAAGGTTTATAAAACAAAAAAGATTTACTGGATCTAGCCATGAAAAAATAAATGATTAGCTCTGGGGTGCTCATATCCCCAACCTATGCTCTAGAGGAATGAACACTGCCCTATATGTAGGGCATTTGCAGAGCTCCAGGCACAAATCAAAGCAAAAAGGGAGGACATATCTTGGCTCTATTAGAAGCTGAGCTGATACCGTCACACACATCCAGCACCCACACACTCTCAGAGGGCCATTGACCCAGTGGGGGCTGGAGATAACATGGTAGGGAAGGGGTGGTGGGGCAGTCACAAGGAAGTAATCCAGAGTCACCATATCTGAGCAGCAAATCAAGTGTCATCACTTGAGGAGGAGTGGATACTGGACTCCTTCAGTGGAGGCTCAGAGCCAGCCAGGAAGGGTGAACAGGATGACTTGGCGGCACCCAGTGGTAAGATCAGGAATAAGGCAGCAAGGAATATCCTAGTGGTGGGATCTTGAAGATTAGAGGGGTGGATATTTTTTTGGGAAGCAGGTGGAAAGGTTAGGAGGTGGTCAGATGCCTACCCGATACCTCAGCAATCCAGAAAATGAACAGGATATAGAGGATGTATTAAGATTATTGCCAAGGCATACAACACAAAAATGAGAGTCTTGGACTTTAGGAGGGTAGATTTTTAAGAAATGGGAGACTGGCTCTGAAGCAGCCTACCAGGGGAGGATTTCCAGGGATGGGTAGAGGAATAGTGGAGAAAATTAAACGAAGGTATAGTGAATGTGACCAGCCACTGCTTGATGAAAGTAAGCAAAAGCAAGACAAAAAAAAAGACCATTATGGTACTCTAGAGGAGTGTCCATGAAGGTGAAGGAAAAAGGGGTGGCATTCAGTAGGTGCAAAGAAATGCAGAGGACTTAGGATAGTGTGGTATACCAGATGAAAGAGGAGGGAGTAGGTAAGTCAGTGAGGTGAGCAAAGGTGCAAACAGAGGAAAGGATAGAAAAGGGAAGGATAAGCACAGAGGAAGGTTTTGACTCAGTGCCTCACAGAAGGCTGCTGAAGAAGCTAGAGCATTTGTCCTCAGACTTTGTCAGACTAAACCTCACCAAAGCCATGGAAAAGATCTTGAGTCTCCACCAAATATTGACATAATCTTGAGCCTCCACCTAGAAAAATAGTATACTTTGCACAGTACACCAATAATAAAGTGAAACATCTTTTTATTCAGCTTATTGTGACTCCCCTCACTCCCACCCACTTGTAACTCCCTCCCCAGGACTGCCTATGTGCTCCAATATTTTGATGCTTGAACCATTGTTATCCTTTGATGCAGTACTTTCATGGGTCATACTGCTTCCTCTGTCTTGTTTCCCTTCCATCAGGAATAAACTCCCCACCCATCTCTGCCTCTTCCCTTCTTATCCTGCTCTTAAGCAACTTCTCAGGTGTCCTTGTACTCCCTTCTGCCCTTGCTTCTAGTACTGTACCTCTCTGCTTAATCCTTGTATTTGGGCTGTTCTGCCACCAGTCTAATTGGTCAATTCCTACCTCTCATTATTTGTTCATTGTTCTTATTTGTTTTCACTATTGTTCATTTTGTATTGCTTGACTGTTTTGCAGTTAGCTTTTGGAATGTATTCAACATCTTACCTTCCTGTTCCCTGGGTACACCTGAAATGTGCCTTGGCTCAATGGGCCTTTCCTTCTCACCAATTTGTAAATAAATACATAAATTCACTTACCATTTTACTCTTTCAGTTTGCCTCATCCCTTCATACAAAATGTCTAAAACACAACATTTAAATAAAGTAGTTTTTCAAACTTGCTTGAGCCTCCTCTGGAAAAGGTTGGGGTTTCCTCAGGGAAGCTGACCTCACCATCAAAGAACCCTAGGCTAAAAGATCTTGGTACAGCAAAAGACCCAGTTAGATGGGTGAGAAACTGGTTCGAAGGGAGACAGCAGAGGGTTGTGGTTAACAGAGTCAAATCAGAAGAGAGAGGTCACAAGTGGGGTGCCACAAGTATCAGTCCTGGGTCAAGTCCTTTTCAATATGTTCATTAGTGACATGGGAGAAGGAATCCAGGACAAGATACATCTCTTTGTAGATGACTCTTAGCTCTGTGGCAGGGTAGACAGAGAGGAGGGGGTTAGGGAGCTGCAGATAGACTTACAAAACCTAGAGAGGTGGTCAAAGGCTTTGCAGTTGAAATTTATTGCCAAAACATGCAAGGTAATGCAGATAGGGAATTAGATCCTGAGGAGAGAGTATTGGATGGGGGGGCGGGGGCCATGCACTACCTCTGAAAAAAGGGCCCTAGAAGTCATCATCATTGGCTGTCTAAAACAATCAAATTAGTGTAACAAGGTCTACAGTAATTCAAACAGGATGTTGGGATGCATAGGAAGGTGTACTGACAGCAGAAAGAAGGAGGTAGTACTACCTGTCTATAGATCACTGGTGAAGCCACACCTGGATTACTATGCCTAGTTCTGGAGTCCTCACCTTAGGAAAGATAAGAACAGACTGGAGACAGCACAATGTAGGGTGAACAAAATGATTCAGGGCCAGCAGGGCAGATCTTAATGAAGATTGGCTCAAGGCATTGAAAATGTACTCTCTGAGGGCCAGACAAGAGAGGGGAGATATGACAGAGACCTTCAAGTTCCTGATAGGAATGAACAAGGCAAACTGGGAGAAACTATTTAGCATAAGTAGTAAATCAAGAACATGGGGACATAAGTGAAAACTGATGGGTGGAGAGTCAAGAGGGAACTGAGAAAGTTTTATTTTACAGCAAGTGTGGTGGAGCCATCGAACAGTTTGCCAGCTGATGTGTTAGTGGGTGTCAAAACTATCAATGGTTTCAGACACGGTTCAGACAGGGTGAAGGGATTAGTAGTTTCTCATGGTGATAGCAGTAGGGCAGGGGAGCATGGGAGTGGACAGTGTGGGTTAGAACCCTCTATGGGCAATAGGTCCCAAGTTTCTTAGGGTTTATGGGCAGACTGGACAGACCAGTGGTCTTTTCCTGTGTCATTGTCTATGTTTCTAAGTGTTTATAGACAATGAGGTAGCAAGACATTCTTCAGGTACATAAGCGAGAAGAAGAAGAAGAAGAAGGTAAGAAGAGGGATAAGGAGAATGGAAGATGGGGACTACACAGAGGAGGATCAGGAAAAAGCAGACATCCAGGAGAAGAACATCTGCTCAGTTTTCAGAGCTGAGGGAGAAGAATCGATCACCAAGGAGCAGCAGGAACACTGGTCAGTGGAGGTATACAAAAGACCATTTTTAGGAGGAAAGAACCCTGAAGGGATTTGCAAATCTGAAAGTGGACAAAGCCATGGGACCAGATGGGATACACACAAAGGTATTAAGGGAATTCAGGAAGTTGCTTGCTGTACCACTAATGGCCTTATTCAGTGACTCACTGGACACAGAAATGGTTGCAGAGGACTGGAGCAGAGCAGACATAGTCCTGTTCCAAAAGAGTGGCAGCAGAGAGGAGGCTAGAAACTATAGGCCAGTGAGTCTTACATCAGTGGTGAAGTAATTAATGGAAATATTGTTAAAGGAAAGACTAGTGGTGTATCTTGAATTCAGCAGGTTACAAAACCAAAGGCAGCATGGGTTCATGAGTGGAGGTCATGCCAGATGAAGCTGACTGATTTCTTCTTCTGGGTGAGAATTGAAATAGATCAAGGAAGGGCAATGGACATGACCTGTTTGGACTTCAGCAAGACCTTCAAAGCTGTGCCACATAGGAGCCTGATAAAGAAATTTGGTAGTCTAGGGATGGGATCAAAAGTGGTAAACTGGGTAAAAAAACTGGTTAATGGATAGATGACACAGGGTGGCAGTAAACGGCACAGAGTCTAATGAGGGGACAGTAACCAGCCAGGTGCCACAGGGCTCAGTAATGGGACCGGTCCTCTTCAATGTCTTCATAAGTGGCATTGCAGAAAAACTGGAAGGGATGATATACCTTTTTTCAGATGACAGTAAAATCTGTAATAGGGTGGATATCCAGAAGGGAGTGGAAAGAATGAGTAGGGACCTTAGAATACACAAAGAGTGGTTGAGGACATGACAGCTGGGGTTTAATGTCAAAAGGTACAGACTCATCAGTCTAATTAGAGAAACCCAAAAGATAAGTATAAAATGTGGGGGAGTGGTACTGAGGGTCACTAAGCAGGAAAGAGACCTTAAGGTTATCATATCTGATTACTTCAAAGTGGCAGGGCACTGTGACAAGGAAGTGGTTAGAGCTGGTGGAATGCTAGAATGCATAGGGAGATGTATCACCAACAGGAAGAGGGAGGTGGTGTTACCACTGTATTGGTCGCTGGTGAGACCCCACCTGGAGTACTGCGACTAGTTCTGGAGGCTGTATCTCAGAAAGGACACAGACAGGGTATAGATAGTCCAGAGAAGGGCAACTAAAATTGTGCAGGGGTTATATCAAAAGCCCTATGAGGAGGGACTGATGGAACTCAACATGTACAACCTGGAAGAAAGGAGGGAGGAGGGGACATTAGAGAGACCTACAATGTGCCTCACGGAGCAGGGTACAGATTGGGAGTCTATTTCACATGAGGAAGTTCACCAGAACATGAGGGCATGCAATGAAGCTGGAACGGGGGAAGTTTAAGAAGGATGTGAGGAAGTACTACTTCACTGAAAGACTGGTGGATGCCCAGAACAGTCTGCTAGCAGAGGTAGTAGGAGCAAAAATAATAGAGGGATTCAGTCCTGCATAGAATAGGCATAAGGGAATATTGCCAATTAGGTAGAGAGGAAGGAGGATTGAGAGAGACCAGGTAGGGTCTGTGGAGACAGAATAGGTAGGGAAAATCTGGGAAGACTGAATGGAGCCAAGCGGTCCTTTTCTGCCAATTTCTGTGTTCGATGTTTTTTTTAGAAAATGACCAGAATGCATTCTCTATTTCAATTGGCTGAAAGTACATCCAACCTGGGCATCTATTTTTCCATAGACGACCAGCAAAAAATAAGTACCTGCCCAAGTGCCACCTCACAACGTACCCTTCTACCATGCTGCCCATCCTGCTTTCTCATTGGTTGAAAGCAGTCGATAACATTTAAAAATCCCCACCATGTTTTTCTTCGGCTTAGCAAGAGCTAATGTACTCCCTCCCCAACACTCTTTCCCTTAGTACCAGCTTCCTAAAAGGTAAAAGAACTGAGGCTCTGATTATTTTATGGCCAGAAGAGTGAAAACAGCCATCTTGTTTTAAAACGGCACCACTCTCTCTCAGACGCATTCTCACACTACGCAGTGACCGCAAACACAATGAAGCTATCAGTCACATCAGCTTCATCCTGTACTTGCACTTTAAAAAAGCAGAAAACAAGCAACTGAAAACATGCTCTCTCCATATTAGGTAAAAGCAATCATGTACCTTACAATCTCTCTCACAGCAGATACACTACCACTTCCACTGCGGTCAAGGTTCATGAGTTCATTATACAGCTTCCCACCACAATGAAACAAAAAAACAAGCAAACCACAGTCTTGAAGAATGAGAAATTAACTTTAAAATGCCCCAAAACTGGTACAGGTATGTTTTTTTACCCACACTCCTTCTTGAGGTCACAATCTGTGAGTGTTTATACTGGAGGGGGGGAGAGTGTCAATCCACCAGAATGGCTCTGTAGGAAGGAGCAACAGGACTTGGAACAGCCTATGGACTACTTTCTAAATTAACAATTTTTTCTAATACTTATATCCATTTTTACCACTTCATAAAAATTAACTTATATGGCCATTTTCTAAGTGCAATACTACCCTCCAGGGTGGGCATTTTTGGGAAATACCAGACCTTCCAGGGGCTATAAGGCCCTCCGCCTGCAGAGTCGAGCCTCATTATGTCCCTGGGTGGTCCGGTATTTCTCAATAATGCCCACCCTGTCAGGTATTATTGCTTACATATTTCCATGGGGGGGGGAGGGGAACTTGGAGGGCTGGAACACTTGGATATCAATTATCTGGTTTACCAGCTAAGTGGGATGGTGAAGAACAACTTTTGAAGACTGGGGGATGGATTGAAGTCTCACTCAGCCTTCCTGCCGTTTTCTGATGTCCTCTCCGTGTGGAGAGAGGAAAAGACGGCAAAAGAGAGAGAGAGAGAGAGAGAGAGAGAGAGAAGAGGAAAGTGAGACATTTAACAGGTGGCAGAAGGGATGGTGTCAGAATGAGAGGTACAATTTTATGGAAGACTGGGGGGCTTCTGGGACAGGAGGTTCTACAAGGGCAATGGTCTTCACCTAAAAAGAAACAGGGCTATTGTGTTTGGGTAGAAGGTTGATGTCTACAATGATAGATATTTAAACTGAATGAGAGAGTCTGAGGCCGGGTGAGCCACAGAGGAAGTAGAAAAAAAGGGTAAAAATAGAGGCTAGAAACAGTGGGCATCTAGTCATATGGGCAGGGATTAATAATCAAGTAAGAAACGAAGTTAGAGGGCAAGGGCACAGAAAACAAGAAAGAAGCAGAAAATTAAAGGGGGATGGGGAGGACAAGGGGAGAGCTGTTAACAAGAAGGGTAGGGTTATAGGTACATGCTGGAGGATGGTCTCCCTAAATGCCAGGAGCCTGGGAAACAAAATTAGTGATCTCCAGGTGATGGTGCAGATGACGGATTAAACCTCGTAGCAATCACAGAAACATGGGCCACTGGAGAAAAAAAATGGAATTGAACTATACCAGAATCCACCACGTACAGGTGAGACAGTGGTATGGAAAAAAGACATAGAGTTGGCTATGGGTCCATCAGGGGAGGGAGGATGGAGCAGAATCACCATTGGTGCAGCTCCCAACAACACTAGAACAGAAGCTGCACATGGGGGTAGGCTACAGATTGCCAGGACAGGGGGATGAGGGGAATGGGGAACTTGGGGCAGGGATTCAGAAGAGGGTAGAAAAGGGGGTAGCAAAGGAGAAGATGGTGGTGGTGGTGGTTCTTAATCTACCAGATGTAGATTGGGATATTCCAGCAGCTAAGAATGCCAGGAGTCAGGCCTTGTTAAATACACTGCAGTACTGCCTACTTGTACAGCTAATCAGAGAACCCATAAGGAAAATTGCCATTCTTGATGTGGTGCTCACCAACTTGGAGATGGCAGGTGGGTCAGGATTTGGAAGTCTCTTGTATCCAGTAACCACAACAGCTTATGGTTTGAACTGACCATGGGCGTCAATATACCCTTGTCAAATGTTGTTGTTCTGGATTTCAGAAGAACAAATTTCAGAAGAGTAGACTTTGACTAGATAAGGGAACTAGGCAATGGTATGCTGAGAAAAGTGGCTGAAATGGGGAGGGGTTGAAAAGAGGTGGGGATTAACTAAAGGGATCATTCTAGGGGCAACTAAGTCATGCTTCAGAATGGTTACCTAGAGCAACAGGCATAAGAGACCAATCTGGTTCTTGATGATGGTAAGGGAGACAGTGAGAGCTGAAAAAAGGCTTTCAATTGATGAAAAGGGCATCAAGAAGACAAGGCATGGAGCGAATACCTGTTAAGGGTGAGGGAGGCCAAGAAGGCTGTCAGGAATTGGCCCAGTGGTGCTGGATGTTGAGGGGCTGGATGCCACAACTCGCTCCCTGCCAGTGATCCGGTTTCAGGAACGAGCCTGGGCTGCCTGGAGTCAGCAGGGGTGAGAGAGGATTGAACATATGGAGGACTGCTCTCCTCTCTCGGGGAGGGAAGGATTGTCATCCCATCCCCTGATCGCCCTCTGGTGGGGGCTGGAGGGCGATACGGTTTGGGATGCATGTGGCAGGCAGATGTGGCATGCAGATGCCCTCACATCCATGCACTCACACCAGACGCTGGAGGGGAGTGAGGACAGGGCAAAAAAGATGGAAAACAGAGCTGGCCCTCTGAACTCTTGATGTTGGCCTCTGGGGGGAGGAGGGGGAGTCAGCGCCCCTTTGTCCCAGCCCTGTCATGGGGGATAGGTAACCTGTAGGGGATCTTCCAGGAGGTTGGGCATAGGAGGAGCTGGTGCCAGACAGCGAGACCCTCTAGGGAGGGTCCGGAGCCACCTGCCAGCCCCACCAGAACAGGAGGATAAAAATCTGAATAAAAAAAAAATGAAGGCTGTCAGGAATGAACAGGCAGAGACAGAACTGCATATTGCATAGTAGATCAAGGGAGGAGGGAAAAGCTGTTACATACATTAGGGAAAAAGGAAGACAAGGGGTCTAGGCTAGGCTTACTGAGTGGGGCAAGGTAATAGAGGAGAATGAGCAGAAAGAAGCTGTTTTAAACAACTACTGTATGTTTGTTCTTTGTTCATAGTGTAAAATAGCAGGCCCTTGCCTGAAAATTGCATAAAGGCTTCTGCAGAAGTAATCCCAGAAATGGGGCAGATGGTGTTTAAGGGAGAAAAGGCCAGGGAAGGCTAGCAGCCCTGAAAATAGGTACGGCTCTATGGCCAGACTGGATGCACCTGAGGGTGCTCATATGGTTCGAACTGATCCTGGGCACCAGCATACCATTCTCAAATGCTGTGCTTCTGGATCTCAGAAGAGTGGATTTCAGAAGACTGGGTAGCAGATCAGGCAGAAAGATAAGTACTTTAATGTCCTTTTGTATGGGACTGAGTTCTATATTGTTAAAAAATAAACTGATGCAGGTTATTTAAAATTTTTTCTTGAGGTTTGATGAATTTTGGGGGGGGGGACACATCAGAGGGTGGGCTGAGGGTAGGAGATAGGCTGACGTTTCCTGGTGCCATTGGAAGTCCCACTGGACCATGTGACTACAGCCATCAAGAGGATGACTTGAAAACCCAACCACAGAATATTACCACCTTTAGTTTCTGGTTCAGGAGAAAATTTTGGTAAGTGAAAAAAGTGGCTGTGAGGTAGGGAATCAGTCTGAGAGGGCAAGGGGGTGACTGATACAGCACAGCATCAATTGTAGCACTGGAAAAACATGTGGGGACTAGACAGTTTTTCATATGGTGCTTTTCACATACACCATGGAGACTATGCATTAATGTGTGGCAGGGTTCATGTGACACTCGCATACCAAGCCCGCGTAGCTATGCACCTACGGACAGATGCACAGTGTGTGGTATGCACAACCATGTGATCTCTCAGGGTGTCTGACTTTGGCCCTGCCACCTGGCACACACAATCACAGGGGGTGGTTTGGAGGGCACAGACAGGCTTCCATTCGGATTCCCGTCTTGGGTCCTGTAGTGGATCCAATTTAGCAAGAAACAATCTGCACTCACTGCCACACCACAGAGAACTATTAGACTCACATATGTCATTCAAAAAATGATTTATTATTTGCTACAGCAAAACAATTAGTTTATCCTCACAGGTAAGCACATGGTTAAAAACAGCCAATGACCACTTCATGCTAAAAGTGCTTTTTCAAGGTGCATGAACAGGGGATTCTGGCTAGGCAATGGTCCCATTTGTATTATATGTATGAGTGAGTGACTGCTTGGATGCCCCAGCCTTCCCAGTCAGTTCGGTGGGCCGAGGCATAATGGTAGGGGGATTCCCTGTCCTGCCACAGCTGGCAGGTGTCATGGGTGCATTTAAAAGATATGGTAAGGTCCCCACTGCCATATCCTGCACCCCCTTGCCTGGCATTCAGCACCTTCATAAATAGTGCGGAGTGCAGACACCCACCAAACAAGCCTCCAGACGATCTGCAGTGTGTAGCTGCATGATCAGCATGGGGATCGTGTGTGGAAGGTGTACATGCCCCTTCTGTGACTGCCACTGGGGGTCCACTGGACCCCTGGTTCATGGTATTCTGACTTAGGATTGCTTATGTGCCCATATACGTAAACCACAGTGCTTTACAACAACATTAGTGGGAGAGAAGAGAATAATAAGGCACACAAACTGTACAATTATAGAAAATATACAGTAGGTAGAAAACAGAATGTTTTTAACAGAAGAGCAATCAGAAAGAAATCAAAATGAGAAATGACTGAGTCAAATACTAAGAAACACAAGACAGTCAAAGAGTTTTACATTTTTTGGTATTTTTAAACTTATTTGTTGTATATTTTTTTGCTAAACAAAGGGGTGAAGAAAGATGAAGAGCAGACAGGAAGGAATATATTATTCTTATAGTTAAGGTCAGGGTGGAACAGAGGAGGATCAGTGAGGGGGACTGGAGAAGACATGATGGCGGCAGTATTTGAAAGTATTTATTATGGATCAGGTGGAACAGAGGAGAGAGCACCTGCACCACCATGACAGAGCTCTTCAGTGCCCTCAAGAAGAATATTTTGATTTGACAGCAATGTCTGAAGGGTGTCCTCCACTGAGATAACTTGACAGTGGAGGTCACCACCTTCATGCAGAGTTGTGCCAGTTCCACTCTAGTTGATGTCGGTGTCAGTGGGGATCTTATCCCTTGGCTCTGTCTCTGGGTTTGGCTCCTGGTCCTGGACTTAGGCTCATAAGTGCCTCATAGAAACATAGATCTTGATGGCAGATAAGGACTGCTTGGCCCACCTAGTCTGCCCCTTTTCCCTACCTGCTAAAACACTCAGACCCTACTTGATCTCTGGCTTTACCACCTTTCCGAACCACTAAGGTTTACTTATGCTGATCCCATGCATTCTTGAAGCCCATTACCATTTTTGCCCTCACCACCTCCACTGGGAGGCTGTTTCAGGAATCCACCACTCTTGTTGTGAAGAAGTACTTCTTTACATCTCCCCTGAGTCTACCCCCTCCAGCTCATAGCATGTTCCCTTGTTCTTGAGCATCTTTCTTTCTGAAAAATGCTTCCCTCTTGAACTTTATTTATACTCATGAGTTCTTTGAATGTTTCTATCATATTCTCCATCTCTCTCCTTTCCTGCAGAGTACACATATTGAGGTCCCCTTGTCTCTTCTCATAGGGCTTTTGATAGAATCCATGACAGTCAGTTGACAAATTTGTTGTCAACTGACGTTACAGCGACATTTACGTTGATCACAATTGCAGTCAGCATAAAGGCATCCACTTCAAATTGTGTTTTCATCAGAGGGCTTCACCCACCAAACCCACCATGTGGGCAGCTCTGCCCCCTTCACCTCCCATAACTACAATAATCATCTCTGAACCAGAGTTGATTCGAGAAAGGGGTGCAAGACCCCCAGAAAGCAGTGCTGGGGTTCCACAGTGACACTACAGTGACCTGTTGATGTAGTGTCAGTCATGGTAAAATTGTCGCCATAGCAAGGGGATACCCTTTTGATGCAGACCCTGCAGCATTTTATTTGCCCTCCTCTGCACTGCTTCATCTCTGTCTATATCCTGGAAATGTGGTCTCCAGAACTGGATACAGTACTCTTGATGTGGTCTCACCAGTGATCTGTACAGCGGGAACACTACCTCTCTCTTCCTGCTGGTGATACCCCTCTGTACGCAGCCAAGCATCCCACAAGCCATTCCCTACTGCCTTGTCGCACTGTCTTGCCACCTTTAAGTCATCAGATATGATTACTCCCAGGTCCCTTTCCTGCTTGGTGGTGGATAATACTATTTCCCTCCCATTTTGTACTCCACCTCTGGGTTTCTGTACCCAAAGTGCATGATTTTTGTTGCACTTCTTCACATTGAAACCTAGCTGCCACACCCTTGACCACTCCTCTACTTTTCCTAGCTCACTATTCATTTTCTCCACACACACCCCGAAGTGTCTACCATATTTCAGATTTTAGTGTCATATGCAAAGAGACATACTTTCCCTTCTAGCTCCTTTGCAATGTCACTAATAAAGACATTAAAGAGGACTGGTCCCAGTACTGGTCCCTGTGGAACCCCACTTGTCACCCTCCCTTCCTCAGATTGAACTCTGTTTACCACCACCCTTTGTCTAGTGTCCCCCAACCAATTTCTCACCACAGGACTCACTCCTAGGCTTCCCAGCTTGTTTACGAGTCTCCTGTGTGGAACGGTGTTGAATGCCCTACTGAAATCTAGTTAGGCCACATCCACCGCTCCACTGTGATCCAATTCCTTGGTCACCCAGTCAAAGAAATCTAACTGATTTGTTTGACATGGCCTTCCCCTAGTGAATCCATGCTGCCTCAGATCCAGAACACCACTGTAATTCAGATATTCTACCATCCTCTCCTTCACTTGTGATTCCATTACTTTCCCCACCACCAAAGTCAGGCTGACTGGCCTGTAGTTGCCAGCATCCACTTTGCTTCCACTTTTGTGAAGTGGGACTACATCTGCCCTCCTTCAGTCCACCTGTCTCCAGTAAGTTGTTGAATAGGGTTGTCAGAGGTGCAGCCAGCACCTCCCTGAGCTACTTTAATATCCTATGATATACCCTTTCTGGCCCCATTGCCTTGTCTACTTTCAGATTTGCGAATTCTCCTCTGTAAATGGACCAGTGTGTACCTCCCTTCCTTTGAAGCTCCTGGCCCTTGTCTGTGGTTCCTCTCCTTCCCCATTTTATGTGAACACTGAACACAAGTACTTGTTCAAGATGCCTGCTTTTTCCTGGCACCACTCCACATATTCCCCTCCTTCCTTCCTAAGCCTCACTATCCCTCCCCTGGTCTTTCTGTCTTTGCTGACATACCTGAAAAATATCGTGTCCTCTTTTTGCACTGCCTGGGCTATTTTATACTCCGTCTGTGACTTTGTGCTCCTAATTGCTTTCCCTGCCTCCGTCTGTTTCTCCTGATACATGCTTCTATCTTCCTTTCTCTCTGTGTCTCCTTATACCTCCTGAGTGCTAACTTCTTTGACATTACCTGCCCGGCCACCTTCTGAGAACCATAGCGGTCTCTTTTTCCTCCTGCTTTTGCCCTCCTCCGGCAACTGGCCAAGTGACTGTCATGGTCTCCTACTACACTGCTGCCCCAGGTTGTGCTGAAGGACCACCAGCACCTCCCCTGTCATGTCCTTCTTTCTTTCCTCCCACTGCCAGAGGTTCCTGATTTTCAAGTAGGTGTGCAGCCCACAGGTGCCCAAATAGCTACCCTTCTTACTGAACCAAACCAGGGTGTCACACAGGTCGCACTTCACAATGCTATCATCATTAGGATTAGTGGTAAAGAACTCTCACTCTAGAGAGGACTTTGGCTGCTTTCTGGACTGTAAGGAGCCAGGAGAGGACAATGTTTCATGTGGTTCCTAAGGGGGATCAGTCAGTGGCCATGGTGGTACCATGGGGTGAGCATGCAGTATAGCACTGTGGATTAAGGCTCTGAGCTGCAAACCTGGAGACCTGGGTTTGAATCCCACAGCCCCCACTTGCATACTATGTGACCCTAAGCAAGTCACTTAACTTCCTTGTGTTCCCAGGTAACACCTGTAAACAAGCTTCCAGCTTAATGTATCTCTCCTGGTTAAAAAAGGAGTTAAGACTGCAGCGGTAAAGCAGGAAGAAGTGCAGGCTGCAGAAAGGGAGGCTGCTGTGGAACTGGGGGCTTATACGGAAGTCGGGGGTGCTACTGCTATGGCACTGTGGAAGGGGCTGCTTCTTCACTTCTCTTGCTGCCCCTTTCTTCTGCTCCTGGATCTGGGGCTGTCTGACATAAACGAATAGGCCATCCACAACTTACCTTCTCCTCCATCTACTCCTCGGGTCTGTATTGATCCCTCCCAGATGTCACTGCTCTTTCCTCTTTTATACTTATTTTGTGATAAACAAAATATAAGAAAATATATAGAAAATACTGTGGTCTAAAGAGTAAGCTAAGGGAAGAGTCAGAGAGAAACAAAGGGACTCAAAAGGGAAAATAACAAGCATTTGTCAATGCCGAATGTTTGCTTGATGGCACTGGCAATGGTAGTGTAGAAGTTACAGAGCTGCGTAATAGGAATGGCAGTGATGTATTGAACTGAAGCCAACCCCACCACCACCCTGCAAAGAGTGACAGGCATTGGGGTGTGCCTTTGGGTCATCAGGCATAACGGCCATGCCATTTCACCACACCCCACCCTGCAGACACTGACAAGTGTCAAGGTGTTCCTTGGGGTCTTTGTTTTATGCGCACCCCCATTCCATTAAGAAATACGTGAGATGGGTGCGATATAGGAGAATGGGGTGAACTTTTGGGGCTGGAAGAGTCCAAGGCATACCTCGATGCCTCTCACTGGCTGCAGGTGTGGAATGGTATGAGCATTACAGGCAAGAACCCAAGTCACACCCTTGATGCCTGTCATTCTCACAGGGTTGGGCGTTATGGTTGGAAACCTGAATACCTCAGGCATTCGTTGGTATTTTCACTCCAAATGTTCAACATGGTTTTTTGTGACCCCACCTCATGAACAGGGGGGGAATATCAGTTTGTTAGCTGAAAGCTGCTTATGCACAGCTACTACGGCATTTAGCACCACAGGTGCAAAAACATTCCGAACAGGGTGTGAAAAATGACAGCTGTACTGTTCATGGGGAGGTGTAAAAAATGGCAATGTTGCAAATCTGCAGTAAAAATATTTAATAAAATGGTGAAGTCACGAGCATACATAGAAACTGTGCAATGCACACCCGTAATATAATTAGGTTGGGAATTTTTTTACAGCAGATTGTCAACTCAGGCATTTTGGTGCCTCTGATCATGAACAGTGCCACTGTGATTTTCTTTATCTGTCCCGAACAATGATTTCCCACAGCGACCGTGCATCTCTGCGCTGAAAGTGTGAAAACACACTTCGGCCATGTTGTGAAAAATGACAGCTGTACTGCAAATAAGGAAGTGTGGAAAAATGCCACTGGTGAAAATCTGGACTTAAAATATTACAAAGTCATGAACTTACGAGGGTGCGTGGAAACTGCGCAATGCTCACTCGTAACACAGTCATTTTATGGACTTTTGTCACCAAATTTTCAACATAGCCATTTTAAGACCTCTGCTCATGAACAGTGTAACTGTGATTTTTCTTAATCTGTCCCAAACATTGCTTTCGCACACCAACAGCAGCATTGTGCGCTACATGTGCGAAAACATATTTTGGGTGGCATATGAAAAATGGCAGCTGTACTGTTCATAAGGAAGTGTAATAAAATGGCAATGTTGAAAATCTGGAGTGAAAATATTAAATTCACAAACTTATGAGCATGCATAGGAACTGCGCAACGCACGCTCGTAAAACAGTGATTTCTAGGAATTTTTTTACCAAATTTACAACATAGCCATTTTAAGACCTCTGCTCATGAACAGTGTCACTGTGATTTTCTTAATGTGTCCCATACATTGATTTCGCACACCGACTGCGCCATTGTGTGCTACATGGGTGGAAACATGTTTTGGGTGAGATGTGAAAAATGACAGCTATACTACCCATAAGAAGGTGAGGTAAAATGACAATGTTGAAAATCTGGAGTGAAAATATTGAAAATTCGCGAACTTACGAGTGTGCGTAGGAACTGTACAACGTACACTCATAAAACAGTCATTTTTTGGAATTTTTATACCAAATTTTCAACATAGCCATTTTAAGACCTCTGCTCATGAACAGTATAACTGTGATTTTCTTAATCTGTCCCAAACATTGATTTCGCACACCGACTTCGCCATTGTGCGCTACATGGGTGAAAACACATTTTGGGTGAGATATGAAAAATGACAGCTATGCTACTCATAAGAAGGTGTGGTAAAATGGCAATGTTGAAAATCTGGAGTGAAAATATTGAAAATTCGCGAACTTACAAGTGTGCGTAGGAACTGCGCAATGCACGCTCGTAAAATAGTCATTGTTAGGAATTTTTTCACCACATTTTCAACATAGCCATTCTAAGACCTCTGCTCATGAACAGTGTCACTGTGATTTTCTTAATTTGTCCCATATATTGATTTCGCACACCAACTGCGCCATTGTGCGCTACATGGGCGGAAACACATTTTGGGTGAGATGTGAAAAATGACAGCTGTACTACTCATAAGAAGGTGTGGTAGAATGGCAATGTTGAAAATCTGGAGTGAAAATATTGAAAATTCGCGAACTTACAAGCATGCATAGGAACTGCGCAATGCTCGTGAAAAGTCGTTTTTTAATTTTTTCCACCAATTTTCAAAATAGGCTTTGAGAGCCACCTTATGAACATTGGCAGTGTTATTTGTTAATCGGTTCCAAAAGGTGATTTCTGCAGTGACTGGCAAATCACCCTTCCGGCCCGAATAACGCCATGACAGTGACAGCATTCGATGAGAAGGGTCCCAAAACCCATGTTGAAAATTTGATGCAAAAATTCCAAAAAATATCTGAGATATGTAACAAAGTTGAAAAACCCCTATCTATCCCATTATACAGCTTACGGCATTTCCTCAGTTCGTGGTCGGCTTTGAAGAGTGCAGATGTGTTCCCCGGTCCACGAAGATCGTCGCACCGAGGTCCAAGGTAAGTATGGGGTGAGGGGTGTGGGAGGTGGGGTGTGCAGTGGGTGGGTGCGGGTTGTGGGGGCAGGAGAAGCGCCTGTGGGACCGCTTTTAATTTTCAGGTATTTAAAAAGACGACGCTGGACATTTGCCACACTGGGGTGGGCCCCAGTGTGGCAGAAGGATGGCTTGGGGGCATGGAGCTGATGGGGATTGGGCACCCGTCGTCATGGCATTTGTTGCCACACTGGGGTGGGCACCCAGCATGGCATTTGGAAGGCTTTGGAGGGGAGTGCAGCACAGCCGATGGGGGATTGGGCACCCCCATCAGCTATAGACTGTGTGCATGGGGGATGGGCAGCATGCAGTATGCGTGCATGTGTTTCTGTGTGTGTGTGTGTGTGTGTGTGTGTGTGTGTGTGTGTAAGAGGAGCTGTGCATGAGCAGGCGATATCTTATGTCTGCTCACTGAAGCATAGCTCCCCCTTTTAACTGTATGCCACTGCATTTTGGAGCTTGTCATAGACAGCTCCAGCATGCATTGGCGGACAGGGGCCACACCTGCCAACACACTGACTGAAATGGAAGAGGGGGTGACACACCTCCGAAAACTCGGATGATGACACTGTTTCTTGCACATGCATTCAAGCAAACATAAAAAGCTCTCCAACTGAAGTTCTAACTACAGAAATATAGAGACTGCAACGCAAAACCAAAAACTGAAGTACTTCTAATAATTCAAGAAATTTAACAAGAATGAGAAAAAATCAAACATCAACTTTTAAACTATTCCAAAATGCTTCTCTCTCTGTCTCTCTCTCTCTCTTAAACTAGCAGTATGTAAACTCCTCCACTGACTAACTTGCACTGCAAAACAGCAAGTGAAGCAGTCACTTTCTAGAGCTATACCATGTAACTTGTAGCTCTTCCATGTGACTATTAAGGTACTCGTTTATCAGCAGCCTCAGTCTGAGACAACTTTCCCAAGTGTACCCAAAAGGTGAAGTTACAGGCAAAGTTACCAAATGTGAATTTCCTAGCAAATGGTGAAAATCTGCAAATTGATTCATGATGACAAAGTTGGTGACTTTGCCTTAACCTCACCAGAGAATTAAAATTCTGCAACATAGAAACATTGAATGAATTAGTATGACTTAAATAAGACCTGTCACCCCACTTACTGTGAATTGAATAGTGATGGAATGAGTGACTTGGCCAGCCACATACAGGTGCACAAACATCTCTACTCTGACCTCATGAAGTCCCTAGTTAATTACCACACTTTGGCAGCCAGCAGGCAGTGCCTGTCTTCAAACTAAGTTCAATTAATAAAAAAAGAACAAATATAAAAAAGAAAACATAAACAGAGAAACATATCCATCCACGTATAGCAATTGGGTCAGAGACAATAAAGTGACATCAAGGTACTTTAAAACAAATACTAAATGGAGTTTGCAAGATACTATGAGGGCTGCAATGACTGGAACTACCAGTATTACTGTAGCTCACAGTGAGCCATAACAGTTAGGATTACTACCTGTCCTGATTTTTGCAGGACAGTCCTGATTTGGGCAGCTGTGTCCTGCAGAAAAACATGAAAAATACTGCATGTCCTGATTACATAGTAGAGAAAATATTTTCTAACTTTCCACTTAATGTTGCAGAAAACTACAATACCTTAACTAAAATACATTAAAATGACAAGAAACAACTGAAGCAACTAAGAAACTGCAATACATAGCCTTAATTCTGATTATATAGAGAAAACAAGTCTGTTGCATTGGTCGAGGTTAGGTACTGTCCTGCGAAAAATCATGTTTCAGTAAGAAATGTCCCACTTTGGGCTTCTGAAAAGGTGATAACTCTAATGACAGTCTTAATGGCTTTTGCAAACAATGTCAGAACACTATGAACAGTAATTGACAACCAATGCATACCAACACTATCTGCCAAAAGTTAAATTACAGTAATTAATATTCATTGCTCAGCCGAAGGCGCCCATTTGTTGTCTGCTTTGCCCTATACTAATAATTACTAATTTGGGAGCCAAAGGGTTTGCACAAATCTTTAAGTTGAACCAAATTTTGTGTCCCCAACTTTAAGTTGAATCAAAGTAACCACTGGCTCACATCTCTCAACTCTAGTTCTATTCCATCCATATCCACATACAGACC
Source organism: Neoceratodus forsteri (assembly GCA_016271365.2). Taxonomy (NCBI): domain Eukaryota; kingdom Metazoa; phylum Chordata; order Ceratodontiformes; family Ceratodontidae; genus Neoceratodus; species Neoceratodus forsteri. The sequence continues at coordinate 1,641,268,076 of CM057450.1, forward strand.
AATTAAAGAACAAATCTGTACTGTAATAAAAAGTTTACAAGCAGTAGAGTTATACTAATTATGCTGTAACTTTAGTGTTGTCTATTTTTTTTTTATATAATTTCTTTACTTTTTCCTTTTGTTGGTCTATTATATACTGTAGATGATGCAGTGCTTATTTTACTGAGTTTTCAAAATGAATCTGCCTGTCCCCTGCAAACCTCACAATTTCTGTTTGTGATGTCATAGTCTGTTGTTATGGAGAGCACTACGATAATATAAACCAAAGTACTGTAAGGTTAACTGAGGAGAGGCAAATCCTTTTTATAGAGACTTTTTGGCTAGATTACCAAGATGTGCTATAAACATTGGTGAGGAACATTGAAAATGAAAAAAAAAAACTTATTCTCCAGTAAACTGTAATAGCAGAAACATCTTATTTATGAAAGTACATGCTGAAGTGCAGAGTTGCTCTTTAAAGGGCCATTTCTGCTAATAATTGCACAAGCATAACAGCGCAACAAGCACATTGCCTACACTGGGGTAAAGCTTAGATAATTTGTTAGTTTGTTAATGTGTTTGAAATTTGTTTGAAAAAAGATTTATTATTTGGTTACAGAGCAGCAAAGCAGGTCTGAGATCCTCAGATCCATTATCAGTAAATTTGTTAAACCTTTTAAAATGCTTTTAACCCATGTTTACTAGTTTTTGTTACTAAAGATTAAACACAGTAAAAACTGTCAATTTGCAGCCACCAGCAATGTTTAAAAATCTCTTCCCTTGATAACTCTCTTTTATTGTGTCCACTGGTTTCATACCATGGATGTCTCAGGATGGGGATGCATACAGTAGCATCCTTTCATGATGACGTACAGCACAGCATTTAAGCTTAGTTTTATTTGGTAGGCATGAAAAGGAGCATAAGCTTTTTGATACTTTGAAACCAAATATCTTATTTTAGAAAAGGAATTAAAAAAGGGGTGGGGTGGGGCATGTTGGTGTCCATATGTGTGCTAACTGCTGACATTCTCCTTTTTTTTTTATTTATGTTGCAACCTATTTACCCAAGATAGCCCAAATGAGATGCAACATGTTGTTTCCAGTGTGGTTCAGCTGCTACACATTACAAAAACTTGGTGTATTCCAGGCACTGAGATGTTAAGTAGCTTGCTTGAGATCACACAGTGATTATTAGGGTCTGATGAGGTTTGAACCTGTCATCTCAGGGGTCCCAAACCTTTGCTTTAGACACAAAATAACCTGCATCTTAATAAACATCTTTGGCAAAAAACACAAAGTGAGCTATGACTGCAACTGATTATCACATTTGCAACACGTGTGCCAAGCAATAACTGCAGTTGTGTCAGTTTTACATGATCTATGCCACTGTGGTTGCAGACTCAACATTGAAAACCCACAGCACAAGGGAGTGGATTACTACTAAATTTGTATACTAATGATAAGAAACATAGAAACATAGACTTTGATGGCAGATAAGGACCACTTGGCCCATCTAGTCTGCCCATTTCTCTACCTACAGGATAGGCCACAGGTCCTAGTTAACCAACAGCCTAAAATATGCATAATGATATGATTGCTGCTCATGAAACTGAAGAGTTCCTCTCACCAAATATTGCTGCTATGTTTTGTCATTCACTGAAGATCTCACACTCATCTCATCTCACTAATTAAAATTCACAGAAATAGAATGTTTTGCACACAGGCATAAACTTCTACCAAATAAAAAAGGACCAATCAGCATGAAACAAGTCTTGGAGAACACACAAGTATAATTGTGGCACTTTAAGAGCCGGTGCCATGAAATGCATTCAGAAGTGCCTAATGGTGTAAAAAAGAGGTAAAAAAACAACAAAATAAGCAACATCAAAAGTAATAAAACAGCACAGCCTCAGTGAGAACTGAACTACAAATAAGCCAAATGCGTGAGAGCTTACATACTGGATATGCATAAACTGTCAAGAAGGTGAAGTGGGGCAAATAACATACAGTACTCATGGCAGATAATTACAAATAAATCCAAAATATTCCAAAAATTCAAAATTCCAAAATGAAATTACTAAATCATGACAAACATACACAAATCTAAGCTACAGATAAGCCCTCCTGAACAAAAAAGTAAGAAAACATGGAAACCTACCAAAAGGAAATAGTGGAGTTCAGAGAGAGAGTAATGTTAATTTTACAAGCACAATCTTTCTCAGAATATATTACAATATTTTCACTTGGTCTTTAGAAAGGGTGCAGGTTCAATAGTATCATTTATTCCTAGGGATCACAATCTTCCTAGTTTAAAAATCCAGAATGATTCATGTCTCAAAATATGAGTATAGTAAGTTACCACTCAACATGGTGCAGAACCACTTTTTCAATTCCACAAAAAGTAAAATAGGGGGTTTCTGAATTTGGTGAGCTACAGTAATAATGTGTTTGCAAAGCACATTATGTGTATCTTTATGGAAAGTATTACTAAGGTGTTCTCAAATATGAGTTTTAAACTTATGATTTGTTTTCCCAACATTAAAGGCTTTGTAAAGACATGAAGCTAGTAAACTGCACCAGAGGTCAAAAACATGCTAAAGGGTGTGAGCTTTTCTAGTTTACGGTTTGAAAACAGTGGCATTTTGCACTACAGTGTAAAACCTGCAGTGTCCTTATTGATGGCACCCTAAATATGTGTCTAATAGCCAATTTGAAGATACAGTGGGATGCAAACCCTATTACTATGGTGCCACCTGAGTGAACACAGCTAGCATATCAGCAGCAAAGCTATGTGGGATGGAAGACCCTGGCTAGCTAAGCATCATGATACTGTTTCATGTGTGTGCCTGCAGCACACAGCATTAGCTTTATTGTAAGGGGGAGGACAAGACAGAAACAAGCAAATACCTCTTGAGGGACAGAATGATGGTTGAGGTACTTTCATGTTCAGAGCTTCCAGGGTGGCAACATTTAATATCCATGTCCAGAGGGGACACACTCCTGAAGAACCCACCACAGGGGAGGGTGATGAGCCAGACAAAATTGCTAGCCAAGTAAGAAAGTTGTCAAGGCTGGAAGGTTACCACAGCAGGCACAGATGAAACCCCTGGTGAAGATAAGGAGCATAAATAGAATTACAAGTAGAGGTTAACCTTCTCTTAAAATGACTGCCATGCTGTGCTGTACTGCCATGCCGTGTGCTTGTTGAGGGTCAGGTTTAGGATAGACCTGTCCTTTTCTGTTATGTTACTAGAGGAGGTTTATTATTTTTATATTGCTTTGTTTTTTATGGTGGACCATATGCAGTATGTTACTAGGTACGCCCTGATGGCATCTAATTTGATGTCACATTTAAAGAATAATGCTGGTCTATGTTTTGAAAGTCAGAGGAAAGTTTCAGCTTACCTATGCTTTATGAGTAGATAAGAAACCATTACCATCAATACTGTAGCTAAAGTCCTTATAAAACTATTTATAAATCTCAGTTGTCTGTGACCCGACCAACATCTTAGAAAGACAGCACAGACTACTGGTTAGAACACTGACCTACAAAATGGGGATCAACAATTCCACTGACTGTAAGGCCTTGACCAAGTCCTCAGCTTTAGGTACAAAATAACTTGCATCTTAACAAACATCTTTGCTAGAAAAACAGACTGAACTATGGCTGCCACTGATGGTCACATTTGTAAAACTGTGTCTAGCTACAACTGCGGATGTGCCTGTCACATGCTCTTTAACAATATAGGAAAGAGCTGGCTTGGAAACTCTAAAACAGCAGGGGGAAATATTACTGCTATAGTGACATGCTGATGACAGGTAATAAATATACATAGATGATGTGACTGCTGCTCTCAAATCTCAAGAGTTCCATTTGCCAAATACTGCTGGTAGGAGCTGTTGTGGCTTTAGCATACAATGATGATCTCACACTTATCTCACTTCCAAAAGGTCAACAGTGAAAACTAATAATTTTAGCTAAAAAATTATTAGAGCTGAAGCAGAATACCACTGAAAAAAATTAAGGTTCTAGAACTGGGCAAGAGATTCATAAAAACATCAGTAAGGGGCGCATAGGAGCTGATAAACCTGAAGTTATTAACTAATTCACCTACTTAGGTTTAACTTTTAATAATAACATGGAACAGTCACAGTATACTTACTATCACAAAAGTTAACCAAACTCCCCATATTTAAGTCCCTCACAGAAAAACAGAAGTTCAGAGGCAGAAAACAAAATCTGGTGATAATTGAGAAGACTCCACTGCATCCACCTTTCACTTGATGGCAGGTGGAAAAAAATGAGGGGGGCGAAGACCACTAACATAATATAGGCAGTGATGTCTTTTTACACCCCTGGGCATGTAGTTATGTCAGTAGAATACACACCCCATTGTGTCTTATTCCTTAGAGAATAACCCTTCTCCCACAACCTGTGAAAACCTGCCTGCCATTAATATTCTCATAAATGTATACATGAAGAGGATGATCAAGATAGTTATTAATTATTATCCTTAAGTCCCTTTCCTCTCTGGATCTCTCTACATGTTTGATCCAGTGCTTCATTTGAGGTTTTCTGAAAACAATTTTTTTGGCACTGAATTTCAGTTACCAAATGCAGGCCACTTTTTCAGTGTCTCCTTGTCTTTCTTCATATTGTCAATCATTTCCTCATAATCCACTCTATCACAGAGTTTGGTATAATCTTCAGATAGATGTACTTTCCAATGTAGCTTGACCCAAATGTAACTAATGTACATATTGAAAAGAACTGTCCCCAAGATAGACCCCTGTGGTGCCCCACCAATCATATATTTTACCCCTGCAAACTTGCTGTTGAGGACTACTCTCTATGTCCTTTCAACAACCAGTTTGCATTCCAAATAGTGACTCCTTCCTATAAACCCAGGTCACCCACTTTGTGTGTCAGTCTCTAAAGTAGCACAGGATTGAATGCTTTATTGAAATCCATGTAGCCTGACACCTGTCAACTAGTTCTGTCACTGAGTTCAAAATAGCTATCAAGTAAGTCTGACATGATCTGCCCCTTGTGACCCCATACTGATTTTCATGCATCTGACCCTTTTCCTATAAGAAGTCAACACACTGTTCCTTAATTTCTTTGTAATTATTGTATATTCGAAATTTATGTTAGTCCATTATGTATCCTTCTGTCTGCCTCCATCTATCCCACTTCTAACACCAGTGTAGACGTGAAGGGGATAGATGGAGGCAGACACCCATAAAATGAACTCAAAATAGCTTTTATTCAGCAAACAGAACTCGATGAAAATAAAGAATCGAACTGTATAGCGACCAAATAAAAATAAAGAGAGATAACTGAAATATGCAGTAACAAACAAAATTATAGCATTCGACCACTAGGAGGAGCTAGGATTCAAGGAGGAGTCAGATCATCTGCTGAGCTATAAGATCTGCTCCCCACTCCTTCACTACCAAAGCTCAACTGAGCCCTCTATATATGTGGATGGGACAGGTGGTGTTATGAAACTCCACCCCCTTTTGAAAAGTTAAACTTTATTTTATTAAATAGAGTTTATTATTTACTACCAAGCATCCTATATGCAGTTGAATTTAAACATCTTTCATTTTTCAGTGCTAGATCCATGTTTAAATCATTCTATGGCATAATATGTTTGTTGAGGGGGCTCCCTGCTGTCTTGGTTCCTCCCACATGTCTTCAACCCAATATAGATGGAAACACAGAGGCCAGTCGGCTCTATAGAAGGCTGGGACAGGAGAGGATCAGGCAGGAACAGGGCCACTCCCCAAACTGCAACTACTAGGAAATGCCTAAGTAAAAAATACTAAAAACACCACAGGTACTTTATTTTAACATTTCTTTCTTTCTAAACATTAATACCTTACTACATTTTCTCTCTAAGCATTTTAAATTCAGACATACAGCAGGGTTAAACAACAATGTTTAAAATGACCTATAACCTAAACACCAGCCCAAGGTAAACCTTTCCTGATAAAACATTTATGTTCTGAATTGCTTTCTTTGCTGGATTCATGTCTTAGTAACCAGAAAACTATTCCTCCATTGGACTGCAATCGGTAGTAATTTATTCAGTATTTCATTGCCTGAATGCACTAGCTGCAATGCTGAACTTTTCTTTACTAAAACCCTGCCTAACCTGTGCTGCCCAAAGCACAGAAAAGTCTTTCCTAGTCAGGCAGATAGTAACGCTTTCCTCAGTTGTGTTTAAACAGCAGCCTGTTTGCTTATCGCAAGTTACCACAAGAGACGTCTCATTATTTTACAAACCCTGCCTAACCTGTGTCACTAACACACAGAAAAACCTAAAGAGGCAGTCTAGAAGCTAAATCCCTGGCTTTTACCCTGTTTCTTAGCCCTTTATTATATTAGCGAGTGCAACTCGCTCACTCTAATTTGCACATTTGCATGTTCATGCATGAAAGCAAATTACTTCGGGGAAGGATTGCAATGGGGAATTCCTGGAATAGCCTAGAAAAGCAGAGGCAGTAAAGAGCAAGAGAGCCATCTGACAGGTGGCCTGCCTGTAAGATGGGGGAAAAACACAGAAAGAAGAAAAGGGATAGTAAAGGATAGGGACATGCTGTTGCAACAGACTTTTTAACTAACAGATAGGATGTTCCAGGAATACTCCCTACTACACCTTCCTTCTTTTCCCTTTCTTCCCCTTCCTCCTGGTCACAGCCGTAAACAAGACTACTGTTCACTGTATGACTTGCTGGGTGAAATGTTACCTCATCTGTTGTAGGCATCTTACTGAATATGGCTATCAGGAGTGCTGCATGTCCCATCTCCCCAGGTATGCTGGAATGGATCTTATCTGTCCTTGATTATTTGTAAATCTTTAGATTTTGCAGCCCCTTGAGTACTCTTTCCTTTAATACCCTGTCTGTCTCCATTTTCTGCCCCTCAGAACCTACAAATGTTATGCTACTGTTTCATATTGGGCCTGAGGCTTCCACCATAAATACTGAATTAAAGCAGTCATTAAGAGCATTAGCTTTCTCCTCATCATCCTCTGCATTGGATTTATGTGATAAAAGTGAGTCTGAAAGACGGCCCTTCACATAAAGTGACCACAAAACAGCCCGTGGTCAAAACAGCACCTGATATTGTAGCCACCATCGCAAATAGTGACGGTCGCTACAATATTTGCACTATTCACACACAAAGCAATCTTTTTATGTGGAAGGATGTGCCACCCATACCCCCCTTTGTGGGAAGCCTCCACACCCCCAAACTAAAAAAAAACTCAGAGGGGTGCGAACGCGGGAAAGTTATTGTTATTTTTAAAAAATTACTCCGCCTGAAGCGAGACCAAAACCCTGGTCTACTGGCATCACAAGCAGTAGTGTATACCACTACGCTATGCAGCCAGCTCAGCAGTAACCTGGCACACAGGATCCTACATCTTGTATTAGCGAGGATAGCTCCTTTCTATCCTCGCTATACAGGATATAGTGCTTTAATTCACCACTTGCTGTCAGTGAGAGTGGTATTATTGAGTCGCTCATATTGTAGCACTCAATAATATGCACTTTACATGAGTGCTAAATTTTGCAATTTCACTAGAGAGATTAAAAAAAGCACCAGGCTGAAAAAGACATGTATAGAGGCTGGAGCGACACTGGAGATGGGGACGGCAGCACAGTCACCAAATTTCATACCACAGCCCTTACTAGCAGATAAAGACAATAGAACCACATTATGTTTATTTGGTGGTGGTCCCAATCATGTTTGGAGACCCGCATACATGTAGTAGATTCGTAAAAACAACAAAAGTTTGCAGGCAGAGTGACAGAGAGAGAGAGAGAGTGAGAGAGAGCAAGACAGCACTGCAAAAGTGTGTGTCTGCTTAAAAAATTATGAAAACTTTTGCTGGTTGATATCATGGGTCCTCAAGTACAGCAGCTAACCCAGCGAAATGGTTGGTGGAAGAGTATGAGCAGGAAGCAGCTCAGCAGAGACAATGGGGAATGAGTGTTAGAAGTCCTCTTGCCTGTGAGAGACTGAACTGGAATTCTTCCTGTGAGAACTGTGGTTGGAGATAGAATGATGTCCACCTACAGCATCTGTGTGACCTCTGCAGTGGTCTGTACCTGCCACCAGGATGACTTATGCTTCCAGGTGAAATTCCTGCCAGATACTGACTAGCGGGGTGTCATCACTCCTCCAGTTAGAGGAGGAGGACATTACTTTCTTGCCAGCAATAGTGTGCCCTGCCCTTCACTTATCTTACACTTTTGATCCCTATCGATTTTGTAAGGCCAACAAAGATGACTGGCTTAGAAAAGAAGCTCTTAAGCATGATCTGGGTGAGACAAGTTCATTAAACCTGGCACAATGTATAAATCCCCCTTCTGTATCTGGTACAGAGAAGGTGTGAGTGATGGGATACAGCCTCGGGAGTAATGGCATTATCTACACCAACACCAACGGTAATTGTAAGAATAATCTTCCTCAGCACTGCTTACAGAATAAGGTGCACATTAGATTGAACTCCAGCCTATATACAGTACACAAGAGCACCTATTTTAGCAATACAAGGCATATCAGAGTACAGGCTGTTGCATAGCAGCTGTGACACCATGGTGATTCCATTGCCTTAACCATAGAGCAGTGGTGTATGATGGATTGCATGACTATAATTTTATGGCTCTTAAAAATGCTACTCAGCCAGTTAGTAGTGTCAGTGTCTGCATTAGTCAAACCATGTCATTGCTCTGTGTTCTGAGGGAGGCATTGTCGAATGTCCAGGAGATGTAACTCATCAGTGATGACTCATTTGAGTGAACACTCATGAACCACACGCTAAAAATTTTCCAAAACAACAAGCACATTAAAGCCATCATGATTTGAACATTACATAATTGCCACAATTCTTCATCCAATGTATAAATGTGGCTTGTTATCACTGCTGCCCCGGGGCACTGAAGCAATAAAGTATATGAAACATGCCATAGTGGATCCCAATTAAATGACGTATTCATGTTTGTCAATATTTACATGTGCATTTATAGTTTGTTATAGTCGTATGCTTCCCAGAAGTATTTGTTTATACCAGCCTTATTCTTCTGACCTGCTATGCCAGTTGCATCCTTTCAGTTGTCCCCCTCCCATTCTGAAATCTCTTTTCTGCTGTTGTAGGAAGGTTGGCATTATGAGGAGCTACAAAAGACAGAGTGTATTTGGCACTGAAGTGGCTATCAAACAGGGACAAGGCTAGGTTACTCTGGTTCACATACCAAGGGACGTCCTAACATCTGGTGTGGTGGTAACTACAGGACAAGGAGGCTTTGCTTTTCCCCTTTGGGCCTTTCCTTGTATTGTCAGTTTTCTGAGGAATAACACTGTGGTGATAGTGGATTTCACTGCAGATTCTGTAGCTGAGCTTGTGTATCTCATCAAGATTTGTCAAAGGGATGACACTAGACCTGTGCTGAAAGCAATAATTCCAGATACTCTGTGGTTCACTCTCTAAGGCTGACATACAGGGTTTGTGGCAGGGGAAAAATCTGTTTTAGATCCAACCCTGCTTACACCATGTATCCAGTTGTGGTATCTGAGTCATTTGAATTTGTGGCTGTCAGGGATTCCATGGTCACGGTGTCCTTGTTTATTATCTGCCTATGTGTGAGGGTGAGTTCCAGCAGCAATTTTCTGACTTCATCACTGTCATGACTTCAGAGTCAATCAGATTATTAGTTTGAATTAATTTAATGCCTGGGTTGATGAGGAATTCTTGGTATGCTCAGCAACTCCTCCAGTTTATGTTACTAGTAGAAAGTTTATTCACAATGGAGTCCAACACTATGCCTATGCACTGAGTGTAAGCGGTGCGTGGGCTCCAGTCAGACCCCTACAGCAGTCTTGGAAGGGGCACAATTCCTTCTGCCTATGATCCATTGTCCTCCACAGCTCTCCATAAGTGAACAGACCAGGTGAGTAACTTGGGCTGCTGCTATACTCTGCTCCATGCACTATGGTGCAGAGTGTTGGCGGAGGGGGATGCATACTATATAGGCAGGGACCCTGTTGTAGCTACTATGTGCCCTCTTTGTTCTGTGGCATCTGCAAAGGTGGGGCCAACCACACCTCTAGGTATACTGCCCCAGTCCCCAGGACTAGCAGGGAGGCCTGGGGGCATAAGTTGGGGCACTTCCCCATTCCATGTCTTTTCTTGGACTTGCCATTTGGAGCAGGGGATCGGGTCTGTAGGCAGGGTGGGCATCCTTGGATTCCTGCCTGCTTCTACGAGTCCACCCCCCAAGAACCAATATGATGGTGGGGCAGATCTCTGGACAGGTGGCCAGTGATCTGGAATGGGAGCAGAATGGCCATCTCACCAGCCACTGCCCACCTTCACTGGGACTTTGATCTACTTCTGGCCACCTTCCTGGTCCCCCTGCCCAGACCGCAAGTTCAGGCAGTCTCTGCTGGAGCAGCGCCACACATCCTGAGGCAGAGCAGAACGGCTGTCTCGCCAACCGCTGCCTGCCTTCACTGGGACTTTGATCTACTTCTAGCCACCTGCCTGGTCCCCCTGCCCAGACCGCAAGTTCAGGTACATACTGCTTCCACTTGCTTTGCTTCATTCTCCACTGGGGCTCTTCTGATTGGCGTGGCTCCTCCGTGCTGATCACTGATTGGTCCACCAGCCGTGGGCTGCCTTGCCGATTGGTGTGCCTTTTCCTTAGACTTTCTGGACTATAGACTGCATTTTCAGCACCTTTTCTCGGCCGTTGTGCAAGGCTGAGCCCTTAACTGATCTTGCATTTTACTCTGGGGTTTTATGTACTGATTATTTGCTGAAGTGTATAAGTTTGTTTCTGTTACATTACTAGACTGATTTTTTTTCTGCCGATTTTAAATTACTAAAAGTGCTGTGATTTCTTATAACTGTTACCCTTCCTTGCTCTATCTCCTTGTTGCCTATCTCTACCTGCCTTCAACTTTCCCAAATCCTACCTGCTCCTGAGTCTCTCTACCTGTCTACAACTTTCCCTACCCTTCCTGCCCCTAAATCTCTCCTAATTCACTCACTTTTCTGTTTCACAAGACCTCTTCCTATCTGCATAGTGTAACTGCTTTCCCTCCCCCCGGCCTCTGGCCCACTGTTTTAAACCACTCACCTCCTCTCACTTGCACCTAGGATCCCACACCCAGCCATCTTAAACCTCTGTCCTTTGTCCGTTTGTTCTAAGCTTGATCACCTCTACCTCCTGCTGACAGTCTGCTGCGGGCCCCCAGCCCCCCTATTTCCCTGCTCTCTGTGGATACAGCTCCTCTAATGATATATTTTCTGTCTTCTTCCTTCTTTAGGCAGTCTCCACTGGAGCGGCACCACACATCCTGAGGCGGCGCAGAATGGTGCCGCCCACCTTCACTGGGACTTTGATCTACAGTACTTCTGACCACCTGCCTGGTCCCCCTGCCCAGACTGCAAGTTCAGGTACATACCGCTTCCACTAGCTTTGCTTCGTTCTCCACTGAGCCTCTTCTGATTGGCGTGGCTCCTCCGCGCTGATCTCTGATTGGTCCGCCGGCCATAGGCTGCCTTGCCGATTGGTGTGCCTTTTCCTTAGACTCTCTGGACCATAGACTGCATTTCAGCACCTTTTCTCAGCTGTTGTACAAGGCTGAGCCCTTAGCTGATCTTGCATTTTACTCTGGAGTTTTTCTCCTGCCCTCCAACCCCCTCCCAGGCCTCCATTAAATACACCGTAACTCCTCCCTCTCAGTCCTTCCCCTTTTCTCATTGGCTTCTTTAATACTCTGGCCTGATCTGAATCTAATCTCAGAGGTGGAAAATATCCCCCAAGCTACTACTATTATACCACCCTTTCTGGCAGGATTAAATTACTTGCTGGCAAAAATCCCAGTAATACCTAAACTGCTTGCAGTGCCTGCTTCCTTAACAAGTTTTTTTCTCTGTCTTTACTCCTGCTAGCCTAGTGTGACTGCCACCTCAAAGGGCCTTCTGCTGTTAATCACAGCCCCAAAATAACCCAATCTGAAAATGACCCCTTTGATGTTACCGACTTTTATGATCACATTACCACTACTATTCTTGTCCATGCCTATGGCTCTCCAAAGTAAAGCTACCCCTCCCTACTTTGCATCACAGGATTACTACTACTCTAATCTCCTAATACTTCCTGCCCCCTGGTTTGACCCCTCCCCAGTGCTACTAAATAAGATCTGGTATCACTTAGCTGCCCATGTACATAAGAAATGCCACCTGCACCTACTATGCATTCCCGTGGTTCTTTCATGCACCGCAAACTATGGTACTGTCTCCTGCTTGCTATCCTGCTCACAGGTGATGTTCAGCTAAATCCAGGACCAGCTATTGTCCTACCTGATGCTATCACCAACGCCAAAGGTCTTATCATAGCACATCATAACATCAGGAGCCTTGCTCACAATTTTACTGAGCTTGAATATTGGACCACCCTATACAAGCCTGATATAGGTAGAAAGGTCAGTGGGGGATGCTGCTACAGAAGGTAAAGCCATCAAAAGATGGAGAGCAATGAGTATCAATGCCTGTAGTCTGGGTAACAAGCTTCTTGAATTAGTGGCCTTGATGGAGGAGGAACATCTGGATATCGTGGCAGTTTACAGAAACATGGTACACACAGAACCATGACTGGGACTTAAACATACCAGAATACACTATCTACAGGAGGGACAGGGAGGGTAAAAGAGGAGGAGGAGGAGTAGCTCTCTACATAAGTGAAGGAATCAAAGCAACAGAACAAAAGGGTAAACAGGGAGGAGAAGATGCATTGTGGGTCAATTTGGAGGCAGGCAATGGCACCACAATCCACACAGGGGTTACATACAGACTCCCCTCTCAGGGGGGAGGAAATGGACAAGGAAATGATAGAAAGTATACTTAGAATGGCAGATAAAGGGGAGATATCGCTGATGGGTGATCTGAATATGCCAGATGTTAACTGGAGTGCAGTTGCAGCAGCCACTTCTAAGAGTGGGGCTATTCTAGATACCCTACAGGGGGCATACCTTAGACAACTAGTATTGAAACCCACTTGAGAGGGAGCAATCTTAGACCTGGTCCTCTCAAATGGAGATGGAGAGACGATCACAGTTGTAGAAGTGGGTAGCCATCTGGGAACTTGTGACCATCGAACAGTATGGTTCACAATAAACACAGCAATAGAGTCAAGCCATACAAAGGCAAAAGTACTGCACTTCAGGAGGGCTGACTTTGCCAAAATGGATGAGTGCCTAAGGAATTCACTAGCAAATGGGCAGGAAGGAGGGGTGGAAGAACAATGGGGAATAATAAAAACTGCCATCACAGAGGTAACAAGCCTTTGTGTGAAGCAAATAAACAAAACAAAATGATGTAAGAAACCACAATGGTTCTCAAAGGAGGTGGCAGTGAAGGTTCAAGAGAAAAAGAAAGCATTCAGAAAGTACAAGGAATCACAGAAGGAGCAGGACAGAGAACTGTATCAGTTAAAGCAAAAAGAAGCTGGGAAGGCAGTCAGAACAGCAAAGGCCCGAACTGAGGAAAAGATAGCCAACCCAGTTAAGAAGGAGGATAAAACCTTTTTTAGGTACATCAGGGAGTGAAGGAAGACTAAGGGAGGGATAGTGAGGCTTAATAAAAGGGAGGGGGATGGGAAGAGGGTGATGGTGAAAAGGCAGAGATACTAAACAAATATTTTTGCTCAGTATTTACAAATGAAGAGGGGGAGGTACCTAAAACAAACAATAGAAACACTCTGGACACAGAAGTTGATACCAGCCCATTTACAGAAGAAAGGGTTCTGAAAGAACTCTTAAAACTGAAGATGGACAAAGCAATGGGGCCTGATGGGATTCATCCCAGAATTCTAAAAGAACTAAGGGTAGAACTAGTGACACCACTGATTATACTTTTTAACAAATCATGGGAGGATGGGGTGGTACCTGAGGACTGGAGGAGGGCAGAAGTGATTCCCCTTCACAAAAGTGAGATCAGGGCAGAAGCAGGAAACTACAGACCTGTTAGTTTAACCTCAGTGATAGGGAAAATGATGGAATCACTTCTGAAGGAAAGAATTGTTGAGTATCTAGAGGCCAGAGGGGCACAGGACCCAAGGCAGCATGGGTTCACACCAGGAGGGTCATGCCAGACGAATCTAATAGATTTCTTTGACTGGGTGGCTAAAGTAGTAGATCAGGGAGGGGCTGTGGACATGGCCTACCTAGACTTTAGCAAGGCATTTGACTCAGTCCCACACAAAAGATTAATATACAAGTTAGCCAGCCTGGGAGTGGGTCCCAAGATGATAGCCTGGGTAAAGAATTGGCTGGAAAATAGGACACAGGGTAATAGTAAATGGAGTCCACTCTGAAGAAAGGGGGGTTACTAGTGGGGTACCACAGGGTTCAGTATTAGGACCAGTCCTCTTCAATGTCTTTATAAGTGACATTGCATTTGGACTGGAAGGAAAAGTATGTCTCTTTGCAGATGACACAAAGATCTGCAACAAAGTTGATGCACAAGGTGGGGTGGAAAGGATGAGAAGGGACTTGGCAAGGTTAGAGGAATGGTCAAATGTATGGCAGCTTAGATTTAATGCTAAGAAGTGCAAGGTAATGCACATGGTAAACAAAATCCCAGGGGAAGAGTACACAATGTGGGGTGAGATACTAACAACAAAAATGGAAAGGGACCTGGGGGTAGTCATATCAGATGACTTAAAGGTGGGCAAGCAATGTGAGAGGGCAGTAAGGAGGGCTGGGGGATACTGTGATGCATAGGGAGAGGCATCACCAGTAGAAAACAGGAAGTTGTTATCCCTCTGTACAGACAGCTGGTAAGACCCCATCTGGTGTACTGTGTGCAGTTCTGGAGACCCAATCTCCACAAGGACATAGACAAGATGGAGGCTGTCCAGAGGAGGGCAACTAAAATGGTGCAGGGTCTGCACCAGAAGACATGTGAAGAGAGACTAAAGGAGCTTAATATGTATAGCCTCGAGAAAAGGAGGGAGAGGGGGACATGATAGAAACTTTCAAGTACCTCAAGGGAATCAACAAAAGTCCAAGAGGGTAGCATCTTTCAAAAAGAGAGGTGTGCAAGAACAAAGGGGCACAATTTGAAGATGGGGCAGCTCAGAGGTAATGTAAGGAAGTATTTTTCACAGAGAGGGTTGTGGATGCATGGACGACCTTCAGAGGAGGTTGTGGAGTCAAAAACAGTGGTTGAATTCAAGCATGCATGGTATAGTCATAAGGCAATTCTAGGGGTTGGGGGTAGAAAGAAGTAGGCTGCTGGTTAACTAGGATCTGCAGCTTATCCATTAGGTAGGGAAATGGGCAGACTGGGTGGGCCAAGCGGTCCTTATCTGTCATCAAATTCTATGTTTCTATGTTTCTATTATATGCCTAACCGAGATGTGGCTCAAACCTGTCATACCTGATTCTCTATGCCCCTTTTCCCACTATAACATTCTGAGACTTGACAGAATTGCACCCAAAGGGGGGGACAGCTGTCTACTTTAGAGATCACCTAGATGTCTGTGTTGTTAAGGCATCTGCCCTATGACACTGTGAGGCACTTCATGTACTACTCACTCTTGGTACTAAAAAATTTCACATCGTGTGTGTCTGCAATCCCCCTACAAATGGACTAGTAGGTCTAGATGACTTATTGGAACAAACCACATGCCTTGTCAGTAGGAATGAGGTCCTTATACCTGGGGACTTAAACAGCAATTGGTTGGGCAGTAACCAAACAGCATTAATGACCAAGCTGCAGAGTTATAACCTACACCAGATTATTGGTGAACCTACCAGAAATACCCGTCGATCCAACACGCTACTGGAATGGATAATGACCAGTCACCCTGAAAATGTTATTGCCTCTGGAGTACTACCAGATGCCATCACTGATCACTCCCCAACGTATTGTATCTGGTGAAAAGACAGACCTACCCAGATGGGACCTCGCTTCTTTACCTTCCGCAACTATGCAAACTTTGACCCTCAGTCTTTCCTGAACGACATTGCTTCTACTGATTGGTCCCCCATTCTCCTATCCAATGATGCTCAGGCTGCCCTGAACCTGCTCTTGAAACACTTCCTAGAACTCCAGGATAAGCACTGCAAACTCATAACCCGCAGGGTAAAAAATAGGCAAACCCGATGGTTGAAAGCTGACCTACAAGCTAAACTCAAGCTAAGGGACAAAAGCTGGCTCCATTATAAAAACTCAAGGTTAGCCTCTGACCTCAACAACTACAGGGCTCTGTGAAATGCCTGCAAAAAGGATATCAAAAATGCCAAGAGCGCATACAGCAAAGACCTACTGACCAACTCCTATGGTGACCCCAAAAAATTATTTCTTGGTTCTAATCTAACATCCACCCCTAACAACATGTCTCTTGATGGGGTACACTGTAACAATCCTAGAACCATTGCAAACTTCTTTAACTATAAATTCTTATACTTAACCAACTACACCTCCTCTTTCCCTGCCCAACCAAGTGTATCCACCTGACCTATTGTGAATGGTCCTCAATTTTTTTTTAAGGCAATCACAAAATGTGAAGTGCTCAGACTGCTAAACAATATCTTGGACTGCACAGCAGCTGGCTCGGACAATCTAGAGCCCAGGCTTCTTAAGATTGCAGCCCCTTTTATCGCTTCTCCCCTAGCCAGGATTTTCACACTCTCCCTGAGCCAGGGCCACATCCCTGACATATGGAAAACAGCTAGAATTACTCCAGTCTGTAAAAAAGGAGATTGTAAAGACCCATCCAACTATAGGCCCATCACCATCCTTTCTGTCCTGAATAAAATTCTTGAGAAGCTGGTAGCTGCCCAGACAATCAACTTCTTACAGAAGCATGATCTACTCACCACTGCCCAGCATGGTTTTCACAAAGGTCATATCACCACTACTGCCCCCCTCAAATTCACATCAGATACTCAAGTGGCTATGGACTCCGGCCTCCTCACCAGTGCAGTTTTTATTGACATGACTAAGGCATTCGACCTAGTCGATCACTCCATCCTTCTAACCACCCTGGAATCCCAGGGTTTCTCAACTAACATTGTTAGATGGTTTGGAAACTACCTAGCTGATAGGTCTCAAACTGTGAAATACAATTCTACCCTCTCAGACAAAACTGTCACAAATATCGGGGTGCCACAAGGCTCCATCCTTGGGCCCTTACTTTTCTCTCTTTTTATAAATAACATCTCCACTGACCTCCACAGGTCAACCTCCCTACTATATGCTGACGACATTGTGCTGTATGCTAGTGCTAAATGCATTGATGACATTAACAAATGACTCTCTCTCTTGACTTTCAGCTAATACAAAAGTGGCTATTTACTTACAAACTTGTATTACATGAGTCTAAAACCCAAACTATGCTCTTTGGATCAACTGCGAAGCTAAAGCATGCCCATTCTCAATTCAAAGTCATCTCCTTAAATGGGTCAGCAGTTGGGGTAGTATCCTCATTTAAATATCTGTGTATTACCCTTGATCCAGCACTAAATTTTGACTTACACATCAATCTAACCTGCAAACAGGTACATGCCAAACTAGGAATAGCCTACCAAACCAGCTATATGCTTACTCCCTCTGCTAGTCTTGCCATTGCCAGTGGCATACTCCTACCATCACTTACCTATGGGACTACAACATATGTTTCTGCATGCAAATCAATCCTTAGGAAATGGGATGTTACATATAACAACATCTGTCACTATGCCTCCTCCTCACATCGGTTGAAACACCACTGCCTCCTCTATACTGACCTGGGATGGCTTCCTCCTGCTGAACTAAGGCTACATGCTTACAGCTCTGTCATTGACAACACGGGTCATCTACAAATCCCTAAATCCCTAGCAGGCCTTTTCCAAATCCTGACTCTGAGCTATGGATTGCGTTCCATGGACCAGGCCCCTATTTTCATCCCCAGACACTGTACCACTAAAGGTGCTACTGCTTTTGCCTGCCATGCCCCTGAATTTTGGAACTCCCTTCCACTAACCTTGTGACAATCAACATTCCATGCGTCTTTTAAAAAAGGTCTACGTACTTATCTTGAAACTTCTCACAAATGCTCCTGTTTCAAGCCTCCTTAGCCCTCATTACCCTAGTCTTACTTCTTCTTCTTCTTCTTCTGATCTGTCCCCTACACTTTAAGCACTTCTACTTTACCCCTCTTTTGCACTTCTCCTTTACCTCCCCTTTCCTAATCACCTACTTCTATCACCTACTAAATTCCCCCTAATGTTAACTTTCTATCCCTTATTAGTGTTGCTAATGTTATTATATCATGTTTCTCTCTAAGCAAACTGTGTTTGAATTTTGTTTTTGTATTACTCCATATTTTTCTGCACTGTTACCAAAAACATCCTTGTTTCTAGCTAATTCCTTGCAACCTACTTGTAACCTTGTGAAATGATTTTGTTTGCTGTACTTGTATTTGGAATGTCATCCCTGTATTTGTTGCTTTGTATCCTCCCGGGTCATGCCTGAAAATAGTCATGATTATGGCTAGCGCACCGACCTGGTAAACAAAAACTAAATAAAAAAAATAAAATAAAATATATGGGAAGGAAGGGCAACCCTCTGATGTTTTAACACACAGAAGCTGAAACTCAAATCCCAAGGAATACCTTAGCTCTTTCTTTATACAGTCTGTCTTTATGTTAAAAGATTGTACGTAGAAAACAAGAAAACTGCACTCAGGAGTAAAAGTTGCCAAAACTGCATACTTTAATTTTGCAATGAAAGCCTGATGATCGGCCCTGCCCCCACCACCAAAAACTCCAATGTTTCACACTTGCATGCTTTAACAAGAAGCTAAAGTGATCAACTAGGTATAGTGCTATATATCTCATGATCAATTAATAAACACAGCTGTGACAAATAATCAATTCAAACAGTGAAATACAGATAAAACAAGCACAATAAAAATAGTAGTGCTATTCAAACATTACTATATTAGAAACCATTTGGTATCCCTTGGAATAACTTTTAAAATAAGTTCCAGGACTTGCAAAGCCTTTTTTCTACAGAAGCTTTATTAAACAAGCATTTGTCAATGCCAAATGTTGCTTGCTTCTATGTGCTGTTTAGGTATTTGGAAGTCATTGGAGTGCAAATATTGAAAATTCACAAACTTACTAGCGTGCGTAGGAACTGCGCAACGCACGCTCGTAAAACAGTCATTTTTAGGAATTTTTTCACCAAATTTTCAACATAGCCATTTTAAGACCTCTGCTCATGAACAGTATCACTGTGATTTTCTTAATGTGTCCCATACATTGAGTTCGCACACTGACTGTGCCATTGTGCGCTACATGGGCAGAAACACGTTTTGGGCAAGATGTGAAAAATGATAGCTGCACTGCTCATAAGGAGGTGTGGTAAAATGGCAATGTTGAAAATCTGAAGTGAAAATATTGAAAATTCACAAACTTTTGAGCTTGCCTAGGAACTGCGCAATGCACACTCGTAAAACAGTCATTTTTAGGAATTTTTCCACCAAATTTTCAAAATAGGCTTTTTGAGAGCCCACCTTATGAACACTGGCAGTGTCATTTCATTAATCGTTCTGGAAAGGTGATTTCACACAGTGACTGCGAAATCACCCTTCGGGCCTGAATAACGCCATGACAGTGACAGCATACATGAGAAGGGGTCCCAAAAACCCCATGTTGAAAATTTGGTGCAAAAATTCCAAAAAATGCCTGAGATATGCAATAAAGTTGAAAAAACCCTATCTATCCCATTATACAGCTTACCGGCATTTCCTCCGTTCGTGGTCAGCTTTGAAGAGTGCAGACGTGTTCCCGGTCCACCGATGATCATCGCGCCGAGCTCCGGAGGTAAGTATGGGGTGAGGGGGGTGTGGGGAGGCAGGGTGTGCAGTGGGTGGGTGCAGGTTGTGGGCGGGGGGCCGGGAGACTACGAGGGACCTTTTTATATTCACAGGTTTTTTTTTTTTCGAAGACAGCGCGGGACGTTGCCACGCTGGGTGGGCTCCCAGCGTGGCAGCAGGAAAAGCTGTTTGGGGATGTGGAGTCGACGGGGATTGGGCACCCTGTTGGCCAAAACAAGATTTGCCACGCTAGGTGGGCTCCCAGCATGGCACTGGGAAAGCTCGGGGGGGCATGCAGATTGGAGCCGACGGGGATTGGGCATCCCGTGGCGGCTATAACAATTTGCCATGCTGGGGTGGGCTCCCAGCATGGCACCTGGACAGCTGTTGGGGGAGTGTGGAGCCGGCCAGGGATTAGGCACCTCCGTCGACCATACAGTGTGTGCGTGGGGGGCGCATCAACCACGCAATATGCGTGTTTGCGCGTGTGTGTGTGCGTGGGGGGGAGTGCTATGCTCATTGACGCAGAGCTCTCCCTTTAAACTGTATGCCACTGCATTTTCAGCTTGTCATAGACAGCTGCAGCAGTGATTAGGGAACTGGGGCCGCGCCTGCAAACACACTGACTGCATTGGAAGACGGGCTGACACACCTCCTAAAACTCGGAAGATGGCACTATGTTTCTTGCACATGCATGCAAGCAACATAAAAAGGATATTACCCTGAATGCACATGCTTCATTCTTGCAAGATCCCAGTGGAGACAGCTGATAAAGATATAATAGCAGACTAAATGTCCAAATGTAGAGGTGGCGCTCTTAAACGATCGTCAATATTGATTTTTAATGTGTGTCATATACTGTAGTCCAGAATAACAGTATGTCACTGTGCAATCTACAAATTGCATACCCAGAAATGAGAATTAGATTTGCAATAAAAAGCGATCATCATAAAAGATTTCTCAAACTATAAGCAAGTCACAGCATAGCACTATGCAGCCTGCATAATGTGTCAGTGCCAAGAAACACCTCTATACTAAGATGGCAAGTACCAAAAATCAGGATTAAGTTGACTAAACGTCATATACCCACAACTAGCAAGAGTGTAAATTTAAACTTGCCAATGAACTTTTGCACTCTTATGTTAGTTTCTTGAAGCAAGGACCTATTTTTAATATCAAGACAAAACAAGTAAATTCAAAGGCACAAAAAACATGCACATATTATTCTTGAAACGCAGCATGTAAAAGGGTCCGTAATAAGAACTGTACTCATTCATGCATAAAATTGATCAGCCTGATACAAGTTTTCACTGTTTTCACTGGACCTTTTGCAGGTTATTTCCAATACAACCCATGATCTGGGCCACACCTTGGACCTGGTTTTCACAATGGGGCATGGGGCTTAACATATCTGATGTCAGGGTTTGATTCAGTAGCTTGGTTGGATCACCATGCAGTTTGTTTACAGTTTATGCCCACCCAGTTGAAATGATCCAGGATCATTCCAAGCAAAATATTTATCAGGGTAAGCTTACAGCAATGCTGAACATTTCAGGCAAGGTGGCTGCCTGCATTGAGGGTGCTGAATAGGTGCTGAAGAGATATAATAAGATTGTCTAATTATTAAAATTTACCAGGGCATAATGAGCTAAGGTAGTCGAAGACTCTGGGGAAGAGGTTTGAGTATACCTGAAGATCATGCTCAATGGTCAACAGACTGGATCTGAGGACTCACAACATTGAGAATTGAAGAGTAGTCACTCTAAAAAAGGTAGAGTTCTTGTCAGGCATGATTGCCGCATTTCAGATCAGGCCAACTCAGCTGTTTAGCAGCATGGACATATTGCTACAGGACATCCTGGCTGTTCATAATCGGGGAACTTTTAGTGCACAAAATCCTTGCAATGCAGAAAAATGTGAAATAGTTGATGGTTTCATCCAAGACAGGATTTCAGGTATTCATGTGGGGATCACCTATGGTGGTCAGGAGATGACTTATAGTGTGCACATGATGATGTAGAATTTACTTCTATGTTAGGAATGGAGTTACGGACAGTTTCTGGTGAACTTGTGTCCCAGGTGGTTGGAAAGCTGTGGTCCACCTACAATACTCTGGACCCTGCGCTGATCTGGCTGTTAGCTGACTGCTGAGACATCCTTGCTCTAGTATTTGCTGTGTTCATCCAGTGTTGCTTACAGAAGGGTAACTTTCCAGTCACTCACAGGGGGATGGTGTTAAAGCCCCTTCTGAAGAAATCATCCTTGGATCTGAACAGCCCTGGACCCAGATCCTGGTAAATTACAAAGCTGTATCAAACCTTCCTTTTCTGAGGAAGGTCAATGTGAAGGTGGTGATATCACAGCAAGAAACCTACCTGGAGAATTATGGTATTAATGAGTCACTCTAGTTTGGGTTCAGACAATAGCATAGCACAAATACTGACCTGGTCAAAGTTTTGAAATATCTTTTTTCAGTGTCATTTAATGTCTCATTCATCACTGTTACAGATCTTGCATAGATACATAGACAGTGTCGGCAGATAAGAGCCTATGGCCCACCTAGTCTGCGCATTTGAGTTTGTAACTTCAGTTTATGTTTTCCTAGAACTCTGTTGCCCCTTACCCCTGACCTCCAGAATTCCTTTATGTCTATCCCATGCATTCTTAAATCCCATGATTGTTTCAGCCCCCACCACTTCCTCAGGCAGGGTGTTCCACTTGTCCACCACCCGTTCTGTGAAGAAATTCTTCCTCACATTTCCTCTGAATCATCCTCCCTCCAACTTCATCCCGTGCCCTCTAGTCCTGGAACATCTTTTTTGCTTAAAATAGTGTATTCTTGCACCCTGTTCCTCCCTGTAAGATACTTGCATGTCTCTATCATGTTCCCTCGCTCCCTCCTCTCCTCCAGGGAATACATATTCAATTCCTTCAACCTGTCCGCATAGGACTTGTGATGCAATCCATGTACCATCTTTGTTGCCCTCCTCTGAACCTTCTCTACCCTGTCTATGTCCTTACATAGGTAAGGTCTCCAGAACTGTACACTGTACTCCAGGAGAGGTCTCACTAGTGTCTTGTATAGTGGAATAATGACCTCCCTTTTCCAGCTGGTTATGCCCCTGCCTATGCATCCCAGCATCCTATTTGCTTTACCTGCTGCCTTGTCACACTGTTTCCCTACCTTGAGGTCATCAGAGATGATAACCACAAGATCCCTTTCCTGCTTGGTGCATGCTATATCCTCACCCCCAACTGATATATTGTGCCAGGGTTTTTGTGCCCCATATGCATTATCTTCCACTTCTTTGCAATGAATTTCTACTGCCAAACCCCTGACCATTCTTCAAGTTTCTGCAGGTCCCTTCTCATTCTGTCTACATCCTCTGATGTGTCTACTCTGTTACAGAGCTTTGTGTCATCAGCAAACAGTGAAATTCTGCCTTCTAGGTCCTGTGCAATGTCACTGATGAAGATGTTGAATAGGACTGGTCCCAGCACTGATCCCTGTGGTACCCCACTGGTCGCTCTTCCCTCTGTGGAGTGACAGCCATTTACCACCACCCTCTGTATCCTACCGCCCAGCCAGTTACCTACCCACCACACTACTGTCCTGCCCAAACCCATATTCCCTAGTTTGTGTAATAGTCTTCTGTGTGGCACAGTGTCAAAGTCCTTGCTGAAGTCCAGATAGGTCATGTCCACTGCCCTCCCCTGATCCACCTCCCTAGTCACCCAGTCAAAAAATTCAACGAGGTTGGTCTGACATGACCTCCCCCTGGTGAAACCATGCTGCCTTGGATCCTGCAGTCCATTGACAACCAGATGTTCCACCAATCTTTCTTTCAGTAGTGCTTCCATGATCTTCCCCACTACTGAGGTGAGGCTGACTGGTCTGTAGTTCCCCACTTCCTCTTTGTTCCCACTTTTGTATAAGGGGACTACATCTGTTGTCCTCCGGTCTTTGGGTACCTCCCATGTTTCCAGTGATCAGCTAAACAGGATAGCCAGAGGTTCAATCACCACCTCTCTGAGTTCTTTAAGGACCCTGGGGTGCACCTCATCTGGCTCCATTGCTTTATCAACTCTTATTACTTCCAGTTCCTTCAGGACCCTTTCTCGTGTAAAGGGACTTGTGTCCATTTCTGTACCATTCTCACCCCTTGTACTCCCTTCAGACCCATTACCCTCCTCTTCCTCAGTAAAGACTGAGCAGAAATACCTGTTCAGTATGTCAGCTTTACTGTTGTCATCCTCCACACGGCCCCCATCCTCCCCCTTCAGTCTCACTATCCCTCCCTTTGCCTTTCTTTTTTCACTTATGTACCTGTAAAAGGTTTTGTCCCCTGTACCCACTGATTTTGCAGTGTGCTCTTCTGTCTGAGCTTTGGCTTCCCTTACTGACCTCCCTGCCTCCCTTTGCTTCTCCTGGTACTTCTCCCTATCCCCTTCTGCCTGTGTCTTTTTGTATTGCCTGAATTGCCTCAGTCAAGAACATTCCATCTACAGACTTCTGTACCACTTATCTGCCATCTTTTATCATGGACCTGTCACTCCATGATGGGATCTTTGGTGGCCATGGCAAGCCCATCTCAAAATAATTTTGGTTTCAGAAGGTGGTGGAATGTCAGCTGCAGTGTGGCCCAAGAGTGCTGGTATCATATTGCACACATGCATTTTTTCCTGTTTTGTTTTCCTGTGGAGCACTGATGGTAGAGGCTCAGTGGAATGCAAGTACATGTAAGTGTGGGTCTTCAGGCCAAAAGCCTATCTACTTCCTCTGCCCACTTACAACTACAACTGCATCTGTGGTCACTGAGGTGGCCGTAGTACAACAGAGACTGAAGCTCTTTCTCCCAAGAGGAGGGCAGCATTCTCTTAGATGCTTGAACATCCATTTCCATGCTGGTTCCTGATAACTCTGGGCTTAAAGGTTTTGCAGTCTCCTTCTCACATTGAAGGAGCTAATTGCTTTTTTTCCACACTTCCAGTGGATTCATTGTATAACTGGAGGGTGGCGCTGATGATGGCTTAATACCTTCCAACAGAAGGAAGATTTAAAAGGTCAGGTTAGTTGGTGTGTTGTGGTGAAGACTAAGTTTGCTGGCATAAAGCATCTAGCTTCACCTGAGCTCTTTTCTTCTAGGGTTTGCTTGAAAGGACAGAGCAAGGAGCAACAGTAACAGAGCAAGGAGAAACATTAAGGCTTCTTTTGGTTAAGCAGAACTACTGTTGTGTTACTATTTTGTTTTATGCTTACAGGTTTTATTACTGTTTTGTGCTTCCAGGTTGTACAGTTTATTGCTTTATTTTCTCTGATTGAAATTGTATTTTGCAGGGTATATTTTCTTTTAAATTGTTGTGCTCGTTGTCTTGCTGAAAGGAAGGAAAACACTCACCGGGGTGGTGAGCCAGAGCTGCAACTGATTGTTTCAGGAGAGCACAGGCTTGGTCCTGCCCACTCTGCCCCTCACCCACCACCCCAAGTGCATCATTTCCTTTATACCAGAGGTTCTGACATTACTTCACCAAAGGGCAAAGGACGTACACCTATTTAGTAATCCATAAGCCCAGCATATTGCATAGGGGATAGACGCACGCACACATTCACACATACTAACAAAAAGGAAAAAGAAATTAAACTGGAAGGGAGAGAGACATGTAGGGAGTGGTGTAATGCACTGGCCATGGGGCAGCAGTCTTTTGGGAGATGTTCTGGAGGCTGCAATGCTGCCTATTTTCAGGCACCTCTTTGGTCTGAGGGAGGAGGTTGCACATCTCCAGGTCAACCTGGCAAGGATTCAGGAGACCTTCTCCTCCACCCAGGGACCACCAGAGCCACTGCCACTGTCTCAGAGGTTGCCAAGGAAGAGGAGTGGTTGGACCACAGTGGGCTCAGGGACAGTGAGGGTGGTGGATCAGAGGTGCATCCCTTAAGTTGTACCTCTCCACAATTCATATGCCATTCTGGAGGAGTGTGGTTCTTCTATGGAGGCACCCACAGTGGAGACCAAGAAGGATGCCAGATGAAGGATCCATCAAGGAGACCCAGAGGAGGGTGTCACAAGACTCCACAAGGGAAGAAAACAAATCCTGGTGGGGTACTCAATCATAAGAAGGGTAGTAGTGGGGGGGAGGGGAAAGGGAGGTAAAGTGCCTGCCCTGCCCATGGCTGGGAGGGACAGGATGTGAATCCTCAGGATTGTGGGAGCAATGGCTTGGGAGAGGGAGCTGGATGTCATTGTCCACCTATGGACAAATGACCTGGCTGGGAATGTGATCAGAGCAATGTAGTAGGAATTTGTGGAGTTGGGAAGGGGACTTAGATAAACAGCATGCACAGTAACCTTCTCAGAGGCACTGCCTGTCTATGGCATAGGTGAGGCTAGGGTACTCCACACCATGGGATTCAATGAATGGTTGAAAAACTGGTACAGACCTCAGGGTTTTGGTTTCATTGGGAACTGAGGGTCTATCTGGAGGGATGCAGTCATATACTGGTGTGATGGTCTGTATCTGTCCAGGAGGGAACCAGGATCCTAGGTGATAGGTTTAAATGCTTCATTGGCAAGCATTTAAACTAGCCAAGGGGGGAGACACTGAAAAGAAGCATGGAAATCCCAGCCCCCCCCCATAAAACAGAGAAGGGCAACCAAAATGGTGCAGGGACTGCATCAGAAGACATATGAAGACAGATTAACGGAGCTCAATATCTATACCTTTGAGCAAAGAAGGGAGAGAGGTGATATGATCAAAACATTTAAACACCTTAAGGGCATTAACAAGATGAAAGAGTCTAACATGTTTAAATATAAGAAAAATAGCAGGACAAGAGGACACAGCATGAGATTAGAGGGAGGCCGATTAAGGGGGAATGTGAGGAAATTCTTTTAAACAGAAAGAGTGGTGGATGCATGGAACAGCCTACCTCAGGAAGTGATGGCTATGAATACAGTGCAGGGCTTCAAACAGGCATAGGATAGGCATAAGGGAGCAATACAGATGAGTATGAATAGATAGGCCACTGACAGAGCAAAGGCCAATGGCACATTTATAAGGTAGAAAAAGAAATGGGCAGACTGGATGGGCCTTGCAGTCCTTATCTGCCATCAACCTCTATGTTTCTATGTTTCTATGTATAGTTAGTGATGTAAATACTAAGGTAGAGAAGTCAATAGGGAGCAGGACAGGGGTCAATGGAGAAAAAGGCAAAGACAGTAAGGACAGGGATGGGGCTAAATGGGGTAAGGCTACCAAAAAATGGAGGATGATGAGTACCAATGCATGTAGTCTGGGTAACAAGCTCCCTGAACTAGTGGCCTTGATGGAAGAGGGACACCTGGATATTGTGGCAGTCACAAAATCATGGTACACAGAAAATCATGACTGGGATGTCAACATACCAGGGTACACAAACTACAGAAGTGACAGGGAGGGTAAAAGAGGAGGAGTGGCTCTCTACATAAGGGAAGGGATCAAAGCAACAGATCTAAAGGGTAAACATGGAGGAAAGGAGGAACTGTGGGTCACCCTGGAGACAGGAAATTTCACCGCAATCTGTACAGGGGTTGTATACAGACCCCCACCTCAGGGAGAGGAAATGGACAAGGAAATGATAGAAGGCATCCTTAGAATGGCAGAAAAGGAAGCGATGTTGTTTATGGGGGACCTGAATATGCCATATGTCAACTGGAGCACCTTTGCTGCAGCCACATCCAAGAGCAGGGTAATTCTTGATGCCCTACAGGGTGAATGCCCCAGACAGCTAGTGTTGGAACCCACTCAGGAGGGAGCAATCTTAGACCTGGTACTCTCAAACAGGGACAGACAGAAGATCTCAGATTTAGAAGTGGGTAGGCATCTGGGAACAAGTGAACACCAAACAGTGTGGTTCACGATAAACAGAGCCATAGATTCAAGTCACACAAAGGTGAGGGTATTGCACTTTAGTAGGGCTAAGTTTGGTAAAATGGGAGAGTGCCTCAGAAAAGCACTAGCAATTGGGCAAGAAGGTGGGGTGGAGGAACAATGGGGAATAAAATCAAAGTTGCCATCACAGAGGCAACAAGCCTTTGTATGAAGCAAATAAACAAAACAAAATGAAGGACAAAAACACAATAGGTCTCAAAAGAGGTGGTGGGGAAGATTAGGGAGAAAAAGACAGCATTCAGGAAGTATAAGGAAACACAGAAGAAGCAGGACAGAGAACTGTACCAGTTAAAGCAGAAGGATGTGGGGAAGGCAATCAGAATAGCAAAGAATAGCAAAGGCCCAAACTGAGGAAAAGATAGCCAAGTTAGTTAAGAAGGGGGATAAAACCTTTAATAGGCACATTAGGGAGTGAAGAAAGACAAGGGGAGGGATAGTGAGGCTTAATAAAGTGGAGGGGGTGAGCAGAGGGTGACAGTGACTATGCAGAGGTACTGAACAAATACTTCTGCTCAGTATTCACAAAAGAAGAGGAGAGGGAGATACCTAAACCAAATAATAGAAGCACACTGGATAGGGAGGTCGGTACTAGTCCATTCACAGAAGAAAGGGTCTTGATGCAAATTGGAGGAAGGCACTTTGTACCACATGCTATGGTCATGTCCAACGATTCGGGCTCTTTGGAGTACCATTAGTAGACTCTTGGACCCTATCCTTGGCTCAGTTAGCATGGACACCCCTGAGATCTGCTTATTATGTATCTTTCCCTCGGCCACTCCCAGGTTCTGGAGAGCTCAAGTATCTCTTATCTCAGCTGTCATGAAGCTGTTAATTCTGAGACATTGGTTGTGGACATTCTCCATCTTTATTGGGTGGCATAGGAATGTACCCTAAGCGTGCAACTAGAGAAACATATTGCATATATGCTGGGCAAGCAAAAAACACTATGTATCTCTTTGGGGTCACCTAGATTCCTTTTTCATGACCTGGAAACTGAGACCTTAATTGTTTTGTGGATAGATTGTTTTAGTCTCTGCTCCCTTTTTCAAGTAACCTTGGGGATGAGGGGTTGGGGGGGGGAGTTATTAGTTTAGGTTACATTCTATATTGTATCATCAGAAAGCACCTTGTATGCAATATGGAAGCTAATGATTTTGACTCAGCACTTTCAGTCAAATGCTCTAATATCTGTCTATTTGCTTATGTTGTTTGTAAACACAATAAAATGTTAATTACAAAAAAAAAAAGAAAGGGTCTTGAAAGAACTCCTAAAACTGAAGGTGGACAAAGCAATGGGGCCTTATGGGATTCACCCCATAATTCTAAAAGAACTAAGGGGAGAACTAGTGGCAGCACTGACTACACTTTTTAACACATCATGGGAGGAGGGTGAGATACCTGAGGACTGGAGGAGGATGGATTTGATTCCCCTTCATAAAAGTGGGAGCAAGGCAGAGGCAGGAAACTACAGACCTGTTAGTTTGACCTCAGTTGTGGTTCCTCTTTTCCTGGGATCTCTATCATTCTGCATTTGGAGGCTGATGGACCGGGTTGCTTGCTATGCACCCTACACTTTGCGGAGAAAAGTGAGGAAGCAGAGTGACAAAAATGCTTGGTTATGGAAAAAAAAAGGTATGCCACCACTGCCTCACCTTTTGTCTCCTTTCCAGGCCATCTTTATGTGAGCTTCTGTTCGGTGCATTTCTTCCCCAGTGTGTCTGTCTCATTACAGGTGGAGGAAGGCTCACCAGTGGTGGCGTCCACAGATTTCTTCCCCTGAGGTGGAGTAGGACCCGCAATGCGATGAACCACCAGTTAGGTCGGAGTGAAGCACTGGAAATCTCGGAGCTCTGGAGTATTCGGATTATTAGTGAAAAGAAAAGAAAGAAAGAACGCTAACTTTCCTACAGAGATTATACAGAGGATTGAAGACTGAGGTGGAAGTGAACTTATGTGAACATAAGTGAAGGTTGCACCCAATATAGCCTAAAGCAGCCTCAACCTGTTTTATACTGAGGGACATTTTTGGGACCTTTTTATATATAAGTGAGTACATAGTGAGTGTATTGAATCTATGTGCTTATATAATTTTACTGATTTTACTAACTCAATGATTCATTGACATAGGTGTCTGTTTTAAAAGTGCTTATTTTTACTTTTACCCGCTATCAGATGGATTTCTTCTCATATAAGTTTACACATAAGAATGCATAGGATCAAATATCCCACACATATTTTACATGTTCGTATATATTCCCTTTAAAGGATTTCATAAGATTTAACTTTTCACTCCATATGCTAATCAGATCACATGTTTAGTGACTAGTAAGCATAACTGCACATGCCTGGTGTTTTTAGCAATGCAGACCTAACTCCTGGCAGCTTATACAGCAAATACTGCCCTGTCCTTATAAACGCATAATTTAAGTCAGTTTTTTTCCTTTAGCAAGATTGCAACTGAAAATCTTTTGGTTACCACCATTTGACGTCCTTATACAAAAGGCATTTTGCAATGGCATGCAAAAGTTCAGAGGTGTTCAGAGACACAGATAGAAATTTTATAGTTGTGGCCACAGCCTAGTTTGTAGACGATCATAGACACTACTTTGTCTGCATTGGTTTGCATCTGAGTTTTTAGAATATTGGGCTGTGGTACTCATTTTCTTGTAGAGGCCGCAGCGGTCGAGACTGCTGGTGCTGACTTGTTTATCATTTTCTGGAACTTGCAGAGTATTGAGCTGTATATTTGCATAAAACCAGGATACCAGCATTTGAAAGAAAGTGTTCTTTATTTTATTCATCTGCGGTAAAGCTCTGCAAAGTTTCAGTAGTAGATCATTCTTTGGCCATAT
Source organism: Neoceratodus forsteri (assembly GCA_016271365.2). Classification (NCBI taxonomy): domain Eukaryota; kingdom Metazoa; phylum Chordata; order Ceratodontiformes; family Ceratodontidae; genus Neoceratodus; species Neoceratodus forsteri. The sequence continues at coordinate 1,641,298,726 of CM057450.1, forward strand.
CAGTTTGATTTTAGGAAAACAGTGGGGATTAACCTTTCGCAAGAACATTTACTCTAGAGTTTACTTTACAGCTATCTGTGTGTCCCCCTGGCATACTTTATGCTTTTATTATTTTTTTGTTTATTTTTAGTGCCTTGTGATATGTAGTTTGTGAGTGAAGATTTGTCCCTGCATTTGATGGCAAGCTGGTCCAGAAAAGAGAAGGGGGTATAAGTGTCTGTGGTAATCTTTCTTGATATTTTCTGGAAGTCTTGTTTGGTTACTAGATTTGTATGCTCTCACCTTTCTGAAGACCTTCACCTATGTTCTGATTCTGGATTTTGGTATTCAAACACAATAAAACAAAGAAAGGACTTAAATTCAAAATTTGAATTAAGTATTTAATTGTGCAATAGTGGTCTGTGATATTTTATTTACCAATCTATAAAAGTGGCGTCTACCTCCTATATAATGATTCTTGATGTATTCTAATAGAGTTTGAACTGAACACTGATTTAATTGATTTAGTTGAATATCACTTAAATTGATTACTGCTGCAGTTGTTTAAAGATTGACCTATTTTAGTTGATTTACAGCTTTTTAGGTGTGATTAGTGTGATTTCACTTTAAGTGGATCTATCAGAAATGCCTGAAATAGTTGATTTAACTGAATGTTTTCATTTTATTGAGTCTTCTGATCTAATTGAACATTTGACTCAAATTGATCTACTTTAGTACAGTTCCAATTGAACAAATTAACACGGTTGCTGCTGTGTTACAATAACAAATTGATTTATATTAACTTACTCATAGCCTTTTGGTGAGAGTTAAATTTCTCTCAGTTTTATTTGTTTCATTTCCAATGTATTTCTATGTTTATCTGTATGCTCATCTGATGTTTACTTGATGTGCCTATTTTTTGCTTTGCACATCATCTAATTTATTTGGGACCTATAGGTAACCTGACCCAGTTTTAGCTGCATACGCTGACATAAGATTTTGAACTAGTTATTTTGTAGCGAGTCTTTGATGTTCAGACTGTTTCACCAACTAGTCCTATTAGTCTGTTAAATACTTGGCCCTTATTTAACATACTGGGTGAAGGAATTCCTTTAAGCAACCCTTTAACCAACCCTCACTGTCTACAAGTATAGATCCGACATATTAAGTTCATAAGTTGCTAGCTATCTACCCCTGACATGGCTACCAGAAGTGGTGAGGTTTTAAATAAGGAAAATGGGAAAGGTGTTAACACTAAAACTGCTGCTGTCAGAAGCATTAAAAATAAATTGAATGAAAAAGGGAAAGTAACTGAAACCATTCTGGAATTACCAAAAAACATTAAGAAAAATGGGAAAAGTGGGAAACACAAAATTGGGTGTGTGTTCTTTCAAGAAATTCAAATTGCTATTTCAACCCCTAACACCCAAGAAAAAAACTCTAACTTGCTACAATTTGTTAAAGAGGAAATCACAATCAACAAAAAGCAAGAGTTGCATCAGGCTGACTCTTATTCAACTCCTTTACAGCTTTCTACCAAGGTGAAAGATTTTCCGTCACTCCTTTCAGATGAGGAGACTCAAAATAATATTAATAAGTGTGAGTCAGAATCTTTACGATCACCTGTTGCAGGTCTTAATAATAGGAGTTTAAACTGGACACAACAGCCTAATCAGGCTAAAATCATGGATTACTTTGTGTATCAAAAAAGTCACTCTGGGATTAACACCCTTGGGGCCACACCACCTATGGGAAGTACTGAGAAGGCACTATGTGGCAACCAAAGTCACTTGCAGACATTACAGGGGGACCTGGATTGTAAGGGGGATGATATTTACTTTTGTCCATCTAAATTAGCTCTGTTTAGCACTTTGGACTTAACCAGCGATATGAAGAGCACTAGGTCAGTCATAAAGGAGGGTATGGAAGACACTCTTGCAGGGTCTCCTAGACAGGTCTTTGAAAGACTTGACAAAGCTGTTGAGAACTTCCAGTTAGATCAAGATTTTTTGGCTCAGTGTCCAGACACAGTATCTAAGTATACCATTGAGGCCTTCACTCACCCTGTAATGTCAAACATTGTCCTACTAGAAGCCTATAATGGTATTAAAATTGCCTTGGAGAAATTATCCATGTTATGTATAGAGAAGTTTGTTTTATTTGAACAAAGAGTAGCAGAGTTGGCTATGAAAAGTGAAGAAATTAGGAATAAGCAAAACTTATCGTTTTCTACAGTAATAATTCCTGATTCCCCAAAAGGTAGAAAGAAAAAGAAATTACCTAAGAACAAAACATCCAAGGCTGACATAAAACCTATGGGAAAGAGGAAAAAATGCAAAAAAATAAACAATCCTGTCCTCCAGCAACATTACTCTGGGAATGATACTGTTGATTTGGAGACCCCTCTATCGCTGCCCCCTATGTTACCATCCTTCACCACTGTAAAACATTTGGCCTCTAGGAAGGAGAAAGGCAATGTGAGCCAGTTTGCAGTAACATCATAGGAACCAATCAGTTATCTGCGAAAGTTACCTCCAATACTACCTGCTGTAAATGTACCATTTCTGAGTTAAACCAGGTGAGCACCTCAATTTTAACACAAACTATATCATCCCCTAATACAGAATAACACATATTGCTGGATGAGGTTCAGCAGACTGATAAAGAGGATAGTACCCCATACCAACTACTTACTTCAGGTCAGGAAGTTGTCTTCAAACTGGACAATATGTTCACCAAATCACATGAGACTAATAAATCCCTGAAGGATTTAATAATAGATTTGTTCAAAGCAGAGTTAGGACTTTCTACAGCAGCTAGCTTGGTAAACTTTGTTTTTAGAGATAAGTTTAACCTTCAACATTCAGTATATATAATAATACCTAAGATGAAAATTGCTAAATCCATCTGGGCAAAGCAACAAACCATAAATTCTTTAGACCTTTTAATTTCATCTCCTGTCACATGAGCTACTATTAGGAAACATACTTTTCCTGGTGTCAAACCCAGCAGGACTCTTTCATATGATACATTTTCTTCCACATTAGCCCACCTCAATAGGAACTTTGGAGCAAACCCTCATTATTAAACCTGTCTATCTTTGGGATAGACACTTTTGAAGGTGAAAAGGCTGATAATCTTGCCTTTCATGTTAGGGTGATTCATTGGTTACTAAGTTACAGATTTTCTCACATGATTTGGGCCTAGCTGAAAGGGGTTTTCCAGGGTCTGGAGGATCACATATAAATTGTCATATACTTCAGCAGAATTATTGTCTCTTTCATTAGAAAAGGTAACACACTGGATGATGTCCAGATTTGTTTAGTTTCATCTGAAGACTGGGAGTACTCGGGTGGGTCCCCTTAACTCCTTATGACTATTGATACCCTTCAGTTCAGAAGAAAGTCTACTTCATGCCACCTCTTCTATTTTCCCCCTGTAAACAATCACAATATCCTTATATGGAATATTGGAGGGTTAGGTAATAAATTTGCAGATCCTCAATGGCTAAGTTTTTTCTCTGGTTTTGAGGCAATGGTTCTCCAAGAAACTTGTGCTTTGACACAGCCTTATGTAAATGGTTTCAAATCTTTTTTTGTTTCTGCCACTAAAGTTAAGGTCTATGGAAGATCCAGGGAAGGTCTTGTTACTATGGTCAAAATTAGGGACGTCTTCAGGTATTTATTAGCCATTCTCACACCTCTGAATTCCTTTTTACACTTGTTTCTTGGGATGCATATGTGGTCCTGATAGTTAAGGTTTATACTCCTCTGAGTTTTCACTCTTATCCTGAATATGACATTTGTTTAAAACTAACTATGGAAATAGATACCATATCACAGTTATTTCAGGTGGATACCATTATTTTAGCAGGAGATTGCAACCCCAGAATAGCAAATTTTGACAACCTGCCTATTTTACAGAAATAATTTTATTTAGGGGATCTTGAACTTAAAACAAAAAATCTAACAAAGTGTTGAATGCCTTGACCTTTAATTTATCACACACTGTAAGGACCAAGTGAAAAAAGCAAATCAAATACTGAATTGTATTCTCAGGCATATCTCTAGTTGAGCTAAGGCAGAGAAACTCCCCCTGTATGTAGCATTGGTCAGGCCTCACCTGAAATATTGTATTCAGTTTTGGCCCCCATATAATGAAGAAGACATAGGAAGAGTTGCAGCAGTGCCAAGAAGAATGACCAGGTCTATAACTGGCCTAAAGGGAATATCTTGTCAGGAAAGACTAACAACACTTAATCTGTATTCTTTACAATAGAGAAGGCACAGGGGGGACTTTTGTATTTTATTCAGAGCAATGGACGATAAAACCCTTGGAACTGAACTAGGCCAAGTTCTTTACAATAGTACAGTTAACAGCAGGAAACACACTAAGCAACTCTACTTAGAAAAATGGAACCTGTTACTTAGGAAACACTGGTTCTGCCAAAGGGCAGTTTTAGCATGGAATGTGCTACCTGAGGAAGTTATTAGAAGAAAAGATATGAACACCTTTAAACATAAATTGGATAAGGTAATGAGTGATGAGGTTAAATTTGGGGGTGGTATATAAATCTTAATTAGGGCTAGTACTTATAAATTGAAAGCATTACGGACGTAAGTCTATTATAGCTTGAAACAATCTATGATATCTATGAAAACTATGAAACACCCTTCCCTTATCCTGTTTGAAAGAGAAGATTAGCTGGTCAAAACCAACCTTTACATCTTTATGGTTAAAAAGTAATTATAACTAGAACATCCTTGGAACACCTATGGTTAGACTTTGGAAAGGGCATTTCAATTTCTCCCTTGTTTAAGGATATCTTTAAAAACAAATTAATTGCAACTGTCCAGTCAGAACAAATGGACCTGGTAAAGAAGCAGAGGCAAACTATGTGGTTCAAAGGTAACAACACTGATTCTCTTATAGAGAACTATTTAACTCTCCCTTCGACTCCTAAACATAGGAAATTCATTACCTGGGCAAGATTTGAAATAATATGCTTCAAATATGCCTATTTTCATAAAATTTCATATCCAGAAAGCTGCAGATGCAACAAGGGCTTTTTTGAAAATATTTATCGTATTATGATACAATACCTTTTATATAAATCCTCTCAAAACTCAATTCTAAACAACTTTCTTTTAAAATATGTGAGTTTAGATTATGACCCATTATTCATTCTTCTTCATCCTTTGACTGAGAAGGATGCAGAGATGGCCGCAAAAATTTTTCATGAAGTGATAAAGCATAAAAGAAAACACTTTCATGCACTTAATACTCAATGAATTTGCCATATAAATATTGTTTGTGCTATGAAAACAGGCAGTTTGTTGTGTATGCATTTTTACCTTGTATGATGTTTAAATACTTTGATGTGGAAGATTTCACTCCATTGTTAATATTTTATATGTTGTAATGTCCATTACTTTTTATGGGTGAACAATAAATTATTATTAATACTACCTTAGTGGTAGGCAAAATGATGGAATCACTTCTGAAAGAAAGGATTGTTGAATACCTAGAGGCCAGTGGGTAACAGGACCAAAGGCAGCATGGATTCACAGTGGGAGAGTAATGTCAGATGACTCTAATAGATTTCTTTGACTGGGTGACAAAAGTAGTATTCCAGGGAGGGACTGTGGACATGGCCTACCTAGACTTTAGCAAGGCATTTGACACAGTCACACACAAAAGATTAATAAACAAGTTAGCCAGCCTGGGAGTGGGTCCCAGGGTGGCGTACTGGGTCATAATGTTGTATGCTTAATAGTGTACGGCATTATGTGTGAACCTTGGACCTGTGCACTCTACATGTTGGACCCTATGGAGTTAGATTCCTAAGTGAGGGGTTCTGGATGCACAGTCCCCCATAACAGGGGGTGTGGTGGTGGAGCCCCCCACAGAACAGAATAAATCTTGAAATCGTGCAACATGATTAAGTCACACTGCATTCTGCCGTGCAACCTTTTGACCCTGTGCCCCAGGGTGATAACCTGTGTAACAAATTGGCTGGACAACTGAATGCAGAAGGTAATAGTAAACATAGTCCACTCTGAAGAAAGGGGGGTTACTAGTGGGGTACCACAGGCTTCAGTACTGGGACCAGTCCTCTTCAATGTCTTTATAGGTGACATTTTGGAAGGACTGAAAGGAAAAGTGTGCCTCTTTGCAGACGACACAAAGATCTGCAACAAGATTGATACAGAAGGTGGGGTGGAAAAGATGAGAAGAGACTTGGCAAGGCTGGAGGAAGGTCAAAAGTATGGCAGCTTAGATTCAATGCAAAGAAGTACAAACTAATGCCCCTGAGAAACGAAAACCCAAGGGAAAAGTACACAATAGGAGGGGGAGGTATTAATAACAACAAAAATGGAATGGGTCCTGTGGGTAGTCATATCAGATGACCTAAAGGTAGGCAAGCAATGTTAGAAGGCAGTAAGAAGGGCTGGGGGATACTGGGATGCATAGGGAGAGGGAGAGGTATCACCAGTAGAAAACAAAAAGTTGGTATCCCTCTCTACAGACAGTTGGTGAGACTCCATCTGGAGTACTGCATGCAGTTCTGGAGGACCCATCTCCACAAGGACATAGACAGGATGGAGGCAGTCCAGAGCAGGGCAACTAAAATGGTGCAGGGTCTGCACCAGAAGCCATATGATGAGAGACTAAAAGAGGTTAATATGTATACCCTTGAGGAAAGGGGGGGCATGATAGAAACTTTCAAGTATCTCAAGTGAATCAACAAAGTCCAAGAGGGTAGCATCTTTCAGAACAAGGGGGCACAATTTGAAGATAGAGGGGGGATGACTCAGGAACAACATGAGGAAGAATTGTTTCATGAAGAGGATGGTGGATGCATGGAGAGGCCTTTCTGAGGGGTCAAAAAACATGGGGGGATTTATGAATGCATGGGACAGACATAAGGCAATTCTAGTGGGAGGTAGGAGGAAGTAGGCTGTTGGTAAAACTAGGATCTTCAGCTTATGTGATAGGTGAGGAAATAGGCAGACTGGGTGGGCCAAGTGTTCCTTATCTGCTGTCAAAGTCTATGTTTCTATGTTTACCCAGGCTTATTTCCAAAGGGGGGTCACCAGCTTTGGAAGTGGCAGCCCTGCTACTGCACTGAGGGGCCAGCTCTGTTGAATGATCTCCTCTTCATGAGGGATGGAGCAGATAAATTTGCAGTTGTTCTTCTCAATATCTTCTCTACCTTTGACACTGTGGATCACTGGGATTTGATGAAGTGCCTGAGGTGCTATAGAGGACTCACCTAAATAGTATAGCACTGGTTGGAGTCCTTCCTTTGTCTCAGCAGTTGACAGAAGGTTATGAAGAATTCCTCATCAAAGCCAGTTACCCTTAACTGTGACGTGTCTCAAGGTTGGATTCAGTCTCCTATGTTGTTCACAGTGTACATGCTAACCCTTGGGTGAAATCATGAGACAGTATCACTTAGAGTTTCACTGCTGTGCAGATGATACTGAGTTGTACATCTTTTGAATCTAGGGGAGCAGACTTAGTTCTGTGATAGACTGATGTCTGTGTGGGATCACTGACTGGATAGCTGGACAGCCATGAGCTGACTGAGCCTAAACTCAGGCAATATGTTCAGTTAGTGTTTCTTATTGGGCTGGATACTAGAAATGTTGCTATTTAAAACTTCACTGATAAAGTTTGTGACAAGTTGGGAACATTGTACTTTACAAAGTAGGGCAAAGGTTTTTCTTGTTACAAAAATAACTAAAAAAAACCTTACCCTCACCCACTTTGCAGTGTTTTCCACACGTCTACCACATATAGAGTGCTAAAACACCCTTTTCCTCCCCACCATCATAGCATCCAACCTTGTCCCTCCCCCACCCTTTTGTTTGGAAGTAAAGTGTAGTTCATACAGTAAATTCAGCAGTCTTCTAAAACCCTTACTCCACCCCATAACATTTCCAATCCCACCATCTCCATCTAACCAGACTCAGTAAAAAGGCAACTGACCCCCATCTCCACACAATCCGTGGAGCTGAGCAGGTGATCTCTGTAGGGATGATTTCATTCCAGAGACAGTGACTGACTGAGGTGGTGGGAGGACTGTGATTATCACCCACTGTGGGACTTCACAAGTATCTTTTTGGAGGGATGCCACATTGGAAGGGAAGGGAAGCCTGCAAGACCTACGAGATGGGCACGTCTGACATTGCAGTTATGTTTATGATGTCATAACATGTTGTTATGGAGACAATTATGATGACATAAACAGGGGATCATGATGGCGGGTGTAGTGAAGCAGCCAGAGCAAATAACATCAAGAGAACAGGGATGTTATTTTCATACAACTGTCTTCAATAACAAAGAAAATGAGCAAATAATTACAGGAACTATATAAAATATAAACTGAATTGTGTCCAAAGCTCTCTCAGTGGTATCAGGGGCTCTTTTAAAATCATAAAAATGTACTACACACCACCTAACCTGTATAACATCAGGCACTTACCTGCAGTCATTTGCACCAGATTTGGGAATGGATGGAAGCACACTGTACTATAAACTCTGAGGAATTGTCCCAGGGTCAAACCTTCTGGAACCGCATGCTTACTGTAAAATGAAAGCTAAATCCCTTGCTGGGCATAGAAGAGAAATTGTCTGCAAATATTTGTATCTTGGTGAATGTCTTTTGCAATGCAAAGGCAACCAACAATTCCAAAAATACTGTACCTCACCTGTCTTGTAGCTAGAAAGTGAATTGACTTGACTATGACATTGACTTGATTACAAATTCCCCTCCTTCTGAGAGTGGCATGATAAAATATTCAGTACTCACTGATAGATAGCTGCTTGCCAATTCACTCCACTTAATTGTGATTGAGTATAGGGTACCGGGAGTTTATTTTATCAGACATAGCAAGTCGTTGATGACTGAGCACACATTCCAATTTCTATTTTTTATTATCAAAGCATGTACAGGACATCACCTAATTGGCACTGAAACAATTTACTGTAGCACTGTCTTTTATTATTGTGACTTGCAGTGCATTATGTAGGTAACAAGAAAAATATTTAACTGTTATTCTTCATTGGTGTCTTCTTATCCCTTAACTGCATGAACAACACATATATGTATCTTCGAGACTAAAATGTTAACATGTCCATATTACTTATACTGTACCTATGAACAGTGTTTCAGAAACCCAAACAGAAACAAAAATTATAAAGCCTCAATAAAAATGTTTAGTCTACTAAATGCTTTTGTTTATGTAATTGCTGCTATCTTAAATGCATTTGTCTGAAATGTCTGAGTAGATAAACATGGTATAAACAAGACAATGTTTACAAGCAGGCCTTATTATATATAATTTAAAAAGTGTTCCCATGGGGCAAGGTACAAAGTGAGTGTGTGACAGCAGACAGTTATAGTTCTGTTGATAAAAGGGGCTTGGTTGGTGGTATCGGGAACATCAAGGTTGGATTAATAACCAGCAGTGTCTTGACATCAGTAATTTACTTAAGCAATGAGAAATTCTTGAACAAACGCATAACCTTTGATCACTGCAAGGTTTGGGAGCCAAAAATGTTATAAAAATATGGTGTGGAAAACGTAGGTTTAGATTTTGGGAAGGAAACTGAGGATATGATATCAAATCAGGATGCAAGCTGCTAGACAATGCACCCAGAGGACCTTAAAAAATGTGTTGCATCCATGGAGATACTGTATATCTGATTCACCATTTACATTTGAAATGACAAGCCCATATCCAAAGTGACTTGTGGGTCATCATGTTGAATGCAGATATGCATCCTATGCAAGTGACCACAGTGAAGCTACCCCCAATGTCCCAACAACTCAGTAAATCCCTGCACACCAGACACTCTGCCCCTCCAAAGTGTTAACATCACCAGCCCACATGATCCCACCCTGCACCTCAGATTCCTGAGAGGCACCCACCTTCCTGATTTCTTGAATCCACTTTAGTTAAACCAGTTGTCAAGAGAGCCAATGCAGCGCAGCCTAGCACTCAGTAATGTAGTGAAGTTGAGGGGAAGCCATGGGAACAGGTCTGTCACAAGACTGGGCAGAGATGGCAACACTGTATTAGCCCTACTAAAGATTAAACAGTTGAATAATGTGTTGCCTCTTTGGGGTCAGGGTTGGCCATGCTGATTGGGTGAAGTTTACACATTTTGGGGGGCAAATGATCCAAGGAATGGGATGGCTTTGTTGAGTGTTTTGGATATTAGGGATATAGCCTTGTGTGAGTGGTGGGCATACATAGTGGGAAATGTGCAACAGTGTTTGTGGCTTCATGTCCCACATAAAGAAGAGAAACTTACTGATAGTTGTGTGCCTGGCCTGCAGTAAATTCAAAAGTAGCTCAGTATGGTGAACCTATTTTAAGGGATGTGCAGCCATCTGTGTCTACAAGTTGGACACAGTGTCTTGCTGCATCAAGATTGTAGATGCAGAGCAGGGCTGAGTGTGTAGGGGCCAGACACTGGAAAGCAGAATGGTTTGTAAATACCATCACAGTATGACATGGACGTAAGGTCAGCCTGCATCCATACATGGATACAGGCCAGATTTTCTTTTATGTACTGTAGCGTTTTGTCAATCAAACCCAAGGTTTGGAATTTTCAAAAATACTTCCAAGAGTGACTAGACAACGAGATGGACAGCAAACTAATCTGAATCAAGTAGATGAAAAAAATCATAGACATTTTGTTTTAACAAAAATGGCCTTTTGAGAAATGTCATTGCAAGCTACGTGCAGTGCTCTGTAATTAATTCACAACAGTATTTTCTGAGTAACTCATTGGTTGCACACTCTGCCATATTCTATGCTATAAACATTGATTAATCCACCTGGTGGCCAAGCAGCATTATGAAATTAGTATAAAAAACCCTAAACCTCATTGACTGATGAGCTTGGGATGCAGTGCTGCTATCTCAGCACAACAGGACTGGGACATGATCTGTGACTTCACTGACCTGTTTACATTAAGCAGGCACAGTTGTAACAGTGTACCCCAATTCCCCTGCTTGTATTTTGAAAAAAAAACTGTAGCATCTGCCATCTGCTGGCCAAACAGCAAAATTATAATCACGGAAGAAGACTACTTTTTAAAAACAATTTTTAACTTTTACTTATTCAAAAAAAAAAATAGAAACATATTCTTTACTGTTCTTAATGGAACCATTTCATTATTGCAGTAATGCTCTACAAGGTGTGCTTTATTCGTGAATTATAGAAACATAGAAAAATAGACAATGATTGCAGCAAAAGACTAAAAGTCCAGTCCGTCTACCCATGGTTCCCTATCTAACCCTGGGGCCTGTTGTCAGTACAGGGTACTAGCCCTCCCTATTCACCCCACAGTCTCTTTCCATTACTGTCATCATGAGTAACCACTAAACCCTTCACTCTGTCCCAGCTGTGCTTGAAACCATTAATAGTTATGGCACCTACCACCTCTGCTGGTAGACAGTTCCACGGTTCCACTATCCTTTCTGTAAAATAACACTTTCTCATATCCCTCTTAAACCTCACTCCTGTCAGTTTCCACTCCTGTCTTCATGACCTCAAACTATATAATAATTTATAGTTCCCCACAGTTCATCTTTCTTATTTTTTTAGGAACTTGAAGGTCTGTATCATATCTCCCCTCTTCCATCTGGTCTTCAGCTAGTACTTGTTCAGTGCTTTGAGGTGAGCCTTGTAAGACAAGCTCTGTTGGCCCTGAATCATCTTTGTCACCCTTCGCTGCACCTTCTCCAGCATGTCCTTATCTGTCCTTATCTATCCTGAGGAGAGGGCTCCAGAACTGGGCCCAGTACTCCAGGTGTGGCCTCACTAAAAATCTATAAAGAAGCAGTATTACCTCTTTTCTTGTGCTGTCAGTACCCTCAGTACCCCTCCTGATACATCCCAGTATCCAATTTGCCTTACTATAGGCCTTGTTGCAATGTCTTGATTGTTTGAGGGGGTCAAGCAGTCAAGCCATAAAATATTATGGTACATCTTGGGTGGTGGAAGCGCTCGTCCTTTGCATCCAGCTTCATCCCACCAAAGGCATACTGTTATCCCAGCACAGAGTACTCCCTGTCATGCCTTACTGCTTAAGTATGTTATATTATTGTGCAGGTGACCTAGGTTCACAAGCAAACTTGAAGCAAGGGATAGTAGAAGTAATGCAGTGTACACCAGGCTGAGGAAGGAAGGAAGGTGCTGCAGCCCACCATTGTAGCAGCCCTTCCCAGGTGCCTGGGGGAGCATGAGCCCTCATGAAGCATAGGTCTGGCACTGTTTTGTTTTTTTTTGTCAATTCTTTTTCCCTCCGGTCACTAGCTCACTTGATCTCCATTGGGTGTGACCACACCTGACACAGGACCTACTGCATGACCTGAGACTCCCCTGACCAGGGAATCGGGGTTAGGATCCAATCTCCCATCTCACTGAGCACCCGGCTGACCCCTCAGCTTCCACACACACCCGGGTTGGGGACACCCCACAACTCCTTACCTGGGTGCCCTTTTTCAGAATCCAGACTGCCAAGGCCTGGGAGTTGAGAGAGGGTCTGGGAGAGCTGGTCAGGTTGAGTCCGGTGATGTGCATGTGGTCTGGTCCCTTGATGTCCCCCATCATCCTCTCATGAGCCAGGGTATTTCCTTGTTCATTTCCCTTCCCCATGATGCTTGAACATGCAATGACGTCCTGCCCTGTTGCGAGCATGCTCCCACACCCACTCGGAAGACGTCCGCCAGTGCCTACACACTGTGCATGACCTGGTTGTTGTGCTCCCAGCCACTGTTAGGAGCCACCAACACCACGAGTCTAAGTCCCCCCTCCTTCCCAGGAGAGGGGAGCTGTCCTGCAGAAGCTCAATCCTCTCCTCCCCGTCTGACCCCTGGTGACCTGAACTTGCTCCGGAACCTGGGTCACTGGTGTGTCACGAGGTAAGGCAGATACCTCAGTGCCACCAGGCCAGCTGGCACTTTTGTTACATGTTTGTATAGTCTGACAGATGACTTTGCATGGTGCCATCAAGAAAAAGGGATGGTTGGGGTCACAAACTTGTTTGTGCTCCTCTACTAATGAAACTATGGGGTAGAAAATCTCTCCTACCCATCTGGAAGATGGCCCCAGCACACTGGAAGTCCATGCCACAAAGCTTTTGCCCCAAAAAGGTGTGATTTCCTCATATAGGGGCTCAATGCACCCAAAGACACTTCCAGGAAGGGGGACCAGGCAGCTAATGATGTAATGCAGCAACATAGTGATGTTTGAGGCTGGGAAGACAATGGCCTGAAAGTCAATGGATTGGGGGTACATAAAAACAATGTATAAAAAGAGAACATTGCTCTGTGAGCTGTTTTTGGTATAAATGCAAAGTACTAAATATATAATTCTATAGGCCTTACAATGAAGTGTTTCAACATTTTTTTAAAGTAAAACATTGAAAAAATTTGTTATTTGGGGACCATCATCTCTTAAGGAAAGGAAAGAGGTCTGCAACAAAGTAAAACCTAGTTGTTGGTGACAAACACAATGGGTGGGATATTCAAACTGCGCCATTCATAGGCGCAAGCCCTTGAGCTGCACAAAATAGTTGCGCAGGGGTGTGTCTGGGGTGATATTCAAAGGAGTTGCGCTATTGAGCAACTCCTTTGATCTCCCTCTAACCAACCACTGTGTAGCGCCAATGGAACTTGTGCCACTGCAAGTTGACAGAGTGGAGCATTTAACTTGCGGTGGCGCCAAGTACCATTGCGCCATCGCCAAAATCCACGATATTCAAAAGGTGACATGCAAGTGGGCTATAATTCCTGCAAAGGCGCGGGGTCATTTGCATGTGATTATGTCCCCATTTGCATGCCATTAGCATGTAGGTGCGCCGATCCCCGAGGACTTGCGCCTGGTGCCCTGCCAGGCAGCAGCCATCGGGGACCGACACCCCCTGCAGCCCGATCGTGGGCATAGTGCTCCCCCACCAGCCCGATCGCGGGCAGCAATGTAGCTCCCCCTCCTCGTACATATCCCTGGTGGTCCAGTGGACGAAAAGTGGACGAAATGCCCGATTGCGGGCGGTATGTATATAAAACCCACCCTCGGTACATATCCTGGTGGTCAGTGGACTGAAATGCCCGATCGTGGGTGGTATGTGTAATAAAAACCACCCCCAGAACATAGCCCTGGTGGCTAGTGTTCCCCACCCACCACCCAGCCCCACCACCCCGCTCCCCGCAGCGGCTGGCGGCAGTATCCACCGCCTGCCGCCCCACCGCCCGCCGACTGACTGCCGGTGAGGACTGCCGCCCATTGGTGCAGGCAAGAGCCAATGGGCGTGCAGCTACCGTCAGCGTGACAGTCAGATTTGTGAATGAACATCACACAAATCTGGACCATCACTCTGAAGTATGGGCTGCGCCCGTGGCTGTTGCTCTGCACGGCAATCGCGGCGGAAGATCAATCGATGGCGGCAAGTGGCTGAGCAGGTGGATGCTGCCACCCGCCCGGCTGGCGGAAGGGCGGGGGCTCGTGGGTGGCAGTGGGTGGGGACACTAACCACCAGAGCTATGTGGGGGTTTATTACGCGCACCTGCCCGCGATCGGGCATTTGGTCCACTGGACCACCAGGGATATAATGAGGGGTGGGTTTACACACATACCGCCACGTATCGGGTATTTCGTCCACTGGACCACCAGGGATACACGTTTCGGGAGGGGGGGAGCCATTGCTGCCCGCAATCGGCTGGTGGCGGGAATACCATGCCCACGACTGGCTGCTGGGGGGCACAGGGATTGGGTTAGGCCAGCCACAGGTACAGCTGCTGTGTTGCGCCCTGCAATACAGCAGCTCACCTGTGGGTGGCCCTCGACTTAAGCTTTTTTGGCTCAAAGTCCTGCAGGCGCAGGTTGGGGTTGTGCCTGCACAACTCTGCACAGCCCGGCTGAATATCGGGCTGTGCAGTTTATGCATGGTTCCTCCCCTTCCAGTTGAGCATGCATTCATTTGCATTGCGCTGTTGCTCAGCCTGTTTTCAGTGGCGCAACTGCCTCCTGTTGAATATCGCAGAATGGCGCAATTTCGGACTTGCACATGCGCAACCCTATTGCGCATGGCGCAACCCTTTTGAATATCCCACCCAATGTCTTCATTTGGTGCCTTGTTTTTCTGGCATGTAGTGTTGTCTAGCTTCAGATGCTTGCACCCATGTAGAAAATTGCTTTTGCTTCCTCTTTGCACTTGCAAATCCTTGGAAGTGGTTCCATAAGAGTACTCTTGTTTCATTAAAAGATGCATTTTGCATTAAACAGCTAAATAAAAAATATTTTGCTTAGAATATATTTACTCAGAATAACCTGAAAATTAGCATCTTATTTAGTGTACCTTACTCACCCTCTTCAGCTGAGTTTTTCATCTGTAAGAATTTGAAAAAAAAAAGATTCAAATGACTTGAAATTCTTTCAGTGAACCAATGGCTGCAATGAGATTTGAAGCAAGGATCTTCCTCTTTTATTAAATTGTTCCCATAACCATTGCTCTAAGATATGTTTACCATTCAAACTGATCTGGAAGTAGATTACTTTAAGAGTATTTTACTTTGTGATTGATTTTTTTTACTTGACCTGAAGTCAAATGAGTGTACTGTAAAAAAAATATAAAATAAAAACAAATGATCTTCCTCCAAATTGCTAGCACCCCAACTCCACCCTCCTCCCACATGCCAACAAAATAAAGAAAAGAGAGTGACAGGTGCAGCCTTACTCTCAACATCACGACCAGTCACCATCTGATGAATGACAGCATGATCTCAAATATACTGTTCTCTTTCACTATTTGCAGCTGTGCTGCCATTTATTCACCCAGTTGCTGACTGAGGTGGTGAGAGGAGGCTGCAATGGTCACCATCTCTGTCATTTTCGAATTATGTGTTGCATGGGTGAAGGAGGGTGAGGATCCGATGCTAGTGGGCTGGGTTAAGGGGGTTATACAAGTGTGGGGGGAGGGGAAGATGATGGCATGGATGCTAGTGAATGGTAGAAGGGAAATCATTGTTTTGTTTTTATTCTTTATTGAATATTTCTGACATCAAGAATAGAAACAAAGAAAAAGAAACACTGATTGCAGAAAAACACCAACCGTCCATCCAGTCTGCCCATAACACCCTATCATACCCCAAGATCTTTTTGTCAGTTCAGGATTTTTTTATCTACATATCCACTCCCTTGCTCCCTGTCTTCCTACTACCACTCTGAGTAACCACTAAGCCCGTAACTCTGTCCCTACTGTGCTTAAAACCATTAATAGTTTTGGTGCCCACCACACCCACTGGCAGACTATTCCATGGCTCACCCACTCTCTCTGCAAAATAAAATGTTCTCACGTCCCTCCTGAACCTCCCCCTACCAGCTTCCACTCCTTTCCTCATGTTCCAGATTTGTTACTCCTATTAAACAGTTCCTCACAGTTCACCTTGTTCATTTCTTTTAGGAACTTGAAGGTCTCTATCACTTCAACCCACTCTCATTTGGCCTCTGATGAGTACTTGTTCAGTGCTTTAAGTCATTCCTCATAGGATCTGCCCTGTGAGCCCCAAATCATTTTAGTTACCCTATGCTGCACTGTCTCCAGTGTGCCCCTGTCTTTCCTTAGTTAAGAATTTCAGAACTGGGCACAATATTCTAGGTGTGGTCTTTCATCCTGCTGTCAAAACCCCTTCCAATACACCCCAGTGTCCAGTTTTCCTTATTGTAAGCCTTGATACACTGGCTAGATTGTTTAAAGGAGTCACTTATGATGACTCCTAAGTCCCTTTCTTCAGACATAGTGCCCAGCTTAACCCCTCCCATCCTGTACTGAGCTCTGGTGTTCTTGTTTCCTGTGTGCCTCAAATTTTTGCTGCCTCAACTTGAACCACCTGTTCAACCTTTGTAGGTCCCTCTGCATCTCCCTTATCCCCTCCTCACTGTCTACCTTACCAGAGCTTTTAGTTTCATCTGCAAAGAGTCAAATCTTGTCCTAAATTCCTTCTCCTATGTTGCTGATGAACAAGTTGAAAAGGACTGGACTCAGGAATGATGACTGATAACTGTTGCACACCACTAGTGATGTCCATCTCCTCCAATCTGACTCCACCACTGCCATGAACCCACTCCTGGGGGTTAGGCCCACTGAACTCACAATGCCCACCCTTAAGTGCAATCCATGATGGGGGGAACAGGGATGCCCACCTTGTCCTTTAGAATGATCACCGAGGTCATGATTGCACCTCTGCCACAAGGATCCAGGGCCTCCCTCTAGTTCTGCTTAAGGGCACAATACTGGTCTTGAGTCTTGTGGCCAAATATGAACCTTTCCTTGGCTATTTCACAAAGGAGGAAGACCCAGGCAGCACATTCTCTTTGGAGAAGTAGCATAACACCTGATTTGGCCTTCTTCCTGCAGGACATGCAACAGCCTGGTCCAAAATCTTTGTAGACTCTAGTATTCTCTCTGTCCTTCCAGATGTCCCTTTACAAACCCTTTTCTCAATTTGGTTGCTTATTGTGGCCCCTCTAAGGAATTAACAGTTGTCACAAATTATTAATAAACCTTCTATAGTCACACCTGCAATATAAGAACTTTCACGTAGGCAGAATTTCTTTAGAAAAGCAAAGCTTTTACTAAAATACTTAAAAACAGTTACAGCTAAAAGAGAATATTAATTTGGGTTACAGTATGCAGAAACAAATGGGAAAAATATATAAAGAAAAAGCGCACTAAAACTTGTCAGCTAAATCTCTACCTTAGGCATGAAGATTTCAAAGTCCAGAGAATCGCTGGTTTGCAAAAATATTTCCATCTTTCAGTAGCAGCCTTTGATTCCTAGGCAGTCTCTGCACTGACAGGTGTTCTCTGTGGTCAGGAGTGTCCAAGCAAAATGTGTGTGTGTTCGAAATGCCCTGAGTTGGGCTATTTATACCTGTCTGAATCCTGCAGTGCCATCACTTTCCAGTTCAGAGCAACTACTCCGTTTGGCCAGGAGATGTCTCTTTTAGGCCAGAAGAGGGCACTGTTGTGCTGTTCCCAAAATTTCCAAGCATATTAAGAATCAGATTCTGAGACCTATAATTAGCATGGATATGACATTTCAGAGTTAAGCACTTTGACGTCCTCTATAGACCATTGGCACCTGTAAGATAAAATTCACACAGGTTTTCGAGGAAGCATGTTCTTCTCCTGTTAGCTCATAAAATGTAATGTATTATAACAGCTTCCTTAGATCAAAACATTCCACTCCTGAGTGCATGGTTTATGACATACAAATGGATTTTGACATATCCCTGTTAAAATAAAAACAGAATGCAATTTCATTTCCTGGCAAACAGCTGCCTTCAGATGAAAAGAAGGTGAAGCCTTTTTAAAAAAAAAAAAACTACGCTTTTCCCTAGGTGCCATTGTGCTAACACTGGCATGTCTTTTGGCCTGTACATATACACAGGATTACATAAAAATGATATATATATATATATATATATATATATATATATATATATATATATATATATATACACACATACAAACAGAATTATATCTACAAATAAGGACTAGTAGCCGAGCAGCTCGCAACACCCCTTCCTCCTAGACTGAATTTGTAGGAATCCATCCCAAGGCATGGTATGATTTTCTCAAATTCTGTTCACTGCTGTAACTAGTGAAATAGCCTATCTGCATTGGCACTGGCTGGTCCAGCCCTGTGGGTAATGGTAATATCATGGCCCTGTAAGGCAATACTCCACCTTAAGAGATGACCATTCATTTTCCCCATCTGTGTCAGACACACCAGGGGGTTATGATCGGTCTGTACCTCAAAGTGCCTCCTGTAGAGGTGTGGCCCTAATGTCTTCTGGTCCCATACCAGTGTAAGGCATCCATTTTTAACTGTAGAATAGGCCTGCTCCCAGGGAAGCAACATTTTGCTAAGGTACACTATTGGGTAATCTTTTCCCTGATTAGAGGTCTGACTGAGGACTGCTCCAGTCCCCACATCTGAGGCATCTGTCTGGACTACAAATGGCTTACTGAAGTCTGGACTAGCCAACACAGGGGCACCGTACAGTGCCTCCTTCAGCCATCTGAAAGCTCGTTCACAGGCTGGCTCCCACTTTACCTTTTTCTGCATTCTTTTCTTTAGTAGACCAGTGAGGGGAGCTGCCAGTGTACTGTAAGCTGGTACAAACTTTCAATAGTACCCAGCGGTCCCTAGGAAACTCTGAACCTGCTTCTGGGTTTCAGGCATGGGCCATGCCTCTATCACCTCAATCTTGGCTTGATTGGGATGGAGCTGCCCCCACCTTACTACATGTCCTAGGTATGCCGCCTCTGCCATGGCCACCTGGTACTTTTTAGCCTTGACAGTGAGCCTGGTTCTCTGTATCCTGCCCAATACTTCCCTCAGGTGGGACAGGTGTTCCTTCCAACTGGTACTGAAGATGGCAATATCATCCAGATATGCCACTGCATACTCTTCAGTACCATGTAACACCTGGTTGACCAACCTTTGGAAGGTGGCAGGGGCGTTCTTCATTCCAAAAGGCATTACCTTGAACTCAAATAATCCTATTGGAGTGATGAAGACTGACCTCTCCCTAACTCTGGCAGTTAACTCCACCTGCCAATACCCTTTTGTCAAGTCAATTGTGGTAAGGTATGTCGCTTATTCCAACTTGTCCAGTAGTTCATCCATCCATGGCATTGGGTGGGCGTCAGACTTCATGACTGCATTGAGTCCACACAAAATTAAGTAGAACCATGTGGCTTGGGAAAGAGGACTACTGGTAAGGCACAGAGGCTGTGGGATT
This sequence comes from Neoceratodus forsteri, assembly GCA_016271365.2. NCBI lineage: Eukaryota > Metazoa > Chordata > Ceratodontiformes > Ceratodontidae > Neoceratodus > Neoceratodus forsteri. Next base: position 1,641,318,540 of record CM057450.1, read on the forward strand.
TCTGGATTACCTCTAAATCCAGCATTTCCTCCACCTCCCTCCTAATGTCTTTTAGGATGGCCTCAGACACCCAGTAGGCTGTCTGCCATATGAGCACTTGTGTCTCCATGTTACATCATGTTTTGCTAAGAGAGTTAGTCCAGGCTTGGCCTTAAACAACTGGGCAAAGTCCGATAAAATCACCCTCATTTCCTGGGTCTGTTCCAGGGTCAACTGGGATGACAGTTTGATTACCTCCATAGAGGAGTCCCGCTTGCTTTCCTCCAGTAAGTCCAGTAGGGGGTCTTCTTTGTCAGTCCCTTCCCCAGGACTACACACTGCAAATACCATGTCTGCCCTATTTGCATATGGCCTCATCATGTTGACATGGTACATTCTATGGGTATATTTCTTGTCAAGCTGTTCTACATATAGTGCATGTCAATAACCTGTCGGATTGCCTTATATGGTCCCACCCACTCGATCTGCAGTTTATCCTTCTGGACCTGAATTAGGACCATGACTTCCTGACCTATACTGTATGAGTGAGCTCTGGCTCTGCGGTCATACCAGACCTTTTGCTTCTTCTGGGAGGCTGACAAGTTGCTCTGGGCTGCTCCCATAAGCTCTTTCAGCTTTTCTGTAAACTTTAGGACATGCTCCATTATGGGAGTTCCCTTGGTGGTATTCTTGCCTTCCCAGTCTTCCTGGATCAAGTCTAGGGGCCCCACGCACCATATATCCATATAAGAGTTTGAAGGGGGAAAACCCTGTTGCCTATTGCAGCACCTCCCTGTATGTGAACAACAGGTGGGGAAGGTATTTCTCCCAGTCCCTTCCATACTGTTCAGCAAACACTTGGAGCATTGATTTTAGGGTACCATTAAACCTTTCCACAAGCCCATTGGCTTGTGGGTGATAAAGTTTTGTGCATCTCTGCACCACCCCACACTTCTCCCATAAACACTTCATTAGGTCTGACATGAAGATACCCCCTCGATCAGTGATAACCTTCTGCAGGAACCTGACATGGGAGAAAATCCCTAGCAAGCAATCTGCCACTTTGTGAGTTCTATGTGAGGAGAGGACGACCAACTCTTGGTATTGGGTGGCATTATCTACCACCGTCAGGATAAACCTCTTCCGGAGGAGCTTAGGGTACTCAAAGGTCCCACAATATCCATTTCTACCCTCTGGAATGGCTCCTCCACAATGGGCAAAGGAATTAGGGCAGCTTTGGTTTTACTACCTTCCTTCCTTATTTGTTGGCACCAGTGACAAGACATGCATTATTCCTTCACCTGCTGGGTGAAGTTGGGTCAATATAAATTCTAAGCAATCGCTGCACGGTGCGTGCCATTCCCAGATGTCTGGACATGGGGATATCATGAACGATCTTGAACAACCGCTTACGGTACCCCTGGGGAATGACAAGCTGCCTGCACTTCATCACTTCCTCTGTACTTACATCCTGTGTATACAGCAGTCCATTGTCCCAATATACTCTATGTCTCCCGTCACCTCCCTGTGTCCTGTCAGATTCTGCACATTTCCCCAGCCTCTACAAACTAGGATCAGTCCTCTGAGCCACAGCAAATTCTTCACATATTCCAAAGGCTTGGGACATGTCCCCTTCAGTTCCTAAACAGGGGTCCATTACTCTAGCATCAGGGCATTCAGGGTCACTGCCATCCCTAACCTTCTGACTACTGGTTACCCTTTCCTCCTCAGAGTAGCCTTCAGTAGCTGTTTTGTGAACTGCAATGTGGGAAAGTCCTACCTCCCTTTAACTACTCTCCATTTCAGGAGACAAAGGCTGGGAAACCAGCCTACCACTGTTTTCCACAAAGACATCTATGGGGTCCAGGGAACTACAATCAGCCCTTACAATATGACTGTGGGTAACCACAAACACCACCCCTTCTGGAGATTGTTACCTATAATCAGATCCAGAGTGAGGTTGTTGGCCACAGCCACTTTTTGCACCCTCTCTCCTGTCTCACCCCAGTCCAGGAGAACACTAACTAGTGGCAGAGTTTTTTCTCCCCAGTGAATCCCCTTACTGTTATGAACTGATTAGGTATAAGCTGTTCAGGCTCAACCAAATTTCCTTTTACTGAGTTAAGAGATGCCCCCATGTCCCTTAACCCATGGGTGTGCACCCCATTTACAGTAACCGGGTGTATGTGCTCCCTCATGTTTATAGGCATGCTTTCAGGGATACACAGTGAACCCAATTCTGTTTGAGCACCACTTTGACCAGTCTGTGCCTTTTTAGGACACTGTCTAGCACAATGCCCTGGTTGTTCACAAAACCAACAATCATCATTTCTTTAATCAGATAACATAGAAACATAGACTTTAACGGCAGATAAGGATCGCTTGGCCCATCTAGTCTGCCCATTTCCCTACCTACAGGATAGGCCGCATATCCTAGTTAACCAACAGTCTATTTCTTCCTATCCCCCACAAGAATTGCCTTATGTCTGTCCCATGCATTCTTGAATTCTCCCACAGTTTTAGACCCCACAACCTCATCAGGAAGGCTGTTCCATGCATCCACTACCCTGTCTGTGAAAAAATACTTCCTCACATTGCCCCTGAACCGCCCCCCCTCTATCTTTAAATTGTGTCCCCTTGTTCTTGCATGTCTCTTTTTCTGAAAGATGCTACCCTCTTGGACTTTGTTGATTCCACTCAGGTACTTAAAAGTTCTATCATGTTCCCCCTCTCCCTTCTTTCCTCAAGGGTATACATATTAAGCTCCTTAAGTTCCTCCTCACATGGCTTCTCTTGCAGACCCTGCACCATTTTAATTGCCCTTCTCTGGACTGCCTCTATCCTGTCTATGTCCTTGCGGAGATGGGGTCTCCAGAACTGGACACAGTACTCCAGATGGGGTCTCACCAACTGTCTGTACAGTGGGGATAGCAACTTCCTGTTTTCTGCTGGTGATGCCTCTCCCTATGCATCCCAGTATACACCCAGCCTTCCCTACTGCCTTCTCACATTGCTTGCTAACCTTAAGGCCATCTGATATGATTACCCCCAGGTCCCTTTCATTTTTTGTTGTTGTTACTACCTCCCCCATTGTGTATTCTTCCCCTGGGTTCTTGTTTCCCTGGTGCATTATTTTGCACTTCTTTGCATTGTATCCTAGCTGCCATACTTCTGACCATTCCTCCAACCTTGTCAAGTCCCTTCTCATCCTTTCCACACCTCCTTGTGTATCAACCCTGTTGCAGATCTTTGTGTCATCTGCAAAGAGGCATACTTTTCCTTCCAGTCCCTCTGCAATGTCTTATAAAGACACTAAAAAGGACTGGACCCAGCACTGAACCCTGGTTACCCCACTAGTAACCCCTCTTTCTTCAGAGCGGACTCCATTTACAATTACCTTCTGTGTCCTGTTGTCCAGCCAATGTTTTACCCAGGCTACCACCCTGGGACCCACTCCCAGGCTGGTCAATCTGACTACTAATCTTTTGTGTGGGACTGTGTCAAATGCCTTGCTAAAGTCTAGGTAGGCCATGTCCACAGCCCCTCCCTGGTCTACTACTTTGGTCATCCAGTCAAAGAAATCTATTAGATTCATCTGACATGACCTTCCCACTGTGAACCCATGCTGCCTTGGGTCCTGTGCCCCACTGGCCTCTAGGTGCTCAACAATTCTTTCCTTCAGAAGTGACTCCATCACTTTCCCTACCACAGAGGTCAAACTGACAGGTCTGTAGTTTCCTACCTCTTTCTTGGTCTGACTTTTGTGAAGAGGAATCACATCTGCCTTCCTCCAGTCCTTGGGTACCACACCATCCTCTCAAGATTTATTAAAAAGAGTAGCCAGTGGTTTCACTAATTCCCCCCTTAATTCTTTTAGAATTCTGGGGTGAATTCCATCAGGCCTCATTGCTTTGTCCACCTTCAGTTTTAGGAGTTCTTGCAGAACCCTTTCTTCTGTGAAAGGACTGGGATCGACCCCCCTATCAAGAGTGCTTCTGTTAATTGGATTAGGCACTTCCGCCTCCTCTTTTGTGAATCACGGAGCGAAATATTCATTCAGTATCCCTGCTTTTCACTGTCCCCTCTGCCCACCACGTTCATTCTATTCAGCCTCACTATCCCTCCCTTTGTCTTTCTCTTCGCTCATGTACCTATAAAAGGTTTTATCCCCTTCTTAACTGAGTTGACTATCTTTTCCTCAGTTTGGGCCTTTGCTATTCTGACTTCCCTCCCTGCTTCCTTCTGCCTTAACTGGTACAGCTCTCTGTCCTGTTCCATCTGTGTTTTCTTATACTTTCTGAATGCTATCTTTTTCTCCCTGACTTTCCCAGCCACCTCTTTTGAGAACCATAGTGGCTTTTTCTTTTGTTTTGATTTATTTATTTGCTTCACACAAAGGCCTGTTGCCTCTGTGATGGCAGTTTTGATGATTCCCCATTGTTGCTCCACTCCTCCTTCTAACCTGTTTGCTAGTGCTTTTCTGAGGCACTTTCCCATCTTGCCAAAGTCAGCCCTCCTGAAGTTCAGTACCCTCAATTTTGTATGGCTTGACTCTGTAGCTGAGTTTAACGTGAACCACACTGTTTGATGGTCACTTGTTCCCAGATGGCAACCCACTTCTAGATCTGAGATCCTCTCACTGCCCCCATTTGAGAATAAGAGGTCTAAGATTGCTCCCTCATGAGTGGGTTCCGAAACTAGCTGTCTGAGGCCTGCCACCTGTAGGGCATCGAGAATGGCCCTGCTCTTGGATGTGGCTGCAGCAAATGTGCTCCAGTTAACATCTGGCATATTCAGGTCTCCCATCAACAGTATTTCCCCTTTCTTTGCCATCCTAAGATACCTTCTATCATATACTTGTCCATTCCCCCGACATGGGGGTCTGTATAAACCCTGTGTGGATTAAGTGCCTTTCCAGTCTCCAAGTGACCCACAGTGCGCCTCTCCTCCTGTTTACTCTTTTGTTCAGTTGCTTTTATCCCTTCCTTTACATAGAGAGCTACTCCTCCCCCTCTTCTCCCTTGCCTGTCTCTCCTGTAGGTTATGTACCCTGGTATGTTAACATCCCAGTCATTGTTCTCTCTGTACCATGTTTCTGTGACTGCTACAATATCCAGGCATCCCTCTTCCATCAAGGCCACCAGCTCATGGAGCTTGTTGCCCAGACTACGGGCATTAGTACTCATTACCCTCCATTTCCTGATGGCCTTACTCCTTGTTGCCCCATCTCTGTCCTTCTTGTCTTTGTCACTTTCCCCATTTACCCCTGCCCTTCTCCCTATCGACACCTCTATGTTGGTGTTTACCACACTTACTACGGTGATTTTTTTGGGGGGGGCTAGGATTTTCCTGCTCCTTTCCAGCGCCTCCCCCATTGGCTAGTTTAAATGCTTGCCAATGAAGCATTTAAACCTATCACCTAGAATTCTGGTTCCCCTCCTGGACAGATGCAGCCCATCATGCCAGTATAGGCTTGCATCACTCCAGGTGGACCCCCAGTCCCCAATGAAGCCAAATCCCTGAGCTCTGCACCAGTTTTTCAACCACTGATTGAATCCCATGGTGCGGAACACCATAGCCTCTCCTACGCCATAGATGGTCAGCACCTCCGAGAAGGTTACTGTGCATGATAATTGTCTAAGGCCACTCCCCAATTCCACAAACTCTTCCTGCACATCTCTAATACCTTTCTTAGCCAGGTCATTTGTCCCTAGGTGGACAATGACATCCAGCTCCCTCCCATGTGCAGCTGCTCCGGCAATCCTGAGGATTAGCTCCTTGTCCTTCCAAGCCATGGAGCCAGGCAGGCACCTTACATCCCTCTCCCCTTCCTCCCCCAGTTCTACCTTCCTAACAATGGAGTCCCCCACCAGGAGTTGTTTCCTTCACCTGTGGGGTCCCCTGCCACCCTCCTGTGGGTCTCCTTTGTGGAGGTTCTCAGCATCCTCCTTGGTCTCCACTGCAGGTGCCTCCATAGAGCAACCACACTTTGCCAGAATAGCATAGGAATTGTGGAGAGGTACAACTGGAGGGATGCATCTCTGTTCCACCACCCTCACCCTCCCTGAGCCCACTGTGGTCCAAACACTCCTCTTTTTTGGCAACCTCTGAGGCAACGGCAGTGGCACTGGTGGTCCCTGGATGGAGAGGAGGTCCCACAAATCCTGGCCAACTCAGCCTGGAGATGAGCAACCTCCTCCCTCAGCCCAGAGAGGTGCCTGCAGATGGGACAACACTGCATCCTCCAGAACGTCTCCCAGAAGACTGCTGCTCCTCAGCCACTGCACTGCACCACTCCCATCATGTCTTATTTCTGGTCCCTTAACTGTTTGGAATCCTTACTCTTTCCTCTGTTTTTTTTTGTTTATTTTGTTTTTTTTCTCTTCTCTCTCTACTTACTTTCTGCCTTTGTGCACTTTAAGCTCCTGATTGTCCTGTCCTGAGACAATAATATCCTATATTTCCCAGTAGACCCCTTACTTGCTCAGAGGCAGACCTCCAGCAGCTAGAGGGGGGCCGGAGAGCTACCCTTGCCATTCTAGGATGGTGGGTCTTTGGTGGCTCTGTGATCACTCACTTCCTGCTCCCAAACAGGAAGTTTCTGTTGTCAGCCAAATCCTGTGCCTATAAAAGTAGAACTAGCTTTGGGTGGGAGGGTGGAGGGAAGGGAATGAGGGCAATATAGTCCCAGTAGAGAAGTCCAGTCACACAGCAGTCCTTCCTCCTTTCTGTAACCTGGGTCTTCCCCCTTTTTGTGGAGGCAGTGAGGTTTTTTTTTTTTTTGCTGCCCTGAAGGTGCGCTTTTCTGCTTCTGCACTGCCATGCATGCCCCACTCCCTTTCAGAGCAGGCCTGCTCCTAGCATAGCAGTCTTAGAGTTGTGCAACCCTCTGTACTGTTTTTGGGTCTCGGTCCTCTAGCCAGGTTTTTAGCTCTGCTGGGCAAGCCCAAAAGAATTGCTCCAGAAGTACAACCTCCTCAATCTTCTCTACAGAGTTTGCTTCCACTCCCTCCCACCAACATTTCAAAAACTGATGTTGCTTTATGTTGACTTCCCCAAAGCTCATGTCAGGGCTTCTCTGGAGTTTACAGAACTTAACCCTGTATGTTTCAGGTGTTAATTCCTACTTTTTAAACAATGCAGCTTTATGTTTCTCATAATTACTACTGTCCTGATTGTCCATTTGGCCTAGTGCCTCACACCCTTTCCCAGTAAGCAGCAGGGATAGATGGAAGCTCCAGGACTCCCTGGGTATTTGAGCCTGGATACAGACCTTTTCAAATGAATTTAAAAATGCATCCACATCCTCCCTTTCTTCAGATTCAGCTATTAATTTTGAATTTAATTTATACCCCAGTCCTGGAGTTCCAGGTTCACCCCTTCCACGTACCACATCTGGCACAGGTCATTGGCATTTTAACTTCTCCAGTTTGAATTCCCTCTGATGCTCTTTTTTCTCTCTCAGCCTCTCTCTGGTGTTGTCACTCTTGCAACTCCATCTAGAACTTCCTTTTCTCAAATAGCAGCTCCAGTTTCCTCAACTCCAACTGCAGCCTGATCACTTCTGGCTCCAGCTTTGTGGTGACCCTCCTCTGGCACTGTGGCTTTGGTTTCCCTCTGGTCTCACTGTCTTCCTCCCTGGGACTGGACTCTGTGACATCCTTTGTCACCCCCACGCCCTGGGTCTGGCCTCTTTCAGTCACCTGCTGTGACTTGAGGTCCTGGGCAGTTTCTTGCTCATTGGCTGCCACAAGAGCCTCCACGAGGTGCTTTTTGGTTCATCCCTCACACTGGACACCTCTTTCCTGACACAATTACTTCAGGTAGTCTGCAGTATATTCACTGTAGATGGAAGCCATCTTCTTCCCTAACAACTGCTACGCTAGTTTGCACCCAAGGGAAAAAAAAAACAGGTAGGGAAATTTATACTGTTCCAAGTTATATATTTCTTTTTTTTAAACCTCTGGCTTGATTGTGTGTGGACTGTTTACAGTTTATCAGTCTGATACACTGGACTCAAATCCACTTTTATGCCTGTGCCACCAGTATTTCAAATTGCAACAGTATGCAATCAAATCTCTTGGATCACAATGCTGTGCACAAGATCTAGCATGAACCCACTCCTGGGGGTCAAGCACACTGAGCTCACAGTGCCCACCCTTAAGTGCAATCTGTGATGGGAAGGAACAGGGATACCCTCCTTATCCTTTAGAATGATCACTGAGGTCACGAAAGCAAATCTGCCACGAGGATACCGGGCCTCCCTCTAGTTCTGGATAAGGGCACAATACCAGTCTCAAGTCTTGTGGCCAAATATGAACCTTTCCTTTGCTATTACACAAAGGAGGAAAACCCAGGCATCACACACTCTTCGGGGTAGCAATGTAACACCTGATTTGGCATTCTCCCTACAGGACATGCAACAGCCTGGTTCAAAATCTGTGTAGATACAGGTATTCTCCGTATCCTTCCAGATGTCTCTTTACAGACACTTTTCTCAATTTGGTTGCTTCGGTGAACATAGAAACATAGACTTTGATGGCAGATAAGGATCGCTTGGCCCACCTAGTCTGCCCATTTCCCTACCTAGAGGATAAGCTGCAGATCCTATTTAACCAACAGCCTATTCCTACCCCCCACAAAAATTGCCTTATGTCTGTCCCATGCATTCTTGAATTCTCCCACAGTTTTAGACCCCACAACCTCCTCAGGAAGGCTGTTCCATGCGTCCACCACCCTCTCTGTGAAAAAATGCTTCCTCACATTGCCCCTGAGCCATTCCCTCTCTGTTCCTCTAAGCAATTAACAGTTGTCACAGATTATTAACAAACTTTCTACAGTCACAACTACAATATAAGAACTCTCACACAGGCAGAATTTCTTTAGAAAAGCAAAGTTTTTACTAACATATTTAAATAAATACAGTTACAGTTAAAAGAGAATACTAATTTGGGTTACAGTACTCAGAAAGAAATGGGAAAAATATAGATGGAAATAATTTTTTTTTTTTAAGAGTGAAGGTACGTTTTGTACTTGCCCGAGCCTATAGGTTCCTTAGCAGCATTAGCTCAACAGATATGCTGTCTGGCTGCATTTCCAGGTATTTCAGGCATTCTTCAAAGCATGCTGCAGCCTCTGAGTGACTGACTTGTGGTGGTAATGGCACCTCATCATCTTCCTCCTCCTCTGCCTAACTGAAATTTTCTGCCGTCAGTATTTCAAGACAGCATAGCAACAGCATGACATTAATAACATGAATGAAAAAGTAAGCATAATACAAGTGTAAGAACTGTAAGTGCTGTAAGAACTCATAACATTCAGGCCCAGAGATGGATGTGCTACCAGTTGAGCCCACTGAGTTCAATACACATATATAGAGAGAGAGAGAGAAAGAGAGAGAGAGAGAGAGGCTGGAGTGTGAACTCCAATGGCTCAGTTGAAGCTGCACGTCCTCCATATTAGGGGAGGACTGAGGTGCAAGCAGATAGCAGGAACCCTTCTTAACACTTAGATAGTGGTACCAGCACATTGTTCTGGCTACAACCTGCTGATCCGGTTGGATAAGAAGTACCATTGACAGCAGAGAAATAAGGAAACAGATGCACATTGTGGTGACAAAAACAAGGTGTGTTCATTTGTCCTTTGGTTGTATAAGAAGTGCGTTACTCTACTGCTGTCAGAACAGTGTGCTGGTGCCACTACCTAAGGTTTAAGAAGGGTTCTTGGTGTCTTCCGACACCTGAATCCTCCCCTAATATGGTAGACATGCAGCTTCAACTAAGCTATTGGAGTTTATACACTAGCCTCTCTCTCTCTCTCTATATATATATATATTGAACTCTATGGTTGAGCCATGCTGACACCCATGATAATTTTAATTTTAAATTAGTTATACAAATTGTTTACAGTATGGAATTTTATCATGATGTAACGTACAGTATACCCAATGCTGAAAACATATTTACTGTATGTTATAAATGTTTATTAATGTTATACTTTCAGTGATGTGCTGCTAAATGTTTAACAAACAACTATTCTGGCCCTTGCTCTTCCCCCTCGGCCCTCTCAGCCAGGCCCCACAACCAGCCCCAACACCATCTTGGTCCCTTCCCAGCCTTAGCCCAGTCCCAGTCCCATGTGCTCCACTCCCACCACACCCTGTCTGTATCACTGCAGCTGTGCTGTCACTTGAATATTATCAAGCCTGATTGGCAGCTTTACCATCACCTGACTCTCTCCACATGCCCTGATTGGTGCCCAACCATCCAGCTATACACCCAGGGCACCATGGAATGTTATGAATCTTATGAGTCACATGAATGGCATTAACATGTCATTAAAACATCTTTATATGGATTAGTCTATGTTAAGGGGACTGAGTGCCTGCACAAAACCTTGTACTGCATTTTTTACAGTACATCTTGAATTTATCAGCTGCACTACATAATGAAGCTTTTTTGTTTGCGGACATGTCATAGTAGCTGATATGTTTATTTTAGAGTACATAATCTGACTTACAGAGGTCTGCACCAGCATGTACTGTTAAACACAAAACTGACTCAAGGCTGAGTAGTTTTGCAGTATTGATTTAACTGAAGTAAATATAGCTTACTCCATGTGCACAGTGTTGCAAAACAAGTCTGTTCTGTGTTGCACTGGGAGGCTGTCTGGTTTTTACATTAAATAAATCTGTATTTAAATCAGTTAAATAAATACTACTGTAAAACTACTTTTAGCTTTGAGTCATGTTTGTGTTTTACTGTACATGCTGCTGTGGATATCTTTGTCTTGTCTGGCCTTAGCACAGCATTTCAAGAGTGGCCTATCTTTGCTTTGTATATTTTATAATTTAACAAACCTGAATACAATCTCACACATTCTGTAAGTGAACTGTCACTCTACCTAGCTCCAACATTATTCCACTTTGCTGTCCAGTACTTCTCTGACAACTCTCAGATAGGGGCTAACCTTCCAGATGGAAAACATTAACCTCCTCTGCTTCAGATCTCCTCTCTGTTCCCTGATGATGAGGTGATATGATCGAAACATTCAAACACCTTAAGGGCATTAACAAGGTGAAAGAGTCTAACATGTTTCAATATACAAAAAATTGCAGGACAAGAGGACACAGCATGAGATTAGAGAGAGGCCGATTAAGGGGTAATGTGAGGGAGTTCTTTTTCACAGAAAAGGTGGTGGATGCATGGAATGGCCTACCTCAGGAAGTGGTGGATATGAATACAGTGCAGGGCTTCAAACAGGCATGGGATAGGCATAAGGGAGCAATACAGATGAGTATGAATAGATAGGCCATTGACAGAGCAAAGGCCAATGGCACATTCATAAGATAGAAAAAGAAATGGGCAGACTGGATGGGCCTTGTAGTCCTTATCTGCTGTCAACTTCTGTGTTTCTATGCTTCTATGAACATGGCCTGACAACCGTCCTCATCAACTGCACTCACACAGAGTGTGAGTGTGAGGCCAACATGTCCCGAACCAAAACGGCAGTGCAGCAGCCAGCACTAATTACCACAGCACCATGGTGACCACTTCGGGTAGTGGTGCCAAACACTGAGTGACTGCTACTCAAGATGCTAACCAAAATGGCACATTCAGCACCACCACCAGGCAGGAGGTGCTGCTGACTACGAGTCCCACCCTTATATGTAGCAATGACCATGCTGCCATATGCAGGATGAGATTGGGGGCAAGAAGGGGTACAGCAGAAATGAATAGGAGGAAGAGACTTATCAAATAGGGCCAGGTAACTTACTCTCACCACCACAAGCATGAGTGGGTGTTTCTCTTAGCTTGACCTGACCTCCCCAGACTTAGCACCACCTCAGGTCATTCAGTCAGGGGGATGCACATCATGAAATAGGCAGATCTATTACTTTCTCAAAGTGCTAAAACTACTGGCTGGCATGAGCCAGTAAAACAGCTTTTGAGACTTACCTGTAGCTACTAGCACAAGTGAGTCAATGCAAGCTGGCTCCAACGCATCACTGTATACTTTAAAACTAATGCTATACTTTAAAACAAGTTTTTTATACTGATGATAAGCACTGTATACAGTATTTACCTATAACTGAGATTTATCTGGGTAAACCCGGGGGCTGACCATAGACATTATTGAAAAATGTGTCCAGGTTCATTGCACAAGTTACATCTATCCCCCTGTGCACAATATAGGCCAGTATGACATATTTCCCCTCACTACCCACATTTCACCGTCTCACACATATTACTGAAGTGCATTCTTTTCTAGTACCACATTTGTAACAAAGCCTACGTTGTCCAGGGTTGAAAACAACTCCTTGTCTCTTCCAAGAAAGAAAGCATTGGGTATGTGCATAATGCCCATGGTTATTTGGCCTAGCTTTTTTTCCAAGACTCACCTGCTCGTTCAAAAGTTTTGTAATCAATAATTGGAGGGGGGTACTAGTAACCTTACACTGCTGCTGCAACCAATAAATAACATCACTGACATTCACTACTTCATTGTTGAACAAAGCAGTAGTATTTTCTGAAGGTAAATTTAGTTAAATGGCTAGCTGGACAGGAATACCCTAAAGTAATAGCTTTTAAACAGGCCTATTTTATCCAGAATAGTCCAAGGCCCCCATAGTCTCGAAAATGATGTTGAAGTTCTGCTGTCCTGAATCATAGATGAGGGCATAAATCTCCAAAGTCAAAAAGCCTGTTGAGTAATCATAAAGGTTTTATCCACATACACTTCATCAGGTGTCATAGCCATTGAACCCTTACATTAAAGTTACAGTGTCGCAACGAGGGGTGGGTTCATTTCTGACTTCGGCTTCATGCCTAGCTCAGTAGGACCATACTGCTACAACTGTTGTGGCTGTGGGGGAGACACTTCTCTTCTTATATTTACCTATGACCATGCATCCCACCCTCCAAACCAAAAACCGTATACTGTCAGCACAAGGAATCTATCACAGCAAAGACCATTACAGCAACAAATATCGCCAGGTCACTGTAATAGTCCTACTGTATACTGGCACTGTTTCTCCCAGTGTTTTACCCCCACCCTGAAACAACTCAGACTCGGAGTTTGTTATTTAAAGAATGGGGGTGCAGGGGGTGCTGCCCCCTGTAAAAAAAATTTTAATTCTGATGGCACAATGCCGACTGTCGGCATTGTGCCTGTTGCTGTGCCGGATGTCGACAACTATGTTGTCGCTGCAGCATGGTAGATCCCCAAAAACTGTCTGTGCCAGGTTGGCCATGTAGAAACATTAGAAACACAGGGCTCGATTCTCAAAAGTGTTGGAATGCCGCAAGCTCTGGTTGTGCCGAACACACAGCACATTGGGCTTGCAGCATTCCCTGGCCGGCAATCGAGATTCTTGATCATGTGCACCTCATGTTGTGAGTTAGACCAACTTTTGCTGGTCTGACTTTGTGGACCTTTTAACGGGGTTTGCACCAAATATTTAGTGCAAGCTGCCATAAAGGGGTTAAAGTTTTACAAGTGTGCGCGACCTTTATGAATCGGGTGCAATGTGTGGCAATGTGTTCCACACAGTGCAGGGTTTGACACAGGGCTTGTGCTAGCCTTGCATCAATCTTTTATTACTCAGCCTGTAGACATTCATGGCAGATAAGGACCGTACCAGGTTAGAAGAGTTAAGCGATAATAGCGCTGGTCAAAACTGCACAGTAGCAATAGCAAAATTCAATACAGCTGCAGGGATGGAATAGCACAGCTCAGGTTTGTGCTATCCCTGCAGCTGTATTGCTGTCTGGGAGAGGAAGGGAAAGGGATGAAACCTTTGCTTGGAGGGTCTCACAAGCAGCTGCTGTGGCTCAGAGGACAGAGCCACAGGCAGGGAGGATGGAGGCACATCAGTGGCCCAGAGTTTGATTCCTGGGATGTTTGCATTTTTGGTTGTTGTCTTCCCCCCTCCCATCATATTTATTTTTTGCTTCCCCTGGTCAGCAATCCCCACCTCAACGTTTTATTATTTCCCTGTGTTGCCTCCCCCCGGGGGTAGTTATTTTCAGTAGCCAGGGTTTGGGGGGCAGAGCCCCCTGCAAAAACTAAAATTACTGTGTGTTTTGGTTTGCCATGGTAGCAGTTGCTGTGTTCGTGGACCACTACCATTTGTACTATTTTTGCAAACACTGTTTTGGGGTGGGTGTTTTTTTTTTTTTTTTTCTTTGTACATTACTTTTCTGCACCTATCAGACTGGGGTATCCTTCGGGCCAGCTCACTCTGCGTCAGCTTCTACTGCCCACCTGAACCGATCCACCAACAGGACATCTGGTTCAGGATCCCCAACTCTCCTGGCCCCAGAGGAGCAGGCCAGGGATACCCAGGGTAGAGATAGCATCACGGCCAGTGTTGGGCATGTGCAGCGTCTGTCCCTGGAGGTTTGCCGTCATCTCACCCAACTGGCAGGGGATTTTTTCCTTGCGTGTCTGGTTGCCCCTAGGAGAGCATCGGCTGGCCCATGATCAGTTGCATCAAGATGCACAATAAAATCCAGAGAACAGTCAGGGCTCATGAGTACAGGTGCCAGACACAATGCCTCCTTCAATTGGTAGAACACTGTCTCACAGTGATCCATTCACTGAACTTTTTCTGGCATTTTCTTTCTTATGAGATTGGACAGGAGGTTGGACATACTGCTAAAGTTCGGCACAAACATTATATAATACCCTACTGTACTTAGGAAGACCTGTGCTTTTCTCTTTGTGGTAGACATGGACCATCCCAGTATGGCTTCAAAGTTTACTGGCTCAGACTGAATGTACACTCTCCCAACCCTGTATCCAAGTTATGACACATCGGCCATCCCTTTTTGGCACTTTTTGGCACTTTTTCCACCTTGACTGTCAGCCCTGCAGCCATCCATCAGTGGAGCACCTTGATCATGTGCCTGACATGATCCTTCCATGTCTAGCTGTAGATGATGATGTCATCCTTGCACACCAGAGCAAAGTCTCCTGCCCAAGACAGACTACAGTCCATGAGCCATTGTAATATGGATGGCACATTCATTTTATTCTGAATGGAATTAATTGAATCTTGAAAAGACCAAACAAGGTGATGAAGACAGATGGCATTACCTGAAATTTGAACAAGCTAAATGGAGTGATGAAGACCAACATCTCTCTGGTTTCTGGGGTCAGGGTGAATCCCATAACCCTTTGTCAGGTCTATGGTGGTTAGATACATGGCTCCCATAACCTTTCTAGAACCTCATCTATCTTGGGCATAGGATATGTGTCTGACTCAGTAAAGCTGCTGAGCTTGTAGTAGTGGATGCAGTGCCTCTTGGTCCAATCCTTCTTAGGGATCAGAGTCACGAGGGTGGCCTAGGGACAGTTGGATTCCTGGATTACCCTAAGAGCCAGCATTTCCTTGATCTTCCTCTCAATGGCATGTTTTACTCCTTCAGGGACTATGTAGGTTTGCTGCCTCAAAGGGCCTGGGCCTGTGTATTCATGTGGTGCTCTGTCACCACGGTATACCACAGTTTCCCCATGAAAATTTTCCAAAAATTATGTAGCACTCCACACATTTTAGCAACTTGGGTCGGTTTCAGCCACTCTGAGAGTGACTGTGTCCACTGAGAATTGTCCCTTAACCTCTCCCAGGATATCCGCCAGTGGGTTTGCTTCTGCCTCCTACCAAAGATAGCTGCACACACCCAGGACCATTTTATCCTAGTCATGGTAGGGCTACATCATGTTTATGTAACTGCAGTGTCTCCCCCCACCCCCACTTTACTGGAGTAGTTTACTTGAGTGTGTAATAGAATTGTTTTCTAAAGTGTTTCTACAGACATCTGCAGCAGTCTTCTAAGTGTTTAGCAGTGTACTAAAATCCTATGTAGGGTAATGGGTTTCTTTTTGTTTAGTCACGCTAGGTGGCAAATGGTTAAACCTTCAGGTCTTCCCTTACACCACTGTTAGTTACATGAGCAGAGGTGCTAAGTGGGAGGGGCCTGTAGCACCATAAGACACAATGGAATGTTGCAGCTGCAGTCACGTGCTCACTGAGATGAACTGAAGAGTCACCAGTCTGACTGAGGGAGCTGCAGGAGAGACCTGTCCTAATTTTTGGTCCTTAGTTCAGTCCTGGAGTAGTTGAGCACTGAGTCATGGTGGTTACCTTCTCCAGTGGCATACCCCAGCGGGGGTGGGGGTGTGAAGGACTTTTAACATATCTGGCAATTGGAACCCTAAAAAGTGGGACACTTCCCTGAAATGTGTGAGACAATTTCTTTGTGTTGATGTCCAGAGCTGGCTCCTCTAGGATGGCTTGGTAATGGCTGTGAGGGTTTGGAGGGACTAGACTCCAGTTTGTCTGCCAGGATGCATGAAAGATAACAGTCTGCATCATGCCTCACTGGCACAGATTCTTTAGTGGACCGAGTTGATTACCCTGACTTAAAAATCGGACACTATGGGCTCTCTGACCAGAAGATGGAGAATGACTCACATACAACAAAAAGTTATACATGTTACAGAATGTGTTTTCAGTAAAGGACATAATCTGTTCCTAAAGTGTGCAGTTTCTGACAAGAAAGTGTAGTGCTGGCAATTTAGGACATGAGTTGTCCACAAAGATTGTTTCCTGGTTCTGAAAGGAGTATTTTCAATAAGGGCCAGTTGCCCCCAAAATGTTTCTGCCTGTATGGAAAAATGTGCTTTGTGAACCCAAAATGTTCAAATCCCATGAGCACATGCTCTGATCCCAGAAGAGGGATAGACAAAAAAACATTTTCTTGATCCCTAATTCGGTGATCTTCTTGAACTTTGTGTTCAGTGTGATGAGCTTTGTACCCTTTATTCCTTCTACACCTGCAGTCCCCAGTGGGCAAAACATTGTCTTCCATCATGTGATAGAATAAACCTACTACTCAACCCCCACCTAAAGGACAGAACATTTATTTGTGATTACTGTGTTTTACTGGTGCCACACTATGACTTGAACAGGTCCCCAATGTCATGGCACTCTGCAGGTCCTGTGTTAAATAGAAATGACTTGTGTAACACCCCTTCCGAGAGCCAATTGCAGTAAAGCAACCCAGGGGTAGGTGTCAGAAACAAGGCAGGCTGATACTGTAAGCACAGATTACACAATGGGGGCTCATCTGGGATTTGTGAGGATTCAGATTGCCTAGGAAAATGGCCAGGGTCTGTGAATCTGGTGGTGGTGGTGTACTCAGGAAAATTAATGTTTTCATGTGGTGCAGGAGGCTTAATAACCATGCCTCAGAGTGAAGGAAAAGAATGGTGCTTCAGTTGCCTTTTGAATTGCTCATTGAGTCTTTGGGAGTGCCTTGTGATCAATACAGAATGTGCCCCTGCACTAATTTGGATAGTGTCAAGTGATTGGCTCACACTGGTAATCCCTGCCCCCTTTGACTGTCTGCTGTGTGTGTGGGGGTAGGCTGAGCTTTCCAGTGCAGCAGAGCCCATGGAGAAGTGGAGACATATTGGAGAGAGAAAACTTCTATGTTAAACTCAGTTTTGAGCAATAAATTTATTGAACTGTGTCAAGAGCTCTCCAATTCAAGCAATGGGCATTCCCCATAGCAGAGAATATGTATGATCCTGCAAACTCAGGAGCTGCTGTGAGAGCCATTGTATGGTCTGCACCAGAATTTGGGCCTATCTGTGGCAGTGAGAGACTGGGAGTGTGTGCGTGTCTTTCAGCAGCCTGGTGGGCCACACAGTACCTGAAGCAAATTGACAAAAGAAATTGCTGTCAATAAGTACAAGCAATTTCAGAAAGTGTGAGGTGCATTATCCGTAATGAGATTTGCAAGAAACTGGGAGCCAGTGCTCCAGAAAAGTACAAAATACAACTAAAGCAGTTCCAAGTGTGCTCTATGGAAATAAAAAGTGTTGGCAAAGTCAAGTTTACTGAGTTCCATAAGACATAGGGCGAAAGTGCAGGGTGCAGATGGGTATATGCATGTAAACATTCTGAAAAATGCTCACGCAGCAGAGAGAGAGTGAAAAGAATGCAGGTCTCCAGGGCAAAAGGCAAACAAGGGTAGGGGGTAATCTTTTTTTTAATGCAAAATTGTTCAAAATGTTGGGACTTGTAATATACTGAGTAGAACATGGGAGCAGCACCATAGGCTGTATCCGCAGTATGCAGGGGCCTGGTGGTGATGCAGTAATGAATCCAGCAGCAATAAGAAGAAGTGTTGCCTGTGTGGATTTGATGTTAACAAGAGTAAACAAAAGCAACAGCACTGAAAAAAGGTGAACTGATGCTGGAGCCTGAGTTAAAGCAAAATGCAGTATGTTTGACTGTTTTGAACTGCACAGCATAGAGGGCAATAAGGTTGCTGCCTTCTACTGAAGTTAGATTAGTGTAAAAGCATCATGCCGTGCTGCAGTCAGAGTGCCATTTTGAGTGTGAGACAGAGGAAAAAGTTTTAAACCCAAGTCAAATGCAGAGCATCAGTTTATAACCAGCACTGTGTTTTGTTAACAGCTTTTAAGCAAACCAAGAATGGAAAGTAGAGGGGGTAGCAAAGAAGCCGGTGACCATTCCAGACCACGTGAGTGCCTATACCGTACCTCAAGAAAGACATAAATCTGCTGGAGGTGGTCCAAAGGAGGACAACTATGATGATCATGTGCAAGCAAGCTGGGACATAAAAGGTGATGCTGGAGACCCTATACATGTGCTTCATGGAGGAAAGGAGAGAGAGAGGGGACACGATTAAGACCTTCAAGTATTTGGAAGGAATAAATATGGTGGACAAAGAGGGTCTTCTCAAGCTTAGTGGAACTGAAACACAAGGGAACACAATCTCAAGTTGGGGAAAGCTTTAGGAGAGAGGCTGGGAGGCACTTCTTCTCAGAGAGGGTGATAGTAGATTGGAATGGGCTTCCTGAGGAGATAGTTTCATTGAAAATGGTAGGCAGCTTCATGAAAGGCTGGGATAGAGTTAAGGGAAAAATAAAGGTCATGAGGGGGTGGACAGAGGAGAAGAGCTGCTGGGGGGGGGTAGGGTCATAGCTGATGCAAAGGACCCTACAATATGAGCAGACTCAATAGACCTAATGGCCTTAGTCTGCTGGCTTCGTTGTATATTTGTATCTTCATTCTTTATTACATTAACCTTATTGGCATAGCATAGGAGTTTCAAGTCTTTTCAGCTCCAAAACTCTGTAGGTTATTACTTATCAGTAAGTTTCCTGCCTTCCAACTAGCAAGAACCCAATAAAATATTGCATTGTGATAAGTGAGTCAGTTCTACAAATGCTTATGCTTTGACTAATTTTTTTTTGTTTGTGTGTTTTTGAGAAGACTCCTCCCTGTTATTTCTCTTTTTAGACAGGCTCTGGTCACACTAGATTTTAATATTATAAGAACCTGTCTGTGATGCCAACATTCTCCATGTTAATAAAAGCCTGATCTACCTCACCAGATAGACCTGGAAACAAGCCAGGACAGCTCAGTGTGTGTTTACCAGTCAAAAATTACAAGGAAAAGAAAATGAAATGAAATGAAAAGCAGTCATGATGTCCATCTGTAGGACTGTAGACAGGTATACAATTTTAGTCCTATGGAAAGCTCAGATCTGTGATACTGTTCCCTGAATATTTTTTTTTTTGGGGGGGGGGTTGAAGCAGGAAAAGGAAACACTTTCTATAATTTACGTAATCAAAAGCAAGCACTGCTAAAACCACACTTGACACTGAGTTTTTAACAGCTTTTACATTACTATATAAACTCTACACATATACAAATGGCAAGCGGAACCCAGTGAATTTGCTTGCATACTTAAAACATAAAACAAAAACACAAGTCCAAACAGTAGTTACTGTTTAGATGTTTCTTCACTGTGCTGCTTTTATATTATAAATCATGACATAATTCTTAGCCAATTGGGATTGTATATTTCCAAACATTGCAGGTACTCTTATGACCATAAGGGGGTGTCCCATGCACATACTGTGTAGTTCTAAAATTCTGTAATTCTAAGTTCAGTTGGCACAATCTATTTCCAGCAATAGTGATTCTGTAATATTCTGCAAAATAAAACATTTTGGTTCAAATATGTTTTTTTAGCCAAGGTCTTTGACATGATTTATACTATGTTTATATGTACAGCCCTTGTGTCTCTTATGGTTATGAGAGTTTCTTCTTAAGTCCTTTGCATGCAAGAACTGCTAGGCTATGTTTTACAGTTTTCTCACCCAAAGAATTTGAGAACACATTCTTATAGCTAGGGATGGGACAAAGTCTCACCCTGGAAACCAAGCAAGCCTGAACTTGGGCAGCTCGTATTTAAGCAAGCCTGAGCCACTCAAACAGTCTATGTTTGGCTTGTTTTGTTTTTTTTTGTTTAGTTTTTATGGCTCCCACGATGTCCCATTATGTGCAGAAGAGCAAGTTGGGGGTGGGGAGGCACAAGCAGACATAAATGAGTCTTGGAAGTGAAAGACACTGCCATGGGGGAGGTTTGTGCAAAACTGTCCAGTTTCGAATGATGTTCTTACACAAACACCTCCCATACACAGCATCATGGACTCCACTGTCATAGTGTATGCTTGTCTGTGTTTTGAGACAAACCATCCTTGGACAGTTTTCCTTCACTGCTCCCATTCCCACATAATAGGCCATGGGGAGACTTGTGGACTACGGGGGGGGGGGTTCAGGAGATGAGGGCAGGCACAGCTGTGCCCCCAGGAGTTGGGGGGGGCAAGTTTTGAAGGGCAGTGCATTGTCCTCATCATGCTGCTCCCCTTAGCAAACTGTCACACAGCAGTTAGAGGCTAGGGGTAGCCACAGCAGTTCTCCTCGAAAAGCGAAACTATTCTATACTTTTTTTTTTTAACAAGTCAGGAGCTTTGGAAAAGGGAATATAGTCTGTAGCACCCCTCTCCACTCTAATTAATGAACATTTGAGATGAGGAGTTGGAGGATGGGGGACACACACAGCTGTGCCCACCCCAAGATTTGACAATGCATATTCCTGTTGTTCCTGTATTGTAGATTGTATAGGAGGTGATGGGGCATATGAAGACTCCAAAGAAATCAAATGGTAGGGACACAGCAAAAGAAAGGCCTGGGTGGTTGTGGTTGTTTACCCAGGGATAGTTCCAATGAAAAACAGTTACCTGATGGCCAGATTTTTTCAAAGGTACTTGGTTTAATTGTAGGTGAAAGTGAAGGCATACAGCAAAAAAAAACTAACCCCTAACCGCAGCGCTTTGAGTCTGGGCCTGAATGACTCTGCCTGGGGCCACTGACAAAGTCATCCAGATTCAAAGCACTTGGGTGATTGTGTGTTGCTGTATGCCATTGTTTTCACCTTCAATTAAATCAATTACCTTTCCAAAAACCTGACCACCTGGTGACTTTTTTTTGGACTAAGGTGCAGTTTCCTTTTTGCGTGATATCTGAGTTTGAAGTAAAAGATTCTCTGATGGTGTTAGCTTGTCAGCCAACATTAACATGCATGTTTTGACTTTTTTTCTGTTTCTGAGAAAATAGATCTTTAAGGAGGAACAGAGAAAATGAGAAGCTGGTCTGTATATTTTTGGTTTATGGTGAAAAAAGGTGGCACTGAAGATTATAATTACAGGTTTTTAATTGTAAAGTGCTTTGAGGGACATCTTCAGCAAAGGTAAGAAAAATTATTTAAAATCAATATTTTAGTCAGTCAATGGAGGGCATATTATAGGGGTCCCAGAATATGAGTGGAAGCCAGACAGTACCAGAGATATCAGCTGGTCAGTAGTGAAGAAGCAGAGATGTTACCTGGATTTGTAGGTGTGTGGCGAGACAGTACTGCCAGCCATAGTACCAGTGGTACCGTAATAGTGTGATAGTGTGGGAGGGGATGTATATTATACATAACATATATATATATATGTATATATATATATAGTCATATAGGCTCAGGCCCAGCAAATCCACACCCAAATCCTTTGCAAAGCCAAATCCAAACTTTTCCTTGATTTAGCAAATCCAAAACCAAATCCAAAACAAACTCAGCTTTGGCCAGGCATACTGATATCCTTAACAGACACAGTTCACTGTACATGTAACACTGTAGTGCAAAATGGCTGCATAGCAGCATGGTGAGTGAGCAGCAGCCCCCACTATCACCTGACATGATTCACAACAAACTGATGGTGCTTTGCCGAAGGTGCTCAATTGGGATGAATGTCCCTTCTTATAGTTAATCATCCCTGTTGAAAACCTTTGACAAAACACCTTGGGCCTGATTTTTGGCCATTCTGGGATTAAGTTTCATACCACAGCCAACACTGCATTACAACTTCTCCACACCTGCAGACATTTGTATCTTCAACCCAAGCTACGCAGGGGCAGCAGGTGCAGCTGAGGGGGGTATGTTGTGTCTGGTTCAACTAAGAGTAACATTTTGGTGTTGCTGCACTAAAAAATGACTGCAAATTTGCCATAAATCACGGATCCAATTGTAATCTGGCTCCAGTTTTGGAAATCTGGCACCTGCAGGAAAAACTGAGGCTGAGAAGTGAAGACCCATTTTCACCAGTTTTTCTTGCACCTGAGCCGATTTCTGAGGATGTTGAAAATACAGCCCCTTCAGTTTGATGTGAAACATGTCAGGTGGTAGTGTGGGCTGCTATTAAACTGTTTTGGACTATAAAGCATTTCACAGTAAAGGACCATCTAAACAATAAGTACTGTTTGGACTACTTGTGTTTTTTTGCTAGCACACAAGCTAATTAACCAGGTGCTGGGTTCTGTCTTTGTATAGTACTGCTTTTCAGGTTTTTGCATTTGTTCTCCACAAAGCTGTTCCCTCCCTCCCTACCTCTTGGCAGACTCAGACTCCATGGACTATGCTTGCATACCATTTTTGATCTTTTCAGTTTCCTAGACATTAAGTATTGCTCCAGCTGGGATGTTGCAGCTTACTCAAATCTCATGACAATCCTTGCTATTTCATATTTCTTTTTGTACGGTTAGAAAAGGCATGCATAATAAAATGTACAAGTAAAGAAAATAAGACAGGTATAATTTCTCATAAATTATATGTTTGATGACAAGAATGTTATCATTGTTACTATTTATTCCTATAGTGTTTGAAATATCTCATAGTACTTTACAGAAACTCATACCACAATTCTTTAAATCAAAGCAATATTACAATGCCCCAAACAAATAAGTTTTCATTTTACAGTTCATAGACCGGTTAGCCTGCCATGATTTGTTTTCTCATCTGAATTGTTTCCTCCACTTTTTATGGTTGCAGGGGGGCAAAGCCCTGCAGACATATTGCAATGAAAAAAGGACTCCATTCCTTGCATTCTCTGTGACTAAACAACCTGTTAGACTTGCACCACAGTCACCACTGCTTCCATGCAGTACTCCACTCACACTGTACTATATTTAATTAAAACAAAAAAAATCGGTGCCATCCTGATTGCGACACTAGGAGATTGGGTGCCACCAGTGTCATTATTATGTTTCTGGTAGGGGGATGAAGTGTGTGTTGGGGGGTGCTTAGAGAGAAGGTCAGGTGGGGGGATATCTGTAATTTGAAAGAAAAAACAAACACCAGTCATGGTTGCCAAATGACATTGCGTATGTGCGACTACTAACACATGCTCAGTAGTGCTCAGTGGCCATCTTGGTCATAGCGGAGTATGGTGCATTCCACTGTGACTGCCAAAAAAAATAGTTATAAATTATTGAGATCCCATCTGGCCCAGTGGTGCTGGAGGTTGAGGTGCTGGCTGCTACACCTCACACCATGCTAGCAACCCAGGTTCGGGAATAAGCCTGGGCCACCAGGGATTGGCATGGGGGAGAGAGGATTGAGCATCTGGAGGACTGCTCTCCTCTCTCGGGGGGAGGGCATACACTATCACACTCGCTAATTGTCCTCTGGTGGTGACTGGAGGGCAATATGGGTTGGGAGGTGCACTCCGATGTGATTACGTCGGTGGGGAGGGGGGACAGGGAGAAAAACAGGAGGAAAAGCACCTGGCAGGGATCCATGATGGTCTGCCGCATCATGGGCTGACCCTGGGGTTCTGGATTCGGTCTCTGTGGAGGGGGCACCACCTCCCTGTCCCCACTGTGAGGGGCAATCAGCGGGGAAATACCGGAGGAGGCTAATTGTGGCGTGGCAAGACCTGATAGAGAGTTCCTCATTCAGTAGGAACCAAAGCACCTGACAGGGCTTAGGCGGAAAAATGCATATGGAAAAAAAAAAAAAATTATTGATATCCCCCTGCAAACCCTCCCTGTCAGCACCCATTGTCCAACCCTCCCACCTTAGGAAACATACCATTGACACTGGGGGTGCCCAATCCCCCAGTGTGAAGATCATTTTTTTTTTAATTAAAGATATCTCACCACCTGACCCTCCCTCCTAGCATCCACCACTCCACCCCCACAAGAAATGTAATAGTTGCACTAGGGGGTGCTCAATCCCCCAGTGCAGGAATCTACTCATTTTTTTGTTGTTTATTTTTAAACCTCTAAAAAAAACATCCATTGATGTATTTTGCAGCTGGTAGACTCCTGCCACCCAAACCTTCCACTCAGCAGCCACCCTCCCTCACCCTTCCCCAAACTCTTACTTACCAATTGGGGTCCAATACCCAATCATCTCTGGGCCACAGACCCATTTTATTCATCAAAGCCAGCCCATGAACTGAAGAAACAGGCATGTGATTCAAAATATTTTAACAGGGTTTTGAACTTAGTGGCATATCTTGGGCATTTTTGCATATTTTAGCCCAAATTTTCAACATGCCATGTTTGGGACCCTGCCTCTTGAACAATTGAACTGACATTAGGCAAATCTGCCCCAACAGGCAGATAGGTAGGTAGATTAATTTATTGTCTCACTAAAAGTCATTACAAATCATTAAAAATTATTGAGGTTAAATTAGACAGTAATTAAGTACATTAACAGGCAAAGATATTGCACATTAATAACTAATTCTTCTCTAGACTAATACATAGTTTTCTGCTCTAAATTACAAACTTTAAACATCAAGATAAAATTTCATTCAATTAGCTCATCATAGTTTCACAACATTTAAGAACTTACAGAGAGGAACAAGTATGCTTTTATTATTTGTGTTAAACAAAAAGACAACAAGTTCTTTGGAGGGGAGACCAAGGGTATCTAGTATTGGGGCCAACCATTTTTTCTTTGCTATTTCAAATTTTGGACAATGTAACACTCTGTGTTTGAAATCATCCTGGAATCCAAGTGAGCAATTACATTCAAGGCTCCAAATTCCAGACTGCTTCTGATCATACAATATATAATTTTCCAAATATAATTCAAACCTAAATCTTGTGAGAATTCTTCTCTCCTGTCGGTTTGCCATAATCGTCAGATAGGATTCATGTTTATGTTCTGTTTTAATTATTTTAAACCATCGATAATGCTGTAATCTGTTAATGTTTTCCTGATCTAGTGATATTAAAGTATCTCTAATTCTCCTTTTAACCTGCTCAGCTATCTTTGAGAATTGAATAAGATAAATTTCATGGAGTAAGTTTCCCAAACCCCACTGAAGCATGTTTTCTTTTATATTTTTAATAGTATTTGATGTAAAATTGGAATTATAATATTTTATTTGTTCTTCTAAGCAAAGTCTCGTATGTCTGTAATCAGCTAGAAGAAATAACTGTAAATTGAAATTTATTTGTTTTTCAATTGCTAATGCTGACAGCGAGAATTGTCCTAGCTCTTTTCTTAATATTTCAACAGTGACTGATTATTGTACTTTCAATACAAAACAATACATGTTATTAATTACTGTTTCTAGGGGTTTTATGTTAGCAGGGACCCATATTTCTATCCCACATAAAATACTTGTTTTGATTTTAATATTTATAACTTTTAGTAAACCTAAAATTGAACTTTGGCCCATTTTCCCTTTGAATCTTTTGAAAGCTCCCAAATGCTTTGTTTTTTTAATTTTGGGGTCATTATTTTGATGTGTGAAGTCCAGGAAAGGTTCGAGGAAAACCTAAGGCCCAAATAATCACAATATTTTGCCAACTTGATTTTGCTTTTTCCAATAAAGGGTGAAGGGACTTTTTTATTTCTATTACCAAATATGACCGGATTTGTTTTTCTGAGATTTATTACTAACCCATCTTTTTCACAAAGTTCTGAAAAGGTTACTTTACATTGGAGACCTAGAAGGGAAGTGGATATCAAGACAATATCATCTGTGTAGGCAAAGCAGGGGATTTTTTTCATTAGAACACTGGGACAGTGAAATTCTAAATTATTTAAATCTTGTAAGATGGTATTTATATATAAATTAAATAATAAGGGAGTTAGCAGACAACCTTGGGTGAACCTCTAAATTTGTATGTATCTTATTTGTTAGTTCACCATGTTGGTTACATTTAATTTTGAGCCATGTATTATTATGGAGTTTTATTAGAATGTCTAAAATATCTGGATCTATATTATACCCTTCTAATTTAAGCCACATTGTTTTCCTGCTTGTGGAATCAAATGCAGTTTTGAGATCAACGAAACAGCAATACAGTTTGGAATTTTTGATTGTAACATATTTCTAAACAAGATGCTGCAGAACAAAACAATGTTGAACTGTTGACCACTTCCACTTTGACCTAAATCTATTCTGAAGTTCTGACAATATATTATTCTTTTCTACCCAATGTTGTATTCTGCTTAATATTATTCTGCAGAATATTTTTAGTAATGTGTCAAGTAGCCTAATTGAACAATACATTACAAGGTTTTTAATATCTCCTTTTTTATGAACTGGGCATATTATGCTGCCCTTCCAGGAATCTGGGAATTGTTCTCTTTGGACACAATAATTAAAGAAGACTTGCAATACTGGAGACCACCACTCTTTAAAGGATTGATACACATCCTCCAATATTTGATCTGGGCCAGGTGTTTTATTTGGTGATATTTTATTGAGGACTTTCAAAATGTCTGATTGGTTTATAAATACAGATGTTGGAAAAACTATTTTTTTTAACATTATTAATATACATTTGCCTATCCTCCTCAGTTTGTGAAAAATAAAGACTGGTATAATATTATTCCCAGATTTGTGGGGTAATTCCTGCCTCAATACAGTTTGCATATTTATCATAACCTTTATTTACTAACATCCAGAACTCTTTGATGTCCTTTTTAATGATGAATATTCTAACTCTTTCCCACATTACATTCTGAAATGTTAGTCTTTCTATATGTATTATTTCCTTATAAACTGTTCTTTCTTTGTTAATTATTTTATTTGTTATCCTAGAACTTTTATTTTTATGTTGTCTAACCATTTTATTTAATTTTTGTTTTGCTTTTTTACATGTTATGTTAAACCATGTATATTTCGTCTTTCTTAAATAAGAGTTATAAAAGAAGGATCTAAGATAGATGAAGATATTTTCCTAGACAGTCATTCCATTTGCATCTGGTTCTGCTTTTAAGATTTCATTTCTATAATTATCCATCCAACCATTACTCAGTATTTCCTCAAATTGTAAGATACATGAGTTCTGCCATCTTATTCTTTTCATATTAATAACTTTGATATAGGATTGTTTCTGCCTATCACTTACCTATCTCCCATTTCCACTTGCCATTTTTGAGGTACTGACAAATGTGAGGATTCTGATCTTATAATAACGTCTAAGTCTCTTATTTTACTAATTGCTTCCATATTTCCGCAGACATGATCAATTACAGATGACCCCTTTGGGCAGGTATATTCTCCTTCATGATCACTTTTAGTTCTTCCATTAAAAATACAGTAATCCATTCTGGACATTATACTGATCAAACATTTCCTGTATTTATTATTTATTTTGTCTCTTGACTTATGCTGACAAGAAAAGTTTTTATTCATTGTGTTTATTCCATCTGACACTTCCTGGCTTACTGACTTACTTTCTGTAATTCTTACATTGAGATCGCCTAGGACTATTATAATACAATAATCCTAGCCTGAACGGGCTACTGCTGGAGTGGCCACGGCTACCACAGCCAGCCACCCAACCCACCTGAGCTCACCGCCTGGAGTAATCTCCTTCTGGACTCCACTAACCCCTGAATGGGCTACTACTTGAGTGACCGCAGCTACCACAGCCAGCCTCCTGACCCACCTGAGCTTGCCGCCTGGAGTCATCTCCTTCTGGGTAAGCCCCTCTGCCTGCACCGGGAAGCACTGAGTGGCTTCCATTGGCCACCACCTACTGCAACTCATTGCAGATTGGTCCTTTGCTTTCCACTCGGCATCTGATTGGCCTTGAAAATGCTGAACAATAAACTGCTTCTCTGGGCTTTTGTGCCGCTAGCATTGTACGGCTTTGGCCAAAAATTTGTACTGCCTGCATCTTTAGTGTTTTTAAGCTCAGCTAGTATAATTCCTCATTTAAATATACTGGTGTGGTAATTTGAGTGTACTGTTATTAGAAATTTAAGTGAACTGCTGTTGGAAATGTCTTTGTTAAAAGGACTCCTAGGGATTTAGCCAGCCTGGCTTTGGGGTTTCTTGTTTCCCCTCTCAAGTTTTGTAATGTACTTGCTAGCTCAGACAGCCTAATTCCTGTTTTATCCACACTGTATTTGCTTAATAAGGATTGTTTGCAACTTAGCCAGCCTGCCTTTGGCCTCCTGTCCTCCCCCTCTACTGGTCTCTAAACTTAACATTCTCCACCCCCCACCTGCTTTGTTTCCCCACTGTTTAAACTTGCTCCTTTGTCCTCTCTTGGCCTCATTCCCTAGGCCTATCTGTCTGGGTTCTAGTTGCTGCGACCCCTCCCTCTGCTCTTTGCACCTTCCTAATCCTCCTGCTCTCAGTCTGTTCCCCATTCCTCTTTCTGTGTTTTCATGTCATCCTTTTGTTCTTGCACTCCTCAGTGCAAAGCACCCCTTATAGTCTCTCTCTGTTTCCTTCCCTTAGACTCCACTTGCCCCTGAATGGGCTACTGCTTGAGTGGCCTCAGCTACCACAGCCAGCCGACCAACCAACCTGAGCTCACCTCCTGGAGTCATCTCCTTCTGAGTAAGCTCTCTGCCTGCACTGGGAAGCACTGAGTAGCTCCCACTGGCCACCACCTGTTGCAACTCATAATGGATTAGTCCCTCGCATTCCACTCGGCATCTGATTGGCCTTGCAAATGCTGAACAGTAAACTGCTTCTCTGGGCTTTTGCGCCCATAGCATTGTATGGCTTTTGCCAAAAATTTGTACTGCTTGCATCTTTAGTGTTTTTAAGCTCAGCTAGTATAATTCCCCATTTAAGTGTACTGTTGTGGTAATTTGAGTGTACTGTTGTTGGAAATTTAAGTGAACTGCTGTTGGAAATATCTTTGTTAAAAGGACTACTAGGGATTTAGCCAGCCTGCCTTTGGGGTTTCTTGTCTCCCCTCTTAAGTTTTGTAATATGCTTGCTAGCTCAGATAGCCTATTTCCTGCTTCATCCACACTGTATTTGCTTAATTAGGACTATTTGTAACTTAGCCAGCATGCCTTTGGCTTCCTTCCCTCCCCCTCTACTCACCTCTAAACTTAACGTTCTCCACCCCCCTCCCTACCTGCTCTTATCTTTTGTTTCCCCACTGTTTAAACTTGCTTCTTTGTCCTCTTGGCGCCATTCCCTAGGCCTCTATGTCTGGGTTCTGGTTGCTGTGCCCCCACCCCTGCTCTTTGCACCTTCTTAATCTTCCTGCTCTCAGTCTGTTCCCCACGCCCCCTCTCTGTTTTTCCATGTCACCCTTTTGTTCTTGCACTCCTCATTGCAAAGCACCCCCTTATAATCTCTCTCTCTCTCTTTCTGTTTCCCCTCCCTTAGATTCCACCAGCAGCCCCAAATGGGCTACTGCTTGAGTGGCCTCAGCTACCACAGCCAGCTGACCAACCCACCTGAGCTCTCTGCCTGGAGTCATCTCCTTCTGGGTAAGCCCTCTGCCTGCACCGGGAAGCAATGAGTGGCTCCTATTGGCCACTGCCTGCTACAACTTTCTCAGATTGGTCCCCCACATTCTGCTCAGCATCTGGTTGGCCTTGCAAATGCTGAACAGTAAATTGCTTCTCTGGGCTTTTGCACCCATAACATTGTACAGCTTTTGACAAAAATTTTTGCCCTTGCCCCTTCCCCTACCTGTCTCCTTAATTAAATAGGCTGTAGCTCCACACAACTAGTTCTTTTGTACTGCCCTGCCTGTTCCTTATTAGACCTACCATTCCTTGGACCTCCTTCTCTGATGCCCACCCTCGCTCCCCTTTTCCTTCCCCCTCTCTCTTCACTACCTCTTGCTCTCTTAGCCTAGCACCTCCGTCTGTCCCTCCCTCCTCCCACCCTTTCCCCCTCTTAGCCTGCCTCCACTGTCATTTTTCTCCCTCCTTTCCTTCTCCTCCTAGAATATCCTGTCTGTCCTTTCAGTGCACAATGGCTGGGCACCTCCTATCTCTCCATATGTTTATCTTTCTCTCTCTCTTTTACCCCTGTTCTACTTGCCTGGGGCCTCTTTCTCTGCTCGCCCTTTGGACTACCAATTTGACCTTATCTACTTAAATAAGAGCACTCATTCCTCTGGACTGGTCCCCCATTCTCAAACTTAACCATGAAAGGCTGGCAGCACTACTGGAGCAATAGCAGGGTGCAATATGTCTGATTGTTTCTACTCACATCTCTGGCATATTTGACCTCTCTCTCTGGGACCTTAGGTAACCTCTCTGCCCTCGCTCCAGCATGAAACAGACGAACAAATCCACCCTCAAACAACAACACTGGTTCACTCTGAAGCTCCTGCTCCTTCTACTGCTGCTATCTGGGAATATTCACCCCCAACCCTGGCCAGAAAAAAACACTTGCTCAGACCCCAAACTGAGTCAATCTGGGATGCTCACCCCACAGCTTTCAATGTGCATAGCCTCCTACCTAAACTCAATGCTTTGCAAATATTCTCTATCCAACACAACCCTGATGTTAGTACAGTCATCCAAACCTGGCTTTCTCCCAAAATTCCAGATATGGCAATTGCTCTGTCTGACTACAACATGTTCAGACTTGACAGGAGCTCTAAAAGAGGGGGTGGCTGTGCTGTATATCTTAAAGAATCATTCCTTGGCCACCTTATATGTACCCCCTTCTTGGATACATCCTCACAGATTCTTCCCATCAGAATCCTGCTTGGTGCCCACAACAAAACTCTAACTGTTGCTGCTATATACAAACCTCCAAAAGAGCAACTTAAAGGCCTCAACTCAGTCTTGGATCTTATCCGTTCACTACCTCTTGACTCAGAGTCAATACTAATGGGCAATTTCAACATCAATTAGCTGGCACCAGATACAGGGGATCTCCAGGATGTCATTGCAGCAACCAAACTTGCTCAGGTGGTCAACTCCCCTACCAGGCACAACTACAAAACTGGCACAAGTACCCTTTTAGACTGGGTCCTGACCACCCACCCATCTCGGATCTCTAAACTGTCTGTCCTTTTTGACTCATTAAGTGACCATTCCCCAGTCATCTGTGAATGGTCAAATAAATTTAGCATGCTTCCCCCAAATTAATCTACAGCAGAGTCCTTCCCCGGGGTCAGCTGAAACACCCTAAATCTCAACTCAGACAGCATGATTGGTCTCCTATCTGCTGCGCAACTGATGTCAACTCAGCCCAGGACTTTTTTATTAATTCCTTCAATGCTGCCAGTGACTCCCATGCTCCCATTAAAAAGCACAAAGTAAAAGGCCTCTGTAACCCATGGCTCCTCTGTGGATCTCCTAGCACAAATAAAAACCTGGGACCATCTCTGGCATTGGGCTTGGGCAACAGGTAACCAAGCCAACATTCTCAACTACAAATGAGCTCGTAATGAATGTACAAAATCCATCCACATGACAAAAAGTATATATTACAACGAAGTACTCACTAACACATGGGGTAAGGGGAAATCCTTCTGGAGCAATCTGAAAGAAGTTGTGGAGAAGTCATCTCAAACCTCTCCTACCATGTTAGATGTGGATGGGGACATAACCTTCGACGCAGTCTCTATTGCCAGTACATTCAATGCCACGTTCTCTGACCTCAGTAGTGTTCTCCCACCAGACTTCTTCGATGATGATAATCCGCCTTCATTCTCCACCACTACCCCTCCTCCTGCTAACCATCCCCTATTTTATTTCATAGCAGTCAGGATGACTGAAACCTGCAATTATATCAGTTAGGCAATTGCCAGATCCAGGACAAGTGGGGATTCACTCGACCTTAAGCTACTGTCCCTTACTCTCGATGTAGTCCTATCACCTCTAACTATGATCTTCAACCTCTTCCTCTCCCTTAGTCAGTTTCCCGACCAGTGGAAATCTGCCACTATCACACCTGTCCACAAGAGTGGGGACAGGGCTCAACACAAGAACTATCAACCTATATCCATATTACCTTCTCTCTCCAAGGCCCTCAAACATATAGTAGCTGACCAGCTCTTGGATTACTTAGACAAATACAACATCCTGTGCACCCAACAGCATGGATTCAGAAAAGGTCACAGCATTACATCTGCCCTCCTCAAATTCACTAGTGCCATCCACAATTCTCTGGATAATAGTCTCCTGACTGGGGCGGTTTTCATAGACCTGTCCAAGGCATTTGACACCATCCACCATTGCCTATTAATCACACAGTTGCAAAATCACTGGACTCTCCCACAGTTCCTTTTCCTGGTTCAAGATCTACCTGGAAAACCACTCTCAACATGTGAAGATTGCTGATGTTCACTCTGCTGATAGACCCATTTGCTCAGAAGTCCCCCAAGGTTCCATTCTCGGGCTACTCCTTTTCAGCCTCTTCCTGAATAGTCTCCCGAAATCTTCTCCTCAATGTATCCTCCTTCTCTATGCCAACGATGCCATCATTTACACAACCCACAAGGATCCCCTCCTCCTTCAAAACAATCTACAGCTTGGTTTCTCTGCAATTGAAGACTGGTTTTGCAAGCATAAATTAGTCCTCGACTATAAAAAAAACAAGTCTATGCTTTTCTGTGGTTCTCACAACAAGCACAGGTCTCAACCCATCCTAATCACTACTTGCCTGGGTGCAGGCCTTGAACAGGTTCAGTCATTCAAATTCCTTGGAGTCACCATTGACAGTAATCTATCATATGCCACCCACATAGACAATGTCTCAAAAGCTGAAAATGCACTCATTGGCCTTCTTTACTGGCATAGGCAATGCCTCACTGCAGATGCCCTAAGAATAGCAGTTCATAGCTCGGTGGTCTCACTAATCGACTATGGCCTAATCATCTGTGGCTCAGCTTTTGCCACTGCCCTTAGGTGCATGTCCTTGACCTTAAGCAAAGCCTGTAGGCTGATCACTGGATCCCACCATCTCACCCACACCTGTGACCTATACACCCAAACTGGATGGCTCCATTTGTCAAGACGTATCAAGTACCAGACCTGCTTATTCCCCCAACAAATAATACTGGGCCTAGCCCCCACAGGTGTCAAAGCCCTCCTCTGTATGGCACAGAATCAGTGCCCAACCAGGGGCTCTGAATCTCAGCTTCTGCACATCCTACATTGCTGTACCACCCAGAGGCAAAGATCATCACTCACGGAGCTCCCAGTTGGTTAAATGGCCTCAGCTATGACCTCTCCTCACTGCCTAAGCTAGGCCCTTTCAAATCTAACCTCCACCTCCATCTCCCTGCCTCCAGCTCCTGTGATTGTCAATTGTAATTGGCTCCTCTTAATCCAGCACTTATTCCCCCTACTTAACTCCTCAAGCACTCTCCCACCATTCCCTCCATAACCCCCCTTATCCCTTCTAGCACTTTTTTCTTACCTGACTAATGCAACCAGCTGCTAATGATTTTGTTGTCCTGTTCTAACTTCTTAATTCTGTATTGCTTCTCATTCTATGGCTCCAAATACCACAGTATATGTATGTATGTACCTATATGGCTGGAAATGACTGTAAGCTGCTTTGTTCTTCCCCATTTCAACTAGCACTGTTCCTTCAAATTGTATTGATTTCATATCGTCATGTATTCTATTGTCATTTAAACCAATGTGGAACCCCTGTAAAAGAGCTTTTGCTCAAAGGTATTTGTAATCCTAGATCTAAATAAATAAATAAATAAAAATAAAAACTATGCTCATGCCCCTCTGATATTCTTTTCAGTATTGCTTTGAAAGTTTTCCAGTATTCAATCTGAGTTATCTTATTAGTTGGTAATACATATACATTAATGAGTATCACAGTTGTTTTCTTATTAACCAATTTAAGCACCTGACAATTTAACAATTCCATCTTTTGGGGCATTATGTTAAAGTTTAAACTTGTCTTAATATAAATCGCCAGGCCTGCTTTTGGTCTACCATTTTTCTTAGATTTTGTTGCTGGGAGGGAGATTAATACCTGAATAACCAGGGATCATCGGAAGATCTTCTTCCAGCATCCAAGTCTCTTGGAAACAGAAAATGTCAGACCACATCAAAAAATTCTTAAATTTATTATCTGCTAATCTATTCAGTAACCTTTCTATATTCCATGTAAAAACATTTAACTCTATTAATGTTTCCATCATATTCACATCTCTTAAATCTGTTTGTCAGTTTGAATTGATGTCCCGGGGGCAAAAGGATTTGTTGTTTCCAGAACTGTTTGGTCATTTTGGTGCCAAGTGAAACCTTTCTTATCTAATGTCTCAACATCTGTAAAGTAAAGGGTATGAGCATCCAAAACTTTGGAGGCCTGTGACACAAGTGTCACCAATTTACTAGACTGGAATGTAATATCAATCTGTGGAAGATCTGAGTCAGCCTTATGCACATAAATGAATTTTATAGTACTCCTATTAATGTTCATACTTAAAGCACAAGAGAAAAAAGAACATATTTCCTTTTTAATGATCCTATTGTGTAACCTTTTGCCAATTCCCAACAAAAGAGTGACAGAGTCTTATTCTCCCATTCTGAGTCTCTGGAGAGATTTCAGTTTCAGATAGCATTATTAACCTTCTCTAGCCAGAGGGTGTCATCCACAGGTTCTGTCCTTGTTATTAGTTCTCCATAACAAGTTAAAGGTAGAGCTTGAGGGGGAAGTATGTAAATACCTCTTTTACTTAGCTCATTTTCCAGTTCCCAGATTTTCTGAGCTACATCTCCTTTTGCACAATGGCCTTATTTCAAGATGGCTGGCGTTACTCGCACAGAGTTGCGAGTTACACCAGTTGCCTCTATGCCATGGACCCTATGATGCATTCTAGAAGTGGCAGGGTCCTGGCAATTGTGACTTGCGAGAAGCGCCATGTGTGTGGTGAAGGCCCAAGCATGGTGTATCAATGCCACAGGTTGCATTTCGCAGTGAGCATCAGATGGCATTCCAGGAGCACCCCCAACACCAGACCACCACAGAACACATCAGGGGGCATGGGGGTGGCAAGGACAGATGGCACAGGCATCTGGGGAGTGCTACTGACACAAAAACCCGGGGGTCCTTCATGGTCAGGGATTTGGGGGTGGGGTGTGCTAGTGGAGAAAGGGGGACAGCATGGCACCATTCCCATGGTGCTGTGAGGCTGCATCCAATGGTGCCAGCCATCAGATGCCAGTTATGACACCTCTGAGCTTTCAGAAGTCAGCTATGCCACTGCATGTCCTAGAATCGCAATTGCGGGTTGTGACAGCAGGCCTTCTGGAATTGGGCTAAGTTGCTGTTGCAACCCGCAGTTGTGCCAGGGATTGCAGGCTGTGGCATATGTGTGGTTGTATCTTGTGATTGTCACAGCCTGCAGATACAATGGCATAGGTCCCCTCTTGGAATAGCAATGGGCGTATCGCATGGCATAAGTTGTGAGATACACCATGGGGATTAGCATATCCCACCTTATGCAGGTGTAGCCTGTCTGGATGTCATTATTTTGCACATTCCCCCCATCCGGTCACCCACCTTCCCAAGTCTCCCCTATGACAGGCACCACAATTGAGTCACCCTTTCGGTAAGTGCCCGATCTCGGTCGCCAAAGTCACAGGATACCCAATAGGGCCTTGTTAGATTTAATAACTAGACCAAAGTTTAACAGTAGTTCTGACCTTATAGAAGAGGAAAATCAGCAAAATGCAGATCCTGTTGTTAAATGCAACAGATCCACACAAGTTAACCTCCCCCCTTCATTTCAGGAAGGGAGAGAAATTATCCTAGAATTGGCAAATCTGGAAACCATAGATCAACATAAAAAATGGATAAAAAAAGGCTAAAAAGGGAAACAGGGACTCTAGTAATCAAATAGGAAAACCAAAAAAGATAAAAAAGAAAACTAGGAAGAAAAATAATAAAAATCAAACTTACCCTAAGCTCCTATGTTAGGCAGACCTAACAGCAGCAATGAGAGCCTCCATAACATAGTTGTCAAGACTGCTACAAGAGATGAAAATATTTTATTGAGTAGGGATATTAAAAATATGGATGCACCAATTGCTGCAGGGAAAGAATTAATCTGAACACTACACTTACTGAGGTGGTATGTCATTTTGGAGGGGGCACCAAGGGAGACCCTACCAGGTCCCAAATTAAGATGATAAAATAAAACAAGGTAAGAATCTGATCAATGATTCTTCTAATGTTAAATTTACAACCACACTCAAAGTGGAATTTTTGATATAAAAGTATGGGGTTCACAGATTGAGAAATGAGACTACATAGACATTTACTAATTAGATATTAAAAGTATTGCATGTTGTAAATGACAGAGGGGAAGTCTTTATCATGAGACCTCCAAATTTAGATTATAAAAACTGTGGGCCCAATTCCAAGACAGGCTACACCAGCATCAGGTGGGATACGGCAATCCCCATGGGGTATCCCCCGACTTACGCCATGTGATACACCCATTGCTATTCCAGGAGAGAACCTACGCCATTCTGTCTGCAGGCTGTGACAATCACAAGACACAAGACACAACAACACATATGCCATAGCCTGACATGCCTGGCACAACTGTGGATTACAACAGCAACTTAGCTCAATTCCAGAAGGCCTGCTGTCGCAATCCGCAATTGTGATTCCAGGACATGCAGTGGCATAGCTGACTTCCAACAGTTTGGAGGTGTCATAACTGGCATCTGATTGCTGGCACCATCAGATGCAGCCTCACAGCACTGTAGCAATAGTGCCATGCTGTACCCCTGGCCCCCACCAGCACACCCCTGCCCCAAACCCCCAACCATGAGGGCCCCCAGGGGTTCTGTGTCAGTAGTACTGCCTGGATGCCTGTGCCATCTCTTCTTGCCACCCCATGCCCCCTGATGTGCTCTGTGGTGGTCTGGGGTGGGGGGCTCTAGGGAGGCCACCTGAAGCTCGCTGAGAAATGTGACCTGTGGCATTGATATGCCATGCATGAGCTACCACCACACACATGGCATATCTCATAAGTTGCAATTGCTGGGACCCTGCCAGTTCTGGAATGCAGCATAGGGTCCATGGCATAGAGGCAACCAGCATAACTTGCAACTCTGTGCGAGTTACGCAGGCCATCTTGAAACAAGGCCATTGTGCAAAAGAAGATGTAGCTCAGAAAATCTGGGAACTGGAAAATGAGCTAAATAAAAGAGGTATTTACATACTTCCCCCTCAAGCTGTACCTTTAACTTGTTATGGAGAACCAATAACAAGGAAATAATCTGTGGATGACACCCTCTGGCTGGAGAAGGTTAATAATGTTATTTGAAACTGCAATCTCTCCAGAAACTCAGAATGGGAGAATAAGACTCTCTCACTCTTTTGTTGGGAATTGTCCAAAAGTTATACAATAGGATCATTAAAAAAGAAATGACCAAACAGTTCTGGAAACAACAAATGCTTTGCCACCCCCACCCGGGACATCAATTCAAATTGACAAACAGATTTAAGAGATATGAATATGATGGAAAAATAAAAAAGTTAAATATTCTTACATGGAATATAAAGAGTTACTGAATAGATTAGCAGCTAATGAATTTAAGAATTTTTTGATGGGGTCTGACATTTTCTGTTTCCAAGAGACTTTGATGCTGGAAGAAGATCTTCTGATGACCCTTGGTTATTCGGGTTTTAATCTCCCAGCAACCAAATCTAAGAAAAATGGAAGACCAAAAGCAGGCCTGGCGATTTATATTAAGACAAGTTTAAACTTTAACATAATACCCCAAAAGGTGCAACTGTTAAATTGTCAGGTGCTTAAATTGATTAATAATAAAACAACTGTGATAATCTTTAATGTACTGTATATGCATCACCAACTAATAAAATAACTCGAGATGAATACTGGGCAACTTTCAAAGCAATACGGAAAGGAATATCAGAGGAACATGAACATAGCATTATAATAGTCCTAGGAGATTTCAGTGCAAGAATTACAGAAAGTAAATCAGTAAGTCAGGAACCGTCAGATGGAATAATCATAATAAATAAAAAATGTTCTTGTCAGCATAAGTCAAGAGACAAAATAATTAATAAAATTGGGAAATGTTTGATCAATATAATGTCCAGAATTGATTACTGCACTTTTAATGGAAGAACTAAAAGCAATCATGAAGGAGAATATACCTTCATAGGCCTAAAGGGGTAATCAGTGATCGATCATGTCTGGGGAAATATGGAAGCAATTAGCAAAATAAGAGACTTAGAAGTTATTATAAGTTATGGGCCTTCATTAGCAAAATGTAACATAAGCTCCTAAATGTATTATTTTGTAATATTTGTTCACCATGGGCTGGATATTCAAACTGTGCCCAAAATGTGCACAATAGCAGGAGCAAGCACAAGTCCATTGCGCACATGCGCAATAGATGCGATATTCAAAAATGGAGCAAGCCAAATTGCGAAACCGGCCAACGTCTGAATATCGCACAACCTGCGCCATAGCGCAACCAGGAAGGGGAAGCTGAGCAGATACGATGCGCTATAGCACAACAAGGGCAGCCCAGCTGAGCAGCCCAGAGGTGCCATAACGCAAGCAGGGAGCCCCCCAGCAGCAGAGCAATGGAACTGCACAACCAGGGAGGTAGGCAGGGGCCCACCACCCATTCCACAGATGGGCACAGGAACACACTGCAGAACTGACAATGCACTCCCACACCCCATGCACGGCACAACTGGGGGAGGGACGGAATATCCACCAGCCCATGGGGACAAGCAAAAAAAGCACAGCTGGGCCATGTTGCACCAGAACACCCACTGGTAAGCTGAGACTGCCACACAAGGGGGGCTGACCACCCCATTGTACAGCAGCCCCCCCCGTGCACAGCACACCCTGCACTGCGACCCCAAGACACCCCCCATGAGCAGTGACCATCACTGCAGGAATCCCCATGCATACCCCCCATCACACTGCAACCTCATGTACCACAGAACTATACAAGCCAGAGCCACCATGAGCACCCAGCAGTGAGTGGCAGCACACAGCAATGCAACAATGGCAGACACAGTGCCAACACGCACAACCCCCCTGAGGCACAGCCGAGAGACCGAACATGTGTCGCCACAAGTGGTACCTCACACAGGAAAGGGCGTGCCCCTGACACCACTGCCATTGATACAGCACCCTGCACAGTAGACAGGTGTCACAGCGTGACCCACCATGAGCCACAGCAGCCAGCACAGACACCCACAGTGTTGCGTGGAAGCATGCAGCACACCGCATGCAACACAGTGCAGGGGCAAACACACACTCATACCCTCAGGGACACCAACACAGGGACGCAGCAGTGTGACAACCAAGCCCCCAGTGTGGGCACATGTAAACTGTGCACACACAGCCTGCAGTCCACGATGACACAGGGGTGACACCCACCCTGTGCATGTCTGTGGCCCTGTACGCCACCAGCACATGCCTGGATCACAAGTCACAGACAGTGCTGCACAGCCCCTGCAACACACACAAGACACAGCATGGAGGTGGGACAGCAACTGTGGAGGCCACAGTGTCACCGAGGCAAACATGCACCCCACGGTGACAGGTGGCAACCCAGCATTGTAGCGGTCACATGGATGACCTGCAGGACAGAACCCACTGACAAGGCAGCAGACCTGGCAGGCCACAGACATGCAAGGGTGTCAGCTGCACAGGCCAAGGACAGCTTGACAGGGGCACAATGGACACAGAGCAGGCACCATGGAACACTGCACACAGCAATCCAATGCACAGAGAACAACACACACCACAGATACCGACTGAAAGCCACTCCCACACCAGAGACACCTACCCCCCCACACACACACACATACCCATGACTATACCTCCCCAGATGCCATGCACACCACTGCAACTAAGCACCTATAGCCAGCTGCAAATCAGAGACCACCACAGTATTCATATCAAAAGAACTGTATTAGAAAAACAACAACAAGTATAACAACATCAACAACTATTTACACATATACAAAACTGGGGAGGAGGTACTTGTACAAGGTAGTGGTGGGTAAGGGGCAGGGGTGAACAACTGGGAGAGGGAAGACGGGGTGTGAGGGTTATTCAAAGGGTGGAGGTGATGCCCAGCTACTGGTCTCCAGCCTGCTCCCTGCTGCCGGTCCTGGGGTCTCTGTCACCTCCACACCCCATGCTGCTGGAGGTCCTGCAGGATACCTAGGGAGTCTGTGGCCACCCACAATAGCTGCTGCATGGCTCACTCAATGTGTAGCAGTATCCGGACACCTAGGACAAGGGATCGGGGTCAAAGGGTGTGACTGTCCATCTCCCTGAAGCCCACCCATCATGTATGGCATACAGCCAAGTGCCCCGCTCCTGTGATTGTGTGCACCCACCCACAGTGACCATGTGCACAAGACATGCCAAACCAGACAGCAACAGCCATGTGTACCACTGCACACACACACCGCCCATGTCCAGCACAGCACAACCAAGGCCGTACAGTAACGTGGCTATGCGGTGGGCAGGCAGTGCCACAGCCATGTGCCTAGTGCATGCATGGACCACCATTGACACACTCCCAGACATGCAGTGCCACTGGACAATGCTGACTGTCACATGTCGCATGCATGGCAGTGGTGTGGGTGTCCTTGGATGGTGGCCATGCCCTGCTCCTCACCCTGTCACACAGCATGCAATAGCAATCATGTTGTCATGGCACTCACCCTCATTGGGCTGTTGCTGGCATTGTGGTTCTCCACCGCCACGCTCGGGTACTGCAGCCACCACCCTCTGCCGCTCAGCCATGGCCCTCCTCCAGTCTGCCACGCCTGTGGGAAACAAAAGGCGAGAAACACATCAGTATAATCCCAAAGCATATTCCCCCTGCCCCAATGATTGTGCCCACCCACCCAGCCAGACCAATACATCATATACCCTGTAAACACCTCCACAGCCAATCCTAGACCAACCCGCCCCCATGTGCTGGACACAATAGACAGTGTTACCCATATGGACCATACAGGGGCGTAGGTGGATTGCCCACCTGGATGAGGCACCACGCCCCTCCTGGCACGCGACCGCAGATGTGCCAGTAGCTCCGGCTCCCTCCTCCTCAGTTCCCCATAGTGGTGCCTGCACTGTTCTGAGGTCCTCCTCTGGCCAGTGGCTACCTCCAGGTCAGTGGCCACCTGTTGCCACACCTGGGTCCTGGTCCTGTCCAGGGGAATCTCCCCATACAGTGGGCCATAGTGAGGCTCCACAATGGCCACCAGGTTGACCAGCTTGAGAGCACTCCACTGGGGGGCTCTTCTGCATGCCATCTCCAGATCTATAGTAGACAATATGGCGCTCTGCAGCGCGGCAACCCCATGTGGAATTGCTGCACAATGCAAACGCCCGCTATTCCCTATCGGCGTCGGTCGGTTCAGTGCCGCCATTCCCTAGCGCGCTGTCACCGAACAGCGCGATAGAGCTGCAGACATGCCATACATACAGTGCCAAGGGGGCAAAGATCGGGCACAGAGTCATGGGTCTCTGGCACAAGGCCACGCACAGCGCCATCAGACGTCTATGCATCCAGTGCGATTGGTCGCCTGTGTGCCATTGCCACAGCGAACTATTGCACAGTTGTGCCACAGCGCAATGTAGTGACCATCGCCGTAGCGCCACTGGCTCAATGGTCGCCATGCCCTGAATTGCCTACCGCGCACAGCACATCATCAGCGTGGCAGATGCCTGCATAAGCTACCTGGGCATGCACAGTGCGGTGTACTATGCAGTCACAGAACTGCGCCATTGGCTCAGCATGTTCAACCATATTGCGCAAAACGCAACAGCGCGATATTCAGCCATCATATGCAAATCATCCAATCAGCCATTCAATGGCGCAGCAGCACGATTTGCATCTCATTAAAGTTGCTCCACACCTAATTTGCATGGATTGCGCTATAAAAACTGCGACAATGTTCTGCAGTGGGCATATTCGGTTACTGCAGTTGATAGGTGATTTGCATGCTGTGTTCTATTCTGGACTATGGTTCCAGGGAATTGATGTGTACTGCACAGCCACAGGTGACCACTCTCACCCATACAGGCTGAGAAATGACTGAGCCAGGACTGGGTGAGGAGGATGATGGTGGGCGGAAGAGGAGGCCTAATTTTACGAAGACTGAGATGGAGGCACTCTTCGAGGCCTACCTGGATGAAGAACCACTGCTCAGTGGACGGCGGGGCACCCCTCAGGCTCATGCTGCTGCATGGGAGGGGGTGGCACATGCCGTCAACCTGCACGGCAGCCACCAGCGCTCTGTGCTGGAGTGTAAATAGAAGATGGGAACCGACAGGAGGAGGGTGAAGGAGAAGGTGGCTGCCATCAGGGCGGCATGTGCTGCAACAGGCGGGGGCCAGCTGGAGGTGGTGCAGCTGACACCGGCAGAGGACAGGCTCACTGCAAGCATGCAGTGCAGTGCAGTGCCATTGAGGGTGTACCTGGAGGTGGCTTCCAGACAGGTGGTAGCCCATCACTGCATGGTATGTCATGGTCTGTGGGGGGGAGGTAGATCCCATGCACTAACGTGTCTTTGCTTTCTGTTACAGATCCTGTGCGTCTGCAGGGGTCAGTGGTGGAGGGCCTTTCCACTGCAGACAGCCATCTGGAGTTGGAGGAGGGACCATCCACCTCCACTGGTAGCCGGCGTGCATTGCAACAGTGTGCACACCTGGCTGCCAACACTGGAGTCATTGAGTCAGGTGTGGAGGGTGCCCTTCCTGTGTTCCAGCAGTCTGGCATCCAAGCATGCCAGCATGCTGTGGCTGTGGCACAGACCTGCACCATTGATGATGCAATGACCATTATGGGCGTTGACATGTGTGTGTCACAGAATGGACACACAGCAGGACAGCACACGCCCATGGATCTGGCTGGTTATGACATGTGTGTCAGCACATCATCACAGTCCCAGGCTGCACCTGTCAGCACCGGTGGGGCAGCACCGGTGGCTGTTCAGGTCAGTGGCACTGTTGCAGCCACAGCGGTGGGACAACTGATCCTGTGGGCACAGCAGGCGAAGGGGCAGCAGCAGCAGTCACCCACCGGGGCTGGGGGTACAGGGTTCAGC
Source organism: Neoceratodus forsteri (assembly GCA_016271365.2). NCBI lineage: Eukaryota > Metazoa > Chordata > Ceratodontiformes > Ceratodontidae > Neoceratodus > Neoceratodus forsteri. The sequence goes on from CM057450.1 coordinate 1,641,362,031, forward strand.
GATGGCATATATGCACCGCCTGTGGACTTGCTCATACCTGGTCCTGGTGAGCAGCACCGACCCTCAAGGGGTGCTGTGCATCAGGCCCTTCCATACCCTGAGGGACAGGTTGCTGATGTGGCAGATGACCTCTTTGACAAGCACACCCGCCTGCTGCAGGCATCAGTACAGCAGAAAATGCAGGTTGCAATGTCCGTGGAGGCAATGTGTGTGGCTCTGGAGCGGGTTGAGGAGCAACACAGCAGGGACACCGAGAAGATCCTGTCTCGGATTGACCATATGCAGATGGATGTGACTGCAGCCATTGACAGGCTGACACAGGCAGTGGTTGCTGTCAGGGACACATTGGGCACACAGTCAGGTGCCCCTGTGCCACTCATACCGCACAGTATGCTATCCACTCCCCGTTCCCGGCATCGTGCGACACCCACCCGGCCGATGCCTGGTTCAGCTGTGGGCATCCCGAGCACTCCCAGTGCAGGTATGTTTGGTGTGCTGCAGACACCTGTGTGGGCACGGTCGCATTCGCACAGTGGAACCCCTGGTGGACCATCAGTGCCACCCCATAAGGCCCATGCTCAGCCTGCCAGTGCTGCTGGGTCTCGTTGGGGCCGCCCATGCATCTGAGGTGGCCGTGGCACTGTGCCACAAGACTGAGCTGTCTCCCAGTGCAGGCCCTGTCTGTTGCTGCCCTGTGTGCGTGTGTGTTTTGGTGGGCAGTGCACCAGTGGGTGCCCAGCCCTACTCGCAGACACACGGACCACCTGCACACCCTCCAGACTGCTGTCCACAAGTGTGTGTGCATGATGATGCCTGCATTGCACTGTACACCAAAGTGCGATGGTGCCCAGCATCTGACACACGCACATGGACAGTCAGTGGACGTGGTGGCCTGTGGACATGTGTGTCCTTAATGTCTGTGTTCTGGCTCTGTTTTGCACCTGACCCCTGTGCACCTTGTGCCTATTGTGTGAGTGTGTGTCCGTCCATGTGGCGTGTTACTGTTCACCCTTCCCTGGTTGTCTGTGTGTGCCTCTGTGCCCTACCACTTCCCTTGCCGTCATGTACCCTTGGAGTGTTTCCATGTGTGTACATGGGTTGTGCCATAGCCACTGGTGGTTGCACATGGCCCCATGACTTACCTGTGTTGGCTGAAGTGCTCCTCTGTGATGGTGTCCCGGTGCAGCTGGGCCAGCCGGATCAGTATGGGTCCCATCGTCTAAGGGGGGGGCTGCCCATCCCCATCTTCACTGGCGTCACCATTGTCCCCATCGCTGTCCCCCTCTTTGACCTGTACAGCTATCCCACAGTCTTTGGCCATGTTGTGCAGGATGCAACAGGCCAGGAATATCACACAGGCCTCTGAGGGGCTATACTGTAGGGTTCCACCGGAGGTGTCTAGGCAACAGAAGCGCACCTTCAGCATCCCAAATACCCACTCAATGATGTTGTGTGTGACGGCGTGTGCCTCATTGAAGCGTTGCTGCGATGGGGTCATGGGCCACCGGTAGGGTGTGAACAGTGAGGGACGCAGTGGGTATTCACTGTCACCTGTGTGGAGATAGTGGAGGTTAGTGTCTTGTTCAGGCTCAAATTGCCCCTAACCCTGTGTGCCACATGCATGGCACCTGTGGCTTACCCCCCTCTTGCCCCTGGTTTGTCAGTTCTACATGCATACTCACCCACTAGGTGTCCCGTGGGGATGTCCCCACTCTCAAATTGATGGCACAGTGCCGACTGGTACCATATGAATGAATCATGTGCTCCCCCAGGGTGCGTGGCACAGACATTGATGATGCGCCCACTGGCATCACACACCACCTGGCAGTTGACACTGGCATAAACCTTCCGATTCATATATGAGGCCCCATCAGGGCCAGGTCATGTGTGAATGGCCACATGGGTGCAGTCTATTGCCCCTAGCATGCCAGGCATACGTGCTACCCTGTGGAACTCCTGTATGTTTGCTGTGCACTCTGCCGTGGTGCTGTGGAAATGGATGTACTCCGCAGCATGTGGCAGCAGTGCGCTGAGAAATTGGGTGAGGGTGCGTGATGTGGCCAACTGTGTTATGCCTGTGGTGTCCCCTGTTGGTCTCTGGAAGGTACCTGTGGTGAGCAAGCACATGCAGGCTGTTACCTTTGTCTCCACTGACAGAGCATGACTCTGTCGTGTGGGTGCCTGCATCACATCACTGCACAGCTCACACAGCCACCTCAGTATTGCCCTGTTCAGGCAGTACCGGCCCACAATCTCGACATCTGAGTAGAGCTCAAAGCTGGTGTGAGCTCGGTACTGCCTGTTGGGGGCGTACCGCTGACAGGCCCTTCCCCGGCCATGTCCCCCTGCAGCATTCCTTCTCACCCCCCTTATTACGGCTTCCATGTGGAAGGTGGTGCTGTCCATGTCCCTGGCTTGTGTTCCCCCCCAGCTGTTGTTGTTCTGTTCCCCCCGCTGTCCTGACTGCTACCTCCACTGCACTGGGTACACCTACTGGCCTCTGCACTCTGTGGCCCCACACACCTTTCCTTGCCTCTATTTTGTCCTCTGAACTCCCTGGCATGCCCTCTTTGTCCCTCTGGCCTTGTCTCTCTCCCTGCCTCATGTGGCTTCCCTGTAGCGTTCTTGCACCTCTTTACTCCTTTTTATTTTGGCTTATTTCCCCTATGGCGCAACTTCCACCTGATCCACTGTTGTGCATTGTGAAAGTCTTTGAACATCGCACTGCGCACTTTATGCAAGGTTCCACCCCCTTCAGTTGCGCATGCCTTCATTAGCATTGCGCTGTTGCTCAGCATGTTTTCAGTGGCGCAACTGCCTCCTGCTGAATATCACAGAATGACTCATTTTCTGACTTGCGCTGGCGTAACCCTATTGCGCATTGCACAACCCTTTTGAATATTCAGCCCCAAATGTTTAACATAGCCTTGTTATGACCCTGCCTCATGAAGAAGGGCAGAGCAAATGTTCATCTCCTGGCCTAAATGTGATTTTATGGAAGAACTGCAAAATCAGTTTTCAGGATGCAAAACACATTTTGGGCAGGAGCTGAAAAATGGCAACTGTCACATTGATGAGGAGTTGTAAAGAAATGGATATGTTGAAAATTTGGGGTAAACTATTGAATATTACCAAAGTTATGAGCCTGCATTTTCAAAAATCAACATAGCCTCATAACTTTTTTTAATTCACTGGCCTTGACTTAGCTAAATTGTTCACTCTTCCTACCAGATTTAACCAGTCAATTGACACCAGCTCCCTCCTTGACGTACTACTCTCTAACTGCCCCCACAAAATCAAGATTGTTAATGTCTTAGCTAACTCTCTTGGTGACCATTCCCCTAGCCTCTGTTTCTGGTCCTCCTCCATGCAAAAACCAATGAACGAAGTCACCGCCCACTGCCGTTTTTGCCCAGAGGGCCTCAGTAAACTGAAGCAGTACCTAGCCCAACTTGACTGGTCCCCAATCTCACTCAAGACTGTTATAGACTCTGTGCTAGCATACCTCACCAGAGCTTTCTGCAAGGCCTGTGACCTCTTTGCCTGTTTTACCAGTACCTACTCCAAAAGACATAATGCTGCCTGGATTTCCCCTTCCCTCATTCAACAACTGAGGCAGCGAGACAACCTCTGGTATGTCACGGTCGAGTCAGGCAGGACAGTGAATGGACAAGCCTATAATGCCGCTCTTAACCAATGCATCTGAGCCATAAGACAAGCCAAGTCCAAACACTACCAAACCACCCATTCTTCTTTGAGTGTGATTGTAAATTTAACATTAGAAGAATCATTGGTCAGACTGTTACTATGTTTTTTGTCTTTTAGCATCCTAATTTGAGACTTGTTAGTGTCACCTTTGGTCTCCACTCCAAAATGACATACTACCTCAGTAAGTGTAGTGTTCAGATTTAATTTTTTCCCTGCAGCAATTGGTGCATACATATTCTGAATATCCCTACTCAACATAATATTTTCATCCCTTGTAGCAGTCTCGACAACTATGTTGTGGATGCTCTCCTTGCTGCAGTTAGGTCTGCCTAACATAGGAGGCTATAAAGATGAAATGGAGGTAAAGTCTCCTTTATTTGTAAAAAAAATCTTTATTATATCTGATTTCCACTTTTTGTAATGAATCATTGTTTGTTTGCTTATGGCTGGAGAAAGAGGATGAAAAACATGGGGAAAACCCAAGAGAAGGTGAACCCGAGTTGTAATCTCTTTGATTATCTTGATTATTTTTCAATCCTGACTTGAGTCCAGCTTTCTAAGCTTATGCAAAGTATGATTCAAATACTTTAACGTTTGTGGGAGGCCATTTGATTTGTTAACATTTGGTGCCTCGTTTCTCTCAGTGTCTACACTCAAGGGTGTCTGTTCTTTATTAAATTTGAGATAATTACTTGTCTTTGAGATCCACCACCCTTGTTTGGGTGTCATTTATTGTCCCAAGCCATTGGTGGAGCATTTGTCAAAATCAGTTGAGATTTCCCAGGATGAGGTTAAATGTGGAGCTTAATCATAGAAACATAGAAACATAGAAGTTGACGGCAGATAAGGACCGCAAGGCCCATCCAGTCTGCCCATTTCTTTTTCTACCTTATAAATGTGCCATCGGCCTTTGCTCTGTCAGTGACCTATCTATTCATAGTCATTTGTATTGCTCCCTTATGCCTATCCCATGCCTGTTTGAAGCCCTGCACTGTATTCATAGTCACCACTTCTTGTGGTAAGCCATTCCATGCATCTACCACCCTTTCTGTGAAAAGAATTTCCTCCATTCCCCTTAATGTCCCCTCTAATCTCATGCTGTGTCCTCTTGTCCTGCTATTTTCTTATATTTAAACATGTTAGACTCTTTCACCTTGTTTATGCCTTAAGGTGTTTAAATGTCTCGATCATATCACCTCTTCCTCCTTTGCTCAAGGGTATAAATATTGAGCTCCATTAATCTGTCCTCATATGTCTTCTGATGCAGTCCCTGCACCATTTTGGTTGCCCTTCTCTGGACTGCCTCAATTTGGTTAATGTCCTTGTGAAGGTGTGGCCTCCAATACTGCATGCAGTACTCCAGATGGGGCCTAACCAATGTCTTATACAGAGGGATTATTACCTCCCTCTTACGACTTGTGATACCCCTACTAATACACCTAACACCCCCTAGCCTTACCTACTGCTTTAGAGGTCTGCTTGGATGATTTTGGGTTATCAGTGATGATGATGCCCAAGTCTCTTTCTTCCTTTGTGACTGCTAGCAACTCCCTCCCAGCCTATAAGTGGCTTCAGGGTTTCTCTTCCCTATGTGCATGATTTTGCACTTCTTTGCATTAAATCCCAGTTGCCACTCTTCTGACCATTCTGCTAGTTTATCCAGATCTCTTCTCATTCTGCCCACCCATCTGGATCATCTACTCTGTTGCAGATCTTGGTGTCATCTGCAAACAGACAAGCCTTACCCTCTAGTCCATCTGCGAGGTCACTAATGAAGATGTTGAATAGGACTGGCCCAGGACTGATCCTGAGAGTACCCTACTTGTGACTTGCATCTCTTCTGACTGTATACCATTTACCACCACTCTCTGTTTCTGCCAGTCAACCAGTTTGCCACCCAGTTGACCAACTGACCACCCGGAGCCTACCTAGCTTATTTATCAATCTTCTATGTGGAACAGTGTCAAAGCTTTGCTGAAGTCAAGGTGGCGACATCAACTGCTCCCCTTGGTCCACCACTCTGGTTACCCAGTCAAAGAAATCTATGAGATTAGTTTGACAGGACCTTCCTTTGTAAACCCATGCTGTCTTGGATCCTGGCCCCTATGGATTCCAGGTGTTGCACTATCCTTTCCTTAAGGTGCCTCCATAATCTTGCCCACTACTGAGGTAAGACTGACTGGTCTGTAGTTCCCGCCTCCTCCCTGCTACCACTCTTGTGGAGTGGGATCACATGAGCCCTTCTCCAGTCTTCTGGGACCTCTCCTGTGCTCAGAGACTCACTAAACAATTCTGCTAATGGCTCTGCTAGTTCCTCCTTTAGCTCCTTAAGTACCCTGGGATGTATGCCATCAGGTCCCATTGCCTTATCCACCCTGAGCTTATGGCTCTTGTGGGACCCTTTCTTTTGTGAAGGGAGTAGTGCTCACCTCCCTCCCCTGTGTCCATGATGCTGAGCTGTGGGCCCTGCCTACCTTCTCTTCAGTAAATACTGAGCAAAAGTATCTATTTAGGATAGATGCCTTTACAGGTCCTCCTCCTCACATGCTCCTTTTCTCCATTAAGCTTAGCAATACCCCTCTGGACTTTCTCCTTTCACTAATGTATCTATAGAAAGTCTTGTCACCTTCTTTACTGTTCGTGCTAGTGTTTCCTCAGTTTGGGACTTTGCCTGCCTTACTGCCTTACCTGCTTCCCTTAGGGCATTTGGTATGCCTCCCTATCTTCATCCGCTGTGTTCCCTTATATTTTCTGAAGAGCCAGCCTTTTGGCTCTGACCTTTTCTGCTACTGTATTTGAGAACCAAGTGGTTTCCTTCTTCTTTTACTTCTTTTCTGTCTAACACAATGGGATGTTGCTTCAAGTATTGTATCCTTAATGCTTGCCCACTTGCCTGTACCTCCTCACCTGTGTTTCTTTTTGCCAGGGCTAGCTTAACTCTGTTGGCCATCTTATCAAAGTCAGCTCCTCTGAAGTCCCATATTTTGCTTTGGAATGGGATGATTTAGATGTAGTAGCCAAATTGAACCATACCATGTGATGGTCACTGGCCCCAGGTGACCTTCTACCTGGAGATCTGTGATCCCTTCTTTGTTAGTCAGTACTAGATCTAGGATAGCCCTGTCTCTTGTGGGTTGCTGTACCAGTTGTTTGAGGCCCTCCCCTGCAGGGAATCCACTATAGAGTCTAGTTCTGGCAGATGTTCCTGCTGGTATTGACCAATCTGTATCTGGCATGTTGAAGTCTCCATTATCAGAACCTCCCTTTAGCTGTCATGTTTTGTATATCTTCTAACAGTAATGTGTCTATGTCCTCCCTCTGGTCTGGGGGCCTGTAGACAACCCCAGTTCTTATGGCTGTCCCATTTCCTGTTTCAGGGTGACCCACAGTTCTTCTGGCTCCTTATGTGTATTCTGAATTTCTGTAGCTTTGATATTTTCATTAACATACAGGAATACCTCCCCTTTTGCACCTCGGTCTCTTCTGAACAATACATAGCCAGGTACTGAAGTCTCCCAAGTGTGGTTACTGGTAAACCACGTCTCACTAATTGCTACTATGTCCAGTTTAGCCTCTGACATAATTGCCTGCAGGTCTGGGATCTTATTTCCCAGGCTGTGAGCATTGTGTACATGATTTTCCATTGGCCAGATTTTGGTGTGTTAGTTGTTGGGTGAAGTTTGGCAGTACCTGTGCATCGTATGGGGAGACAAACCTTTTTCTTACCTGGTGATGCAAATGAGCGGCAAACACGCTGAATTCCTGTTTGACCACTAGCTGAGGGAGGGTGTTCTTCCCCATTCGGCGTATGGTGCTGCACCCCTCTCCCCATTGCTAGTTTAAATATTCTGCAAAGGCGTCAAACTTCTGCCCCAATGCACTGACTCCCTCTTTAGTCAGATGCAGTCCATCAAATTTAAAGAACTTTCGCTCCCAGAACTGTTGCCAGTTCCCTACAAATCTGTGTCCTTTTTCCTGGCACCAGTCCTTGAGCCACGTGTTTAGCTCCCCTATCTCCCCTTCTCTGACCTTCCGTCCATCTGCTCCCTTCTCCCAGACTGGCAGGATCTCAGAGAAGGAGATGCCGGACGAATTAGATGATAGTTTGTCACCCAAGTAATCAAGTCCCATTGTAATTTTCTTCTGAGCTAACAAGTTGACAGATCGATCTGACCAGCTACTAAGGCTGTAACTGTCTAATTTAATAATTTCATCTTTTGCATTTTGTGAGTCATGCATATCTCTAATGTTTTTAGTAATAGTAAGGATATCATTTTTTGAACTATCTACCAGAGAACCTCCATGCCTCACTAAAGTATCAAAAAGGGATGTCTCTTTGACAAAATTAGGGGTAGAAGTATCAGGTTCTATGCTTCAAATAAAATTGGTTATCTTGGGCTGCTTAATATAATTCTCCCCATCCTTTGTTATAGTGGTATCATTATTGCCCAAATCCTTCTTATTTTTACCTTTATCAGGGTGTTCCTTCCTTAACTTCTTACTTTTTTGATTTAGCTGATTCATTAAAGAGCAAGACAAACCACTTCTAGTATTAATCATTTTGCTGAGTTTTAACTATAAACCCAAATATCAGCTTTTAGCACATCACACTTAATACTTAGCATGTAGCCCCTTTAGGTAGCACAACACAGTACAGTAAATCAAGATCAGGAATAAATTGATTCACAACAAAGACAATATCCAATTTATCAGCATCAACATCAATATACTTTATAGGTAATGTTATAAATATTATGAATAGCTCAGTATAAATGTCCTGTAAAATTTCCAAATCTCAGGTTTTTAAGCTTTAGGGTTCTGACTGAGGATTCTATCTCTGACTTCTTTATAAATCCTTTCAGCTCCAAGTATGTCCACAAACACCTTTAAGGTCCACAAATGAATTTTGCAGATGAATCAAATGTATCAGAAGGCCATTTCTTGATAAATTAGTCTTATAATCCTTTATTAGAAAATCAGAGCTTTTAATTGCACAGTCATTCACAAGGCACTTAGTTTCCCTTGAGTCTTTCACTAAAAAAAATAAAAGAGAAAATATAATCAAAACAGACAGAATAAGGGAAAATATTTTTTCTAAATAACTACAGCTACAGCCTCAATATACTCTGGAAACTATGTGTGTGTATATATATATATATATATATATATATATATATATATATATATATATATATATTTATTTATTTATTTATTTAGTTTTTGTTGACGGGTAAGTGCACTTGACAAACCCTGCCTATTTTCAGGAACGACCTGGGGCAGGGATACAGATGAATCCCAACTGACCTTGAACCAGATTAAGCTGTTGGTGGTATTTTTTTTTAGTAAATGAGGGAAATTTGGCCAGGACACCGGGGAAATTCCCCTACTCTGTGTGGTGGTGCTGTTGGACCATGGATTCATTCGTGGGACCCAGTCTTTCTGCTGGTGTACCTGCAAGAGAGCAGAGCTCCGCTTCTGCAGGTCCAGCTTTGGAGACTGAAGTACTGAGGACATCTAACCGTTTTGTTGATATGCTTGTGGATCTTGCTGTAGCTGATGAATCTTTGCCTGCTCAGTCTGCCTCTGCATCATCAGATGTTTTGCCTGCTGATTAACTTTGCTTGAAGTCCCTCCTTGCTGCACATCGGGACCAGGTACTTGCAGTTGTAGATGCCATTAGCCCTTTTGAGTCAGTCTCTCCTGGGACACGGACTCTGTCACCAGAACAAGAGGCTGTGGAGGATCTTCCTGCTTTCATTATGGATGCGGTACCTTCGGGCTTTTTGGAGGTGCAGAGTCGGCAACAATCTTCTGTAGCACCAGTTCTGCCAGTGTTGCACCATGCTCTGTTGGAATTTTAGGTTCCTACAAATCTGGATCGAGCAGTGTCTTCTCCGCCTTTGAACTCGGCGGCGACTTTGCCTGGTGAACTTGTGAGTACTATGAATCCTAGACTGTGTGTTTCACTTCCTAATATGCAGATTGTCTCACCTGTTTTGCCTCCTTCAGCTCTGTTGCCTTGTTCTAGCCCACTGCCTGTCTCTTTAGAGGCATCTCTGCGGAGTGCAGGTTGGAAACCAGGGGTTTTGTGACATTGAACACCTGACCCTGCCCATAGCCCGATACCCGGTTGTGGAGGGCAACAACCCCCCTCGATAGACATGCCTCCACCTTTGCCTGGTAGCCCGGACTTGGATTTGCATGCTGAGCATGTTCAGCATCCTGCAATGGATACTACTCTGCTGGCTAAAGTTCCTTCTTTGCCTCCCTCCTCTTCGGGTAATGAAGGCCCTAGCTCTAGTGGATCAGCGTGGGGTGATAGAATGGACATGGATGTCCCGTTCCTTGACCCTCCCCCAAGCCCTTCTGCTGACCCTGGGGACAAGGCTAAATCTACTTGGGAAGAATTTCATAGAAGGGATACGTTTCGGAACTCCCCCCTCCTCTTCAATGACGGAATGTGGTCCGCCTTCAGTATATTGGGGGTCTTGATATAGCTCCAGACCGTATCTATGTGGGAAAGTCACTTTTGAAAGGATCTTTGGGTTTTTTACAAACTAAATATTTGCATTGATTCATGTATCAGGTTCTTCCTTATATGACCTTAGTTTTCAAAGCCCCAGAGGATTAGAGCGATTCTGGACAAAGTATGATACTCTTAAATACACTGAGTTGTGGCTACAATTTCGGGCTATCCCACTTACTAGACCTTCTATTAAAACTGTCACCATTTTGTTTAGAAATGAGAATGTAGCAGCTAGTGATATTGTGTATTGGTTAGCTAAACGCTGTGATGTCTTGGGGTTGCCACAGCCTATATTTTACTCTGAACACTTGTGGACTGGTGGTTGGCATTATAGGGTGCAACTTAGAAATACGAATGTGGGTCCCATACACTTACCTAATAGTTTGTTTTTAGGTAGGGAACGGGGGCATTGCTTCTATATGGGGCAACCTCGTACTTGTTTTAAATGTGGCTCCCCTTCCCATCTCAGTGCAGCCTGTGATTGTCTACAATGTTCTCTTTGTTTATCTTTTGGCCATGTTGGTGCAGATTGTAATTCTGAACTAAAGTGTAACCTGTGTGAAGAACTAGGTCATGGTTTTAGATCCTGTCCTTGGGCCTCCCATAACAGGGAAGATAGCCCCGATCAGGATGTGATCCTTCTTAATGCCCAGAAAAAGGATATTGCTATGTCGAAGTCCCTTTCTTCGCATGTTAAGGTAGTAACTGGTCCCCCTTTATGCCCTAATATTGTGGTGCTTGCTCCCCAGTCAGAGGTTTCAGTATCTGAACCTTCCTCTGAGCTTCGTTTACAGGAAGTTCCATGACCGGTTGTACAGGACCCTTCTGTTGTTTCTCCGGTTCCTGCTGAACCTGTGCCTGTCCCTGACAAACCTCTGGATATTATTATGATGCCCCCTCCTGAGTCTAGTGTTCAGACAAAGAAATGGGCTTAAAAACAGACTACAGGTAGGGTTAAATTGGCTAAAGCATCTTCTCCTGGTGGCTCTGTTCCCTTAAGTAATAAATTTAAGGTCCTGTCCCATCACACTCAGTCTTCCGATGTGGAAGCTGATTCTGACACCTCCTCACAACCTATGGTATTCTCTGATTCTGAGAATGATAAATCAAAGGAGTTGCCTATGGATACTCGACCCTTGTGGTCAGGGGGAGACCACGGAGAAGTACTAGAAAGGGAAGGATTACTTGATGTTGCCTTATTTTTATTTTGACCCTTTATCTGATTCTCTTACATGGCCATGGCATTTCATCTCACTGTAGCCACCCTCAATATGAACAGTGTGAAAAATGCTGGTAGGCGCCTGATTACTTTTCAACTTTTAAGTGATTTGGCATGTGATATTTGCCTTATTCAGGATACCCGTCTCAATACCTTTCCTTTGGTTAATATGGCCAAAAAGCTTTGGCGATGGGGTCCTTCTTTTTTTTCTTTAGGATTAGACACATGTAGTGGTGTTGGGGTGTTGTTTAGGGGTGATGGATTTCATGTTACCAAGTTGGTTGAACTGCTTTTGGGACAGGCCTTAATACTGGATTTTACTTATTTACATTACACTTGGCGAATAATTGTGATTTATGCACCAGTTACGAAGAAAGGTTGAGTGGATCTCTTTAGTGTGGTACAACCTTTTTTGTTCATGTCACCCTTTCTCATATGGGGCGGTGACTTTAATTGTGTAGTGCATAAATCAGATCGGGGGGCCCGGACTGATAAGGATTTCTGTGATACACATTGTCTCAATCACATTATTGTCCAGGGTCGTTTACAGGATGTTTATAGGGTTTGTTATCCTACTGGTGGACGTATTTTTTTTAAGGGTTCCTTATCCACTAGGATTGATTTTCTTTTTGTCTCTGCAGCTTTGAGGGTGATTAAAGCTCAAACCATTCCAGTGGAGATTTCAGACCATAACTGGTAACTGTGGTAACTGCCACGTTAGGGGTAGGCCTTCGTGTTAAACTGGGGCAGGGATATTGGAAACTGAATTCTTTACTGCTACTTGATGACAGGTTTTTGGCCCAAGTTCATGCTTTGTTGAAATCTCGTATGTCACTATCTGGACTTTCTGAAGATTTGTTAGATTGGTGGCTACTCACTAAATCTGAAATCTCTACTTTGGCTAGGAGGACATCTAAATATACTGCAGTGACTAAATGTAAGAGATATTTGTCTTTACATATGCAGTTGGAAATGTTATATTCAGCTATACACTCACAAGGCTTATCTTTGACAGCACATGTACAGAATGTAAAAAAAGAAATAGCTGCACTACAGTATACTAGTGCTACTTCCCTGTTATATGAACATAGGGTTTGTTCTGCTAATAAATCTGCTTTGGGGGATGTTTTGGATTGTAGTCATAGGCGTTCTGCAGATCACCTTCTAACTGAAGTTGTGGATACTGCTGGTACTAATTACACTGCATTTCCAGATATCTTGCGAGCCGTCTCCTCGCATTTTTCAAACTTATATGCTGCATCTCCAGTGGATAGCGCTGGTGTAGAACAATTCCTTTCCTCTCTCCATATTGTCCCTTGTTCTGATATACTATTACGGGTTTTAGTTGCTCCAATTAGTGTTGATGAGGTTAAAAGGGAAATTTCCCGTTTACAGAATAAAACGGCACCTGGTATTGATGGCTTGCCTGCAGAATTTTATAAAACCGGTGGTCCTTTGGTTTGTGATGTGCTCACAGTAGTGTTTAATTGGGTTTTGCAATGTTACACTCTCGATTTCCATTTTTGTACTTCAATTCAGATTTTGTTATATAAGAAAGGTGATAAAACTTTACTTTCCAATTGGAGGCCTTAAAGTCTCCTTAATACGGATTTTAAAATTTTAATGAAAATATTGAATACCAGATTGTCGTCCATAGCTCCACACTTGATTTCCCTACATCAGTCCGGTTCAGTACCAGGCAAATCTATCTATAATAATCTCCTTTTGCTTTGGGAACTAATAGAGCTTGGTAAAGTTGATGTTATAAAGGGTTTTCTTATGTCCATGGGTCAACAAAGGGCCTTTGATCATGTCACGCATAGTTATTTGTTTCAGGTTTTACGAACCTATGCAGTTCCTGATCACTTTATAACCTGGATTGCTTTGCTTTATAGCCATGCTTATGCTATGCCTTTGGTAAATGGTTATTTGGGTTCCTATAACCCTATTCATCGGGGGATGAGACAAGGCTGCCCTCTGAGTCCATTGCTTTATATTTTTAGTTTGGATCCACTTTTACATACAATTGCCCAAGATGTGTGGATTCTTGGTATTGCTTCCCCTCATAGTACCCTTGAGGCCAAAATTTTGGCTTATGCTGATGATGTCTGTGTCTTTGTTGCTGATTTGACCTCTGGAGATAAGGTGTTACATCACTTTTCTAATTTTTCGGATGTTGCAGGTTCCTCCCTTAATAAATCTAAGAGTTTTTTTTATCCTCTGCATACTGCCATTCCTGAGGTTACAGAGCTGCAAGGCATTCCTATTGTACTGGGCCCAGTCCGAATTTTAGGTGTTGATTTTGATAAAGGTGATAATGTGTTACTTAATTGGTCAGCTAAAATTGAGGCAGTTCAATCCAGAATCAGATTATGGAAGTCTTGGCAACAAACTAAACAGAAAAAGGTTATCATTACTAAATCTTTACTTCTCCCTCAATTTTTATACCTTAGTGCGGTATACCCCATTCCTTCTGGTTTGGAAGCCACTTTATCGGGTCTTTTTTTTTCAAATTATTTGGGTGAGTTGCCCTTAAATCTATTAAAAGAGATGTGTTGTATCTTCCTATTGCACAGGGTGGTTTGAATTGTGTGAATCCGATTACTTTTTACTACAGTATTTTTTTCATTGGAATTTACTAGACTTTAGTTGTCCACATTCTGTGTTATGGGTGATTTATGCGTATGATTGGTTACCTAAATTGTCCTCAGAGTGGCCAGGTTTGAGCCAGAAAAATTTACACACTCCTAGTTACCCGATTTATGTCAGACCTGTGATATTGAAACTTAACAGATGGAAGTTACTTCAGGCCCATGTGTACTGCAAATTGCGCAAATATATTTATGATGTCCTACAATCTAAAGCACATTCTATAGTCCCGGTTTTTAAGGATGTACCGGATGGTCATGTTGAAAACCTCCTTAAAAGTTTGGTAGATAAACAAATTCCACCTAGATTATGGGATGTTTTATGGCTTAGTTGTCATGGGCGACTCAGTGTTAGGGGGAATTTAAAGCATAAAATGGTTACTGAACGTACTTGTCCGAGGGATACTTGCATTAATCAGGAGGAAACAATGTCCCATTTTTTTCTTCCCTGCCCCTTTGTGCAAGAATTCTGGATGACCCTTTCTGCCCATTGAAGTCAGCCTTTCTGGCGGGCTGTTACATATCTGGAAGTTGTGGGAGGTTTTTTGCTACATTCTACTTTGTTGGATGCAGGTGTAGTACAGCTGCTGTTTGCTATGTTCAAGTTTCATTTATGGCATGCCAGATGTCACCTTACTCTACAACAGTTATACCACTCACCATTTGAAGTTCTTCAACATGTTGAACATGATTTGTTGTTACAATGTGATTCTGAACACAAAGGTTTGTCCAAAAATGTATGGCTTATGAGGTAGAAAGAGGTTCCTTTTCTGAAAGACAAAATAGGTTGAATCATTATGCTGTCAGAGAAGTGAGTATTTGCTGGCATTCTCTGTTATGTTTTTTTCTTATTTTCCATGAATTGTATTACTGTTTTTCTGATTTATTGTTCTGTTTATTAATAAAAACGTTCCCCTACTCTTTTTGATAAGTGCCGTGGGATCTTTAACATCCACCTGAACTACCACCAATCCAGGCAGATGGGACCTCAGTTTAACGTCTCATCTGAAAGACGGCACCTCAGAAGTGCAGCACCCCTCTCCTGCTGCACTACAGTGTCAGTATTGGGATATTAACCCAAGTGCCAGATGTGGGAACTGAACCCACAGCCTTCTGATCTCCCAGCCTCAGAGGCGAGTGTGCTACCTACTGAGCCACTGACACAAGTAGTATATCTTTTATTCGTTTACTTATCTTTTTATTATACCATAACACAAATAAAAAATTCTGCTTACTTTGATACAGATTACACATACTCTTGAAATTGGTAGCTAATGAAATAGCATGGGATGCCAAGAAACATGTGAGGCCACCAGAAAAGAAGCATGAGTTGTCTTAGCTTCAACAAGCTTTAATGGTAAAATCACAGAGCATAAATATAAATGACAGCCTGTTCCCAATTTCTAATTTGGGCAGTGGGTATACTTTGTTTGACTTAACTGGCCTTTAGTTCTTATTATACTATAACCAAGCCAACCACCATGAAAATCAGGGAAACGCAGAGAAGCTATATTCACAAAAATGTCTCTTGCAATAGTACCAGTGAGCCAGTGAAGTGTGTTTCTTATTTACTAAGCTTGCAAGCACAAAACAAAGTGCTAAGTGCAAATTAAATCAGCACTGTTTGCTATTTTCTCAAGAATTATCAAAATAATATTAAAAGTGTAGGTGACCCGTGATATGTTTGCAGTGTTCTGGAGCTGTGTGATTATCTAACTTTAGCAGCTCGCGCATGTGCTTTCATAGAAGAGGGTCACATGTTAAATGTAACATATGGTGTGAAAAATATAAAAGTTATAGCTCCAAGCTAATAAATGTATATACCTATATATAAAATGTGTGAATGCACTACCTAACATAAAACAATAAGGTGTATAAAGTACTTCAAGTGCATTCATTGACTCCATATTAGGTCCTTATCTGCCACTTTTCCTGCCACAATGAATAAAGCTGAAGTGTTTTAAATATTCATATTCACATATATTTACATAGAATCAGGAAATAGGCAGTATAGTGCAGTGGTTTAAGGCTCTGAGCTGCAAATCTAGAGACCTGGGTTTGAATCCCATAGCCTCCCTTGCATATACTGTGTGACCCTGAGCAAGTCACTTAACTTCCCTGTGCTCCCAGGTTGCACCTGTAAACAAGCTAGTGTGTCTCACCTGTTTAAACCATTGGAAAAAAATAGAAATGCTCAGATAAATTAATAACACTTCTATTGATATGTCCCTTTTACAGAACCACTATAAGCAGTAAGGTGAAACTGAATCTCCGGGACCCAGCCAGGTACACTCACTGGCAGGGTGCATCATTCTGCCGCTCCAATAGCCGCTCCGAAGGCTTCTCTCTTCTTGGCTCACAATCCTGCACTTCAACAGGGAAACTTCCCAGGCCACCAGCGGGCCCTCCTCCTGTGGATAGAGAGAGCAAGAAGCAGCATGGAGGTGCACAGTGGAGGCCACCAATAAGCACAACTGGTGAGGAGACAAACTATTAAGGCATTGGTGGTATACCTTTTATAGAGAAACTACAAGCAATGTCTCCCTGCTTCTCTATCCTTCTCCACACGATTAAGAGCGTGTAGCTAGACATCCATCTTGATCTGCCTCCAACCTTTCCAGTTTCTAGGGAGATTGTGTCTTGACTAGAATGTACCATTTCCACCCAAAAGGTGATTTTGTGGTCCCTGTGTGAAATCACCTTTTAGGCAGGATTTGAACATTTTCTCTGCCCTTCTTCATGAGGTGGGGTCATAAGAAAGCTGTGATGAAAATTCGGTGTATAAATATTAAAACACAAACAAAGTTATGAGCCTACATTGAATTTTGAAAATGCAGACTCGTAATTTTGATCAATATTTTTACCCAAAATTTACAATATAGCTATATCTGTACAGCAACTCATGAATGTTACAGCTGTTATTTTTCAAATCCTGGCCAAAATGTTTTTTTACATCCTGAAAGGTAATTTCATGGTCCCTGTGCAAAATCACCTTTCCAGCAGAAGTTGAAAATGTTCTCTGCCCCCTGTTCTTGAGGTGGGGTCATAGGACGTCTATGTTGAAAATTTGGTGTACAGATATTAACAAACAATGAAGTTATGAGCCTACGTTCCATTTTGAGAATGCAGGCTCATAACTTTGGCAATTTTCAATATATTTATCCCAAATTTACAACATAGCCATATCTTTACAGCACCTCATAAACGTGACAACTGTAAATTTTCAGCTGCTGGCCAAAATGTTTTTTTTTACCTCCCAAAAGGTTATTTTGTGATCCCTGCATGAAATCACCTTTCAGACAAGAGTTGAAAATGTTCTCTGATTTTATTCATGAGGCAGGGCCATAAGAAGGCTATGTAATAAATGTGGTATACAAATTAAAAAAAGAAGTTATGAGGCTATGATAATTTTAGCAAACACAGGGTCATAACTTTGTTAATATTCAATAGTTTACCCCAAATTTTCAACATATCCATTTCTTTACAACACCTCATGAATGTGACAGCTGTCATTTTTCAGCTCCTGCCCAAAATGTGTTTTTGTATCCTGAAAGTTGATTTTGCATTTCTTCCATAAAATCACAATTAGGCCAGGAGATGAAGATTTGCTCTGCCCTTCCTCATGAGGCAGGGTCATAACAAGGCTATGTTGAACGTGTGGTGTACAAATATTACAAAATAATAAATTTAGGAGTTTATGTTACATTTTGCTAATGAAGGCTCATAACTTTGGTAATTTTCAATATTTTTTACACCACATTTCTCCCTCTTGCAGCCCTATTGGCTCTGGCCAGAATTTGTTTTTCATGTACAGTAGTCTGCTTCCCAACTCCTGCCACTCTCTTATTAGTTGCACTATGACTTTCAGACACTGACATTGCCACATAGCATTTCTTGCCATGTAGGGCCTGAGGATACCGATAGAAATCATTCAAATGACTGGGGTCAAAAATGTTCTGTGTCCAGGTATTCTTGGCTTAAAGCACCCTCCTCCCTCCTTCTCCTGTGTCAAAACTATTCTCCCCACTTTCTCCCATGGACTTCCTACCTCCATATGATGCCACATTCAGCTACACTGTTGGCTGAATCCATAAAGTTCACCCTTGTAGAGGAGACTGAACTACTTGGACATCACCCTATGGCTGAAAAGCCTGTCATTGCCTTTCCCCTGACCAGGAAGCACTGCTACTGGCAATACTTTTTTGTCATAGCTGTTCAACCAAAGAATTCCTAGGCTTGTTCCTCTGTGTAGGTAATTCTATGGTAGTGCAATGAGCTACCACTGGTTTATTGGGTAGCACCCTCCAGGACTTTTTTAAAAGGTTTCATGTTTTGTTAATCCCCACCAAGTGCTTTGCTGAAATTAAGATTTGCTAGCAAAATTGATGATTTTACTTTCACATAGTTGTCAGGAAATTGTGTGAAAATAGTGTGAACATTTTCATTGAGTACTTTTTCCAGAATGAACTGTTTAAAAAAATTAGGAATAGATATTTAAAGCAGATGCATGGTACAACCCGAGATGTGCCAGGGCAAATCAGAGGATGCACCATGGTGCAATATCAAAATGACACAGATGCGTAGCGCAAACTCGGATGTGCCCCACACAAATATAATGTGTGTGGTGCATGTAGAGGGATTGTTCCCATGAATATGCTGTGCAGCCACATATTCAGCCTACACATGCTGCGCATCCACAGCACATCATGCAGATGTGCTGCACAAAGATAGGCATATAAAAAGCATGCCTAAGTCTAGTCCACCCACAGGCAGACAACAGCATAGCAGCCATGGATGTGACTACATTCCTGATTGCAGCAGTTATGAGGGGAGTGAGGAGATGGGAGGAACAACAGCATGGACATGGAAGGGCCCATAGGCAGTATGCCCAGCAGAGAAAGTACTGTGCCCATGTCACATTCGACCAGCTGAGTGACATGGAGATTGTGGGCTGGTACAGACTCAACAGGGCACTGCTGAGACAGCACTTTGAGCTGCTCCATGATTTTCTGCAGGCACCAAAACACAGTAGTCATGCCATGATGGTGGAGACAAAGGTGATAGCAGCAATGTGCCTGCTCACCATGGGCATCTTCCAGACATCAGTGACTGACACCACTGGCATCACACAGTCCACCACATCTCAACTCCTTACTCAATTTCTCACCACTCTGCTGCCACATGCTTCAGAGTACATCAAATTCCCAAGCACACAGGCAGAGTGGATAGAAACCATGCAGCACTTCCACAGGGCAGCACACATGCCAGGCATGCTAGGGGCCATAGACTGCACCCATGTGGCAATACATGCACCTCCTGGCCCCAAGGGTGTAGCTTATATCAGTAGACATGGCTACCACTCCATAAACTGCCTGGTGGTGTGCAGTGATGTGGGATGCACTACCAATTTGTGTGCCATGCACCCTGAAAGTACACATGATGCCAGCATCTGGCACCAGTCTGCCCTGTGCCATCTGTTCAAGAGCAGAGAGATACCTAGTGATCACCTAGTGGGTGAGTGAGGCTGGACAGTGGGACCACACAGCACACAATGGCACAAAATTCAGTGTGCAGAACAGCTGGATGGGATACCAACAGGGGTCACCATGCCCAACAGGCATGCAGTGTCAAGGCCCATGTGTGCCCACTGCACCGTGAACTACATGTGGCAGAAAGGTGCTGGGTTCTGGGAAGAAGGATTGGGGACACACACAGCATGCACACATGTCCAGGCATGCAGTGGCACAGGGCCTGGGCCTGACACAGGTACCATGGTGGTACAGGGAACTACAGCTGGACAGGACAATGGCAGTGTGCCTGCAGGGGCAGGGCATGTGTACAGCAGGGCATGGCTGTGAGAGGCCATGACATGCCAGCCACATGCTCTGCATGCAACACACACATGCAGTGCACCCACTGATGTGATGTTGCATGCATGGCTGGGAAGGCATAAGGTGGGACAGCCAAGGTGGGGGGAACACACAGATCAATGGCAGACATGCATTTGCATAGGGTTGTAGCAGACCTATGAATACATGATGTACACTAAACACTGTTTCTCTTTCACAGGTGATTGTGCATACCCACTACGACTGTGGCTGCTCACCCCTGTATGCCAGTCCTCATCCAGGGTAGAGAACAGGTACAACGAGACACATGCTATGACACACAATATCATCCAGTGTGTGTTTGGCACCCTGAAAATATGATTCAGATGCCTGGACAGGTCTGGCAGTGCCCTACAGTATAGCCAAGA
Organism: Neoceratodus forsteri; assembly: GCA_016271365.2. Taxonomy (NCBI): domain Eukaryota; kingdom Metazoa; phylum Chordata; order Ceratodontiformes; family Ceratodontidae; genus Neoceratodus; species Neoceratodus forsteri. Next base: position 1,641,382,388 of record CM057450.1, read on the forward strand.
GAACGTCTGTTGCATATTCCTGGCCTATTGTATGCTACACATGGTCTGTGGAATCCTAGTCCAGACTGAGGTGGATGACAGCTCCAAGGATGAGGTGCCACAAGATGGGGGTGGGCAGGACCATCATGACTGTAGGAACCCACAGCTGGCCACTAGGGCATGGCAGCACAGGGACACGATTGCAGAGGAGCACTTCGGGGACTGCAGGTGTGTAACAGAATGGGACAATGAGGAGTTGTGCAATGTCAGGTAGGAAGGGGGGAAATCATGCAAAGGTTGGCTGATGTGGCATGGCTGACAGGTCCACAATGGTGGAGGAACACATCCATGCAGGTGTGGCCACAGCAGTACCATCATGTCCAGGGCTACATGGGGTACTGCGATGTATGGTATGGATCAATGGACATTGCCAGCATACATGCACAGTGGACACACAAGGCTGCATTCGTCAAGCCCAAGCCAAACAACAGAACAGCAGTACCCCCAGCACAAGCCCTGAATATCACACGGACAGCATGACATGCAAGTCACAGGTTCATGCGTGTGTCCGTGCATGCAGACCTGGGCACAGACAGCAGGGTGTTTGTGTGAACAACACCTGGATGGGGACTGTGCAATGACAACTGCACATGGGTGGCATCACTGTGTCCTACCATGGCCATCATGGACACCTGGGCTTCCACACCCATGACAAATGACCCCCTCTGGGGTGTCATCCACCTCAACAGGGGACCCAACTGCATTAGCAGGGGTAGATTCATGAGACCATGACCATGTGCTCATGGGTGTCTCATTCCTGAAGTCCAGATGGGACCCAGGGGTGTTGGGAATACCTGAGGCAGGGGATGGAATCAGAAGCAATGGTTCCATATGATACCATAAGGCAGGAGTGCTGGTGTCACTACGCAGGACATGGCAGGCACTCCTACATTTGCGGGGCACCATGGTGGCACAGCCCACCTCAATGGCCTGTGCTATCCTCTCACAGCTTGTGGTCATGTTCTTCTGCAGTTGGTGAATCTCGCCAACCACATCCACCCAGAGTTGACGTATCTCACCAACCAACTGGGAGCACCCCATAGATGCATGGTCATCCAGGATGCCCATCTTCACAAGCAGGCCCTGAAATGCCTCCCTGAGTGTGCCCTGATGCTCCATGGAGGCCTGCAGGAGCTGCATGTGCTCATCAAGCCTGTCAGTAAGGGACCTGTCCTGTGGGAGTTGCTGACAGGTGAGTGGTGTACTGTCCTGCAGTGCAACATCCACAGCTTGTGGATGCTGCATGGCCAGCCACTGTTTGGCCAGGGACTGTGCATGGGCAGGCACAATGGGACCTTGTACAGGCATGTCATTTGCACAGGTGGCACATTACTGCTGCACAGTACCCTACTGCACCAGCGGGACAGCCCCAGTCCCCACAGCAATACCCCGGACCTGGCCATCCACAACTACTGCAGGTGCAGTTGTCATTGGGGAAACCTGGCTGGGGACGTGTGTGGGTACAGGGTTCTCCACCCTATCCATCGCTATTCATGTAGCCACCTGCACTGTGGCAGTGACACTGCTGTGTGTTATCACCACATGCTGTGTGGCATCATCCTCATCATCATCCTCTGTGGCAGATGCCAGCACCGTAAAGTCATCAGGCAACTGTAAGTCAGGCAGGACATTCAGACCCACAAAAATCACTAGGTTCTGGAACATGTGTGCCCTGCCTGCACCTGCTACGATCCCAGCTGATGTCATTTGCCTGGTTTCCTCCTCCTCTTCCTCCTCTGGACCCTCCATCTGCAGGACATGCTCCACAGCAAACCTGAGGCATGATGGCACTGTAAGGTAGACATGTTTGCATGGTCAGGATAGCATGTCCATGATTGTCCATTGTGTGGTGTACATGGGGCCGTGCACCATAAAGCACAGGTGTGCAGACAGTGCCACACATGGCATGCACCGACACTGTGACCTCTGCCACCTACACCACCATGTGTTGCATGCAATGCATGCCTCTGGGCTAGGCACACATGGTTCCACAATGTGGACAGCCATTTGGCCATGGCTGTGCACATGCCACCCCACCCGGGAAGGGGCACCACAGCCTGCATGTGGGCACACCGGCAACAGTGACTGGTCACTGCAGTGCATTGCACTGGCATGTGTGGTGGATGTACGAAGATGTGGAACATGTACACAGGGGGCCAGTGACCTCTACTGTTAACCCCACCCTATCAGGCCAACTTCCCAGGTGACACAGCCTGACATAGCAACACATACAAGCTGCAAGGGAGACACTGGATGCTCATGGGGGTGCACAATGGTGGATGCAGTGCACAGTGGCATGGCGATACAGTGTGCATCCATGCGTGGCATGCCTTGCACACCCAGGATCACAGAACAAAGCCATACAGACATTGTGACACATGCATATCACAGTGCTGTGCAGGGCCTCTGCCAGTCTGGAACCCACCTCCAGGCACACACGCCACAGATGCATGGGACAGGGTGGATGCAAGCAGCTCCTCATGGGCTGTCAGTGGTGGCATGGTGAATGGCCAACCCCTTGTGGCCTGCAGGGACAACTATACGGTGGCCAGGTTCTCCCTGGCCCTGGTCTTCTCACTGTTCATCCACTTCATGCAGGGTTTTAAATTATTGATTAGCAGTTATTTTCTTGGGACTATACTAACTGTACAGAAAGTATTTATATAGCTTTTCTAGAAGTGCTATGTTTGTTAAACACAGTGAGGCAAGAGCTATGCATTTTCACAAAGATTTAGCACTTTTAAGAGTAAAACGCTTATCAAGTTTTAGAGTTAAATAAATCCCTGTCATGCACTCTTGGGGAGTACGATTGTACCCCCTATGGGGCATTCACAGCCTGTGCCACCACATCCCATCCCTGTGTCCTCTCCTGCCATGTGGCTGTCTTCTCTGTCAGGAGGTCCTCCATCTGGACATATGCCTAGACTAGGGCCTTCAGCTCATCATCTGTGAAGTTCAGACATCTCTGTCTCACCTTCTCCTCCTCTTCCATACTAGTGCCTGTGGGGTGGAAGTGTGACAGGTGTCAGCACAGTACACAGTCCTAATGCACTGCTCCCAGGCATGGTGTCTGCCTGGCCAGACACCCATCAACAGTGTAGCTGTAACAAACAAACCGCTAAGGTGCAGTACCTGCCAGTCACCAGTGGTGTGTGGTGGTGCAGAGCAGCTTATTTATAGCTCAGTGCATGCAAATGAGGGTCTGTGCAGCCTGTAATGAGATTCTAATGTGGGAACTTGTGCTGTGATTGGGCAATGGGGCAATTTGCATATCCTGGCTGAATATAACAGATGTGTGCCCAGCCCATCTCAATCTGCTCTGCACATGTACTTGTGCTGCATACTTCTGCATAATGCATCTCCGCACATGTGCAGTTTGCTGGCACATATCCGCCATGCACAGCAGCGCATCCAGCCATTCCCTGGCAACTCATTGTGCATCACAGTGCAGCACATCTATGCACATGCACAACATGCCTTGCACAGGAGGGCATGTGCCATGTCATTGTATGGTGCATTTCCATGCCATTTCACAATGCCGTTGGCTGCATGTGTGGCAATCTGTGACCTCCACAAGATGGCTGTCAATCCACTCACGCATGCGCAATGCCTGATGACATGACCCCATCCTCTGTCCCAGCATTGCAGCACCACATGTGCATGGTGTTACACAATAATCTGTGTATCACGCATCGACATTGCACATCTGTGTGCTGTGCAGGCCATTTGCATGCATGACTATAGTGCATCAGCCACAAACATGCCATATGGCACACAGTGCTACATGCTGCAACACAGGCTGTCAGAAAGCACACTGTGGATACCATGGCACATGCAGGAGCAGCTGGGCCACGGGCACTCTATTGGAGTGACACAGAGCAGGCCAACCTTGTGGCATTGGTGCAGCCTGTTGAGGGCCAGCTTTTTGGGGACGAGGCCTTGCAGGAGGCATGGGCCAAAGTATGGGAAAGAGAGGCTGACAGGCTTGTGAGGACAATGGGGGTGCCTCACAGTGGTGAACAATGCAGGCATTGCTTCAGGGACCTATGGAGGAGGCACCCTGAGAGGCTGCGGGGGCTGCAGGAGCAGGCCCATAAGGGTGACGTTCCATGCCCATTTATGTACATAGTTTGTGCAGTCTGCCATTGCCTGCATGATGTTCCCATAGCTGTGGGGTTGTGTTTATGTATTGTATGGGTGCTGAAGGGTTCGGAGGTGGGTGTGGTGGAATTGTGTGTAGTGCTGCTGGGGGAGGCTGGGGGGTGACAGCATGCTGCTCATGTTTCCCTTCCATTCTGTTCCCCTTGCAGGCTGTGAAGAGCACCAGTGGACAGCAGACAGGATCCATGACTGAAGTAGAGCCTGGTAACCATGGGCAGCGGGTGCTGGGCTGCGTAGAGTGCCATCACGGCCTGTGGAAGGAAGGTGTTACTTTCTGTTGTGGTTCTGTGCTGTTTGAGGTGGGGGTGGGGTGGGTTTCATGTCCACCATGGCCCCATGGCCGCCAGCCAGGTGCCCAGTTACACACTGTGACCATTGTCCTGTCACCATGTGGCAGTCCTGCTGTGCACCATGACCATGTGTGTCCAATGCATTGTATGTGTCCCATCAGGACTGTGGGTGCCTGTCATGGCACACACATGGTTCCACTTGGCCCCCAGACATAATGCACATGGCTATTGGCCCTATATGGTGTGGATGGGCATGGCATCATGTCCCCCAGCAATGCCCATTGCATTCACATGCTGGCATTGCATCACACTGTGCCACATTCAGGTCACTGTGTGGCACTGTTGGCGGGCATTCCGCCAATCTGTCATGTGCGTGGTGTGTTGCTGGTACTGTGCATGTGTCCCATCAATGCCCAGCATGTGTGTCACTCCCAAGGGGGAGGGGCATGGCCTGTGTATGTCATGGCACTGAGTGCATGTCCTCTGTTTCCCCACACAGGTCGGCTGGCTGAGGGTGGTGCCCATAGTCTGGGCAGAGGTGGAGGTGTCAGGTGGGACCAGGTCTGCAATGCACCTGCGACACTCACTGCAATCCATCAGTGGCAGGGGGAAAGCTACAGGAGGCTATGGGCCATTTTGAGGGCTATCAGGGAACAGATGGTGGTGATCCACAGGTTGAGCCAGCTGAGCCACCTTCCTGACAGGAACCAGCAGGAGTCTTAGGACTGTGTGGCCAATGGACTGGCTTGAATTGGCCTTTTGGTTTTGCACCTCTACATTCCTCCCCTCCCCTGTTTCAACACCTGTACTTTACTGCATTTTCTTTTCCCTGTCCATCCCTACCACACCCCAGTTTTGGATTGTGTGGTTTTGTTATTGCTGATTCTTCATCTTTGTGTTCACTTTTGGTTTGTCTGTTAAATTAAAGCCTTTTGTACTGCACTTTCTCTGTGTTTGTGGTCAGTTCTGTACTGTGAATGGGATCTGCTGTGCTGTTGCTTCTTCTGCCCACAGCCCCTTGGGTTGCACAACTTGCCTGTTTGTGACCTGTCATGCATACCCACCCTGTTCAGCCACACAGACCCACACCATGCTTGCCATGGGCATCTCTGTGGTGCATCTGTGCTGTCACAGACTGTTGTCCACAATGGCATGTTCAGTGTGACTCTCTCCCAATGCTGTGCATTCCACGGGGTTTGCACCATGCACCATGCTGCACTTCTGTGCTGTTTGACACAACGTGTGCTCCTGGACATGTGCACCCTATGTGGCCTACACATATCTGGCACATTTGGCTTCTTGGCACTGTTAACTCAGTGCCTGTGTTGGCTGTGCTGTCCATTGGCATACCCAATGTTCTGTCTTTTCGTCCATGCCCTCATCTGTGCTGTGCCATCAGCATCTGCTGAACACATTGCCTGCCTCTGTGTGTGTGTGTGTGTGTGTGTGTGTGTGTGTGTGTGTGTTGCCACATCCTGTGTCCCTGGTGTGCTGCACAGTGCCCATCCTACAGCTGTGCAGTGCCACTCTGTCCACCATGGCCATGGCTGCCTGGGCCCCCTGTCTATGTACTTGCACAATGCTCATGGCCCACCTTGGGCACTGACATGTTGCTCCAGTCTCAAACAGGTCTGCTCCACTTGTTATATTCAGTCCTGCCCTTCTGTGCAATGCATGTGCAGTTGCGCTATAGCACATCTGTGGTATATACAGCCACAGTTGTGCTGGTGCATCCTATGGTGCATCAGCTGAATATAGCATTGTTTTGGGGTGGCACATCTGGGTTGTGCTGCACAGGCACTTGTGCTTTGTGCCTGGGGACATTTGAATATCTAGGCCCTTGTTTGTAATAAATTAGCAGTTTGGAATGTTTATGAGCACATTTTGTTTAAAGCAGCAGTAAGGAGAAACATGATTTTCCATAAAGCCTAGCTTTCATAATCAGTTAAAAAAAATATTAGTAAACGTTTTAAATCTGCTTTTTCGGTGATTTATATTTTCTTTACTGTACTGTATATGTATTTTTTATTCTAACCCTTTGTCAGTTTTATGATGCTATTTCTAAGCCAAATGAAGTAGTCATCTATTTTTCTTAAGAAAGTAATTTAAAACATTGATAAAACACTTCAATTCTGGTGGCACAATAAAATTTTACCATCAAACAAAACTGGATTTTTCTGGAGTATGTTACAGTTAAAGAAGGCAGGGTAAATTATTTTGTGTGACATGACTGCACTGCTGCCTGAAATTGCAAATTTGTTAAATCCATTTTTCAGAAAAAAACAGTTTATAATTATGTGCAAAATATGTGTAAATGCTCCTTTGTTTCCAAACTGTTTATTGTTTATTTATTTAAAATGTGGTGACTAGGATAGGCACACTAAGCGAGACCTTATTTCCAGGGGTCACCTGGAGAAGGGGATGAGCAAGATGTGAAACTTCAAAAGCAAATACACAGTAGTGACAACAATGGGTGCATGTACATGAACAATAAAAGCAAAGTACAAGTAATAAATTCCAGACAAAGACAAAGCAATATAAAAATGTGTGCAAAGTACATACAGTAGTCTATGGTGTAGCAAAGATGTGAACTAAGGAAGTGTTTACACAACGTATGGCAAGGTATTTGTACCAGAATCATGGTGGCATACTAATCAAATTACTGAGTACACTGAGTTTTAAGCAATACAATAGGATAAGAGGCAAAATGGGCAAGTTGGGGGGGGGTGAATAGGGCAATGGTCATTGTAGTGTAGAGAGAAGAGAACGATGGCTACCTGCAGGTGCACGCTTTTGACAAGTATGCCATTAAGAGGGGTTTGAGGGAGTGCTGGGAGGATGCATGCAGTGATGAACAAATGGAAAAAGGGAGGCTGTTCCCCAGTGGTGAAATGCAGATGGAGAAAGCAGACTGACCTGCTACAGACTTACAGTGAGGGTTATGAAAGGAATGAACAAGGGGTAGGATGACAGGATGGCAGGATTAAAGCTGCAGACCTACTTGGACACACATGACTTCTTAGCAGATGAACAGCATGGCCTTAAGGAAGATTGCTTTCCATTGATAGCAGTGGTCCAGTTCACAAATGATACTGATCAAATAGATCATGACAACTTTTTGGTGTGACTATGTAGTCTTGGTTTCGATGAGCTATCACTAATGTGGTTCAAGAATTACCTTAGCCTCACATTCCAGATCAATAAACTTACTAGCACATTTTCCTCTACCTTTAAGGTCTCATAAGTGGTCACACAAGATGGTATCATGGGCCTGCATCTACTGTCACTTTTTAACAACCCTCCAGTCCTCAACTATTGTCCTCCAAGATTATGCAGTCATTTACAGATGCTTCAACAATATTGCTGACATCAATCTTAGTTTAAATCATGCGCATCATTACAGAATTTGTTTATTCAGAGTTATCTCACCCTAAATGTAAAGGAAACAAAACCAGGCATTTGGGATCTGCAACCAGAGTAAATAAAATGAAGGGTGCCTCTGATATACATAAATTGGATGGGTCTAAGTTGGAGGTTGTCAGCAGCTTTAAATATCTAGGCCCAGATATTCAAAAGGGTTGTGCATGGCACAACAATGCGGAACCCACTGATGTGCCCCGGCGCAATATTCAAAAGAGAAAAGTGCGAGGCACAAATCCCGATGTGCTGGAGTGCATCAGTAATGTATGCAGGCACAGGTGGGGGCATGCCCATGCATACCCTGCACAGCCCGATATTCAGCCCGGGATATGCAGAGCCATGCATGCGCAAACCCTACCTGCGCCAGCACAAAGTTGATCCACAAAAAAATGGAACAACGGATGGCCACCCATAGGTGAGCTGCCACATTGCAGGGTGCAACACGACAGCTGCCACCTGTGGGTGGCCACCCGAGCTCTGGCTACACCTGGCTGCACCCCCATGCCCGATTGAGGGCATTTGTAATGAAAATGTAGAATTCTGTCCCATATCCCTGGTGGTCCAGTGAACCGCTGCTTGCCCAATCGTGGGCATTTGTAATAAAAAAAATAAATATGTCCAATATCCCTGGTGGTCTAGAGGTACCCCATCCCCTCCCCACTGAGACCCTGCCCGCTTCCCGGTCAGCCAATGGCAGCACCCCACCAACCTGCCGCCAGCTGCTCACCAACAACACCATCGGTAGGGCTCTATGCCCATTGGTCACAGCGTGAGCCAATGGGCATGCAGCCAGTACCATACTACACATTCTAGATCATATCACAGCAACACAGCTGCCTACCTGTGGGTGGCCGATATTTGAGCAGATATTTTCAGGCTCAACTTTGTGCCACAGCATGCGGTGCATCTGGGGGTTGTGCCAGCAGAAACACTGCACATCCAGGGCTGAATATCGGGATGTGCCACTTATGCATGGGCACTCACCCTGCAGATGTGCCGCATACATTATCAATGTGCCCCATTGCATCGGAACTTGCACTGTGCAAGGCACCCTTTTGAATACAATGTTGGGGCACATTGCGGGGTTGTGCCAGTGCAACCTCTTTGAATATCTGGTCCTAGGTCTAAAAGTAGTTTACAAAGTAATGCATTTATTGGTTTTGCTGGGACTGTAGGCAGGCAACACATATATAACTCTAACCCCATTATACCTATGATCTATGGTTTGCCAAAAAATCGTAAGAATCTCATTGACCCACCACTCACACCAATTATGTCAGGAATTGGCTCATGACATGAAGATCTGTGAAGGTCCATATACTTTTTTTCTTAAAGCTTGTGTCACTGGTCTCCCTTCTTACCTAAGAAACACTATGTCACTGTTGAGCAAAATGCACAGTTTTGAATGAAAGGTCAGCTACTTGTTTTTGGGGACAGATGTACATGTCACTCTATACATGTATAACACATGAGCAAGGCATTTACTGTATGCCTGTGAGTTTTTTCTGCATGACAGTAACCTGGCAGATGAATTTCCTATATATAAGGAATAAAGTATGGACTAGCATACACAGTGAGCCAGTGTTTCCATTGAGGGGTTGAGATACTAGTGTATAGACCTCAAGAGTGAAGCTCAAGAGAGCCATGCTGGTATCTCATCTGCAAGATGGAAACACAAGGTGAGTTGTGTGTATGCTCATCCATATTTTATTTTTTATAGTATATGGTTCCCCCAGAAGAAACAAAAAGTTACATTTGCCAACATTTACATGTTACAAGGTTTCATACCATGTGTTCATCATTGTAGTTGCTGTTGGCAGCACAGTCTGCTGCAGAGTCTGTTTGTGGAGTTCTGTTCCACTCCTGAACATTCTACCATTCTTGATAGAAGTTTATTAAGAAAAAAAAAATGTGTCAAATTTGTTCAGTTTCAAAACACAGGGCCGAGTATGGCAGTCTGTGTTGAAACCGTCGTGGTGAACTGCTCGATAAGCAGCGTCACCATGTTTGTTCTGATTTTTGTGTGAACAGGTCTGTTAGGACCAATGAGGTGGTGGATAGCAGATGGCATTATGAATATTAATTAGGGGGCTTATGAATATTGATTATTAAACATGCACAATAACTTTTAGAATGTGCACAACTTTTAGAACATGCACAACAACATTTGAGCAGCCACCAAATTCCATACATTCTGCAAACCCAAACTATAAACTATTGTTTATTTGTGAGGCATTGAACTTTGTCCTGAATCACAATTATTTTGTAATATATGGATAATCAAAATAATAGTACTGAAAACTATTCAAAAAAATCCTTGTAATTCATACCACAGAACACTCCACTCCCAATAATACCACACTTCACTGCCAATAATACTATCATTGCAAGAAACGATAGTATTATCCCCAAAATGCCACAGCGCATGTCCAACTCTGCCTGGCAAGAAACCCAGTGGCCATGGAGCCACATCCCTTCCTGCATGTCCAAAGTCACACCATGCATTCTAATTGGTCACTGTTCCTCTGTGGGCGGGCACACTCATTCTGAAAACATGGCGGCTCGTTACTCTCACTTAGCGAGTCAAATGTGTCCACTTCGTTTCTTCATTTTTTTTATCTGAAATTGGATTATCTGGTTGATCCTGCATTACCCGAAGGATCAGAAATGAAAAGGTAGGACTTCACGAAATGCAAACAGACACTGACAGACTGGCGGTTAGGAGCGGGGATGTGGGCAAGTGACGCTGTCTCCAGTGTGACGGTCAGCCGACTGCAAGCATGTCTTCAGTGCTGCGACTGGCTTCGCAGCTCACAGACTGTAAACAAACATTACATCCATATATTACAAAAAATAACAAATAGAAAAGTATCTATTTCATGGCAGTAAGTCCATCTCTCGCTCTCAAGGTTCCAAGTCCCCAAAACCTCTCGATGGTCTTAGTGCCTTGTAAAAGATACTTTTCTATCTATTATTCTATTTGTATTCAATTATGAATGTTTCCTGCAAGCATGCGGTACTACTATTGGGGCCACAATGGCACCCTCACTTATTTCTTGGCTTATGGGAAAATAAGTAATTTTAACTCAGAAGGTAACCCACACACAGACCATATAAAAATGATGGTTATGCTTTATTGGTGATGAGATCTGTGTGTGGGATGATACTGAAGAAGAGGCCAATGAATTTGTGTAATGGATTAACCAAAATTATTAAAATCTTAAATTTACCAGTCAAATACGTAAGGAATCTCTGATTTTTTTTTAGATGTTACCTTGTTTATATAAGACAATAGTGTCTTGAGTAGAAACCATGGGAAGGAGACATCTACTAATAGTCTCCTTAGAGTGGTCAGTCACCATCCTAGGAGTCTTATTAGTTATATTCCTTATGTTAACTTTGCAGACTCAAACAAAACTGCTCTCTGGAGCATGATTTCAATATACAAGCAGAACAAATGCTTACACAGTTTAAAGAGAGAGGTTACAATAATGACATTTGAAAGAGGCTCTAAAAAGAGTTCAAATGGTGGCTAGAAAGATACTGTTGCAACCCAAAGTTAGGATAACTTGCAAATTAACAACAAAGGACATGGATAAAATAGATTTTTTACTAAATACTATAGTTTGTCTGGGAGAATTGGTAGGGTGATGCTTCAGTACTGCCCCTTACTTAGGGGAGACACTGAATCAGCAGGCTCAATAGAAGTACCTCTAATTTCATTTAAAAGAATGAAAACTGTCAAAGATCGTGATGTTCATAGCATGTTTTCTGAGCTAGAATAAGAAAAACAGTACTGTATGTGGCCTGCTAGAAAACCTAATGGGATGTACAGGTGTGGCAGTCATAGTGCTTGTACATATTGCCATCAGGCCAAAGAATTAACATTGCCACAGTTGGGTAGCAGAATTCAAATCAAAGAATTTATCTTTTGCATTGCAAATTATGTGGTTTATATATTATGGTGTGACTACAATAACATGTAAATAGGGAGAACAGTAAGACAATTAAAGGAAAGGATATTGGATCATGTGTGTAGTATTAGAAATGGCAATCTGGACACACCAGTGGGAGAACATATGAATGTCACAGATCTAACCCAAAAGCTATGAAATTCATGGAACTGGAATTCATCAAAAGGGATCAGAGGGAAGGTGACAGGCTTAAAAAATTGGTACAAAGGGAAACATTCTGAATATTTCCCCTGAATAGCATGAAACCAGCTGGAATCAATGATGATCAGGATCTCACATCCTTTATAAAAAATGGAAAGATATAATGATTTAAATGAAAGATGCAATATATCAGAAATTGTGAATTCATAAATCCTAACAAACTGTTCAGTTCCGTGTTTCTCTCGCTTTCTCTTCCTCCTCCCCTTTTCCATTGTTCATTCTAAACAGCAGTACTTTTAATGGTGTTGATCTTTATAGATTCAACAGATCCCTTTAAAAAGTAAGCCATGTGGTACTAGGAAACAGGATGATCGCCGACAAAAGCTATGGAAATCATATGGGAGTCTGTCTGCATTCAGGATGTTACTAAATCTTTTCACTAAGACTGGTAATTTTATTAATAGTGTTGACATAACTGACAAATACCTACTTTGCCTCTTTAAATTTATTATGTTTGCATATTGTTATGGTTTTTAATGGTGAAGATATAGAGTGATAATTTGTTTTTCTTAATACTTATGAATTTAGGTATTTAAAGTTATCCTTTACACTGTTTTCTTTTGTAATTTGACACAATGAGGCTTTTTCTTGCCTTTTTCATTTCTGTTGCAGGGGATCTTAGAGCTGGGTGTTATACTACAGTGTAAACATGACTACAGTGAGTCTGATGATGTAGGAGCTTGACAACTATTCAAGAACTATTAACTTGATCGGACCTTGCCCCTCATGAAGCCTTATGTGGTGAAATGCTGGGGCACCTTGGCATTGGGACCAGGTATTTGTTACTGTCTGCAAAACTGATTTAGCCAATAAAATTTGGATTGAATACAGCACACAAAAAACAAATGTGTGTTTTCTGTTCACTCAGTTGTGATGCATCTCGCTGTCATTCACAGGTATGACCTGGGGATAGGGAAAGGCAATACAATCAGAAAGCATACATAGTATTAATGAGTGGTATAACGTTATGTGCAGAGTACAATTTAACATGGTGCAAATTCACATAAAAAGTAAACTGAACAAAGCAAATGTACTGCACAACCACTGACTTTAAAGTGCAAATAAAGAGATCAAAGCAAGTGGAATGAAAGGCAGTGTAGATGTAAAAATGGAAGAAGCCTGATGCAGGCTGAGGCAGAACCAAGGAAGAAGCCCAACAACAGGGATGGTAGGGTTCGTCAGGTGAGGATTGGAAAGGGGGATGACAGGAACAGATGGGGCAGGAAGGAGTTGTAGCTGGTGCCTTAAAAAGATGAGGCAGTGAGCTAGAGAGAGGAGTGGAGCAGGTTCAAAAGGGAGGGAGGTAGATAGGAGAAGGCTGACTGCCCAGCAGAGTAGTGAGGTTGGGCAACAGAGAATGTACAAGGATCCTAGGAATGAAGGGAATATGAGGCAGATGGGGAATGGTAGAGAGGGATGAGGACAGGTAAGAGGGCACTATCTCAAGCTAGAATTTGGAGATAAAGGCAGCACAGTGTGACTTGTGAAATGAGCATATGGGAGGATGGATGGGGAGGAGTGGAGGGAGCAGTGGTGAGTATGGGGGGGGTTGGTAGTAAAGTGACAAAAGGCATTGCAGAGGGTGTCCAGTCTGTAAAGGGAAGAGGAGGGGATGATGCTATAGACCACTTTCATATAGTCAAAGACTGGAAGCACCATTTTGGTACCAAGCTCTCAGTGGACCTGAGGAGAGAAGCACTCTTTGCTACCATACAAAGTGCCTTGCCTGGGTCAGAGCATGGAGTGGATGGCATCAGTTGTGGTAGAGAAGACAAGCTTGCTATCTAGCCACACACCAAGATACCTGAAGGAAGAAACCACTTCAAGGGGAGTGCCATCCAAGGTGCAGAAAGCAGGGAGGGGAGACAGCTTGGCAAATTTTCTGGCTGGTGCCAAAGGTCATGGACACTGTTTTAAGCACTGATTCTGAGTTGGTTGGAGAAGAACCAGTGCAGGATGTTGTGGAAGCCTTGCTGTAGCAAGCCTGCCAGCACTGCAGTTGAAGGGCTGGAGATCTAGATAACTGCATCATCTGCATTCATGTAAATATGCGAGTTGGCATAGGCAGGGGGAGGTCATTCAGGAAAATGGAGAAGAGGATGAAGCCCAGGATAGAACCACATGGGACCCCAGCATTGATAAGTAGGGGAGGTTACAGGATGCCTCCTACTTGTACCAACTGTTGATGACCCTTGAGATAGTAATGGAACCATTCGACGGCAGGGTTTGACAGGTCAGCAGAGCTCATCTTTTCAAGGAGGAGTGGGTAGCCCACTGAGTCGAAGGCTTTGGCCAGATTGATGAAAATAGCCTCTGTGATGTGGCCTTGATTTACCACTGTGAAGATGGAGTCCATGACATGCTGCAAGGAGGAGACAATGGAGTGGTGATTCAGGAAACCAGACTGGAAAGGGGAGAGGAAGTAAAATAAGTAGAAGAAGTCAGCAAGTCTAAAGTAGACAAGTATCCCTTGCAGCTTTGCAAGAGAAGGGAGGAGGGAGATAGGACAAAAGTTGCCAGAGAAGGAGAGGCTACTCCCTTTATGAAGGGGGATAACTTCAGCAATCTTCCATGACTGAGGAACAGCACAGAGAGAGAGAGAGAGAAGGAAAGATTGAGGAGGTGGGAGATGGGGTAGGCAGCAGCAAAAGCTGAAAGGTGGAGAAGTTTAGGATCCAGCCCACCAGGGCTACATTTAGGTAGGTTGAACATGGAAGGGGATAGAAAGGATTCCTGAGTAGTAACGGGGGGGGTATGAAAACCCAGGAGAAGATGGGGTGGAGAGGAAGGTGAATCAGAGGGGAAAGGAGAGGAGCAAGAAGTCAGGGGGAAGGGGAGAACACAAGTAGTGAAAATCTTGTTGAAGTGTTCAGCTATAAAAGGAAGGTTACAAACATATAGTATGAATATATGAAATTTGCTGCAGAAAAAGGCCATTTGGTCTATAAAATCTGCTTGATTTTACAGACCAGCAGCCCTATTCTGCAGCTGCCCCTCCGTCCTCACCCCTCCCACCAGGTTAGGACAGGTGAACCATTAAACATAGGCTATCCATTAATTCTTAGTGGCCTTCTCCCTCTTAGGAAAGCTAGGGATAGGAGCTGGTACACCTTCAAAGCCTCCTTAAATTTAAATGATTGGCAAGAGTTCCGGGGACTTAGAAATGTATGTAATAGGAGTTCCATATGGCTAAAAGTAATTACTGTAGGAGCTGGCTCATGAATGCTTCCTCTGATCATCAGTGTTTCTGGAAGAATATAAAATGTCTTTGGGTGGCACTACTTGTCAAGTAATGATCCCATATCAGTTGCTAATGCTTTAAACCATTACTTCAATGATCTCTCATCTTGCACATCATCTTTCCCCAGCAATTCTGATCAATGTTTTCTTGATTCTTCTTCTCCCTGTTACTCTAAACCCCCATCCCCTCTCGGCCTAAACATGGTGTCTGTATTTGAGGTCACTCAGCATTTACTTAATTTCTTCTCTTTCTCCAGACCCGAAGTCAAAGATCCTATGTATTGGTGACCCTTTTCTTGATCTCTCCATTACCTCGATTTTATTCAGTCCTTGAATTCTGGCACTGTCCTTGAGTTATGGAAAATTGTTCAGGAAGTCCCAGTCTTTAAGAAGGGTTACCCCAGTCTTGTTGAGAATTAGTACCCTATAGCCATTCTGCCTACACTCAGCAGACTCTGAGAGAAGACTGTTGCTACTCAGTTAGAGTACTGTAATTATCTAATTTTAATCTCCTAGCTCCAGGATAGCATGGATTTTGTAAAGATCATAGAACAACTACAGCCCTTGTCAGTCTAACAACTGTCATTATGTCTTCCTGGAGAAGAGGAAGCTGAACAGTGCTGTCTTTTGTCAACATGTCAATGTTTTCGACCTGGTTGATTAACACTTATTTTGTATCAAACTCTCAGAACTTGGTCTCCCTCACCATGCTCTTAACCAATTTGCTAGTTGTCTTTCTAATGGGCACCAGGTTGTCAAATTCAGTCAGTCTTTATCTCCTTATGCATCTGTTCAGCTAGGTATACTCAAGGCTTTATTCTTGAGCTGTTACTCTTCTCCTTTTTTATTAATAATGTCCCTTGGGAAACTAAACTGTTTTCTGCCCTAATGTGCACTGATGATCTTGCCAATGTTCTTAGCACCAAAAGTACTGATTCCATTAATGCAGGGTTAAACAATGACTTTTAACTAATCCAGACCAGAATTAACAAAAACATAATGGTACTCAACTTAATAAAATACAAGTCATGCCCTTTGGTTCTCCCGCGAAGCTCAGATCGTGCCTATTTTAACTATATCCTGCCCTGATAGCTCCTCTCTTGTGGTTGTCTCCTCTTTCAAGTACCTTGGAGTCACTCTTGATCCATCTCTTGACTTTTCCACCCATAAAATGGTTAACTGAAAGGCTGTCAACTCTAAACTGGGTATGGTTTACAGAGGCAAACTTGTTTTAACTCCTGAAGCTTACCTCTCCATTGCTATGAATGTTCTTTTCCCTTGCTTAAACTATGCCTATTCTTTTATGACCTCCCCCAAATCTGTAATGTGCAGGTGGGATGTGGCATATAAAATATTTGTCAGTTTGCTGCAAAAGCCAGTCGACTTACAGACCACTTTGTCTTGTATGCCAACCTAGGCTGGTTATCCCCAGTTAATGGCTGCTTGTTTGACATAGAATGCTTCATTGATATGACCCTTGAAGTTAATACTTCCCCTTTGATCACTATGTTCTTCTGGCACTCCATGCACTGTTACTGTTTGAGAACTAATGATGATCCATTATTCTTGCTATCTAAAGTTTCTACCCTGATGAGTGACCAGACCTTTTCCACCTATGTGCCTACGGCCAGCAACTCCCACCCTTTGCCAGACCTGTCATCCTTCTCACAGTATAATTTTAGAAGGGTGCTATGGAGTCACATGCAAACTACCTCAGCTTGAAATTGCACTTGTCTTTTATGGTAACCTGTACTCCTAACATGCCTTGCTTTGCCTTGTGCCATTTTCAAGTTTATAGATGGTTAGATCTGTGATGTTGCTTCACCTTTATGTCCACTGCCTGTATCCTCTGTATTCTGATGCCCTTGTTATACCGTAATTTTATTTGTTTTTGTACACTTGGTATTTGATACGTTCACTATAATTCTCCTAGCTCGTTCCTAACAATAGGCATTTTTGTCTAGAGTTCTTACCCAGTCAATTTAAAACTTGTATCTCAGCAGGAGTCAGTGTCTGTTGAGATTAAGTAGACAGATACTTTATTAGAAGTAGAAGGGGTCTTATTTAGGGTTAAAAAAAAAAGAAAGAAAATAAAGAAAGTCAGTGTGTGTTCTGTGCTGGAAAGGGTACTGTATCAGCTGACTTTGCTAAACCAGTAGGAGAAGATAGAGCTTAATTGGGGGTGTGGCTTAGACACTATAAAAGCAGGTGACTCAAATTACAACTTCCTGTTGCTAGCCTTGCTTGTAGAGCAGAAAGCAGCTAACTAAAAGAAGCTACATTTTCTTATTAATTTAAAACTTGTATCTCAGCAGGAGTCAGTGTCTGTTGAGATTAAGTAGACAGATACTTTATTAGATGTAGAAGGGGTCTTATTTAGGGTTAAAAAAAGAAAGAAAAGAAAGAAAGTCAGTGTGTGTTCAGTGCTGGGAAGGGTACTGTATCAGCTGACTTTGCTAAACCAGTAGGAGGAGAGAGAGAGCTTAATTGGGGGTGTGGCTTAAACACTATAAAAGCAGGTGACTCAAATTACAACTTCCTGTTGCTAGCCTTTTTCTTACTAATTGCCCTCCATCCCACCTCCACCCACCACCCCTAAGCCAGTTCTACTTTATAGCCACTGGATTTGACTGTCAACAGGAACTTCCTGTTTGGCAGTAGGAAGGAAGGATCATAAGAGACATTGGTTTTGTCAACCCTAATGGAAAAAAAAGTAGCTCACTCTGCCCCCCCCCCAGCTGCTGGTGGTCTGACATTGAGCAAGGAAGAAGGAGGCTACTGAAGAAGATAGGAAGTTGCTGTCTCAGAACAGGAAGGGTGGGAGTTGTAAGGAGAGGAGAGAATAAGCATACAGAGAAACAGGAGAGGGGACACAAAATAAGACATGATAGGAGTGGTGCAGTGCAATGGCTGTGGGGCAGCAGTGTTCCGGAAGACATTCTGGAGGCTGCGATGCTGCCTTATTTGCAGGCACCTCTCTGGTCTGAGAGAGGAGGTTGCCCGTCTCCAGACTGACCTGGCTAGGATTTGTGAAACCTCCTCCCCCACCCAGGGACCACCAGGGCCAATGCCACTACCTCAGAGGTTGCCAAGAAATAGGAGAGGCTGGACCAAGGTGGGCTCAGGGAGGAAGAGAATGGTGGAACAGAGTTGCATCCCTCCAGCTGTACCTCTCCACAATTAATTCACCCTTCTGGTGGATAGTGGTTCCTCTATGGAGGCACTTGCAGTGGAGACCAAGAAGGATGCTGGGAACCTTCACAAAGAAGACCCACAGGAGGGTGGCATGGGACCCCACAGGGGAAGGAAACAACTCCTGGTGGGGGACTCAATCATTGGGGGGTAGAAATGGGGGAGGAAGGGAGGGAGGTAAGCCACAGCTTGGAGGGACAGGAAGTGAATCCTCAGGATCATGGGAGGAGCTGCACGAGGGAGGGAGCTGGATGTCATTGTCCACCTAGGGACAAATGACCTGGCTAGGAATGGGATCAGAGCAGTGCAAGAGGAGTTTGTAGAGTTGGGGAGGGGCCTTAGACAAGTAGAGCATACGGTAACCTTCTCAGAGGTGCTGCCTGTCTATGGCAAGGGTGATGCTAGGGCACTCCTCACCAGGGAATTCAATGAGTGGTTGAAAAACTGGTGTGGAGCTCAGGGTTTTGGCTTCATTAGGGACTGGGGAGCCACCTGGAGGGATGCAGACCTATACTGGTGTGATGGTCTGCATCTGCCCGGGGGGAACCAGGATCCTAGGTGAGAGGTTTAAATGCTTCATTGGCAAGCATTTAAACTAGCCAAGGGGGGAGGTACTGAAAAGGAGCAGGGAAGTCCCAGCCTCCCCCACAAAACATGGTAATTAGTGAGGTAAACACCAAGGTAGAGAAGTTATTAGGAAGCAGGACAGAGGTAAATGTAAAAAAGGCAAAGGCAGTAAGGACAGGAATGGGGCTAAAAGGGGTAAGGCTATCAAAAAGTGGAGGGTGATGAGTACCAATGCCCATAGTCTGTGTAACAAGCTCCCTGAACTAGTGGCCTTGATGGAAGAGGGTTGCCTGGATAATGTGGCAGTCACAGAAACATGGTACACAGAGAACCATGACTGTGATGTCAACATACCAGGATACACAATCTACAGGAGGGACAGGGAGGGTAAAAGAGGCGGAGGAGGAGTAGCTCTCTATTTAAAGGAAGGGATCAAAGCAACAGAACTAAAGAGTAAACAGGGAGCAGATGAGGCACTCTGGGTCACCCTGGAGACAGGAAATGGCACCACAATCCTCACGGGGGTTGTATACAGATCCCCATCTCAGGGGAAGGGAATGGACAAGGAAATGATAGAAGGCTTTCTTAGAATGGCAGAAAAAGGGGAGATATTGTTGATGGGGGACCTGAATATGCCAGATGTTAACTGAAGCACCTTTGCTGCAGGCACATCCAAGAGCAGGGTCATTCTTGATGACCTACAGAGGGCATGCCTCAGACAGCTAGTATTGGAACCCACTCGGGAGGGAGCAATCTTAGACCTGGTACTCTCAAATGGGGATGGAGAAAGAATCTCAGATTTAGAAGTGGGTAGCCATCTAGGAACAAGCGACCACCAGTGTGGTTCACGATAAACACAGCCATACAATCAAGCCATACAAAAGCAAGAGTATTGGACTTTAGGAGGGCTGACTTTGGGAAAATGAGAGAGTGCCTCAGAAAAGCACTAGCAAACAGGCAAGAAGGAGGGGTGGAGGAACAATGGGGAGTAATCAAAACAGCCATCACAGAGCAACAAGCCTTGTGTAAAGCAAATCAATAAAACACAATGAAGGAAAAACAGCTATGGTTCTCAAAAGAGGTGGCAGGAAGGTTAAGGAGAAAAGGCTAGCATTCAGGAAATATAAGGAAACACAGAAGCAGCAGGACAGAAAACTTTATCAGTTAAAGCAGAAAGAGGCTGGGAAGGCAGTCAGAATAGCAAAGGCCCAAACTGAGGAAAGGATAGCCAATTCTGTTAAGAAGGGGGATAAGACCTTTTATAGGTACATCAGGGAGCTAAGAAAGACCAAAGGAGGAATACTGAGGCTTAATAAAGGGAAGGGAATGTGGGCAGAGGGTGACAGTGAAAAAGCAGCAATACTGAACGAGTATTTCTGCTCAGTATTCTCAAAGGAAGAGGAGGGGGAGGTACCTAAACCAAACAAGAGAAACACTCTGAAGATGGGGGTCGATACCAGTCCATTTACAGAAGAAAGGGTTCTGAAAGAACTAATAAAATTGAAGGTGGACAAAGCAATGGGGCCTGATGGGATTCACCCAAGAATTTAAAAGAACTAAGGGTAGAACTAGTGACACAGCTGACTACTCTCTTTAACAAATCATGGAGGATGGGGTGGTACCTGAGAACTGGAGGAGGGCAGGTGTGATTCCTCTTACAAAAGTGGGAGCAGGACAGAGGCAGGAAACTACAGACCAGTTAGTTTGACCTCAGTGGTAGGGAAAATGATGGAATCACTTCTGAAGGAAAGAATTGTTGAGTACCTAGAGGCCAGTGGGGCAGAGGACCCAAGGCAGCATGGATTCATGATGGGAAGGTCGTGTCAGATGAATCTAATAGATTTCTTTGACTGGTTGACCAAAGTAGTAGACCAGGGAGGGGCTGTGGACATGGCCTACCTAAATTTTAGCAAGGCATTTGATATAGTCCCACACAAAAGATTAATACACAAGTTAGCCAGTCTTGGAGTGGGTCCCAAGGTAGTAGCCTGGATAAAAAATTGGCTAGACAACAGGACACAAAGGGTAGTAGTAAATGGAGTACACAGTGAAGAAAGGTGGGTTACTAGCAGGGTACCACAGGGTTCAGTACTGGGACTTTTTAATGTCTTTATAAGTGACATTGCAGAGGAACTGGAAGGAAAAGTATGTCTCTTTGCAGATGACACAAAGATCTGCAACAGGGTCAATACACAAGATGGAGTGGAAAGGATGAGAAGGGACTTGGCAAGGTTGGAGGAATGGTCACATGTATGGCAGCTCAGATTCAATGCAAAGAAGTGCAAGGTAATGCACATGGGAAACAAAAACCCAGGGGAAGAGTACACAATGGGGAGGGTGAAATACTGACAGCAGTAAAAATGGAAAGGGACCTGGGGGTAATTATATCAGATGACCTAAAGGTGGGCAAGCAATGTGGGAAGGCAGTAAGGAAGGCTGGGGGATACTGGGATGCATAGGAAGAGGCATCAATAGTAGAAAACAGGAAGTTGTTATCCCTCTGTACAGACAGTTGGTGAGACCCCATCTGGAGTACTGTGTACAGTTCTGGAGACCCCATCTCCA
Organism: Neoceratodus forsteri; assembly: GCA_016271365.2. Classification (NCBI taxonomy): domain Eukaryota; kingdom Metazoa; phylum Chordata; order Ceratodontiformes; family Ceratodontidae; genus Neoceratodus; species Neoceratodus forsteri. Next base: position 1,641,404,037 of record CM057450.1, read on the forward strand.
CAATGACATAGACAGAGTGGAGGCTGTCCAGAGGAGGGCAACCAAAATAGTGCAGGGTCTGCACCAGAAGACATATGAAGAAAGATTAAAGGAGCTTAATATGTATACCCTTGAGGAAAGAAGGAAGAGAGGGACATGATAGAAACTTTCAAGTACCTCAAGGAATCAACAAAGTCCAATAGGGTAGCATCTTTCAGAAAAGAGATGCAAGAACAAGGGAACAATTTGGAGATAGAGGGGACGGCTCAGAGGTAATGTGAGGAAGTATTTTTTCACAGAGAGGGTTGTGGATGCATGGAACAGCCTCCCTGAGGAGGTCGTGGAGTCAAGAACAGTGGGGGAATTCAAGAATGCATGGGACAGACATAAGGCAGTCCTAGTGGGGGGTAGGAGGAAGTAAGCTGTTGGTTAACTAGGATCTGCAGCTTATCTGTTAGGTAGGAAAGTGGGCAGACTAGGTGGGCCAAGCGGTCCTTATATGCTGTCAAATTCTATGTTTCTATGTTTCTAACAAAATAACTAAATAACTAACTACTTACTTAAATTGATATATTTATAAATATATGTATTATTGCTTATACTGGATGCCTTTCTTCTGCTTTTTTTTCCTCTTAAAGATGAGTTTATTAGCATAGCCACAACCAATCCAGCAAATGCAATCCATTGTTTGGTTGATGTATGGTTGTTCACACCATGGCTTTACACAGTTTCTAATATTAACATGTTTTCACATATATTTCCAAAATATACTTGTATGGTGCTATATGGTACTGTACCAGACAAAGGGTAGGTCCAGCAATATGGTAAAATAACAATGGTGGCTAACAGACAACTAGGTGCAAATAAGGCAAAAGAGACCGTAGTTGCCTCTAATATAGTTTTTATTGAAGTAAAATGCTCATACAAACTCACTCCACCAGCAGCAACCAACATTTCACCCATGTGACTGTGGGCTTTCTCAAGGCCAGTAATATGTTGTACTAGAAACATAGAAACACAGAAGTTGTCAGCAGATAAAGTCCTCAATATCCCAACCAGTTTGCCCATTTTCCTTGCCTACGGTGCCTTCACAGCCCCATTCTGGTCCTCCCACCTTGTGTTCCTTCCAAGGTCCCCTTGTGTCTGTCCCATGCATGCTTGAATCCTATGATTGTTCTGGCACCAACCACCTCTGCTGGGAGGCTGTTCCTGGCCTCCACCATGCTTTCTGTGAATAAATATTTCATCACATCCTCTCTGAGCCTCCCCCCCCCCACAACTTCATAGCTTGACCTCTTGCCCTCGAGTCTGTCTTTCTGTGGAAACTGCTACCTTCCTGTACCTTATTAATACCTGTTATGTACTTGAATGTTTCTATCATATACCTCCTTTCCCTTCTTTTGTCCAGTGAGTACATATTCAGTTCTCTTAGTCTTGCCTCATAGGGCTTTGGATGCAGCCCCTGAACCATTTTGGTTGCCCACCTCTGTACTGCCTCCACCTTATCCATGTCCTTCTGGTGATGGGGCCTCCAGTACTGGACACAGTATTTGAAATGTGGTCTTACCAGTGACTTGTACAGGGGCAACACTACCTCCTTCTTCCTACTGGTAATACCCCTCCCTATGCACCTCAGCATTCTACTAGCCTTTCTGACTGCCTTTTCACTCTGCTTGGCTACTTTCAGGTCATCAGAAATGATTACTCACAGGTCCGTTTCCTGTTTGGTGGTTGCTAGTATATCCCTTGCCAACTGGTACATAGCCCCCGGGTTCCTGTGCCCCAAGTGCATGATGCTGCACTTTTTAACATTGAAACCCAGCTGCCAAACACTTGACCACTCCCCTAACTTCCACAAATCATTTCTCATTTTTTCCATCCCCACTGGTGTGTCTACTCTTTTGCAGATTTTAGTGCCTTCTGTGAACAGGCAGACTTTCCCCTCCATCTCTTCTGCAATGTTGCTGATAAAGACATTGAAGAGAACCAGGTCCAATAGTGACCCCTGAGGCACCTTGCTGGTCACCCTGCCATCTCCAGAGTGAACTCCATTTACCGCCACCCTCTGAGTCCTGCCACTCAGCCAACTTCTTAACTTGTTTACTACTTTCTGTCCCACTCCTAGACAAGCCAGGTTGTTCACCAGCCTTCTATGTGAAACAGTGTTGAAGGCCTTCTTGAAATCCAGGTATACCACATCCACTGTTCCACCCTGATCCACTTCCCTGGTCACCCAGTCGAAGAACTCAATCAGGTTTGTCTGGCAAGACCTTTCTGCTGTGAAACCAGGTTGCCTTTGATCCTGCAATCCACTTGTTTCAAGGTATTCCACTATCTTTCCTTTCAATAGTGATTCCATAACCTTGCCCACTACCAAGGTCAGGCTGACAGGTCTGTAATTTCCTGCCTCCTCCCTATTCCCACTTAAATTTATTTATTCCATTAAAGGCTGCTTAGTAAATGTCCAAATGGGTGTTTTCATGGTAAGTACTTAAGAATTTCTACATAATGAGAGATGAAGACTATATTGCCAGATGGTGACTGCACAGTTCGGACTCAATAGTTTTACAATGAACTACTGTTTTCTGGAAGCACTAATACTGTATGACTCAAAATTTGGGAAGTCATATCTATAAGACTTTGTTAGATTGATCATTACTCAAATACACTAATAAAAAAGCATCATGATGGAATTATTACTTCTTTGTGTATGCATTTTGTGGTTTCACTTGGTAAAATAGTTACTATATTTCCTTTTGTAAACAAAGAACACCTCACTGAAGGGGTTGTACTATTTTCCACTGGAAAAAAGAGCATGTACTACTCTAAGCAGGTGGGAACTTAACCAAGATTCTACATTTGCAGACATATAATGCAGCTGCAGATTCAATGATACTTGGTGCCTATGTTTGGCAACTGAACTATATCAAGTAGAACAGCTTGTAAATGTCCCTGCTATGTGAAGGAACATGCCTGTTCCTCTGTCATGGTGCTAACTTTTAATATCACTGTAAAAAAAGGATTTTCTCATCAGCCAGACAAAAGGCAAATGTGAGAGCACTCATCCACATAAGAAGTGCATTCTTTACATTATAACTACACACACATGCATTATCATATTGCTTTATCATCACAAATTTATTCTGAAATTATTTAAACATACAGAAAAATATAGTAAGTATAGTCATCCACTAGAAAGAATCTTTCTTAGTAATTAACTTGATTTAGTCTTACTTATTTTTATGTTTGCTTGCACGCATGTGCAAGAAACATAGTGCGACGATCCAAAATGCAGTGCCGTACAGTTGAAAGGGAGATCACCGCTTGAGTGAGCAGCGCTCCCCTTCCCCACACACACACGCACATTGCATGCTCATGCGCTCCTACCTCACCCATGCACACACTGTATGGCTGATGGGGGTGCGCAATCCCCCGTCAGCTCTACTGTCCCCCCCTGCAGTCTGTATGGCTGACAGGGGTGCCCAATCCCCTGTCGGCTCTACTGTTCCCTCCCCCAGACTATCGGGTGCCATGCTGGGAGCCCACCACAGTGTGGCAACAGGTCCTATGGCTGAGGTGGGTGCCCAGTCCCCCATCGGCTCCACTGCCCCCCCAACAGCCTTCCAGCTGCCATGCTGGGAGCCCACCCCAGCATGGCAAATGTCCCGTGTAGTCCAAAAAAAAAAACCTGAAAGAAATAACCTTCCCTCGCTGCTGTCTTCACCACCCTTTCCCACCCGTGCCCACCCACTGTGCACTCTGCCTCCCCACACCCCCACCTCACCCCATACTTACCTCCAGAGCTCAGCGTGATGATCTCTGGTGGACCAGGAACACGTCTGCACTCTTCAAAGCCGACTGCGAAGTGAGGAAGTGCTGGTAAGCTGTATAATGTAATGAATAGGGTTTTTTCAACTTTGCTGCATATCTCAGGCATTTTTTGAAATTTTGGCACCAAACTTTCAACATGGGGTTTTTGGGACCCCTCCTCTGAATTATGTCACTGTCAAGGCTTTAATCAGGCCCAAAGGGTGATTTCATGGTCACTGCGCGAAATCACCTTTGGGTACTGATTAATGAAATTACAGTGCCAGTGTTCATAAGGTGGACTCTCAAAAAGCCTATGTTGAAAATTTGGTGAAAAAATTCCTAAAAATGACTGTTTTAAAAGCGTGCGTTGTGCTGTTCCTACTGACACTCATAGGTCCACGAATTTTCAATATTTTCACTCCAGATTTTCAACATTGCCATTTAACCACTCCTCCTTATGAGCAGTACAGCTGTTATTTCACACTTCTCACCCAAGATGTGTTTCCACGCATGTAGCGCACAATGGCGCAGTCTGTGCGCGAACTCAATGTATGGGACACATTAAGAAAATCACAGTCACACTGTTCATGAGCAGAAGTGTTAAAATGGCTATGTTAAAAATTTGGTGAAAAAATTCCCCAAAATGACTGTTTTATGAGCGTTTGTTGTGCTGATCCTACGCAGGCTCATAAGTTAGCAAATTTTCAATATTTTCACTCCAGATTTTTGACATTGCCATTTTACCACACCTCCTTATGAGCAGTATAGCTGTCATTTTTCACATCTTGCCCAAAACATGTTTCCGCCCATGTAGTGCACAATGGCGCAGTCGGTGTGCGAAATCAATGTATGGGACACATTAAGAAAATCACAGTGACACTGTTCATAAGCTGAGGTCTTAAAATGGCTATTTTTAAAATTTGGTGAAAAAATTCCTAAAAATGACTGTGTTACGAGTGAGCATTGCGCAGTTTCCACGCACCCTCGTAAGTTCATGAATTTGTAATATTTTCAGTCCAGATTTTCACCAGTGGCATTTTACCACACTTCCTTATGAATAGACCCCAGAGTCAGTTGAAAAACAAATTCTGACTGACTTACCACACATTATGACTGATTTTTCCAACTAGTTTGAAATTTCTGACTTCAACTAAGTAAAGAAAATGCAACCAATTTTTTCAACTTTCACCATCGTTGAATTTTATTGTGTTGTATGTTTGTATATGTTAACTTCATATCTTCTGTTTGTTAAATGAATACATGATTACACTTAGTAGGCATATGCTGCAGATGTTACAATACATATGTATAATTGACATACAGTAAGAGGCAGGCTTTTTGGATTTGCAGTATAGACAGCAGTCATCCCTCACCAGCAATACATAACAAATACATACGGTACAGACAGACATACTAATCAGAGGTTCTATCCAAACCCAGTGTTCCGTGAAGAATACAGTGAAGTCCACTCCCACCAGATGAGCAACAGGATGTACATATGATGACATAAGATAATAAACATGCAAGAAAATAGGTTTGCATTCTTTAAAGATTATGCATGGGTAAGTAACTATCCAAATAATCTGACAGCCTGTGACAACCCCCAAGTGTGAAGCTAATCGTAATTAAGCATTTGTGTGCAGTGACACCATTTTACTTACTGATCACTGCAGTGTAATACATGAATCAGGCTAAGTAATGTTATTAACTTGTTTGATGTAATTTCATGTAACCAGACATTCCAGAATGCCATAATGCTGACTTCAGAGGAGAACTGCAGAGCTGGCAGATTTGATTGCCTTTAATAGCCAGCCTGCAGTGAATGCCAGAGTGTTTTGTAAGCTTTAATCTTTATTTTGTTGGACTGCTGTTTCTGTGGGGTGACTCGGGGTAGGTACAGTGAAGTCAGAGGACTGTAGGAAGCACCATGAGGACAGCAAAATCTGATTTTAGCTTACAAGATAATGAACATGTATACTACAGGGTGCAGGCTACTGAAGAATGCATATCTTATTTGAGCACTCCTCCTCTGATGGGAGCATCATGGATTCTGGGAGTTATGGTTACATGAAATTGTATCTTACAAATCATACTCAGTTAAATTGGTCTAGTGCATTCTGTTGTGCAGTAATAGTAATTAAAATTAAATATTTTTGTATACCAAGTGAAAAATATGATCAGCCTCATACTTGGGTGTGAGGCTTTGCTGACTGCTCCCCTTTAATCTATCCTAGTTGCATTAAGGTAGAGTAGTTTCACATGTTCCACCAGGCCAGTAAAGAAAAGTCCCATCCTCTTGACTTGTTTAATGCCAGCTGTGTATCATTTAAGTTGGAACTATAATATTCATCAACATGTAACCAGAAAGTTATCCATAACCAGATATAACCAGAAACTTATCCATAACCAGAAAGTATTTAAGAAAAATCTTAATGAAAGCTTAGCATATCAGATGTCTTTTGTCCCCACCCCACAGTTTTGTAGTTATGTGCTGCATAATCAGACCTAGTAGCTAGTTTACAAGAAGCCATTTTCTTTTTCCATTGGTGCAAACAAGAAGTATACCATAGCTGCAGGAATCTCATGCTGTAGTGTAAGTAAGGTAAGCAGACTAATTATATGTTCCATTTTCAATGTAACTCCATGACTGTACAGGTCTACTTATCTTGGTTTATTCAATGGGGATACATATAGCAACATCCTCTGTAATATAAACCACATAACCATAATATAAACCAGATTATTATTACCTATGCATGTCACAACATAACACAAGTGTGCATAGTCCTAGTACCCCCAAATAAATTCTGGTTTCTTTAGCAGTTCTTGTCTATGCTGGACATCGCATCCAAGTTCACATTGTCGTTACTCCTTACAGTAGCAAGCTGCATTGAAATTTACAGTGACAGTACATAAATTATGATCACAGAGAACAGTGAGAACATGGATGTACACAGAATGCTATGGATTGGTGAATTGTCCTAATTTATTTGTTATGTTGAGGCAAACCACACCGGTGTCAAGGGAAGCAGTGGCACAGCATGTCCGGAGAATGTTGGTCAAGTCCAGAGAGCAATAAAAGACAAAAAAGTGGCAATTGGCCAGATACAGTTAATGATTCTGGCAAGGTTGTGGAGACTGATGTGAAGGTTTGGTAACAATGAGTAAAGATTTGAGTGAGGGAGCATACCCGCCATTCAAGGAGGCTTTATGTAATGTAGAAGAGGTGTACTGTAATAAGTTACCACTAGGCCCGCCCTAATTCTGTTTGACTTAATTGCTTCATTTTCATGGCAAGAAATAACTCATCTCTTGATTTCTGTTGTGTTCTGCTGGATGCTGTTGTAAGGACATGCACCCTATCGGCACAAATCCTAATGATGATGATGATGATGATGATGATGATGAGCAGCTCCCATTCATGAATCAGGGAAAGCAATCTGCACGACCTATTTCTGAAAAACTATGTCTGTCAAGTGACAATGTTTTAGCATTATGAATTTACTTTTTGAAGTTTTTTGTTTATGATTGCATCATATGTTTTGTTTTAACAAAATCATGTTTGATCACAGTTGTCAGCTTCTCTGGACAATGATTGTAAGTAGCAGTTTAACATATATCTGTTGGTTATGAACAACTTATGCCTGACTGTCCGTCATCACCATGTCCAGCCTTAGGGTATCCTGATGCCTCAACTCTAAGCACCACTGCACTCCCTCCACTGTGGCACCAGTGGTGATCAGCATGGTGAGAGGTCATATGGCACCTGTTCACCATCATCTGAGTTGACTGGTGCACATCCCTTCCACCCATTTATTTGCCCAGTCCCTCAGGCTGTCATATGTGCAACAGAGTGGTCCAGGTATAGAAATGCTGACAGCTGTGAACCAGCATGATATGGTCAAAAAGAAACACAAGAAGCAGAATCAAGATAAACCTGTTTCATGTCCGATTCGTTCAGTGAAATAAAGGTAAAACAGTCATTTATTGAATTGTTGAATCTGTGTCCTATGAAGATTTATACCAAAATATGTCTATGACAGTGGTGAATTTGGGGCAGATGCTGTATATCACTGAGTGCAGAGGCTCCTTAACTTCTGATGTTCTGATAGATGGTAGTCAGGAAGGGGTCCAGCCTTCAGGCATTGATGCCTCTACCCCAAGCACCACTCCCCCCACTGTGCCACCAGTGGGGATCAGCATGGTGAGAGGTCATATGGCATCTGTTCACCGTCAACATTGAGTTGACTGGTGCACATCCCTTCCACCCATTTATGTTCCCAGTCCCTCAGGCTGGCATATTGTGCAATGGAGGGGTTAAAAAATAGACAACTCTTGAGTGATCCATTCCATCGAGAGTCACTGAAAGATACATAAAACACAATCAAGGGCAACTGTTCCATGTCAGAGTGTGTTCAGTTAAAACATTGTTTGCTTGAATGATAATTAAATATTTTGGTATAAGTCTTCAGAAATGAGGCCAGATTACATGTGTTTTGTTGAATTCAGGGCAGCTGCAGTATATTACTTGACTCCTGGCTTGAGTTAATAGTGATATGGGAGGAGTCTAGCCAGCTGTTGGGTGTTGATGCCTCAGCCCCAAGCACCACTCCCTCCACTGTGTCACCAGTGGGGATCAACATGGTGAGAGGTCCTATGGCACCTGTTCAACGTCAACAGTGAGTTGACTGTTGCACATACCTTCCACCCATTTATTTTCCCAGTCCCTCAGGCTGGCATATTGTGCAATGTGGCGTGCCGGGCCAAAAAACAGTAACAGACAGTGGCTCGGATCTGAGCCATCCTGATTTTTAAATGGGAGTGCATATTAAAGGTCCAACTTGGTGTCCAGCACAGAGTCCGAGTCAGATGACTGTCAATGAGAAAGTTTTATTGTGTAAACAATTCAATAATAGTGATAATAAAACTACACTACAACCACTATATGACTGAATGTAATTAAGTGACATTTGGTAGTTTGCTGTTACAGTATGTCCGACTCCCTGAATGGTGTGTAGGCCAAGAAATAAGTTTTGGGACAGTTATGTCCAGAGTTCAAGAGAAGGAATTTTATTTTTCCATTAAGTGATCTTAACTGTACTGTATGATGATGCACCTAACTACACCATCCCCAACACCAAAAATTAGTCAGCAAGTGATCAATGATGAATTCTGTATGACTACATTCACGCAGCAGTACAATCACAGATAAGTAAAAAAGATCATCACACTGTGCGATAGGAAATTGAGCTGTGGCAGCTGGCTAGCCACAACAGACAGTGTCCTACCAAGCAAGTGATGAACCTGGTATTGGATATTGAATTTGTCTGTCATGTGTGGTGTAACCACAGCTTTCTAAATCTGCTATCAATACCAATCACACTGACATACAAGAAGAAATCACATTGCAAGATTAGAGAAATGCCCAGCTGAGGGTTTTAAACTCATTGTTACAAATTCTTGAACTGATGTTTATGGCTGAAATGACAAATTAAGCCCCATCATTGCATTACATTTCAGAACCTGAATGATTAAAGAGCACTGTTCTCAGCCTTTTTAGTTTTATGCATGAATAAACTGTTATTTTACCAGTTTTGTCACTGTATTTCAAACTGTAGTGTCATCTGAAGTTAATTTTAGCATTCTGAGTGAGCAGCAAAAAACTTTTGTGGGTGCCACAGATTGTATAGCAAGCAGCCTGGTGTGGGCTGTGGCTGTGGATGTAACCATGGCTGCAGTGCTAACATCACTGTAGGTACTAGGGCAGAGGAGTGACTCACTGTCACTGTGCAGCACAGTGAAGTTGCAGGCTTGGTTTTGCAAGGGTAAAGTAACAGTAGTCAACCTACGGATCATGCGCCCCCTTCCCCAAGACTCCCACCTGTTAGCAATGCATTATGCCAAAATCCAAAATGCCTCAAACGTTTTATTTGTTTATCTGTTTTGTGCTTCCATAGCAAAGCAGCATGGGGACTGAAACACAGGCTACGCACTTGTAACAATAGTTCTAGGAGTGGTATACATTGTTGTTCTTCGTTCTTTCACACTTGTTGGCATGTCCCTTTACTCTTCCCCTTTAAAGAGGTTCAACAAGTTAATTAAAATACCACATGTGGGCTGGCCCAGTGGTGCAGAGGGCTGAGGTGCTGGTGTCTTACCTCGAACCATGCCAGTGACCCAGGTTCAGAAAGTGACTCGGGGTACTGGGGGTTGGCAAGGGAGCAGAGGATTGAGCATCCAAGCTGTCCATTGCACTGACTGCTCTCCTCTCTTAGGGTAGGAGCAGGATCGCATCGCTCTGCAACAGCCCGTGGTGGAGATTGGGAGCACTGCATGAGCATCGCAAGAGAGGGATGTGCCAAGAAAGTGGCAAACTGCTCAGGACTGACTTGATGACAGCAGCCAGCCGAGTCTACCGTGCCCCCAAAGGGCTACCTTGGGGTAAGGCTACAAATATGAATTAAGGGGGCTCCAGGGGGAGGAGTAGTGGGGGGGGATGTCAGAGACTGTGGCTGCCCAAAGGAGTGGCAGGTTCTGGACATGTAGAATATCATGTGCACCACATGGTATGGTGCCTTACCTGAGCAGCACCCGGCCCATCTGCCTATATTGAGCCCAAAACATAATCCATATTAAAGAGTGGAAGGGATTGTAAATTTGTGAGCAGATGACCCCTTTAATTTGCCGGTGCTGGGAGCTAACTAAAGACCCACCCCCACGCTCAGGCACATAATGACATGTGCCCAGGGAGAGCGCAGGGGTGTGCTCCATTATTCTTTATGGGTGCTGACTTTTAAAACATTTTTCAAGATATTCGCTGTCATTTTGTCATTAACCATGAGCAGTGGGTGACCAACAAGGACCTCGTTAGTTGGCCCGACTTGACTGGTGTCAATGGTTAAAGACAAAATGACCTCAAATGTATCAAAACATGTTTTAAACCTTAGCCTCCATAAAGAATAATGGAGCGAGCCCCCGCGCTCTCCCTGGGCACACATCTTTATGTGCCTGAGCGTGGAGGCATGTATTTAATCAGCTTCCAGCACAAGGAAGTTGAAGAGAATTGCCTATTCCCAAATGTACGATGTCTTTCACCGTTTAATATTGATTATGTTTTAGGCTACTTATACCCAGACTGCGTGCCGCTCAGCTAAGGAACCACACCCAGTACTTTTCTTGGAGAATCTCTTTAAATATTACCTGAAGGTCTAAAAGCTGGCTCCTCCTACCCAGCCACCCAGGTTAAATATGTAGGCCTCTGCTTCACCCCATGATGGCAGATCTTGCCTGCTGGAAGCAGAGGTTGTGCATTGAAGTTATGGAGGTCGAGTGGAAGAGAGATTGTAGAACTGAGGCCCCAAACCAGCATCCCTGTGTGACTCTAGGTTGATGTGGAACTGAGTAATGAAGGTGTTTGCTAATTTCCAGGTAGCAGCCCTGCAAATATTCTGGATAGGGTGGGACTCACCAATAGCAGCCACTGATGCAGCAGTATGTCAGGTACTATGAAATGTTATCCTTATGAGAGGCTCCTTGCCGACCAACCAGTAGCAGAGATCAATGCAGGATGTTATTCATCTGCCAATCATCCTCTTTGCTGCGGGTCTGCCATGTGCAGCTTCAGTATATGGGACAAACAGCTGGTGAACCTCTCCCCAAACTTCAGCTGTTCACTCCTTATATTAAGAGAGCACTCGTCTCAGGTCCAAAATATGGAGCCTGTACTCTGCCTCTGAAATGCAATTGTGGTGGTACACCAGCAAATTCAAGTCAACACCTGGTTCAGGTGGGACTCGGACACCACCTTCATAAAGAATTTTGGGTGGAGGCACAGGACAACCGTGTCCCTGTGGAACACCAGATAGGGAGACTCAGGAAGCATCTGTAGCTCCCCAGTCTTTCTGCCTGATGTGATAGCCATACTATTCACAGCCATGCAGAGGCAGTGGAAAGCTTTACAAGTAAACTGAGTGACAAGACATGGATGATTTGGCAGGCACAATGAACAGCTGACAGCAACAGATGGGTGTGTTGGGGAAGGGGAACACAAACTTCAGTGACTACTGGTAATTTCCCTTTACAAAACAGCAGTGACACAGAGTGCCATATGCTGAATGTTGTTAGTACTGTGCCTAGGGTGATGTATCCAATTGTGGAGAAAGAAGTCCAGTACAGGTACATGTGATGCAAAATATTGAAGCCAGTGATGAAAGGTGCTCTTTAAGTCAAGTGTTAACAGGAACTCAGGGTAGACAAATGAAAGACTCAGATTGCTGTTGTCATATTTACATGACTAGTATTTATGTTGTTGTCACATATATACCTAGCAGCATCCGAACAGTAACAGGTATAGTGGTTGAATGTGCTTTGGAATGGTGGGTGTATGGGTGGTGTCTATTGTGAGCCACTGCAGGACAAGTAGTTGATGGGAGATAGTATTGGCAGTAGGCAGCCACAAGAACTTTTGTAGAGTTGTACTGCACCAGATGTCTTATATCCCCCCCACACACACACACACAGACACACACACTTGTTGGGGTTGGTCTTCCTTTTGTTTTTATTTGGCAATGGGAAAAAAGAGTGGATAGTTATCATGAATAAATGACATATAGTTCAGATGATATGGGGCAATGTTCGACCGTTTACCATTCAGCAATAAACCGGTCACTGAGAACATGCATTCCACTGGCACACTGGATGCTGTTACGGCAAGGCAAGTTTTTGCAAGATGAGCCAGAGTAGGGTATCTGTGTTCATTATTCTTCCAAAATGTCAGTGGGAAATCTTCCTCCTCACTTGTAGGTTTCACCGTCAAATATCTGTTTATTTCTTCTTCCACAGCTGAGCTATCATCACTGAGATGCAAGGTTACTTTCATCTTCTGAAGCATTTTCCTCTTCTTACTCATAGGAATGCCTTTATCCTCATCGGCATGACAGTTTGGATCTTCATCCTCTGTCTCTTCATCACTGAAGGAGACACTTGAAAGTAGAGATGTCACTGATGGTGTGCTGCTGGCTCTGGGATGTCTACTTGGAGTACTTGTTGAAAAAGCTGTTGTCATAGTTTCAAATTCCTTCATTTCTTCCACTGCATGTTTCAGTACTGCTGTTTGCTCCTCCCTAGACAGCTGCAAAGCATCTTTGGTGGCTGGATCCAGTAAGCATGCCAGTTTGACAGTATCACTTTCTGGAAAGCGCCTCTCGACATTTTTCAGCACTAGCTGTTTCACCTGCTGCACAGTAGGATGATCCTTTTTACTTATCTGTGATTTTTCCACAATCTCATTTTTTATGAGTGGTATGAGTGCCAGGTGTGGTTGATTACTACTGACAAATCAGTCAGTCTTAAATGGGAGAGAAAAATGTCTGAGTTCTTCAACAATATCAAACTCCTCAGTTGTGAGGCATAGCTCACTGTGTCCAGTACGTTTCAAAGCTTGCTCAGCCTCCCAGTGAAGATCTACAATGCTTTCAACCGTTATAAGTACAGAGTTCCACCTAGTTATGACCTGTTGTTTTAAAGTTATGTGACGCCTTTGTCTGTGTTGCACAATTCTGGAGGATGTTGCTCCTTTAACCTAGTCACTGTAGCGACTGTGTCTTTCCTGTGTGCCACTGTGAATGGGTTCTGGTGCTGCATCATCATCATCATCATCATCACTAAGACAGAGTCCTAAAGGTGAATGCATATCCTCATCATCTGTTCCAGTTCCACTGTCTTCAACGGGGTACTTGGAATCCAATGACAGAATGTTTTGCATATTTGCAATCTTCTCCAGGAGACTGTCAATCACTTGCCGGTCATTACTGTTGGCTACTTCCTCCTCAACGAGATGCCCTTTGAAATGTAATGTGGTCACTATGGATTTGCATTTCTCAATCAAGTCTTGCACATCATTGACACGATTCATGGAATCCGTCATCAACAACAGATGCAATGCATGTGCAACACAGTGATTACAATGTTCCACCCGTAGCATGTGACTAGCTTTCTTCATGTTCTCTTCTCCATCATGTGTCGAGAAAAGTTTCACTGTTCTGTCAATTGCAAAATCCTCAAGTTCTCTACGGACATGCTGTGCCACTGCTTCCTCGGTGTGGTTAGGCAACACTTTACAAGACAATGTTACAATGCAAAAGTCCCAACCCATGTTAATATAGGCCAGGCGGATACCAAGATAAGGGCGACATTTGTATTTGTCCATCCATCCATCAAATATAATACAGACTGAACGCACTGTACAGAGGTCGTCCTTTACTTTACTTTTTAATATGCTGTATACATCATGTAGAGCTTTACCATGAAGCTTCTCTCATTAGGTATTTTCATACTTGGGAAATTCTTGGAGAAGAAAGTTGGAATCCCTGTTTGTTGACTGACTCAAAGGCATCATATCCAAAGAAAACCATACCAAGACATCGTGAACCAGTTCAAAATCAGAGGAGCTGGCACTACACTACCAGTACTCACCACCAAGACCTCAAATTATAGTTGTCTGCTTCAGTTTCTGTAGTTTGTTACCGTCATGTACATTTATGTTATGAATGTGGATTAAATGTTCCGTTAAGGAGTGGTAGCTGTCTGCAAGGTATAACTTTTAACTTTGCTAATGAACTGTAGTAGACTGAGCTTTTCGTGACATTGCTTGCTGTGCATCTAAGCAAAGGGAACAGAAATATCTACTGTCATCAACCAAGATCAGAGAAACTGAACCTGGGTCTCCTGAAGATGTACCTGGGACCTGTGTTTTAACATACAGTGAGCCAAAGTACTTCCAAACAATAGACTTACTATTGCCGTGAGACCTCAATTTTGGAGCAACAAACAGATTGCATATTTCAGATTTCTCACTTCGCAACAGTAGTGATGTACTTACATACTTGTTAGTTTTATGACGAAGTGATGCAACAGCCATATTTAACTTTGCTACTACACTACTACAGTACAACTACTCAGTACTGGCCTTTCTGTAACAAACTGGAACAAATGAATTTGTAACAAAACCACTGCATTATGATATAGGATAATGCACACGGTATAAGTAGTGGATATATGTGTACAGCAAAATACCACCAAGTCAACACTTGAAAAAACAAGAACAGGATGCGATGTCCAGCATAGACAAGAAGACTGTTATTCAACCAGGAAGTTAATGCACATTTCAATCAACATAACATGGTTCCATGACAAGACATGGCATAGCGCAGACACAGAACTTTGTAACAGAATGATGCTGCAGTGCAGTACCAGTAGCACACAACACATCAACACTGTGAAAGTAAAAGACCACGGTTGCGACTCATACCATGACTACCAATGTGTTCATGGTTACCTGCATAAATGCTGCAAGTTCCCTACAGTGCCCGTCCGTCCACCCGACAAAGTAGAACATAGACCCCAGTAAGGAAGGGTTTTGCACAGCTGGATATGACCACCAAGTCTTCCTGGATCTGATTCATTCAGAAAATGTCTATTTCTTGATGAATTAATGTTGTAGACTCTGGCCTGTCTTTTCCACTTCACTTTCTCAATACAAAGTGTCAGTCTGATCAATAAGGTGAGCCTTCATTGCTTCCTCCAGCTTACATTTCAGGTAATCTACCTCATCCTACAATACAAAATATTCTTGTAAGGCCCAAGTATAGGTAGTATATGTTGCAATATTCCTGCAGCGGCCAATTTCATAGCTAAGAACAAGTGTGTAATTGCATTTAAACATCACCTATACCTGTGATATTAGAATTCTGTCACATCCCTAACCCTATCAGGAAAGCAACTACAAGGGAAGTATTACCACCACTTTCCCAAGCACAATAAGGAAGTAAGGAGGGAAAGAAAATTGTACCGGGGAATATTATTGGTCTCCATCGACTGCAACCATATCTCACTTAAAGAGGAGAAATATGCATCAACTTAGCCCAGCTAACCATTCTTGATAAGTAATGGCAATCTGATCTTTCCAATGCTTTAATACTAAGGCCTTAACCATAAGTGACATTAAAATAATATAATATATTCTTTCCTTCACTGTAACTGTTGTGTAATCCCCCAACAAACAAATCTGCGGAGTGAATAAGTCATGTATCCCTAACAGAGGATCAGCTAGGGAAGATTGATTCTTAATTTAGGATTACCCGGTTTAGCTTTTCATAGTGAAATAACATTGTTCTTGTGCCACAGCTTACTGTATTTTAAGTTGGAAAGGCAGTCTGCGACCCAGAAGTATGGCGGATGGGGGTCGAGGGTGCTCCTGGACTGTATAGGTGTGGCACACACTGTTCGCTTCCATACAAATTAATGGCAGCGAACAGTGTGGCTGCTGCGGCATCGCACCTTTACATGCAGAAAATGCAGCCCTCCCTCCCCACAATACTTCCGGGTCACAGACTTCTCAAAAGTAAAATACAGGAAGTTGTGGCACTACAAAAACACTGTTGTTAATATGACTACAAAGTGGGTGGCCTCTGGCGGCCTGGAGTGGTGAAAGCTGGAGCACCCACCTGATTTCGACAGTTTTCCTTTAAGCAGGCTGAAATCAAAGAGAAGATTGATTCAACAACATTTATTGACTTTAACTTCTTTTTATCTTCAATATTTTCTAAAAGCTGAACGATTGACTACTGTGGCTTCCACTTTGTAATACCACTGATATGACATAGTTAAGAAGGTATAACAAGAGAGTGCTCTCATATCAATGACATAACAAGGTTGGAAGGAGTCACTCTCTACTTACTGCTAAATAGTAATACAGGCCTCACTACCCCACAGTATATTATTCTTATAACAGAAAGGTAGTATAGCCTAACTTAGCATTGCAGCTGCTGCCAAATACTATTGTACATTATCATCACGTGCATAGAAATCAACTACATTAGTTTTTTAAAAGTCGTACTTTCTTTTGTAGCGTGCGTTCCCATTGTCTATCAAGTACTATCCCCCGAGGTGAGACAGATACTGAGCCAGGAATGATGGATAGGCATTTACTTACCCTTGGTGACTCACTGATACCCAAAACAGAAGTCTCAAAGAGGCAGCTGATGTCAAGTCTCCTGTATCCAGCTCTGAACAACACATCTGATGACTGAGAACTCCCACTACACTGTAGTCATGATTATTCTTCTCTTTGGGATCTTCCTTGCCTTCAGGCCTCTCAATCAATGACAGTACTGGAACTGGTTCCCTAAATATAATATTAAATAAAAACATCACTTTTACTACTGCTGTCTTTCCCCCCAGAGGTGTGCATATGCAACAAATTTTACCCCAAATCAGAAAGACTACTGGCCTACACTCCACCAGCTGAACAACTTTACTTCTGTTAGCAGCTGGGTCCTCAATAAAAAAATATAGTTTTATTTATACACACAGTGCTGTAGTAGTAGTAGTAGTACTGCAGTAGCAAAGGCAAAAAACTTGCTGAGATGCATAGCTAGGAGAATCAGTAATAGGAGAGAGGAGGTTATATTGCCCATGTACAGGTCACTGGTAAGCATTCATATAGAGTATAGAGTTCAGTGCTGGTGCCCTTACCTGAAAAAGGACATTAACCTGCTGGAGACGGTCCACAGGAGGCAGGGTTACAACGATGACAGTCAGCAGGAAAAGACGTTGACAGCACTGAACATGTACTTCCTGGAAGGCAGAAGGGGGGGCATTAATTAGGACTTGCAAATACTTGAAAGGGATAAATAAGGTTGATAAGGAGAGTGTCTTTAAGCTGAGTGGCAACCATAACACGATGTCTGGAAATAGAGGGCTAAAAGCAGAAGATACATTAATTCTTAAAGGAAATATTATTGTGGTTAAAAGACTAACATTAAAACATTGGAACAGTGACACTTGCTGTATCCCTTCTCCTAAATATAGATGGAAAATGCTATTTTGGCAACATTTACACAGTACCAGCAACCAAGAACCCTGCATAGATTCAGCTTCCCTCTTCATTCTGTGAGTCCACTTGGTGCAGATCTCGAAATCCCACTACACCCTGATGGTGAGGGTCCACTTAAAGCACCATCATGTGACATTCTGTCTTCTTTCTCTTGCTTTTACTGCTGAGGAGTTTGGTGTGGCTTTGGAGCACTAGAATTGCAGTTTTGTGCCAGCAGGCAGCCAGGCCTTTGAAATACCAGAGCTGCGGCAGCATTGGTTGCAGTGGGTGACTTTGTTAAAACACTACCAATGTAATGGTTTCAGTATAAAGCAGTGAACCCTGAAAGGGAGAAAGCAGAGTGTCTGTCATAAAGACAAGTCCACACACACAGCAGTGCATCCTGATGGAAGCACTCCAGGAATGGGGCAACCAGCATGACAAACCAGAATAAGTTAAATACTAAGACTAAAGAAGAATATATTCGGACACTCTGTGTTACTGCAAAAGGACAGTCCCTAACAAAGGTCAGCTGAGGACCAAGGCGCGAGGCAATTAGTCATCTAGACTTTTTATGTCTGGAGTTACACACATTTTGTCTGCATGACACAGAATATCCAAACATATTTCTTATTCAAGTGTAGGCATTTTGCTTACCCAGACGTGGGTCGCAAATGGGAAAATCTCTGTAGGAGTCGCAGACTCTAAGTGGTGTGGGGAGCCACAACTTGGGAAAAGAATTCTCCTTGTGAGATGGGAGTCAGAAGAAGTAAGAAGAAAATCTCTCTAGGGGTCGCAGATTCTAAGTGGTATGGGGAGCCACAACAAGTAAAATGGGTTCATTCTTTAAATGGACCATCAGTCAAGTGGCCGGCAGGGGAGCTGGGCCAGTCAGGCTGCGTATCCAAAGTGCATGCAAGTCTGGGCTGTCTGCCTGGTGGGTCCAGAGCCTGAAAACAGTAGAAATGGGTTCATTCTTTAAGTGGACCACCTTGTAGTCTCTAATCTGCATTATCAGTAAACGTAGCCCCATGGGGGTCCATCTATGCTTTGTTATGTTCAGCTAGTATATGAATAAAAGCCAACTGAAAAATCCCAATCCTGGTTCTGGACATTACAGTTATTACTTCCTGTGTTCGGATTTACTTGGGTGCCCCTGTGCAGAGTAGCCAAACCTAGGTCCCCTTGTGCCAGGTAACCTCATCCTCCCCGAACCCAGGTCACCACCAGGTATTGCTGCCAGCACCAACAGCATGCCACCTGTCATTTAGGTAAAAAGGCAGGGGTGAGGGGTTACATACAGCTATGTGTATATTAATGCAAACTAGCAATGATATGATTGTTTTGCTCTACGTAAGTAAGCCACTATGCAAATGCATAGAACGGAGTGGTGTTTTAGTTTTAGTTTTCTCCCATACCTAATACAGCTTTTGGCTTGGGTATACAGCTGTAGAACAACAAACAGGGTACAACTGAGGGCAACAAACAAATCTGAGACAACAAACAAGGTTACAGTGTACACACATTATTTTTCTATATACACTCATCCTTTTAAGCTAGTACCCAACCCAGAGAGTTAACTAGTTTTATGTAAAAAAATTATACCTCTCAACTGCCCCTCATTATGGAGGACGTTCCTCATTTTCCTGGTATGAATGAATACCAGACCTCCAAACTCAGACTGGTAAAATCCACACTTGCTGGTCTGGCAGAACCAGGCATAAGTTGCATGAATATTTCTGGGCTAGATGGATGGACTAGTCCAGCTTTTACCTAGATCAGGTCTGCTTCTGGCCCTCTGGTTTTCAACCTTGCCCAGGACTGAGTGAAAACCAGACTGCCCCAGATAAGTATGCCAGACCACTGTCTGTCCATCCAGAGTGTCTGAACCAGCAATATTTGCACAACTTGCACCTGGTCCAGCCAGTCCAGGTTTTACCAGTCTGAAGGTGTGGTTTTCACTAAGTCCTCATATTCCCCATAAAATTGTTCTGTCCCACATTCATCCCACACTAGAAAATGTCCCACCCATATGGAGCAGGTGTTGTAAACTCAGACTTTCAATAGAAATTCTCACTCAGGACTGGTGGTGTTCACAATGTACTTGTATATCCATGCATGTCTGATGATGTTTCCCAGTCCCACATCATGACTGCCAGATTGACCCACATTTCAGTGAGAAAAGTTTCAGATTAGATATACTGTACAAGTCAAGACCTGAAATAGTAATGCTATAGTCCAACTGAACAAAAACAAAATTTATAAACTGCAAGTCTCACACTCAAAGGAGATTTTCTTTTTTTTTTTTCACCCGACCTGTAAAAAATATCGAGGACCTGCCAACCTGGGGCCCCCTCACCAGTCCACCACGCCAGCTAGCTCCGAGTCCTGCACTAGTGGTGGCAGCAGTCCCGTCACCTACCTGTCCTGAAAGTATTCCAGAAAGTTCAGTTGTAACTTGTGCCATGCCATGCTCTCTCCATAAAGTGACCACTGACTAGCCCTAGCCCCCCCACGAGTCCTGCTGCCTCACACGATGCAAATTTGCGAAATAAAATGATTCTGCTTTTGTTTGTGCAACAATAAAAAAAAACCCCAAAAAAACTTTTAAGCTGGCTAAAGGGGAAATTTGTTTTTTTCTATCAAAAGCTTGTACCCAACAGAGATCCAATGTAAAACAGCTGCCGAACAAAGGCATTTACACTAATCGCACCAACCTGATCTCAGCACAAATGATACTGTATATTTAAAAAGGTGTAAATAATGAGATGAAGCGCTTGAAAAACTAAGAGGTGCACGATTACTGTGCTGCAGTCAGAGTCCAAGACCGGCAGAGCACAGCCCCAGCTGCAGAGTCACTGTAGCGTAGTAAGCTTACCATGCAAGAACAGAAATAGCTATTTACCCCACTGCCTAATCAGGGCCTTAAAGAAATCAATGACACCAACTACTCAAGCTCTCCACCAGGAACAGATAACACACTGTGTGGGTATAGAGAGAGAGAGACACACACACACACACACACACACACACACACACACACAGAGCAACCCTTGCAACTGTAAGTATAACCCTTATGCCTTTTCTATAATACTATTATGTTTTATTTAGTCCCATCACCTCAAGCAGGTTGCTCTACCACAGAACTATTCATGAGTTTATCAAAAAGAAATCAGAATTTGTTAAATAATTAATCAGACAGCCAGCCCACTGACGCAGCAGTAGAGCGCTACCGCTTGCGATGCCAATGGCTCGGGTTCACAAGTGAAGTTGGGGCAGAGGGACACCCATGGGGGAGGAGGCGGAAGCTCGAGGTAAGCATCTGATGGACTGCTGCTCTCCTAGTCAGCGAGGAACAGCTTACACATCCTGGTCCTCGCCTGGCACCTAGCTGAAGCTGGGGTAAACTTAGGCACCCGGGACTGCATAGTGGGCTCGAGTGGCGTGGAAGACACTGATGTGCGGTGCCCAGTGCACACTATTGCATCACTGCATGGCACACTCCTCAGGGGCACTACGGGAAGAAAAAATAACACCAGTGGCCCCACACCTGACTAGCTGGGCTCACCAGCCAGGAGCTAGATCCTTCAACAGGGGCTGCGCAACCCCATTGGCTCTGGTTGGGGGGAAGCATGGCAGGCAGTTATGTCCCAGTACAGATACAAGGGTGACAAGTGACAGACATGGCTGGGATGGCTGGCAGATGGGGACTGCCCAGTGACAAGGAGAAAAACAGATTCACATTCACCAGAAGAAAAAAAAAAAACAAGAGCTGGGAAATAGCACTCACTGTTTAAAACACTTTACTAGAAAGAAGTAAAATGGAAAATATTGCATTTAAGTAATAACAGCCAATACAACACCAGTGGAGATAAAAATTCGATAAAAAGTGATAGCTATAATCCCCCCCCCCAATAAAATATATTATGTCATGTTGTGATTTGGTCGGGTCCCAGATAATGTCTTGCCCTGTTGGCTACATAAGGAATACTGAACCATACATCACCCATTCACAGACATTTAGAAAAAGAAACAGGAAAATGCCTACACCTCCTGTACGATATCTGCCTAGTGCCTACCATGCGGTTAGGGGCAGCAAATTCACTCAGTCAGTGTTGTTATTTACTGTTTTGGAATCACGGCAATCGCCGACTCACTAATTATACGACTCCAGCATGATATAACTGCAATTCAAAGCAATTGCAACTAATTGCAACTGCATTGAATTGAAGCTGACGATTCCGACGGCGGTTCCGGGGTCTATCCCTGCCCAACAGCATTGAGCAGATAGCAACCGCCTGGAGGTGAGTCATGTTGGCCCTGCTTCCCCTGGCATCCCTGATCATCACCACAAGGTCTACATCTCGCCTGCTGTGCATCCAAGTCCTGGTAGTGTGAGTACAATCCAGGGTAGCTCCCTGCAACAAAAGTAAAAAAATCATTGTGGTACCATCTAATTGTTTCTTTTCACTGGGTTCTTGCAACAGCCTGAGCCGTCCATCTTGAATTACAAATTATTGGGTTATGTGCATGCTTAACTGTTTTTCTTTCATTAAGGGCCCTGACATCAGCTGCAATGCCGGCCACCCCAGGCAACACTTCAGGTTAGCCTGCATGATATACTGGGTACCCAGGGCTGTTGAATTGTCAAGTTGGGACTTAAAGTGCATGCCAGACAATCCTGATTTAAATCAGATTGCTAATCATTCTGATAGATTCAGGACCCTATCTTGTTCACTGCTCCTAAATAAATCTGATTGTCTTCTTTCAAGTCTAACCTGGCTAGTGTGCATATTATTAGTTGGGTTAGATTGTTAAGGTTCTATTGTTGCAAAAACCACCTTACCACTCAGTTGGTTTACCTCGTTTCCACTCCAGAGAAAGACACACTCATCCCTACCACAAAAAAGGAGCACCACCTCTTCGACTCACTACATCTGGAATATTCAGCAGGGTAAATGTGTCGGACACGATGGTTTGTGTCTCTCATCTATGACTAACAACAATAAAAGACAGAAGAGAGGAAGCCTCGGCTCACTTCATAACTAACCTGCCCTCAAATCCTGTGTCATACTATAAGACAGTGAACGGTAGTCTCCTATGGAATAGTATAGCTGTGCCAGCTTTCTTGTGGTTGGGATGGGAGGCTGCAGCCACTTGGCTCATCCAGTCCCATTTGAGCTTGTCATTGTTCTTTGTCAGATAGGTGTGATTCCTGTATGAATGCACTATCTGCATTAAGATGCTTCAATTCTGCCATGATTCTGCTCAACATAATTGAGGAATTAATGCTCTTAACATTATATGTTAGTAGTTTGAGCCATAGATAACCATGTGATTCTCTAGTCTGTAGACCACTCCAAGCACATGTAATACTTGGTAGCACATCAATTCAGCTACTCAATTACAGCGAAGCAAAATCTGCAACTACAATTACAGCGACTGCAGCATTAAAGCAACTGCGACATTTCAGCGATCCTCCTATGTCAATGAGCGACTCGGAGGATGTTAATTTAGAAATGGGGGGGTTCAGGGGCGCAGCCCCATGGGGGGGTGCAGGGTGGCATAGCCCCCCCTGCAATAACTAGCAGCAAAAATAAGATCTGACTATATTTGCTGAAATGTCCCTCGCTGAAGTTGCCGGTCACTGAAATGTGCGTCGCTATGATTGCATCACTGAAATTGCACTCGCTGTTTTTTCAGTAGCTGAAATGACATGGAACCGTAATACTTCTGTAGATGTTATTTTGAACTCTGATGTGAAGATGGCTGCAAAGCCCAAATAGCCAACAGTTTACTAACATAAGAATGGGATGGGGGGGTTCCAGGGCTTAACAAACTCCCTTTGATCCCCTGTAACCACACAAACATTAATAGCAAAAACATATTAACACAGTCCAGTTTTGCTTCCTAGATGAAAAAGAGGTGTGGAGATCAGTGTATCTAAGCTTCTGTGAGTGCACATGAAAGAATACACTCAAGCTCACTTTGTAGAGGTGAGCTTGACCCCACCCCCCCACCGTAAAGTGAGCTAAGCTCGAGGTCCCTGTCATGGATAATACAAACGTGAAGGCTAAAGTTGAGGAGAAGGATGGGAGGTGGGAGACAGAAACAAGAGGTTCGTAATCTCCATCTCTCTCCTCCCCTGGCACATTGCCTGAAAGTATTTGGACGGTGGTGTCATCATTCCATAAGAGTGTGGGAGGGCATGTCTGGCAAATAGGTAGTTTTGATAATTGCCATGGGGCTGTCTATAGAATGGTTCCTGGTTAATTTTTAAATGGTCTCCAGGGGGTGGGGGTGGATAATCCCCTGTACCCATGCCCACCACCCGGCCAACAGTGGTCACTGGAAGCAATACATTGTGACCCCTAAATCAGTACAGGGTTATCCCTGTGCCTGTACTACAATGGCTTTAAGGTTATCTTGGTGGGAGTAGCTTAGAGTAGCACAGAGCACCACAACCCCTTATACATCCCAGGAATTACTTGGCCATATCATATGTTGTGCTAAGCTGTACTGTTTATCAGCTGCTTGTACCTGACTTCAGTCAGTAATCTTGTTGAGAGTGCTGCCCTCTGCCCCCCCATCTGGAGACCCAGGCAAGGTGCAGTGATGATCATTGTACCTTGTTGCAGACAGTTTTAACCAGCCTCAGCACTGTCCGATGGCAGCTCTGCACATTCTCTATTTGCCTGTGATAAGGCGTGGGATGCCCCTCCCAAAACTGAGGCAATCAGTGAGCTTTTCAGCATCAGTAACTGGTCACAGCAGATTGGCTGGTATTAGCTGGCATGGGGCCCGACCTACCTAGCAAGATGATTTTCTGTTGACACAGGCAGTGACAGAGGACTCCAGACTCCCCTACAGCTATCAGGAGCCTTAGCTACAAGAGCAGGACAGTCTCATTGTCGCTGCTAAAAAAGGTATCAAGATATTAGCAAGACTGAGATGTGTGCCTCCTGTCTTCCCCTTAAGGTTGGAGAAATCAGATGGGAGGGCAACATCAATAAGACCTCGGGGGTAAGAGCTGTTCTGGGACATTATCTCCCACTCCATTCACATCCCATAGAAATATAGTGGCATAAGTGGTTAACCCCCTCCCACATGGCTCTCAAGTAATGCCCTCCCCAAACACTTGCATTGAAAATTAGCTTATCATTAAGCTATGTCATATAGAAGAAAAAATCAATTAGGGTATTCTGGGTTTGTTTATATCAGTCCCAGTCTACCAAATATAATGTACTATCACTCCGGTTCATTTCAGCACCTCATTTGTCAGGCCTTACCAGAGTGTTGTGTGAAGGCAAAAGGAACAAGCATTTGTCAATGCCAAACGTTGCTTGTTTGTATTTGCTGTTTAGGTGGTTGGCATTGATAGTGCAGAGGCAATAATGTGCAAATTAATAAACTAGTGAAATTGTCATGACTGTGAATTCCTAATTTTTACATCATTTTACCCTGCAGACCCATGTCCTTCATTTTCAACTGTCCCTCATTTTATCCCTCAGATCTCCTCTCAACTGTCCCTCATTTTACACCTCAAAATCTCTCTCTGTCCAGCTCTCTCAGCTGATCCTCATTTTCTCCCTTAGAACCCCTTAGAACTCCCTTAGAACCCCTGTCCAGCTTTCTCAGCTGTCTCTCATTAAGACAGATATTCCTCATTTACCATTCAGTGGCGCTCTGTCCCAAGTGGAGAAGGTGCAATCCCGCATCATACAGTGATGTGTGGCAGCAGAAATGCTGATCACTCAACAGCAAACCTTAGGAATATCAGGGCACTAATCTGTCAGGGTCACACAGTATGCAAGTGATGGTTGTGAGATTCAAACCTGGATCTGTTGGGTCCCAAGGATAACAGTTCAGTGTTCTAGCCACCAGGCTATACACCCTCTTAATCAAGTCACATACCACCATCCACTGCTACTTGTAGAATATCCCTTTTAAAGCATGTTTGATATTTTAAAATGTGTTAATATTGTAAGTGAGTTTCTCATGCCTGGGCCTCCTACTACATGGTCTGGCTTTTTTGAACCTCCCTTTCTGGTCTCAGTTGCTCTATTTTACTGCCTGTTATGTGGTATTAAGCAGCCACTCATTAAAAATTACTTAGTGTTCTGTTCTAATTGAGGCTCTAATCTGGATAATGGACATCGTGCCACTGCTTGAGTCCTTTTTAGGAATAACTGAACAATAGATTCTCGCTACAGCATCTGAGTGGGCTGCCCAGCTTACCTTTGTAAATACCGGACGACTAGAGTTTGATGTTCAGCATTTTGGGAAGGAGATTTACCCTAATTGATTTTTTCTTCTATTCTTTGTGGTGCTTAGGTTTTGGCAACATGATGCTGAAAACTACTATCCCATGTAGAGCGTGCTACTGCTTGTTGTCGTTTGTCAGATCAGTCAAGTCGATGGATGACTGTCACTTCTTCACAGACGACCGATGCAACAGTCTCGGGGGACCGGGATGGTCCAGCTCTGGACTTGAAAGGATTTGGGATTCAAGTTCAGGATAGCAGGCAGTGTCACCACTAGACTAGATGGAAGGGAACCAAAGGGCAACTAGTCTCTCCCCGGCCCGACCCCAGCAGAGCGCTGCAGAGTTTTTACGATCTCTGGCTGCTCTCGAGAGGAGGGGAGCGCAGTCCGTCCGTGACAGGCAGGAAACAAAGCATGGGCAGTTGGGCACCAAGTTACGGGAGTCAACGGGAGGGACTAGTCGATCGGAGAGGGTGCAAGGCAGCATTTCTGTGTTTCAAATTAGAAAATGCCTTTCACAAAAAGACGGAGCTTTCTGGAATTTGAACTTTTGAAGATTTGTTAAAACGTTGCAGGATTTCCATTTGTGTCTATTTTACATGATTGTGAATGAAGCATTCTACAAAAATAAGGGCAGGACTTGTCCGGAGTGCTTCACAATCACCTAGTTGTCCGCAGTGGCACTAGAGTTAAGTACCGACCACATTTTGTATTTGCTTGGGTTAATGTATTTAATATTTTAGATGCAGAGGGCGACACACACAGACCATATGCTCCAGTGCTCTAGACTAGTACAACTTGAACTTACTTTTTGATTGATGCTGAAGTTAACAAACCGGACGCCGGACCGGACTTTCACTATCCCAGCAGCTGTCGCTGGATCCAGGACACACTTTGACTCAGGTCTCTGACTCTTGCACTCGATCACTCACCCACACCCGCTCAGATCTAACAACAATATTTATTTCTTTATTTAATTTGCTGTGTAGCTCGCTCGCAGCTCCTCATCCGAATCCTCGCTCGCACTGCCTGCAGTCGCACACTCTCCCACCAAGGCACCAACCGCCAACTCCTCGTGCATCATCTGATCAGCTCTCACTCTCCTGACTGGACTCCTCCTCCTCCGACCCAATCATTGGTCCATAATTCCGCGCCACAGCACCCTGAAGGAGCATTATTGGGCCATTTAAGTGGTCACAGTGTGAGGCAAACTTTGTTAAAAAAAAACATATAGGCGCCAAATAAAACTGACTAGTAGAGTACTGTAGTGTGTGAGACTAAGAGTCATGTCCCCCGCACCCCCCCCCATCTTCTGCACTAGTGTGCTTGTGGCTTGCCACTCACAAAAGAAACTACAGGGGCAGGGGCAGCAAATTAACTTTCACTCAGTGTTGTACTGTAACGGAATCGCCGACTCACTAATTATACGACTCCAGCATGATATAACTGCAATTCAAAGCAATTGCAACTAATTGCAACTGCATTGAATTGCAGCTGACAATTCCGACTGCCGATGATGGCTCCGGGGTCTACTTATGAACAGTACAGCTGTCATTTTTTACAACATGGCCGAAATGTGTTTTCACACTTTCAGCACAGAAATGGGAAGTCATTGTTCGGGACAGATAAAGAAAATCACAGTGACACTGTTCATGACCGGGAGGTCCCAAAATGCCTGTGTTGACAATCTGCTGTAAACAATTCCCAAACTAATTACATGACGGGTGCACGTTGCACAGCTTCTACTCATGCTCGTGACTTCACCATTTTTTTTTCTATTTTCACTACAGATTTTCAACATTGCCATTTTTAACACCTCCCCATGAACAGTACAGCTGTCATTTTTCACATCCTGTTCAGAATGTGTTTTTGCACCTGTGGTGACAAATGCCGTAGTCACTGTGCAAAAGCAGCTTTCGGCTAACAGACTGATATTGCTACTGTTCATGAGGTGGGGGTCACAAAAAACCCATGTTGAAAATTTGGAGTGAAAATACCAATGAATGCCTGAGGCGTTAGGGTTTCCGACCATAACACCCCACCCTGTAGAGAATGACAGGCATCAGGGCTGTGACTTAGGATTGTCACCTGCAATGTTCATACCATTCCACCCCCACCCACACCCTGCAGCCACTGAGAGGCATCGAGGTGTGCCTTAGACTCTTCGGCCTAAAGTTCACCCCATTCTCCTATACAGCACCCATCTCACAATATTTCCTGATGGAATGGGGTGCGTATAAGGGCCAAAGACCCCAAGGCACATCGTGACACTTGTCGGTGTCTGCACGGTAGGGTGTGGTGAAATGGCGTGGCCATTATGCCTGATGACCCAAAGGCACATCCCTATGCCTGTCACTATCTGCAGCGTGGTGATGGGGTTGGCTTCAGTTCAATACTTCACTGCCATTCCTGTTATGCAGCTCTGTAACTCCTACACTACCAATGCCAATGCCAGCAAACAAACATTTGCCATTGACAAATGTTTGTTATTTTGGATTCCTTCTGTTCTTTTTATTTATATTTTGCAACCTTAGTCTATAGGCTGCGTAACCAGATTTCTGACAGTGATGACTTGCTAGAAAATGAAATTAGGATGACAGCAAGCCAGGGAAGAATTTTAATCATGAGCGTTTTCAATCTTTCAGAAACTGACTTGGGCTCACAGGTGCCAGGGAGTCAAAAGGGCAACCCGTCTGTGGTGTTTTTACATGACTACTGTCTTACCCAATGGTCTTAAATCAAACTGGGGGGGGAGCAATCTTAGATAACTCATAGTATCTACCAAGGACATTATTAGGGCTATCAGTGTGGAAGATCCAACTGAACAAACAACATTCATCAGTAAGATAAAAGAGCATAGGAAACCAATATGCAGGCTTTATGGATGCTATTCCAGGATTCCAGGATTTGAAAGTAGGACACTGAGGATGGGGGTAGTGTACCAGCCACCAGCTCAAGCAGATGACCTGGACAGGGAGTTAGCAGAGCAGATTGGCAGATCTGTAGGAAGGGGAGCACAGTGATACTGGGGACTTCAATCTTCCAGGGGTGGATTGGAGTACCCCATCTACCTCAAATGCAAGAGAGCAAGTCCTCCTGGAAGCATTCCAGGACAGCTTCCTGACTCAGTTGATCAACGAGCCAACTTGGTTTGAAAATGTTCTGGACCTGGTACTGTTGAATGAGGTGGCTGTAAAGGAGCTGGAGGTGGAGGACCTGCTGACTGGGAGTGATCACCACTCGGTGTGGTTCACACTCAAGATGGGCAGGGATGCCGAGGGTATGTGAACCAGGGTGGTTGACTTCAGGTCGGCAGACTTTGGCAAGATGGGGGAAATTTTGGGGAGGCATTTGGCAAAAATTCACCCACGATTGAATGAAAGCCACAAATAGGAAATCATAAAACAGGGGCTAGTGGAGGCTACTGGGTCATGTACCAAGTCACAGAGAAAGAAGGGAAGAGCTAAGAAACATAGCTGGTTGAATCAGGAGGTCTTGGATGGGGTGAGGGCTAAAAAAACAGCATTTAAGAGGTTAAAAAAATCCTGGAGTGGGAAGGACAAGGAAGTGTATGTGATGAAGTCTAACAAGGTAATCAGACTAGTCAGCACAGCCAAGGCATCCAGAGAGCTGAGGCTGGCACAGGGTATCATGGAAGGGAAAAAGGACTTCTTCAGATACATAAGGGAACTCAGGAGCTGCAAGGACCAAATAGTGCAGAACAGGAAGGATGGGGGGGGGTTGGTGGAGAAAGAGGTGGAGCAGGCAGAAGCACTAAATGAGTACTTCTGTTCTGTGTTCATGGAGGAGAAAGGTGAACAACTACCTCAAGGGATGGGGAAGGTGGGCAGTGATGGGGAGGAGGTGACAGATAAGGTAATTACAGAGAGCAGGGTGCTGGATGGACTGAAGGCACTGAGAGTAGATAAGGCACCAGGGCCAGACGGCATTCACCCAAGGGTGCTTAAAGAACTGGCAGAGGTCTTTGTGGGGCCTCTGGCAGACCTGTTCAATACCTCCCTGGATACAGGCTGTGTACTACAAGACTGGAGGATGGCTCACATGGTGCTCATCCATGAAAGTGGCCCAAAGGATGAATCTGGCAATTACTTACCAGTAAGCCTCACATCCATTGTAGGAAAACTAATGGAGACAACCCTGAAGGAGAAGCTGGTGACCTTTTTTGGGAGGCAATGGTCTCCAGGACAGTCACCAACATGGGTTTGTCTCAGGTAGATTCTGCCTGACCAACCTAGTTGAGTATTACGACTGGGTGATGAGGGAACTGGACAAGGGCCATGCAGTGAAAGTCCTATATTTGGACTTCAGCAAGGCCTTTGATAGAGTACCTCATGGGCAGTTGTGGGAGGGGGGTTGGAATATGTGGGGGTAGCAAAAAAATGTGGTGACCTGGATAGCGAACTGGCTGAAGGGGAGGCAACAATGGATGGTGGTTGGGGGGGGGACTCTCGTCCCTAAGGCCTGTGATAAGCGTGGTTCCACAGGGCTCGGTAATGGGCCTGGTGCTGTTTGGGATATTCTTTGCAGATATCTCATAGGGCATCAGGAGTAAGATCAGTCTGTTCACAGATGATATGAAGATGGGAGCAGTGGTGGGCAACATAGCAGGGTGGCAGGGGGCTACAGGATGACCTGACTAAACTGCAGGAGTGGTTAAAAATATGGCAGCTGGAGTTCAATGCCAAGAAGTGCAAAGTACTGCACTTCAGAGCAAGGAACCTGGGGAGGAGCTACCAGTTGGGAGGAATTCAGTTAGGTACCAACAAGGAGGAAAAGGATCTAGGGGGTAGTTATAACGGGGAATTTGAACAACTCGGCTCAGTGCAGGAAGGCGGCAGCGAAAGCCAACAGGATGCTGGGGTGTATTGCGAGAGGAGTCTCCTCTAGAAGTAGTGAGGTGATCCTGCCTTTGTATAGGTCACTGGTCAAGCCAAACCTGGAGTACTGCATGCAGTTCTGGTGCTTGTTTCTGAAGAAGGATGTTAGATTACTGGAGGGGGCACAGCGCAGGGCAACAAAGATGATCCAGGGATTGGAGGACAAACTCTACGAAGAATGATTAAGGGAGTTAAATATGTACTCCCTAGAGGAGAGGGTGGATCAGGGGATATGATCAAGACCATTAAATACTTGAAGAGGAAAAAGAAGACTAGTTCATGGGGGGGGCTTAATTTGAGGAGGACAAGGGACACGAGGGGGCATGGACTCAAACTGGAGGGAGGAAGATTTAAGAGAGAGATGAGAATACATTTCTTTACAGAGAGGGTGGTAGCTGAATGGAACACTCTTCCAGAGGAGGTGGTATCCTGTAAGACAGTGGGCAGTTTTAAAAGAGGATGGGACAAGGTGCAGAGGGGTGACTGTGGGAGGTGGAAGTGAGGGTGGGGCAGCTGCAATCTAAGGGGGCTTGCTGCACAATCGAGCAGACTTGATAGACCACAAGGCCTTTTTCTGCTGGCAGATTCCTATGTTCGAATATCGGTAATATGGTTTGACAGATAAGCAAATGAGGCAATTCAGGACAGAGATATTGCTTAGGGGTGCCAAAATACAAAGCAAACTAATAGTCCTGTACAGATAATTACATTTTCAATCACAAGAGTGTGGTGTGCATATTTATGGGACTCATACAAGCAGAAAAGAGAAAGAAATAAGTGCCTTAGTTGGGACTTGAACCCAGGCCACCCGAAATAGTGTTCCAATTGCACTACCAGCTACACTATCAAGGCAATTAAAAACTGAGACATCCCAAGGCACCTTAGTCTTACATAGAAACATAGACTTTGATGGCAGATAAGGACCACTTGGCCCACCCAGTCTGCCCATTTCCCTACCTACTGGATAAGCTGCAGATTCTAGTTGAGCAACAGCCTACTTCCTGCCACCTCCCCACTACAATTGCCTTGTGTCTGTCCCATGCATGTTTGAATTCCCCCACTGTTTTAGCCCCAACAACCTCCCCAGGAAGGCAGTTCCACGCATCCACCACTCCCTCCGTGAAAAAAGATTTCCTCACGTTACCCCTGAGCCGTCCCCCCTCTATCTTTAAATTGTGTCCCCTTGTTCTTACACATCTCTTTTTCTGAAAGATGCTACCCTCATGGACTTTGTTGATTCCCTTGAGGTACTTGAACGTTCTATCATGTCCCCGTCCCTCCCTTCATCAGGGTATACATATTAGCTCTCTCAGTCTCTCTTCATATGATTTCTGATGCAGACCCTGTACCATTTAGTTGCCCTCCTCTGAACTGCTTCCATCCTGTCTATGTCCTTGCATAGATGAGGTCTCCAAAACTGCACACAGTACTCCAGATGGGGTCTCACCAACTGTCTGTACAGAGGGACAACCACTTCCCTTTTTCTACTTGTGATGACCCTTCCTATGCATCCCAGTATCCTCCTGGCTCTCCTCATTGACTTCTCACATTGCTTACCCACCTTTAGGTCATCCGATATGACTACCCCCAAGTCCCGTTCCATTTTTGTTGTTGTTAGTACCTCCCCTGCTATTGTGTACTCTTCTCCTGGGTTTTTGTTTCCCAGGTGCATTACTTTGCACTTCTTTGCATTGAATTTAAGTTGCCATATGTCTGACCATTCCTCCAACCTTGCCAAGTCCTTCTCATCCTTTCTAACCCTGTGTATTAACTCTGTTACAGATCTTTGTATCATCTGCAAAGAGGCATACCTTTCCTCAGACCCTCTGCAATGTCACCTATAAAGATGTTAAAGAGGACTGGACCCAGTACTGAGCCTGAGGTACTCCACTAGTGACCCCCTTTCTTGAATGTGTGCCACTCACTATTACCTTCTGTGTCCTGTTGTGCAGCCAGTTTGCAACCCAGGCTGCCACCCTGGGACCCACTCCCAGGCTGGCTAACTTGATTATTAATCTTTTGTGCGGGACTATGTCAAATGCCTTGCTAAAGTCTAGGTAGGCCATATCCACAGCCCCTCCATGGTCTATTACTTTGGTCACCTAGTCGAAGAAATCAATTAGATTAATCTGACATGACCTTCCTGCTGTAAATCCATGCTGCTTTGGGTCCTGTGCCCCACTGGCCTCTAGGTACTCAACAATTCTTTCTTTCAGAAGTGATTCCATCATTTTCCCTACCACTGAGGTCAAACTTACAGGTCTGTAGTTTCCTGCTTCTGCCTTGCTCCCACTTTTGTGAAGGGGAATCACATCTGCCCTCCTCCAGTCCTCAGGTACCACCCCATCCTCCCATGATTTGTTAAAAAGTGTGGTCAGTGGTGTCACTAGGTCCTCCCTTAGTTCTTTTAGGATTCTGGGGTGAATCCCATCAGGCCCCATTGCTTTGTCCACCTTGAGTTTAAGGAGTTCTTTCAGGACTCTTTCTTCTGTAAATGGACTGGTGTCAACCCCCCTACCAAGAGTGCTTCTATTGGCTGGTTTAGGTAACTCCTCCTCATCTTCTTTTGTGAATACTGAGCAAAAGTGTTCATTCAGTATCTCTGCCTTTTCACTGTCTCCCTTTGCCCACCTCCCCTCTCTCTTATTAATCTTCACTATTCCTCCCTTAACCTTTCTATGCTCCCTAATGTACCTATAAAAGGTTTTATCCTCCTTCTTAACTGACTTGGCTATTTTTTCCTCAGTTTGGGCTTTTGCTGTTCTGACTGCCTTCCCCATTTCTTTCTGCTTTATTTGATACAGTTCCCTGTCGTGCTCTTTCTGTGATGCCTTATACTTTTTGAATGCAGCGTTTTTCTCCTTAACCTTCCCTGCCACCTCTTTTGAGAACCATAGTGGTTTTTTATTCCGCTTTGTTTTCTTTATCTGTTTCACACAAAGGCTTGTTGCCTCTATGATGGCAATTTTGATTTTTCTCCATTGTACTTCCACCCCTCCTTTTTGCCCATTTGCTAGTGTATTCCTCAGGTATTCACCCATTTTGCCAAAGTCAGCCCTTCTAAAGTCCAGTATGCTTGTTTTTGTATGGCTTGTCTCCATGGTTGTGCTTATTGTGAAGCACACTGTGCAGTGGTCGCTTGTTCCCAGATGTCTACCGACTTCTAAATTTGTGATCCTCTTTCCATTTGAGAGTACCAGGTCTAGTATTGCTTCCTCCCGAGTGGGTTCCAACACTAGCTGTCTAAGGCCTGCCCCGTGCAGGGCATCGAGAATGACCCTGCTCTTGGATGTGGCTGCAGTACATGTCATCCTGTTAACATCTGGCATATTCAGGTCCCCCATTAACAGTATCTCCCCTTTTTCTCTAATGCACAACCTGGTACTGCATAGATAATTACATTTTCAATCACAAGAGTGAAGTGTGCATTTTTATAGAAGTCATACAAACAGATGAGAGACAGAAATGTGTTTTAGTTGGAAGTTGAACTTAGGCCACCCAGAGTACCATTTCAGTTGCACTATCAACTGCAACACCACAGCAACTGGAAACTACGATGTACCAAGGCACCATACGATTTCACTAATGCACAGCTTGGTGCTGCACAGATAATTACATTTTCAATCACAAGAGTGCAGTGTGCATATTTATGGAACTCATACAAAAAGAAGAGAGATGGAAATAAGTGCCTTAGCTGGGACTTTAACACAGGCCACCCAGAATACTATTCCAGTTGCTCTACTAGCTGTGCCACCAACTGGAAAGTCCCGAGGCATATAACTCTTTGTCTAATGCACAACTTGTTGCTGCACAAATAGAGGTGTGCATATTTGTGGAACTCGTACAAACAGAAGGAAGAATTAATTAAGTGCCTTAGCTGGGACTTGAACATAGGACGCCTGAAATAGTGGTCCAGTTGCACTACCAGCTGTGCCACCCAGGCAAAAAATGCATGCAATGGTCTTGTGATGGAAGTCATTGAAGCCAAGATTTTTACTAGTTTTATAAAAACTCCAAGATTTCTGGCAATATACATGACAATTGCATGATTTGTGACATTTTCCATGACAATGCCATGATTGTCAGCATTTTCCACAAAAAACCCATAGTTTGTATTGTTTGTAAATGTCATGCCTTTAATTTTGTGACTCACCACTGCAATAAGCTTTGTCCCCAGTCAGCCCCAGTTTGGAATTTTGCAGCAAGCATTTGAGCCTCAGACTCCAAAATGCCACCTCCTGTCAATGGCATAGTCTAACACAGTAGTATTTAAAACACATAAGTATTTGCTAATTTACTCATTTAAGAAAAATCAAGAAAGAGGTTATTTGTTTCATAGACAATGGGTTAATGACTTTTCATAATTTTAATCATGATTGCTATGATTTCTGTCATTTTGATCATGACAATACCATGATTTTCTTCAAGATTTTCAGACAATTGTAAAGCCCTAAATATGACACAGCATAATGTCATATAATACAGTTTAATATATTACTGTTGTTGTGTATATATTATTTATTTTTATTTATCTGTGCCCCCCCCCCTTCACTCACTGTCTTACAAAGTGGCTGCACCAAATTAAAGTGGGCATGGCCCAAAGTACTCCTGTGTCCAGATGGAATGATTCTCAGAAGTCCCTTAAAAACACTCACCAAACAGGGTTCACACAATCCTTCTCTAAATCAGAACAGTTTTTCAATACACTGTTCATTACTCCGATGAGCATTCATAGTACAACTACCACAGCCATAGCTTAACCTTTCATTTCATCAACCTGGACTCTCTCAGTTTCTGTGATTCAATTCACTTCATCAACTTCAATGATCATGGAATGGGTAACTTTTTATTGTGCCCTTCATTTGGCACTTCCATAAGAAGAGGAACTTGTAGCAACTCCTAATGTCTTTGCCACTCACTGAGCATCCATTTACAACAGCCAAATCTGCACATCTGAGTTATACCTTCTTGCAGGGTCAACCTAATGGGGGTATCCAGTTTAACGAACTCAGTTGCCCAGCCCTAACTCTTCTGTCGCCCAGCCCCAAATCTTCAGGGAACGCTCCCCACATACAGGTGAGGAAGACTGTCCTACCTTAGTCAAGATATTCTTGGCCTTACACCACCTCCTTGACCACTCCAGTCCTTGGGATATCTTAGTATCTCATTTCAAGGGGGAGCTCTTGCAGCAGGTTATATCATAAGGAGAGAAGCCAGCAGGTGCCAGGACCCCACAAAAAACTTCTAGCTAGCAGTCTATGGTGGAGGACCACCCCCTGATGTTGGCCCACCCCCAACATCTACCAATGGCATAAAAGGGGAGGTCCCCCAGCCTCACCTCAGTTCTTTTCCTGCTGTCGACTTGTGCACATCAGTGCCACGGTCACCTTCTGCTTTAGTCGACCCCTTTTTTCTTCAATTTTCTAGTTTCAAAAAATAATTTAGTTTATTCCTTACTCTGCATGTTGTCTTCTCCGTCATCTTCCATTGAACAGCATCCATCAAAGTGTGCCTGTGGCAAGCAAATTCAGTCAAAAGATGGCCATTCAGTCTGCCTATTCTGCCTGGGCCCAGACCACAACACCGAGTCCTGCCAGCATTGCCAGAAGTTCAACAACAGGACCGGAATTTACTGCCAGAAAGCCCTCAAATCCTTTTTGCTAAAAAAATTAATTGCAGCCATGCAGAAGGAGACCAAGGGGAAAGGTTCCTCTTCTTCACCCTCAGGGCCTTCGACTTCCTCGGATCACCACAAGAAGTCATCAGGGAAGCATCACCATAAGGAGATGCACATGGACAAGGATTCTTGCTCCCAGTTCCCACACATGTTGGGCCCCAGCTCCAGATCCTCCTCCTCCTCCTGTGGGAGGAAGGACTTGACTCCCCAGGCCACCTTTACCTCCTCTTGGCTACCTATGGTTAAGCCTCCCACCCTGTTACTGATGTCAGGCAGAGACTCTTCTGGGTCTTGGACCAAGTCCTCGGCCCTTCAGTCCCTGAAGCTATGGCTCTCCTCTCAGATCTCAGGCCAGCAGTCAGGTGGTTTGATCGATTCCTTTTTGGGTGTCAGGTTCTTGCCTGTCATCCAGCTGGCCAAGGCATCCTCCAAGTCAGCCACAGCCTCCAGCATTTTCTCCCTGGACCAACACCGGGGAAATGAGCTCGCCTCTCTCTGGAGGATGACTCCTCTGCACTCCTCGGAGCTTGGTTCCCCTCGACGGGACTCGTCTTAGCCAACGCCGGCCATGACACCAGACCCTCACCAGCACGCACCCTTCTCTTTGATGCCAGTATCCCCAGCATCCACTCCAGTGACCTCTCAGTCTGTGTCATCAGACCCTCCTATGTCACTGGCTAATGGCCATATGGAGCCTCAACTGCCAGATGACCAAACTTTGGTGCAACCAACACCAGTTAATCCTATCCTGCAGGAGCCAGCACCACCTCAGAGACCAACGCCTGGCCCATTGAACCCTCCAATGCCGGGTGTTCCCTCTGAACCCAGGATCCCACTATCAGATGTCAAAGAGCTGTTTACATCCTGGTGGCACACCATTAAAGTTGGTCTTCTTCAAGACAAGCCTTCCTCTCCACCTGTTAAGGAGCCTATTCTTGCAGCCCCCCCCCAAAATGGCCTTCTCCTAAACCCAGGGAGCCTGCTCCCCAGTCTAGGGAACTGACCCCACAGCCTGAGGGCTTGGACAGGGATCATTTGGGCTGTAGACTTAGGAGGCATCGATCTTCCTCCAGATCTTCAGATAGGCATAGACGCCAGTCTAGGGGATGGCGACACTGGCGTTCCTCCTCTAGCTCTGGTTCATCTCAAGATTCTAGCTGCAGCTCTTGCTCTTCTTCCAGGTCTTCCTTTTTTGGGAGGTGCCCCTTTGCCCACAGACAATAAGGACACCCCCAGGTCCTCGACTGATGGCACATTTTTCATGGATATGATGAGGCATATCCAGGTGAATATGGGATGAGACACAGAAGGCCTAGATCCTGAAAGGAGGTGTTTGGCAAAATACCTCTGTCAGAAGGATCCAAAGAACAAAGTGGTGCCACCCTTGGTTGATATCTTCCAGGACATCACCAGAATTTCATGGAAGCATCCTTCTTCCTCTTCAGCAGTCCCTAAGAAATCAGATCACCTCTATAAAGCTCCCAGGGATGAACCCTTTTTGGAAGAACATCCCCTGGCAGATCCAGTGGTGATCACAGCTGCCATGATAGGTCCAAATGGCCCAGGCACCTGAGCACCCAACCTCCAGAACATGAATCCAAACAATTGGACCAACTAGGCAAGAAGGTGTACTCCTCTGCCACTTGCACCATCCGCTCCTTAAATTTTTGAATGCATATGGTTCAATACCAGAACGCCCTCTGGGAACAGGGCATGGAACTAGCTCAGGCCTTACTGGATGTTCCAAGAAGGCAGTGCTACTCAGCCTCTTAAAGTCTGGATCGGACGTAGGTACTAACATTCTGCACTCCTCTTATGATTTTGCAGACACAGCAGACAGAGCTACAGCCACTGGTGTCTGCATAAGAAGGTATTCCTGGCTTAGGGTCTCGGGTTTCTCCCCAGATGTCCAGACCAGCGTCATGGATGCCCTCTTTAAGAGCCCAGTACTGTTCAGTGATGAGTCCGAGAAAAATTATTACTAGGCTCCAGGACTCTGGCAATGCTATCTGGTCTGTACAGACAATGTACCGGTCTAAACAAAAGCCATTTAAGTGCCAATCCTTTCGTCACTCCTCAGGTCAGCAGCCCCGAGGACAGCAGCAGCAGTGAGGCACCTTTAATCGAAAGGCCACCTCTCAGAACCCAGGAGGTGCCACTCCTAGGGCTGCCAAGTCCTCCCAGACTGCCCTGCCTATCCCAAGCATCTTTGCATGACTCCCTACCCGACCCCCCGACCCCAGCTGAAGCTCTGGGGGAGACGGTAGGGGGTCACTTCTCCCTCTTTCTAGAGGGATGTAGCAGGATCATGTCCAACCATTGGGTCTTGCAGTTGATAGAGAAAGGACACATGATAGAGTTTCTGGAAGTGCCTCCTGGCAATCCTCCTCTGCCCTCTCGCTATTCCACATCCCGCACCACCATCATACAAGAGGAAATACAGGCACTGCTGTTCAAATGGGCCATATAACTACCCCCAACTGCCCAAAGAGGAAAGGGCTACTATTCCCACTTTTTCTTGGTATCCAAGAAAACCAGGGATCTACATCCCATTTTGGATCTCAACCATCTGAACAAGTATGAGGAATACAAGAGATTCAAAATGACCACCGTTCCAGGACTGATCCCTCTCCTTCATCAGGGAGATTGACTCTGTTCACTGGACATACAGGATGCATACCTTCATATCTGGATTGCCCAGTCCCACAGAAGGTTCCTGCAGTTCCTGTTCCAGGAGCACAACTACCAGTTCTGAGCACTGCCATTCAGCCTATCCTTGGCTCCTCAGGTCTTTACAAAGTGCCTTGCAGTAGTGGCAGTGGCCTTATGGAGGAAAGGCCTTTACCATCTTCCCATACCTGGACAACTGACTTCTCACAGCTCCCTCCAGGAAAAAACTATTACAAACCATGGAAGACACCTTTACTTTGTTACATGACCTGGGAATCACAT
Organism: Neoceratodus forsteri; assembly: GCA_016271365.2. Lineage (NCBI taxonomy): Eukaryota > Metazoa > Chordata > Ceratodontiformes > Ceratodontidae > Neoceratodus > Neoceratodus forsteri. The sequence goes on from CM057450.1 coordinate 1,641,443,491, forward strand.
TGAAACTTCCAAAATCCTCCCCATGGCCAAGCCAATGGCTACAGTTCATAGGGGCGTTACTGGACACTGTCCAAGGCAAAGCCTTCCTACCTCCGGACAGGGTAGATCGCCTCCATGCTCATGCTTGGAAGGTCTCCTTGGCTCACCTGGTTCTGGTCAGAGAGATCCTCAGACTTCTAAACCACATGGCAGCAGCCATCGCAACTATGTGGCTGGCTCAGCTACTCCTGAGGGTGATCCAATGGAATTTGAGAGTCCAGTGGGATTAACTCATGGATGACTTGGACCAACTTGTGAGAGTGTCAGAGCCTGTTCGGAGGACTCTGCAGTGATGGTTAGCTCCCTCCAACCTCCCCTGGGGAGTAACTTTCCAAATGATGCCTCCTCTCCAGTCACTGACCATGAATGCTTCTGGCCCGGGCTGGGAAGCTCACCTTGCAAGCCATTGGACCCAGGGTATACGGTCCACATTGGAGAAAAGCCCTCCACATCATTGTGTTGGAGATGAGAGAGATCCTCTATGCTATGCAAGCTTTTCAGATCGAACTAGCCCCGGGCCACCTCCTTGTCCAAACAAACAACATTTCAGTGGTCTTATACATCAACAAGCAAGGGGGGGGTCCATTTGTATACCCTCTGCAGAGATGCTATGAGGGTTTGCAATTGAGCCATCGAGCACTAGCTGGTATTCTCGGCCATACACATTCAAGGCATCCAAAATACTTTGGCCAACAACCTGAGCTGGTCTCGGTCCAAAGCTCACGAGTGGGATCTTTGGCAGTCAGTAGCAGAAGACCTGTTTGTAAGATGGGGTTGCCCGAATTGGACCTCTTCACATCCCCATCCAGTGCCAAACTGCCCAGTTTCTGTTCGCTACATCCAGGGCCTATTGTTTTCTGGAGAGACACGTTGTCCCTTTGCTGGACAGGGAGATTCCTTTACGCCTTTCCTCCCTTCCCACTAATACAGAGGGTCCCTCTCAAACTCCAATCAGACGGGGCAGACATGATCCTGATTGCTCCCTACAGGCCTCAACAGATTTGGTTCCCTCTACTTCAGCAACTGGAGGTGAAACCTCCACTTCCTCTTTCCCAGAGCTCACACTTGCTGTCTCAGGAGAATGGGACTCTAGTCCATTCAGACCTCAGACTGCTGCACCTGCACGCATGGTTTCTGCAGACTTAGCAGTTACCTATTTTGGGGTCTCCCTTAACGTGGCAGAAGTCCTCATTGCTGCAAGAAAGCCCTCCACTAGGACCTCTTACGCAATGAAGTTAAAGTGGTTCTGCATCTGGGCTTCCACCCATCACCTGTATCCCTTTACCTGTCTGGTAAACATGGCCCTTGAGTACCTCCTTTCTCTGTTGGACTCAGGCCTTAGTTACTCCTCCATTAAAGTGCATTTGTCAGCTGTTTCTGCTTATTACGCACCAGTGCAGGGCAAGGATCTAGCCCAATTGGATTTGTCCTGCACCTTCATGAGGGGTACATTACATCTGAAACCTCCCATCAGGGATCCAATCCCTCCATGAGACCTTTTGTTTATTTTGGACAAGCTCACCTTGCCTCCCTTTGAGCCAGCCGTGGATTGTGAGCTGTGTTTTCAATCATGGAAAGCATTGTTTTTAGTTGCTGCTACTTCTGCACAGAGGATTTCTGAGCACCAGGCTCTTATATACAAAGAGTCTTATCTAGTTTTCCACAAGGACAAGGTGTCCTTGAGGACCAGTCCTAAGTTTTTGCCTAAGGTGTTGTCTGAATTTACCCTCAATCAGGACATTCCTCTCCCAGTTTATTATCCAGAGAACTCAAATTGAGGGGAGTATCTATTGCATACTCTGGATGTTCACTGAGTCCTTCTTTATTATTTGACTCACACTCGGGATCACAGAAAGTCTGATCAGTTGTTTGTTTTGTTCACCCTGTGGATTTTAGGGGTGCCTGTTTCTAAGCAGTTGTTGTCTATATGTTTGTTTCACTGCATTGTGTGCTGGCACCGGAAGAATGACAAGCCTTTACCGGGACCGGTAAAAGGCCATTCTACCAAAGGGGTTGCTGCTTCCTTTGCATCTTTGCATAACGTGTCAGCAGCAGAAATTTACACAGCTGCCACAGGGAGTTCCGTCCACACTTTCATCAAGCACTATAGTTTGGACATTGCCTCCAGACGCATGACAGGCTTTGACCTGATGTCCTGCAGGGCCTACTCTCATGAGAATTTCAGTTTTGTCTCATTTTCCTCCACCCATTTAGCAAGGGTTATCCTTGTACTGCTTGGGACTCCGTACTTATGGTGTAACCTACTGCAACAGCTCCCCTGCGAAGTGAGATAGCACAGTTACAGTACGTAAGAACTTACCACAACAATTGATCTTTGAGAGGCACTCTTGCAGCAGGTATTGCTTTCCCTCCCTCCTTCCCCGTGGTCTCTCTTTCTGCATTTCTGCAATTCTCTCTCTTATCTTCAGTTTGAGGATCCTCCTCAGTTTGCCAGTTTTTTTCTGTGCCAGGGTCTCCAACTGGTGAACTGAGGTGGGGCTGGGTGACTGCCCCTTGTATACCATTGGCCAACATCAGGGGGCATTCCCCAACTACAGACTGCTTGCTAGAAGTTTTCCTTGGGGTCCTGGCACCTGCCAGCTTTAGTCCTTATGGTGTAACCTGCTGCAAGAGCTCCTTTTGCAGGTCTACTGTTACTGTAAATTCTGATGTAACTGTACTTTCTTTCACCAGCTTCTCTTGTGTGAGCCAACTCAGGCCTTCCACATGCCCTTCTTCCAAGTCCACCTCTTACTGTTATCAGGTATCTCAGTCAGGTCCCAGAGAGCCATCAAATGCCACATATTGAGGGTGAACCACCCAGAATCCCTGCTCCCCCTACCAGAACCCTCTTACTGTCATCCCACATGGATAGAGCCACCTTACTCTACTCTTTTACTGTTGTTCCTACCACATACTGTTTGATTGGGGCATTAGAGGATTGAGTCCTGTTCCTGGCCGAGCCAGACTCTGAATATACTGTGCCACCTCTGCAGTGACTCCAAGGTATGGACCAAATGCCACCCTCTCAACTGCATGGCCAACCTTTCAGTCCTAGGTGGGAGCTCATATGCAGAACTGCATGGCTGGATCTAATGAATTAGGACCCAGCAAGACAAATGGGCTGCTTCCTTTCCTGTCCTCCTAGAAAGCAAGGACATTCCTTGCAAATCATAGCTGCTAAGCATAGCTACCACTGAGCCTCACTCTGGCACCATCTCTCTGCATGAGAAGTGGTGTTGGCACCTTGCAATCAGGCAAATCTCCAATACCGTTCCCTAACCCAGGGCTGGTGGACATCCAGACCCCACATGTCCTACTCAGGGGTTGAGCACACTTCTAGAACCCCCCCCCTCACATAACCACAACACCTTCTTTTATCTTTTCCCACTCCCAGTACTTTTACTGGGCAGGCACGTATAGTGAAAACAACACACAGAAGAGATGAAGAAGTGCCTCAGCTGGGACATGATCCCAGGCCACCCAGAACACTGTTACATTTGCACTACCAGTTGCACCATCAATGCAACTGGAAACTGGGCCATCCCAGAAAACATTGCTCTTTCTCTAGTGCACAACCTGGTGCTGCACAGATGATTATATTTTCAAACACAAGTGTGCAATGTGCATATTTGTGGAACGCAAACAAACAGAAGAGAGAAAGAAGTGCCTCAGTTGAGACTTGAGTCAAGACCATCCAGAATACCATTCTGATTGTGCTACCAGATTGAGATGTGCATATTCCCAACTCAAGTGGATAGCTTGGGTTCAAGTCTCACAAAGAGTGGGACATTCAAAGCGCTAGGGCAATTGTGGTCTACAGCTTGTTCTGCGCCCATAATATTGGATACTTTTGGATATCACTGTATAATAAAGCTGAATTTTGACACAATCTACTTAAGTTGGGTGATTTCTCCATGAGTGCAGTTTCATTTTCACTGTTTGGTTTGTGCTACCGGTGGTCAGTACAAAATGTATTTGTTAAATCCTTTAAAGACACCCCCCCCTCCCACACACACACACACACACACATTTCTCAACCTTCTAAATCCTATTTGCCCTACTCCTGCTTCAGGGAAGGAAAAATGAAAACAAAAACAAATTTAGATTTCTTTGCCCTCCACATTACCAGCACTCAATAAAGAATATCTGTCAACTAAATCTTTAACAAAATATCTCCTGCACCTTTCCTAGTCTGCTGTTAAATTCACTCCATACTGCTCAAGCAGAAGGGCCTGCAGTTGCCAGTGCAGGCCCACACTGTGCACTTTCTCCTGTCCAACATGATTTCACTCCTGCCTGCTTGCAACTTCAGTTACATGCAGCATGGATTAGCTGCTGTATTTGGAATTATAATGTGTGATTATCTGATGATTTCTAAACTTTTCTGATTTAAAGTCACTCTTTTGACAAAAAAAAAGAGAATACCTTCAATAGAAACATAGAAACATAGACTTTGACGGCAGATAAGGACCACTTGGCCCACCCAGTCTGCCCATTTCCCTACCTACTGGATAAGCTGCAGATTCTAGTTGACCAACAGCCTGCTTCCTGCAACCCCCCACTATAATTGCTTTGTGTCTGTCCCATGCATGTTTGAATTCCCCCACTGTTTTAGACCCAACGACCTCCTCAGGAAGGCTGTTCCATGTATCCACCACTCTCTCCGTGAAAAAGAATTTCCTCACATTACCCCTGAGCCGTCCCCCCCCTATCTTTAAACTGTGCCCCCTTGTTATTACACATCTCTTTTTCTGAAAGATGCTACCCTCCTGGACTTTGTTGATTCCTTTGAGGTACTTGAACGTTTCTATCATGTCTCCCTGTCCCTCCTTTCATCAAGGGTATACATATTAAGGTCTCTCAGTCTCTCTTCATATGGTTTCTGATGTAGACCCTGCACCATTTTAGTTGCCCTCCTCTGGACTGCTTCCATCCTGTCTATGTCCTTGCGTAGATGAGGTCTCCAAAACTGCACACAGTACTCCAGATGGGGTCTCACCATCTGTCTGTATAGAGGGATAACCACTTCCCTTTTTCTACTTGTGATGCCCCTTCCTATGCATCCCAGTATCCCCCTGGCTCTCCTTACTGACTTTTCACATTGCTTACCCACCTTTAGGTCATCTGATATGACTACTCCCAGGTCCCTTTCCATTTTTGTGGTTGTTAGTACCTCCCCTGCTATTGTGTACTCTTCTCCTGGGTTTTTGTTTCCCAGGTGCATTACTTCACTTCTTTGCATTGAATCTAAGTTGCTATATGTCTGACCATTCCTCCAACCTTGCCAGGTCCCTTCTCATCTTTTCTACCCCTCTTGTGTATCAACTCTGTTATAGATCTTTGTGTAACGTCTGCAAGAGGCATACCTTTCCCTCAGACCCTCTGCAATGTCACTTATAAAGATGTTAAAGAGGATTGGACCCAGTACTGAGCCCTGAGGTACTCCACTAGTAACCCCCCTTTCTTCGGAATGTGTTCCATTCACTATTACCTTCTGTGTCCTGTTATGCAGCCAATTCGCTACCCAGGCTACCACCCTGGGACCCACTCCCAGGCTGGTTAACTTGATTATTAATCTTTTGTGTGGGACTGTGTCAAATGCCTTGCTAAAGTCTAGTTAGGCCATATCCACAGCCCCTCCCTGGTCTATTACTTTGGTCACCCAGTCAAAGAAATCAATTAGATTAGTCTGACATGACCTTCCTGCTGTAAATCCATGTTGCTTTGGGTCCTGTGCCCCACTGGCCTCTAGGTACTCAACAATTCTTTCTTTCAGAAGTGATTCCATCATTTCCCTACCACTGAGGTCAAACTTACAGGTCTGTAGTTTCCTGCTTCTGCCTTGCTCCCACTTTTGGTAAAGGGGAATCACATCTGCCCTCCTCCAGTCCTCAGGTACCACCCCATCCTGCCATGATTTGTTAAAAAGTGTGGTCAGTGGTGTCACTAGGTCCCCGCTTAGTTCTTTTAGGATTCTGGGGTGAATCCCGTCAGGCCCCATTGCTTTGTCCACCTTGAGTTTTAGGAGTTCTTTCAGGACTCTTTCTTCTGTGAATGGACTGGTATGAACCCCACTACCCAGAGTGCTTCTATTGTCTGGTTTAGGTAACTGCTCCTCATCTTCTTTTGTGAATACTGAGCAAAAGTATTCATTCAGTATCTCTGCCTTTTCACTGTCACAGGTCCTTCCCCAGAAATAGATGTAACCATACAGAGAAGGACAACAAAAGTGATCCATGGGAAGCAGGGTAGGGCTTATGAGGAGAGGCTGGCAAGTCTTAATATGTACAGCACTTTCAGAAGGACTAAAGGGAGAAAGGGGAAATGACAGAAACATGTAAATACATGCATGTGTTTATTGGGGTGAACTCCACAGAACTGTTGACAGTGAGGACCAGTTTATCCACCAGGTCACAATCTCATGCTGAAACAACAACATTTTAAAAGGCCATTAGAAGTATTTTATTCACAGACATGGTGGAATAGTTCATATGAAGAGAGACTGAGAGATCTTAATATGTATACCCTTGAAGAAAAGAGGGACGGGGGGGACATGATAGAAACTTTAAGTACCTCAAGGGAATCAACAAAGTCCAGGAGGGTAGCATCTTTCAGAAAAAGAGATGTGTAAGAACAAGGGGGCACAATTTAAAGTTAGAGGGGGGATGGCGCAGGGGTAATGTGAGGAAATTATTTTTCACGGAAAGAGTGGTGGACGCATGGAACCGCCTTCCTGGAGAGGTTGTGGGGTCTAAAACAGTGGGGGAATTCAAACATGCACGGGACAGACATAAGGCAATTATAGTGGGGGGTTGTAGGAAATAGGCTGTTGGTTAACTAGAATCTGCAGCTTATCCAATAGGTAGGGAAATGGGCAGACTGAGTGGGCCAAGTGGTCCTTATTTGCTGTCAAAGTCTATGTTTCTATGAGCTTATTGCTATGACTACAACTTGGCTTGAAAACACAACGGGATACCTTTAAGGTGGTTAATATGAAGTACACTTTTTTTTTGGTAATACCTTTTATTAGACTTACTAAATAATTCTTACACAGGCTTTCAAGACCTCACAGGTCCCTTCATCAGGTGCAGTCAAAACTAACCAGCATTTCAGAATATATATGAGTTTGGGAATCCCAGATTGTTTTACAAAGGGGAGGGTGTAAAGGAAGCAATTTAATACAGGTGGCTATCATGAGATAGACATCATGTTATTACAAACATTTGTCAATGCCAAATGTTTGCTTGCTGGTATTGTCATTGGTAGTGCAGGAGTTAGAGAGATGCATAATAGGAATGGCAGTGAAGTATTGAAGTAACGCCAATCCCAACCCCCACCCTGCAGAGACTGACAGGCAATGGGGGGGTGCCTTTGGGTCATCGGCCATAACACTCTTGCCATTCCACCTCACCCCACCCTGCAGACACCGACAGGTGTTGCAGTCTGCCTTGAGGTCTTTGGCCCTGACACTCACCCTATTCCATAAGGAAATAAGCTGAGATGGGTGCAGTATAGGAAAATGGGGTGAACGTTAAGGCCAAAGACCCCAAGGCACACCTCAATGTCTGTCAGTGGCTGCAGGGTGGGGATGGGGGTGGGGGTGGGGGTGGGGTGGAATGGCATGTGCATTACGGCCGACAACCCCAAGTCACACCCCCAAATCCCTGTCAGTCTGTACAAGGTGGGCATTATGACTGAAAACCCTGATACCCAAGGCATTTGTTGGTATTTTGCTCCAGATTTTCAACATGGGCTTTTTGGGACCCCACCTCATGAACAATGGCAGTATCATTTTGTTACTCAATCCCAAAGGGTGATTTCACACAGCGAGTGTGCCATTAAGTTCCACAGATGCAAAAACACATTTTGGGCAGGATGTGAAAAATGATAGCTGCACTGTTCATGAGGAGGTGTGAAAAATGGCAGTGTTGAAAATCTGGAATGAAAATATGAAAAATTGGCAAAGTTATGAGTGTGCATAGAAAGTGTGCAATGCACGCTCATAGAGTAGTCCTTTTTTGGAATGTTTTCACCAAATTTTCAACATGGCTTTTTTAGGACCTTCCCTCATGAACGGTGGCACTGTGATTTTGTTAATCTGTCCCAAAAGTTGATTTTGCATAGCGACTGTGCCATTCTGTGCCACAGGTACAAAAACATATTTCAGGAAGGATGCAAAAAATGACAGCTGTACTGTTCACAAGGGGATGTGAAAAAATGACAATGTTGGAAATCTGGAGTGAAAATATTAAAAATTGACAAAGTTATGAGCCTGCATAGAAACTGCACAATGAATGTCCATAATGCAGTCATGTTTTGGATGTTTTTCACCAAATTTACAAGAAGGGCTTTTTGGGACCCCACCTCATGAACAGTGGCACTGTCGTTTCGTTAATTGGTCCCAAAAGGTGATTCCATGCAATGACCACTAAATCACTTTTTGGGACACAGAAGCGAAATGATAGTGCCAGTGTTCATGAGGTTGAGTCACAAGAACCCCATGTTGAAAATTTGGAACCAAAACTCCAAAAATTGGCTGAGATATGAACCTTAGTTGAAAACCCCCATTGACTGCCATTATATGGCTTACCTTCATTTCTTCAGTTCCCGTTTGGTCTTTGAAGAGTGCAGACGTGTTCCCGGTCCACAGAAGATCACTGTTCCTGACATCCAGAGGTAAGAATGGGTGAGAGTGGGTGCAGGGAGGTGGGGTGTGCAGAGGAAGGGTACTGATTAGAGGAGGGCGACTGGTGGGAATGACGAGGGACCATTTTCTTTTTTTTTTCAGGTTTAAAAAAAAGTTTTCTTTTTTACAGGTGAAATATTAACAAAATGGATTTCAGCACACTGGGGTTGGCTCCCAGTGTGCCAGAGTACTGGGGGAGATCAATATCAACATGGGGATTGGGCATCCCAAGGTCAGCTGAGAACATAGGGGCATGGGGGGGGAGTCAAATCCAACACCAGGAGTGGGCATCCTGGTGTCAGAAACATCAAAGAAGTATTTTTTGGCACACTGGGGTGGGCTCCCAGTATGCCATCTTAATGGGTGAGGGGGGATACATGCTGACATGGGGATTGACCACCCTGATATCAGCAGGGGATGGAGAACGAAGGGTGCAGAGTGGGCAGCAGCAGTGGGAAGGAATGGGAGGGTTTTATGCTGGTGTGATGGAGAACAGAGGGTGTGGGGTGGGCAGCAGCAGTGGGAGGGAGTGGGAGGGTTTCATTATATGCTGGTGCAATGGGGAACGGAGGGTGCGGGGTGGGCAGCAGAAGTGGGAGGGAGCTAACATTTAAATTTGTTGTCCTGCTGTGTGCCTGGTTGGGAGGGAGGGGGGAACTGATGCTGCAATGATGAAACTGCTCCTGATTGCAGTGGCAGATTTCTTTCAAGTGCAGCGCTTGCTCTGAAACTGCTGAGGGACACACCTATTAAAGTGTACGCTGCATTGGCCACAACACTGCCACGCCTCTGCAATGCTCTACTATCTCAATATGTTTCTTGTGCGCTGTGCGTGCAAGCAAACATAAAAATGTGAGAGATCAGACATGCAATTGCTGAGCTACAACAAAATGGTACCATAACAATAGAAGCAATTGCTGAATCTCCTTCTGAGATAGCGGCTTGTAAATCACCCCTATTGTAATATTTTTTCCCCTTCCATAACTACCTGCACCCATATTGTTTCTGGTTGTTTATTCTGACCAATATCCCCCACCTCTGAAGCATTTATACTTTCTATTACATATAGATGGTGGTAGAATGGGGGTGGGGCTGAGGGAACTAAGTTTCAAAAGTAAAGTTCAAAATCTGATACAGTTAAAATGGGTAAGGACTGCTTTGGGTAAACTGTAACCCCTTAAAGGCATAAAATTGACTAAATAAAGTAAGAAAGCAACAAATAATGAGGAAATGTACCCCCAGACACCTTTCAGGTATGTTCAATACTACATCAACGGTGATAGTTTCCCCGGTGAAATGTTTCCATTTCCAACACTGCATGTACTGCCACCATTCCCTTCCCTTTCCATTTCCTATCTTTCCTGAGCACAGTATAACTTGGCATGGTCAAGTCCCAGCTGAGGTACTGGGTTGTGCATCTATCTTTGATTACCACCAGATCCAGGCTTACCTCAGTCACTACTAGAGATTGGGAAAGTGGATAAAATTCACTCTGCAAATTAATTTGCAAAGTTGGTGAAATTCGCGAAGTGCCAACTTTCCGAAGTTTTGCAAGGTGAAGTTGCCCTTTTTCTAGGCAAATTGACTTAAATTCTCCCAACTTCACCTAACTTCACCACCTTTACAGGCAAAGTTAGGCGAAGTTGCTGAGTGGGACCTTTGGAAAGTAATTTGCAAAGGTGAATTTTTTGCAACTTCGCCAGAACTTTGCCGGCGAAGTAACACTTTGCAACATCTCTAGTCACCACGACCTTCATATTACCCTAGATCTCAGATCTTATTTCACAGGCTCCTGGCATTCATTCACAGATCAACTGACCCTCATACTAAGCTCAGCCCATTCTCTTGTACTCCTGATCTCCTATCCAACACCTCTTCTGTCTCCTTTCTGTCACTTCCTTATCAGTTACCCCAAGGGTGCTCTTCTGTAGCTTTTTCCAGCTTTTAGCTGTTTCCCTTCCCATAATTTTCTGTTACTCCTTCCTTGTTTTCTAGCATGGGGGGGCAGTCAAGACCCTCTCAACTGAGCAAGTACACCTTTTTTCTTATCTGTCCCCTCTGGTAGTTTAAATTACCCTCAATGTGCTCTTTAAACCAGTGACCTAGCCTCCTAGTACCCTCCTCAAAGTGGTGAAAGTTAGCCATCTTGAATAGCTTTCTGTCTCTCCAGGAATAGCTCCATTCAGCAAGGTAGACCATCCCTCCTCCCTGCACCACTCCTTTAGCATACATTGAAGTGAGTCATAAGAGAACTCCTCTCGTCCCTTTTCCAAACTAGCTGGACCTCAGAAAATGTCACTGAGGCTGATGCCTGTTTGAGCCTCTTCCCATGCTCTCTAAAACTATCTATAATCTCCCACATAGATCTGCAAGCCAGGTGATTGGTTTGAAGATGGACAATGACACTGAGGTCACATTTCTATCCCTCCCTGATTATCCTCCATACCCTGCATGAATCCCTCACAACCAAGGCATCTGACAGGCACCTTACTACTCTGTCCCCCTGATCAAGTGTCCCTCCTAATGCTTCCATCTGCCATGTGATGGAGTCAGCTATCACATGTAGCTTTCTGGTCCTCACTTGCATCTTGGACTCTGGTTGCACCTCATGTGTCTTCTTCTCAACAGCCCTGGCATCCTTGGGGACTACAGTCTTTGACCTCCTGACAGAACAGATTGGAGTAACTGTATCACACAGGGGTATGAATCTGTTTGCTGTCCAGCACATAATATTCCTCATCTGGACCATCCTCCCACCTGCAGACTACAGCCACTCCCCAGTTCTGACTCTAGCTGTGCATTGGATAAGAGGAGTAGTGGCTGCTTACAGCAGTGACTACTGAGACCTGCTTCAGAGAAAGCTCAGCTCTGCCTTCACTAAAACCAGAACCATAATGAGTCCTGCAGACCTGCTACACACTAGATAATACTGTCTCCTCCAGATGAGCTTACTGGAGTTGACTGCTCTACAGGTGTTGCAAACTATCAGACTTCCTCCACCCCCTCCGATTACAGATTACAGGACAGATTAACAGAGCTCAATATATATACTCTAGAGCAAAGGAGGGAAAGAGGTGATATGATCGAAGCATTCAAACACCTTAAGGGCATTAACAAGGTGAAAGAGTCTAACATGTTTCAATATAAGAAAAATTAGCAGGAGAAGAGGACACAGCATGAGATTAGAGGGAGGCTGATTAAGGGGTAATGTGAGGAAGTTCTTTTTCACGGAAAGGATGGTGGATGCATGGAACAGCCTATCTCAGGAAGTGGTGGATATGAATACAGTGCAGGGCTTCAAACAGGCATGGGATAGGCATAAGGGAGCAATACTGATGAGTATGAATAGTTAGGCCATTGACAGAGCAAAGACCGATGGCAGATTCAGAAGGTAGAAAAAGAAATGGGCAGACTGGATGGGCCTTGCAGTCCTTATCTGCCATCAACTTCTATGTTTCTGTGTTCTGTGTTTCTATGTTTCTCCCAGTCCTCCCTTGGTTTCTCACATCCTGCTTTTCCACTTTTTTTAGTACTCTTCATTAAGCCTTGGCTATAGGTCCCCCACCCAGTACCCCAAATAAGATTTTTTTGGGAATGTTTACAACACTTGGACTCCTTACTACTATTACTATCCTTACTAATTTGTCTGCTTCTCTGGGTCCCCCTTACCTACTGTCTTTCCCTTTTCTCTCCCTTTCTTTTCTTTCTTATCTCTGTTGCCTACACCCTTGACCCCATGCTGTTTTAACCCTACACTATGATCCTCCAATGCTTACCCCCACTTGTCATGGAAGTCTGCTCCCTTTTGACAAGGATCTGTGTCCTACCTGTGTTCTTGTTCAATTGTGTACACAGTCCTGTGCAGAATTGTGACCAATCTGCAGACACTTTGCAGATGCTGCTGTTGTTGTACTTCTGATCAGTAACACACACATACACACACGTGCCGAGATACTCCCGCCTAGGAAGGCTTGGACCAGTTTGGCTTAAAAAAGACTGAAAAATATAACACGTATAAGCAGCAACTTTATGCTTTTGAAATGTTTTCCTTCATGGAGGGGCTGTCATGTTTTTTGTTGTCTTTAACTGTTTTTTACATGGAGCACAGCAAAGCTTTGAAAGCAGTCCAGTTTACTCATGGATAAAAATGGAATGTTAAATGCAAGTCTCCTTTAGTTCAAGTTCTGGTTTATTGGCAATTGTCTTTTGCAATAACCAGCTTTACAACATACCCATCCTATACAAAAATGACACAAATGTTCAACAACTTTAAAATACTGAATACAAATTTAAAATTAAAAACATTCCATTTGCAAAAGCAGATCAAGTTTTCAGGGAGAAGACAGATGTGTATAACATGTTCAATAAATAAACAGATCCCCTCAAGGTTCATTCCAAGGTAAACCCCATTTTAAATTAACTGATTGTTATGCAAAATCAGCCACTCATTTTAGCATAATTGGATTCTGCGAATTCAGTAGAAAAATTACAGTTTAACCTCATGAAGGAAAATACCACCAATGATTGGTCCCTGGTCTTTACATAAATGCGGTAAAACTAAGAGAAACTAAGAGAAAATGTTTAACACTTTCAACATAATGTTAGTGCCAAGTATTGGGGGAGTCACTGTTTCAAACTGTCCAGTCAAAAATGTGTTTATCACTTGTTCTAGTCTTAAATTTGTCATAGACATTCTTAGTTTAGGATTATTTAAAATACCCAGGTGTCTTTCTCTCTCAAATAATGTTTTTAAGTGAGATTATACACATGATAACTATATGATACACAACAATATAATGAATATAATCAACTAAAATTTCACTTTACAGCTTCCACAGATACAAAAGAACATTAACAAGCTTGAATATACTGACAGTGAGGTGAGCAGCGAGAACAAACCTGTGAGATTGCTATTTGAGGCGGTAGCAATTTTGCACACTATAATAAGTAAAAAAAGGGTGATAGGGTGGGTGTGAATATGAATCAGGAAGAACATTTAAACCAATTAATATTTTCTTTTATTTTGTAACTATTTGCATAAATCAAAAACCAAAGATAAACATAGGAAGTAAGAAATAGAATACTGGTGTATACTTACTTTCTGGTATGTAACAAAGAATCAGTATGAACTTAAAGTGCTAAAATCTTGAATATGAATGTACCAAAGAGCATAGTTCTAAAACTGTATATTTATATTTATTTACAGTCCCCCAGAAGAAGCCTATTAAGGTGAAATGTAAGGGTTATAAAATAAATCATACATAAAATAAGGAGATTTGTGATGTATTGGCTTTTTCTGGCCTAGAGCAGCCCACACATTATTTATGTTTGTGAAATTTCAAACTGGGCAAGCTCCACATAAGAAACTGTTGATTAAAAGAAAGTGAAGATGATTTGCCTTAGGTCTTCTCAAGACTGATCTTAGTCACATATCAATAAAACACCCTAAGGAGTGAGATTGGGATGCAAAAGTGGAGAGATACCCAAGGGAGGCCTACAAGGAGCAATGATGCATAAAGTATGAAGAAGACAGGGAGAGGTGGAAGATGTTATTGTAGGTCCCCTCCCACCTTCTACCTCAAATGTTTGTTTTAGCCCTCAAATTGCATTAGTTGTATCTTGTTCATTTACATCATTTTTGTGTTGCTTGCACGCATGTGCAAGAAACACATTGTGTCACATTTTTTCACAAGCAGGTTGTGAAGGCATGGCAGTGTTGTGCCAAATGGCAGCAGCCCATTCAGGGGCTGGTCTCTGCCTGGCCAACAGAGGAGCATGCCGTGGATCACCGCAGTTAACACAGTCCAGTTAACAAGCAGGCCACTACATCAAAGAAATTGAACTGCTGCAATCAGGGGGTGCCCTGTCAGTATGCAATCAGGTGTTCGTATGCGGGGCCTCCCTGACTGCAGCAGCCAATTACACAGTTGCATGGTGCTGTATTTCCATCGTGACAGGTGACGGCTTCTCTGTTGGCCTCTCACAGTCCTCACAAAGCTGACGGAAAGCCACCATCCACCGTTCAGTGTGCCTTTCTGGTGAAACATTTAAATAAAAAAAGCCGAAGGGGCAGCCCACTCCCCATCGTCATAATGCTCCCCCCTAATTTCTTCTGTGCCGACAGGACAGGGGTGCCCAATCCCCCTGTCGGCATGCCCCCTTCCTCATCATTTACTGACAGGGGAGCCCACTCCACATCAGCACAATGCTCCCCCCCAATTTCTTTTGTGCCGAGGGGATTCCCAATCCCCATTGGCTCTGTCCCCAGCACTCCATATGTGCATATATAGCCGATGGGGTGCCCAACCCCTATTGGCTACAACCCCCAACATTCAGGTAGCCGCTGAGCCCACCCCAGCATGCCAAAGCGAAATGTCTCTGTAAAAAAATAAACCTTCCCTTGACTTTTTTTTTTTAATAAACCCATACCTCTCAAGTGTCCCTCATTATGAGGGACAGCCCTCATTGTGCCCCTTAAAATTACTCTGTCCCTCATGGAAAAGGTGCTGCCCACACAGAGAATGTGCTGTAAATTCAGACTTTAAAGCAGAAATTCTTAATATTCTAAAATACTAAATCCAAAATAAACTTTGTACATGTAAACACTATAGTTTTCACAGTGTTCTGAGCTTGTATCTCCATGTTTAGGGATGCATCCCTCATTCTGCGGGTCAGTGTCCCTCATTGTCCCTCATTTTGCGTGTCCAAAAATGTCCATGTCCCTCATTTCAGTGACAAGAGGCTGAGAGGTATGAATAAACCTGTAAAGTAGAAAACGGTCCTTCATCGAGCCCAGTGGCCCCCCCAACCCACGCCCACCCTCTGCACACGCTGCCTCCCCACACACTCCCTCACCCCATACTTACCTCTGGAGCCCTGTGCAATGATCTTTGGTGGACTGGGAACATGTCTGTACTCTTCAAAGCCGACTGTGAACTAAAGAAATGCCGGTAATCTGTATAATGGCATAAATGTTTTTTTTTTTTCAACTTTGATGTATACCTCGGACATTTTGGGGAATTTTTTCACCAAATTTTCAGCATGGGGTCCTTGGGACCCCACCTCATGAACTCAGTCACTGTCATTTTGTAATTCAGTCCCGAAAGGTGATTTCGCCATCACTGCATGGAACCACCTTTCGGGACCAATTAACAAAACAACAGTGTCACAGTTCATGAGGTAGGCTCCCAAAAACCCTATGTTGAAAATTTGGTGAAACAATTCCCAAAAATGACTGTTTTACGAGCGTGCATTGCACAGTTTCTACGCACGCTCGTAAGTGCGAGCATTTTTAATATTTTCACTACAGATTTTCAACATTGCCATTTTACCACACCTACTTATGAACAGTACAGCTGTCATTTTTCACATCTCACCTGAAATGTGTTTTCACACATGTAGCGCACAATGTGGTTGGTGTGCGAAATCAATGTTCAGGACAGATTAAGAATATCACAGTGACACTGTTCATGAGGTAGGCCCCCAAAAACTCTATGTTGAAAATCTTGGGAAATGAGTCCCCAAAATGACTGTTTAAGAGCATGCATTGTGCACTTCCTGCACACGCTCATAACTTTGAGCATTTTTAATATTTTCACTCCAGATTTCAGCATTGCCATTTTACCACACCTCCTTAAGAACTCCTTAAGAACAGTACAACTGTAATTTTTCACATATCTCCCGAAATGTGTTTTCGGACATGTAGCACACAGTGGCAAGGTCAGTGTGTGAAATCAATGTTCAGGACAGATTAAGAAAACCACAGTGACACTGTTCATGAGCAGAGGTATTAAAGTGGCTATGTTGAAAATTTGGTGACAAAAGTCCATATAATGACTGTGTAACAAGCGTGCATTGTGCAATTTTCATGCAACCTCATAAATTTACAAATTCGTAATCTTTTCAGTCCAGATTTTCAACATTGGCATTTTTCCACACCTCCTTATGAACAGTACAGCTGTCATTTTTCACACCCTGGCTGAAATGTGTTTTTGCACTTCTGGCGCAGAATAGCATGGTCGCTGTGGGAAATCAGTGCTCAGGATAGACTAAGAAAATCATAGAGACACTGTTCATGAGCAGAGGTCCCAAAATGCCTGTGTTAAAAATTTGCTGTAAAAAATCTCCAAACTAATTACATTGTGGGTGTGCGTTGCGCAATTTCTACACACACTCGTGACTTCACCAGTTTTTTATATTTTCATTCCAGATTTTCAACATTGCCATTTTTTACATCTCCTCATGAACAGTACAGCTGTCATTTTTCACATCCTGTTTGAAATGTGTTTTTGCACCTGTGGTGCCAAATGGCACAGTCACTGTGCAAAATCAACTTTCGACTAACGAACTGATAGTGCCTCTGTTCATGCAGTGGATCACAAAAAGCCCATGTTGAAAACTTGGAGTAAAAATACCAAGAAATACCCAGGGTATTAGGGTTTTTGACCATAACGCCGTACCCTGTAGGGACTGACAGGCGTCAGGGATGTGACTTGGGATTGTCAACAGTAATGCTCATGCCATGCCACCCCCACCCACACCCTGCAGCAAGTGACAGGCATCGAGGTGTGCCTTGGACTCTTTGGCCCCAGAGTTCATCCCATTTTCCTGTACTGCATATATATGACACAGGCTGTGGCAAACATGAGCTTGCACCAATGCCTGGTGCACAAGGGACCCTGTATCTGATTCAGGTACAGGAGGGGTCCCAGTGGCTACGTCCCCACGCTTGCACTGAATGGAATCCTGCAGCAAACCCCTGGCACACTGCACAGGTCCACTGCAGGCCACCAAAGACTAACACAGAACCCGCGTCCCACTAGGTAATGGGCATGTGAACCCAACCTGGTGAGCTGGTGTCTCCCCATCATGTTGGTGCAACTGGCGCCTGGCCATGGAAGTGAGTGGTGGGATGTGCCGTTCACTGGGGAGCAATCAGGACTGATGTATGAGGGGGTTTGGGAACCACCTGCTGGGCATGGGTGGGCACCGTATCACCATAAGTTGGTGCTACAGTAGCGCCGATGGGGCAGGCATTGGGGGAGCTGCTGCCAGTATGGGCAGCATCAGGACGGGGGTACCAACATGGTACATAGATAGCATCAGGGAGCTGTGAGGGGTGCCATTGGACCACTAGGATGGAGGCCACACATACGGGGACACACTCGGTGGTGTATGGTGGGTGAACTTTCACCCATGGTGTGCCACACAAAGGCATGTCACCTAGGGAAGAATGTCTAAGTCCCCTTACACCTACCCTGGCTAGTCGAAGGGCACTTAGAATTTCTCCCATCAGGAGATGTCTGTGAATTACAGAACTTGCATTGCCACAGTCCTCCTACCACCATGCCACAGTGCATTGCAGGTGCAAGCCCTGTTTGGGGCAGATGGACTGCGGTCGATGAAGGCCACCTTTCTGAATCGCACGGAGGCAGTCATGGACGCAAGGTGCACCTTGCACCATATCTGTTCACCGCAGGCACCTTGCATCCAACGCCAGGCTTTGAGAATCAGGTCCCATCTGTCTAACTCCTGCACTTCCACTGCTAATGCCAGCAAGCAACTATTCAGCATTGACAAATGCTTGTGTAGTAAGCTCTGGCACATAAGAGGCTCACAGGTGACCAGTGGAAAGCTCATTAATTAGGAACAGGTTGCATCTCCTTTTAATGTCTTTATAAGTGACATTGCAGAGGGACTGGAAGGAAAATTATGCCTTTTTGCAGATGACGCAAAGATCTGCAGCAGGGTTGATACACAAGGAGGCATGGAAAGGATGAGAAGGGACTTGGCAAGGTTGGAGGAATGGTCAGAGGTATAGCAGCTTGGATTCAATGCAAAGAAGTGCAAAATAATGCACCTGGGAAACACAAACCCAGGGGAAGATTACACAATGGGGGGGAGGTAGTAACAACAACAAAAATGAAAAGGGACCTAGGGGTAATCATATCAGATGACCTAAAGGTTAGAAAGCAATGTGAGAAAGCGGTAGGGAGGGCTGGGGGGATACTGGGATGTATAAGGAGAGGCATCACCATCAGAAAACAGGAAGTTGTTATCCCTCTGTACAGACAGTTGGTGAGACCCCATCTGGAGTACTGTATCCAGTTCTGGAGACCCCATCTCCACAAGGACATGGACAGGATGGAGGCAGCCCAGAGGAGGGCAACTAAAATGATGCAGGGTCTGCAAGAGAAGCCATACGAGGAGAAACTAAAGGAGCTTAATATGTATACCCTTGAGGAAAGGAGGGAGAGGGGGGACATGATAGAAACTTTAAGTACCTCAGTGAAATCAACAAAGTCCAAGAGGGTAGCATCTTTCAGAAAAAGAGATGTGCAAGAACAAGAGGACACAATTTGAAGAAAGAGGGGGGACAGCTCAGGGGCAATGTGAGGGAGTATTTTTTCACAGAGAGGGTGGTGAACACATGGAACAGCCTTCCTGAGGAGGTTGTGGGGTCTAAAACTGTGGTAGGATTCAAGAATGTTTGGGCAGACATAAGGCAATTCTTGTGGGGGTATAGGAAGAAATAGGCTGTTGGTTAACTAGGATCTGCAGCTTATCCTGTAGGTAGGGAAATGGGCAGACAAGGTGGGCCAAGCGGTTCTTATCTGCTGTCAAAGTCTATGTTTCTATGTTTCTATCTCTCCTGTCTGCAAGCTCAGCCCAGGCAAATGTACAAAGACTGTATGACATTTCTTATGAGTCTTTCTTAAACATGTTTTATCTGTTTACAGGAGTGCACCTGATTTGAGGCCAAAATCAAAAGCAAATAGTTATAGTAGCACAGCCATCCTCCCCCACACACACATATACACACTCACTGAAAAGCTGCTTAAAAGCCTGCGATTCATTCAAATCAATTAAATTTTCTTGCTTAGTTGGGGTTCAGTGCCAACAAGTATAAAATCATGTACTAGGTCATAGGAACCCCGATGCTGGGTATAAGATGGGGGGTAGAGGTACTGATACTCACTAGACATGAAAGGGTCATTGAGGTTAGTATATCAGAGGACTTCAAGGTGGCAGTACAATGTGACAAGGCTATGGGCAGGGCAAACTGGATTCTGGGATGCATAAGGAGTGGCATCTCCAGTAGGAGGAGGAGGGATATTGCGCTGCCATTGTCTCACTCCCTGGTATACCTCCAGCTGGAGTACTGTGTCCAGTTTTAGAGTCCACACTTCAGAACGGACATAAGGTGGAGGTTTTCCAGAGAAGGGCAACTAAAATGATTCAGGATTTTCACAGGAATCCCTACAAGGAAAGGCTGAAAAATCTTAACGTGTACACTCTGGAAGAGAGGAGGGCATGAAGTGACATGATCAAGACCTACAAAGTACTTCACAGGGGTAAGCAGGGTACAGTTGGGGAGTTTCCCTCAAATGAGGATGAGCTCCCAAACCAAGGGACATACAATGAAGCTGGGAGGGGAGCAGTTCAGGATAGATATCAAGAAATATTTATTTACTGAAAGGGTGGTAGACGCCTTGAACAGACTGCCAGGAGAAGTGGTGGAAGCTAAAATGGTAGGGGGCATGAAGCATGCATGGAATAAACATAGGGCTATATTAGAAAAAGGGGAAGGAGGGGGTCAACGGAGATCAATAGGGCTATGGAAGTGGAGTAGGTTCAAGTTCATTGCAGGAAAAATCCATTGAGCAAGCTTATTCACAAGGAGGTCCTGATGGATACAGGCAGAATAAGACATGCAGTAACATATACAGGCAGGATTTACAAGAACACTCTACGATATTTTTCAAATGGCAACACAATCTGGTGAGCCCTCTGTCTGCCTTCTGACACCAGGCATCAACCAACATAAAATTGCCTAAAGAAGGCAATGTGGTCATGTGATTACTGAAATACTGGAGGTTACAGATTTATAAGAATAAAAGAATATCACACAGAAGCTGGCACATGTGTCTATAGCAGCTGTCTCCTGCTTTCAGTAGTTATACTTATACCCTTGAGGTACTTGCATGTTTCTATCATATCCCCTCTTTCCCCTCCTCTCTTCCAGTGAGTAAATATTGAGGTCCCTTAATTTCTCCTCATAAGTCTTGTGTTGCAAGCTCTGTACCATCTCATTCGCCTTTCTCTGGACCATCTCCAGCCTGTTAATATCCTTACGAAGGTGCGACCTCCAGAACTGCACACAGTACTCCATGTGAGGCCTGACCATGGTTTTATATAATGGCATCACTACCTCCCTTCTTATACTGGTGATACCCCTGCCTATGCACCCCAGCATGTCACTGGCCCTCCCAGCTGCCTTACCGCTTTGACATTTTCAGGTCATCTGAAATAAGAACCCCCAGGTCCCTTTCCTTCTTTGTGACTGTCAGCAACTCCACCCCCCATCATGTAGCTTTCCCCGGGGCTTCTGTGTCCCAGGTGCATTATTTTGCACTTTTTTGAATTAAACTTCAGTTGCCAGTCCTTGGGCCATTTTTCAAGCTTCCCTAGGTCACTCCTCATTTTCTCCACCCCCCCTCCAGGGTATCCACTATCTTACAGATCTTGATGTCATCTGCAAACAGGCAGACCTTTCCCTTCAGCCCTTCTGCAATGTCACTAATGAAGACATTGAACAGGACTGGCCCCAGAACCAATCCCTGCAGCACCCCGCTGGTCACCCCCTCTCCCCAGACTGCACCCCATTTATCACCACTCTCTGCCTCCTGTCTGTTAGCCAGTTTCTAACCCAGTTTACCACCCTTTTCCTTATGCCCAGCCTACTCAGCTAGTTTATCTGAGCAGCCCCCCCATCTTCAAATTGGGCCCCCTTGTTCTTGCACACCTAGCATCTTTCAAAAAGGGTGTGCAAGAACAAAGGCTACAATTTGAAGATAGAAGGGGCAGCTCAGAGGTAATTTAAGGAAGTATTTTTCACAGAGAGGGTTGTGGATGCATGGAATGGCCTTCCAGAGGAGGTTGTGGAGTCAAAAACAGTGGTGGAATTCAAGCATGCATGGGACAGTCATAAGGCAATTCTAGGGGTTGGGGGTAGGAAGAAGTAGGCTGCTGGTTAACTAGGATCTGCAGCTTATCCATTAGGTAGGGAAATGGGCAGACTGGGTGGGCCAAGCAGTCCTTATCTGCCGTCAAATTTCTACGTTTCTATGTTTCTATGTTTCTATCAGCCTCCTATGTGGGACAGTGTCAAAGGCTTTGCTTAAATAAAGGTAAGCATTGTCCACTGCCCCCACCCTGATTTACTTCCTTTGTCACCCAGTCAAAGACATCAACCAGATTTGCCTGACATGAACTCCCCACTGTAAATCCATGTTGCCTGTGGTCCTGGGTTCTGATGGCTTCTAGATGCCCACCATCCTTTCTTTAAGCAATGTCTCCATGATTTTCCCCACTACTGAGGTGAGGCTGACTGGTCTATAGTTCCCTGCCTCCTCCCTACTGCTGGACTTGTATATAGGAACCACATGTGCCTTCCTCCAATTCTCTGGTACCACCCCTGTGTTGAATGAGTCTGTGAACATGGCTGCCAGAAGTACTGCTATCTCCCTTCACAGTTCTCTTAATATCCTTGGGTGTATGCCATCTGGTCCCTTCGCTTTGACCACCTTCAATTTAGTCACCTCCTGCAGGATTCTTCTGCCTGTGAATGGACTATTATCCACCTCTTCACACCTTTGCAACTGCTACACTGCTGTGGCCCTTGCTCCTCCCCCTCTTCTGTAAATACTGAACAGAAAGACACAGTGGATGTTGGGGAGGGTGGCACATGACAGTTCTTAGGCATGGTACTATCGCTCAAAATACCTAAACAGCACATATAAGCAAGCACCATTTGGCACTGACAAATGCTTGTTTTCCTGTGTTTTGCTTAATTTGTATGGTTGCATTCTCTACCAGCTGTTCTTGTTGTAAATCTCCAATTACCCTCTCCCCCAGGATGCACTGGGAGATGAGTAACATGTTGTTCAGTGTGCCTTTCTGGTGAAACATTTCAATAAATAAATAAATAACTAAAAACTTGCTAAGGGCTACTGTGCAGTTATAAGAATAAATTAGCTGGTCATATTAAAGCCGGGGAGAGGCACCCTAGGAGATGCCAAGTCTAGCCTTGGGTACGAGAGGCATTTTGCACATTATGCAAAGCCAGGTCTGGTGTTGACTGCCTTACATTCCAGGGAGATGTGGAGGGAGAAATCCAGGACAGAGTCTAGGGTGATTCCCAAGTATTTAAAATCTGCTACTGTTGTGGGGTGGGGGGGGATTCCATCCTGACATTGGATGGAGAGGGTTTACCTATGCCTAAGTGACAACAATGTTGTCGACATTTGGCAAAGCAGTATCCCCAATGTCGACAGGCAAAATTATGCCTGTCAGACATCAGTCCGTTCTTCTATAGGGGGGCTGCACCCCCGGCTCCCATGCCCCCCCACTTAAGGATTCTTAACTCAAGTTGGAGTTAACACATGGGAGGGGTTGAAAGTCAGTGAAAGGGTGAAATTTCGATGGGAGGTCCCCCACAGCGACATTTTCAATTCTTGTTGAAAATGTCATTGTGGGGGATTTCACCAATGGGGTTTCACCCTTCAGTCGGCATACCATGGAGAGAGGATCAGTACAAGACCTGAGCCCCACTTGAGACCCAAAGTACATGGCTTGGGACTTTACAGTGTCAAAGATCAGTTTATTTCTAATGAGCCATGGATGGATGAGGGGAACATCCTCCTGTAGCTGGGCATTATCATTGGAGATGGAGGAAGAGCTAGCATATAAGACAATATCATCCACACACATGATGGAGGAGCAGTGTGATGGGGCAGAGGGAAGGTCATTCATAAATATACAAAAGAGCAGGGGACCAAGTAAAGGGAAGAGCCAGCATTATTGAAATGGCATACTGCTGCCTATGAGAGATAGCATAAGAACCATGAGGCAGCATGGAGGGAGAAATCCATAGAGATGAATACAGAGTGAAGGAGTAAGTAATTAACAGAGTCAAATGCCTTGGAGAGGTCCATGAGGAGAACTGGCTGAGTAGCTGTCAGGGCCACTGACGGGCCTATTTAAAAGTAAAGTAAGTAAGTAAAATTTTATTCATAATCATGATCACATGATACGAACATGGTCAGACCCCAATTGAGTTGAGGCTCATTTTCAATGGGTACCATATGCAGAAATCTAAGTTATCAATACATTACAGTACAATACAAGAGCATCAGCGGTACAATAGGATTAACATCAGCAGTTACCAATTACAATATCAAACAATATACTGCAAAACAATACACAGGAATCTGCGGTACTATAGGAATGACTCTGAAAAATTACAGATTAGGACATGTATTGTACAATGTCATGACAAGGGGAACAACTTAGGGTAAGCTCTAAGTGTACAGGAACAAGATCTTGAATGAAGACCTCATGGAATAGACTGGCGAGCCATACTCTGTGTGAAATTATACCTTATCATAGTCCGGGGGAGCAAATTAATGGTTTCACTGAAGTCAGGCATGGTACCGCAGGACTGGAGAACAGCACATGTGGTGCCTCTCCACAAAAGCTGTCCCAAGGATGACCCAGGGAATTACAGATCAGTCAGTCTGACTTCAAACATCTGTAAACTTATAGAGACCATACTTAAGGAAAGGTTGGTAGAATATGTAGAGGAACATGGTCTCCAGGATGCAAGACAGCACAGGTTCATTGTGGGGAGACTGTGTCAAATGAATCTGATTGACTTCTTTGACTAGGTCACTAAGACAGTAGAGAGGCACCAAACGGTAGGCATTCTCTATCTGGATAGAAACATAGACTTTGACGGCAGATAAGGACCGTTTGGCCTATCCAGTCAGCCCATTTCTCTACCTATTCGATAAGCTGCAGATTCTAGTTAACCAACAGCCTACTTCCTCCTACCCCCCCACACTTTAATTTCTTTATGGCTGTCCCATGCATTCTTAAATTCCTCCACTGTTTTTGACCACACAACCTCCTCAGAAAGGTGATTCCATGTGTCCACCACTCTCTCCAAGAAAAAATATTTCCTTATGTTGCCCCGAGTCATCTGCCCCCATCTTCAAATTGTGTCCCCTTGTTCTTGCACATCTCTTTTTCTGAAAGATGCTGCCCTCCTGGACTTTGTTGATTCCCTTGAGGTACTTGAAACTTTCTATCATGCCCCCCCCACTTTCCTCAAGGGTATACATATTAAGCTCTTTTAGTCTCCCTTCGTATGGCTTCTGTTGCAGACCTTGCACTATTTTAGTTGCCCTCCTCTGGACTGCCTCCATCCTGTCTATGTCCTTGAGGAGAAGGGGTCTCCAGAACTGCACGCAGTACTCCAGATGGGGTTTCACCAACTGTCTGTACAGAAGGATAATGACTTCCTGTTTTCTACTGGTGATGCCTCGCTCTCCCTATGCATCCCAGCATCCTCCTAGCTCTCCTTACTGCCTTCTCACATTGCTTACCTACGTTAAGATCATCTGATATGACTACCCCTAGGTCCCTTTCCATTTTTGTTGTTGTTAGTACCTCTCCCACTGTGTACTCTTCACCTGGGTTTTTGTTTCCCAGGTGCATTACTATGCACTTCTTTGCATTGAATCTAAGCTGCCATACTTCTGACCATTCCTCCAACCTTACCAAGTCCCTTTTCATCCTTTCCACCTCACCTTGTGTATCAGCTCTATTGCAGATCGTTGTGTCATCTGCAAAGAGACATACTTTCCTTCCAGTCCCTTTGCAATATCTCCTGTAAAGACAATAAAGAGGACTGGTCCCAGTACTGAACCCTGCAGTACCCCACTAGTAACCACCCTTTCTTCAGAGTGTACTCCATTTATTATTACCCTCTATTCCTGTTGTGCAGCCAATTTGTTATCCAGGCTGCCACCCAAGGACCCACTCCCAGGCTGGTGAACTTGTTTATTAATCTTGTATGTGGGACTGTGTCAAATGCCTTCCTAAAGTCTAGGTAGACTATGTCCACAGCCCCTCCCAGGTCTACTACTTTGCTCACCCAGTCAAAGAAATCATTTAGATTCATCTGACATGACCTTCCTGCTGTGAATCCATGCTGCCTTGTGTCCTGTGCCCCCGCTGGCCTCTAGGTACTCAACAATTCTTTCTTTCAAAAGTGATTCCATAATTTTCCCTAAAACTGAGGTCAAACTAACAGGTCTGTAGTTTCCTGCCTCTGCCTTGCTCCTTCTTTTGTGAAGGGGAATCACATCTGTCCTCCTCCAGTCCTTGGGTACCTCCCCATCCTCCCATGATGTGTTAAAAAGGGTAGTCAGTGGTTTCACTTGGTCTCTCCTTACTTCTTTTAGAATTCTGGTGTGAACCCCCTCAAGCCCCATTCCTTTGTCCACCTTCAGTTTTAGGATTTATTTCAGGACCCTTTCTTCTGTGAATGGACTGGTGTCAACCCCCCTGCCCAGAGTGCTTCTATTGTCTGGTTTAGGTACCTCACTTTCTTCTTCTTCTTTGGTGAATACTGAGCAAAAGTATTCATTCAGTATCTCTGCCATTTCACTGTCACCTTCTGTCCACCTTCCCTCCCTTTTCTTAAGCCTTAGTATCTCTCCCTTGAGCTTCCTTCTCTCCCTGATGTACCTATAAAAGGTTTTATCCCCTTTCTTAACTGAGTTGGCTGTCTTTTCCTCAGTTTGGGACTTCGCTATTTTAGTTGTCTTCCCCTCTTCCTTCTGCTTTAACTGATACAGTTCTCTGTCCTTCTCATTCTGTGATTCCTTATACTTCCTGAATGCTATCTTTTTCTCCCTAACCTTCCCCATCACCTCCTTTGAGAACCATAGTGTTATTTTACTTCATTTTGTTTTCTTTATTTGTTTCACACAAAGGCTTGTTGCCTCTATGATGGCAGATTTGATTTTTCCCCATTGTTCTTCCATGCCTCCTTCCTGCTCATTTGCTAGTAAACTCCTTAGGTACTCACCCATTCAGCCCTTCTAAAGTCCGGTACACTCATTTTTGTATGGCTTGACTCCATGGTTGTGTTTATCGTGAACCACACTGTGTGGTAGTTGCTTGTTCCCAGGTGGCTATCCACTTCTAAATATGTGATCCTCTCTCCATTTGAGAGCACCAGGTCAAAGATTGCTCCCTCCTAAGTTGGTTCCAACACTAGCTGTCTGAGGCATGCCCCCTGTAGAGCATCAATAATTACCCTGCTCTTGGATGTAGCTACAGTAAATGTATTCCAGTTAACATCTGGCATATTCAGGTCCTCATCAACAATATCTCCCCTTTTTCTGCCACTCTGAGGATGCCTTCTATCATTTCCTTGTCCATTTCCTCCTCCTGAGATGGGGTCTATATACAACCCCTGTGCAGATTGTGGTGCCACTCCCTGTCTCCAAGGTGACCCACGGTGCCTCCTCTCCTCTCTTTTAGCAAGGCTTTTGACTCTGTGCCCCACAAAAGGTTGATCAGGAAGTTGGCAGATCGCAGGGATGGTGAGAAGATTACCAGATAGGTGGTACACCGGCTGATAGACAGTACCCAGGGGTGGTTGTGGAGGAAGAGTTATCTGGCACCTGACATCACCAGTGGGGTTGAGTAGGGCTCAGTGATGGGGCTGGTGTTGTTCAATGTCTTCATCAGTGACATCAGGGATGGCATTAAGGGCAAAATCTGTCTATTCAAGGATGAAACATGCCTATTCATGGGTGACACCAAGCTCTGTGGGAGATTGGACATAGCTAAAGGGACATGGAACCTACAGGATGGTCTGGAAAAGCTGGGGAGGTGGTCCAGGATTTGCAGCTTGGCCTCAATGCCAAGAAATGCAAAGTTATGCACATTGCAGCCAAGATTCCCAGGAGAGAGTACTACCCGGGTGGAGTCCATGTATGTGCATCAGTGGAGGAGAAGGACCTGGGAGTGATGATCACTAGTGACCTGACTCACTCCACGCAGTGCAAGAAAGCAGCAGCAAGGGCAAACAAGATGCTGGGATGCATAACTTGGGCCATCAGTAGTAGGAGAAAGGTGGTTATACTGTCCTTGTACATGTCACTGGTGAGGCCACATGTAGAGTAATGAATTCAGTACTGGTGCTGACAACTCAAAAAGGACATTAACCTGCTGGAGAAGGTCCAGAAGAGGGCTATAAAGATGATAGTAGGTCAGCAATTAAGGCATACAAGGAGGTTGAGGGCACTGAACATGTACTCCTTGGAAGATAAGAGAGAGGGAGGACATGATTGAGACCTTCAAGTACTTGAAAGGGATAAATAAGGTGGATAAGGAGGGTGTCTTTAAGCTAAGTGGCAACCATAGCATAAGGGGGCACAGTCTTAAGCTGGAGAGAGGGA
The DNA here is from genome assembly GCA_016271365.2 of Neoceratodus forsteri. Classification (NCBI taxonomy): domain Eukaryota; kingdom Metazoa; phylum Chordata; order Ceratodontiformes; family Ceratodontidae; genus Neoceratodus; species Neoceratodus forsteri. The sequence continues at coordinate 1,641,471,538 of CM057450.1, forward strand.
GGCTTAGGAGGCTTAGCACCTCACAGATGGAATAACCTCCCTCAGAGATTACTTTCCTGTACATCTCTCCCCCAATTCAAAAAATACTTCAAAGAAATCATCTTCACCCTCTAGTCTGCACCTGTAAATAAGCCCAACCTTTCCTTATCAATTGTCATCCCCTCTCTCTCAAGCCTGCCAACCCTTGACCCTCTCCTCTGCTGAACCCCTTTTCTAACTATCTCAACCTCAATTCAGTCTGCTGTATAAACAGTATGCATATACCTTTATATTTGTAAATCCATTGTCTGTTGGTATATTTATTAGTTCAGATTGCATAGTGTGTCTCCTTGGCTTACTAAACAATCTAGGCTACTTAGCATGTTTTCCCTGTATTACTGTGCAGTTTGTAATACCCTCACTTGCCTGGTCATGTGTAATCTAGACGTATATGTCTGAACCACATAATTTATTGTTCTCCTGACTATTCTTTAACCACTAATTTGAATTGATCCTGCCGGAAATGTATTTCCCTGGGTCACCCCTGAAAAAGGGATATGTATGTCCCAGTGGGCTGATGCAGTTATCAAAATTCAAATAAATAAATAAAATAGGTCAGGAAGCAGTTCTTCAGGTACAGGGTGGTGGATACTTGGAATATGCTGCTATAAAAGGTGGTCTTGTTCAAGACAGTGGGCAGTTTCAAGAGAGGCTGGGATAGACATGGGGGAAGGTAAGAATCATGGGTAGGGAGGATGGAAAAGATGGGAGGAGTGGAGGGGGGGCAGGGTCAATAGCTCAAGCTGTGGACCCTGCAATATGAGCAGACTAGATAGACCAAATAGCCTTCTTCTGCTGGCTTCTTCATATGTTCATATGTATGTTCGCATGAAAATGACACCAGTGAGGGAGGTATAATCCATGGCACATTTAATGTCATTTGATGGTCAGATTATGGGGGTCAGTGGTATTACTGTGTTACTTCCTAAACCCATGTTGGTTAGGCAAGAGACAGTTAACGGCCGAGAGAAATTCAGTCAGTGACCCTTCCAGAAAATGTACTGAGGACTAGAAGCAGTGCTACAGATCTATAACTGTTTAGAAGCTTAGAGTCTCCCTTTTTGAAGACTGGAGTAATTTTGGCAATCTTCTAGTCTTCAGGAACAGTACCAGAGGAGAAAGATAAACTAAAGATATGCAAGACTGGGGAGGCTAGGATAGGGGTGCCAAGGTGAAGTAGTCTAGGTATGAGCAGGTAAGGTCCTTTGCTGCCACCTAATAAAAAAAACATAATTCTAAACTTAGCTTGAGTAGCAATTTGTAGTTAGTCCATCTCAGCCCTAACACAAGAAAGAGGGATTATGGTAAATAAAGACAGAAAGAAAACTCTTCAGAAATGCATTTTGGACCTTATATCTAAATTAAGTACTTCATTCTGCATAGGGAGAGGTATAACAAGCAGGAAGAGGGAGGTGTTGATACCACTTTTCAAATCCATTGTGAGGCCTCACCTGCAGTACGGCGTTCAATTCAAGTGACCTTACCTATGCAAGGACATAGATGGGATTAAAATGGTACATAGAAGGGTCACTAAGATGGTGTATGGGATGAAAGGGAAGCCCTACAAGGAGAGGCTGAGGGAGCTGGACTTTTACCCACTGGAGATGAGATGGGAGAGGGGGGACATGATAGAAATGTCTAAGTATGTGAAGGGGACTAATAAAGTAGGGGGCGCTTTTTCACAGGAAAGGTAGGTGCTAGAACTAGGGGTCATAGTCTAAGGGTGGATGAAGGAAGGCTTAGGGGAATGTGAGGGGGCATTACTTCACTGAGAGGGTAGTGGAGACCTGGAACAGTCTGCTGGAGGAAGTGGTAGGGGTCAAAATGGTGCAAGGGATACAAGAGGTCATGGGACAGACACAAGGGGTTTACCAGGGGGCAGAGGGGGGATCTCTGGGCCAGCAGGAAAGGGAGGTAAGGAACAGACTTGATGGGCCAAGAGGGTCCTTTTCTGCCATCACATTTCTATGATTCTGTGATTCTAACCCCATGCCTCAGCCCAATATAACATTTCAGAATAAATGTTAGTCATTAAGACCATCAAGCTCACTAGGACAAATGTTTCACCATATTGCTTAATAAATCCCTTTGCTTAATGATAAGGCCAGTTTTGCTCTTCTAGTAGTATTTTTTCACTACTTACTACTATCTGTAAAAAACAAACACAAATAACAATAATATTTTACGCTCTTCAACTTTACATTATCAGGATGCCAGGTGAGGTGACCATTATTTTTTCCAGCTGTCATAATCTTTGATTTTAACATGTTAACGGACATGCCCCATGACTAAATTAGTTCATGCTGTCAAGTCAGTTTCTTCTGAAGACCACCTGATGAGATGGATAACAAAACTGAATCATGACATTAAAGGTATTCTTTTTTTGTAAACCTTTGGTTAATGACAATTATCTTAGAAGACCATTTAGAAATATATTAAACAAGCTAGGCATCAATATACATCCTTGGCAGATTTGACTCTAAACCAGTTTCCCTAATGAAATTCTCTAACTGAATTTAAGAGGTTTGAGTCTACTGTATTTTAGAACAGTTCAACATTTTCCACAATATCTTTCTATCAACCTAATCATGAATAACACTGGCTCCTTAATTTTTACTCAGAACAACAGCATATTTGCATTAGTGGAACAAGAGGCCATGGAACAATATCATGAACCAGGCTCCACCTGGAGGAATAGAGGCCTGTGCAGGGGTGATGGCCTGCATCCCTCCAGAAGGGGAACTGAGATCCTTAGTGAACAGTTTAAATACTATGTTAGTAAGCATTTAAACTAACTGGGGGGGCTGGTGGAATAAGGCGGGAGGGCATAGTCTCCCCTTGCACATGCTTACAGGGTCAGAAATTTGAATCCCAAAGGTGAGAAGACCCAAGGGGACAAACACAAATAAGTAATCAAGAGAGAGAGGGTAAGGAAAAGAGGAAAGAAAATAGTGGAGAAAAAGTGGGAGAGCAAACAGGCAAAAGAGGGGGAGTGACAGTAAAAGATGGGGAGCTATGTGTGCAAATGCTCAAAGTCTGGGCAACAAAATGGCAGACCTAGAGGCCACCATGGCAGCAGGAGTCCTGGACATACTAGCAATTACAGATACTTGGTGCAATGAAAACCAGGACTGGGAAATAGCCATACCAGTGTATGCGCTATTCAGGAGGGCAGGGTAAGAAAAAAGGGAGGAGGATCTTTACGTCAGGGAGAACATAAAGGCCATGGAAATACAGCGTGGATAGAGTAAAGTGGAGGTATTATGGGTTAACCTGGAGACAGGGTGGGGCAGCTCTTAGGATGGGGGTGGTCTACAGACCTCCAGCCCAGGGGGAGGAGGGAGATAAGGAGTTGTTAGAAGAAATCCAAAGGATGGCTAACAAGGTCGAGGTACTACTAGTGGGAGACTTCAAACTACCAGATGTGGATTGGAGCCCTCCTGCTGCAGCATCAGTTAGAAGTAGGGAAATCCTAAACTCTCTGAAAGGGGCATTCATCAGGCAACTAGTAAAAGAACCCACGCGTGAGGGAGTGTTACTGGACCTTGTAATGTCAAACAGGGGCAGTATCACTGAGGTAGCAGTGGGAAGCCACCTGGGGATCTGTGATCACCGTACAGTGTGATTCAACATAAAGAAAGGGCCAGAACCTTACCACACTGAGACAAGGGTCCAGGACGTCAGGAGGGCTGGTTTCAAGAAAATGGGAGAATGCCTCAAGTAAGACCTAGAAGTAATAGGTAATGAGAATAAGGTAGAGGAAAACTGGGCACGAATAAGAAAGGCCATTGAGAATGCAACAGACCTCTGTATCAAGAAGATTAAGAAGAGCAAAAGAAGAAAGATGCCACTATGGTTCTCCAGGGAAGTAGCAGAGAAGGTAAAGAAAAAGAAGCAGGCATTCAAAAAGTATAAGATGACATAGAAGGAAGAGGATAGGGAGAGTTATTAGGAGAAACAAAAAGAGGCAGGGAAAGCAGTTAGGAAAGCTATGGGACTAATGAAGGAAAACATTGCTAAACAAGCAAAAAAGGGAATAAAACATTCTTTAGATACATAAGCAAAGAGAAGAAAAGTAAGGCAGGGATAGTAAAAATAATAGCAGGGGGAAAGTGTGTAAGAGGAACAGGGGAAAGCAGACATACTGAATAAGTATGTATGTTCAGTATTCACAAAGGAAGGGGTGCGCAAAAGGCCATCGATAGTGGGGAAGGGTATTAAGGGAAGGCAGGTGGACATTAGCCCATTTACAGAGGAAAGGATCCTCAGGGAAGTAACAAAACTAAAGGTAGACAAGACAATGGGGCTGGACGGGATTCACCCAAGGACACTGAAGAAACTAAAGGAGGAATTTTCTGTGCCTCTGGCAGCCCTGTTCAATTTATCACTGGATACAGGGGAGGTTCCAAGAGACTGGAGGAGGGCGGATGTGGTTCCACTGCAAAAAAGTGGAAATAGGGAGGAGGCAGATAATTACCAACCTGTAACCCTGACTTCAGTGCTAGGCAAGATTATGGAAACACTGTTTAAAGAAAGGATTTGGGATTACCTTATAACCAATGAATTGCAGGATCAGAGGCAACATAGGTTCAAGGGGGGAGATCTTTTCAAACAAACCTGATAGAGTTTTTTGACTGGGTTACCAGGGAGGTGGATCGTGGTGGATGTGGTCTACCTGGATTTCAACAAGGCCTTCAACACTTCTTCATGCAGAAGACTGGTAAACAAGTAAGGCAGCCTTGAAGTGGGTGCAGAAAAAGTTAAATGTTTATGAAGCTGGCCAAGTAACAGAACTCAGAGGGTGGTGGTAAATAGAGTTCACTCAGAAGAAGATAGAGTGACCAGTGTGTGCCTCAGGGGTCAGTACTGGGACAGGTCATCTTCATTGTCTTTATTAGTGACATTGTAAAGGGACTGGAAATAAAAGTATGCCTGTTCATGGATGACACAAAAATATGTAACAGAGTGGACACCCGGGGAAATGAAGGATGATCTAAAAAAGCTGGAATACTGGTCAAGGGTTTGGCAATTGGATTTCAACACCAAAAAATGTAAAATTATGCACATGGGGCACAGAAACCCAAGGGCAACATATCAGTTGGGTGGGGGGGAGGTGTTAAGGTCCACAAAACAGAAAAGAGATCTGGGCGTCATCATATCTGATAACCTGAAGGTGGCAAAGCAGTGTGATAAGGCAGTGGGAAAGGCTAGTAGGATGCTGGGGTGCATAGGGAGGGGTATCAACAGCAAAAAAGGGAGGTAGTGTTACTTCTGTATAGATTAGTGATGAGGCCAGACATGAAGTACTGTGTCCAGTTCGGGAGGCCCCATCTCAGGAAGGAAATAGATCCTACTGAGGTAGTACAGAGAAGGGCAACCAAAATGGTGCATGGCCTACACCAGAAGCCCTACAAGGAAAGACTCAGGAAACAAAATTTGTACTCACTGGAGGAAAGGAGAAAAAGGGGAGACATGATAGAAACATTCAAATACCTCAAGGGTATCAATAAGGTACAGGAGGGAGGTATACTGAATAGAAAAAGAAGGTCAAGGACAAGGGGGCATGATATGAAGCTGGAAAGGGGAAGACTTAGAGGGGATGTGAAGAACTCTTTCTTCACGGAAAGGGTGGTGGATACCTGGAACAGCCTCCCAGCAGAGGTGGTGGGTACCAAAATGGTAACATGTTTCAAACATGCATGTAATAGACACAGATGGACCTTAGAAACAGGGAAGGAAGGGGTGGCCAGAGATCAATTAGGGTATATTGCAGCACAGTAGGTGGAGACTTTAGGGCAGACTGGGTGGATCTGTATGTCCTTTACTGTCGACAGCTTATATGTTTCTATGTTTAAGATGAAAAGAGGTTTTTTTTTCTCTTAAAAATTTTTATCTTGCCGGTCTTCCTTCACCTAAGCCATGTGTTCCCCCTTTCACTTTCATTAGATCTAAAATTGTATATTATCTTTTCCCATTGTTTATGGGGAAGCATGCTCAATTGAATGCTCAAGCTTCATTGTGGAATCTCCCTCATTGTTCTTTTTTTTGCTGCTTCCTCCCCCCCAATTCACCCCCTGTACTTTCTCTCCTTGTAAGCCCCTTCACCTCTCTTCAGACAAGGCCACTGGTTGCGCATGACACAATATTTTTCTTGCCATATTGTTCTTTTGTTTATGTAATTACTTTCCTCATGTTGTACTACTTACTGAAACCATTGTAATTTGCTATTCTTGCGACTTTTTTGAAGTGGAACCTCTGTAAAAGAGCCCTTGGCATAAAGGTCTTTCTAATTTGTTAAATAAATAAATAAATAAATATGCATTTGAAAAAAATCCTGTCTTACCGCAGGTAACACAGATTTTAGGAGTAGGGTGTAGATATATCCCAGTCACCACTGACTACACTATATTAGGCATGCAATACAATTTGGAGATTGGAAGACTAGGTTTGCTGGCCAAGACACCTAGCTTCACCTGAGCTCTTTCCTTCTAGGCTGCTTGAAAGGACAGAGCAGAGAACCTTACCAGAGCAAGGGAAAGGATTAAGTCTTCTTTTGGCTAGACAGATTTACTGTACTCACAGGGATTGTTACTAATTGTCATTAACATTTTATTACTTTATTTTTCTCTGATTCAAATTGTTGTTGCTGGGTATACCTTCTGCTGCATTATTACAGGGTGTGCCTACAGGTGTGTGCTAACAGATTACTGCTGTAATCTTCTGATTCAAATTGTCTTTTGCAAGGTATATCTTGTGTTATTGCTTTATTTTTATCTGTAGCAAAGTGTTTCTTACAGGGTATATCTTCTGTGAAATTATTACAGGTGGTGTTTACATTTTCGTGACTTTTTATCATCAGGCTAAGCAAAATTACTGTTTGCCACTATTTTGTTTTATTTTATTTTTTGCTGAATTTTTTTTTTTTGTCTCAGAGGTGTTGCAGTCTCCTTCTCACATTGAATGAGCAAATTGCTTTCCTCCCACAGTTCTTCCAGGGGATTAGATGAGTATCTGGGGGTGGAGCTGACAAACTGTCAGTAACTTCCAACAGAAAGAAGGGTTGAAAGGTCAGGTTAGTTGATATCTTGGAGGTGGAAGACTAGGTTTGCTGGCCAAGGCACCTAGCTTCACATGAGCTTATTCCATCTAGATTGCTTGAAAGGACAGAGCAAATAACCTTACCAGAGCAAGGGAAAGGATTAAGGCTTCTTTTGGCGAGGCAGATTTACTATGTGTTGTTATTTTTATTTTGTACTCACAGGGATTGTTACTGTTTGCTGCTAACATTATATTACTTTATTTTTCACTGATTCAGACTGTTGTTGCTGGGTATACCTTCTGCTGCATTATCACAGGGTGTGCCTACAGGTATGTGCTAACAGATTACTGCTGTAATCTTCTGATTCAAATTGTTTTTTGCAAGGTATATCTTCAGTTCCTGCTTTATTTTTCTCTGTAGTAAAGTGTTTCTTACAGGGTATATCTTCTGTAAAATTATTACAGGTGGTGCTTTACAGGTTTTACAGTTTTAACTATCATCAGGGCTTCTGCATTTGTTGCTGGCTGATTGTTTCTGCTCTTTACCGCCTTGTTTCTTTCATCCGTGGTTCTTCTTTTTCGGTAGGGAAGGGGTCCAGCCTCCCACTCCCATCCCAAACCACCCCACACTACACTTCTTTTATAGGGTAGCACAGTCATGACATTTCATGTGGCAAAGCAGGATGGGGCAGATCAGTGGGGTATCCACACAATGACCTCATATATAGGGGCACTAGTAATTTAACTTGTTATAACAAGTTACACAAAAACAAACAAAAGACAAAATCAAACTTTTGCTTTCATTTTCTTCCTTCCTTCTAATGCATATCATTAACTGCAGGTACTGTGAAACACTTTTCAGAAAGGAAGTTTTACAGGATTTAGGACACTGTCCTACATGTTGGACCATGGAGATCTAAGAGCTCAGCTCCAGGCAGTATGAGCAGAGATTGCGTGCCTCAAATTGCATATTCATGAGGAAATATACTATAAGAACCACCTGCCATTTCCCCAACATCCAGCAGAAGCACCTCGACCACAGAGGGTATTTATTTATTTATTTAGCCTTTGTTTACCGGTTAAGTATACTAGACAAGTATTATGCCTATTTTCAGGAATGACCTGGGAGAATACAACATGGGGAACAACAGTCAAGGGAACAAGGCAAAGAGAGTACAGTTTTTGTCACAGTAAACAAACATGCGGGAGATACATCATTTGACGTTAGGGGAAACATATAGTAGTAAGCACATTTCAGATTATACACTCTAGACTAGGTAGTTCACTGACAGATATATATGGGTCGTCATACATAGGAGTGGAGCATAGTTCAAGGAATGGATTGGTCAAATTATAACTTATAACATTGTAGTATACACTCCCTAGGCTAGCTGGATCACAGACAGATATTTACAGCTCATCACATTTATCTAAAATATACACACGTTAGACAGAAACAGGACACTTGGGAGTACGAGTTTCTACCTGTGACCAAGGTGCAATTGTCATGGTCAGCCTATGACCATGGAGTAATATTGGGTTTAAAAATGCCCAAGGTTTTTAGGCAGGAGGGAGGTTGGCAGGTGGTTAGGAAGGGCAAATCGGGTGCCCCATCGCTCGGTGCTCTCCAACATATTACCTCCATGAACCATATAAAAACTATAAACAGGTATCTGCCTCTATCTCCAAAATTAAACAAAGGGGCAGAGGACACTGCAGAGCAGGACACTGCAGCAGAGGAGCTAGCACAACAAAACTATCCCAAAACAGGAACCAAAACAAAAAAATCAAAAAGGAAATCCAAAAAAACTTCTGATCATAGGAGACTCCATGATTCGGGGAGTTGATACCCATCTCCAGTGAGGGGTAATGGTCAGATGACTCCCAGGTACATCAGCATGGAGAGACACTGACCACATTGCTAAAATTGATCAGGAAGCAGGAGAAAACATTGACATCCTGGTAAACATAGGGACTAATGATCTCGCCAGCTGGTCAGTTGTGGAGACCAAGGAACACCTGACCAGTTGGGTGACAAACTATCATCCATTTCATCTGGCATCTCGTTCTCTGAGATATGCCAGTTGGGGAGAGGGGGGAAGATGGATGGAAGGTCAGAGAAGGGGAGATAGGGGAGCTAAACATGTGGCTTAAGGGCTGGTGCCAGGAAAAAGGACACAAATTTGCAGGGAACTGGCAACAGTTTTGATGGACTGCATCTGACTAAGGAAGGAGTCAGTGCATTGGGGCAGACGTTTGATGTCTTTGCAGAATATTTAAACTAGCAAATGGGGAGAGGAGTGCAGCACCCCATATGTCAAATGGGAAGAACACCCCTCCCCCCCTCAGCTAGTGGCCAAACAGGAGTTCAACATTGTTTGCAGTTCATTTGCATCACCAGGTAAGGAAAAAGGTCCGGCTCCCCATATAATGCACAGGGGAAACACCAGACCTCACCCAACAACTAACACACCAAAATCTGGCCAATGGAAAATCATGTACACAAATGCTCGCAGTCTAGGAAACAAGATCCCAGACCTGCAGGCAATAATGACAGAGGCTAAACTGGACATTGTAGCAATTAGCGAGACATGACTTACCAGTAACCACACTTGGGAGACTTCAGTACCTGGCAATGTACTGTTCAGGAGAGACCAAGGTACAAAAAGAGGGTTGGGTGGAGTGGCCCTGTATGTCAATGAAAATATCAAAGCTACAGAAATTCAGAATACACATAAGGAGCCAGAAGAATGGTGGGTCACCCTGGAAACAGGAAAAGGGACAGCCATACGAACTGGGGTTGTCTACAGGCCCCAAGACCAGGGGGAGGACATAGACACATTACTGTTAGAAGATATACAAAACATGACAGCTAAAGAGGAGGTTCTGATAATGGGAGACTTCAATATGCCAGATATAGATCGGTCAATACCAGCAGGAACATTCGCCAGAACTAGACACATGGTGGATTCCCTGCAGGAGGAGGGCCTCAAACAACTGGTACAACAACCCACAAGAGATAGGGCTATCCTAGATCTAGTACTGACTAATGGGGAAATGATCACAGATCTCCAGGTAGAAGGTTACCCGGGGGCCAGTGACCATCACATGGTATGGTTCAGTTTGGCCACTAGAACTAAATCATCCCATTCCAAGGCAAAAATATGGGACTTCAGAGGACCTGACTTTGATAAGATGGCCAACAGAGTTAAGCTATAAAAGATGACCAACAGAGTTAAGCTTGCTCTGGCAAAAAGAAATACAGGTGAGGGGGAACAGGCAAAGTGGGCAAGCATTAAGGATGCAATACTTGAAGCAACATCCCATTGTGTTAGAGAGAAAAGGAAGTGCAAAAGAAGAAGGAAACCACTTTGGTTCTCAAAAATAGTAGCAGAAAAGGTCAGCGCCAAAAGGCTGGCCTTCATGAAATATAAGGAAACACAGCGGGATGAAGACAGGGAGGCATACCAGACTTCCCTAAGGGAAGCAGGGAAGGCAGTAAGGCAGGCAAAGGCTCAAACCCAAGGAAACACTAGCACAAACAGTAAAAGAAGGTGACAAGACTTTCTATAGATACATTAGTGATAGGAGAAAGTCCAGAGGTGGTATTACTAAGATCAAAGAATATAAGGGGGCGTGTGAGGAGGAGGACCATGTAAAAGCATCTATCCTAAATAGATACTTCTGCTCAGTATTTACTGAAGAGAAGGTAGGGCAGGGCCCACAGCTCAGCACCATGGACACAGGGGGGAGGGAGGTGTGCAAGGGAGGTGTGCACTAGTCCCTTCACAAAAGAAAGGGTCCTACAAGAGCTGGATAAGCTCAGGGTGGAGAAGGCAATGGGACCTGATGGCATACATCCCGGGGTACTAATGGAGCTAAGGGTGGAACTAGCAAAGCCATTATCAGAACAGTTTAGTGAGTCTCTGAGCACAGGAGAGGTCCCAGAAGACTGGAGAAGGGATCATGTGATCCCGCTCCACAAGAGTGATAGCAGGGAGGAAGCAGGGAACTACAGACTGGTTAGTCTTACCTCAGTAGTGGGCAAGATAATGGAGGCATTCCTTAAGGAAAGGATAGTGCAACACCTGGAATCCATAGGAGCACAGAATCCAAGACAGCATAGGTTTACAAAAGGAAGGTCCTGTCAAACTAATCTCATAGATTTCTTTGACTGGGTAACCAGAGTTTTGGACCAAGGGGGAGCAGTTGATGTTCTCTACCTTGACTTTAGCAAAGCTTTTGATACTGTTCCACATAGAAGATTGATTAATAAGCTGGATAGGCTCAGGATGGGTCAGAAGTTGGTCAACTGGGTGGCAAACTGGTTGGCAGGCAGAAAACAGAGAGTGGTGGTAAAGGGTATACAGTCAGAAGAGATGCAAGTCACAAGTGGGGTACCTCAGGGATCAGTCCTGGGGCCAGTCCTCTTCAATATCTTCTTCAGTGACATTGCAGATGGACTGGAGAGTAAAGTGTGTCTGTTTGCAGATGACACTAAGATCTGCAACAACGTAGATGATCCAGATGGGGTGGGGAGAATGAGAAGCGATCTAGATAAACTAGCAAAATGGTCGGAAGAGTGGCAACTGGGGTTTAATGCAAAGAAGTGCAAGATCATGCACATAGGGAAGAGAAACCCTGAAGTATCCTATAGGCTGGGAGGGCAGTTGCTGGGAGACACAAGGGAAGAAAGAGACTTGGGCATCATCATCACCGATGACCTGAAATCATCCAAGCAGACCAATAAAGCAGTAGGTAAGGCTAGGGGGATGTTGGGGTATATAAGTAGGGGTATCACAAGTCAGGAGAAGGAGGTAATAATCCTTCTTTACAAGACACTGTTTAGGCCCCATCTGGAGTACTGCGCGGAGTACTGGAGGCCATACCTTCACAAGAACATTAACCAAATTGAGGTAGTCCAGAGAACGGCAACCAAAATGGTGCAGGGACTGCATCAGAAAACATATGAGGACAGATTAACGGAGCTCAGTATGTATACCCTAGGGCAAAGGTGGGAGAGAGGTGATATGATCAAAACATTCAAACACCTTAAGGACATTAACAAGGTGAAAGAATCTAATATGTTTCAGTATAGGAAAAATAGCAGGACAAGAGGACACAGCATGAGATTAGAGGGAGGCCGATTAAGGGGTAATGTGAGGAAGTTATTTTTCACAGAATGGGTGGTGGATGCATGGAATGGCCTACCTCAGGAAGTGGTGGATATGAATACAGTACAGGGCTTCAAACAGGCATGGGATAGGCATAAGGGAGTAATACAGACAAGTATGAATAGATAGGTCATTGGCAGAGCAAAGGTTAATGGCACATTTATAAGGTAGAAATATAAATGGGCAGACTGGATGGGCCTTTCGATCCTTATCTACTGTCAACCTCTATGTTTCTATGAGATCTGCCCCTACTAAACTCACAAGCCTATTTATTCAAGGCTGAGTCAAAGCTCATGACTTGAAACACCAGATCAGTATCCAAAAAGAAAATATTTTTTTTTATTCAAACCCATTGTTTCCTATACCTCAGCTATGCATTCCATCCACTTTTGACCTTGGAAACCACACTGTACAATTTGTTTTTCAGGCATTATGGAGGAGCCTGCTTAATCCTGTGAAACAGGATGTGACATATAGAACCCAGGCAGAAAGGGGGTTTGATATGAGAAGCTCTGTAGTGTTTTATCACACAGTGTTCCTTTGTAGCAGTTTCCCCCCAGTGTTGGGTGAGGTACAGCAGCTAACAAATGGTTCCCTTCCATGAAAGACTCTGTCCTACTCCTTTGCCAAGGCTGGAAAAGTGGGAATTTGACTTTGCTGTCATATGCATGAAAAGCTACTTTTCCCACATATGTCACCACAGAACTAACAAAGGTACAAAAGTGGAAGTTGATGCCAGAGCAAAAATGCAAATGTAAAATGAGGATTCTGTATAGTCACATAATAATCTCTGACTTTTTTCTGCTGATAAACTTCAAAGTCTGTCTTGATGGGCATGACAGTGTTGTCATGGATCAAATGATTGACTTCAAAGTCCTGTAGCGCATGTGGGTCCTGGTTTGGCTGGGCCTTATGGTAAGATGAATGTAAAAGAAGCACTTAATCATCGCTGAGAGATGTTGATCATGCCCTACCTGTGCAAGAATCCCTGAAACAGCATCATTTCCTACTTGAATGCCTCTGTGCAGTATAGTTTTGGACCAAGCTCAGCCATAAATGGGGGACAACTTTGTTTCAAAGCCCAGCATATGCAAGGCTGTATTAGGCATCTTTGATGGCAGGTGACGAAATTTTGACACAAGCACTCTGAGACTAATATTTGCTACTGTACCCATAAATATTACCTCTGGCAAGCAAGATATGCACTCATAAGAAAACAAATGCACTGTACCCCACAAACAGTGATAGAAGGAGTGTCCCATGTACTGAAATGTAGAGTATCTGGTCTATGGGATATGGGAAATTACTTATCCATATGTTTAGGAAGATAGGGGAAAATTGCCACTGGATGTAAGATTTCTTGAGAAAGAAGAGTCAGTGTTCTAGAAGGGTGTCACACGTTGCTTTATGTTAACCATCTTGCCTTTCAGTCTTGTTTTTCTTCCTTTGTTATACTATTTAGTGATAGGGTATGAAAAATGAAATTCCCAATGTCATTATTATTCCAGTATGATTTGTGGCATGCAGCTTCTTGTAAAGTATACATGTTCTGTTATGTTGTGTATGCTTCAGAATGTACCTTGTTGGAATTCAGTATACTGTATGTGCTTATTCAGTAAAAATTCCCCTACTCTTCATCGATAAGCACCATGGGATCTTTAACTTCCACCTGGACATTGACCAGGGATGGGCAGAAGGGGCTAGGGTTTAACATCTTATCCAAAGGATAGCACCTCAACAGTAAATAGAATGCTTTTTTGCATAGAAGATAGTAAGATCCTGTCAAGATTCCAGGCTGGCTTCTGTAAAGGATGTTCTACAATAAATCAGATCTTTACCTTGAAATACATTCTGGACAAATACGTTGTTATCAAAAACAAAAAAATATATACAGCATTTTTAGACATTAAGTCGGCATTAGACTCCGTTAATCAGAGCACACTCTGGGAAATCCTGAAAAAAAAAGGAATGGAGGAAAACTACTCTCTATTATTAAACTTTTGCACACTAATACCAAGCTGGTTCTAAGATATAGTAAAGATTGAGCTTTAACAGAAGAAATTAGAGCAGTATCAGGGGTAAAACAGGGCTGCTTATTAGCTCCAACTCTGTTTAATCTATGTATTGATGTATTGGTAGAAAATCTGGCGATGGCCAGTACTTTCCCACCTAAAATAAATGAAATTTCAGTCCAGTTACTTTTATAGGCAGATGATGCAGTTTTGATTTAAAAAAAAAACCCTCTAGGATTAAAAAGAGCAATTAAATCAGCAATGGAAACTCTTGGAAAACTGGACATGGTTCTTAACTTCGATAAAACAAAAACAGTAGTTTTTGGAGAGAAAAAAATAAACTACCCAATTTGGAAAATAAATGGTGTAAGTATATCAGACGTTAGTGAGTTTCAATATTTAGGTGTCATTTTTAGTAATAATATGAAATGGAGTAAACATATTGAAAAAATAAAGGAAAATGCCACTAAGACTTTAAATGGTAGTAACCATTTTGTAAACTTCATAGCAAACAATTTGTATATGGCACAATATCAGTGCCTCATAGCCAAAGTAAACTCCCAGCTTTTATATGAGTCTGAAATGTGGGGTATGTTTTGTAACTTTAAAGAAGTAGAAGTAGCACAAAATAGATATGTAAAAAGTCTGCAAGGGATACCGAATGCAACCTCAAACTCCAGAATACGTGCAGAAACAGGAACAATTTCATTATATGCTACAGTTGTCAAACAATTATCTCATATTGGAGAAAACTGGACAAGGCACCCTCAGATAGTTGGGTAGATACAGTTAGGCAGGACTATACTGTATCAACTTGGTTTGGACGTTGAAAGCACGAGTTGAATTACAGTGGTCTACAATACAACTATATCATGGGAAATTCAGTTGACTCTGACAATTTTACACCTCCTGCCATTCAAAGGATTACAGATATTGCAAAACAAAAATATATATCTAATATTAAAGCTTCTTGGGATTGTAGCACTTTAAAAATAATAAAGATGGATTCAAAAGTAGAGAACTATCTAGTCATATGTGATAACCTAAAACTTAGACCCTGACCAGACCAGGATTTGGAATATTTACAAATTGGAGAGTTTCAGAATATATGGGAAATATGACTTAGATCTGTACAGGATGTAATAATGCACTGTTGAATACTGCACATTTATTACTGAAGTGTGATGCATTCTTAAAGAGGAACTAATACCACAATGAAAACTTTAAAAAACATGATAATTAGGTACAATTCTACTTGCATTCCATTTTTAACCCTTAGATTTCTTCTCCATGTTATTTATTACTGTGGAAATTTGCATGAATATGTGATCTTTATCCCTTAGAGTTCCTTTAGAGTCCATCTGCCTCTGTAGCTGACTCCCTGGTTCAAGTCATAATCCTCAGTTGTGACATCACAATTGATTGCTATGAGAGTAACTGTGATGTCACAAGCAGTGTGTTATGACCGAAGGTAGGGAGAAAGCAGCAGAACTAGATAACTTCTTCAGGAGAAAAGATCCTATTTTTCTGCAAGTGACATCAGTAATAAATAATGGGGAGGAGAAATACAAACCTAATATGAAAAACATACCAAACTGTGTCTAAATATTATGTTTTGTTAAAGTTCTCCTGAAGGTGTCAACTGCTTTTTAAAAGAAATACAGATTCAGGAACTGCTTAAAAACTTAACATCTTTAGATAAACATGAAAAACTAAAATTAATACTAAATACAGAGACACCCAAACAAATGTATGCATTGACAAGCTTTGCATATAAAATTGCATTAAAACTAAATGGGAAATTTATGAATTAGGTGAATGAGAGTGGGATAGTTGTCATATAGCCAGCAATAATTTGTATATGCTACCCTGGTTTGCTGTTTGGATAATGGAGTTTAATATATGTGTATATTGTCTGTCTGATTAAGATGTTGTAGTGATAATAGTGATTTTAATGGTCTGTTTGGAAATTATGTGTATGTAACAAATGCTATTTTATACTTACATAAATTCAAAATAAACTGAACTGAAGTGATAGCACCTCAGTAGTGCACCACCCCCTCATACTGCACCACATTGTCAGTTATGGGTATTACCAGAAACACCTGGTATGGGTCTAAAACACATGACTTTCCAGTCTTCCAGTTACAAAGACAAGCATGTTACCTACTGAGCCACTGACACTGATTTATAGAAAGGAATATTAAAGAACGTAGTCCAGGAAACTCATCCAATTGTATCGCCACTTGAACATTAGATGTATGTGCCATGCAAATAATTTCTAATTGAGTTGGTGTATTATCTAGGTTTATTTATCTAGTGCACTTAACCGGTCAACAAAAACTAAATAAATAAAAATATTGTTTTATTTATTACTTTTTCACTAATTTATTTCTGGAAAACTCAATAAACAGACAGTCTAAAATAAGTAATCCTACATAATGCAACATGAGCATATCAGGAATAGAAGCCACCGTTATTACTCAGTCTGCATTGACATTAAATGCTTGTGTAAGTTTCAGTCTTTTTAGCAATGGGCTTAGTTTACTTAGGTGCATCATGAAATTCTGCCCTTATAATGGATAATTTCTCTACACAACTTTGTGTTGTCTCTGTTACCTGCAAATGTGTTTCAATAGCTACATTTTATAAACTCTTTATAGAGCAAAGCAACATTTAACACAAGCCCATTTAACAGCTTTTATCAGGTAAGGTTTCTCCTGTAAAAAGAAAATGTGTGACAAACCAGGAACTGACTAATTCGGCACTAATGTTCTTATGCTTCACTGTCTTTCCTGTCAGGGCCTTTATTGACACCTGTATTCATTCCTTCAGACAGCTGATGGGGTGTGATAAAACAGATGGTTAAGTCTGCAAACAATAGATAAGGAGAACAATTAACGACAAGAGGATAGTTTCACAAAGAAGATGGGACCTGGATAATGTCAGCCCTGGAAGGCCACTGACAATGGGACAAAACATCTCGCTTCACAATATCCCCAAAGAGAGATAAGATACTGTAATAGGAAAGCAATCATTACAAAAAATACCATCAATTATTCAAAAGCCACCACAGTAGGGTATTGATTAAATATCGGCTCTGTTGCTACCTTGACGTACTTTGGTGTAGCTCTTTGCACGTCCCCTACTGACAGGTCTTGTTGTCAGGCTTTGAAGCAATTGAGGTTCCCTTACCCCAGTTCTTTCATCACTTTTGGCTTGTGAAATTACATTGAATAATATGCTTATTCAGGTTTTTATATCTGTGCACCTATTTTATTACCTTTTATAATGCATGCAGGCCAGGATCAGCTTGCAGCAGAACAAAGCTAATTACACCTTTCATTACCTAAATATAGTATAATGACAGAGTGTCATTCATGTGTAGCATTGAGCTGAAAAACCTCATGGCAGGCTGGAACAATGACAGGGGTTATTTAGCTCCACTCAAATTGCAGCTGCAGCAGGCCTCTTTTGCCCTAGATAAGGACATTTCTAAAACCATAATATTTACTTGGAACATTGTTGAGTCCGGGCAGCTTTAAGTCATTGACCTTAAGTTGAAACCTTTTAAAAAAACAAACAAAACTTCGTAGTTCTAATTAAACTTAAGGGTAACAGTGATGAAGGGAAGTTTTTCAGCATGTTCAAAGTACAGTATCTATAATACTGTACAACAAACTGCATTTTACAGAAATGTTAGTATGTTACACAATGGGTTTTGCTGCATCAGAAAATCCATAGTGTGTTCTCTCAAACACAAACATTACTCTACTTCATTCTTTACATGAATCAACACAAGAAATACACAAATGTTGCATCATTAAAGAGCAGCTGATGCGTTGATGAAAACTTTGAAAAACATAATATTTAGACAAAAGTGAGTTTATATCTCTCTTTACTTGGAGTGGGGGCTAATGTTGACTAATGTTTGCTGCTTTCCAGACTTTTGCAATGCATGTCCTCCCCCCTCATGTGGAATTCACTACTAGTGGAGGTCTGGACCTGTCACACCCCAGCCTCCTAAAATATTGTGTAAAGTCCCATTTGATGAGACAGGCTTTAAGATGCAAGGACTAATTGTTCATTTATTCTCAATAATTATTAGAAATTTTCTGTACTAGGGCAACTACAAGTTCTTTTCTTGTGTTGTGTTTTAATTTGTTAGTTTAATTTATCTGCTGTACTGTATACTGTATTTGTAGTTTTGTGAATGTGTTCCAAGGCTAAGAAAGGTGGATTAAACAAATAAAATGCTACTACTACAACTTAGTTCTGCATTATTCTTCCCAATTAATTATTACCAACATCATTTGAATTAAGAGAGAATCTTTAAGAGTACGTCTGCTGCTGTTGCTTATTTCCAACCTGAGGTCAAAGTACTCTGCTTGTGGCTTCACAGTCATTTCTTTGGCAACAGACCATGTCAAAATAGAGGATTGTTACTTCAAGTGGGAAATAAACTGCAGGATCAAATAAATCCTACAGGAGAGCTCTGGTTTTTGTGCCAATCATTTTAGTAATGATTAATTGAGAAGCAAAATTTATATAAAATGGAGTATACGAAATGCAACTTGAGTTGTGCCAAACAATATGCTTTCTAAACATTCCCCTAAGGGATGAGCAGCCCTTAAAAGCATTGTTCAGTCTCATGGCACTCTGAGACAGACAACAATGGCTGGCTCATTTGCACAGCGGTAGAGCTACCAATCAGGGGGCTAGTGACCCAGGTTGGGAACAAGCCCTCAGCAATCGGAGGGCTGACTGGTAGATAAGAATTGAGCATCCCAGTGGATGCTGTCCTCCTTCTGGAAGGGTGGGTTATTCAGCCCCCTGGCATACCTCTACCTTGGTGACAACAAGTTCAGTTTCCTGCAGATGCATAGGGAGGGAAGGGGAGAACATGCCCATTGGTGCTTCAGGTGAATAGCCATGCAACTACAGTATGTCACAAGGTGTCTGCATCTGATAAAAAATAAGTTGAAAATTGTTACCTATTAGGTGGATGAAGCCTTGCTCACTCCTAGAATCAGTTGGGGCTTGCATCCTCTCAGGCCTCTGGGATGGCTGTAGGATAGACTCCTCTGTGGTGACTGTATTAGAAGGGTATCAATGCCATAGAGTATAAGACAGGTCTCTACCTCATGGGGCAAACTAAGGGGGAACGTCACAGTGTATCTAAGGCACCCAGGAATCCTAAATAGGCTAGAGGGTGCAGCTTCTAAAGTTGGGGAGGTGGCACTGGAAGTGGCAAAAGGAGATCCTGACAGGCAGCCATAGCTGCATAAACAGAGTTTAAAAAAAAGATAGATGACAATTTGAAGCCATAATTACACTAAACAATCATGCTGCAGAAACAGTGCCCTTAACCAGGAAATGCTGCAGGCAGGGAAGGTCATCCATAGAGGAGAAGAAAATCCTTGCATCATTTTGGCTGTACATCACCAGCTATAGTGCACTGCTCCTAAGAAGCAGTGTTGGGCTGTCCATCATGATGTGGAGATTGGATTGCCACCTTTTACCTGGTGATCAGGTTTTCAAAGTCCCTATCAGGTTATCCGGTTTTGCTCTGTGCTGGTCAGGTTTTTGATCCATTTTAAGTGCTGAAATACTTTTGAAACATATTTTGTCATATCTTTCATTGTTTCAGTTGCATGTTCAGCTTACAAACAAGTTCTGTTGTCAATATAGCCCTTTGTCCCTTTGTTTGTGAGAGCAGTCAACCAGGGAGGTGTAAAGTATGGCCATTAACACCATTAGCACTTATTTAACCTAATATATTCCACTGAATCTTAAAGTGGCAAAGCTGGGCAGAAAGCTTGCCACACCTTTTGTAACATTAACAGGGCCAGTTGTCTTCCACTTTCATTTGATTGTAAACATTTTCATCGCTAACAGAATTTAGGCATGTTTAACTGTTTTAATTTGTTTTCCTCAAGAAAAAAGTATGGTCTCTTCTTTGGCTTTGAAACAGTGCTGTGGATATGAGAAGGAAATGGAGCCTGAAAAATATATAAAGTACAGATTATAGGAAACAATTTATTATGTATTATTATATACCGTGTATATGATTGTGTGCTATTTATAATATTTCCCTTGTCTCCTCACAGACCATATCTGTAAATGAGATGTATTTTATCTCTGTGTGTTTATCTGGCAAACCAAGGTCAATAAATAAATAAATACAGAAGTAAATAAATAACTAGGAAGAACCTAGGAAAGTAACTTTAACAGGTACAGTACAGTGTCTTAAGATTTTTGTTGAACTGCTGCTTTAAGTGTTTTCTTTTATTGATATAACAAATGGCTTTCTAGGAGGAGCAATGCATGATGAGTCATGAAAAGGGCTGTGGCTGGGGTGGAGCTTAAAATCCGTTCTTTGCCTCATCCAAAGGTGGCATCCCTATGTGGAGACAATGACCAGCCTACTGAGATCTTTAACAGGAAGTACTGCAGATGGTGGTAATGAGCAAAGGTGCCAAGCAAAGATGCCAAGCCTTAAAACACCTGCAGCATTTTGGCTGTCAACTGCCAGAGCAGCCCCTTGATCATAAAATGGTTTTACTGAGTCTGCAGTGGAGCAGGCATTTTTATGGCCACAAAATGTTGCAGAAATAGGGTATAAATGCTATAGACTCTGAATTGAAATATCTTTAAATAACATCTTTCACAAATTCCATATAACAAAATACATTACATGTATGTGACATACAGCGGTGCCCAGTGCCAGATTCCTGTGTGTCAGTCACTACCTTGAGTGAGCAACAGTTGAGGATAGACCAGCACATCACTTTCTGCTTGCCTGCCTTCTTGGAATTTATTAACTGACTACTACTGTAGGGCCAGCAGGCTCAATGACTTGTGGAAGCACACACATGTACGGCTCTCTTTCTGTACAATGCCACCTGTTATATTTTATCAACCCTTCAGATGATGAAGTATATTCTTAACATTATGTGGCAATGGATCACTTTCAGTTAATCAGTGAGAATAGCTGTACTTCTAATTTCACGCATAGCCATCACCTCATGCTGCACATCTGACATGCTCATCCCCAATTTCACAGTCATAAGAGCTGAAGAGGAAAGATGTTCACTTTCACTGTCTTTCCAAATGATTTCACTCCCTGAATTAGTTGCCACAGCGAAGGGGTGAAAAAAAACACATTGGGCCAGATATTCAAAACATTGCCCAGTGGGCAAAATGATTGTGGCCTGTTTGCTTGGGGTTTGCACCTGTGAGCAATATTCAAAGGGGGCTATAGCATGCATTAAAAGGGTTAGCATGCACCAAAAAAAGAAATAATGTATGCTGGGAGGAGTCACGTGATGCAGGTGACCTAGTAGCAGCAAGGATCCAGAACTCCTATCCTTCTCCTCGCATCCCTGCCATTTAAAGCCTACAACTGACAAATTTTTGACTAAATAGTCTGTGTACCAGTGAGAGCCTACCTTCAGCATTTGATCTGAACCCAAATTGCATTGCAATTGAAGTTTTCTTCCACGATGGATGCTGATATGAGGCAGGCCCTGCTAAAATACACGCCGCCAACCTCGCCTGAAAAAATGCCCACGAAATCTAAGGCCCAATGAGGGACGGCTGGTAAAGGCAGAACCACAGCAGCAAAATCGATCCCACTTACAGGGGATCGTTTTCTGCAGGAATTGATGCCATTTAGGAAAACACTTTCTGATATCTCCTCTGAACTGAAATCTATTAGGAAAGACATGGCTGATGGCAACCGGAGGGTCAGGGATACAGAGGCCAGCTCTACATCCCTTGAGAAATGGCAAGATACACTAAATCCAGAAATAGTTCAGCTCTGCCAGTAAATACAGAAGCTGCAAATGAAGACAGAGGACCTCGAGGGGAGAAGCAGATGGAACAATATTCTGATTATTGGTCTGCCAGAGACAGAGGAAGGTCCTAACACTGTGATCTTTGTGCAGAAGTTGCCCCAGAAAGTAGTGGGCTCTTCCCCACTTAATCCTAATTACCAGATTGAAAAGGCTCATCGGTCGCTTAGACCTAGACCACCACTGGGAGCACCCCCAGGCCAATTATTTTGAAGTTTCTGAGTTCTTTGGAGAAGCAACATGTCCTCGCAAAAGTAAGGGAATTGCAAGTTGTAATGTGGGAGGGCAACAAAATCAGAATTATTCAGGACTTACCCTATGAAACCCGACAAAAGCACATAGCATTTCATCCCACAGTGAGTAAATTAGTTGCAGCTGGCAACCCCTTCAAGATGTTGTACCAGACCAAGCTACAAGTTTCAATCTTGGGTACCTGGCTATCATATGACTCACCCACACAAGCAGTGACCAACTTAATGAACAAGCTGCCAGAACTCTTCAAGGCTGGTTGATCATCTTTCTTAACTGTGCTGGTTTCTGTTTGTTGTAGGCCAAACCCTCCCATTAGCAGTTTTTTTTTATTCCATTTTTGGTTTTTACCTGTATTGTGAGCCAAGGTTTCCTGGGATGATGGGACCTTTCATCTGGAGAGGACAGCCAGTATCTGCCTTGTAGTTCCTAGGCCTCAATGCTAGGAGCAGTCATGAACAGTATGCACCAACTGACCAATAGGAACCATGGGTTGGAGGTGTCTTGGGGGGGGAAATATTTTGACATGAAATGGATTCTGGTCCGGTAGCCATCATCTTCCCCCTGGCACTTCCTCACTCTCGAACGACTGAAAACCCATGGACCTTGGCCCATCGCAAGTACTGTTTTTGCCTTGATTTTATGCTTAAATCTTGATCCATACTCTTTGGAGCTGTCAGTTGCAGTTTACCCTAGATTTTGGTTATGTGGTTCTCCAGTCGGGTGGGGGTAATTAGGGTTGAACATACTATTGCTTGACCCAAAAGAGGCCCAAGTACCTGGGAACTCCCTTCTTGGAGGGTTACAGTTTTATCTCTGTGTACCTATGTGTCACTAATTTCAGTTAGGGGGGCATGAGTTTACTCATGGTAATTTACTTTTCCTCAGCCCCATTTGGCTTACACTGGTCAAATGGTGTGAGCTGGAGCCTAACTTTTACCAGGCATTATCCTACTGGAGAAGCTACTCCCAGGGCAGGGCCCTGAGGGTTAAGAGGCATACACTAGATAGCACCTGCTTTAAACCTGGTTCATTTTTCCAAGCTCTACAACGTGTCTGAACCACTATCTGGGCTTTTAAGGTCCTTCTAGGGCTAACTAGCCTGGCATAGACAGTGGAGGGGGGGGAGGCTCAGGGTTTAGCAGGTTCAGGGTAGAGTTGCATTACGTACCAAAATATGGGAGGCTAGACTCCTTACAACTTTTCCCGAGAGTGATCTGTCTGATCTGGGTCTTCCAACTGTGTTTCCTTGGGTCAGGGTTGTGTTCACAAAGTAATGTTTTGTTTCTCTGGCTCACCTTGGGGGGAAGTGAGTATAGGAGCCCTATTGGGTTGGGTTCTCCTTTTCCTGAAGTTTATTAAATATTTCCGAATTCCAACAACAGGGGGACCAGTGTATATAGTTGCTGGGGTAAGGTGGGGCGGGGGGAAGGATGGGGTATCTGCCATTAGACTAGCTCTTTCTTTACAATGGATGATTCTAAGGAAGGGGATGGTAGGGAGGTGGGCTTTTATTTACTCGGGTCAAGTAATTCAACAGTCAAGCATCAGCTCATGTGTTTTTCATTTTCAAAGGTTACAAAATTTGTTCTGGGTTGATGAACCTATGCTGTTCTATGTTACAATAAGGAACAGGGTTGGGGGGGAGAGTTTCTCAGGAGGTTCAACATTGGCTTTTCATTTTTGTATTCTGTATCAAGGGTTATTGGGAGCTGCTTGTTTTGGTCCAATACGAATGTTGTTTTTACTTGGCTTCTAAGGGGACATGACAGTTTAACAGGTGGGAAGGGCGGGGTGGAGTGTGCCACATGGGGTTCAGTCGGATTACTTTTAGTTACATAGATACATAGACAGTGTCAGCAGATAAGGGCCTATGGCCCACCCAGTCTGCCCATTTGAGCTTGTAAGTTCAGTTTGTTTTCCTAGAAGTCTGTTGCCCCTTACCCCTGACCTCCAGAATTCCTTTATGTCTATCCCATGCATTCTTAAATCCGTGATTGTTTCAGCCCCCACCACTTTCTCTGGCAGGGTGTTCCACTTGTCCACCACCCGTTCTGTGAAGAAATTCTTTCTCATGTTTCCTCTGAATCGTCCTCCCTCCAACTTCATCCCATGTCCTCTAGTCCTGGAACATCTTTTCACTTAAAATAGTGTTTTCCTGCACCTGTTCCTCCCTGTAAGATACTTGTATGTCTCTATCATATCCCCTCTCTCCCTCCTCTCCTCCAGGGAGTACATGTTCAGTTCCTTCAACCTGTCTTCATAGGACTTGTGATGCAATCCATGCACCATCTTTGTTGCCCTCCTCTGAACCTTCTCTACCCTGTCTATGTCCTTACGTAGGTATGGTCTCCAGAACTGTACAATGTACTCCAGGTGGGGCCTCACTAGTGTCTTGTATAGCAGAATTATGACCTCCTTTTTCCTGCTGGTGATGCCCCTGCCTATACATCCCAGCATCCTTCAGTTCAGTTTTCCTGGTTACTTTGGTTAATATTAATGATGAGTAATGCAATTAAATTTACAACATGGAATGTGAGGGGAGTTTGAGACCTCACTAAGAGATACCAGGTCCTGAATCATTGTGCCCTGCTCAATTCTGGTATTATCTTCTTACAAGAAACACACCTACTAGCAAAAGAGGCCATCTGATTGTGCTGACAAGGGGTCTCACAAGTGTTTGCTTCTGGGGAATCTTCCTCAAGCAGAGGAGTAGCTGTATTAGTAAGGGGCAACACCCCCTCTCAGGCTGATTTGACTACTGCTGACCCCGGAGGTAGATTCAATCTAATTAAGGGTTCCCTTTTTCACACCAATGTGGTCCTGGGATGCCTATATGGTCTGGTGGGAGGGTGATCCTTTATTCCTCATGGATCTAGCCAATAGACTAGTATTCCTCTTACCAACCCCCTAATCCTGGGGGGGGGGACTTGAACTTTCCACCCTGGCAGGACCTAGACAGATTTTAGCTACCACTAAAACCACCTTCTCCTCCTCAAAGAGCCCTACAAGATTTTACAGATATGTTAGGACTGTGCGATCCATGGTGTATTCTTTATCCCTCTCATCATCTTTACTCCTTTTACTCTAATATTCACCAATCCTGGTCTAGACTAGACTACATCCTAGTCTGTCTCCCCCTCCTAAAAGGCCTATGCCATGCAGGGATCGAACCAATTGTCCTATCTGACCACTTGGTAGCTTGGTTAGTTCTTTCCCCAGACTCTGATACCCAGAGAGACACGGCATGGAAGCTAAATACTCAGCTTTTAAAAGACAAGATCATTATTACCAAAGTGCAAGCCCTTATACAGTCCTTCACTGACCTTAAGAGAGGTTCCGTACGAAGGAAAGATCTTGAATGGTGTGCACTTAAATGCTATCTTCGAGATAAATTTATTAAAATCACCTCCAGAAGGAAGAGGCAGAGGGAAGCTGAAGCCCTATCCCTCCTAACACAAATTAGGTCTGCTGCGCTCACACTCTCCTCATCCACCTCATCTGACACTCTAGACCAATTGCTCTCCTTAAGGAATAAGTATGTTGACTTACTGAGAGAGAAAGCGGAATATGCCATACTACAAACATGCTCTAAATATGTTGAACAGGGTGAAAAGGCCAGCAGGCTTTTGTCCCTTCATTTGCGCAAGCTAGTCCCTTCTATTCTCGCCCCGGACAGCTCCAAAAAGACCTCCCCCCGAGACATAGCCCAGTTATTTGAAGTCTTTTACAGCAATCTCTATAGGAACCCCCCCCCAACATCCCAGGAAATCGATGCTTATCTAGACTATATTGATCTCCCCTGTCTTCTTGATCATTACCGGTCTCCCTTTCTTCTCCCATCTCTCTTCAGGAAGTGGAAGATGCCATCAAGGACCTGTCTCTTGACAAGGCACTTGGGCCAGATGGCTTTCCTTCTAACCTTTACAGAACCTTTTCTAAAGAACTTTCTCCTTTGTTACTCAGGTTGTACAGATAAGTGCTTAATGCTGACTCTCTCTTGACCCCTCCTTATAAGAAGCCACCATTGTCCTCCTTCTTAAGCCAGGCAAATCACATACAAATCCTGCCAGTTACCGTCCTATCTCTCTCTTGAATTACGATATTAAGATTTTAACCAAAATCCTTTCTCACGTATCAGAAAGGTCTGGATGCACCTCCTGAGCCCGGATCAAGTAGGTTTCATTCCAGGAAGGTCATCGGCAGATCATCTAAGGAAGTTGAAGCACATTTTCAAGGCTACTCAATCCTCCCAAACTCCTATGGCACTGATTTTACTAGACGTCAAGAAGGCCTTTGATAGAGTGGACTGGGAGTTTCTCTGGTTGACCCTACATAAAATGGGCTTTCCGCGTCATCCTCCAATGGATCCAAATCATATACTCCTCCCCCTCCACCAGGATATATTGTAATGGTGTCTTTTCCCCTGCTTCTCTCTCTTCATGGGCACTAGGCAGGGCTGTCCGCTCTCACCCTTCCTTTTTAATTTGTACTTGGAGCCCCTACTGAGACACATCAAAATGTCACCCCTGATTCAGGGTATCCTGGTGTATGACTCCATTTTAACACTTTCTGTGTATGCAGATTATACTCTTCTTCATTTAGAACATCCTGCTGTCTCCCTCGAGCATGCCCTTAAAGTGATATCCCAATTTAGTCGCCTCTCCAACTATAAATTGAATGTTAACAAAACTGAAATTTTTTCCCTTAACCACTATACTCACAAGGCTGATTTCAACCCACTTGGTATGAAATGGTCCCCTCATTCTATTAGGTACTTGGGCATACTCCTAACCTCTGACCCTTCTCTCACCAAGAAATTCAACTTAGATGACCTAGTGACTAACATCCAGCAAGATCTTAAGAGGTGGGAGTCTGTCCTGATATCCTTATGGGGAAGAATCAATACCATAAAGATGAATGTTCTCCCCAGACTTTTTTATCACCTTAACATGTTGAATCTCTGGTTTCTTCTCTTTTTAGTCCAACATGTGAATTCTCTCATGTCTAACTTTATTTGGCTAAATAAACATCCTAGATGCTCCTTCCTCAAGCTGAGCCTCCCCAAGGAGTCGGGGGGGGGGTCTTTGCCTTCCTAATTTCCTTTTATATTACTGGGCCAGCCACTTCTCTAAATGTGGAAGATGGCACTCAAATTCTGAAGGGGAATATACTCCTATGTGGCTACAAATTGAGAACCGGATCCTACGACAGCAGAACTTATCTGCCCCAACCATTTTTTATCTCCCGTGGAAATCACTGCCAGTTACACTCCATCACTCAGTGATTGGCACCTCAATAAAGATTTTTTCTCAGTTCTGTTCATCCCATGAACTTCTATCCCTAAAAGACTTTGCTGGACCTATTGTTCTAAATCCTAATATCAAGATTGGGGGTACTACTCTCCCCCCTGGATGGTTACCCCAGCTAAGGGATGCCACAGTGACTGATATATATTCCCAGGTTTCTCTCCTCTCCTCTCCAGATATTCTCTTGAAATACAGACTAAACCAAGTGCACATCTTCAAGATTGTTCTGCTCCAACACCTACTGGGCCAGTTATTTGGCACAACTCCAAAGTCCTCTGCACTAAGTCCTATATTGGAACAACTAAAGAAATTAGCCTCCATGCCACATACCATCTCTCTACTATACTCCTGTCTTCTTGCCATAGGCCATCCCAAGCCTCTGCCAAGTTCTAAGATCTGGAGTTCCCTGCTACTAGACATACGCCTTAATTGGTCATGGATCTGGAAAGACCTTTACGTTTGTAATTCTCAGGACAGGTTTAGACTTACCCAATACCACATTCTAAATGACATGTATTACACCCCCGTTAAATTGTCCAAAATGGGCCACCTTCCCTCTGATACATGCTCTAGGTGTGGTAATTCAGAAAGGAATGTCCTGCACATATTCTGGTATTGTGAAAAGGTTGCCCCACTATGGCAGTCTATCCAAACTAAGATGGATTCCTTGCTTGGGTTGGATGGTCTCTTCACTGTAGAAATGTGTATCCTGGGCTGTTACGCCAGCATAGGGGGTCAAAGAGAGAAGGTTTCTCAGTGCCTTAATTTCAGTGGTTGTCAAGAAACTGGATCTTAAGCACTGGATACACCAGCTCTCCATATCTTATAGTGAATGGCTGAATGAACTTTCAATGTACTTCAGGACTGAACATTTGATTGCTAGTTCATGGAACAGACTTAAGCTTTTCAATAACAAATGGGGCAAACTATATGCATTATATCTGCACTAATTGTAGAGGGGTCTCTTAACTCTCCATGTACTCAACTTACTAAACTTTATGATGTACCATTTGTATATTGCTAAGGGCAGACTCCAGGGGTGGTATGGGAGGGGGTGGGGGCAGGGAGGGGTGGTGGTTGGATAGTCTTTTGTGTTAGCCGAGACCTTTTGCCTGACATGGTTCCTATGTATATAGGTTTTATTATAAAATCAATAAAGAAGTTGAATTTCAAAAAGAAAAACGAAATAAAAAAAATAACGTATGCTGCAGGCAAAGGGAGGGGCAGGGACAGTAATACCAGTGCAGCACAATATTCAGCACATTTGCACTGCACAAAAGGGTTAGTGCAAGCCACTTTGTGCAGTGCAAATACTGCCAAGAAGAAGCCTGACTTACTCTGGGCAACCCTAGTCATTCAGTGGAGCAACTGCAGCCAATAACCATGTTGGCAGAGTGAAAGTACACCTGCTTGCAGGTGGCTATTGGCATCCCCTGCTCTCTGATCACTGCCCACATTAATTGAAGTAATTGTCCCTGGTGTCTAGTGCCCCCCACCCTCTGATCACTGACCCTGGTATAATAATAAAGAGTCCCTGGTGCCTTGTGGTCCCCCTGCCCTCCGATCACCAGTCACAGTATATTAATATACAGTCCCTGGTTCCTAGTGGTCCCTTCCTCTGATTACCAGCCATTTTATATTAATATACATTCCCTGGTGCCCAGTGGTCCCTACTGACCTCCAATCACCAGTCCTGGGATATTAATGTACAATCTCTGGTGACAAGTGGTCCCCCCAACCTGCAATCAACAACGCTAGTATAACAAAATAATTTCCTGGTGTCCAGTGATCCCCCCCCACCCTCCAGTTGCCAGCCCTGGAAAAAAAAAACTCCCTGGTGTCCAGTGATCCCTCTCACCCACTGATCCCTATCCCTATACAAATATACACTTTCCACTTTCCCTGGCATCTAGCAGCACCCAACACCATGGGCACAGACCAACCCACCCCACCAACCACCCTTATCTGAAGCACCAGTACAGTGGGAGCTCATATGTTGAATCAAATAGCCCTCCTCTCACCACCTCAGCCAGCCACAATATGCAATGAATGGGAGCATGCCTCCCCTGTATTGTAAAGGAAACATGTGTACTGTCTACTGTAGACAGTACCCATGCTCCCTTTACAGTACAGGAGAAGTGTACTCACTGTCATTGCATACAGCAGTTGGCCAAGGTGGCAAGAAGAGAGCTGTGCCACTTGCCATATGAGCTCCTGTGGCACTGACACTTCAAGTAAGGGGGGATGGCAGGGTGGGTTGGTCAGTGCCAGCAGTGCAGGGGGGGACTGCTATACACCAAGGAAAGTGTATGTTGGTATGGTATGGGAACAGGGATCAGTGGGTGAGGAGAATCACTGGAGACCAGGGAGTTATTTTTTTATATCAAAGCTGGAGATCGGAGGGTGGGGGGAACCACTGTATATTAGGGAGTTATTTTATTACACCAGAGCAGAAGATTGGAGGGCAGAGGGATCACTAGACACCAGGGACTGTATATTATTATACCAGGGCTGGTGACCGGGGGGCTGGGGGGTAGATACTACAACACCAGAAAAACTTTCAGGATGATATGGGATGGCGATTGAAGGGTGCAGGGTGCCACCAGACACCAGGGAATACTTGATTTTATGGGACTGGTCAATAAGGGTGAGGGTGGAGCCAGTCAGAGGGGTGCAAACCTGCCACTGCTTGCTGTGCTAATATGCCCATAATGGGTATGCAAATGGCCCCTTAGCACCTTGCATGCCAAGTGGGCTTATTTGCATAATGTTATATGAATATCGCACTGGAAGCTACTGGCACTGTCTAGTTTGGTAGTGCTGTTTCCTGCACTGCTGAGATCCATATTAGGGCACTGCTACTCAGCTTAGTGCTGTGTCAACATGCCCCTTTATTCAGTCAGGTAGTGCCAGTCCACTGTCTGGCTGAATATAGCATTCTAAGGGTCATGGGTAATGGCCAAGTGCAGTGCAAACCTGTGCACTCTGCTTTGCCCATTTTTTAATACCTGGCTATCATGTGCTGGTTAGAATGACAACTGATAAAAGCAACAATCAGCAGTTGCACCCATGTGAAAGTATGCATATTATAGGCCTTGTAGCCTCTTTGCTCCTCAGATCACCTTAGTGATGACAAATCTTATCAGTTGTTTGTGTTACAGATATAGTGAAGACTCAGACACACTCACAGGCAATTACATTTGCTAGTAAAGCACCAAAACAAATTAAATAACTTCAGGTTTTTCATTTTTGTCTGTAGTGACAGCACCAGATTTTGTATCAAAATATTGCTTTTAAAATAGTGTTCAGCCTCCCAAAATTTCCAGAATGAATATACAGTTGCTGGCCAATGTGGAGATCTAGTGAATATTTTTATCTTATTTTATTATTTAATGTGTTTCATGAGGTAGACATACAGAGATATACAAACAATCTCATTTACAGATGGGACCTGGGGAAGGGAGAACACGTCATCAGAAAACATATTAAAAAATAATACGGTATATAAAGTAAACAAAAAGACAGTGTACAGAAAATAGAGATTACTACAATTAATAGTAAGTTCAGCAACTAGAGACAGAAAGGCAACATCAGCAACCTAGCAACAAATTAGGTGCAAAAACATTAAATCATACTCTTGAGAATCTGTTTAGTTGAGGCATTATTGGTTGGAGAGCTGTTATGCACGGTAAGGTTGTTCCATACCTGAGGAAGTCCATAACTGAAGGCAAACTGCCCAGAACTCAGTTTCCACTGTAGGACAGTTAACCTGTTGCCAGCGTGGGAGCAAAGATGATGTGCAGCAGAGTAGTGGAGGTATGGAGGGAGCACAGAGTATTTGGAAGCCTATTGAGCCAGTATTTAAATTCAAAAAGAGCCAGATTTTGTAAACATCAGTCAAGTAGTGAGGGCCAGCCCAGGTGGTCATGTAAAGTGCAGTGATGCATCTGGAAAAGGGCTCATAGGATATACCTGCAGAGGACATTAAATTGGGTGTCCAGTTTAATGAAATGGCATTTACATGTGACATCACAGACCACATCCTCAGAGTCAATGATTGAAAGGATTAAGTGCTCAAACAGGCATTTGCTCAGTCCCAGTGAGAGGCAGTTACCCACCCGAAAGAGGGCACCAAGCTTCCTGTGTGATTTTGAAACAAAACTCTGAATATGTGAAGAAATATCCAGTGCCCAGAATGACACCTACAGTAGGTACTTGTAATGTGACAAGAATGCTAAGGTGGCACAATCCAAGGTACTAATAATCATGTCGGGGGCAGTAGCAAGATATTTTTTTTGTGCCAAAGTACATAGAGATTGTTCTGGATTGATTAAGGGCTGGCGATTTGCAGTGAAGCAAGTTGACAGTGCATTGAAATCTAATTGTAAGGCAACATAAATGGCAGCAGGAGAATGCATAGATGAATAAAGGATAATGTCATCGATGTGCACACAGATATTATCAGATTTTACAGAAAGCAGCAAATCATTCACAAAAATGGTAAAAAGAAGAAGACCTAGAAGAGAGCCTTGTGGGACCCCATTGTGGTATGTTAAGCATCAGATACAGCAGTGCCAATAGAGACTGATTGGGTCTGGACAGAGAGGTGAGATGAGAACCAGGCAAGAGAAGAGCTGGTGCAGCCTGTGACAGTAAGTTTATTTAGCAGAACAGAATTGTCCACAGTGTCAAATGCTTTGCCTAAGTCAAAGAACATTATGTTGGTCTATCAACTCATATCTCTGTTTGACAGAATGAAATCAGTAAATCTGAGCAGAGAGGTAATCGTTGAACGAGCGTACAAAACTCAGATTGGTAATCAGAAAAGAAACATGCACTTGAGAAGTAAGAAGAGAGTTGACTGGCAACAAACCTCTCTTACAGTTTGGAAAGGAAGGGGCAGAGGGAGATACACCAATAATTTGTAGGGGAGTCAGAGGGGCCACTTTTATATAGGAGGATAATTGTGGTATGTTTCCAGAGTGAGAGAAAGGTACCTGTAGCAAGGGAGCAATTAAAAATATGGGCCAAAGGGGATGGAAAACTTGGTGCCCTCAACTTCAGAAGGCAGGATGTTGCATCAGGACCAGAGCAGGAGTTCAGCTTGATGCAGGAGAACTCCTGGAAAACTTCATAAGAAGTAATGTGGGAGAAGGCAAAGTTAACACCAGCACAGTAGGGGAGGTCATGTAGGGGTGAAGAGCTGGAGCCAAGAGGAGCAGGGAGGACAATAGCCAGGGATCCATCAACAAATTGGTTATTCAAGGTATTCATAACGGCATACTGGCTGGTGATCACACCAGAGGTACAACTAAAGCAGGTGATGTCAGAGCCAGAACATGAGGGATGGGGCAGATTGTACACATTTTTACTATATATTTACACAGGATAGTCCAGATGAGATGCAGTATCTCATTTTCAGTAGTGTCCTGCTTTTAAACATTTTTAGATTGTATTTATACAGGACATGTTAGCTGAGAAGCAATACCTAATTTTTAGTGGGCTCCCATATTTTGACCCCAAACTTCCAACAGTCTTTTTATGACCTGAAGTTATGATCAAGACAGGTGGAATTTTAAAAATCCCACCTGAAATGTGTTTTTGCAGTATGACAGTGAAAACAAGTTTCAGAAGGGATTTGAAAAATGACACCTGTCATGTTCAAGAGGTGGTATAACACAAGGGATATGATGAAAATTAGGGGACAAAATCTGGAAAAATAAAGTTATAAGTAAACACTGGAACAATTCAATGTTTCTTTATAACATAATTGTCTTTTTCACATTTTGACTCCAGATTTTCAACACATTCTTTTTATGACCACTCCTGAACATGACAGGTGTCATTTATAAAATAATGGCCGAAATATCATTTTGAGCAACAAATGTGAAAACACAGTTTGGCCAGGATTTCAAAAAATAACAGCCATCATGTTCATGAGGTAGTGTGAAAAAATAGCTATGTTAAAATATGGGGTAACAATATTGAAAATTATCAAAGTTATGAGTGTACACTGAAAAAGTTCAGTGTACACTGATATCTTTATTGTTTTTTTCTTTGTATATTTATTTTACCCTGAAATTTCAACATAGCTTTTTTATAACTCCACCTCATGAACAAGGGTGGAGAAAATGTTCAAACCCCCCCCCCCAAAAGGTGAAATATCAGCAGTCATATTCATGAGGTGATATGAAAAATTGGCTACATTGTAAATCTGGGGACAAAATATTGAAAATTACCAACACTGAAGTGTACGTTAAAAGCTTTCAATGTAGGCACGTAGCTTTGTTGTTTTCTTAAATAATTTTACCCCAAGTTTTCATCATAGCCTTCTTATGAACCCACCTCATGAACAAGGGAGGAGAAAATGTTCATATCCTGCCTGAATGGTAATTTAGTGCACCAACTACAAAATCACCTTTTAGGAAAGATTTGCATGATGTCAGCATTCTTGTTCATGAGGTGGGGTCCCTAAAAGGTCATGCTGAAAATTTTGGGTGAAAAATATTAAAAAATGACTAAGTTATGAGCAAAAGTTCAAAATCTATTGAAATACATTGAACCGCATACTTGAATTCCTCAGTTCCCAATCCAGCATTGAAGAATGAAGATGTGCCTTCAACCCAGAGAGGATTACAGCATTGGAAACCCATTAGGTAAGTAAGTGGTGGGACGGTTGGGTGGGTGGTGGGCAACAGCAGCAGTGTACTAGTGGTGGAAACAGACTTCAATGAATGGTTTCCTTTTTTACAGGATATAGAAAAAAAAAAAAGAAAAGACTACAAGGGATGGTTTTCTTTATTTCAGGTACTGACATGGGGGATCAGGGCACTCCAGAGTCAGTGTTATGCTTGGCAGCATTGAGAGTGGGTTCCTCAGTGTTGCATAGTGAAAATGGGTGGGTGGGTGTTATGGTCTGTCAATGGGGATTGGCCACCCCAGGTGTTGGAAAATTAAAAGTAAGGGGTGAGGGAGTGGGCAGTGCTGCATGGGAAGGTTAGGTGGGGGGTGGGTAATAGTGGAAGTGTGCCAGCAGCAGGAGTATTTGTCAATGGATGGTTTTCTTTTTTACAGGGTGTATAAAAATAAGAAATACTAAGAGGGATGGTTTCCCTTATTTCAGGTACTGACAGTGGGGATTGGGCACCATACTGTCAGTGTTATGTTTGGCAGCACCAGGGGTGGGCTCTATGGTGTCACAGAGTAAAAATGGGTGAGGTAGGAGTACTGCCACCTGGCACTGGGAACTGGGCACCCCAGTATCAGAAAATTAAGAAGGGGGAAGAAACAGGAGATAGGAGGGATACTTGGCTGAAGGTGAGAGGGATTGTTTTTATGTTGGTGGGGAGGACCACAGCAGGCTAATCATGATGATGATCAGCTCTGCTTGCTGGGCTGCTTATGGAGATCACAGGAAAGAGCCGCCCAATGGTTTGAGTGGCTCTTTTCTTTGAACTACATGATGTTTCCACCCAGCTAGACCAGAAGAGTGTCATGAGTAACCTGGCTGATGATTGGTCTGACATGGTCAAGCCACTTGCAGACTGTGCTCTGCATTGGACTGACAGCGACACATCTCTCCAAACCCAATATCATACCAATATGTTCACTTTGCACGAGTGCAAGGGTGAACATAAAAAATGAGCTAGAGTAAAAATACAACTCAACACCTAAGGCAAATAACTACTCATGCACATTCAATGCCCAAGTCATCACTGTCAGGGGCAGAGTTATCAGATAGGGCTATTACTATTTATATTGTCAATGATGTGCCTTTAATTAATGCAATATGGAAAATAAAGCATATTCTATTGCAGCCAACTCAGGGTAATAGACTGGTGCAAAACTACAAACAAAACAAAACCAAATTCCACTAACAGCCTATTACTCAGGCATAATAGTGCCTCTTATTTAGAATGACCTGCTGACCTGCTTTAACCCAGTGAAAATCAGACAGCTCATGGAACAAAAATACTTACTTATTAGGAGTCAGATGAATCTCCCGAGATGTATAAGAACACCATGGCAATAACAGTGATCAATTGTAATATCCTAGTTTAACACCAATAAAGAGTTATTGTGAAAGCATGAAAAAAGTGTTACAAACGTGTACATGTTACAAAAACTGGGAGAACTGAAGTATTAAAAAAAATATACAGCATATAATACAACTAATATTCATCCCATAATAACAGCATATTTGCAATACAAAAATCACTCTTTTTAGAAAACTTATCTTACAAGTAGTTAAGTATACAAAGGGCATCTTGGTAGAGGGGGAATGTTTATAACTGTAAATAAACCAAGTTCATCCAATATGTAAGTTGAGTCAAGGACACAACATGCTGAATGCACAAGTTCTTTATAGTTCAGTAAAAGTCCAGATCATGAGGAACACAGGGTCCATCCAGGAGCAAGAAACAGCAACAAGACAAAACATGCCAGTCTCCTTAATTGTAACAGAGTCCCCATAGAGTCAAATGGTCACAAATGTTTCTTCTGTTGTACTCTACAGAAAGAATGTATAATACAAGGACAAAGGGTTTTGATGTATAATCCAATAAACAGGTTTCAGTTCTAATGAAAATTAAACTGAAATCCTATTTCTTGTCAATTATACATAAGTCACCAAGAATCTGAGACTGCATAATTAATTTTTATTATCAGATGTAAACCATTTCTAACAATTAATACTGAAGATTCGGGGTGGGTAAGGAGTATTGGAAATGGGGGTCTATCTTAACATTGTTTTACTAGCCCAAACCCTAGTGAAAATAGACTAGGGCTAGTGCAGTTAACTCTCTACTTGTCGGTCTTGACTAGTTCAGGTTTTCATGGCTGTTAATAAAGTTAAAAAAGTCTCTACTTTAGCAGGCTCTAGTCCTCATGTTAATCTCTTTCAATGTTCCATATGGCCTGATGTGATTAACAGCTTATTAAGAGCTGCAATTATCTGGCAGTTCAAGGGGGGGGGGTCCCACAGAAGACTCAATGTGAGTCATCATCACTCCACTGTTAGGACTTTCAGCTAGTGTCCCAGGGTGTGATCACGGGTAGAGTGCTGCTAAGTCATGAGCTACCAGTTTTCTGAATGTGTATCTGTCTAACAATTTTGTCCCATATTATTAAGATCAGTGCCTCTCATTTCCCTACATTTTAAGTGTCTGTAACCAACATTTCAGTGACAAAATGAGAGAAGGTATACCGGGTCTTCCCTGCAGGTGGTGGGTTTTATCCTAGGCTTACCATAGCTACCCTCTCCCCTCCAAATCTCTTAACTCTGTTCTTTCCCTGGACACCACTTCATACCAGACTGTGAAATGACCATCCATAGATCCATAGCTGCCATTATTCGCAAGTGTAGGGGGTCTCCAGCTCTTCTAAATGGACCATGCCAGCCATCACCATCCATACAGTTCCACCCATATTCCACCCAGAATGTCCTTTCATCCTAAAAACAAATCTTTGGATCATGTATGGTACAAAAATAAACCTTAATAAAATACTTAACTTGAAAGCTTAAAATAGGCATTCCTGGGGTACATAGATCATTCTATATAGAAACAGAGATAGTATAGCATTATGCCTGTGTACTGTTTCTCCTGGGCTGATGAAAGGACATTGCTAAAGAAACATATGTTATTGTTGGGGCAGAGCATACTAAAATCAATGCTTTTAAAAATAAAAATGTCATAGTTTTCTATTT
The DNA here is from genome assembly GCA_016271365.2 of Neoceratodus forsteri. Classification (NCBI taxonomy): domain Eukaryota; kingdom Metazoa; phylum Chordata; order Ceratodontiformes; family Ceratodontidae; genus Neoceratodus; species Neoceratodus forsteri. Next base: position 1,641,508,921 of record CM057450.1, read on the forward strand.
CCCAAGCCCCTTAGGTTTGTGTAGCCACACCCAAAGAAATCTTAGATTTGCTCCTGGCTTACTTGACACTGCACAAAAACTTCCAGAAGTGCAAGTCTCCAGTTCTCTACAGTGTAGGGGCTGCTAGTGTCTTTCTCTGCCTGACTGTTCATTGCCCTGTGGGTGGTGGTGAGAGTGTGGCAAGGTGCATGATGATGTCAGCTATTGTGTGTGCAGAGCTAGCACTGCTTGATTGAACATTTGCTGTTGTGATGTCCTCTGGTTTGGTGGTGGTGGTGGTGGTGGGAGGGGGCAGAAGGAGGAAGTGAGGAGACCATGCTACAAAACAATGGGGGGGGTCGGGGGAGGGGGACTCACTGTGTGTGATAGTACAGCAGTCTTTTATTCAGCTGGGGAGCTGGAAGCAATGTGGGAGTAGGATAAATGTGCAATAATCAGAGTATTCTTGGCTTACATTGTTTCTTGTATGAGTGTTCAAAATGTACCATTATAATTGAGGGCTAATGTAACCATCCGAGGGATAGTGCAATTCTGAATCAACTTGCCCTGCTGGCTAGTACAAAAAAAAGGTTAAGGTTGACCCCTGAATGAAAAGCTTTTTTATTTTGGAGGGGGAAGGGGGAGCAGGGTCAATAAGTCAACAAATGGAGCAGGGGTCAACCTTAACCTTTTTTTTTTTGCACTAGCCAGCAGGGCAAGTTGATTCAAAATTGCACTAGCCCACAGATGGTTGCACTAGCCCTCAATTATAATGGCACATTTTCATCACTTATACAGGAAACAATGCAAGCCAAGAAATACTCTGATTATTGCACATTTATCCTACTCCCACATTGCTTCCAGCTCCCCAGCAGAAAAAAAAGACTGCAGTGCTATCACACACAGTGACCCCCCCCATTGTTTTGTACCATGGTTTCCTCTCTTCCACTTTCTGCCCCCCCCACCACCACCACCACCAAACCAGAAGACATCACAACAGCAAATGTTCAATCAAGCAAGAGAAGGGGGAGAGGAGTTGACAGACCAAAGGATCATGGGGAGTAGGGTACTTGAGGGACTGATGGCATTAAGGGTGGACAAGGCACCAGGTCCTGATGGCATCCACCCCAGCGTACTGAGGGAGATGGAGTCGGTGTTGTCCAAACTGCTGGCAGATCTATTCAGCACCTCCTTTGACACAGGCTGTGTGCCTCAGGATTGGAGGGAGGTCTATGTGGTGCCCATCCACAAGAGTGGGCCTAGAGACAAGCCAGGAAATTACTGGCCTGTCAGCTTCACTTCCATAGTGATAAGACTGATGTAGACAATATTAAAGGAGAGACTGGTGTCATTCCTAGAGGGAACTGGCCTCCAGGATGGACGGCAGCACAGGTTCGTCTTGGGCAGAACTTGCCAGACAAATCTAATAGACTGTTACAACTGGGTGACAAGAGAGCTGGATGGGGGCAGAGTGGTCGATGTCCTGTACTTGGACTTCAGCAAGGCCTTTGATTCAGTGCCTCATGGGAGACCAGGGGGGAGGCTGATGGTTGTGGGGGTGGGGAAGAAGCTGACACAATGGATACAGAACTGGCTAAAGGGGATGCTGCAATTGGTGGTTGTAGGAGTGAGCTCTTGACACCCAGAACAGTGACAAGTAGCGTACCACAGGGTTCGATGCTGGACCTGGTGCTATTTGGGTTATTTATCTCAGATTTTGCAAATGGAGTTGGGAGCAGGGTTAGTCTGTTTGCAGACAGCACCAAACTGGGGGAGATGGTGGATGAAAAGGAGGGATGGAAACAAGTTCCAGGGGACCTAACCAAACTGGAGGGATCGTCGGAGAAGTGGCAGCTGGGATTCAGTGCAAAGAAGTGCAAGGTTATGCACTTTGGGGCAAAAAACCCAAGGAGGGAATACTGGCTGAGGGGGGGGTGAGGCTGGGGATCCCGGAGGAGGAGAAGGACCTAGGGGTGTTAGTAACAGGGAGCATGAATATCTTTGCCCAATGCAGGAAGGCAGTGGCTAAGGGTAACAGGATGTTGGGCTGTATCGCAAGGGGTTTCTCATCCAGGCATAGGGAGGTGATCCTGCCCCTATACAGATCATGGTCAGGCCGCACTTGGAATACTGTGTGCAGTACTGGCGGCCATAACTTAAAAGGAATATTAACTTACTGGAGGGAGTGCAAAGGAGGGCAACAAAAATGTTACAAGGGATGGAAGGAAAGGCCTATGAAGACAGGTTGTGGGATCTGAACATGTATACACTGGAGGAGAGGAGGGATGGAGGATATGATTGAGACGTTCAAATATTTGAGGGGGGTAAACAAAGCCAGCACTGAAGGGGTGTTGAAACTGAAGCTGGGAAGGGACACAAGGGGGCACAGTCTAAGACTGGAGGGGAGAAGATTTAGGAGGGAGATGAGGAGGCACTATTTCACTGAGAGAGTGGTGACTAAATGGAATGCTCTACAAGAGGGGTGATTTCATGTAAGACCGTGGGAAGTTTCATGGGGGATGGGACAAAGCTAGGGGGAGGGTCTGGGTGGCGGGGCAGAGGCAGAGGCAGTCAAAGGGGGAACAGAGGTGGAGGGGCTTGGGGAAGCTGCAAACTAGGGTGCTAGCTGCACACTCAGGCAGACATAGATAGACTGGGTGGTCTGTTTCTGCTGGCAAATCTGTATGTTCTATACCACAACAGTGGTAGCAAGGAGGAGGCAGGGAACTACAGACCAATCAGTCTTACCTCAGTAGTGGGCAAGATTATGGAGGTACTCCTTAAGGAAAGGATAGTGCAACACCTGGAATCCATAGGAGCACAGGATCCAAGACAGCATGGGTTTACAAAAGGAAGATCCTGTCAAACTAATCTCACCGATTTCTTTGACTGGGTAATCAGAGTGGTGGACCAAGGGGGAGCAGTTAATGTCGCCTACCTTGACTTCAGCAAAGCTTTCAACACTGTTCCACGTAGAAGATTGATTAATAAGCTGGGTAGGCTCGGGTTGGGTCAGAAGTTGGTCAACTTGGTGGCAAACTGGTTGACGGGCAGAAAACAGAGAGTGGTGGTAAATGGTATACAGTCAGAAGAGATTCAAGTCACAAGTGGGGTACCTCAGAGATCAGTCCTTGGGCCAGTCCTGTTTAATATCTTCATCAGTGACATTGCAGATGGACTGGAGAGTAAGGTTTGTCTGTTTGCAGATGACACCAAGATCTGCAACAGAGCAGATGATCTAGATGAGGTGAGCAGAATGAGAAGAGATCTGGATAAACTAGCAAAATGGTCAGAAGAGTGGCAACTGGGGTTTAACGCAAAGAAGTGCAAGATCATGCACATAGAAAAGAGAAACCCAGAAGCCACCTATAGGCTGGGAGGGGAGTTGCTGGCAGTCACAAGTGAAGAAAGAGACTTGGGCATCATCATCACCGATGACCTGAAATCATCCAAGCAGACCACTAAAGCAGAAGGTAAGGCTAGGGGGATGTTAGGGTGTACTAGTAGGGGTATCACAAGTCAGAAGAGGGAGGTAATAATCTCTCTTTACAATACACTGGTTAGGCCCCATCTAGAGTACTGCGTGCAGAACTGGAGGCCACACCTTCACAAGGACATTAACCAAATTGAGGCAGTTCAGAGAAGGGCAACCAAAATTGTGCAGGGACTGCATCAGAAAACATGAGGACAGATTACGGAGCTCAATATATATACCCTAGAGCAAAGGAGGGAGAGAGGTGATATGATTGAAACATTCAAACACCTTAAGGGCATTAACAAGGTGAAAGAGTCTAACATGTTTCAATATAAGAAAATTAGCAGGACAAGAGGGCACAGCATGAGATTAGAGAGAGGCCGATTAAGGAGTAATGTGAGGAAGTTCTTTTTCACGGAAAGGGTGGTGGATTCATGGAACAGCCTACCTCAGGAAGTGGTGGATATGAATACAGTGCAGGGCTTCAAACATGCATGGGATAGGCATAAGGGAGCAATACAGATGAGTATGAATAGATAGGCCATTGACAGAGCAAAGGCCGATGGCACATTTATAAGGTAGAAAAAGAAATGGGCAGACTGGATGGGCCTTCCGGTCCTTATCTGCGGTCAGCTTCTATGTTTCTAGGTTTCTATGTTCGCATGTTCATATGTAAGCAGTGCTAGCTCTGCACACACAATAGCTGATATCATCATGCACTTCACCACACTCTCACCACCACCCACAGGGCAATGAACAGTCAGGCAGAGAAAGACACTCTCAGCCCCCACACTATAGTCAACTGGAGACCTGCACTACTGGAAGTTTTTGTACAGTCTCAAGTAAGCCAGGAGTACATCTAAGATTTCTTTTGGGGGTAGCTACACAAACCTAAGGGGCTTGGGAAATAGAAAACTATGACATTTTTATTTTTAAAAGCATTGAGTTCAATATGCCCCGTCCCAACAATAACAGATTTTTCCTTAGCATTGTCCTTTTATCAGCCCAGGGGAAACAGTACGCAGGCACAATGCTATACTATCTCTATTTCTATGTAGGATGATCTATGTACCCCAGGAATGCCTATTTAAAGCTTTCAAATTAAGTATTTTATTAAGGTTTATTTTTGTACCATACATGATCCAAAGCTTTGTTTTTTAGGATGAAAGGACATTCTGGGTGGGATAAGGGTGGGACTGTGTGGATGGTGATGACTGGCAAGGTCCATTTAGAAGAGCTAGGCACCCCCCTACACTTGCCAGTAATGGCAGCTATGGATCTGTGGATGGTCATTTCACAGTCTGGTCTGCAGTGGTGTCCAGGAAAAGAACAGAGTTAAGAGATTTGGAGGGGAGAGGGAAGCTATGGTGAGGCTAGGATAAAACCCACCACCTGCAGGGCTGACCCTGTATACCTCCTCTCATTTTATCATTGAAATGTTGAATACAGACACTTAAAATGTAGGGAAATGAGAGGCACTGGTCTTAATAACATGGGACAAATTGTTATACAGAGACACATTCAGAAAACTAGAAGCTAGTGACTTAACAGCACTCTACCCTTGATCCCACCCTGAACACTAGCTGAAAGTCCTAACAGCGGAATGATATGGACTCACATTTAGTCCTTTGTGGAATCCTTCTCTTGAACTGCCAGATAATTGCAGCTCTTAATGAGCTGTTAATCACATCAAGCCATCTGGAACACTAAGAGAGATTAGCATGAGGACTAGAGCCTGGTAAAGTAGACTTTTTTAACTTTATTAACAGCCATGACAACCTGCAAGACGGACAAGTAGAGAGTTAGCTGCACTAGCCCTGGTCAATTTGCTCTAGGGTTTGGGCTAGTAAAACAATGTCAAGATTGACCCCTGAAATGGAGTGAGATTCAGATTATTCATATAATCCATTTGGTTGTAAGCTATTCAGATGGAGAATCCACAAGGATTCCCTTTACTAACATACTAACATACTATGAAGCCAGCAGAATAGGCCCTATGGTCTATTGAGTCTGCTTGATGGTCAGTGCCTACGCAGGGCACCAATTTTATCCCACCCTCCCTCCATCCTAACAAGGACTCCTATTTCTCAGTGGGGCTCCTGGATGTACCCTCCCCCTGCACCTATCCCAGCCCTTCTTGAACTCCTCCATATTAGTAGCAGTCACCAGTTTCCTGGGCAGCACATTCCAGGGCTTCACCACTCTCTCAGTGAAGTAGCACCTCCTTGTTTCCCCCCTCATCCTTCCCCCATCCAGCTTCATGGGGTGTCCCCTGATGGACCCTGGTTCCCTCAGCTGAAGGACCCCCTTAAGGGTTACCCTATTGATCCCCTTGAGATACCTGAAGACCTCTATCATATCCCCCCATCTCTTCTTTCTTCCATCAAGTAAAGGTTGAGTTCCCCCAGTCACTCTTCATAGGGCCTTTCCCCTAGCCCCAGTGCTATCCTGGTCGCTCTCCTCTGCACCCTCTCTGGTAACACAATGTCCTTCTTTAAGTAGGGATGCCAAAACTGCACACAGTATTCAAGGTGTGGTCTAACCAGGCTATTGTACAGTGGAAGGTGTACCTCACTACTCCTTGAGGTTATCCCTCTGGCTATGCACCCCAGCATTTAATTTGCTTGTGCTGCCGCCCTTCTACACTGCTCTGAGTTGTTCATTTTGACATCCACCACCACCCCGACGTCTTTCTCCTCACTTAAAACCTGCAGCATCTCCCCCCCCCAGGTGTATTCATGAGGGATTTTTGGCCCCCAGGTGCAGAACTCTGCATTTCACAGCACTAAACTTTAGTTTCCAGACTAGTGACCATTTCCTTAGAGTCTCCAGTTCCTCCTGGAGATCCAACGTTCCCTCCTCCCCATCCACCACGGCCCATAACTTAGAGTCATCCACAAAGAGGCTCATCCCTCTCCTGATACCACTTCTGATGTCAGTGACATAGGTATTAAATAGGAGTGGGCTCAGCACTGACCTCTGTGGGACTCCGCTTGTGACTAACCTTGAGGATGAGGCCCCCCACCCTCACCCTCTGTACCCGCCCCACCAGCTAGTTTCCTATCCACCTTCCCATCTTCCCCCCACCCCATACTCTCCAGCTTCTCCAGTAGCCCATGATGTGGCACAGAGTCAAATGCCCTGCTGAACTCCAGAAAGAGGATATCCACTGGCCTGCCCTGATCCAGCACCCTTGTCACCTCTTCATAGAACTCCACCAGATTTGTCTGGCATGATCTGCCATTAACAAAGCCGTGCTGGTGAATGTCTATGTGACCCCGTACTCTCAGCACCCCCTCTATCCTATCCTTCAGGATGCTTTCCATCACTTTGCCCACTACTGACGTCAGGCTAACCTGCCTATAGTTACCCAGCTCCTCTTGCAGCCACCCTTGTGGATAGGCACAATATGGGCCATCCTTCAGTCTTGAGGTACCCACCTAGACTGCAGGAAGGAGTTAAAAAGGTCTGCTAGGGGGGTGGCCAGGGTATCCACCAGCTCCCTGAGCACACTGGAGTGGATCCCATCTGGGTCCAGCACCTTGTCACTTTTTAGGTCCTTGAGTGCATCCAACACCCTACCTCTGGGTAT